>CM077592.1:26495000-28995000 GCA_039657365.1 Stephania yunnanensis | reverse complement strand
AATGATAGCTAATGAAGACTTTAATTGACCAAATGATCATAAGAAGTCGCACCGTCCCTAGCTATATTTTCGAAGAAAAAAGAGATATAAATTGCATTTATTTGTCAAGATTAAGAAGTTGTATGTTTCCTGGTGTTAAGTGATAGTCGTGGTAAGTTTATAAAAAGATTAAGATTGAGATCAATGTGAGAATAATTAAGATTGACAAAAATTTAATGGCATACACTCTGTGTATAACATAAAATGAGACTTATAGATGACTTGTAACTGATAGAAGTGACATGAATGGACTCCTTTAGTCAAGGCCAGACATTAGAGTAGTTGTGCATGACCAAAAGTCTGAGTAACTCTATTTTATAATCACAATTAATTCACGACGTAGAAAACTAGTGATCATGACACTAGTCTTAAAATAAACGAATGAATTGTGAGGTTCGATATAAAAAATTCTATGAAGTTTCGTTGAAGTCAATTGGAGGCTGAAGTGTGGGCAAAAAAATGTTCAAGAAATTCTCACAAATGTATGAAAATAAAAAAATCTCATTTTAATGAGCCCTGATCAAATTAGAATGTCAAATCATAATTTTGATGGAACTTAATATATCTTCACAAGGATCTTACGAGAAGTCAAACTCCAAATATTGAAAGTTCTGAACCAAAGTAATATACAACTGATATTAGTAAATATGTAGTATATTGGTTCAAATATAATGCTAGACCACAGGACTAGTCAATGGTAGATTTTAAAGCACTATGTTATCTTAAGTTGGAGTTGATGTAGGATACCTGAATAACAGTGAAGATACAAATGAAAATAAAAACAGGCTCATAACTTATAGCTCAATTAGTCAATATTATTCTTATTGGTTGAAAACATTGAATAGATGACAGAATATCTAACTTGATATGTTTGAAGAATTTAGTATTCTTCCATTGTAATTAAAAAAGTCAAAATATGTATTGAGTAGAGATGAAAAAGAGATAGCATATTTATAACTTGTATACGATACAAGTTAAAAGTTATACTATGAGAGTAAAATCATTAAATGTCAATATCTCTGTTTAAATACATATGTATACTCAAATATGTATAACTCTCTATTCAGGTAATCAGAGAAGTTGGTGAACATTAATGATTGTTAGATGATGGGAAATCAAAAAAAATTGGCAGTTAAATGAATGAAATGAGGTTTATGGTGAACTCATGGACATAAAATGATTTGACAAAGTTAGAAAAGTTATGAGTTTTCTTACAGTCAAATGGAAAAGTTAATTGACTTGGTTGACGAGTTGGAATTGGTAATTGCATTCTAATCCACAACCTAAATGATATTGTGAGTACACATTCAAAGAATGAGTGAGAGTTGCATGACATGCCTGGATTCATTTTCTGATCGGATTAAAATTAAGATCTCTTTTCATGAGATGACAGATGCAATTAGAGATCTATATTCATATGATGACTTATGTAATTTCGGGATTCTGTTAAGAAACACTGGAAAAATGATGGATCAGATAGATACGCATATCTAATTTGTATCTAGTGTCATGCTTAAATATTATTTGCATTACTTATATTTAGATTGATAATAGTTTAAGAATTAGTCGATCGATAATCTTATATGGTATGATTAGTGATGAGAAAATAAACTAGGATGTGTACTAAAGTTTGGGTGGATATGAAATGAATTATTAACGATTTGTGGAATTGTATTCAGCTAAGAATGAAAACGGTTATATTGAAAATCAAGGTAGGTTAGATCTTGTGGTGTATTGATGCTTAAATGACATTCAAGGTATGAGATGAGAAGTAAAGCGAGGTTCATCGGGTATTCCACAAAGTTGATTGTTTAACTCGTCAAGAATCCACAACAAGTCAGGATTAGCAAAGTAATAGAGATAACTTTTCAATAAGCCTAGATGTTGGAAATGAAAAGTTAAAATACATATAATTTCTACCACCTAGTTGTTAATTACAATAAAAGTGATTGGTACCATTTAATGGTTCATCTTGGAAATAGTTTTACAGGTTTGGATTGAAAGAGTTTTATATGAAGAATCATTTTCTCACATCTCTTTTGGTTCAGTAGCCTGTAAGTTTAAATCTCAAGGACGAAATTTTTAATTAGTTGGAAAGATTGTGACATCTAAGAATTTTGCAAACTTGATTAGGTGACTAATTAAGTATTTTTCGAATTTAAATTGGGATATAAGTATCTGAGGTGAGACCTACGTGTTACGGACTGGAGATCATAAGTTTTAAATATTATTTTTGTGTGTTGCGTGACTAATTGATATATTATACACTATTTCAATGCGAAATACGGTTAAGTTGAAGTGTATGCATAGTGTTTGTGAGTTTCGAGGCATGTTGGAATATTTCTCAAATTTTGGCAGAATTGGGGTATTTTTTGGAATTTAATTTAGACATAGATTGAATTAAATAAAATAATTAATAAATTGGTGGGCACCTAGTGACACGCGGGGTCGAGAGTGATACGCGTGGGATGTGCAATAGTGTGCACGCTTGAGAATGGTCATTGACACGCATGGTGAATTTATAGCCACAAAAATACATAGGTGTATATATATTTATATATAATATAGTTTATATATATCAATCTTATAGTTTAATTTAAATTAAAAGGTATACATAGGATTTTCCTCAAGATACGCGTAGCGTAAGCATCGAGAATGGGAATATAGTGAATGATTTGTTGGTTGAGAGTTTATCCATGCCTCGTGATGCGTGCCATCACATCTCAAAGAAAATCAAGTTGTGTATGGTTAGTGATAAAAACCATTTGATCTACAATGAGATACGCGATACGTATCTAGAGTAGATCAATACAATTGATCATTATAAGTTAGTTAGAGATGATGATTTTGTTAATAGCCATAAGATCAACCTCGAGTTACGCAACACTTATCTCGAAAAAGATCAAAATAGAAAATGATCATCAGATATGCCTCGAGATTTGTGCAATACAAATGTCGATGAAAACTCATTTTATCTTCAAAACAAACACACTGCCCTAAAATATTTCGAACCAGTGAGATAAAGAGGAAGAGTGAGAGGAGGAAATCGACCAAAAAAGAGACCAAGAGGGAAATCAAAACTTTTGAATAGAGGGATCGAGACCCATAGTGAGACTGCTTGTTTTTGTCATTGTCATCGTTGGCTGTGATATGTATTGGTGTTATTGATGTTGGTTAGGCTATCTGTTGATGGCAGAGGGAGATGGGAAACTCGGCTTGTCCGATGAAGACAATCACCCCTACCAAAACCCAACCTGGGTTAGGATTGGGAGCTAACCCCAATAAAGAAAAAAATTGTTGAAATAGAAAAATAGAGGAACATATCAACGCATGGAAGAAGATAGGGTTTAATCCCCACACCATACCGGACCGAATCGGGTCCGGTTTGGGGGTCAAAACCCTAATTAAAAAAAGAAAGAAAATGGAGAAAATGAAAAAAATCTAAAACAATAGAAAAAAAATCTGAAAAATAATATTTTTGGAAAAATAAATAGAAATTGTCTATTTCTATGGAAAATAAAGAATTTGAAATTTGGAAGTACACAATTTCTATTTTTAAAATTATACCAAGGTTTTCCTCGTAAAGTATGTTACGACACCAATAATGTCTAAAATTTGGAAAAAAATTTAAGCCTAGTCAAGGGTAATTTTTTATTTAGAACCATAATTTGCAGTCAAAATTAAGATCCGAACAAATGAAGAGTTGATTTGGGGAAATTTCTGGTTTTTAGGACTTGAAAAACCAAAATAACTCAGAAATTGGTCGAAACCTTAGAAATCTAAATAAGGAACTTATCCAAATTTCTCAATGATTTTAGGTAACGTCGAGGATTCTGAAACCATTTAGAACAAAGCTTAGGAAATATGTTGAAAGTACGTGAAAGTCAAGGAAGTATTGTGTGAGGCTTCGTAACCACCTTTGAGTTAGTTTGGTAGTAAATAAACCCCACAGTGATCTTTACTGTTGATTTAATATTTTTGCACCTGTAATTGTGTCATAGTATGAATTGCATTTTATCATTTTTTGTCATACACATATAGAGAGAGTGAAGGTTATAAGCTTATTTCAAAGTCTGGTCTGCTTGAAACTAGGTTTCAATCCCACCTCTACGTCGTCTAATGAGACTAACGGAGTCTAATGCCGACAAGTTATCTCTACATTTCATGATCTCTTAATACTGTCTTTATACTATTTTTAGAAGTCTTCATTTGATTTTAGAGAGGACTCGGCAGCAGAGTGGATTGCATGTTATGTTCACACATTTATCTTATTGTTTATTTGAAAATGCAATTACATGTCTTCATGTATCAAACTAACCATCGCAGAAGTACAAATCAATGTAGGAATTTAATTACCTGACATTTTCGAGTTGTTTTTGATGATGTCAGAATCTATATGAAGATAAGAGAAGAATGGACAAGACTAGAAGATTGTGGTAATTGTTTATAAAGTTAAAGTAAATTCTTATAGTAAATTGTTGATATATATATATATATATATATTATTTTAGGGTTCTTGGGGTGAGTGCAATATGTGAAATTTCGTTGAATGATTATAAAAGTCTCATAAGTTAGTTTAAAATACGTTGAGAGTTTTATGTTTTAATTTTCGTCTATTTGGGATTGTAAAGTTATGATTAAACTTATCGAAGACTCTAAGTTAGTTTATTAATTTGCACTTGATATATATTGTGAACTTCGGGGGCTTGTGGGTCTTTCCAAGCCTCTTCCCCATTCTGTTGTCTATTAGGTGAGGATTTTTTGACAAGCCACTTTTAGGGGAGGTGCTGTCAAGATTTTTACAAAATACAGAGAAGATTTTGTATGAATCAAACAAATCATGAATTAAGTTTCAATGTGGCTAAATTACAATTTGGAGCATTCTTAAGGATTTAAATAAAGATTATTTTGAGGTCAAAGTTAAAAGAATGGATTAGGCCGACTAGATTATTAGAGGATTAAGATCATTTAGACTAGCCACTTCATGACGAGGGGCTAACACCTGATACTCACATTGACACGCTTTACAAGGTGTTTACCCATCACACAGTCTCACATAGTATGGCAATATAAATACATAAATGCGATAGGTTATGAAATAAATAATAATTAACATTGCAATTATACAACCAAAAAATACAAATAAGGATTTATGCCCAATCGGGCGCGTTCTAGCCCATCCGAGGCGTCCTAGTAGTCTTGAGTTGGCGTCCGAGTATGAAAATAACTCAAATAATGACACCAATAAAATTGGGATGTTAGACCTTAGAGTCACACGACGAAGTGAGGAACGCGAATGCTTGAGTGGAGAACCAATCGTAGCCTACACTAACAATTTTTCACCTAATCTTGGTTTGACATGAATCTTGAGTCTTATCTACACATTTCATGCATCGCCAAGCTTCTTTTGTGTCATTCAGCTGCTCCATCTCTTCTAATCTAATAAAATCACGTGTCTCGAGGGCAATACAAATGTTGCTTGACCACCCTAGATTTGAACTATACTTACTCCATTTTTCTTGCAATTTCTCAAACTTTAGGCACTCCAATCGTTTGGCACATCAACTAATCACCATCCTAGCTTCATGTGGGTCCTATGCAATTGTCTTAGGATGCATGCGAGCTCATTTTATGAGGAGAACACAAAAATACTCCAAAAGAGCTCCATTTTTATTCTTTTTTATTAAACTTAGCCTAAAGAACAAAACAAAAAAATAATAAATATTTATTAACTAAAATTGGAAATTTTTGGCGCACTATAATAAAATAAATTCACAAAAATATGGTACAAAATAGACTTAACAAGTGCAATATATTTTCTGGGCAGGACCAAGTCTTGAAGTGCAGGTAACACCCTAACTGCTCTTCAATATGGTTTTTAACGGGAGCCTCTAACATGGTTGATTTTGAACCTTTAACCATACACACCTCAAAAACCATCCAAATGGCTTGAAAACTGGTATGTAGGACACTCGAGGGCTAGTAGAGTTTAGCGGATTGTCGAATAGGTATTTCAGGATATAAGTGAGTTGTAAGGATCGAGTTTTCATCGAGATTTGTGTATATAAAACCACAAGAAAGTCACATAACATTATTTTTTTCAATAAATTATAAATGTTGTTTCATATTTTCATTGCTCCAGTTAGGCTTGCTAAACTACTCTCTTATCTTGTGTGTCAATTTATGGTCCACGGGATAATATGGCTCTAACCCGACACCCTATTGATGAAGATTTAGGAGTTGTAACGTAGTCTAATCATACTTTAGACTACACGAGATACTTGTTTCCCCGAGTCAATGATATCAAGAGTGGGTTTCCGTGAGGCATTGCCTTCATTGTAGAGTTCCTCTCCTACGAGGCGTTAGTTGAGGGTCTAACTCCCGACCAATAGATTTTTTCATTAAACCTTGAAGCGGAGGTAGGGACCACCTCACCACCAGAGACTTTTTAGTTTAGTTCCTTCATCCCAAAGTTTCGCAAACATATAATACACTCGCGCTGACATTCTTGTTATCTTTTGCGACTTAAATTCATATTTTCCTTTCCTGTTTTGTTCAAAATTACGTGCATGAATTATAGCCATTTTATTTGAATTCCTATTGAATACTATCTGAATTTCTCTGGAATTTTACTCACTGGAACTTGTCTTTTTTGGTGGCAAGTTGCAGATCCTGCGATAAGCAGGGTAAAGACGGTACTTGATGATTGCCTTCGATATAGAAGAGCATCTACTACCACTTATCATAGGTATTTTTAATTATTTAATAGTGTCTTTTAGGTTGTATTCACTATAAAAACAAGTAAAAATAGAAACAAAATTTAGCAACTGAATTAATTTCATTGCTTAATATTAACAAAATAATGACATATTAGTGACGTCGACTAAATTTAGAGTTTAATGACGGATTAGAAACAAAATTATGTGTGTTCCATTACTAATCCATTGCTATGTAGCAACAGATTAGCAACGGAACATATTAATCAAATAATTTTTTTTCTAAAAAGTAAATAAATGTATGTTGGTAATCTATTGATACATAGCAATGGATTACTAATGGAATTAGGTGTTCCATTGCTAATCAGTTGCTATGTAGCAACAAATTAGCAACATAACATATTAATCAAATAATTTTTTTCTAAAAAATAAATAATTTTTTGTTGGTAATTAGTTTCTATGTAGCAACGGATTACCAACGGAAAGTAGTCTGTCACAATCAAACGACAAATCAAAAAAGAGTTTTAGTAATGGAAGCTGACTCTAAAGGAACATCGGAGGAAGTAACCAAATATTAGCTCTATGCCCTTGCTAGTAGAGAGACCAGGAATTATCATCCAAATAGAGACAATTCCAATGAGTAGAGGCAAATGAGTCTCAACAATATTTCGAATGTCAAATAAATGGTTAGTCGATAAATCATGTAAGGATATCGAAAAAATGAGAAATAAACGCATGATTAAACGAATGAACAAAAGAAATGATGATATATGAGTACTGAGATCATAAAGCAAAAAGGCATCAAAACATTCCATGTCCATCGAGTGCGATAAGGAACTACAACTTGACTTTGAAGACAATCAGTAGACTCAGCTAAGTTAATTAAATGACAGCTTAGATCAGGCCCATCAACTATGGTAAACCATAGAAACTTCTACCAGTTTGACTTCCCATGACCTTAAATTGCAGGATTAGGTAAGTCCATCAGCCCGTGTAGCCACGGTGGAAGAAAATATCACAAAGCATTTCTACTAAATCCGTTACTACTATATCACTTACTTATACCTTATGCCACTAAATATTGAAGGAAATCACAAAGAATGGTAAATAAGGGATATTGTAATGCCGAGGGAAATGAGTTCACAAAGCTATCAATTCACCATGAACATTAACCAAAAATAATGGCTCACAAAGATACCATCAAACTAACAATAATTTGAGTAAAGTTCAAAGACAAAAATTCACAAATAATACCAACAAATAAATGACCAAATGAAATAGGTTGATGCCCCAACAGGTTTACTTACTTATAAACATGTAAAAACCAATGCGAAAGCGGCTCTCATGTGCTTCGTAATGTGCACTAGATACCTGACAACAATTTCCTATGTCCTTGGTGTGCATTCGAGTCATATTAGGTGTGTTCTCGATTAATAATGTTTGAAATTTGAGCAAACTTGAAACTTAATTTAAATAGTCTTTAACCAATTGAGCAAGCTCGAAGACCTATAGCACTCTTAATATTATTGAGCAAGCTCAGAAACATAAAACAGTCTTAATACAATCAAGCAAGCTCAAAATCTATAGCGGTTATATTATTATTGAGCAAGCTCAAAAATATATGAACAAGCTGAAATTGTTGGCAGTAGAATATGCCCAAAATTAAATTTAGGCACGGCTTTAACCTTCCAGAATTTGTCCCCAAAACTTTGTTAAACCCAAGAAATTATCATAGTTGACCTAAATACATTTATAACAGTCCAAGTAAACTTAAACCCATCACTTTCATCATCTTGTAGACAATAGTGTTACTATTCATCTTATTCCTCACACAACAACAACATCAACCTCTAAGATTTTCTCCAATAAGGGATTTCTGCTCAATGAGGTCGATCTACTCCTATTAGCCCTTCATACAACAAAACCTATAAAAAACAACTTTGAATATGTATTTGTAGAGATTTTGTGGATAAACATACCTAGTACTTTAATGAAATTATCTTCCTAGCACTCACTTAGCCTTCATGAGTTCCGCGCACTTAGTTCCATGTTTTTTAGTGTCAACTTCTCATTGATCTTTATGATCTCCAAAGTTTTTGCACCCATATCTCCACTCTCCTCTTCTTGTTCATCCTCTTCGGCCACATTCTCTCTCTCTTCTTTTTGGTCGATTGGGAAATGAAGAGAATAGAGAAACTTGAGGCTTAAGTTATCTCCTCTCTTTAGTTTTTCAAATGAGGATCTCAAGAGATATCGCATTGTATATAAAAACCCAACACAACCTATCTTAATATGTGGCTTGGAAACTCTCTAAACTTTTTGTGGCTTATAATGAGGCAACATACCTTATACTATTCCTTCTAGCATTCTTTTCAATTTACTATCGCGAGGCACATCAATGAATTATAAATCAACTTAGGGACTCAGGAAAATTAAATTAATTAATTAGTTAGTTAACTTATGTATTCCTTATTTATTAAATTAACAAGCCCAATATATAATTTAAACCGGATTCTAACCAATCGACCTAAGTGTTCACGTTCTCTCATATCGTGGTGCACCCCATACATGTCTCTACACATATCTCGAAATGATATACTCTCGCAAATGAAAATAAAAATTATGAAATTGAGCAAACGAGTATAAATAGATAATACACATCATCATGCAAGAATAAACTATTTTGGGTCGTTGCATACGACACTTTTGACATACTACAAATGCTCTACAATGGCCAAAATTGAAAAATTAATTAGATTGAAGGGTGATGGAGTCATAGTGGGGGAGAGGGTGAGGAAGTTGGGGTTAGGTTTTATGAGAGAAAGGTATTTTAGGTATTTAAAAAAAGAAAAAAGAAAAAATAGGGTATGTGTCACGGCCTAAATCTCTAATTTGACTTTAATCTTTTAAATAGGATCAAATGACCTATGACGTAGGACCCGCTTCGATATACATGTCGCGACAGAGGCATGATGGCCTAGGTAAATGTTATATTTGCAATGATGTATGCCTAGTGTATTGTATATGTGTAGACTACTAAGTCATTCCTACTTGTGAATAGGTGTCGAGATGTGTGAGGGAAAACTCTTCGAGTCACGTACCGGCATGGGACCGAGGTAGAGAGCAATATGGTGAGTTCATATATGCTTTATATTGCTTTAATAAGTGATATCAATAGGGCTATGGTTGATTTAGTATTAAGTAAACTTAAGTTAGTAAGTTAAAGTAATAGCCACCTGATATTTCTCGAGACACGTATTGACATACCTCAACACTAACTGAGTCACTTATTGGTGTCATTTGGCATGACTTAGTGGGACATGTGTTAGTAGGCTTCCCATTAGATAGGTCTCGAGATATGTATGCACATTAGGATCAATGGCTATCAATCAACTATATACAATTTATGTATAAAGCTTTTGGTCAACACAAGCAACTCAACATTTTCATTTCAATTGCTTAAGAGAGAAGGAAACTTGTTGTAGAAGGAGCTGCTAGAGAAGTAGAAGATCAGCAAAAACTTGGTGATTTAGTGAAGGAGAGATCAAGTTTAGCTAGTGTTATCAAGTTGGGTAACTTCTCTACACCATAGAGTTAGCTCAATTCAAATGAATTCATGAATTTGATGTATGGGTTGTTCTTTTATGTTGTGTTTGATTTCATGGAACTCAAGAAGTGTGCATGGAGGTTCCATAGGCATTAACATGGTCTATGTGTAGAGAAAACTCAAAATTCTGAATGCAGAATTCTGGGTTTTACTATACATAGCTCCCTAAGTGAATTAGTCAGTGCACTAATTTAAATTAGCATGCTAGATAAGGATTGGTAGCGTGCTAATGTCTCATTAGCACCCTAACCCCACACGCTAGGTCTATGAAAGCATAAAAACAACAATTTTCAAAAAAATCCTTAAACACTATAAAAGAGTCTAATACCCTAAGTAAAACTTCGAACAAACTCAAAAACATATAATATGATGTTAGGAACATTGGAAAGTATTGCGGTTATTCAAGTACGAGTTTTGAGGTGTCGGGAGGCTGAAAAAGCATAAAAAATTATGTGGATTGTAAGCAAACTGATTGAGATATTTCTTGACGTTTCATTCTTATTCATATGTTCTTTTCGAGTCAATTGGACTGAATTGCTTTTGTATTCAATATGTCATGACTCGTTGTTCTTTCTCATTACATAAGGTTACATTCATGGTATTGTTGGTTGACAAAATGATTTCATTGACTCTAATTCATGTGCTATGTCATTATTGATTATTAATGCACGTGGTCAGTGAAATAACATGTTATTAGGTAGGTATTACGTAGTGTTGTGAATCTATATTCTTTATGCATTAGTATGCAATCCTTTTATTGGATACCAATATTGTGTTTGTCTTTGAATATGAAAGTAGTTCTTGTATCTAGGACCACATTATAATAGAAATTCGGCGAACATACGAGGGTTACTAAACTTCCAGGGTAATCGGGATCTCTCCACTATTTTGCGCAGCACACGAAAAATGAGTCTTGGGTTGTTGGCAAGCATAACTTGCTCAGCACATGGGTATGGGACCCGAGGTTGTTGGCAAGTTTATATCGCAGGTGACTGGCACCAGCAAAATGTTATAAAGGCAAGAGCATGGCTCAGACCTTCACATTGATGTAGAGCTCAGCTCTATCCTTATATAGTGGAATAGCTTATGTGATGAAGAACATGGCCCCGGTCCTAGATCATTACTATTTAGCCATGTGTCACTTTCATGTTGTCTAGTTGAAGTACCTCGTTGCCTGTTCTGTTTATGGCATAGTTGCTATTATCATGCTTTTAGATACTTGTTGCATAACAAAAGTCTCTCATTATTACTTTTTACATTCATGTATTCATCGTCTAGTTTGTGATGGTGGGTGCAGATCCATCGAGTAGCAGACCAGGCAAAGAGAAGATCGGCGACTGCCTCTGAGACAGAAGAGTGCTGCTACGCTAGATTTTGTAGGTTTTGATTTTCGATGTATTAATTTTATAAGCCTATCATATAATTTTGGGGGTTGTATATTATGGGTTGAGTGAGCAGTACCTTGACTACACACATGATATTATAAATCGTCGTTTCGTTATATATATGCATGTGATCTTTATTCCCTAGTTTTTTCCATAATTGTTAGGACTCATGTTATAAACTTTTGCTAGATTCTTAAGACTTCCGGTAAATAAACTTTTAAGTAAACAAAATTTTAATTAACTCTAATTTATGAATTGACATAGGATAAGTATAGGTATATATTCATTTTAAAGAAATAATAAGTAGGTAAATGGTTTTGGATAGGCTGACTAGTCCCTTATTAGGTCATAAATGGTGAGATTAGGGCTTAATAACAAGGTTAAGCCGCGTGGTGCCACAATTTGAGGAGGGGTCGTCATAGTTGGTATCAGAGCCTAAGTTCTATGATATTTTGGACAGTTTATGAAATCGTCCAAAGTTTGGATACCATAGTCACATCTGGTATCATATTACAAATTTATAAACCATATGAGAGCCAAAGTCTATAGAGCTTAGGATTGTGGAAAATAGTCATTCCACAAGGTGATACCAAAGCTATAATTTTTAGCAAGAGGCATAAACTTTCCAATAAATAATAAATAAAAATTTAAACAAAAAAATAAATAAATAAATCTTAGTTGTGAAAAATCATATGATCCTTGCCCAAAAATCATTAGTTGGAAAGTGAGTGAAAGTATCACGGCCCAAATCTCTAAACCCCGTTTTAATTCCTTAATCAGGATCACCGACCCTTGACGTGGGACCTACACAGTGATACGTGCACCGACCGAGGCACGTGTCCGAGGTATATTGTGTTTTTGTATTGATGTATGCCTAGTGTTATGTATTGTGTAGGCTTACTAAGTCAGTTTGTATAGTTGTAGGCGTCGAGATGAGAGCGGGGACGCGCCTTGAGTAGCGTGCGAGCCGAGGAACCAAGTAGTTAGCATTTTTGTAAGTCTTGTTTAATACTAATATGAAATAAGGAATTACTTGTAAGCCTGTGGTTGTATTGGTTAATGTAAATAAAAGTAAAGGCCTATAGTTGAGAAAATTAAATGGAAAGCATAAGATTGGTCTAGAGATACACATTGACACATCTAGGAACTAGATGAGTGATGAAATGGTGTCACTTGAGGTTGAGTTAGAGGGAGTTAGTGGGATATATGACAAAGGTGGACCATTAGATAATCCTAGGGATGTATAAATCCATGAAGATTAAGGGCTAGGAAGGAACATCACCTTAATATATATTATTAGTGATCAAACAACATGCAAACCAAATCACTCATTCATTTTTACTAAAGAAGATGGAATTTCTGGAGAGGAGTGAATCATCAAGGTAGTGAAGGAACCCATGAGAGTTGGTGAGAAATTCTCAAGCTAGGGATCTACATCAACTAGGTAAACATCTTTTTAGTTGAAATTAGAACAAGTTTTGGTTTTAGGCTAATTTCAGATAGTAGATGATTGAGTATTTGCAATTAATTTATATATTTGGATTACTCATTTAAAGCTGAGAAACCCAGCTATATTGAAATTCTTAATTTGGTTTTGAAATCATAAAGATATGAATTTTTGAAGTTGCAACACCAAATCTAGAATTCTGCATGTTGTATCAGGAATCAACCTGGGTGATTTGGTCATGATCTACCCAATTTAAGTCCAAATTGATCCAAACCGGCGGCATGCTTATTTAAAAGGGAATAACTTTTCTTAAATGAACGTATTTTGATTCAAATTTTTTTACGTCCAAACATGCTCTACAATTAGGTGTTGGAATTAAAAAGGAAAGTTTTGAAACTAAACTTATTCAGAACATAACTCCCTAACCACTTATGCAAATGAGCTGATCTTTTAGTATGTCTTATTTGGATATATTGCCTACCTTGTGACCAAAAATCACATTTTTAGGAACTATAGATTGGGAGAAATAGATTTTCTAAATCCGCTGGTCGGATTAATTCCAATTCGACCTATGTTGAGTAAAATCATGATATCTCTTTCATTTTAAATCGGAGTTTTGCAAACTAAACCTTTCTGGAAAACTAAGAGAGAGACCAAAAATAATTGTACAGATGGATGATTTCGATATTTTGATCATTTCATGCCTAAAACTGTGTTAAAATGTAGGACTGAAATTGAAACTTAATTTAGTCTTTAGGGGCTGATTTAGGAAGATTGATTTAAAGTCTATTGAACCAATTTGAATACACAATAAACACCACTAAATTGAGCTTAAACCCACTATATTTCAACTAATGAGATACCAAACTCAAGAACCTAGGAAAAGGGTACAGGAGACCGAATACAAGATTTGGAGTATCGAGAGGCCATTAAAGCTAGGACTTTACTTTGTTGTTTTGAGTATACCCAATGGCAACTTTACTTACCATTTCATTTCTATTAATTGTTGTCCTTGCGTAGTCCTTTTGACTATTTTGCATTTGTATTCTTATATCATGTGTTCTATGTGTCTATGCTCACTTGATGAGTCTAGTTTGCATGATATCCATTCATTTGATTTGATTCATTGATTCTATCTAATGCTATGTCTATTCTTGTTGTTTTAACTGTGAATTGAATGATAAATAACATGTTATTAGGCTAGTTAATATTTTATAAATGTTTAAGGGGTCTTGTATTCCTTATTTGTTTAGGTATGTAGATATGCCTATGCTTTGACAATCTATACTTGGTATTTCTTGAAATTTTAAAAGTAGTTTTCACATTTAGGTCCCGTACTCAATCGAGGTGTGCGCGACTCATGGGGTTAGAGTCCCTGGGGATGTTGGCACGTGTTACCTGACACTGTATGACACTCGGGGTAGAGTCCCTAAGGTGGTCTACACACCGGGGTTAGAGTCCATGGTAACACTTGGGTTAGAGTCCCTTGTGCTATATGATTATTGAGTCGGAGTGACACATTTCACTGCCGACCGGACCTAAATCACCACTACTTAGCCTAGTGTCAGTATCACTTATTTAACTCTGGTATTTATTCGCATATGGTTTATTTTCCAGTTTTTCCCATTTATATTCTTTTAAATACCATTTGAATATTCGGAAATGCAAATTAAACTTGTCATCGGGGATTACTGTGTTATTCTTGTACTCATTGTCCTTTTTATGACGGTGGGTGCAGATCCGTCTACCAGTAGGCTGGGCAAGAAGAAGATTGGCGATTATCCCTGAGCTCGCAGCGCATCACTGCATCGATTGTAGGTCTTCTTTTGGTATTTTGATTGTATATGTTATTTTGATCGTATATGTTATTTATGTCTTTCAAGTACCGTTTAGGTTATATATTGGGTTGAGCGTTAGTTTCCTTGACCTAACTTAGACTATTTTACTATTTCAGTGCATTTTGAGGACTTTATATATATGATGTCATTTCTTGGTTTTCCACACTTAGGATTTTATAAATGGCTTCCGCGTAATTATAAATGGCTTCCGCATAACCAATAAGACTTCTGCTAAATAACTAATTTAATAAAAAGTTTTAATTAACTCTAAAATTTATAAACTAGTAGGACTAGTGTATTACTTATCCTAAACACGATAAAAGAGGCATTTAGGTTGTAAAGGTTGACTAATACGTAGTTGAGTCCTGCGTGGATATGATTAGGGCTTAATTACGGGATTAGGCTGGCGGTGCCTTAGATTAGGAGAGGGGTCGTCACAGAAAGTGAGATAAGGATGTCTTATATGTATACATTTTAGTTTTCTATGTGTATATATGCGTTATCTATGTGGAAGCTGATTCGCGTTTGCAATCAACCTGCAGATATTGATGGCCGATTCACGTAATAGTGGGGATACATGTGCGAGTGGTAGTCAGCTTCCTATTCCATCAGCAAATGATTTTCAGAGGCTATGCGATCGAGTAGCTGTTCAAGGATAGCAATTGGCGAAGTTCATTGCCACGATGAATTCACATTTTGCTACACCAATATAGACACCAGCCCCTACTATTACGAATACTTCCACATTAATGATAGTAGTGCTTGTAGTACATACTATACCAGTAGTGACACCTCTAATCGTGGAGATAGTCTTTACACCGTCTTTCGCACCTCCATCTTCTAGCTCGATAGCAGAGGTTCAGCTGGTGAAGGATTTCATCAGACTGAAGCCAGTCTACTTTGATGGCTAGAGAGATTTCAAGCAGATAGAGAAGTGGGTGTTGTCTTAAGAGAAGTTGCACCGAGTCTTAAGGATTGAAGACAAACTCGGAGCTGAGATTTCATCGTACACTCTACAGAGAGATGCTGATGTATGGTGGCGTGCGATTATAGCTTCTGAGTGAGAGTTTAAGTCATGGGACGCCATCAAGATAAGGTTTTACCAGTAGTACTTCCCACCTACAGTGATGAAAATGTTGAGGAAGGAATAGATGAACCTGAAATAGGGAGCTGATGAGTCAGTAATAAGTTATAGAGATAGATATGACCATCTAAGACAGTTTGCTAGAGATTTAGTGAGATAGAATTCTGATGATGTGTACAACTTTAGGGATGGACTAAGACAAGATGTTGGATTTTATATGGTCAATTCAGGTGCCAAGACTTTGGGTGAGATTTACGAGCGTGCATTCTCTCAAGAGACATATTATTTGGGCAGAGTTGCCGATGGGACACTGCTAGTACCAGCATTGACACCTGACCAGGTTGCGGAGTTTGAGAGGAGACAGAAGGGCAAGGGTTACCGAGGAGATGGGATAGAGGTACCTATGACATGTATAGCAATTGAACCCTTTGTACTATTCCTTACACCATTGCAGACTACTATTCTAGACCTCCCCTGCAACCACCATTTAGACATGCGGTACCAGCTACTACTGATTTGCCAGTTCTACCAGCATGTCACCAACAACAAAGTGGTCGAGGTCGAGGCAGAGGTTGAGGTTGAGGTTGAGATAGTTCCCAACTAGTGCAGAGACATGCACAGGCGCAGGATCGAGTTCAAGGTCGGTGTAGGCATATCACATGTTATAGGTGTGGTTAGGTTGGGCAGGGGATTATAGATTGTCCAAGGCCAGCAGCCATGTTTCCACTGCAAATTTAAGAGGGTGTACACATTGTAGCACAACCCGATGCAAATGCCGCACGGAGACTCATTGAGAGTATGGTTTCCATTTATTGTAGACAGTTATAGGTTTTGTTTGATTCGGGTTCTATAATACCTTTCATTTTTGGTCGCATGATAGGCATCTTAGGGTTGACACCGGTTAGAGTTAGCGTACATTTGATTTTGAGTACTGCACTGGGGATAGACTTTACCCCGATTGTCTTATTGAGAGATGTTCAGTAGAGACTGGTGGGGTAGAGTTACTTGCAGACTTCAGAGTTCTCGAGTTCTTACATTTTGACATGTTGTTAGGAATGAATTGGCTAGCAGCATATCATGCACAATCGACTATTTCAGTAAGATAATCACATTTGAGATCCCAAGGTGTCCGATGTTCACATATAGTAGTAGTACACCGAGAACCGAGGGCATTAGAGGTCGTCTTATGACTAGTGGAGATATGGAGACTCTGGTGTCATTATACACTATAGTAGTTGGCCCACGGGATTACTTTATTTTCAGGATTGTCAAGATATATAAAAATAGTTTTGGTATCTAGGATCATTACATGATAAATATATGCGTGGCCCACGGGATTACTTTATTTTCGGGATTGTAAGGATCTCATCGCTAACTTGTGTAGCACATGGGTTATGAGGCTCGGTGTTGTTAGTAAATGCACTTGTGAGTATTTATATTTATGAAAGGCATCTATGAGGATGTGAAAGTATCTATGAAAATGCTTATGCCCTATGTAATGGAATAGACTGAAGTTATGAAACTCACGACTAACTGGCCCTAGATCATTACTACGTAGTTGATTGTCAATTTTATATTACTTATCTAAAGTATCTTATAGCGTTATTTTTTTCTCAGCGTATTTGTTATTGTTATGCTTTCAGAGACTTATTGTATATTTAGAAATGTAGATAAATATCTCTTAATGTTACTTTATACTTTCCTGTACTCATCGTCCTTTTTGTGACAGTTGGTGTAGACCATCAAGTAGCAGACCGAGCAAGAAGAAGATCGACGACTACCTCTGAGCCATTGTAATGTTGCTACCTTTAATATTGTATAGTTTCGATTTTGTTGTATGACTTATATATGTATATATGTCTTTTATATATCTTTAGGGTTGTATATAAGGGTTGAGAGATAGTTACTCGACCAAACATGTGTTGATATATAGTTATCGCCATTTTGCAAGATATATGCATGTGATCTTCGTTACCTGATTTTCCACATACTTAGGTTTTCTATTAACAACTTCTGCTAATTTGTCAATGTATGTACATGTGCCTATGTCAATCTATAAACATTGTTAATCTTATAATTTTAGTTAATAAAATAGAGATTTTCTATTAATGTTTTATTATTAGTGATTGCATGTTTACCTCATAATAAGATCCATGAGCATTTGTTGAAATATCCTAAATGTCTCTAGTCGGTTATTATACTATGAAATATAATGAGTCAAGACTAGCATGAATCCTGATTGATGGCCATGTGATGATCATGCGTATAGAGATATGAATCGAGATCATGAATACTTATTTGAGAACGAAGTACTGGACCGACTAACTATGAGAACACCACATGGATTAAGTCATAAGTGTTACTCAAGATATGTACATCATTTAGTTCTTTGACCTGAAATTACCATAGACTTCAATATTAGGTTCATGGTAGTTTGACATAATCAAACATTTCCTTTAATCGGATAATTATAAAGATTATGATTGCTATACTATTAAATGGCCAAGTCTAAGTAAATTGATATGTTCAATGTCATTTAGATGTTTTCATTTTGTTTAAAGATTAAGACTAGTACGATTAAACATTAAGGGTGACTTTTCATGCCTTATATTTAATCAAATGATATTGCACGACAAAGGATATAATATATGTTATTCATTAGGTTCTATTGATTTTGATATTAATACTACATGGGTAGTCATAATACCTTGCTAGAGATCGCTTATGAATTATCTACCAAAATGGTTTTGGTTCACTGCCAACGTCGCATGAACCTATTGGGCCGCACATAAAGAATGACTTTGCACAATTTTAATTAGTTCAGAGTAATGAATCTTATATGATAAAATTCATGGCATAAAAGCCTTTATGATTTGTAATATGATATCTTATTAATAGGGGTGTGTATATAATTTGTTAGAATTACCTAAATACAATAGTTGTATTACGAAAAGGTTTTTTTAAGTAAGTTTTTCTACACATATAAATAGAGGTTGAAACTCTAAAACTAAGTAAGTTTTTTTTTTTTTACTATTTTCGAGTTCTTTAGATTTTGGGAGAGAAAGAAAAACGTTTTCAATCTCTCTTGAAGCTAGCACTCCAAATTGTGGTTACCATTCATGTGTGGATTTTGATAGAGGACGTGCGCTTTAACGTATTAGAGATTGAACAATTAGAGAAGGAAATCATGGATTAAGGTATGATTTACTTTTATCGATCTAATTTAATGGAACATATTTTGGATCTTTTAATTTTTTTTTGAAATTTCTGTTGCGTAAGAACCCCAAAATCCAACGGTGGTATTAGAGTCTTAGGCTCAGTTTTATTAACATTTGCGTGTTTTCTCTGACATATATATATATATATATATATATATGAAAACAAGATCTTGATTAATGTATATACGATATAAATATAGGTTTTGTGATAATTGTTATCAAGAATTGGTTTTAAAGCATGTTGTTGATTCATGTATCAGATACATATGCATGATTTGATTGAATGATAGAATTCATGTTTATAATATTTCGATTAACATATATTAAAATATTGAACAATGTGAATCTTGTATGTTCGCACGGTAGAAGTCATGTTAAGGTTAATGTGATTTTTTTCTTAAATACACATTTCGTTTTTTTTTTTGTTCAATATTTATATGTCTCCATGATATAAATCATGATTTGGTTAATATGATTGATTTAATATGATTTTAGTGTTGAATGCATGATTAATATTTCATTTCTAAATTCAATTGCTTGTTTTGTATGAATAAGAATCGAAATTGGTTTTGATCATATATCTCATTGTGCTTGTTAATATATTCAAATTAGAAAAGAGATAAACTTGTAATCAGATAATAATTACAAATCCTAAACAAAAGGTGAGACATATAAAAATTCATATTGGATAAGGATTCAAAGTATCTTAAATTTTAATTGGATTTGGATAATATATTAAGTTAGAGGTGGGCCCAAGTTGACCAAAAATGTTTTAATTAACATTTTTTAGAATTAAAATAAGGGGTAATTTTGGTAAATTGGAATGACTAAAATAATGAGAAATCTTAGGCGATTTTCAATTTTTGGAACTGAAATTTGTTGGCATTGCCCCTGTACCCCGTCTGCTAACTGACCAGCTGGACTGCCGCTAACTGTTCATATCGCAAGGAAATTCATATAATGGTCAATATTAGTAAAATCCCCTAACTTGTTTAGTGATTGTACATGCATTGTAATATCTGATATTTATTTTGTTAAAATCATGATCACTAAAACAAATAAAAATCTCCCTTCTAAATTTAAGTTAACTGCCACGATTCTCAAACACTTGTCAAGGCTCGATACATTAATATGGGTTTGACCCCGCAGAGTGTGTTTTGTTATCTTGGTGAGGCAAGTTGAGTAACAGTTACTCTATTGTTTGAAATTGTTAGACTTAATAAAGTTATCAAAACGGTTTTGGACTTCAAAAATGAGATGATATAAAACATGCTAAAACTTAAGATGACATAATCTCATAAAAACAAATAAAAGTTACATATGATGTAATTTGTAAAAAGGTACATATCTAAATAATCTAATTCAAAGTGTTATGTCTTAGCTATCTTGGAATTGGGTGAAACATGTACCTTAAAGAACGTAGTATTTTTAGGAAGGTTGTTAATTTAGTGGGAGTCTATTACTCTATGCTAAAATGAACTTTTGCCTAATCTTTGTTGTATTACGAATTGCCTAAATACAATAGTTGTATTATGAATAGTTGTATTCCTCTATACTAAAGTTACATATAATAACTTGTTAATAGGGCATTTATGTAATTTACTTGAATTGCCTAAATACAATAGTTGTATTACGAATAAGTTTTTTTAAGTGAGCTTTTCTACACAAATAAATAGAGGTTGAAGCCTAAAAATGAAATATGATTTTTTATTTTTATTGTTTTTGAGTTCACTAGATTTTGGGAGAGAAAGAAAAACATTTTCAATCACTCTTGGGGCTACTACTCCAAATTGTGGTCATCTTTCATGTGTAGATTTTAGATAGAGGACGTGTGCTTGAACATCTTTGAGATCGAAAAACCAAAGAAGAAAATTACGGATTAAGGTATGGTTTACTTTGGTCGATCTGGTTTAATGGAACTTATTTTTTATCCTATTGGGGTTTTTCAATAATTTTTTTGATTTTTCTGCTGTGTATGAACCCCAAAACTTAAGAGTCAAGACTTCTGCTGAATAATCTTTAAATTGTATAAAATCTTAATTAATTATGAATTACTATTTAGTATGAGAATGGTGTAATGTTTATTAGAAAAGTAGCTAATGAGGCTTGAGTATTAGAAAGGCTGACTAATATGTTGTTAAATCCTACGTAGTGAAGGTAAGTGCTTAATGATGGGATTAGGCTAGGTGGAGCCCTAATTTGTGAAAGGGTCATCACAATTGGTATCAAAGCCAACTTTTCTAATAATAAACCTATGAATTTCCATAAAACATAAATTATAGCTATGGAAACCAGATGATCGTTCCCTAAAAACCATTAGTTGGGAAGTGAGATGGAGATTTCTTATATGTACATGTTAGTTTCTATATATGTATATATACATTAGCTAAATAGTAGTTGATTCGCATTCGTTATCTGCTTACCGACACTGATGGTGGATTCACACGATGGTGGGGATGCAGGTGCTAGTGGCAGCCAACCTATTATTCCATCTACTGAGGATTATCAGAGGCTATCGGACCGAGTAGCTGCTTAGGGACGACAGTTAGTTGATTTCATTGCCATGATTACATCATTTCTTGCACCATCAGGACGGGCACTGACCTTATTTGTACTACTACTACTACTACTACTACTACTACTACTACTACTACTACTACTACTACTACTACTACTACTACTACTACTACTACTACTACTACTACTACTACTACTACTACTACTACTACTACTACTACTACTACTACTACTACTACTTCTACTACTACTACTACTACTACTACTGCTGCTGCTACTACTACTATTATTATTACTACTACTGATGATGATGTTGTTACTGCTACTTCCACATTACTAGCAATAGATCTTTCTACTTTGACACAATAGTTCTAATGGTACAGACTATCTCGGTAGTGACAGTACCAATTCTAGAGATAGTTTATACACCGTCTCCCACTCTCACATCTTCTACCTCGACAGCAGAGGTTCAGTTGGTAAAGGATTTCATCAAATGGATGGCAGTATATTTTAATGGTCAGCGAGATTTTGAGAAGATTGAGAAGTAGGTGTTGTCTCATGGAAGTAACATAGAGTCTTGAGGATTGAGGATAGACTTCGGGCTGAGATTTCATTATATACGTTGAAAAAAGACGCTGATGTTTGGTGGCGTGAAACAATAGCTACTAATAGTGCTTTTAAGTCATGGGATGCATTCGAGAGGAAGTTTTATCAGTAGTTATTCCCACCTGCGGTCACTACAAAAAAAGCAGCAGATCAAAAATGGAAATTTCTGTCTCTGATTTGCATTAATTCCGTCTCTAATTCAATTCTGCAACGGAACAAAGACGAAATCTATTCCGTCTCTAAAATCATCGTCGCTGATTAGAGATGGATTAGAGACGAAATTTAGAAACGGAACAGAGACGGAACAGAAATGGAAATTCTTCTAAAGGGTACAATTGTAATTGCATTCTGTCTTTGATCTGTTGCTAATTAGAGACAAAATTATTGTATTCTGTCTCTAATCCGTCTCTGATTAGCAACGGATCAGAGACAAAATTATTGTATTCCGTCTCTGATCCGTCTCTGATTAGCAACAGATCAGAGACGAAATACAATAATTATGTTTCTGATCCGTTGCAGATTCATGCATCTATTCCTCGAAAATCAGAGACGGAATAGCAACGGAATCTCTGAATTCCATTGCTAATCCGTCTCAATTCCGCTTTGTTTAGTTTTCAAACATAAGCTTAATTCTATCGGTTCTCCATAACCTCTATACCTAAAAATACAACCATATGACCTACTCCATCGCCTACACCCTCTCCAACAACTCCTTGGGGGTGCTAACATCCCCAAAAAAAGTCAAATTTGACATACATACATTGACAATATATATCAACAACAAATATTCAAATGAGAGAAAAAAATGTACAATTCGACATTGAAAAAAATTTATATATCCACGAAAGCTTGTCAAATTTAATAAATGTTCCAAATTCCTAAGTATGAACAAAAACCACCAATCCTATTGTTCAACAACCACCAAAAAAAAACTTCCAATCCTCTAAATATGCACAAAAAGGCCTTATACAATCTATAGCAACGGTGCCAGGACAACACATTTACTTGAAATTCAACATCATAGATAAGTAAATAGATCATGTACATAGCTACTCGGTTAACTCAAAAGGGATAGCAAAAGGGGGGGAACATAACCAAATATCAAGTCGGGTGCAGCTTTACAACGAGGTAATGTGCGCCTTCGAAGTAGGGGTGATCGCTGCCCGCCATGAAACCTAACAAAATACCAATAAAATTTTAGAGACCAAATGCATACCAATAAAAGTAATGAACTGTTTATTCAATGTCCAATAGCCTGAAATTAAGAAAAAAAACCATCAAATATAACAAAAGTTTCCAACCATCTTAAACCAACAATGGCGTCCTGACTATGAGCAATATTAATAATCAATAAACATGTAAGACTAACACATCAGTTCACTATGGAGAATTAGTACTTATTCTTGCTTTGTAATAATTATATATGTATCAGCAAACATACAAGAATCATGTACATCAGCTCATATTTAGAGAACCAACTCAAGAATCGTATGGTTGTTTGAAAATGCATGAACAATAAACTAGTATAAAATTAAATGCATGAACAAGAGCATGAAATCAACATAAATCAGATCATACAATGATATAAACAACTTATGAAGAACTAACAAAGACATAAGATTCAAAAGGGCAGTTGTAAGCGAGTGATCAACAATTAAACTTTCAAAAGTAAACACTATTGTGAATGGGAAACTTGCAGTTCGCCATACAACCACATAAAGCAAGTTCAAGTATTGGAAAATGCGGAAGAGGTGGCCATGCATACAAGTCTGAACAAGAAAAAATGGCATAATATCACAAAAAAAATTACGCATTTCCAAGAAAGAAAAACTAAGACATGGCGTAAACATCCAATAAGAATTTGAAGGATATTCACTCTTAATTGAGTAAGAATGATGACTAATAATACAATAGTCCCAAAAGATCCAAGGGAAGTTAGAAGTTTGTCTTGTAAATAGAATTTACAATAATTTACTCCCATTTAAGCAATAACTGAAAAAAATATGTTCCTATGTTTGTAAAGATGGTTTGGACAAATCCAAACATGAACGAATGCTTCAGTTCAAAAACTAAATGCACTATAACTTGGAAATTAATTATAACAAATTATTAAGATTATTAAATCACATCATCAACTACATTAAATTGAGCGGAGTAGACACCTTGCATCCATATAGCCAACCCCAACTCATTTTGATAAACAAAAGTTATCACGAAATTTTCTCAAATAGAATTGACTTACAATGTTATATGCAAATGCCCACCAAAGATTTTGCTTTACAGTCTTCATTGTCAATCTGCTCAGCTCCAAAGCATCCATCAACTACATTCAAGTGATCAGATTCAGGCTCCAATGTATATTTCATCGTTTTCAAGAAAAAGAATGAAGTACTTTCCTCACATTGCTGTCTCTGATACTGAATTATAACTTGGAAGTACATGAGCAAAATAGGAACATTGTGGCTCTAAACCATGTGCTTTCACTTTTTGCATTGGTTTGTATATTTGCCATGTAGGTGTTTCTTTATTTTAGATTCAACAAAGTGAAAACTAAAAATTATATAGGCGGCCAAAGATTGATTCCAAACAACAGCAGCGAAAAATAGTAAACATAAAAGGAGGCCATAACATGATAAGCTTAATATTAAGAGAGGTGGCAACATTTCCTAAAAGAAAAGTTGAAGTAGAATAAATTATATTGCACATGTAATATACCTGTGAAAGCCTATTGCCCATAAGCACAACAGAAGAAACCTCACTAGCTGCTCCAACACCTCCACCCATGGCTACTCCAACATCTGCTGATGCCAAGGCAGAAGCATCATTGATACCATCGCCAACCATTGCTACAACATTCTTTTTCTTTTGAAGCTCACTAACAAACTGCTTCTTCTCATTGGGTTTAATTCCATATAAAACCTATCACCCACATCATATTTATCATATAAAAGCATTCTATTCATCAGATTACTCAAACCTCATGCAAATGCGTAAAGCATTCCTGATCATAAAAGGTAACGTGCATGTCAAACTTAACCCTTTGTGAATGTAAATCAACAATGAAAACTTGCTAGTTACTTATGACACTTATAACTCCAAAGAAATAATTAAAAAACCGCCCAAATCACAACACCAAAAAAAATTAGCTTTACAATAATCTACCAGCTTCTCTTCCGATATCGTCGTCGAGAGAATCATTCTCCAATTGCTTATCCAAATCCTGCAAGTGCATGGCTAGAGCTTCATCCAACTCTATCTAAGATTTGATAACAACATGAACATTTGTTCATTTATTAATGTAAGTGTACTTGAAAGGATATTTGCTTGTTACTGAAGCTTTGGGGACATGCATGTATGCACTGGAATGTAACTACTGAAGGAAAGGATCCATTTCCATTAAATCATGATTTGCATATCTAGTGCGGTGTAATATCAATAGTTTCAGTACCACACTACCAAAGAATGCAAAAAAAAAATCACTCTAAAGGAGCTAGCTTGGAGGTAAAGCGAGCGGGGGGTTAACGTTTACAATAACAACAACCACAACAAACCCTTAATCCCAAATTAGTTGAGGTCAGCTACATGGACCCGATGTTTTTATTTAGGTCTAAGCCTCATTCCCGAACAAGTTACCTTCCAATTTCTTTCATTTCTCCTTTAGTTTTCTAATTATGGCATTTGCATGTCATCTTTGGATATGGTATGGTCCAAAACAACTCAAAAGTTTGCAATGTATAAGTATAAAAATTTCAAATTGGCATTCAAAAGAAAAAAAAACCCTCCAATAAGATTGATATTGATAACAATGACATATTGCTAACTGTGGTTATCCAAATAAATAATCGACAAAGAATTAAATGAGAGGCCCAAGCAACAGTTATACAGTGTAACTTAAATCGAAAGCAGTCATGACACATAAAACAAAAAATTTCATACATGATTCTATAAAGAAGACAATATTTACTATGAAACTTACATTGTTTCAAAGAATAAGTGTTATCAACAATCAATGAAGCATTACATCTAGAACCCAAATACATTGTAATATAACGCTAGCTCGAACGTATGAAATATGTGAAGAGCCACCAGACATTCTATTTTCCTGCTTTTTGTCACTAGCTACTATAGTTTTAGTTACAAGGTCATGTAGTGTAACACTTGTAACTAACAATTGAATTTCACTATCTCCCAAGTTTTTTTCATGCTAGATAGCTCTTCCTTCCATACATATACTGCATGTACAAGGAGAGGAGTAACAACAACAATTAACTGAAAGTATAAGAAAGCAGTACCGATATAAACCTTAAGAAATAAAGAAAGCATTATCGAAGAAACATAGGAGATTTGACGAATGATGTCGATGCGAGACAATATCAGTGTTGTAGAAAATATGAAGTTATTTTTAAATAGGCATCTGTTTTTTAATATATAATTGCTAATCAAAGTTTTTTCTAGAGAAATACTTGAGAAATACTCAACAAAGGAAAACAAAATTGCAATCCAACTGATGGATATGAAGGTTGAGAACTTAAGAATTGAAGCAAAATAGCTGACTGGCATGCTAGAAGATGTCTTGCAAGCATTTTAACAAACTGCTAGTGCTCAAGATCTTAAACCCCAATTCAGTCTCAGAAATCAAAATCCTAAGACCCCAATTTCCAAAATCAATCAAATGATCATGAACATGATGGGAAAGCAAGATCAAGGGCAGATTAGGCCCAAATTTCTTTAGAAAATCATGGATCAAATTAAGTAGAACACACATCGAAACACCTAAAACGTAAAACATGAATTAATCAACATTGAAACCTAATCAAATCGAACATCGAAATCGAAAACACATCGAGAGAACACACGTCACCGATGAATAACATTGAACCCTAAACCCAATTACATAGCAAATAAACGAAATTGAACCCCAACTCACCTTCTCCAAAGATTTCTCTTTCTCTGGAACACGAGCGAGTGAGTGATCAGAACGATTGAGAAAGAAAGAACGGAAGAACAAAAAAAAATGTATTGTTGATGAGAAGATGAGTTCAAGATAAAAAACGGAGAGATCACCGAACGCACCATACGTATGAGCAAAATGGTAAATTTGGTTACGAATCAAAAAATTGTGATTCGTGCTTTTATATATATGATATATATATAACTCTGAATGATTCCAATCATACAATATAGGGATCGGATATAGAGGGCCTGGCCTTTCTCTTTTGGAGCTCATCACTCAAATCAAATTAAGTTCTAAAAGATTATAATAAAGTGAACAGTGGCTAAAATATGTAATTAGATAATCGTTCAAATAAAGCATCATCATGAATTTGTATGAAAAGTTTTAGATCATTAAGATGAGAAACAGAGAAACCCATCTCAAAATAGTAGAGATAGAAATAAAAATTGAAACTTGAACATGTACCCAATATCAAACACTTGATATGCAATGCAAAAACATATTTGATAACTTGAGTACATCATCCACCAACATAAACTACTGCAATGTTTCTTAAGAGACCATCGTGAGTGCTTAAAACATCTCATGGTCCGTGGATGATGATTAGAAGGACCAAGTTCTTGCTAAGTTTGAGAAATCAATCGTAGGCAAGGAACTCAACGCAAAGAAGCTACACAACTTGGCAATTATGCAACCAAACTCATAATTCTAAGGAAAATGGAATAGTGTAAACAAAGTAGGACCCGAAAACCAACCATGCGCATGACTCACTGATTTGATATGACGTTACTTTAGCAAGACGGCAAGAGTTAAAACTTCAAATAGTTGAGCTTCAAATAGTAAGCAAGGTGTGGTTTCTTTCTTATGATCTGGTATGACGTTATTTCAGTAAGAAGACAAGAGTTCGAGCCTCAAAGTAAGCAAGGTGCAGTTTCTTTCTCAAAAAGTAAGACGCAAAATCTAATCTAACAGCTCCACAACTTTCACTTTGTTCCACATTCCCACTAACCCCAAATTCATTACACAACACGAAAATGTGAATAGCCTCTAATATCTAACCCAACACATTCAAAGATCACCAAAGAAAATCAAACAAACTTATATATTAACCAACACTATAGACAGGCAAAATGTGCTAATACACTAACCTCACTGCAACCACGATGATGACGACGACGACGAACTCGAAGTATCAACTCGAATGCCATTCAACCTCTCAAGAGCCAAAAATAGAGCTTGAGTACCCAACCTCCCCTCTCTATGAGCCTTAACAGACAAATAAAACTGCTGAGCCAATGTCAGCCCAGGCAATGCAATTCCCATCCTCTCACACTCCCTTAAACAAATCCTAAAACCATTCACAAAGTAGTCCACAAATGCACCCCCCTTAAACTCCCATCCTATGTCTCATCCCCAAAACCCATCAAACAATGCATTAAATCTCACCCTAATTTTATAATGACAACAACCACACATATTTACCTTAAGAACAAACAAACCATGATCATCAACATCTATCAAAAACCCAAACGAATCAACAATCATACACATGAAAATTAAAAGAACACATGAAAGTACACAATCGTCAAAGGTAATGGTAGAACAATTGAGGGATTTATTTTTCTGAGTTTCGATTCGAGGCTAAATAGGTTTTAGCCTCTTAGGAATTGTGGATTGATTGATGTTAAAGTGGGTAGGGTTCTAGAACACTATCATCAAACAACACAAGCATGAACACAATCGACTAGGGCTTCTAAGACTAACCTGGAACGAGGTGGAGGCGACGATCATCTATTAGAGAAGCAAGGACAGAGCAGACGATGGTGAGGGAGAGAACAAATGATGGTAAGGGACAGAGCAGACGACGGCAAGGGAGAACCGAGAGAGCAGACGAAGGCGAGGGCTTGTGCGGCGCCTACGACAGACGACACGAGCTCCGACTACGACATCACCATTAATGCAAGGTTAGGGCTAGGAAGGAGATGGGGAAGAGGTTACATTGTTATGCTCAAATGAGTGAGAAAACTAAGGGTGTGCATATATTCCCTCTTTTTTGATCGATTAATGCGCGAATCTCGAGGCGTAATGTGCGGCTTAAAAGCATTTAAATAAGAGAAAATTTGAGCGGGGAATTTCGTGCAAATTTGGTAGCAACGGAATTAAATTCCATCTCTATTCCATCTCTATTCCGTCTCTGTTCCGTTTCTGACAATTCAAACCGTTTTACCATTATATTCCGTCTGCATTCCGTTTCTAATTAGCAATGGAATATTATTCCGTCTCTATTTCCGTCTCTAATTTACTATTGTTTTGTAGTAGGTGATGAAGAGGTTTGTGAAGGAGTTTATGACTTTGAGATAGAGAATAGTCGGTGATGAGTTATAGAGAAAAATATAGTTATCTAAGGCAATTTGCTAGGGATCTAGTAAGAGACAACTTCGAGGATGTATACAATTTCAGAGATGGACTGAGGCTAGACATATGATTTTATGTTGTCAATTTAGGTGTTAGGACTTTGGGTGAGATATATGAGTGTGCACTTTTTCACAAGACTAACTATTTGAGTATAGTTACTAAAGAGACACCGTTGGGACCAACATTGTCAGTGGATTAGGTCGCAGCGTTTGAGAGGAGGAGAAATAGGGTAAGGGATAAAGGAGATGGGAGAGAGGTTTCCAGAGATCAGTGACAGATACATTTGTCATGTCCCATGTATCACACCCTACCCTACTACAGAGTGTAGTAGGTAGACCTTCCTTGCCACCACCTGTCGAACCTGCGTTGCCAGCAACTATTACTTTACCACCTCTTCCAGCACGACTAGCACCACTTCAGCTACAACTGGGTGGAAGAAGCCAAGGCAAAGGTAGAGGTAGAGATGGTTCTCAACAAAGAAATACGCATGCCCAGGATTAGACTTAGGGTCAGCGTTGGCCGATCACTTGCTATTGGTATGGTCAAATTCGATACATGATGAGCGATTGTCTACAATCGACATCAGTATTTCCATAGCAAAGCTGCAAGGGAGTAGATATGGTAGCACAGCCAGATGCTGACTACACATAAGGACTTATTGAGGGTATGGTTTCTACTTGCAGTAGAAATTTATATATCTTGTTTGATTTGGGTTTGACAATATATTTCATTTTTGGTCGCATGATAGCCATCCTAGGTTTGACACGTTAGCGTATCTTTGATTTTAAGTTCCGCAGCTGGGGATATGGTTTATACTAATTGTCATGTTGAAGGATGTCCAATAGAGATAGGCGGGTAGAGTTACATACAGACTTCTGAGTGCTCAAGTTTTTAGATTTTGACGCATTGTTAGGGATGGATTAGTTAGCAGCGTATCATGCTCATATCAACTATTTCAGCAAGATAATGATATTCGAGATCCCTGGGTGTCTAATGTTCATATAGTGGTAGTATACCGAAAGCTGAGGGCACTAAAAGTGGACTTGCGACTAGTAAAGAGATGGAGACTCTGATATCATTATATAGAATCACAGAGAGTCAGGGACCCAAACTTGAGGACATTCCTGTAATATGCTAGTTTCCAAATGTGTTTCCATATGACTTACCCAATTTACCACCACCGAAGGAAAACAATTCCATCATCTAGTTGGTACTAGGCGCTAGGCTCATTTCTATACTACATGGCATGCACCTGTCGTATTTGTGAAAAAGAAGGAAGATACTTCGAGACTGTGTATCAATTACAGACAATTGAATAAGGTTATAGTCGAGAAAAAGTATCAACTATCGTGTATTGAAAACTTATTTGATCAGCTGAGAGGAGCCTATTTTTTCTCTAAGATAGACCTGCGATCAGGGTATCATCAGCTTATGATAATGGATGAAGATAGGTCGAAGACAACTTTCAGCATGAGATATGGACACTATCAATTTACGGTTATGCTATTTGGGTTGACCAATGCTCTTACCATGTTCATGGATTTGATGCATAAGGGTTATGAGACCGTTTCTTAACCACTTCATGATAGCTTTCATCGATGATATATTGATATACTCGAGGACTTGAAAGGATCACGAGCATCACCTCAAGGAGATGTTGCAAAATCTGAGGGAGCATAGACTTTATGCCAAGTTCCGCAAGTGTGGATTTTAGCTGTCAAAGGTCAAGTTTTTAGGCCTTGCTGTTGGAGCAGGAGGTATTGCAGTGGATTCGACTAAAATTAAGGCTATTATAAATTGGCTGGCATTAGCATCAGTCACGCAAATTAGAAGTTTTTGGGGTTAGCAAGGTTTTACATTAGATTCATGAAGGCTTTATCAAAGATCGCTTCACCGATTACCATATTAACCCAGAAGGACGTCAGGTTTGATTAGTCTAAGGAATGCGAGCAGGCATTTGCTCAGCTAAAAAGGTTGTTAACCAGATTGATGAGTCAGTCAGATATGAAACCACACCCAATAGGGGGTGAATTGGGTGGATCGAGAAGTTATCGGCTTTTTAAAATAATTCGACAATAAAGATGTTATATGCTCACTTCAAATGCAAGTATGAATGTAATGCAAGATGAAGGAGATAGAAGAGATGGAAATAGACACGTGATTTATAGTGGTTCGATCCAATTATCTATATCCACTACCTAACCTCCCCTGTTAGAATTTTCAAACCCTCACTTATATTGCCAATAAGTGTTACAACTTAAGCGTACAAGCCTAGAATGCCTAATCACTAATTAGGACTTCCTTCCTAGCTGCAACTTGGTTTTATGCATAGCCTCAACTAGGTCTTCCCTTCGACTTAGATGCTACTAAGTCTTACAATCAGCCACTTACAAAAAAAGATGAAAATAATCAAATCCACTTTAAAAAGTAAAGTGTCACCAAATTAAAATATAAGCAAGGCTCCTAGAGCCTAACTACTCTAATACATGCAAGTATGAGAATAAATGAGAAATGCAAGTATATCACTGATTTTCTGCAAATCTCAAATATGAAACCGTTTCAAACAAATCGATTAAAACAAATCCGGTTTCAAATCCAAAGAACAAGAAGTTTGATAAAAGTCAAGTATAAATGCAAACTCTTGTCTAAACCAGTCGTAGGGTTAAGTAAATCAAGTTTAAGTGTAAAACCCAAGACAAATGTGTTCAAGAACACAACAAATGATTTCCACAAGTCAAGCACACAAATGTATGAAATTTAAGCATAAGAAATTCTACGAAATTGAACTTTCTTACAACCCCGAGACATTGATTTGAAAATTAATTCTTGAGTGGATGTTGTAAGCTTTCGAACACCTTAATAATGCTAGTTTCAAGAGTGATTCAGTTGCCTTGAAAGATTACAAGGGATAATACACAAAAATCCAAGCTTCTTCTTTGAAAACTATGAACACTCTTTGGTTTTCTTGCTTGACAAGACAATGAAATGTTTTTTGTGGTTTGAGAATGTTCTACATTCTTTTTTAACAATTTTTGACTGTTATAGAGATCCAAGGGCTCAGATTTGATCATCTATTCAATTTAAAGTGTGATTTTCAGCTTTATGAAAAAACTGTCAGAAAGGCAGTTAGCGCGCTAATATTTAGACCTAGCACGCTAATCCTCAAGCTAGCACACTAATGCTGAACATTAGCGTGCTAACTCTGCAATTAGCACATAAATATAACTATTAGCGTGCTAACTGTCAAGGGTTGGCCTTAGAGTTAGCGACCACTTATCGCATTTAGAACCCTAGCAAACCTCTTATAACATGTTATACATATTTTTTAGGGGTTATAAAACCTGTTTAGGTGGCCCGGATGGTTTTGAAAATCTCGAAAATTGAAAATCTCGGTTTCATGACTTACATATGGGCTTTTCTGCAAATATACAATTTTTTCTTTTCAAAACAAGTTTTTCATTTCAAAAAAGTTGCATAATGGTTTTTAAAGTATGATATGAATATAAAAACATGGTTTCACATAGTTTGAGCTTATAAGACCGATTCAAGTGGTGAGCTTCATTTAAAACTCAAAATGATCACTCAAAATTTGAAAAACAATTTGAAAAACATGATATGCATGAACTAATGTAGTAGGCTTGCATAAATGAACCTATGTACCTTACATCAATGTTAGAACATGTAATATGATCTTTCGTCTTCGTTTCCTCGTGTGGACCGAATCTTGAACTTGTATGGCTTGAACACTTGAGATGTGAAATTCCACAAACTTTGACTAACTGGAACACACTTAATAAACTTATTAAGATATTTTCGCTTTGTTTGTTTCCATCAAAATCTGGGGTGGAGTAAAAGTGGCTAACCAATTAGTCCAACAAGATATTCCTATCGAAACTCAGGTGATGATTTGTACAAAAATGAGGCTATAGATAGTGTCTACATAGAAAGCGTTAATTAGACAAAGACGACGGATCAATATTTGAGTTTTTGAGGTTGATTGTGAATACCGTCATTGACAGAGCTGAAAGATGAGATTCTTCACTACTCACATCATTCTAGATTCCTTGGTCATCCATGCAAGACCAAGATGTACCATGACATGAGGAGGCTAAAAATGAAGGTAGATATATTAAAGTTCATTACAAACTATAGGATTTGCCAGTCGGTTAAGGCTAAACATTGTAGTTCTAGAGGATTGCTACAACTGCTTCCCATCCCATGATTGAAGTGGGAAGACATTGCCATTGACTTTGTGAAAGGATTGTCGAGGACTGCCAAATGACCGGATTCTATCTAGGTGATTATGGACAAATTGATGAAATTTGCCCATTTCTTACTATTTGGAGCTCTCTACTAATTTGACCAGTTGAGCATATTTCTCGAGAGGGAGACTATCAAGATGCATGGGGTACCATTGACTATCATGTCGGATAGAGATGCTATGCATACGTCCAGGACATAACGGAATAAGCAAGACTAGGATGATACTTGCCTACAGTTCAATATAGCTTTTCACCCTCAAACTGATTGGCAGATTGAGAGGTTGATTCAGGTTCTTGAGGATATGCTTTGGGCTTGTGAACTTAAGTTTGGTGGGTCTTGGGAGGAGTACCTAACACTGTGTGAGGTTGCATACAACAACAGTTATCATGCTAGTATTGTGATGGCACCAGTTAAGGTTGTATATGGTAGATCGTGTCGCTCACCATCATGTTGAGCTAGAGGATTAGGAGCTAGTGGGGCCAGAGATTGTTGGTAATCGTATGAAGAAAGTATGACATATTCTTCAAAGGCTTAAAGGGGCCCAAGAGAGGCAGAAGAAGTATGCAAACACGTACCACTGTGATCTCATGTATACCAAGGGAGCCTTTCTATATTTGAAGGTCTATCCTTGGAGGGGTCCCCACATATTTGGGTTGAAAGGAAAGTTAGCATCGAGATTTATCGGGTCATTCAAGATTAAGAGATGGGTCAAGAAAGTTTCTAATGAGCATGACTTACCTCCACAGATGTTAGAGATTCATCTAGTCTTTCATATTTCTATGCTTTGATTGGCTAAGTCGAAGGCGGGTGTATTACCGATAGTGGACTTGAGTCAGATTGACCAAAAGCAAGGATGTATCTTACGAGGAACAACCAGTTCAGATTATATCAGTTGAGAGGAAAGTGAATCCCAAATGTGTTAGTCAAGTGGCAATTCCATAGTGACTCAGAACTCACTTGGGAGCGGTAAGTCTGTAACGACTTGTTACTTAATTAGGTGATTAGTATTAACCTGACTCTTAATTAACCAAGTTAAGCTTGTGATTAGACTAGGTCTACTTCGATTAGTGTGTGCGTGGGAATTGATGTGGCCTAAAGTTGAATAAAATGAGAAATTTGTAAATTATTGAAGCGAGTAATACCAAGTGTGGGTCATGAGCGAAATACATCGGTTACGAGGTAATGTGCACGCCTGAGTTTACTTATTGGTACGTTGGACGAAGTATAGGTGCGAAAATAAAAGTGTACACATGCACACATACACACACACACACACACACATATATATACAAAAATGAATCATAATGTATAAATTAAAATAAAATTATACATTGCATTCACTTTGAGATATGTATTACGTTTGAGTCAAGACGATGAATAGCATAACCAAGAGAATGTACGGTGGGTTATTCGTATTATCCATGCCTCGAGATGTGTGCAATCACATCTCAAGAAAAATCATGTGTATGTTTATGCATGTGTCAATATTGGTGTCACATTAAGGATTTGTGACTTTGATACTTGTCCCTTAGACCAGCCTCAAGATTTGTATGCACGAATCTCGAGAAAGAACTTATATTTATCTTAAACAACCACAATGCCTCACTCAAATCTAATATAGAGTGTGAAATCAAAAGATAAGGAGAGTTTGAATGAGAACTACCGAGAGGAGAGGAAAAGAATTGAGAAGAGAGAGAGAGGGAGAGAGAGATAGTAATTGAACGGGAGTTGGAGGCGATAAAGGTGAGGCATGGGTGTTGTTGTTGTTATTTTGTGTTGCAGTATATGGAGGTGAAGCTTGGACGAAATACGAAAATAGTTCGTTCGAGAGTCATCTCCCCTACCAAATTTAGCTAGGGTTGGATCTCCAACCTAAGTTCAAATATAATATATATGTATTGTTGGAACGAATAGATAGTTTTGTCTCTCTATTAGTCCAATGAGTGTGCGTCCTCCTATGGACCAAGCCAGGGGCCTGGGCCAAGTTCAACCCATGGGGCGAGCCAGGCGAAGTGCCCTGGCCAGCGTTGGGTCGGACCCATTAGGGTCGACCATATCAGAATTAAAAAATGGTTTTGAAATTAAAAAGAATTCAAAAAATCAAAGAAAAATTAAGAAAAATAGTAATTAGACTAAATAAATAGAAACAAATGTACTTCTACAAAAATGAGTATATTAGGATTCATTCAACATTTGATACCGAGGTTTTCACCTAGTAAAACGTGAAATAATTGGATTGAACCCAAAAAACTGGTAAAAAATGGAAAAAATAAGAAAAATAAGATTTTATTTCGATTTCAAACGAGCTTAAACTAGGGTTTCAGATTGTGGGACTCATGAAACACATAATTAACTTGAAATAAATTTATTTTAATGTAGATTTACTTGGAAATTGATTGGGAGGTTCGAAGAACTCGTCGAGGTTAGGAAACACTAGTTAAGGCATCAATTATGTAATGTAAAATAGTATTATTAAAGCACTTAGTATTATGGATTGGGAATGGGGGGCAATATACTGTGACTTAACTTATTTTTACGTTAAATTCCCAAAAAGAGGTACGACGGGCGAATGGGGCTGGCGTGACGATAGAAGTGTTGGATCATTACAAGTACTTTCCTTCAAAAACCTTGAGGTACCCGATTGTTGGTTTCCTATTTGAGTTACTAATTATGCTATGCCTAGATATACTACAGAAATCACACTTCCGTCAATGTGCGAGTTCTATATACCGTAATCTAAGGTAATGAGAGTTTACAACTCAGTTTTAGAGTGGAAATACAACTAACATGTACATTGAAATGAACTTTAATACTTGCATTTTGTTTACTTATTGATTTTATTATTCTCCAATGCCCAAATAGCAATATTTTGGATTCGTGTTGCTAGTCATTGCTTCCTTGGTATTAATTGATGATTGATGGATTTGTAATTAATATTTACTAAGCATGTTGTAGCACTTACCCCCCCTTAATAGCACTATAGAGAAAGGAAAGGGAAAGGCACCCAAGTCTTCTTAGTCTTCTCTTGTGTAATGACTTCTTTTGTGTATTATATACTGTTTGAGCTGTGGTTTTGTAATATCACAGGGTTGGGATATGTTTTGTTTACCAATGGTTATGCTGGTTTAATAGTTTTTGTATATTGTAAAATAGTGTCGAAAAAGTTTTAAATTTTCATTGCTTTTTATATTATAGTTTATTTCGATTTTCAATATACATATTGTATTATCAGGTACAAGTTTAAGGATGATGGCTTTAGTTAGGCCTGATCTAGTTTATAAGGGCTTAAGTAGGGTTTTAGGCCGAGTATTACCCGAATCGGGATAAGGGATATCATAGTTTGGTGTAAGTGCCCAGATTTGTTTAAGTTTGGTTATTATTATTTAAAGATTTGGTAAAATCAAGTAATAGCTCTGATGAGAGTCTAATTTCTATGTAAGTTCATTAACTCTGAAACTCAATTGAAGTTAAGAAAAGACTTAGAGCATAATAATCAATTTTTATCGTGGATTTGGGGGGAAAATAAAAACGAATTGGTTATTATACATTACTTGCTTAGTTTAGTAATAATTATGAAATAAATATAATTTCCTAGTCTTCTTCGAAACATTGTTTTAATGGTTTTATCTCTCCTTTGTATACATAACTTAATGGCTGAGTAAGGAGAGGCCTCGCATAGGCCTAAAACTCAAGAAAATGCGGAGAGGGAGCCACAATGGAAATCTCATATGGAACAACAAATGTGAGATTTGATGGAAGCTTAGGCTAGAATGATGGCTATATTTATGGCATAGTTAGCGCCACCTGCGCCATAGGTTGAGGCTTAGCATCCTGCCAGTCCCAAAGTTAGCAAAGCTAAGGGAGTAGCTGAGAATGCAACAGCTCCAGTAGTAGCAATCGTAGCATAAGTTCAGGCACAGATTCATAATAGAGTACTTGTAGTGCTAGTGGATCTTGAGAAAGTTCTTTATCTTAGGACCAGGAAGGAATTCTCAAAATATGACAGCATAAGATTTAGTGGCATAATGGTAGAGGCTTGGATCCTGGAGATGGAATAACGTTTTGATATTATTGAGTTAGAGGACTGGTTCAAAGTTAATCTTGCTACCTTTTTACTGATAGATTTTGTTAGGAAATTGTGAAATTCACTAGGGAGAGAAGTAAAAACACCAACTACATGGCCAGACTTTAGAACCATTTTCTACAAGCAGTACTTTCCCAAACTGGTCAGAAACATGAATAAAGCCATGTTTATGAATTTTAAATAAGGAACTATGACAATGAGGGAATATGAAAAGAAGTTTAATGAGATGAACGAGTTTGCTCTTGAGTTGATTGATATAGAGGTGAAAAGGATAGATATGTTTCTCAAAGACTGGACCCTTAAATAAGGATTGTGGTATCTTCACAACCTTATACCAACTTTGCATTTATTCTTAAGAGTGTTATGGAGGTGGAGGTAGCTAATATTGGCTAAACCTCCAAGTGCAAGTCTGAGTTTACCTCCAGTTTCATAGTTCTCTAGGAGTTAGAAGGCTCGATTGTTGGTATATATTCAGTCAGATCAGTCACTAAGGCGTAAGAGAGATTACAATAATTTTTAGCAGAGAAATGTGAATATGAGAATGATAGATGGTTCATCTAGTTTAGGGGCACCCGTTTAGTCAGCTACCCAAGCAACCATATATATTGGTGCACCTATTACAACACTTATAGTTTCATAATCTTTAGTGGCAAAACCATTTTTTCCACTGACAATTAAAGACGGTTGGGGTAGAGGAAGAGATTGGACTAGTTTTTGACTGAGCGATTCTGGGCAGAATTCTCAAGCTAGTGCATTATCACATTGACCCAATCTTATTTATTATCGTTGTGGGTAGACAGGGCATATTTAGAGGGATTTTCCAATACCACCTGAGGCCTTGGTGGATAGTGTACTATAGCCAGCTCGAAGGTAGACTCATACAGTGCCCAACATAGACTCTGAGGCTACACGAAGGCTTATGGAAGGTATACTTAATTCTTGTTGTTGAAATATGTATATTTTAATTGATGCTGGCTCTAAAGTTTCTTTTATTGCCAGGTCAATGGTTGATGAGTTAAAAATGAATCCTATTAGAGCTAGTACACTATTGATCTCAAGCATAGCAGTGAGTGAGATAGTTTATCTTAACCTGATCTATAAGAATTGTGTTGTCAAAATTAGGGAGAATGAACTTCCAATTAATCTTAGGGTTATGAAATTTCTAGAATATGATGCACTACTAGGGATGGATTGGTTATCAGCATAAAATGCTAGTATTGATTGCTTCCACAAATTAGTAATCTTTCAAATTCCCAATCTCCCTGATATTGTAGTCTATAACGGTTATAATTCGTCATAATTTGCTATTCGCGGCAGATTTGCTACTCCTAAGGATTTAGAGGTTAGTGCGGGGGTTGTTACAATAGATGAGTTAATTGATGAAGCGAAGATTGATGAAATTCTTTTATTTCTTGAATTTCCAAAGGTTTCTCCATTTGGCTTGCCTGGACTTCTACCACCACGTGTTAATGACTTTATCATTCATCTTATTCCTGACACCAAACCTATATATATTCCACTATACCATATGACACTAATAGAATTGCGTGAGTTACAGATTCAACTTAAGAAGTTACTGGAGAAAAGGTTTATTCATTCGAATATTTTGCTATGGGGAGCACCGGTCCTTTTGTTAAGAAAAAGGACAGAACCCTATGCATGTGCATTGATTATAAGTAACTGAATATAGTTACTATCAAGAAAAAATATCCATTACGCGAGATTGATGACTCGTTTCACTAGTTGAAGTGTTCCAGATATTTCTCGAAGATTGACTTAATGTTTAGGTATCATCAGCTAAGGATTAGGGATGATGATGTCTCAAAGACATCTTTCACTACTCGCTATGGGCACTTCGAGCTCTTAGTGATGTCGTTTGGGCTTACTAATGCTCCTACGATATTTATGTATCTTATGCACAGGGTTTTCAAACCCTATCATGATCATTTTATCAACATGTTTATCGATGAACTTATGATATATTCGAATACTTAGGAAGAGCACTTACATGACCTCAAAGTTACATTGCTTGCTCTAAAGGATAATAGGCTATATGCCAAGTTCAGCAAGTGTGAATTATGGGCTTTTTTGGTCATATTTCTCAGACATGTGGTTAATGATAAGGGAATATCTGTTGATCCAGCAAAGGTTAAGGCAATCCTAAAGTGGCCTACTCCTACCAAAGTGTCCGAGATTCGAAGCTTTTTGGGGTTGGCTGGTTATTACAAGCGATTTGTTAAGGGCTTTTCCCATATCTCTTTACCTCTTACCTAGCTCACATAGAAATGGAATGATTTTTTGTTGTTCGATAAGTGCGAGAATACCTTCAAGGAATTGTAGAGCTGGTTGACTACGATACTTCTTCTTACATTACTTGATCCAAAAAAAGAGTTGATGATTTATATTGACGCTTCTCATTCAGGCCTGACTTGTGTGTTAATGCAGGAGGGCAAGGTTGTAGTTTATGCCTCGAGGCAACTCAAGATTCATGAAAACAATTATCTAGTTCATGACCTTAAGCTTTCAACTATTGTGTTTGCTTTGAAGATTTGGAGGCATTACTTGTATGATGAGAGTTTTATTGTATTAGTAGATCATAAAAGTCCAAAATACTTGTTTACATGGAGTGAACTGAACATAAGGCAACATGGATAGCTTGAGTATCTCAAGGATTTTTATTTCACTCGAGAGTACCACCCAGGTAAAGCGATTATTGTGGCTGATGCCTTGACTAGGAGGAGAACAATAAGAGAGAATGTAACTACTACAAGAGCTTCTCAGTTTTCCCTTCTTTAGGAAGCGTTGGTGATGATGATTTATGAAATTCCACCTGACACAACATCGGCTGAGAGAGCTAGTTCTAAAGCTACTAATTTGTTATTTTTTGGTAAGATTTAAGCTAAGCTTAAAATTATTTATAAGATGGTTGATAGTCAGAAAGCTGATCAGGATTACTTAGCACATTAAAGTTTAGCTACTAGCATTAATCATCATAATGGGTCGGTGTCTAGTGATAGTGCGTTACAGTTCAGGGATAGATTGTGGATTTCATTTTAGGATCATCTGAGGCATGAGTTGCTTCAAGAGGCTCATAGATCTCGTTACTCGATTCATCTAGGTAACGGTAAGATGTATTTTGATATGAGACGTATTTATTAGTGGCATAGGATGAAGATTGGTATGGCAGAGTTTGATATGAGATGTGATAATTGTCAACAAGTTAAGGCTGGGCATAGGAAGCTTTCTGAGTGGAAATAGGAGCATATATCGATGGATTTTATTTCTGGTCTACACCTGAGTCATCAAAAGTACGGTGTAGTCTGGGTTGTAGTTGGACAGGTTGACGAAATCTACACATTTCTCGCCAGTTTGCATGCGATATCCTCTAAAGAAGGTATGTAAGATTTACGTATGTGAGGTGTTGAGACTTCATGGTGTTTCGATGTCGATTCGGAGATTCATGTCCATAATATGGAGTGAGTTACACAAGCAGCAGGGAACCACACTTAACCTCAGTACGGCTTATGATCCTCAAACTATCGAGCAGACTGAGCGAGTGATTTTAGTGTTATAGGATATGCTTCGATTTTTTGTCTTAGAGTTTGGTGGCAGCTAGGAGAAATATATTCCATTGTGTGAGTTCTCTTATAATAATAATTATTATGCTAGCATGAAAACGACGTCGTTTTAGGCTTTATATGGTCGACCTAGTCGTTCACCTGTGTGCTGGGTAGAGGTAGGAGACAGAGTGTTGTTGGGGCCAGAGTTTATTTAGGACTAAACAGAAGGGATTCAACAAATTTGTCAACGTTTGACTATAGCACATTTGAGACAAAACATATACACAAATAAACATCATAGGTTCTTAAAGTATTTAAAGGACGATTTTGTTCTTTTGAAGGTGTAACCTATGAAGGGCTTGTATAGATTCGGGTTGAGGAGTAAGCTAGCTCCGAGATATATTAGGTTATTCAGGATTAAGGAAAGAATTGGTCTAGTTGCTTACCTCCTCTCCTTGCCGGAGTTCATAATGTATTCCATGTGTCTATGCTTTGCAAAATAGAGACTCAATTCACTCCGAGAGTTGATTGGAATGAATTTGATCATAGGGAAGACTTATCTTACGACAGGCTGTCGATCGAGATTCTTGATCGTATGGTTCATAAACTGAGAACCAAGGTAATTCCCTTGGTTAAAGTGATAGGGAGCTAACTTGGAGTGGGAATCTTATATGTGGGAGTAGTTGCCTTTTCTCTTAGAGATTATATGTAATTTTTTATGTTTTCTTTAATCTTAAGGATGAGATTTATTTTAAATTGGGGAGACTGTAACGACCCGTTACTTAATTAGGTGATTAGCGTTAACTCAAATCTTAATTAACCAAGTTATGCTCGTGATTAGACTCGACATACCTTGATTAGTGTTTGCGTGCAAATTGACATAATGTTTTGTGTATTTGTAATAGTAGTGTGTACGTGTGAATTGATGTTGCTTAGGTCAATCTATAATCATTGTTTATCTTATAATTTTAGTGAATAAAAATAGAGGTTTTCATTTGTTATTTATTATAAGTGATTGCATGTTTATCTTATAGTAAGATCTATGGGTATTTATTGAAATATCCTAAATGTCCCTAGTCGGTAATAATACTTGGAGAATAATGAATTAAGACTAGTGCGAATCTTGATTGATAGTCATGTGATGATCATGTGTACAGGGGTACGAATCGAGATTATGGGTACTTGTTAGGGAATAAGGTACTGGACCAACCTGCTATGAGAACACCACATAGATTAAGTTATAGGTGTTACTCATAATAGATATATTATTTAGTCCTTCAACATGAGATTACCATAGACTTCAATATTAGGAGTATGATAATTTTACATAATCAATCATTGTCTTTAACCAGATGATTATAAAGATTGTAATTGGTTACCACGTGAATAATATGTGAAGATATGTAGTCAAGATAGAATTTTTCATTCTCATATAAGATAGATATCAGTGGATCCCTCCATATGATGGACTGATAATGGTCAAGTCCATGTGAATTGATATGACCAATCTCACATGGATGTTTTCAATTTACCCATAGATCAAGACGAGTACGATTGAATATTAAGGGTAACTTTTCATGCCTTATGTTTAATCAAAGGATATCGTACGACAAAAGGATTTGAAATTTTATTCATTAGGTTGTGTTGATTTTGATATTCTTGTTACTTGGGTAGTCTTAATGCCTTGCTAGAGACCGCCTATGACTTGTGTACCAAAATAATTTCGGTTCACTGCTAATGTCGCATGAACCTAACACACACAAATAATGACTTTGCATAATTTCAATTGGTCCATAGTAATGATTTTTTATATGATAAAATTCATGATATAAAAGCCTTTACAATTTTTTATATGATAACTTACCAATAGAGGCGTATGTGTAATTTGCTTAAACTGCCTAAATACAATAGTGTATTATGAATCAAATTTTAAGTGATGGCTTATCTACTTATATAAATAGAGCTTGAAACCCTAAAATGGAAAAAGATTTTTATTTTTGCAAATTTCGAGTTCTTTGGATTTTGGGAGAGAAAGAAAAATATTTTCAATCTCTCTTGGGGCTAGCAATCCAAATTGTTGTCACCGTTTGTGTGTGGGTTTCTGATAAAGGACACACAATCGAACATCTTGAAAATTGAACTATCAGAGTAGGAAATCACGAATTAAGGTATGGTTTACTTTTTGTAGATCAAGTTTAAATGAACTTATTTTCGGTCTTGTTGGGGTTCTTCAAAAATTGTTTAGAATTTTCCATTGGGTATGAATCCTAAAACCTAACATTTCGAGGAAAAAAATTATTCTAAATTAGGGAGACTGTAACAACTCGTTACTTAATTAGGTGACTAGCGTTAACCTATATCTTAATTAATCAAGTTGGGCTGGTTATTAGACTCAACATACCTCGATTACTCTGTGCGTGCGAATTGATGTGATGTTTTGTGTATTTGTAATATTATTTATTGAATTAATTAGAATTATGTGGCCTAAAGTTGAATAAAAGGAAAAAATTATAAATTAGCGGGGCGGGTAATAGCATGTGTAGGTCGTGAGTGACACACATCGGTTACTGGGTAATGCGCACCCCCAAGTTTACTTGTTAATGTTGGATAAAGTATACGCTCGCGGAAATACAATAGTATATATATTTATGTAAGTATATATATACAATTATATATATCTAAATATACAAAAATAAATCCTAAATTTTAAATCATAATAAAATTATACATTGGATTCACCTTAAGATACGTGTTACGCTAGAGTCGAGGCGGTGAATATAAACTAAGAGTGTGTACGAAGAGATGTTTGCAATCACATCTCAAGGAGAATCATGATCATGTATATGCATGTGTCAATATTGGTGTTACATTAAGGATTTGTGACTTCGACTCCTGTCCCTTAGATCATCCTCGAGATTCATTCATCGAGATTTGTGTGTGCGATCTCGAGGAAAACTTATATTTATATTAAAAACAAAACTGCCTAACCAAAATTTAATAAAGATTGTGAAATCAAAAGAAAGGGAAAGTTTGATTGAAAACCAACGAGAGGAGAGGAGAGAGAAGAGAGAGAGAGAGAGAGAGAGAGAGAGAGAGAGAGAGAGAGAGAGAGAGAGAGAGAGAGAGAAAGAAAGAAAGATAGTGAGTGAGAGAGAGAGAGAGAGTGAGTGAGAGTGAGAGAGCAACCGAACGAGAGTTGGAGGCGATAATGATGAGGGAGGGTGTTGTTGTTGTTATTTTTTTGTTGTAGTAGAGGGAGGTGGAGGTTCGGACAAATTGCTTTTGCAGTTCATCCGAGGAGGGAGACGACCCAAGGGAGACGTCTCCCCTCCCACATCGATTTGGGTTTGGGTTTCCAACCCTAAATAAAATAAAAAAATATTTTCCTGGAATGAACAGAGAGTTTTGACTCTCTGTTCATCAAGGGAATAAGACTCATACGCATAAATGTACATGTGAGTCCTTTTTAGACAGAGCCAGGGGCCTGGGCTAGGATGGCCCATGAGGCAAGCTAGTCCCAGTGCTCTGGCTAGGGTCGGGTCAGACCCATTATGGTCGACCCAACCAAAATTATAAAAAGGCTTATGGAATTTAGAAAAAAATAGCAAAAAATCAAGGCAATTGGTCCTTAAACTTTGTGTTTTTTATTTTTTTTCTCTTTGAACTTTTATTACTACACATGTGGTCATTCAATTTTCACAACGATCTACATTTAGTTCTTACACCATTTAAAATGTTAAATTCTGTCGACGTTAATATAAATGTCGCGTGACTAGTCAAGAAGAGTAAAGTGGTTTATATTATTCAACCAAAGGACTCACATCAACGAACAAAAGTCAAAAAATAAATTAATTTCCCCTGAAAACATAAAAAACTCAAAGTTCAAGGACTAAAAGCTTAAAAAACTGAAAAGTTCAATGACCAAATGTACGAAAATAAAAGTTTAGGGAACAAATGTACACTAATTAAAGTTCAAGGAGCAAAAGCATAAAAGACTCGAAGTTAAAGGACCAAAAAACATTTTTGCCAAAAATCAAAGAAAAATTAAGAAGAGTAGTAATTTGACCAAAAAATAGAAATGGATGTATTTTTATGAAAAATAAGTATATTGGGATTCTTTAAACATTCTTTACCGAGGTTTTCACCTTGTAAAGTGTGAAATAATCGCATTGAACCCAAAAAATGGTCAAAATGGAAAAAAAAGGAAAAAAATTGAGATTCGTTCTGATTTCGAATGTGACTTAAACCAGGGATTTTAGAGCCATTTTGGGACTCGTCAAACACATAATTAAATTGAAATGAATTTATTTTAATATACATTCAGTTGGGAATAGATTATGAGGTTCGAAGAACTCCTTAAAGTTAGGAAACACCAGTCGAGTAAGTTGGACTAATATCTTCAGCAATTATGCAATGTAAAATAGTATTATTAGAACACTTCGTATTACAAACTAGGATTTGGGCAATATATTGTGACTTGAAGTTATTTTTATGTTAAATTCCCAGAAAGAGGCATGACTGGCGAATTGGACTGGAGTGACGATGTAAATGTTGGATCATTACCAGCACTTTCTATTTGAAAACCTTGAGGTACCCGATTGTTGCTTTCTTATTTGAGTTAGTAACTACTCTACGCTTAGATACACCACAGAAATCACCCATTGGCCAACGTGTCAGTTATGTGGATCGTAATTCATGGTAATGAGATACGTGCACTGACTGTGGCAATGTGGCCAAGATGTATGCTAGATTTGTTGTGATTTATGCCTAGTGTGTTTTATATGCGTAGACTACTAAGTCACTCCTATTTGTATATAGAAAATGAGACATGAGTAGGGACATGCCTCAGGATGTGTGCGGCAAACATGGGACAGGGGGGTAGATAGTGATTTGGTAAGTTTAAATTTAGTTTTGTATGGCTTATTTAGTTGAATTGAAGTGTCTATAATACTTGTATTAATGAAGCCTAAGTTAGTTAAATAAAACAATAGTCATTTGATGATTCTCGATATATGTGTTGACACACTAAAAGGCCAATTGAGTTGCAATTGGTGTTAATAAGATGAAGTTAGTGGAGAGTTAGTGGACTTGAAATCAATGTATAAACCATTAAATTAGTCCCAATATACATATGTACAGTAAGATTAATGGCTATTAATCAACCTTATCGATTTATAAGGATTGAAATGGTTAACTCATGCAATGTATTTCATTTCACAAACTTAGAGAATAAGTAAAGCTAGAGAGGGAGATAAGAGAAGATCAATAAGTTATTAGTGAGGGAGTTCTAGTGGAATTAAAGGAGTTGATCAAGCTATAGGTGTTATGCAACTAGATAATTAAACTTACACTAGTAATTTAATTTAAATTTATGAATTTGATGATACAATCGAAGTGTGAGTTGTGGTTGTTATTGAGGTGGATGTTTCGGATCTGTAGTGGGTGAGAATAGGGATTCAAAGGTTTTGGGGTTAGCCATGTGGAGGGAAAACTCAGAATGCATAGTGCAGAATTATGGGTTTTCATGCATATAATGCCATAGACAAGCTAGCCGGCACACTACCTACATGTAGCGAGCTAATGGATGTGGGTAGTGTGCTAATGAGGTCACCAACGCGCTAGTCATATTACCAGCACGCTAGGTGCTCTGAAAACACAAATTCTTCATTTTATAACTTAAACTTAAACACTATAAACAAAGTCCAATACTTCAATTAAGGGTCTAAACACACTCTAAAACATATTAAATGATACCAGGGGCCTAGGAAAGAGTATCGAGGGTTTGGATATGTGTTTTGAGGTATCGTGAGGCCGAACTAGCTAGGAAATTTGCGTGGATTGTAAGTAAACTAATTAAGATACTTATTTACATTTCTTTCCAGTTTTCCTATTTATTTTTAGTCATTTTAACTGAATTATATTTTGTATTCTAAATGCCATGACTTGTTATTTCGTCTCATTTCATGAGGTTGCTATCATGGCATTGGTTGTTAGTTAAATTGTTCATTGATTCTAAATTATGTGCTATGTCATTCTTGATTTTTGAATTAATTAGGCAAATGAAATAGCTGCTATTATGTAGATGATTTGTGGTATTGCAAATTCATTTCCTTTGTGCATTAATTATGCGACTATCATTGTTGGATTCTTAAACTATATTATTCCTTGAATATAAGAATGTAGTTCTGGTATCTAGGACCATTACATAATAGAGATGTGCATGGAATATGAGGTCATTATATTTTCGGGTGGTCGGGATCTCATTGCTAGCTTATGTAGCACACTGGGTATGGGACCCGGGGTTGTTGGCAAGTATACATCACTTGTGAGTATTGATATATGTGAAGAGCATTTATGAGGATGTAAAGGCATCTATGAAAATGTTAACGTCCTATATAATGGAAATAGGCTGAAGTGATGTAACTCACGGATGTCCGATCCTATTTCATTATTACTTAGCTGAGTATTAGTTTCATATTACTTATTTGAAGTATCTTATAGCATGATTTTTTCTAAGCATAGTTGCTATTGTTATGCTTTCAGATACTTGTTATTTATTCGGTAATGTGGATAAATGTCTCTCAGTGTTACTTTCTACTTTCCTGTACCTACCGTCCTTTTAGACTGTCGGTACAGATCCATCGAGTAGCAGACCTAGCAAGGAGATGATCGGCGACTACCTCTGAGCCATTGGAGTGCTGCTACCTATGATATTTTAGGGTTTTAGTTTTGTTGTATGAATTTTATGTCTTTTTCATATCTTTGGGGTTGTATATATATAGGTTAAGAGATAGTTACCCGACAAGACACGTGTTGATATATAGTTATTTTTGTTTTGTTATATAAATGCAATGATCTTTGTTACCTGATTTTTCACATACTTAAGTTTTATATGAATAACTTTCGCTAATTTGTTGAGACTTTCGCTGAATAATCTTTAAATTGTATAAAACTTTAATTAATTTTAAATTAGTATTAAGTATGAGAATGGTGTAATGTTTACTAGAAAAGTAGCTAATAAGGTGCGAGTATTGCTAAGTCCAACGTGGTGAAGGTCAGGGCTTAATGACAAGATTAGACAAGGCAGTGCCTCAATTTAAGGAGTCGCCGCATTATGGGTGAACTAACATACTTCTTAGGTTTGCAAATCAAGCAATCTAAGCACGAGATTTTTATAAATCAAGTGAAGTCATGCTTAAGAAATCCAAATTTGACAATTTGAAAGCATTTGACACTCCTAGTAGTTCAACCGTCAAAATGGACAAAACCAACTAAGAAAACCCATAGATCCTAGGCTACACCGAGGAATGATAGGGAGTCTCCTCTATTTGACTGCTAATAGACCTGACATTATAGTTAGTGTATGTCTAAATGCTAGGCTCCAATCCGAGCATAAAGAATTACATTTAAAATATGTCAAGCGCATATTTTGCTACTTAAGTGGGACACAAGACTTAGGCATATGGTTCAACATAGCTCAAAGCTTTGATCTGAGAAGTTTTGTTGAATCTGACTATGTGAGGAACCTAGTAGATAGGAAAAGCACATCATAATTTTGTCATTTGTTAGGAAATTCTTTAATCTCATGGTTTAGCCAAAAAAAAAATTTGCTACACTGTCCACTGCCAAAGCTGAATATGTGGCAGCCAGAAGTTGTTGTGCCCAAGTACTATTCTTGAATTCAAGGATTATCAAATGATGGGTGAACTAACATCGTTACCTCATGTATAGTACTTAGGCACAACAACTCAAGGATTATCAAATCCAAGTTGGTTGTACCGAATTATTTTTCGATAACATTACTGTCATCAATATTTCGAAAACTTCATTGTTACACTCATGTACAAAACACATTAAGATAAGGCACCACTTCCTTCACAATCAGGTGCAAAAAGGGGATGCCAAACTGATCCCTATGTCCACCGATGACCAACTTATGGATATATTCACCAAACCTTTGCCTATGGAATTTAAAAAAAAAATAGACTACAATTATTCATGATTAGTGAATCTGATCTTTTAACTGTGTCATAGGTAGTGTCCACTGTGTAACACGAATCTTAAGGTGTTAATGATGTGTATGTCGTGTCTCGGGCATCTTTTCAGAGTCACAACTGATTTTCAAAATTTAGCGCACTGATGCGCTTAACACTTTTGGTTAAAACCTAGATTTATTAGCGCACTAATAACTGGCTATTAGCATGCTAATGCATCTCGAGCAAAATTTTTTAAACCACTCGAGATATTTCTCTCTCCTCACTAGCTTACTATTTTCTCTTACACTGACCATCCTTTTTTCCCAAATCAATTCTTTGTGGTCTTTTGGTGTGTTTTGGGAGTTAATCCATTGCTAAACACCTCGTCTTCCTTCTTTTTGCATGATTTCATCCATTAATCTGCCCATTTCTCCAAAAATGTCCAGTCCAAGTATTCCCACCAACTTTTCAACACAATGTTTCGATCGCACAATTCAACTTTTGTTGCCATTGAACCCGCTTATCGTCATCTTACCACTCGTCAAACTGTCTAACAATCATATGAGAGTGACTCATAGTCAACCTCCTTATTCAAACCGCCACTCAATCAGGTGCTCGTTGCACTACTAGGTCCTTCAGTCGCCATCCGAATGACACCTCAACCACCGTATCGGTCGATTCTCCGTGTTGTGAAGGTTGCTCTAAATCAAAGCATGATAGGGCCTATTCCTTAATTATTCTTGAGGCAGTTAGCTTAAGGCCAACAAACACCAAAGTGCTTAAGCTAGTGGTCATCAATTTTCTATTCTTCTACAAGGCATACCTACAGGTTTTAGAGGTGTTAGCCAATTTGGGATGGGTTTCCTTTTGTTAATACAAGGACACTTACAATGCAACATTTGTTCTGGTGTTCTACTCCAACCTCTCAACCGCCACATACTTCATTGTTTGATTTATTATTGGTGAGCGCATTATAAAGATCACCCCTCATAGAATGGGTGATACTATTGACCTACCGCTTCATGCTCTTTCCACTACTCTCACTAGCAATATCCATAAGTGGTCTTTCTATAAGCTAGAGGTGTTGAACTCTTTCGCTCGATCAGGTAGGGAGCTCATGGTCTACTCTATAGGTGTTATCGACACATAATTCAAGCTTGTGCCACATCTTCTTTACAAGATTTTGTACAAAGTGATTCTTTCAAAAGGCTGGAGCAAAAACAATGTCACGCTCCTCAACTTGTATTTCCTCGAGGCCCTTATGAAGGAAATTAAGATTAGTCTCCCACACGTCATCATTGCCTATATAACTTTAACTTCAGGTTCAGGTTGTCACTTGCCTTACTCTTATCGGTTAACTACATTCTTCGAAGCGGTGGAAGTGGAACTCTGCCTAGGTGGTGGCCCTCTATTCATGTGAGACAACATCGACGTTGCTATATTGAAAGCAATGAAGTACTAATACATCCGTACTTAAAGACAATGGATTCAGGAAGAGGACATTCCAAAGGGTGAGCATTATGATAGTTATGAATCTCCTTATAATTCAGATTCGACCGTTGAATTTGATGAAAGAGACTATCTTGATTATAGCTTTCTCTATCCTCTACATACCGATGAAGTTTATGGTCAGGGAGTGGCTTCGTTTAATGATGAGTTTTAGCATGATCAACCACATGACGTTCTCATTCCACTAACTCTGCAACCACCTTTTTTGGATCCCTTACAGCTGGATCCACCGTTGTACTCACACTCATACATTCTCCAACCATACTTTGGCGTCTCCCCTCCATCCGATATGTCTACTTTGATTGCATTTCTTTTTGCTCTACTTAGCTATATGCATGACTACATGACTAGGACTTTCACTGCCATCGACATGCACCTCGATCATTAGGCTAACCATCTTTGTTGGATTAAGAGACATATGCTGCCATCTAGGTCGTCGAGGGAGGACCATGCATCTAGTTCTGCTTGTCAGACTTCTTCATATTATGGGTCTCAATGTTTATATTTAGGGGGAGTTGTACTAGACCGTAGGTGTTAAAGGGAGTAGTAAGCTTATCATGTTAGTGAAAGTTCGTTGTGCCAATTATATGTACACTCTCCATTTTATTTCCCTATCGGCATCACCATACTGTTATCTCTGTTTTGTGAACTTAATGAAATGACATTAATTTTTGTGTATCTTTAAGTAATTATCAGTGAATGAAAGGCATTTCCTGTCTTTTATTCCATTTTCTATTTATGAATGAATGATCTTTTGAATGTATGACTTTTCCTTTCTTGTTTTCAACTTGATGCGTATTGATAGGGGGAGTTCTATACCCACTTTTTAACTTTATCAGAGGGAGAAATATTTTAGATGAACTTGAAAAATTAGAAACTTGATATTCACTTGACTATGTTTTTTTTGTCAAGTTCACTTTGTTTGTTATCATCAAAAAGGGAGAAATTGTTGGATTAAGTGTTCTCTCACTCAGACTCCCCTTGAGATTTTGATGTCAACAAAAAATGTCAAATGATACTAACAAGTTTGTCAATTATTTGCATGTTCATAGGAAGTCAAACTTTACAAATTCAAGTATAATGAAAGAAATGAGATAAAAAAAGCTCAAGAATGGGTTGGGAATAATAAAGACATCGTAAGGCCACTATTATCATTTTTACAACCTATGTAAGGTATATTAGTTCAATTATACAAACCAAATGCATTAGATTCATATATTTCATGAATCTCAAGTTTTCAAGTAACTTCAAGTCTTGAATTTCAAGAATTTTCAATTTCGCGAATTGCAAATGTTTTTAAATCATGCAAATGTGTTTTCAGCATGTATTTATGGTGTGAAAATTGTTGGAACTAATTTTGAATGCACCAATATTAGTTTGGATGGTTTTCGAATCATTATCAAAAGTATTTGTAGAAAAGCCCATTTGTGATTCATGAAATCAGAATATTTGATTTCCAGGGTTTATAAAATCATTTAGGATGTCCAAACAAGTTTTATGATTTCTATTAAACATGTTTAATGTGTTTTCAGAGATTTAGTAGAGTCGAAGGTCAGTTAGGTAGTCATTTTACAAAACCACATGATAAGTCGGTATTTTTAGGTTTTTAGTAGTTTATTTTAATGTATTTAATATAAAAAGGTCTTTAAAATATATATTTAATTGTATTTATTGGTCATTTTTCGGTGAAATGAAGTGCGCGGTTGAATTCATGGTGGAAAATACTCAAAATGGAGTATTTACATGCATTGATCAGACGCCGGACAATTTTCCTCGAGTTACGTGCTACGCGGTGTGTAGATTAAGTGGCAGCGGACAAATGGAAGCTTCCCATTGGTTAGCTGCAACACAACACGTCACTTAAGTTCTCTCATCTTATCACAATTTGACCCGTCACTTGAGTTCTCTCCTCTTATCACCACCAGCACATCATCACAGCATGCCCAACATTCTCTTCGCCCAGCTTCTCTTCAATTTTCTCGAGATGTGCGTAAGCACCGTCTCCCAAAAATTCACACAAGTGGTGTGAATTCACCATCGCCTCCAGGCTGCCACATGATGCGCTCTGAACCACCTGAGACGTCATCAACAACGGTCTCCTCCAATCAGACGACGCCACATGACGTGCGGCAGACTAAACACCCATTCTGTTGCGGACACGTGTCCTGACTCCGAATTTGAATGCCCAACAACTACCAAATGTTCCTTGGCGTACATGTCAATAAAGATTCCACAACATTAGTTTCTCTCACCACCCAAGACCAATTTTTAGTAGTTTTATATATTAGGAACCTAGGGTATTATTAGATAAACACCAAACACCAACTATTATTATTTTTTTATCGACTTCTCTCGACGATTGCCTAGGTTGGCGGGGAAACAAGTCGGGATTATGGATTCATGGCATATTATGTGAGATCTTTTATTTTATTATTTAATTTAGTTTAATTTAATTCTCATATTCATTGTTGTTGATTTTAAGGTTTATGGTTTAGATCTAGGGTATGCATGTGGCTAGTGAATGCTTTTAGGGAGACAACATATAGTTATTTGGACCATTAATATCTGTGTAATTGTACTTTCGGACCAATAAAGTGACAAACTCTCACCCATTTGCCGTAAAACCCTTTCTATTCTTGAGTGTGCCACAATTGAATCTAGGTTAAATCAGAAGCGGATGCGATCCGATTATTTAGGATTAGTGTTCCCACATATCCATATTACTATGGTTAGTGTATTAAACCCGATTGGCTGATGTCTAGGGTTATAGATTGATTAGGGAAGTAGTTAGTGGAAAACGTCCTGGCTATCGAGATTACGGGAACAAGGAGTTTCTGACGGATGTCAATTTTTTATAGCTAATCTAGGAGAATATAAATTAATGACTTTTTAGGAGAGATTGAAGACCATGATTGGCATTGAACCTTGATCCTGATTTGTAGAACTATAGACCTAGGTGTTACTTAGGTGTTCATTAATTCTTTTCAAAGTTATTTTAATTATTTTATTTATTTAGTTTATTTTAGATTAGTTAGTTAAATTATTTATTTAAAACCCCTGATTTTCTCTTTTTGTTATTTTTGACCTAAGAAAGACAACCAATCTCTGTGGGACTGACCATTTGCTACTGTTCTACAAAATAGTTAGTTTAGGAAATTTTATTTTATTGACGAGTTCGGCGCGCGTCACCACAAAAAACTTATTTTCAAGTCCTTCCTGGTTAGCGCGCTAACCAATCTTTTGGTAGCTTTTTTATGAGCACTCATCTCCACTTTTAGTTTGAATTTTTGGATTGTTTTGGACCCTCCTTAAAGCGGCCTAAAAAATTTAAAACGGATTGGATAACACTCTCAAACTGCTTAGACCACACATTTGACCTCTCAAACTTCAATACTCCATAAAATCCAAGCTTTCACTTTAATTTGACAAGTTTTGCGTGTACAATCACTTGGTTTCTTTTGAGGAAATTGATTTTCACTTAAAGTTGGTCCTATAAAAGTGTTCTAAGTCTTGCAATTCACACTCAAGACTAATTTTGGTGACTCTCACTTCGGGTTGTAAGAAACTTGATTTCCTACTTTATTTGCGGTTAAATAATTTTTTTGGTTAAATTCTTGTGTGAAAATCATTTGTAGTGTTCTTGAACACACTTGTCTTAGGTTTTCTATTTAAACTTGAATTTCTAAACCCCAGGATTGATTCAAAAAAGTTTTGGTCTTAAACTTGATTTTCTATATAACTACTGGTTCATTTGCATTTAAACCGCACTCATTTTAATTGATTTTGATTTGTTAGTTTCTAGACTAAAATTGGTGTTTAATCAACAGTTTTATTATCATCTTAGTCACGTTCATACTTGCATGCATAAGAATGGTTAGGCTCTAGGAGGCTTATAAGTAGTTAGCCTTATTAGCACTTTACCTTGTAAACCCAATTCTTATTATATTCATCAATTGTCATTATAAGTTGTTGATTGTAAGACTTAGTGGGATCTAAGTCAAGGGAAGACCTAGTTGAGGCTAGGCAAAAACCCTAGTTGAGGTTAGGTGGAAATACCTAATTTGTACTTAGGCATTCTAGGCTTGTAGGCCAAGGCTGGAACAATTATTGGTAATATAAATGGGGTTGAAAATTCTAACCTGGGTGGTTAGGTAGTGGATGTAGATTGGTTGGATCGAACCATTACAAACCTTGTGTCTCATTTTTATCTCCTATACCTCATTCACTATTGCATTACATAGTTATTTGTTACTTCTGTGTTAAGCATTGTTATGCACTAAAATTTTGTAAAATGGTGATAACCTTTTGGTACACCCGATTCCCCCCTCTTTGGTTTGCTTTTTATCTAAGACCTCTAAGCATATTGTACTTAATTTTGTTGTACCGAAATGAAGAAAAAAACTTATTAATTCCTTATATTCGCACGATGTGCTTAATACAACTGTTTTGTGATACGGTTCTTGGAGCAAGTCATGACACTAAGTTGGCCATAAGGCTAAATGCATTGCTCCCCATTCGCGAGGCATGAGCAAGGAGGAACAAACAAGTGCTCGTATGGACCTAAGACTATCATATATGAAACCCAATTGAGTTATTACTAATTCTTGGCCTAAAATACTATCTTATCCAAATGTAATCAAAACTCTACTGCTATTTAAAAAAAAAGTTTAATTAATAAAAGTTAAGAAGAAAGTTAAATTTTCAATTTCCCTATTATATCTTTTCATTCACGTAGTGACACCTTAACATTTGGTGTTGTTATTATTGAACAATGGGCCACCGGCCAACAACGTAATCATCGACACCACAACTACCCCCCGATGACCCCATTACGGCTATCTGAGACCAGCCTCGATTCTTACTTTAGCTTATACAGTCTATTTACCAAGAAAACAAAACTCGAATGGACTCTATGGCCTAGTCATTATGTCAATTATTATTAAGTAAATGCTTCTTGTCGAGGTTATTAAACTAAGCACTAGCCATTTTTCTTCTCCAATATTGATGGTTATAAGAAATGATGATGCATGGTGCTTTTATGTTCATTATTGCGCTCATAATGGCATTACGGTTCTAGAGTATTTTCATATTCCTACCGTGGATGAGTTATTGGATAAACTTAATGAGGCAGTTGTGTTCTCCAAGTCGGATTTGCGCCTGGGATACTTTTGAATTGAACGCCGCTATGGGCACCCCACCAATTAATGAAGGCACACCACTGTTGAAGGCACCAAGTTGTTTACCAAAGGCACCCAAAACATTTGAATGAAATCTCAAAATTGCCCCCAAGTGCACCCTACCATAAAATTCAAGTAGGGGTTTGAGCATCTCCTATGTTTGAGCATCGATCTCTGTTAACCAGTTTCAGCATTTCCTCTGTTTTATCGCTCATTCAAGTAGGAATTTTCTTCCATATTTAGAGATCTCGAGTTGTTTGCATTGGGTACGTTGTAGGCTCGGTCTTAGGGTTCCAATCTCAATGAGGTGTTTATTCTACAGCTTGTAGGTATGTTTGAACTCAATTTTGATAGATTATAGTTCAATTTTTTTGTTGTGGTTCATCTGCTAGGTTAGGCAAATTTGCGAACCCTTTTTTCTCGGCTACACAAGTCGAAGAAGATGCTAACAATCTCGGCTAACCATTACCGAGATTTAAGTTTAAGTCGAGTTGCACATAAAGTCTCGATTACATAGTAGCAAGAGACACATTGTTGTCTCGATTATCCATAACCGAGATTATGCTTATGTATTATTGTTTTAGGTAGCGTAACGCTGCAATTGCTTTCAGTCGCCATATACCGAGAGTAGTTCAGAGTGTATAGTTACATTAGTCTCGGTGATGTACAACTGAGAATGAACCAATTTTCTCGGTTGTCCATTATCGAGACTTGTTGTTTTATCTCGGTCATGCGTCACCGAGATTGTAATTGTTTTCTCAAACCTGTTTGACCGAGACTATAGACATGGAAGATTTCGTTCTTATTCTTTTGAATTTTACTTCTGTTTCTGCTCAAGGTACTTACATGTTGTAGTCTTATCTGGTATGGCTCGTTCGAAAATCCCGGTGACTAGGGAGGAGGTTGGTGTTGAGTTGTTGAGGGGTAACCATAGGCGAGGCGGCCGGAGACCCCCGACTGCATCTTATCAAAAAGAAAAAGAGAAGGTACATGTGAAGGAAGGGGAAAGACTGTTGGGAATCGTGCAAAGAATGTTCAATTGCACGATGAGGGTTCCAACATTGACACACGTCGATAAAAATATATTCTAGTTGCCTGAGGTGAAGATGAGGCTCATGCATTAAAGTCTAGTAATAGTGACTCATCAGCACCAGTAAACACCACTAGTACCGGTCGTAATGTGGGTAGGAGTACTAGTGGTGGAGGTGGCCATAATGAAGGGGAGTCACAAGAGCAATCGGAAGTGTATGCTCCTTTCCGCAGTGGTCCTTTAGATGGATCATTGCTGAAGAGCTTTGAAGATCATGTTGCATTAGCGATCGGGAGCAATGAGGTATATAAAGTTTCATTGAATGGAGTACTTAAAAACTTATGGTTTTCATATAGTTGATGAAACTCTTTTTGTTGTTGTAGGATCGCCTGATACTCAAGTGTATCAATTACAGTGCTTACATCCAAGAATGGGACTTACAGTCGTGCCACCCTGACACCAAGGGCCTTCAGAGGATTATTCAGCGGTCTGGGTTGAATACGTTGATAGAATTCGCATACCGCAAGGCTAACAAGGAGGTTACATCTGCCTTTGTGGAGCGGTGGCAGCCAAAGACGAACACATTTTTCACTTACCATTTGGTGAAATGTCAGTATCCTTGGAGGATGTGAGCATTCTCCTGAAGATTCATGTGACAAGAGTGGTTGCAGTTGAGAACTTTGCGAGGTACACCGAGGAATCTCGCTCAGATACGATTAAGCTGGTATCCAAACAACTTGGGGATAGCGTTGGAGATGTCGGGGACGAAGTGAACATCAACAAGGGGCTCACGGTTCGATAATGTTGATCGAAGAGTCGATGACGCCCCAAAGCTGGTTCGAGTGACACTACTTATCCCCCCGTGGAATGCATAGACCGGGCGTACTTGTTGTACCTACTTTCTTACACCCTTTTGCGGATAAGAGTGGATCTCGGGTATCTATTGCGTTGTTGAAACTTCAAGATGATTTGGATGATGTGGGAAAGTATGCAGACGGTGCAGCTGCATTAGATTACTTGTACCAACACTTGGGGTTTACTGCCAAAGTACAAGTTTCTCAGATTATCGGCTAACTCACATTACTTGAGGTATATTTTTAAATCAACTTACATTGTTTTCTGAATAATTAGAATTAGGTTTTGCATTTTCCCACTAACTAACATTGTATGTACTTCCAGGGATGTATGTATGACCATTTCAAAATCAGGCTCGCCACACCCAATGCAAAGTACATGGACTACGTGCAACCTCGTGTCTGTAGATGGATCAAAAAGCACGAGACCGTGATGAATATTTGCATGGTTGGGTCCATGAGGAGAACGTCGGACAGGTTACGGCCAAACGAGGTGAGTTACTTAGCCAATCTTGTTGGTAAATGTCAAAGTTAGTTTATGTTTACTAATTATGGTTATTATGTTTGATTAGGTCACTTGGGATCCTTACATTAATTACAGGGATAATGGAGTTATGCACGCGATGGCCTTCTATAATGGCACATTGAAGTACATGGATATGGTGGAGCCCTACCATCCGGAGAGGATTCTAAGAAAGTTTAGCCACGTGCAATCTATACCAGAACCTCCGTACCGCCCATTGAAAGTACATCGAGGCCCATCTCCACTCAAATACTCTATCAAATATGGGTTCCAACAAGACAATTAGGAATGTTGGCGTAACCATTTGTTGGCCCCCAAAGCTCGCAGTGAGAAGGCACAGTTCAAGTTTTTTGGCTACACCGGACTATCTACCTTCGTTCCTTAAAGTATCTCACACAGTGATCGCCAACCCGAGCCATGAATATGAAGACATGGTTGCTATAACCATTGCTGACAATGAGCTATTGGAGGTATTGAATGTGTTTGAAGTGTTATATTGAAGTGTTTGACATTTCTTGAAAACCTGTAATTTTTAACATTAACATATTTCTTTTTGTTTTCATCGGTGCAGTAGGCTTGCATTGGACGCGGCACTATGATGGATGGACTCCCTGCTGGAGTTATGTATGTTTGAGTCTGCGAGGAAAATGATGAATAACGTCGTCAATTTCCTTTTGGGGAGGAGTCTCAGTCCTACCACCACCACCACCGCTACCACCGCCACATACGGCACCACCACCGCCTACACCGACACATCAGCCCCTACCCAAGCAGGCCCTAGGCAATCCCAGCACAATAGCACTTCTACAGATTCCACCCCGGCTAATGCTCCACTGCCACCGGTCGATGATCACCCCCAAAGAGAATGCATGGCAAAGAATACAGTAGAAAGATTTTGAAGAAACCAAAGTAATAAGGGACTTGTTGAATGTTGGATTATGCACTTGTACTGTTGTAGTTTTTGTTTGATTATGGAACTTGTTGAATGTTGTTTGAATGTAGGACTTGTTTGAATGTAAGGCTTATATGGTATGAATTCGTTAAATATTTTATTGTTGTCTACGTTTTGGTGCTATTTTTTGTATTGAAACTTGTGTTGTAATAATTCTGGTTGATAAAAATGTTCATTTTGTGCTCAGAAAATAGTCTCGGTCTTTCAGGGCCGAGAGCGGTATGAAAATATCAATGCCTCATGAACAAAAATGTTGTTGTCCTTACGCACATATGTCTTTGAGTTGTATGTGCAATGTACCAATTTGGCAAGGTTTCGGTTGGACGTGTCCGAAACGTTCGCATAACTCTCGGTTATGTATCTCTGATATATTTAAATGAGTCTCGTTGACTACTAACCGAGACCATGGTGACATTCTCAGATATATCATGCCGTAACCTAGTAGTCTTAGTCTGATATTGACCATAACCCACCGTAACGACATTAATAAACTCGATAGCTGTTTACCGTGAACATTGGTGAAATGATTCATTACACTGTCTCGATTATGCATGACCGAAACTACACATTTGGTTTTTCATAGAAGGAACCGAGAGTTCTCCAGTTGGGTCGTGCACGGGTCAATGAGTCATCTCTATAAACCATCAGATTACATGGTGAAACACTTCTCTCGGGAGTGTCATACCGAGAAATTTTGCCAATTGCCAGTTATACAACGTCGAAACATATGCGTGAGTCACGGACCTGCTTGGCCAATAGTTAATTATTTCAAAGAATTATGTCATTTTTTACTACATAAAGTTCACAATCACAAACCATAACATATCAAAATTAGCTAACCGAGAAGCATACACATAAAATTATACAACAATTAACTTTGGTACATATTTATTGCATAAAACATTCTTGGTACGACAAGTATACACATCGAAACTTAAAACGCTAAACACGAATATTGATAACTAAGGCGAAGCTAAATATACTATAGAAGGCGTGCCTTCTTGAGAAGTTACAACCGGCACAATTTCTCGAATTATGAATCCATCACACCAACCTTCAGCGCACTCCTCAGCATACCTTTCCTACGATAGATATAATGATGGCAGCGGTGCATTCACAATCAACTTCACCTGTCAAATACAAAGTACAACAATAATCTATTATCATATGATCAAAAAATGAAAAAACACAATTCACAAATAATCTACAAACTTACCTTAGCCCAATGGATATTCCTATCATTAATCATGGCAATGATAATTCGACTATCTAACGATGACGGTGGGACATTACATAGGGAAAGAAATGTCGAGCAACTAACAAGCGAGAGGTTTACTAGAATGACATTAGAGGTCGTTGATATTAATAGGCTCGTATCTGGAAGTGTCAACCATTCGTTAAAAGAGGCACCAACACAATCATCTGGACAATGCATAACAATCTTCACCTTCTCGTAACTCGTTCCAAGCACTTTCGGTCAAAGGTTTTCATACCCGATTATCTCATCAAACATACTTCTATGTACTAACTTCCAACCATCGACATCAGGAAGTCCATGCCCGGAGGCAACACATCGATATCCACAATTACCATGGCCCATCACATCAATAGTGCTCTCAACATATGGCAACCAATTCGATTGTATGCAATGAGAATAACTAATCTGAGATATACTTTGGGTCTCCCGACATGTACGACGTATTTTAGGCCCCACTTTATTTTTGTTCTTTCTCGAACTAAATGCCCCTTCTTTCGATAGTACGTACTCAAACCTACTAGGCAATCTTATCATCGAAGTATCATCTTCATCGTGTTTCCTCTTTAATCCTATTTTCTTTCCTCTATTCAGCAAACTTCTAATTGAAGACCTCGGTGTCCTTCCCTTTGTCTTTATTTTTGTAAGTGGGACAACTCTTAGTGTAGACGAAGGACGACTAATCTCTCTAAGCTACTGAATAATCCTAATGCGATCATCCTCGTCACCGCAAACATGAAACTTTTGCAACAATTTCCAATCTCATCGTTCACATTGTACCATCTTGATCCATAAGATTCTTTGTTATCATACTCAACTTTCGCCAATATACATGGATGTCCTCGAGAGGGATGGGTAAACCAGTAAATTTATGGAAGTTTATCTCATGTGCACAAGGAAGACCATGTGTGGTACGTATTTCACAACCACAACGAGTAGATTCATGTCCAACATCCTCTCCACGTTCCAATTCATCTTTGATTAGCTTAAGTGCCCTTTGAGACACATAACCACGCAATCGGCGATAAAAACCATCAAAATATTCATGTTGCACCACATTCAAATTTAGCTCAAATGATGCCTTGATGTTGTTATGTTGGATCCAAAGAAGACCATTAACCACACTCCACAAAGTCTCAAACTTTGCCTGACTATTGCTAAGACGTAGCTTCAAAGTGAAATGTGTAGACTCAACTCTCTGTGTCGTTATTTCCCCAAAATGCATAATTTGATTTGTCCATGCTCGTACAAATTTCTCCTTGTAGATCTTCACCCATGTGTTATCTAAGTAATCAATAAGACTCTCCATATGACCGAACTCACAACGCAAGTCATTCATCCTAAGTTCAAATAAGGCCTCCGACTTAGCATACAACACACTCGTCCACCTATCCATAAAACGAGCGAATCCTTCGTTATCCCTAAACATCTTCTTAGTCTTGGCCAATACTACTTTGTTGATGTGCTAAGAGCAAAAAAGATGAGACGATGATGGAATTACTTCTTCGATGGCACTAATAAGGCCTAACTCCCGATCTGTAACAAACACGTCAAGTTTAGGCTACCCATCCAATATAGATCTCAAGTTCTCAAGTGTCCAAACATAATTTGCATGAGTCTCAGATGATATGAAAGCAAACCCAACTGAGAACGTCAAATGCGTCGAAGTGATGCCAACAATCTCCAATAACGGCATTCAAAACATATTTGTTTTGTAAGTGCATTTCATCAAAAGAACTGACGGGAAACACCGTAGCAACTTAATTAAATCAGGATGTGACCAAAATAAATTAGTGATGATATTCGTATCGGGATGCCTCCTATGTCACGACATCCACTTATTATTCTCCAATATGTGCAATAGTTGTTGCATTTGAGTCCTCCCACTCGCATCCTCAATTCGGAATTTTCGTCGTGCATTATATATTGTCCACATTGTCAATATGTTTTTAACATCTCTTTGCTTCAACGTGTTGAGGATATCTCTTGGTTTCACATTACCCTTAGTCATCTGCACCACAACCATCTGCTCACCCTTATCCAATCTTCCTACAAATGAGTGGTCGTCCAAGTTTTTGGTGGGGTCGTGATTGTGCCTCCCACACATTACAGTGACATGCCACAAAGAATCAACTTTTTCCTTGATGTTAGTAAGGAAAGGGCATCTACATTTCTTTGTACCAGTTTGAGTCCTCCCCGTTTCCTCTTCCTCTTTAGTTCTTGGTGTCAAAGCAAGTTTTGCTGCTTTGTCTTTCCCTACACTTTGTGACGTTCCCCTAAATGTATCGGACCTCTCACATGCAAGTTTGACCCTTCCCGTGCTCTTAATCCCTTCGACATCAGAGTGTTTTGTTACTAACACAAACATATTCTCATGACCAATCATTTAAAGCCATGAAAATACTATAGATGAGAATTTCCTACGAGTAAATGCATCCTTGTAGTCTGGAAATAAAGTTAAAACCGGCATTACCTGCAATACATACATTGTAACATTAGGATACACAGCAAATTGACCAAAAAACCCAAAAATCCACATTCTCAGTAGTACAGGTCCGTGACTTCAAACTAACTTTCGTTCAGGGAACCAAGAGTTATGGAAGAGTCTCGGTATGAAACAACTGAGACTCTTCCATGTGTCTCGACCACATCATGACAGTGACTTACGATTATGTCTTGGTGTCTTTTTACCGACACTTATCTAAAAGTCTCGGTACTGCGAGTCTGAAACAATCGTGCTAGTGCAACTTTAACTGAAAACATGAAAACCCATAAAAAACACAATAAATATCAACACATACCTCTTCTTGTACCTCCTTTTGCATCATTGCAGTACATTCATCCATTTTAAGCTGAAAACAACTTCGGAATTGTCGAATATACAAAACCCTACAATGAAAAACCAAATATTCAATGTCACTATTTTGAACAAAAAAATAGTCCATTTGAATCTTGATATGTTTGTAAAATAATGTCCCCTCGCTACTGGATGATGTGAAAACGCAAGAATCGATACACACCCGACAAAAAAATACGTGGCTTTAGGTTAGAGATGAGAGACCAATGTAGTGGGGTGCCCCAAAATTTGTTTGAAAATAAGTTGCGAGATTGGAGAGAGTTTATATGAAGGGGCAATAGTGTAATTTACATCAAATTGTAATTTATAGGGTAGAATGACAAAAAAATAGGTGCCTTCATTATTTGGTGGGGTGCCCATAGCGGTGCTCTTTGAATTTGACTAGCCCTGAAGACACACTCAAGACTGCCTTCCGGACTGTAGATGACCATTACGAACTTCTTATAATGCCTTTCGGTTTCACCAATTATTAGGACCCATCTAACTAATCCCTGACTTAGCCTAATTACTCTAATTAGTTCTCAAATCCCTTCACAAACCATTTCAATCTCAAAACATACTTCATTTCCCCAATCAAGACTCAGTGACACATGTCGGCGTGTACGATAATTTTCCCTTTTATATTAAACTTTAGTTATTTTATACTAATGGCGAGTTGGAATTGTCTCCACAAGGATTTATCAAATCTATCTAGGAAAAATGGCTTTTAAAAGTTTTTATTATTTTTACTTGCATTTAATAATAATATTAATTAAACTAACCAATAACTAACTGTAATCTAATAATATTTAACTAAATATTTTATCTTAATTAACTAACATAATCTAGAATCACAGTCAGTCAAATAGATTAAATTTAATAAGAAATAAATCAAGAACAACAACAACATAGCCTCAGTCCAAAATTAACTGGGGTCGGCTACATAGATCAAACTTTTCCATTGTGCTCGATTAAGAGCAATTGATGGTGAGCTTTGCAAACCATTCAAATCCCTCTTAATTAATGCATCCCATGTTAATTTTGGTCTACCCATACCTCGTCGAATTTCTACAGTTTCTATTGAGTCAAGTTTTCTAGTTGGGCATTTGTAGGCCGTCTTTGCAGGTGACCAAACCATCGCAACCGCCCTTCCCTAATCTTTGTATCAATTGGTGCTACTCCTACTTGTCTTTGAATTTCTATATTTCTTATTCTATATTTACGAGTTTTACCACACATCCACCTAAGCATCCTCATTTCTGCTACGTTCACTTTATGTAATTGATGTTACTTTACCGCCCAACATTCATTTCCATAGAGCATAGCTGGCCTAATTGCGGTCCTATAAAATTTTCCTTTTAACTTAGTAGGAATTAATAAGAAATAAATATCAAAACAAATATCTGGAACAATAAAACATAAACTCATTTTTCATTCCAAACATGTAAATCCAATTCATATACAGTCATGAACATACTTTACAAAGTACGATAAATCATTTAAGTTTAATCATAAGTAAACTGCCTTTAGTCAGCCATTTATTCTCTTTATACCAGTGGAAAAGCCATGTTTTAATTCTATTAGGCTAACCCTTTTAATCGCACATAGACATTAACTTCACGCAATAGAACCGCATTAAACATTATGAGAACTTTGAACTACTAAATCTAACATCTTCGGTAAGCCACTTAAACATTAGATTTAGATCTCAAATTCACCTAAGATATTTAAACGATATTTGACTTTCAAATAATCTTAGTTACTATTTTAAATAGATAATGAATCCAAATTTCACTTACACATTCTGGACTATGAATATATTATTCAAATCCATGATTAAATTCGATAGATATTAACCTATTAAAATAGTGAATCAAAAAATATAATCAGTTTAAACCATTAAGTGCATATTCATCTCATCGTAACTACATTACAAAAAGATCTAGTTCACATTCAAACTTTGTTTAGATCAAACAAACTATTCACTCTTAATCATAAATATTTTTGCAATAATGTAAATAAAAGACAAATTTAAAAACACCTCTGAATTAAAATACTTGAATCTTCAGAAGAAATGAAATAATAAACAATGTATGTAAACTATCTAGACTATGTCCCCTAGAACAACCAAAACTTCTAGGGCTTCAAAGTACGATCAATGACAATTAATTTTGTAACCCTATGTTAGTATTTGTAGTATTTTTAGTAGTAAAAATCTTAAAATAACTTAAACAACTCGATGTTAACAAAAATTCACGTAATTTTACAAAGCGATTCACATCGATTTGGATGTGATAGGAATCACTCATCTAGATTTCTAAGCTCACTAGTCATTTCATGTGTTCCTCGATTTGGCCAACGATTCTTAGCGATTCCTAAGAGGCACTGAATCGTTGGTTCATAATTCCAGTTTTTCTTTGCATCCTTAGTGATAATTTTTTATATATTTCTTTCACTTGATTAATTCCCATAATATCCCCTTTTTTCAATCGTTTCTTCATATTCTCCATTTATTATGTGAATTATCAAAAAAAGAGAAAAACCCGTGTAATATAATCATTTACATCTCAAATCCTCTTAAAATGAACTATAAAATATATCTAATTATTAATTTGTCAAATACCCCAAATTTAGCACTTTGCTGTCCCGAGCAAAGGAATACTCTCAATCATATTCTTTTTCTTCTTTCTTTCTGATTTCATAATCATATACTTTAATTCTTAAGCATAAATGTCTTTCATAAAAACAAGAATTGTGATAGAATGGAAAGAACTAAAGAACAACCCTTTATTTGACATTTCAAACTCATAATTGTGCAACACAACTCAGAACTCAAAGTTAAATAAATCACCAAGGTCAATGCACTACATAGGTTTTCTCAATCTCCACTAACAAACATCAAGCTTACGATAACTAATATAGGATCTTAAGATACAAAAATCACTAAATCAATCTCATTTTTCAAATAATACTTAAAAATACCCCCACAATCAAAATCAATAAGAATTTTTATTCACCAATAATCATTATTTCATATTCAATTGTTGGAATAAAAATATATACTTCACTTAACTTAGCTATATAAGCACTCGCGCTAAATCTTTTATTCGAAGAATGTTTCTCATAAACTTCCTCCATTTTCTTATATTTTTGTTTCCTCATTTTTAATAACATAAATCATTTTATTCTTTATATTGTATTCCTACAATTTCCTACTTCATTTCCTTTAAAATCCGTTATTCTTTTAATAGGAATTATTCTCTTATTTTTCCCACAACTAGATTCCCCGCTCCATTTCCTTTGGAATCTGTGAGTCACTCTGCTTTTTTCATTTAAAAACTCTTGTTAGCTCTTCTCCCTTTCACTATAGTCAAGGAACTACTCTTTCCGACTAAGAAAAGTTATTGGCTATTTCCTATTTTCTCCACATTTGTGGCAATATATAAATTTGATTAATAATCTTTGTATACAAGATTCTTAAAAATTTGTCTTGTTCATCTTGCATTATCGTTCAATCTAGGTGAAGCCAAATAGGGTATAATAATTCCTTTTCATCATAAAATCTCTATTTTCATGGGGAGTTAAATTATATCATTTCCATTCAAATTATAATCACATTCCAATTCCTAACTCAAGAAAGTAAAATGAAATGGGAAAAATATTACCTGTATTGTGGAAAATTTGAGAAATTTAGTCAACTTTGGATAAATAAATAGATTTTACCTCTAGTTTATTCCATGCTTCGCATCTTCATACTTCACTTCACTTAATACCCCCAAACTCATTCCAAACTTTGTCCTCAAGGTTTAAAAATTAAGTCAGGTGTTCCAACAAAAATAAGAACTCCTCGTGAAGCATAAATTAATAAATTCAATAATTACTAACATAAGAATGAATTGAATTAATATAGACAATTTAACAAATCTAAGCATCATTTCATAGAATTGAACTTTAACACATCAAACTATTTCAATGTATCAAAATGTGACATCATACCGAAAAAATGCATTAAGGTGTGAACACATACCACATCAATAAAGCATTTGTTTTGGTATGATGTTTCATTTTGATACATAGAATAACATCATACCAAAACAAATGCATTAATGTGACTTCACAAGAATAACACTCAGGAAAAGATTACACATACTTGAATAAAGATATAAGAACCACCATCCAAACGTTGATTTATCACCATCATCCCTATGACGAGATTGTTAGAATCGGTAGCTCTCCTCAAGATTATAGAGGGTATTGACAAATTAATAATTAGACATGTTTTATAGTATAATTTATGATGATTTTAAATGAAAATGATGATATTATACTAGGTATTTTTTAATTTTTGTGATTTCAAGATTTAATTAGAAAAAATAAAGAAATTAAAGAAAAGAGGGAGAAAAGTCAAAATAGTCAATTGGAGAATAGGTCCGGCAATGAGCTAGCGATGCAAGATTACAAAGGAATCGATGCCTAAATCAGAAACAGAGAAAAACAAGAGATTAACCAGGGAATTAAGTTTACAAAGGAATAGCTGGATAAATTGGAGGATCACAAAGATATTTCTAGTGATTAACTTAACAATTTGTGAACAACATAGGATTCGTTAACAAATCACCGAGGTCGGTGATGAGTTTTTTGGATTACTACGAGGAATTTGAGTTTATCTATGATTTGTACACTTTGGGAAAACTATAAATAAGACTTTAAGGCTTCGAAATAAAGATCTCTCAATTAGATATTATTAGTTTTAAAGTCCTTGCAATCAGGTTTTAATTCTAGTTCATTGTTCATTGCTTTTATATACTCTTTCGAGATTCAAGACTTGTTTAATAGTGGTATTTTACAATAATTGACACATGTCGAGCATGCAGAATAATTTATCGTGTTTTATTAATATTTATAGTAGTGAAAAATGGGATATTGTCTCCCTAGGGATTTTGCAAATCTCTTAAGAAGTAAGGCTACCTTAAAGTCTTATTAAATTTATTTTGCTTTTAATTTAATTAATCTAATTAAAATGGAATCAAACGATATCAATCTAAAAAATAAAATAGTTAATTAATTAAATAATTAAACTATTAATAATTTAAATTCAATAAACTAATCCAATTACAGCCACTTCCCATCCCACGATGCAAGTGGGAAAATATAACCATAGGTTTTGTTAGAGGACTGCAGAGAACTGTCCGTTGATGCGATTCTATTTGGGTGATTATGGACAAACTGACAAAATCTGCCCATTTCATACCAGTTGCAGCTCATTATACATTTGACCAGTAGACTGTATTATTCGAGAGGGAAATTATTAGGCTGCATGGGGTACTATTGACTATTACGTCAAGCAAAGATGTTATGTATACGTTTAGGATATGACAAATTTTGCAAGAGCAATGTAGTACGCGCCTACAGTTTAGCACAGCCTTTCACTCTAAGACTGATGGACAAACTGAGAGGTTGATTTAGACTCTCAAGGATATGTTCAGGGCTAGTGTACTTGATTTTGGCGGATCACGGGAGGAATACCTATCATTGTATAAGTTTGCATACAACAACAGGTATCGGGGCAACAAAGAGATGGCGTCATTTGAGGCTTTATATGGCAGACCGTGTCACTCACCATCTTGTTGTGCTGAGCCAGACAAACGGGACATTGTAGGACCTGAAATTATTGTTGATCACACGGAGAAGGTACAACAGATTTTCCAGAGGCTTAAAGGAGCCCAAAAGAGACAAAAGAAGTATGTAGACACGTATCGCAGCGATCTCGCATATGACGAGGGAACCTTAGTGTATCTAAAGGTTTCTCCTCCTTGTCTTCACATATTTGGTTTGAAAGGAAAGTTAGCACTGAGGTTCATCAGGCCTTTCAAGATTAAGAAACGAGTCAGAAAGGTTGTTTATGACCTATATTTACCTCCACAAATGTCGAGGATTCATCTAGTGTTTCATATTTCTATGCTTCGACTAGCCAAGTCGAAGGCAGGTGATAGATCGATAATGGACTTGCGTCAGATTTACTTGAGTGTGGATGTATCATATGAGGAGCAACCAGTACAGATTTTAGATTGTAAGGTACAAAATTTGAGAGACAAGTCTATTTCGAAGGTGTTGGTCAAGTAGTAGTTCCATGGAGACTCGTAACTCATTTGGGAACGGGAAGACTAAATGCAAGATAGGTTTCCGTAACTATTCGAGTCAAGTATAACTTTAGGTTAAGCTTAATTTCGAGGATATAATCTCAATTAGTTGGGAAGAGTTGACACGATCCAAACCTCTAATTTGATTTTAATCTATTAATTAGGATCAAATGACCCGTGACTTGGAACCCGCTTTGATATACGTGTCACGACCAAGGCGAGATGGCCATGGTAAATGTTATATTTGTAATGATGTATGCCTCGTGTATTGTATATGTGTAGACTACTAAGTCATTCCTACTTGTGAATAGGTGTTGAGATGGGTGTGGGAACACACCTCAAGTTGCGTGCCGGCGTGAGACCAAGGTAGAGTGCAATATGGAGAGTTGGAATAAGCTTTATGTTGCTTTAATAATTGATATAAATGGGGTTATGTTTGATTTAGTATTAAGTACAGTTAAGTTAGTAAGTTAAAATAATAGCCACTTGATATTTCTCGAGACATGTATTGACATATCTCAACACCAATCGAGTCACTTATTAGAGTCATTTGGCATGAGTTAATCGAACATGTATTAATAGGTGTACCATTAGATAGATCTCGAGACACGTGTGCACATTAGGATCAATGGCTATCAATCAACCATATCCAATTCATGAATATAAAGCTTTTGGTCAACACAAGCAACTCAACTCTTTCATTTCAATTGCTTAAGAAAGAAAGAAACTTGCCGGAGATGGAGGAGCTGTTGGAGAAGTAAAAGATCAGCAAAAACTTGGTAATTTAGTGAAGGAGTGATCAAGTTTAGCTAGTGTTCATCAAGCTGGGTAACTTCTCTATACCATAGAGTTAGCTCAATTCAAATGAATTCATGAATTTAATGTATGGGTTGTCGTTTTATGTTGTGGTCGATGTCATGGAACTCAAGAAGTGTGTATGAAGGTTCCTTAGGCATTAACATGGCCTATGTATACAGAAAACTCAAAGTTCTAATTGCAGAATTCTAGGTTTTACTGTACATAGAGCGCTAGGTGGATCAGCTAACGCGCTAATAAATTAGCGCGCTAGATAAGGATTGGTAGCACGTTAATGTGTCATTAGCACTCTAACCCCAGACATTAAAACACTAGGTCTACGATAGTATAAAAACACCAATTTTCAAAAAATTCCTTTAGCACTATAAAAGAGCCTAATACCCTAAGTAAAAGTTCAAACACACTAAAAAACATATGATATGATGTTAGGAACCTAGGGAAGTATTCTAGGGATTCAAGTACGAGTTTCGAGGTGTCGAGAGGTTGAAATAGCATAGGAAATTGCGTGGGTTGTAAGTAAACTAATTTAGATATTTCTTTACATTTCATTCTTATTCATATGTTCATTTCCAGTCATCTGGGCTAAATTGCTTTTGTACACCATATGCCATGACTTGTTATTCTTTCTTATTACATGAGGTTGCTTTCATGGTATAGGTGATTGATAAAATGATTTCATTGACTCTAATTCATGTTCTATGTCATTATTGATTATTAATACATGTGGTCTATGAAATAGCATGCCATTAGGTAGGTATTACGTAGTGTTGTGAGTTTATATCCTTCGTGCATTAGTATGCAATTCTTTTGTTGGATTACAATACCGTGTTATTCTTTGAATATGAAATTATTTCTTGTATCTAGGACAACTTTATGATAGAAATCTGACAGAGATATGGAGGTCACTAAAGTTCCGGGGTGATCAGGATTTCTCCACTATCTTGCGCATCACATGGGAAATGAGTCGTGAGGTTGTTGGCAAGAATAACTTGCGCAGCACACAGGGTATGGGACTCGGGGTTGTTGGCAAGTTTATATTGCAGGTGACTGGCATCGACTAAAGGTTATGAAGGCAAGAGCATGGCTCAGACCTTCACATTTATGTAGAGCTCAGCTCCATCCTTATATAGTGGAAAGCTGATGTGATGAAGATTACGACCGACCATTCTTAGATCATTCCTACTTATCCATGTGTCAGTTTCATGTTGTTTAGCTGAAGTATCTCTTTGCATGTTCTCTTTACAGTATAATTGCTATTATCATGTTTTTAGATACTTGTTGCATATTTAGGAATGTGAACAAATGTCTCTCAGTATTACTTTCTATTTTCCTGTACTCACTTTCCATTTTGTGACGGTGGGTGCAGATCCGCCGAGTTACTGACCAGGCAAAGAGAAGATTGACGACTACCTCTAAGCCAGTGGAGTGCTTCTATGCCGAATTTTCTAGGTTTTGATTTTTGATGTATTAATTTTATATGCCTATTATACACTTTGTAGGTTGTATATTACGGGTTGAGTGAGTAGTACCTTGACCAGATACATGATATTATATATCGCTTTTTTATCATATATATGCATGTGATCTTTATTTGCTAGTTTTTTTCCAAAATTATGAGGACTTATGTTATAAGCTTCCGCTAGATTGTTAAGACTTCCGCTAAATAAACTTTTAAGTAAATAAAATTTTAAATAACTCTGATTTACGAATTAACATAGGATAAGTATAGGTTTATATTCATTTTAAAGAATTAATAAGTAGGTAAATGGTTTTGTATAGGCTTACTAGTCCCTTGTTAGGTCCTATATGGTGAAATTAGGGCTTAATAACAGGATTAGGCCGGACGGAGCCCTTATTTGAGAAGGAATCGTCACAGTATGTTTAGCAATTGAAACTCAAAAAAGAGGTATGCTTAAACTCTAACGTTTAGCCTTTTAACATGCTCCCTTATAAAATAAAGTTTTATATAACATTTGTTTTACGATTATTTAGTGCTATTATTACTAATTGGAATGAAACAACAAACATAATTTAATCATCTTTTTCAACAAGATCGTTTTCCAAAGGTTATTTAAATTCATTAGAATTTCTCAAATCATATTTCATTTTCCTCAGTATTCCAAAAAAAGAAATAATAATAATTTACGTAAGAGAGCTTGCAACTAAAGGTGTAAAAATGAATAGCACAATTAAACATGATTTGTAAAGCAATCAAGAGATCATTAAGGGTAATGCTTCTCTTTTTTTTGGTCTTGCTAAACGCACAACCTTAATGCCCTTACACATATCGATTTTTGCACACACATTTAGATCTAGTTGACATTGTATAAAATGTTTTGACTACCCCTCCCTACTTTCTCACACACACTACACATCGAACGTCACTTTCAACAACACACACTATATTCACAAACACTCAAGTTTGATAACATCAAACGAAAATGTTTCGAGCAAAAATAATAAGTGCATCATGTTTACGGTGTGTTGATCATTCTTGTAGATATTTCTCAATGGTGTGCATCACAACCATCTTGTTTTTGACTCACTAATGGTCTATTTAGTAGTTTGCATCTTGATGTTCATGGATTTGATATAACAATGAGTCATAATTGATTATTAGGAGAAAATGGCGGGCAAACAAGGCAAGTTTTAAAGCAAAACATCCTTTAAAATGCCACTCCAATTACCTATTTATCGAGGTCATGTTCGGTCATGTGTGGTCGAGCACAAGCAATATGTTCAGTTTAAAAATGTCGAACATGTGACCTATGTTCGGTGCGTGTAGTTGCATATTAGCTAGATGTTCGCTAACAATGGTTGAGCATGATCATGATAATTGTTTGTATGCCTAATTTGTTCGGCCAACCAAACTGAAGAAATAGATAATGTCTAGCTTGCATGGCTGACCATTGTGCTTATGTGGAGACTCCTCTGTCGAACTATAATATAACATTTCTAAGTTTATGGAACCTAACAAATTTATGATGTTTCTTTTCAAGGTACACAAGCATGCAGTCTCATTATAGTATACTACAGTGGCATGTTCACTCATAAAGATCCTTTTAAGACGCGGGATAAGCAAGTATATTGGGCTCAAGAATTTGGAAAGAAAAATGAATTTCTTTTTGCTTCCAAGCATTTTAATAAATATGGTAATGGGCATCGAGGAAGGGTTTTCTTCGCATATGAGAGATCTGGGAAGTACAGGGGATCTAAACACAGAAATGGATAGGTTGTCAAGGTGTCTGCTTCTGTAGTGCAAAATGTATTAGATAGCAAGAAGAGGAAGAATATATCACATACAAGCACAAAGAAATGTGAATGCACGTTTTTATAAATCGAAAAGAATCCTCAAGATAATGGGTGAGTCCTAATAGTTTTATGTGGCACACATAAACATGACACTACAAAGAACATAGAAGGTCATTCAATTGCAAGGATGCTACAAGAGGATGAAATTGAATTCATGAATAAGATTTCAAAAGGACATTCGAAATTTCGTGAGATCTTGGTGGTGCTTAGATTTTAGAATATAAATAGTTATTCAACTAAGAAGCATATATTCAATGAACGACATAGACAAAAGGAAAGAGTTCGAGGGGATGTTGCAATGCAACACCTATTACATTTGTGAAATGATGCACAATATGTTAAGGGACATAAGAGTATTTTCGGGTTCAAACATATTTCAAGATATTTTTCAGGCTCAACCCAAGTTTATTGATTTTTTCTAATATTTTCCTATACAATTTTCATGGAATGTACGTATAAGATGAATAGGTATAAATACCGACTTCTTCAGATAATTGGCCTAACCAGTACATATCATTATTTTTTTGTTGCATTTGGCTAGAAGTCGGCTGAGAATGAAAACAACTTCACATGGATACCGTAGCATCCCCAATTCCGATTAGGGCGATATTTGGCCTAAAACCTTAATTAATCCCCAGTAATCAAGCCAGACTTAATTAGATCTAGCAGCCTCACCATCTCTACCTGATAAACTCAACCTGTATATAATATCGAATAAATAACTGAATGTATACGCAGTGGAAAATTAAAACTTTTATATATATATATATATATATATATATATACAATATACAGAAATACAAAGTATACCAAAACTCAAAACCTTGATCATAAACCTTCCAACACTATTTATATACAACAAAATATATCGAAGAGTGTATAAATGTACAAATAAGCTCATTACATAATAGAAAAAATTGCGAGACACCTAAATCTTCTCATTGCCCTTCGGTGAAGGTTATGATGCAAACCTGAAATATTAAATTTGGGTGAGCGCTCAAACTTGCTCAGTAAGTAAGGATTCAAAAAGCAATCAACATTCCATATAATAATCAAGAACATTATGCAATAACAATATGCAACAATGTCAACCAACAAGAATATGCAAAGCATATAAATCAATACATAGCAGATGCAAATCAAATTATCATCGACTATTACGCTGTGATTACCATTTAATTTATAAAACTAGAGTCGATTACCCACCAGCTTTATTAATATGATTTCTAGACCAACATATTGGTTGATATGTTGTCTAGCCAATCCATTGATGCCTAATGGTTCTATTTGAAACCCTCTAGTGAGTATGTAATCCACACAACCTATCGAATTGAGCATGAGTCATATATAGGCCAGGAAGGGAACCCATCTCCTATAAACCTATTTTCAAAACCTATAGTTACTCTCATGGGTCACATAACATACCGTTTTCCATTTATTAAAAACCATCACAGTGTACATAATACCCATTCCAGTTCATAACTATATGAACTACATATACTAAGATAGCCAAGCAACATTGATAAATAAGCGAATCTGTACTTACCTCAGTCTAGGTTTTTTGTCCAAATTTCTATCTTTTCTGGTTAATAATGCTTTCCAGAGGATCTAAAACCTATCACATACCATTTGTAATTAATTTATGTCAAATACCCTATAATTAGAACCCCTAGTTCAGTCCCTAAGTCCTCAAGAAACCCTTAACAATTTACAACAATACTGCTGTTTTTCGGTGTAGGAGTGCGATCCCTTAGTGGGTAGAGTGCGCTCCAGTAGCTGTGTTCATCACAACTGATGAAGGAAGCGCAGTCCTCTGCTAGTTTAAGAGCGCTCCACCTTGTGCTGTCTCGACAGCACATGGGGCAACAACCACTATTCCATCCACGAATCCTCCAAACAACAACGAACGCTTCCAAAATTAATAAGGGATGACCTCCAGTGAGGTAACAAACCTTATCCAGTCATCAAACAACATAATTCATAGAGATTTAATCATCACCATCGAATTGAAATTCAACTAACACAAAAAACATACTAAAGTCATGATCTCTGGCTTTTAAGTTGTTTAATATCCTTAATTCGCACCAAATCCACTCCCTGATCCGTCTCCAATTATCAGAAATCAAACCTAAACCCTTTCTTTCACTCTCTGTTTCGATCAAATGAGGAGATAAACATGAGGTTTTAAGTTTTAATATATGAGTTTTCCTCGAGATACGCATCGTGCTATCACGAAGTCGATCAAGTGGTTAATGTGTTAAAGTGCCACTCTTTAAACTGACATGAAGTTTATCACCATCAAACACTTACACTCCTCTCAAAGTGATGCGCGTTCATTCCACGACCCCCTCATCTCACTTGGTGTACCGATAATTCATTGTTTATTATGTATTTTCCATTTATAGGCTTGTATATAACTCATTTATTGTATTAAAACCTATATAAATTTGTTAAATAATTCAAACAAAACAAATCACTATGCAAGCACCACACGTTACTCGAGGTACGCCGGACTTAACCAATGGCCCAACTTGGGTTAATTAGGATTTGGACTAGTACTAATCACTAGCTTAAGTTAACTGGTCATATAGTCTCCCCAATCTAAAGCAATTTCATTCTCGAAATTAAAGTAAATATAAAGTTACCTGCAATTTTGAAGAGAAATGGAAACTGCTCCTTCATATAGGATTCCCACTCCCAGGTAATTTCCTCATCTCCGTCAAATTGTCATTTCACTTTAACCAAAGGAATCTATTTGATTCTCAGTCTCTGAAACATACAATCAAGTATCTGAGTTTGTTGCTTATCATAAGATTATTTTTCTCAAAGATCAAATTCATTCCAATCAATCCTTAGAGCGAACTAAGTCTCTGTCTTGCATAGCATAGACACATGGAAGACATCGTGAACTCCGGTTAGCTGAGGAGGTAACTCTAACCTCTAAGCAACATGACCAATTCTTTCCTGCACTTTGAATGGCCCAATGTTCCTTGGAGCTAACTTACCTCGCAACCCAAATCTATACAATCCCTTCATAAGTATGACTTTCAGCAGGACAAGATTGTCCTTTGAAAACTCTAAAAACCTATAATGTTTATTAGCATATCTCTTATGTCTTAGATGTGTTATAGTCAAACGTTGGCGAATCTGCTGAATTTTCTCTGTGTAATCTTGAATCAACTTCGACTCAACAATTTTATATCTCCAACCTCTGCCCAATACGCAGGTGAATGACAAGGCCGACCATATATAGTATCAAAAGGATCTTGCATGGAAATAGGCAAGAAATGCGTAGACTTCATCAACCTGTCAACTACAACCCATACTACATCGTGCTTACGCTGACTAAGAGGTAGATCAGAAACAAAATCCATCAATTTATGTTACCATTTCCACTCAAGAATAGGCAGTGAATGCAACAACCCTCCAAATTTCCTATGCTTAGCCTTAACTTGCTGACATATCACACATCTTTTTACAAACTCAGCAATATCAGTGTTCAATACTAGGCCACCAATAAACACGCCTCGTATCGTGATACAACTTAGTGTTACCTGGATGAATAGAGTAAAGAGATCTATGAGATTCCTGTAGCAATTCCCACTTCGACTGCTCCTGAACTGGAATTCACAATCTATCCTTGAATCATAACACACCTTCATCAGAAACCGACAAATCATGATGATCTACATTAGCCTCTAATCTCTAAAGTGCAATACAATCTAGATAAACTTTTTAACTATCAACCACCCACTGAATCATCTTCGGTTTAGCTCAAATCTAAGCATAAAAGAATATATTAGTAGCTCTGAAACTAACTCTCTCAGTTGATGATATGTCAACTGGACTTTCACGAATTAGCATCACTAAAGCTTCCTTAAGAAGTTAAACAGACAAGCTCATGTAGTAGCTACATTCTCTTTTCCTATTTTTCTCCTACTCAAGGCATCATCAACCACATTTGCTTTGCTTGGATGATACTCCAAAGTTAAATCATAATCCTTGAGGAACTTAAGCCATCTACGTTACCTCATATTCAATTCACTTTGAGTAAACAGGTATTTCAGACTCTTATGATCTGAAAATACCGTAAACTTCTCACCATACAAGTAGTGCCTCCAAATCATCAAGTAAAAAGCTACTCCAGCTAGCTCAGAATCATGAACTAGATAATTTCTTTCACAAACCTTGAGTTGCCTTGAAGCATAGGCTACAACCGTACCTTCCTGCATTAGCACATAGCCCAAGCTTGAATGAGAAGCAATAGTATAAATCACTAATTCCTTCCCCGATTCAAGTAATGTAAAAATAGGCATCGTAGTCAACCTATCCTTTAAACCTTTGAAGGCAGCCTTGCACTCATTTTAAAGTCAACATCTTTTTGTGTTAGCTAAGTCATTGGTAAAGTAATACGAGAGAATCCATCAATGAACCATCTGTAATAACTCGCTAACCCCGAAAAACTTCGAACCTCTGACACTGTGGTAGGAGTAGACTAATCTCTGATCGCCTCAACCCTCAACATTAAGCACGTGTCTACGAAATTTGACCTGTGAAGACCAGAATTCGCACTTACCAAACTTGGCATACAGCTGATTATCTTTTAGAGTCTATAATGTAACTCTGAGATGGTGCAAATGTTCTTCCTTAGCCTTCGTATTGATCAAAATTTCATCGATAAACATAATATTAAACTAGTTAAGATAAGGTTTAAACACCTTATGCATCAAGTTCATAAACATAGCAGGAGCATTAGTGAGCCCAAATGACATCACTGTAAACTTGAAGTGCCCATAGCGAGTGCTAAAAGCCATCTTCGAGATATCCTTATCCCTGATTCTCATTTGACGATAACCTGACCTTAAATCAATCTTCAAGAAATGTTTGGCACCTTTCAACTAATCAAACAAATCATCGATCATGGGAAATGGATATTTGTTCTTGATAGTCACCCGAGTAAGCCGTCTATAATTAATGCACAGGCGTAAGGTTCCGTCCTTCTTCTTTACAAAAAAAAATTGGTGCTTCCCACGGTGGCATACTAAGATAGATAAACCCCTTTTATAGCAACTCTTCAAGCTGAGTCTACAACTTACGTAATTCCTTCGGTGCCATATAGTAAGGAGGAATATATATAGTTAGGTATGGGGAATAAGATCAATGATTGATTCGATGACACGTGGTGGTGGAAGTCCAAGCAAGTCAGATGAAAAGACTTTCAAAAACCCACAAACCACGAGTATTTCACTAACCTTAAGTTCACGTCTGGGCTATCCAAATGTGACAACTCCCGCCATAACTTCTAATTCTCGATGAGTAACTTCCCTTCCACGAGTTGTAAGTCATGAAAGACTATAGCCTTTATAGACTATAATTTCAAAAACAAATTAGGAATCTGAAAGATTACCATCTTATGGAAACAGTTAATACTGGAATGGTATGTTGACAACCAATCTATCCCTAGTAAGGCATCAAATTCTAGGAATTCCATTACCCTCAAATCAATTGGTAGTTCATTCTCCCCAATCTCGATTGCACATCCTTTGCAAATCAGGTTAGGATAAACCTTCTCACTCACTGATGTGCTCAGAATCAGTAATGTACTGGCTCTGGCAGGTTTCAATTTCAACTCATCAACCATTGCACCCACAATAAAGGGAAATGTAAAACCAGAATCAATTTAAACATGCACATCTTGACCAAAAATTTTCAATATACCTTTCATAAGTATAAGATTTGCCTTTACCTTAGTTACTGCATGAGTCTGTCCTCTTGCAGGTGGTGTTGTACTACCTAATGATGTGGTCGGTGGCATGGACCAATCTATCTGAATATGCCTCGTCTGCCTATGCGAATAACATATCTTGGAAGCCTTCTAATGGTAAACACTAGCATGAGAAACCTGCCCTGATCCACTTGGTTTCTATGATGTTTGTGCTCTACTCTTGCCCCTACCTCCAGATTGAGATGGCGACAAAGGGGTTTGGCTACTGAAGCCTGAGAAATAGGTGGAATCGGTGCACTAACAAAACTAGTCCTTGTAGACCATGACTGTGTAGCTACTCCAGCTACACTCCTCTGGCTCTTCTTTGGCTAAAAATAAGCAAATTCATGGATTCTCTTCCTCCCAGGGAACTGTAGTACTAGTGGTAGCACAAGTATGGTACTAGAAGGTCTAGCTAGAATGGTTGCTTCCACCTCCATCTCGCTCTCAAATATAAAAATGTAGCTTGTGTGAGGATGAGAGGAAACTGCAACTCCGGTTTCGTGATTTAGCCCACCAAAAAACAAATAAATTTTGTTATTTTCCAGCTCTACCATCTCAGGAGCAAATTCATTCAACTCAGCAAACATCCTCTCATACTTATGTATAGACATAGCTCCCTATTTTAGCTAAATAAACTCAGTCTTATTCCTATTCTAGACTAATTTCAGGAAATACTGCCTATAGAATACAGTCTTAAACTGTGGCTAAGTAGTGACAGTCTTCCTTCTCTCTAAGGAATTCCATCATTTCTATGCAAAATTTATCAGCAAAAATGTGATCAGTTTAACCTCAAACCGATCCTCAATGTCTACAGCAACGAATCCTTGCTCCATCTCCAATATTCAGGTCTCAGCTACCCCTTCCTCCATTGTGCCATCGAATCATATAGTATCGTATTTCATGAACTCTTTGAGGGTTTTGAGAAATGCAGCCTTCTCAGAATCTACAAGCATCCTAGCAGCTATCTCCGACACCTTAATGTGTGGTAATATTGGTTAGACTAGAGCTGCTACTGTTTCAGCTCCTCCTTCAGCTCTGCTAACCTCGGGATTGGTCGTAGGCTGTGCCTCAGGTCATAGAAATTGTGATCCTATATGAGCCATCAACATAGCTACAAGTTTTGCTTGAGACTCCATAAGTTCCTTCATTTGTTGCTCCATTTTAGATTTCCATCGATCCTTTGTTTCTCTGTTACCCTAAGGTCCATGTCAGTATGAACCTTTTCCTTGATCCGCCATTAGATTATGAAGTCAAAGGAAAGATAATATAATTAAGGTAGCATTCTAAGAATAAAAAGAAATCATATCTATATAGTAAATAAAAATATGTGCAACAAATAACGTATAATAATGTTTTCATTTTCATTTTCCCCCCAAAACACGATGAAAACTATTTATCAAACCCTAAGCTTATTCATAACTCGAGACAACTTTCAAAGTAAATAAACTTAGATTCTGGTATAAAGGAATATCCTATCATTCACTTTAAAAAAACATTTGAAAGTAAAATCAAGCTCGGTGCCTTGCCTATGATACCAAACTATGTCAAAGTTACGACTTAACTAAAAAATGATAAACTTTAGGCTCCGATACTAAACTGTAGCATCCCTTACCCAAGTTAGGGCGATACTCGTCCTGAAACCCTAACGAAGCACTAGTAACCCAGCAAGTCTTAACTAGAGCCAGCAGCCTCACCATCTGTACCTGATAAATTCAACCTGAATATTAATATCGAATAAACAATTCAAAGTATAAGCAAAGTAAAATTAAAACTTTTCGATATATATACAATATACAAAAATACATAGCTTAACGAAACTCAAAACATTGATTATAAACCTCATAACCCTGTTTATATACAAAAATATATATCAAACAGTGTAGATAAGTCCAAGAAGGCTCATTACATTTTAAAGAAGATTACAAGACACATAAATTTTCTCCTTGCACTTCAGTGAAGCGCTAGGTTGCGAACTTGAAATATTAAATTTGGATGAGCGCTCCAACTTGCTCAGTAAGGAATAACAAAGCCATCGACATTTCATATAATAATCAAGAAAATTATGCAATAGCAATATGCACCAATATTATAAGCAAATTAAAATAATAAAAGCATATAATTCAAGACTTAACATAAGCAAACAAATTATCAACGACTATTACACCGTGATTCCCATTTTATTTATAAAACTAGGGTCAATTACCCACCGACGCCATTAATGGGTTTCTAGACCAACATATTGGTCGATATGCTGGCTAGCCAATCTACTAATACCCAATGGTTATATCTAAAACCCTATAGTAAGTATGTAATGTTATATATAGGTCGGGAAGGGAACCTATCTCCTATAAACCTGTTCTCAAAACTAGGAGTTACTATTTTAGGTCACATAACACACAGTTTTTCATTTATTGAAAACCATCACAGTGTACATAGTCCCCTATTCCAATCCATAACTACACGAACTACATATACTAAGATAGCCAGGCAACATTGATAAATAAGCGAATCCGTACATACCTCGGTCTAGGTTTCCATTAAGAATTCCTAACTTTTTGAGTGACTAATGCTTTCTCGGGGATCCAACACCTATCATAGACCATTTGTAATCAATTTAGGTCCAATACCCTATAATTAGAACCCTTAGTTCATTCCTCAAGTGCTCAAGAAATTATAAAAGAATTTACAGGGCAGTAGCCATTATTCCGTCCATAAATCCTCCAAACAACAATAAACACTCCCAAAATTCATCAAGGAGGACCTCTAATGAGGTAACAAACCATATCCAATCATCAAACAACATAATTTACAGAGACTTAATCATCACCATCGAATTGGACTTCAACTAACATAAAAAATAAAACACACAAAAGTGATGATCTCTAGCTTTTAAGTTGTTTAAGCTCCTTAATCCGCACCAAATCGACTCCCTGATCCGTCTCCAATGACTAGAAATCAAACCTAAACCCTTTATATCACTCTATCTTGATCAAATAAGGAGATAAACATGAGGTTTTTAGTTTAAATATATAAATTTTTTCTCGAGATACGCATCGCACTATCTCGAGGCCGATCATGTGGTTAATGTGTTAAAATGACACTCTTTAACATGACACGAACTTTAACACTATCAAACACTTACGCTCCTCTCGAAGGGATTCAACAACCTATATAATTCAAATTAATCTTTTATTTTCTAATATATATTTATATATCCAATATATATATATAAATATATATATCTCGTGTATTTTCTTTCCAATAAATTCACCGGACATACAAGTATGCTCGGGTGTGCATTCACTCCATGACCCCCTCGCTGCACTTCGTGTACCAGTAATTCATTGTTTATTATGTGTTTTTCATTTATAGGCTTGTGTATAATTCCTTTATTATACTACAACCTATATCAATTCGTTAAACAATTCAAACAAATACAAATCACCATTCAAACACACACACGCTAATTGAGGTACGCCGAACTTAACTAAGAGACTAACTTATGTTTATTAGGATTTAGATAGCACTAATCGCTAGCTTAAGGTAACAGGTCGTTATAGATATGTCATAAATTGAAGGACTTACTTGACTGTCGTTCATTACCTAGTGTGATTTTTTATTGATCGAGATATAGCTTTGACGAATACAATTGCCAAAGTTTTTCCTTCTGCAAAAAATTTGTCACGCTCATGGCACATCAACAATTAAGTATTGGCAAACATTAGAGACAAGTTTGCTAAGCAAAGTGATTGACTTTGATATCTACTTGTGCAAATGGAACAACTTATGCAAATCAACTACTGAGTTTGTGTACTACAGGCGTCTCGCTGAGTTTAGTCATAGTACATTTCATTGTTAGATGTCTTAGTGTACTTGAGGACTATTTAGTTGAATTTCACAAGGAACAATTCTTTATTGGTTGGATAAACCATGTATTACACTTTGACATCATTACCATAAATAGGGTGGATAGTATACGCTCTACAATAAAGTCTTATTTAGGAACTAGTTTAGGGCATGGGATAGTATCAAAGAAAGCTTTAACCAAGATTACCAAGGAAACAAAATTTGTGCATGGAATGGGTTTAGATGCGGATTCATATGGTTGCATGTTATGCTAGACACATGGTCTTTAGTATGCTCTTGAGATCAGAGTACTTTAACATTCTCATCCACCTATACCAATCAGTGATGTGCACTCGCACTAGTTTAAGTTGAGTGATGCGCGTCGAACACATCAATAATAATTTTAAACTCGTGTTGCTATGAAACGCTAACTACAATTGATTTGTAGTAGTGGTAAGCACGAGTGTCGATCCACAAGGATTAGCAGTCTAAACTTTGGTCAAGGATGTTTAAAAAGAGAGACACTATATTAATTATACTAACTAATATGAGAGCAAATGAACCAACAATTATCTAACTACAACGACAATAGAAAGATGAAATAACTAATCTAATTACATGAAAGTAATGTAAGACAAGCTAAGTAAATTCTTAGGTTGGGAAAGCCAAGTTCAACTCAACATCAAGGATTTGGTCGTCAATTCTACAAAGGATTATTTGATTTGGTTCCAATAGACTAGCTATAGAGCTTTGGAGAGCACCTAACACTCCTCGGTTTCTTATTTTTGGTAAAAGACCTTAACAAACATACAACTATAGGTAGAGCAACCATTAGATTTGATACATTCGTTGCATCCGAATTCCTGAAACCACTAGCCTAAGACAACCAAGTTATGAAGCATGCTCAATTTAGCTTAGACCCTCTTGTAATGTGAGATAGACTAAAAGAGAGAATACCAATTAGGTTATCTGCTTGCTATTTGGTTTTTATCACTCCACTCAATTACGGATATAAAACAATCAAACTAGCAATAGATTCAAATAAAAGAGAATGCATTTGCAACTACGTAGCAAATTATCCAAACCATGAATATCAAATAATAACAAGAGTGATACCAAAATATCAACTAAATCTGAAATTAAAATAGGCAGAACCTCACAAATCCCATGGTGATGTTGAGCTTCCCTTAAAAAATCTCAATCCTAGCCCATGAGGCTTAGTGCCTCGAGACCCTAAAATTTCATTACAAAGCTTTAAAAATAAAGAAAATGAGTAAACATGAGATAGAATAGTAGATGAAAGATAAAAAGGTGATGTTTGAATTATGTTATAGGAAGAGAGGATGCGTATCCAAAATTAGGGGAAAAGCCCTTGTTTTGTGGCATTTTTGTGTTCTCTAGAAGAGAGAGAATGCCCCTACTTAACAAATTAGTGAGGAGGGGGTAGCTAAATGTATGTTTTCAAGTGGTCAACTTGGTTCTAAGTGTATGTGGGCTTGGTCAAATATGGTTAAGACCCTAAAATGCTGTGAAATACCTTCTCTACCCTTGTTTTAATGCTTCATCAATCGTTTGGGGAAAAACATCATCTATTAAGGAAGATATGTGGCTTCTATCACGTAAAAGAGGAGTCGATGCTTCACTCGAGTTATATCAAACGGTAGCTCAGCTAGTGAGGCGGAGTTGGTGACTCAGCGCCATACAGAATTACAGACTCAGATGTGTAACACGTGAAAGAGATATAATTGTTTCAGCTTCATCATTTAGTAAATAAAAGCATCTCGATGACTGTCTGAACGCTCCTTAAAGCTGATGCGTCGTTTCACTTCTTCCATGTTTCTTATCTCTTCTACCATGCACATCTCGAGGACGATCCAAATGTTCCTGATTTGCTCCAGCATTACTTGTGTCCAAAAGCATCCCATAATCTATACATGAACAAAAATGTAAGTTCGGTATATAAAACAAAATAGATACACAAAAGAGATCACTCCAACAGTGAAGATCATAGCAGTCTGAAGTTGTCGTCTCACTGGTGTGCCTTTCCTTTCCCTCGATCATTGGAGGATAGATCTAGGTTCCAAAAGGCCTCCAGTAAGTGAACAGCAGGGTTTTATAAAAGTTACCACATAATGTAATTCGTCAAGGAATAATATAAGTAAATTACAAGAACTAAACATGATTGAATTCTTTTCTAGTATGAATAAATGGTTCTCATTAACCCCTTATGCATGGACCTAACTTGAATCCCATTGGCCCGATGGCATTCAGTATCAGCGATCGAAGGAGGTCCCGCCACGCGACTTTGTGAACCCGAATGGCACCAACGTACTCTAACCCCATCGTAGGAAAGGCCAATGGGCGAAAACCTCTTCCAAGTGCCATACTGGCTTGAGGGTAGAAGATCATCCTATACTCATCCCTCAAAGCTGCTTGACTAGCTGGAGAGGGAGACTTTTCGCCTTTAAAGGTGCCCCATCTAATACTCGGGTACGGCTCTTAATGGTCCAATTGTCTAGATAATTATGATGTGGTACAACAGTAACTATGCAATTTATAGTATGAAGCGTACTAAAGTTTATAAATTCCTAGTGTTCACAAACCTCGTGTGTGGCGTACCGACGCCTGACCGTGCGTCTTTGACCTCGTGGTGCCTGTCGATGTCCCCGCGAAGTCATCATCAAGCCCTAGCCACAAACGTCGGCATTAGTGCGTAAATTGAGGTCCCAAAACCATTTGAACCCGTGTACGTATATCGAGAAATCAAACTAAATCGTCAAAATTAAAAAATCCAACCAGCCAAAATTCAACATGTTTACAACACTTCCCTTCTAAGCTTACTTTAGCCGAAAATCGACAAATTGTGCCTTCAATCCGATTAGGGGATGTGCAAAACTAGACGAAAATGAATTTTTATCTATTTTCAATTAAATTACATCGTCATAATTATGAAATTTAACTGGTCGAAATTCATCATGTTTACAACACTACCCTTCAAAGCTTTTTTTAGCATAAAATCGACTAATTGTGTTTAAAATATTCATAGATAACATGCAAAACAGGACGGTAATGATTTTTGAAAATCGACGAATTGTGTTTAAAATTCGCGTAAGAAACGTGAGAAACTGGACGGTAAAGTGTTTTTACCTATTTTCTATCAAGCTAAATCATTAAATTTCTGAAATTTAATCGATCGAGATTCAGCATTTTAAGTTTTACTATCATAGCGCCATGTGTGGTGCTGTGTATTTAGGCCACCACTCCCCTCAAGCTGCACGTCCAATATCCGACACTAGTTCTCTCGGTTCTTGGTATCATTTTGTATTAGTTTAGGTGTGTTAGGATCTTATTTGAATACTTGTGAGTAATTATAGTTTAGCTAACTGCTTTTATTGATGTTGCTTCAAGCTATCTTTGAGTCTACTCAATTATAATATTTAGTATGCTCTAAATAATAACATTCAGCATGCTTTAAAATACTAACATTTGAGCTTTAAGCAAACTCAAAATAAGTCAAACAGTCTTAATCCAAATAAGCAAGCTCGAAATCCATCACATTCTTATTTCTATTGATCAAGCTCAAAACTTATAACAATCTTAATATCATTGAGCACATTAGAAATTTCCCTCTTTAGAGTCTGCTCAAACTTCACAGAATGAATTTTATGCAACTCTAAAGCTTATGATTCTTAAGTCTAAAAATACTCAAATCACCTCAAACTCGATCTATTAAGCTTAAAAACAACTCCATTGAGTTCCAACATCGTCACGCAATCATTTATACTCAAAATCCATGCAATAAATATACAACCACCATTAAGTAAAATTACTATTCATCTTATTCACATGACACAACTCAACAATCATAAAAATCTCCAAAACGATCCTAACTGTTGTAAATTGGATGACCCTTTAACCAAGCTTATGAATGATCACATTGTCAAGCATGACTCTCACATTGAATTGTAACATCAAGCATGACTTCTACATTGAATGTAACTTATACACTCTACATAACTTGTATTCAACTTTAATGCATAATCACTTATCTATGTATTGTTATGTAACTTGAAATCCTCTCAAATGTACACCAACTATTCCATGTATTGTCTATGTTGCTTGTGATGTGTTCTATGACTTGTAGTGTATGTATAACTTGTACACATTGTATAAGTACAATTATCATCATCACTAAATGACCTATATAAAGGGTGTCAACCCTATTGTAATACATACACCAAGTTGAATGAAAACTTCTCATTCCAACTATCTCATTGCTTCTCTTCTCCTTTATAGTAATAGTTTGTAGTAGTATAAGTTCTTAGTCTTCTATTTTCCTTCTCAGTTCTTAGCAAGTTTCAACTTAATTTACAACACGTTATCAGCACGAGCTTGCTCTAGCATTAAGGAGATCTTAAAGTTCAAGAAGGCTTGTTAAGGAAACAAAGCTGGGAAGGTATAACTTTTGTTATTTAAATAAGTTCAGTTTATTTCTATATTATCATAGTTGCTTCCTTTTATTACATGCATCACTTTTATATGCATACTTTATTCATATATTATGCATTATGATGTCACCGATCGCGATAGTATGCTCTGTAGTTGCGTCTTGTACGATCTTCTACATCAGAAATCAAAAGTCAATGTGTGACATGTAGTTTTTCTCTTAAAACTACAAACGATTAGTTATTGTTCTATTCTTGATTTTATAATACAAATAACGTTATAAGTTTGAGTTGATAATGGGCAAACATTGTCTCCGGTAAAGCTAAACATTAAAAGGGAGACATGTTATCCCGTTCGAGAAGGTATGGTATTAAATAGACTATGTCTCGCCACCCAACCTGGAGGTTGTCCCACCAACTCGTACGAATAGTATATTTTTTTTGTTAATGAATCAAGTTGAGAACATATATTTAATCATACGTTATGTTTTTACATAAAAAAGGGAAAACTATTTTATATTAAATTTATTTTCAAAATATTATTCAACCAAGTTGAACTTGTTGCCTTAGTATATTACCGACAAGAATTACTTGTCATGACAATTAGATACTACGATTTGTAAATAAAACATATATGCAAAACTGTGTGTTATACATAATCATTCGCCAATTTCTCTTTAGAGATTTGAAAAGTGAATATTTCACTTTATATATCTTTTCACCTTATGGAGTTATATATATACATACTAAAAAGGTAATGCTCCAAAAGCTCAAAATGAACGGCTAGGTCTCATGCTACAAAATTTAATCAATCAAATATTAATTATAATTTCATAATTTTAACTACCTTTATGTTGAGGCTATGTGGAAATATGACTGATGAGACAATAAAAATAAGGTCACGTGACCCGCCTCGATTTATTGCTGCAACAAATATCGAATGCGCACTTCAATCCAATAAATATTAATGATTGATTTCTTGTTTCATGGTAGCTGAGTAAAATAATGAGATATTATAAATATAATATCGCTCACGTCCAATTATTTCGGCTTCAAATTAAGAAGCATATGTTGCATATAATAATCATGATCGCAATAATAAATTTATGGACGTGGAAAATGTGAAAATATCAAGTAAAGGTCGTATCGACAATTTCACCAAAAATTGAAACAAAAGTGGTGCACCACTACAAATGAAAAATAATTATTGACAATGAGCATTCATAATTGTGACATTTTTTGGTCATATATGAAAATCCTATTTTGCCTAAATATTGTCATATATATACTCGAATATTTTTGTAACCTTTACCATGCCTTCAAAATCAAAGGCAAAATATTATGAATTTTATCATTAAAAATGGCTCGATAAAATAGGCACATCGAGATGTGTTTAAATCGTGACCTAAATATGGGCGATGAGTTTATGTCTTATGTATCGTGCTACATGCATGTACATTATAATATAAAAGTGAATATTTCTCGAATTCGAACTTAGCGGAGGTTAATATTCAGACAATATCTAATACAATAATTTTATTGTTAATGTCTTCTTTAGAAGAAGTCTACTCATAATAATAAAAAATTTATCTATATGATTTAATCTGAGTATAATATTTCCGGCTTTAACTTCTTGAATATATAAGGCACATTAAAACGAATGTCATCATAAATCAAATGACATTTATAATGTGGAAAGATCTATTTAATTATCCATAATCATCAATAATGCGAAAATATCATAAATTCGCACGGATATCCTTTATCGAACTGGATTTTTCTCAGCTAGAGATTATCTCAAGGCAAATCAATAGGAGACATATATTGATTTACTCTCCATTAATCATATTATAAGATGTCTTGAATCCCTAATAGGGAAATTATTTATATCAAGTTTTGCTAATTGTCACTTTGATGAAGCAGTTTTCCTACCATTAGGGGGATATATAAGCCAATTCAAAAGGAATGACGTGAAATTACTTGAAACACATCAAATTGCATTAAATCTTTTGTATTATGATCCATATATAAATTAATATGAACTCGAAGTTCAAATGACCATTCAGTAGCAACAAGTTATGAATCAATTACTTGATGCAAATACTATATACAAAAGAGTGACAATCATATGATTCAACATTAATTGGTTCATATAGAAAACGAGGTCCATGTGCAACAAAATGCACAAGATGTCTCACCCATGTGAACATGAGGGGGAGAATCAAAATGAGTTATTGGTTAGTGTATTGCACTCTTTTTTCCTTTGCTATGGCTCTATCCCACTAGGTTTTCTTTGCAAAGGTTTTTAATGAGGCAATTTTAACAATATTAAAACTCTTTATCAAGCTTGATTAGTGTATCGTATCATTTTCTTTTCGCTATTGGTTTGATCTCACCGAATTTGCCTAACAAGGTTTTAAAAAGGCAATCCTAACTTTATTATACTCCGTATAAAAAAATTTATGAGAGCAATGTACTCTTTTTCCTATACTAGATTTTTTTCCCACAAGTTTTTCTAGTAAAGGTTTTAATGAGACATATATATTCTCTCAAAGTGTATCAATGTGTTGCATTCTTTTCCTTAGCTTTGGTTTTGTCCCACTGGATTTTCTTAGCAAAGTTTTTAATGAGGCAATCAATAATATTATACCGCAAATCAAGATTGACGAGAACATTGTACTCTTTTTCTTGTACTAGATTTTTTTCCCACAGGTTTTTTTTAGTACAGGTTTTAACGAGGCATATTCTCTCAGCAAGTGCATCCAATGGGAGTGTTGTAAACTGGATGACCCTTTAACCAAGCTTATGAATGATCACATTGTCAAGCATGACTCACATTGAATTGTAACATCAAACATGACTTCTACATTGAATGTAACTTATACACTCTACATAACTTGTATTCAACTCTAATGTATAATCATTTATCCATGTATTGTCATGTAACTTGTAATCCTCTCCAATGTACACCAACTATTCCATGTATTGTCTATGTTGCTTGTGGTGTGTTTTATGACTTGTGGTGTATGTATAACTTGTACACATTGTATAAGTACAATTATCATCAACACCAAATGACCTATATAAAGGTTGTCAACCCTATTGTAATACACACACCAAGTTGAATGAAAACTTCTCATTCCAACTATCTCTTTTCTTCTCTCCTCCTTTATAGTAGTAATTTGTAGTAGTAGAAGTTCTTAGTTTTCTATTTTTCTTCTATAGTTCTTAGCAAGTTTCAACTCAATTTACAACACTAACAAGGGATTTTAAATAATTAAAGGTTGATCAACTCTTATGAACCCACATGGACCAAAATTCATCGATAACAACAATTTGGAACATAATTTTTGTAGAGATTTGGTGAAAAAAAACATACAAATAGCTTTAATGTAGTTGTCTCTTTTTATTCCATGAGCTTCACTAAGTTAAATTAATACTCTCTAGCATCAACCTTCTTGGATATTCAAAAAATTTAAATAACAAATGCAAGATTTTCTACGACTTCTTGATCTCCTAATTTCCTCACAAGCTCTCTAATGGTGTTAAAGTTTATTTTGCATGTTGAACAATAGAATGAAATTTATATAGTCCTGGAATTTAAATCTCACCCCTCACAAATCTTTAGGTGAATCAAAACTGTCATTTAAGCCATCAACGTCACATTAAGTCAAAATCAAACCACCATTTGTCCTTTTTTGCGTGACATCTAACATGAACCCTTATTTTCTATTGGTCCACCTACACATTTCATAAGACATTTCTCATTTTGTCCATGCCTTTTTAAATTAATTACATGCAAGTCTAATTCAACAAATTTAAAAGTTGCCCTTGAATTTCACTATATTTGCAATCAAACCATAGACATATTAATCAAATTTAATACAACATTTAGGCCAAATTAAATCAAGTTAATAATAGATCATGATAGCAGCCTAAATCATGTATTTCCCGTCAATGCGTATCTCGAGGCAAAAACCATGCCTCACCTTGCCTCATGTTACATGTGTACTTATAATTATTTAATCACTTATTAAATATTACACGCACACGAAAAATTTTATTTTATTACTTATGGTACACTACTGTCGAGCACGACTGCGTCACCCGGTCGAACCGAATTCGAGCCTTCAATCTGATTGGATCAGACTTAGTCCGGCCTGGTCGATGACGGGATGTCACATGTTGCACGAGCCTTCATAATGCAAAAGGTTCATGAAATCATCACTCCGTGTGAAACCATTATTTTTACACCCAAGCAATGAGTGATGACAAGGGGTTGAGCTAACAACAAGAAAATCAAAATCTCTAATACTTATACTAAGTGTGATCCTTCACAACACGAGTACACCCTTTCACAGCATGGACATGAAAGCTTGATATGTCCTAAAAAGAAAAATTTACCATCATTATGGAGCACTAGGACAAAATCGCAGGTAGCCCTACTTGAAGGATCAACTATACCGTGGATGGCATTGTCACATTAAAAAAATTGAATAATGTGAAATCTTATGGAAATTATGGATTTTGAGTCGTTTCCTTAGCCATGGGTTTGGTTGACGATGGATGGAAACAAGTAAGAGCAAACATGATTAAAGAGATGTTGCATTACAAGCAATACACTACTTTACGTGGACGTAAAAGATTCGAAGAAGTAATGATTGCACTTCTGTACGATAAAGAGTAAGTACCTCATTTAGTGTAATACTTTTGATACTTTTATCTTTAATTTAATGTACATATCATATTATACTAAAAGCTTGTTATTTTATGTTTAGATGTTGACCCACGGAAACATTGATTTACCCTACCTGATATGGGATTTTGGTTGCTACCATTTTAATGACAAAATTATTCAAATGTCAATTGTCCAATGCATTACTTATTTACCATTGAGAGACGCGGCTCCACCTATGACTAAGAGATTAAGAATCGGAATGGGATTCGTGCAGGTGACCATTTGATTCTGATATGATTATATTCAACTAGTTTAGAATTTAATGAAATTATTGACATTGGGTGCATTATTGCAAGTTAAGTTCAAGAAAATGGCACTGATTCCCCTGATTAATGTTGAGTGGATCGATGTGCGAGACCTGTCGACAATTAACTAAAAGTCAAATTTTGAAAAGCTCAACGTATTAGCTAGAACCTTAACAGATAAATGACCCAACAATGAAAAAGTCATCAACTTTGTCGATGACCAATGTTTTCGTGCAGGCCTGTAGATAACATTTTGCAACAATACTATTTTGACGTAAGTTACGAAACTTGTACATGAGTTGATACTTATACGTGTGAACTTTTGACTACATTACATTTATTTTGTCTTAATGAATGCTTCTTTAGCAACTCAACTGGTTAGACATGACAATTGTTTCTTATCTTGGTTTTTAGTTGTTGCTTTTGGATGCAATCTCCTAATTGAATACATGAACTTCTACGTAATAAGAATTATTTTGTGTACATAAAGTGTTGTCACCGCCATCAAAGAATATAACACTCGAAAAGGGAAGCTCGACAATTCTTTGTGATGTAAACATTGAACAAATGCTTCGAAGAGGAACACAACTACACATATAATTAAATGAACTAGGGAATTGTAATGTTAGAAACACAAATCCTTACAGTAACAGAAAAGGTCATGGACTTCCTTAACAACTAAATTCATAAGAGTAATAACATAAACTACACCAAAAGAAACTCAAAATGCATATGAGAAGACAAGTCGTGCTACAAATGTCTATTTTTTTCAACACTTTTTACTATATAAGATCAGACCCAGATTTGACAAATGGTTTCCACGCGCGACGTTTCACTCTTTTTTTTCCTTTTCGCCCCCATCTTGGCCCTTAAGGACGCAGTTGGATGAGTTCTAGATTATTGTGTCTTAATTCGATCCCCGATCGGCTTCTTTGACCTTTTAGACACCATTACTAACTCAAATGGATCACCTACATAAATGATAAAAATAGTAAGAAAGAAACCCCTGAAATTAATATTATTAGTAAATATGAAAGAACAATCTAGTAGTAGTGATGACATAAAAATAGTCGTTTAAAAAAATATGTGGACCTTCCCACCTAAATTGTTCCTTTTAACAAGGATCGTAGGAAATATTTGAATCCGATTGGATTTCAATGGAATTTAGTAGTATACCACTGAACGGAACTATTTCCTCAGAGTGGAAAAATCGAGAGATTTTTCGTACGGGTTGTCATCTCTATAAATATGAATTTGGATTGAATAATGATCTAAAGCTAAAGAAAAAAAATGAATATCATGACTCTAATAATATTGTTCGACCATTGTGGTCGAACATAATGTAGTAAACATGTGGCTGAACATGGCCATCATGTGGCCAAACATACTTTTATCATGATCGGTCATAAAGCCCGAACATATTGATCATGTTCGGGCGCAAAGGCTGAACATATCAATCATGTTCGGACGCATAGGCCAAACATAGCAATCATGTCCGAACGCAAAGGCCGAACATGCTCGTCATGTTCTTCTTTTCAAGACCAAACATGGTGACAAGACTCATCAATTTCAGCCCCATGAGATCAAAGATTAAGTGACCATAAACATCAACCGTGTACTCAAACCACATTAGAATGAACAATCAAACAAAAAATACAAGATTTTAAAAAAATCAAATACCCAAGTGAACCAACTAAAGAACAAAGAAAGTTGATGGTGGTTGGCACAATTGAATGGTGCTGATAAAGGTGGATGATGTATGCTTGTGAAGAAGATGGTTGACTGATTGGGTGCAACGGGCGGTGTGTATGCGTTTAAGGTTTATGTGTTTGTTGGCCAGTCGTGTGTTTAGGTTTTGTGTTTTCTAATTTTTTTTTGTCTTCAGTGCGTGTTTTTGGTAATGAGTGTGAAGGGCAATTTAGTCTTAAAAATATAAAATTGGAGTGTGCAAAGTAAGACTAACTTTGACCCATGCGCATGTCAAAATTGGTGTTTGTAAGGGCATTAAAGGTGTGTGTTTAACAACAGTAATACTTCTTATCAGCAATATACCAACATATTAATAAAAAAGCTTAATTGGTTAAAATATCCAAACCTTTTTGAATTTGTTATTATATACTAACCTTTGTACATTGATAAATTTGTATCCCAAGTCACTTTTTAACTTCAAATTTTTCATGAAGTGGCACTTAGATAATGACTTTAAAAAAACCACTTCATCACCTCTAATTACAAAAATATTTACTAAATTTATTATTTAAGTTCATTATTTATATGCTAAATCATCAAATTTGGAGTTAAAAAGTGATTTTGGATATAGATTTATCAAACTATAACGGTCAGGATATAGTCACAAATTTGAAAAGGTTAAGACATAATAACAAAAGTTGTAAAATGTTAAGATATTTTAACCAATTTGGCCTAATAAAAAAGAATTATGCACTGCTACCATTTGATGAAATCTTGTATTAAATAAACTAAATACACAGCAGGTCCCCTTTGAAATCCATCGTGCTCCACATGAAAGAAACAATGTTCATACAAGTTACAAAAGGCTGAAGACTCGTATCCACATCATTCAATCTTAAGAATTCATCATACTAAAGAAAACCCATATAGTTAAATCCTTCTAGTTAAAACAATCCTCACGTTGCTATGACTTCTATTCTTTCCTACACAAGGCACCAACAGCGAAATCAAGTGAAATTGCTTACAACCTTAAACTAGAAACACTTCATGAATCTAGAGCTTCATTGGCTATAGTAGTAGGTCGTAATTATTCAAACTTAACATCAGGTTTTATGTTCCAAAAGCCAAATCAATTGGTTTTCCACCAGGTATGCATCAAGATCAACATAAAAGGGGGAAACTTGAAAAGCAAATATTTGCATTTTAAAGCAAGAGTAGAGAAAAGAATGGTAGTTGTTTCTAAATCCTAGGTTACACGACCTCAAACAAGAAAATATAAAGGTGTTGCAACTAACGTAATGGCTTTTATTTCTTTTCTTTTTAAAAATCCTAGTCTGGGGCGCCGCCACTCAATGGTCCTACCATTCTTGCAAGATGATTTTTGCATTTATTTGTCTTGTAAGCTTTTTCAGCAGCATTACTTAATGGGGACGCGCAGTTACAAGCAAGAAACAAAGAACTGAACATCCAAGTGTAATTACTGCAAGGTCTATGAGAAGGTCCGAGTTGAATTTCGTCAACATGTAAATAGGTAACAATTTTTTCTAAGGATTATTTGTTTCCCTTAACTGTTGAAAACATTAAAAAAAATTTAATGCATGTTTTTTATTACTTAAAAGATATTTGTATATTCCTACCGAAAAAAGACACTAGTATTTGTTCATCTTCCTCTTATTCATTTAAATTAATGGAAGAATATGCATGCCAGGGCATAAAATAGCAAAGAAGTTTCCTTGGGTAAGTTAAAAGACAAACAAATTAACTAACAAGAGCTTCAAAATCACATAGCAAGATATTGGATTACAAAGAACTCCAAGATCTTGTAAAAAAAAAGTAAAAGAGATCCAAAGTAAATTCCACAAATGTTCTACGTTAGTAGCTTTTAGAAACGCAATTATTGCAGCAACAACAAAGCCCCAAATCCAAATTAAAATCAAAGTTTGAAATTGAGCAGCTCAATCAATGTACTATGTCATCCAACTGCGATGCATTGATAAAAATTAAGCCAATTGTTAAGTTGAAAAACAATTTTATTTCCTTCCAAAAAAGCCAATATTTGAGAGAGGTGGAGAGTTAGAGAGTATTTCATCATATCAAGACAGTTTATGAAGAAACTAAGAAAACTTTCACTTGTTGCAAAATGAAGAGAATTATTAGTTTTTCGAGTTTCCAACCAATTAGCTGCATAACTTCATTCCAAACATTGATTTTTCTGATTAAAAAGTGTGAACGATATTGCATGACACCGCTGCACAAGGCAGGTCACTTTTGTAGAAGACGGAGGAGACAATTGTGGATCTTTTCCTTGTACCCAGAGGAAATAGAGAAGTTTTGAAGTAGAAGAAAGATGCGCATTATTCTAAAATTAGATCTAGCATAAGCATTGAGGAATGAGATTCTTGATCTTATTATTTGAAAAAGAAAACCTTCGGACCAAAAATGAATTGCACGACTTGAAGGTTACCTTAGTTGTAACAACTAAATAATGGAGAATAGAAGGCCAAAAAGGCAAACTCCAATCATCTCATAACTTAACAAGCAGTATAAATATATAATCAACAACAACAACAACAACAACAACAACATAGCCTCAGTCCCAAATTAACTGGGGTCGGCTACATGGATCAAACTTTTCCATTATGCTCGATTAAGTGCAGTATAAATATATAATCAGATCATCAAAATAAGCTAATGAAAGTAATTTGAAACACCCTGACAGTCACCACCCGACTTGCAACAACAGTATTGACACACGACTACTTTTACGGAGCTGTTTGTTAACTTGAGCAATTTGAAGGAGCGAACGTTATTGAAATAGTATAAACTATTCTAAATAACACATATTTGGATTAACATTGTTTAAATATGTCAAATGAAAAACAACCTGGTCAATTTAATTTTATAATTGTTGTTTCATTAGAATCAATCAATTTTATTTTTTGTAGAGACCTTTTTTAAGAGAATTACTTTAGAGAGAAAAAGGAGGCTTAGAATGAAGCAACAATGAGTACTTCACAAGAATGAAAATTGAGCTTTGTCTCAGTGTCAATATCAATATCAATGCGCAAGAGTTTTTTTCTCACCTCTTCTTTTTCAATAATAATTACAAAGACCACTTTGAATATTTGGAAGAAGCCCCTAAATTCAACAATATTTAATAAATGGCCAACAACTGTGCACACACTCAACACGTTATGGATTGTTGATTGTATTTAACGAAAAACAAATATTTCAATTTCGAAAATTTTAAAATAACATTTCTCCTTCTTTTCACGGCTTGAACAGACAATGAAACATTCCCATTGGTGGAATTAGAAAGAGGTTTGTTTTTTACCTAAGACTAATTATTTAAAAAAATGTTGTGGCAAATAAACTGCAACATCGGGAATTGTTTATTTCCTTGTGATTTGTTAATTATCAAGGAAAATATACTTAAATTTAAAGTATTTTTAGATTTCTGGAGGGTTTTAGTGGTATTCCTAGAAAAGAAAACTCGAGCATCCAAAAATTAATCACTTGCAATTTCAACGTCTATTATGTTTCAATGAAATGCTTGACATATTAATCAGGTATTCTAACATAGTTCCACATTTGAATCTAGGTTCCTCAGGAGAAAAGTTGGAATCTAGCTTTAACAATCATAATATGATGTGGTAATCTGCCAGGAGATATAAAGGTTTAGAATTCTAGTTTGTACAATGCATTGTATTTTCTTCGATACCAGCAAATGAGTAATAAGATACAAATATTTATTTTCACAAGTAATTTCACCTACAACTTCATTTGTTGGTGTCAATATTTCACTACAAATCAATTTTCAATTTCATTTGCATCAATTTCACAAGATGAATATATATATATATATATATATATATATATATATATACATACATAACTAGTTTAGGTACTACCATGACTAGGTATAAGTATTTGATCAGTTAATCTAATCATATCATCGATGACAGAAGCTTCATCTCCATTACATGTGTATAAGAATTGCAAAAGTTGGGGTCAGCTACATGGATTAAACTATTCCATTACACTTCATTTAGTGCAATCAATGGTGTGCTTTCCAAATCATTTAAATCCCTCTTAATCAATGTATTCTAAGTTAGCTCCAGTCTATCCCTACCTTGTCGAACTTCTTCAGTTTTTATTGAGTCAAGCTTTCTAGTGAGGGCATTTGTATGTTATTTTTGGAGGTATCCAAACCCCCGCTACCGACGCTCCTTAATTTTTGTGTCAATGTTGCTACTACTTTTTTTTGAATTTCAATGTTTTTTATTCTATCTTTACAAATTTTATCACACATCCATCAAGGCATCTTCGTTTCCTCTACATTCATTTTATGTACTTATTTCTTTACATCCCAACATTCACTTCCATAAAGCATAGCTGGCTCAATTGCTATTCGAAAATTTTTTCTTTTTAACTTGATAGAAATATTTTAATCACAAATCGCACCTGTTGCACTCATTTTCTTCCATCTAACTTGAATTCTATGGGCGATGTTATTCTCAATATTACCATCATTTTGTATGATTGATCCAAGATATCTAAAGTGATTCACCTTAGGAACTTCTAATTCCCTAATTTTATCACTTCATCATCTCGATGGCCAGTATTTCTAAACTAATAATGCATGTATTCGATCTTCATCCTACTCAACTTAAAGCCTTATTATGGTGTATTCCTCCAAAGAATTAATTTCCTATTCACTCCATCTCTTGTTTCGTCCACTAGAAAAATGTCATTCGCAAATAACATATACTATGGTATATCCTCTTGAATACGCCGAATTAGTTCATCCATAACTAAACTAAAGAGATATGGTATTAAAGCAAATCCTTAATGTAATCCTTTTGAAATGGGAAATTCTTTTGTAGTTCCTCCAAATGTCTTTATAATTGTTACTACTCCTCCGTACATATCTTTAATAGTGTCTACGTACCTAGTTGCACACATTTTCTTTTAGAACTCACTAAAGAGCATCTCTAGGAACTCTTATCATATTATTTTCCTAAATCTACAAATACCATATGAGTTCTATCTAGAGCCTCAAAGCATGTTAATGTGTCGTTGTGGCTTCACCTCGAATAATGACAGTATACTTGTGTAAAAGCTTTGCTAAATTTAATCATTTACTAATAACAGACTAAGTATATAACAAATTAATTGAATTTACATAAATGGGAATTTCAAATTTTGAATGTGCAATATGACCTTTAGGTAATCCCATGACAACTATTCTTGAAGACGATGATGCGATTACTATGTTGCTTCTCTCTGAAGCAAGCTAAAACTACTCGACGTAAATATGTTTTCCCTATACCACTAGGCCCGTCTATGAAAAACATTGTGTATTCGTTCTACCCATTTAATAACTGTTTCAAAAGCTATTTTCCATACAAGATTTAATTTTGCTTAATCAAAGAATGCAATTTAGTTTAGTAATTATTTAAAATTGCTTAATTAGTGTGACATCTAATGTAATAAATTGAAAAACTTAACTTCAAAACCACTTCAATTATGATTAATTATTTACCAAAATATATAATAAAAAAGGATGACGTGAAGGGAAGCTTGAGATGAAATCGTGTGGCAACTAAAGATATTCCCATAATGTAAGTATAGATAGATTGGAGTATTCTAGATAATGATTTGCGATAAGTTTGAATTTTTTTTAAATTGATTAATTAGTGGGATTAAGTTTGAATTATTTAAGGCTTCCTCAAAGAATGCAATTTCATGTAGTAATTATTTAAAATTGATTAATTAGTGGGTCAAGTAACGTAATAAATCAAAAAACTTCAATTCAAAACCGTTTTATATTATGATTAATTATTTACCAAAATATATAAAAAGAAAAGAGGATGATGTGGCAGAAGGGAAACTTAAGAAGAAGCAACGTGGCAACTCAAGAAATTGAAGAAGTTATTATTATTATTATTATTATTATTATTATTATTATTATTATTATTATTATTATTATTATTATTATTATTATTATTATTATTATTATTATTATTATTATTATTATTATTATTATTATATTTTATTTATTGTATTATGAGGTTTTTTTTTTTAAATCCATAAGAATACAATCTATTTGGATAAAAACCTATATACATTTAAATCATGCTACAGTTGGATGTATAATATTCTACCATACAAGGATTAAACCCCATTCTCCACAATTCACGTATCCTGATGAGCTCACAAAACACTAATAAAGAAGCAATCAATGTTCTTACACAAGAAGGCATACGTGTGTTTGCAGCTTCTCTTAGACAATTTATAACACTACTATCATCCTCAAGAATCCCATACTTTTTTTTATAGAATCCTTAAATTAAATACATAAAACTCCATCTACTATTTTTAAAGCGTCAAATTATAATGAACCTTTGATATGATTTAATAATAATCTTAAGTAGTAACGTTTAGCTTTAGTAGGGGATTCCATGTACATTTTTGCTATTACCCTTCAAGGGTTTTGTCTTAGAACCCATTTTTTATGGTTTTCATTCTACCAACAACGTTATGGGAATTCATTGTATAAATAGTGTCATTGTAACGGCCTGCTCCAATTAATCACAATTAACTTACAAATTACAGATTAAGACCTTAAGCTCAGACCCACGTGGACGTCACATAAAAGCTCAGGGCACGCCTAACGAGGTAAAAACTTGTTATTTTTGTGTGTGAGTGTTTACTTAAGTTACTAATATTAAATAAATAGCATTGCATCGTTTAATATTTTATTGGACGCGTTGTGCGCGCGTAGTGACGAGAGAGTGCGACATCGCGGTGTGCGCGTAACGCGGGTGTACGGGGTAGTAGGGGATTGAGTTGTCTCATCACATCACACATCACATCAAATATCACATCAACCATCCCTCATCATTTCCTTTTTGTCCTTTCTCACCAAATAACAAATAAATAAAAAAAAAGTTTTTCATTTAAAATCGGGAGAAAGGAAGAAGGAAGGGAGAGAAAGAGAGATAGAGAGGGCGCTAGTAGAGAGAGAGGGGAGAGAGGGAGAGTGACGACCAGAAGGGGAAGCTCCGGCGAGGAGTGAGACGGGCCTGCGGCAGCGAGCTCGGCGGGGCAGCGGCGGAGCGAGCAACGGACCCCCCATTAATCAAGTGAGTGGTTAATGTTGATGTCGTTGAATTTTGAGGAGTATAGGTGATGGGGTTGTGTTGTCGTTGTTGTTGTTGGAATTGTTGTTGTTGTTGTTGTTATTGTTGTTGTTGTTGTTGTATTAACAAAAAAAAAAAGTAGAGACCTTAGTCTCTGTAGGAAGAAGAAGATGGGGTGGGGGAAGGGTGCACGCAAGCTGTGCGTGCATGCATCCCCTGGACCGGTTGGGCCGGTCCAGGCCCAATCGGACCCGACCCGAGTAGGCCTATACCGGGTCGGGCCGACCCGGTTGCAGGGGCCCACCCTATATTAAAATAATATATTTTTAATTTTTAATTTAAAAATAGTTTTAAATTAAATAAATTACAGAAAAATAAGAAAAATAGATGAAAAATTATGGAAAAAACCCAAAAAAATCAAGAAAAATATTAAAAATATTTTAATTGGCACCATGAATTTAGGAGACCATAATCGGGTGTCGGGTACGTATCTCGAGGCGAGTGCGGGACATTTCGAAGGTTTTGCGATTCGTTTGAGGTAAGTAATCCCACGAGAAAATTAGTTAAAATTCTTTTATTGCATTTACTTTATTTCGCATCTCAATTATTCCATTGCGCTATATTATTGTTGTTCAATTATTATTCATCCACTCCCACGTGTGTATGTGTATTTGTCGACGGGGTCGGCATGGCACGGACTCACACCCCGAGGCTAGCTACCCCGCGCTGTTCGAGTAATTGGCCATGATAGGGCTACGCGGTGACTATTCTCGCGAAACCCGTAGGTTGAGAGATGTTTTGACGAAGTCATAAGTCTACGTCAATGGTTCCTCTCGAGAGATGTTTTGGACGGGGTCTACCGTTCAATGGTTCCTCTCATTCGACTGTGAGATGTTTAGCGAGGTTGTCGTCAATGGTTCCTCTCGGTTTAGCTACGAAGATTCCCGGATGTCGACCAGGGTTCTCTGTCACGCTACACTCGTGTCCAAATTTGACTTCTCGACGACTTATTTTCATGCGAATTTCCTTATTGTTGTCATTTATTTAAATTGCATGAATTGTAGCCGTTTCATTGGAATTCGTGAATATTAGCTAAAGTTCTCTGGGATTTACTCACCTGGGATTTGTCATTGTTTTTGGTGACAAATCGCAGATCCTGCGACGAGCCACGACAAAGGAGTCTTAGGCGACTACGTCTAAGTAGGGAGAGGCCGCCACGTTTTGCGTAGGTAGTTGTATGTATCTATTAACTACTTTATGATATTTTTGGAGGACTTGTATACCCGATACATGTATATGCTCGCTTTTTGTACTTTTGTTGCTCTTGATATACATGGTATCAAATGCCGGGTTTCCACAATGTAGGGTTGTTCATAAAAATGCAAATTTTTTCACTTTTACGATATATGCATGCCTTAAGACTTCCGCATCATGTATGATTTACATTAAATTACTAAATCATGAATAACTTAATAATTCATAAAATATCCATAATTACTAAGTTAAGGCTAATAAGTTACGTACAAGGGTTTAGGTCGCGGACAGTCAAAATAAGTGTGCGGTGACGTGGCATGCTTGGTGACGTGTTTGGCGACGTGGCGGTACCCGGTTTGCCTTGAGATTTGGGGCCTTCACAATTGGTATCAAAGCTTAGGTTCAAGCGAACCTAGGGGAAAATGTAATACAATCGAAGAAAACTTAACAACAAACATTAGATGTGGAAACCTGAAGATCCTGACTTAGAACTTTAGTTGGGAAGCGAACATGGGACGAGTAATGCCAAGGCTTATACGTTATATATTTTGATTTGTAATAGTATATATGCGTATACGAGGCTGATACAAGCGTTCGCTGTTGCAAATACGACATGGACGGATAGCCGACTCCACCTTCGGAGGATGGTGGACAGACGAGTGGTACTACGCCTATCGCGACTGATCAGAGTGTACTTGATCGGATTGCGGCACACGACCGACAGTTCGAGCAGATGATGGCTTTGCTCCGTGCTCAGACAGTGGCTATCATGACGCTTACTGCCACCATCACACCGAGCGCCACTGAGTCGGCAGCCGCGCCGATTGTTCAGGGTACGCCAGTCACTGCAGTTATGGTAGAGACTACCACATCGGCATCTACATAAGCAGTGACACTGACACATGCTCCACAAGAAATCACATTTGAGGCTTCCCTGTCAGTTGAAGCTAAGCTGACGAAAGAGTTTGTGAGATTTCAGCCGAGATATTTCACTGAAGGCGGAGACTTGGAGGCAGCTGCGAGATGGCTTCTCGCACACGAGAAATTACATAATCTTCTAAGGATTCACGATTGTATTCGTGGTAGGATATCTGGATATATGCTCTGAGGAAAGGCCGGTGTTTGGTGGATCGCTCATACCGAGACTCATGGAGAGCCGACTACTTGGGTCGGATTCAGACAGGCCTTTTATGACCAATATATACCGAGGGAGATACAGTTACGTCTGCGACAGGAATTTTTGTGTCTTAGGCAGGGTAATCGTACCGTGGTCCAGTACATGGAGAGGTTTCGCTACCTATTACAGTTCGCTGGGGATTTGGCTTCTACAGATCGCGATCAGGTTCACTACTTTGGAGTCTGGCTTGGAGATGAGATTGCGAGCGCAGTAGTATCAGGCGGAGCTCGTACACTGCAGGAGATCTACGAGAGGGCCTTAGCCCATGAGACATCTTATCTTTCGTGTCGCGATGCCCATGCCACAGTTGGCATCGGGGTCGTCCCAGCAAGGCACCAGGTATGACAGGAAAGGGAAAAAGATCATCGATCACAGAGATAGTAAAGGACACAGGCCCAGACATGTGGATCGTCAGGCGGTCACTTCTCATGCGATAGTACTGCGCAGTCAGCACAGTTGTCAAGTGGTGGTTATGCACCGCGCAAGGGCAGAGACCGACCCAGGATCAGGGAGGCAGGGACCGAGGACAGTATGGTCAGAATCAAGGCCAGAGGTTAGACAGAGGTCAAGGCCAGAGGTCAGGAAACCAGCATCTTACTTGTTACAAATGCAGACAGCCTGGACACATTAAGAAAGAATGTACGATGACTTCAGTAGCACCGATTGCAGCACCACCTGTTCAGGCCAAGGAGCGGGTGCATGTTGTAGCATAACCAGACCGCGAGGCCACCAGACTGCTCGTTGAGGGTATGATTTCGATTTGCAATTGTTTTATGCATACACTTATTGATTCTGGTTCCACAATTTCATTTATTTCTGGATGTATGGTTTATGAGTTAGGATTAACACCGATTACAGTTAGTACACTCCTGATTCTCAGCACAGCAGCTGGGGAGAAGGTTTACCCTAACATGATTTGTGAGGGTTGCACGATAGAGATCTCCAGACACCAACTCTTTATCGACCTACGCGTCCTAGAGTTTTTAGAGTTTGATGCACTTTGGGTATGGACTGGCTAGCGTCATATCACGCCCAGGTAGATTGTTTCCGTAAAATAGTGACTTTTCAAATCCCCGATATACCAGAGTTCACTTTTACGGGTGATGCGAGTATACTACCGACCACTAGGGGTAGATTGGCTACGACCTTAGAGATGGAAGTGTTTGCAGGGATAGTAGAGTCATCCGAGACCCCAGAGGTTAGACTTGAGGATGTCCCAATTGTTAGTGAATTTCCCGATGTCTTCCCGGAGGATCTACCAGGGTTGCCCCCACACAATCGAGTTCGTTATTGAGGTAGTACCAGACACACAACCGATAGCTAGCAAACCGTACCGGATGTCACGGAAGGAGCAGGAGGAGTTGAAGACTCAACTGGAAGATTTAGAGAAGAAGGGATTTATACACCCGAGCACATCACCATGGGGGGCACCAGTCCTGTTCGTTAAGAAGAAGGACAATAGTTTGAGGATGTGCATTGACTATAGGAAGTTGAACCAGGTGACAGTACGAAATCGTTACCCTTTGCCAAGGATCGATGATTTGTTTGACCAGTTGGCCGGAGCACGTGTCTTCTCCAAGATCGACTTAAGATCGGGTTATCATCAGCTCAGGATTCGGGATGAAGACATACATTAGACTACATTCAACACCAGATATGAGTTATTTGAGTTTACAGTGATGCCATTCGGACTAACGAATGCACCGGCCATGTTCATGGACTCGATGCACAGAGTACTGAAGCCGTACTTGGATAAATTCGTCATTGTCTTCATTGATGACATATTGATCTACAGTAAGACTCGCGAAGATCATGGACAACATCTCAAGCAGATATTGATAACGCTGAGAGAGCACAAGCTTTATGCTAAATTTAGTAAGTGCGAGTTTTGGCTGTCATAAGTCAAATTCTTGGGACACGTGATCAGTGACAAAGGTATATCAGTAGACTCGAGTAAAATTCATGCTGTCATAGATTGGCCGACATCTGAGACGGTGACAGATATCGGGAGCTTCCTCGGGTTAGCAGGATACTATCAGCGATTTGTGAAGGACTTCTCGAAGATCGCCGCGCCAATGACTAAATTGACAAAAAAGGATGTACCTTTCTATTGGTCAAATGAGTGCGATGACGCATTTACACAGTTGAAGATGACACTGACTACTGCATCAGTACTAGTGTTGCCAGAGTCGTGTAAGAGATTAACTGTTCATACTGATGCTTGCGGCACAAGGCTAGGTTGTGTGCTGATGCAGGGAGACAGCGTAATCGCCTATCTATCTCGACAGTTGATGACTGAGAGGAATTATCCGGTGCATGACTTGGAGCTTGCAGCTGTCGTATTTGCGCTGAAGGTATGGAGACATTACCTTTACGGTGAGAGATTCACATTATATACAGATCATAAGAGTTTGACATACTTATTCACTCAGAAAGATCTGAACATGAAACAGCGACGTTGGTTAGAATTGCTGAAGGACTACGACTTCTCCATCGAATATCAGCTTGGGAAGGCAAATGTCGTAGCGAATGCATTGAGCATGAGAGGACCAGATTCTGAGACAGCCGTCAGCCATATGATGCACGAGTATGGTTTACTTGAGGCGGCGGCAACACTGAGTTTGACAGAGGTTCCTGCTACAGCGGACGCACGGATTCGTGGACAGATTGGTGTACCGTCTATTTCTATTCCGCGAGTGTTGGAGTGTCAGAGGACTGACGAGATGTACTCGAGATTCAGTGAGATGGCACATAATCCCGATCACCCGAATTGGAGCGAGTCCGTGGATCAGTGTTTGAGGCACCGAGGGAGGTTATGGATTCCAGCAGTGGCAGAGATACGCGATGGGATACTCCAAGAGGCTCACAGGTCACGGTATACAATGCATCCTGGCAGGACCAAAATGTATCACGATATGCGACGATTATTTTGGTGGCCAGGGATGAAGGCGGACGCTGGCGCCTACGTTAGGGGTTGTGAGGTGTGCCAGCATGTTAAAGCCGAGCACAGGAGGCCTGGAGGGTTATTGCAGCCACTGCCCATCCCTCAGTGGAAATGTGAACACATTACGATGGATTTCCTTTGTGGATTACCGCAGACTTCGCGGAAACACGATGCGATATGGGTGATTGTGGACGGGTTGACGAAATCAGCTCATTTCCTACCAATTTCTATGAAATATAATTTCACACAGTTGAGCATATTATTCAAAAAAGAGATTGTACGACTGCACTGAGTACCAATTTCGATTGTTTCAGACCGAGACAGTCGTCTTACATCATCATTGTGGCAAGCTATGCAGGAATAGTTTGGTACTAAATTACAGTTTAGCACTTCATTCCATCCTCAGACGGACGGGCAGTCAGAAAGATTAATACAAATACTGGAGGATATGCTCAGGGCATGTGTGTTGCAGTTTGGTGGGTTTTGGGAGGAGTACTTTGAGATGCCACCATTTGAAGCCCTGTACGGTAGACCATGTAGATCACCGGCTTGTTGGGCAGAGCCAGAGGATACAGAAGTTGTAGGGCCTGAGATTGTTGTGGACCATACAGAGAAGGTGAGACTGATTCGTCAACGGTTATTGGCTGCCCAACACATACAGAAGAAGTATGCAGATAGGTACCGCGATGGGCTGAGCTACGAGGTAGACGATTGGGTCTACTTGAAAGTTTCTCCGTTGAAAGGTCATCAGAGATTTGGGATCAAGGGGAAATTAGCACCAAGATTTATTGGGCCGTTTCAGATTGAGAAACGAGTTGGGAAAGTCGCTTATCAGTTGAAATTGCCAAGTCGATTGGCAGGGGTTCATAATGTTTTTCATATTTCGATGTTACGGTTGGCTAGATCGAGACCGAGACCAATGATTGATTTGACAAAAATCGAGGTTCGACCAGATGTGACGTACGAGGAACACCCCATTGAGATAGTGGATCGTAAGGTACAGACCCTTAGAAGGAAAGAAATACCACTTGTACTCGTTCGATGGCAGTATCATAAGAACGAGGGTTTCAATTGGGAGAGAGTCTACCTTGCGAGAGCGATACCCCCATTTGTTTCAAGGTAAAGATTTCATTAAATTTGAATTTCGAAACGAAATTCCTTTAGTTGGGAAGATTGTAATGGCCCGCTCTAATTAATCCCAATTAACTTACAAATTATAGATTAAGACCTTAAGCTTAGACCCACATGGACGTCGCAGAAAAGCTCGGGGCACGCCTAACTAGGTAAAAACTTGTTATTTTTGTGTGTGAGTGTTTACTCAAGTTACTAATATTAAATAATTAGCATCGCATCGTTTAATATATTTTATTGGCTGCGTTGTGCGTGCGTAGTGACGAGAGAGTGCGACGTCGCGGTGTGCGCGTAACGCGGGTGTACGGGGTAGTAGGGGATTGAGTTGTCTCATCACATCACACATCACATCAAATATCACATCAACCATCCCTCATCATTTCCTTTTTGTCATTTCTCACCAAATAACAAATAAAAAAAAAGTTTTTCATTTAAAATCGGGAGAAAGGAAGAAGGAAGGGAGAGAAAGAGAGAGAGAGAGGGCGCCGGTAGAGACAAAGAGAGGAGAGAGGGAGAGTGACGACCAGAAGGGGAAGCTCCGGCGAGGAGTGAGACGGGCCAGCGGCGGCGAACTCGGCGGGGCAGCGGCGGCGAGCTCCGCGGGGCAAGGGCGGAGCGAGCAACGGACCCCCCATTAATCAAGTGAGTGGTTAATGTTGTTGTCGTTGAATTTTGAGGAGTATAGGTGATGGGGTTGTGTTGTTGTTGTTGTTGGAATTGTCGTTGTTGTTGTTGTTGGAATTGTTGTTGTCGTTGATTTAACAAAAAAAAAAAAAAAAAAAAAACAGAGACATTATTCTCCGGAGGAAGACGAAGATGGGGTGGGGGAGGGGTGCACGCACCGGTTGGGCCGGTCCGGGCCTAACCGGACCCGACCCGAGTGGGCCTGTAACGGGTCGGGCCGACCCGGTTTGACCGGGCCAAACCCGGTCCGGGGGCCCACCCCTATATTAAAGTAATATAATATTAATTTTTAATTTAAAAACAGTTTTAAATTAAATAAATTACAGAAAAATAAGAAAAATAGGTGAAAAATTATGGAAAAAAACCCAGAAAAATCAAGAAAAATATTAAAAATGTTTCAATTGGCACCAGGAATTTAGGAGACCATAGTCGGGTGTCGGGTACGTATCTCGAGGCGAGTGCAGGACATTTTGAAGGCGTTTTGCGACGTCGCGGTGTGCGCGTAACGCGGGTGTACGGGGTAGTAGGGGATTGAGTTGTCTCATCACATCACACATCACATCAAATATCACATCAATCATCCCTCATCATTTCCTTTTTGTCCTTTCTCACCAAATAACAAATAAAAAAAAAAGTTTTTCATTTAAAATCGGGAGAAAGGAAGAAGGAAGGGAGAGAAAGAGAGAGAGAGAGAGGGCGCCGGTAGAGACAAAGAGAGGAGAGAGGGAGAGTGACGACCAGAAGGGGAAGCTCCGGCGAGGAGTGAGACGGGCCAACGGCGGCGAACTCGGCGGGGTAGCGGCGGCAAGCTCCGCAGGGCAGTGGCGGAGCGAGCAACGGACCCCCCATTAATCAAGCGAGTGGTTAATGTTGTCGTCGTTGAATTTTGAGGAGTATAGGTGATGGGGTTGTGTTGTTGTTGTTGTTGTTGGAATTGTTGTTGTCGTTGATTTAACAAAAAAAAAAAAAAAAAAAAAACAGAGACGTTATTCTCTGGAGGAAGACGAAGATGGGGTGGGGGAGGGGTGCACGCACCGGTTGGGCCGGTCCGGGCCTAACCGAACCTGACCCGAGTGGGCCTGTAACGGGTCGGGCCGACCCGGTTGGACCGGGTCAAACCCGATCCAGGGGCCCACCCCTATATTAAAGTAATATAATATTAATTTTTAATTTAAAAATAGTTTTAAATTAAATAAATTACAAAAAAATAAGAAAAATAGGTGAAAAATTATGGGAAAACCCAGAAAAATCAAGAAAAATATTAAAAATGTTTCAATTGGCACCAGGAATTTAGGAGACCATAGTCGGGTGTCGGGTACGTATCTCGAGGCGAGTGCAGGACATTTTGAAGGCGTTTTGTGATTCGTTTGAGGTAAGTAATCCTACTAGAAAATTAGTTAAAATTCTTTTATAACATTTACTTTATTTCGCATCTCAATTATTCCATTGCGCTATATTATTGTTGTTCAATTATTATTCATCCACTCCCACGTGTGTATGTGTGTTTGTCGACAGGGTCGGCATGGCACGGACTCATACCCCGGGGCTAGCTACCCCGCGTTGTTTGAGTAATTGGCCATGATAGGGCTACGCGGTGACTATTCTCGCGAAACCCGTAGGTTGAGAGATGTTTTGACGAAGTCATAAGTCTACGTCAATGGTTCATCTCGAGAGATGTTTTGGACGGGGTCTACCGTTCAATGGTTCCTCTCATTCGACCGTGAGATGTTTGGCGAGGTTGTCGTCAAAGGTTCCTCTCGGTTTAGCTACGAAGATTCCCAGATGTTGACTAGGGTTCTTTGTCACGCTACGCTCGTGTCCAAATTTGACTTCTCAACGACTTATTTTCATGCGAATTTCCTTATTGTTGTCATTTATTTAAATTGCATGAATTATAGCCGTTTCATTTGAATTCGTGAATATTAGCTAAAGTTCTCTGGGATTTACTCACCTGGGATTTGTTATTATTCTTTGTGACAAATCGTAGATCCTGCGACGAGCCGCGACAAATGAGTCTTAGGCGACTACGTCTAAGTAGGGAGAGGCCGCCACTTTTTGCGTAGGTAGTTGTATGTATCTATTAACTACTTTATGATATTTTGGGAGGACTTGTATACCCGATACATGTATATGCTCACTTTTTGTACTTTTGTTGCTCTTGATATACATGGTATCAAATGTCGGGTTTCCACAATGTAGGGTAGTTCATAAAAATGCAAATTTTTTCACTTTTACGATATACGCATGCCTTAAGACTTCCGCATCATGTATGATTTATATTAAATTACTAAATCATGAATAACTTAATAATTCATAAAATATCCATAATTACTAAGTTAAGGCGAATAAGTTACGTACTAGGGTTTAGGTCGTGGACGGTCAAAATAAGTGTGCGGTGACGTGGCGTTGTACAACATCAAGTATATTTATCAGCAAAGCTGATCAGTTAAGTCAAAATGATGATCATTCGGATACTATATCAGATTCTCAATCTATTGATATTCATCGCGTTATGCGAAATAGCAAGCCTTTTTCGGCTCGAAGTCGTTGTCCTTTAAAGAAACAATTTTATACTCGACCATCGCCAGCTGACCTTATTCTGGAATAAAAGGTAAAACGCAATCAAAAATATGATGGATCAACAATTTATGATTGGAGTATCGATGGCTTGTTTGAATATCAAATTCTTGATCTAGTCTTAAAAATGCATATTTATGCTCGAGCTTGCGCCATTAACAAACATCCTGAAGCTGATATTGCTAAAGCAATTACTTCAGGCTTTACTCGCCAATTGTACGGTTGGTGGCATTATGTCATGATTGAACCTGAACGTCAAGATATTTATAATCACATTAAAACTGATAGTTTAGATCAACCCGTTCTTAATCACGAAGGACGTCAAATAGTTGACGCAGTTAATGTCCTTATGGCAAACATTCTTTGGCAATTTGTTGGTCATTTAGATGCTATCAATGAAAAGATCCGCGATCAACTTCAAAATCTACGATGTAGAACCCTAAATGATTATCGCTGGTATAAAGATACCTTCTTTTTTAAGCTCTATTCATTAACAAAGCAACATGATACTGTCTTTTGGAAAGAAAGGTTTATTGTTGGATTGCCTCCTTTCTTTGCTAACAAGATCAAAGATTACCTCAAAGATCACTATGATAATACTCTAGCAGAATTGTCATACGGTGATGTTACTCAAGCTGTTCAAACATGCGCTATTTCTATCTGTAATGACATGCGATTAAATCGCCAACTTCAAAAGGAAAAGAATACATTAAAACATGATCTCGATAACTTCTGTTTTGACTATGGTCATACCTTAGATGTTACAAGATATATTAATCCTAAAAGGCGTCCTAAACTTCTTAAACACCATTCCTTTAAGCCATCGTCACCGCAATATTACAAGAGGAATACTCAAAAGAAATTTTCTTCCAAACCTAAACGTTTTGTAAAACGATTTGTTAAAACTGAACATGATCCCTCTTGGTCAAAGAAACAAAATGTTTGTTACAATTGTGGAAAACCAGGGCATTATGCCAATAAATGCCATTTAAAATCTTTTAAAAAGAAAATTCATCATGTCGCTTATACTGATACTTCATCGTCTGATGAATGTCAGTGTATCTTAAATCTTCCTAATACTTCTTCCTCTTCCTCTGAACCTGAAATCAATGTTTTAACCGCCTATGAAGAATTAATCCTTTCCATTGGCGAAAACATATCTGATCCTTCTTTGAAGTACAAATATTTCACTGAAATTGTCCCATCTCCTTCTTCTCCTTCTAGCTCTACCGCTAACGTATCCCCTGGCTTATCTGCTTTGCAGAAAAAATAAAAGAATTTTCAAGACCAATTAAGTCATGATACTACAGATTATACCTTTGCTAGCTTAATGAAAGTTGTAGGTAAAAAGCCACAACAAGCTACCATTCATTCCCTTCAAACCAAAATTACCCAATTAAAAACTGAGATTAAAAATCTCCCCTCTCGTATTTCCTTTTTTAAAAATGTTAATGTCGAAGCAAGTTATGCTTGTGATCCTGACAATGTTTTTATTGACTCTATTACTCGTTATGAGTATCATAGATGGATTACTCCAATTACATTTGCCCTGAAAGGATTTTCCTACAAATGTAATGCTTTAATTGATTCAGGTGCAGACATAAATTGTATTCGCGAAGGCCTAATCCCGTTACAATTTTGTGAACGCATTTCAGATGATCAACATATTTTTGTTGCCAATGGACAACAAACACAAATCAAATATAAAGTAACTCAAGCACATATATGTCATAGTGACATTTGCATTTCCTCTTTATCCTTCATTGTTATGAAAGGATTAAAGCATGATATGTTATTAGGAACACCATTCTTACAGAAAATACAACCCTTTTCTGTAACCAACACAGGTATTTCTACCAACATACAAGGAAAAACTCTGCAGTTTGAGTTTCTTGATCCTCCAAAAAAATCCTTTGTCAATCAGATTGTAAATCAGATTGAATACAAAACAAAACATATTCAGTTTTTAAAACATGAAATCCTTGTTCTTAAAACTGACCAAATCTTGCAATCGCCTGCTTTTCAAGCAAAACTTCAAACTTTTCAATCTAATATTCAAACTAAGTGTTGTTCTGATGTTCCTTCTGCCTTCTGGCAACGTAAACAACATATAGTTTATCTTCCTTATCTCTCTGATTTTCATGAATCTCAGATTCCCACAAAAGCTAATCCATCACAAATGAAGTAGCAATACGAAATCTTTGCCAAAATGAAATAAAAGATCTTCTCAAAAAGAAATTAATTACTCCTTCTAAATCTCCTTGGAGTTGTATAGCATTTTAAGTTGAAAATGCTCCTGAACTTGAACGAGGCGTCCCTCGATTAGTAATCAATTATAAACCTCTTAATAAAATTCAGAAAACAATTCGTTACCCTCTACCTAACAAAGCAGATCTAATTAAAGCTACCACTTCTGCTGTGGTATTCTCTAAATTTGATCTGAAATCTGGCTTTTGGCAAATTCAAATTCATCCTGATGATCACTATAAAACAGCTTTCAACACTCCATTTGGTCAATACCAATGGAATGTGATGCCTTTTGGTTTAAAAAATGCTCCATCTGAATTTCAGAAAATTATGAATGATATATTTAATCCCTATCATTCTTTCATCCTTGTTTACATTGATGATCTTTTGGTATTTTCTCCCTCCATAGATCAACATTGGAAACATTTATATACCTTTCAGGCATTAATTACTAAAAATGGACTTGTATTGTCTCAAAAGAAAATGCATCTATTTCAAACAGATGTTACTTTCTTAGGCTTTAAAATATCAAATCAAACAATAACTCTTGTTAATAGAGTTATCAGCTTTTGCTGATAAATTTCCTGATCAACTCCTTGATAAAAATCAAATACAACGATTTCTTGGTTGCTTAAATTATCTATCTGATTTTTACAAAAATGCAGCCCTTGACAGACAATGTCTTCAAGATTTATTAAAATCAAAATCAAAATTACTTTGGACTTCTGATCATACCAAAGCTGTTCAACTTATAAAACAAAGGGTTAAAGCCCTTCCCTACCTTCATTTGGCCAATTCAACTTATTTCAAAATTGTTCAAACAGATGCTTCTGATAAGGGTTATGGAGGAATCCTCCTTCAACGAACTCCTACAGGAGCCGAGCAATTAGTTTGTTTTACTTCAAAGCTCTGGAAAGATGCTCAAAAGAATTATTCTACCGTTCAAAAAGAAGTCCTAGCCATTGTGCTAAGTGTTCAAAAATTTCAAGCTGACATTTTAAATCAAAAGTTTTTTATTCGAGTTGATTGTCGCTCGGCCAAAGAGATTCTTCTCAAATATGTTAAAAATTCGGTTTCTAAACAAATTTTTGCAAGATGGCAAGCAATATTAAGTATCTTTGATTTTGATATTGAATATATTCAAGGGAAACAAAATTCTCTTCCTGATTTTCTATCACGAGAATTTCTTACATCCCCTTCTGTGCATTTTATACAGATTATGTCAAATAACAAATCTCAAGCCTCCAAAGCCTCCAATCGTTTCAAGCCTCTGGCTTCTCCCGAACCCCAATGTAATTATATCAAGACCAATCATAACCTCCTTCTTATATTAGAATCCCATGTCATAGACAAACCTCTTGAAACTCAAATCAATTGCACCATGCCTCCTGGCATCCATTTTCTCCCAACAAGACCTCACCTCAATATCCAGTTCTATGAGAACATCCTTATTTCTACCCAATCTGTTCATTTTGAACATTTTACAAGGGAGAACTACAATGAAATTGGTTATTCCAAATTTAAGATTCAAAAAATCTTATCACCCTCCGAGTGGTGTTCAGTACATAAATATATTACCATGACTCCTTTTACGTATAAAGAAATTGTGATAGCTAAAGATAAACCCGCTATGTTTATTAGTTATCATGATTATATTGATGCATGGCGTAACATTTTGTTTTATAAAGATTCCCAAAATCATTCCTGGTATATAACCTTCAAGCAGCAGATGTCATCCTCATTTCCTTCTTGGTGGATCACTGACTGGTGGAAAAAATTTGGACCAACCGCTGAAATTTTTCCTCCCCTATTAAAAAATGCTATGATATTGAACAACTTTCTCTTTTACAATTTATGAAACAACATTCTATTCCCTGGATTGTCAAATGGGAATATGCTACATACCCAGTTCTCTCCTATGACAGTGTCACATATACCTACCTCTCTCAAGATATCTCTTGCAAGTGGTGGAATAAGTTTAACTATGAAGCCATTATTGCTCCAAAAACCCCCATCAAACTCCAGGAATTTCTTTCCTTAACCTCGTCATTCAAAGATGTCGTTTCCAAGACTAAACCCAAACCTACTAAATCTACAGAAGCCTCTTCTTCCACAATCCAACCAGATCTAGCTCAAGTAATACTTGATGAAATTAAGCGACTACGCGAAGACAATCAAAATCTTCGCCAAGAATTTCAACAAGTTGCCTCGAAGTGTTCTTCATCTACTACAAAATCTAATGCAAGCATTTATCTTTCAGATGACGACAACCTCACCTAGTCTGCCTCATGCACTACAACAACCTTTGGTTGATTACATTTCTTCCCTTTTATTCTCCAATGGAGTCGAGATTGTGTGGAATCCTCCTAACACGAGATGTTCAATCAAGATATTCATGTGCAGTGTGAGTTTTTTATGGACTCCGGATGACATCCAACTTCTTTTTACCTTATGGTATTTACTTGGATGCCCCCTCATACGAGTTTATATTGAAACTCCTGCAATTCTGCGGTTCCCTGAGTATGTTCATGCTGCTCTCTGGGAATTCCTCCATTATTCTCCAGCAGCCCCATATTGTATGTTCATTTACCAATATCCATCACTGCTCTGGCCCATGCCATGAACATTGTTCAAGCACAAGCTTCCTGGACTTGTCTAGCCTTCTGGCCCATGCCATACGTCTTTTCAAGCACAGGCTTCCTGTCATAATTTCCATTGGTTATTATCGACAGCCTTGGATTATTGTCCTTCTTTTCACTATAGATTATTAGTTCCTTTTTTCGAAGAGTCAAGTACTGTTTACTTTCTTCTTTCCTTTTTCGAAGAGTCAAGTACTGTTTACTTTCTTTTTCAAAGCGTCAAGAACTTGTCTTTTACTTTATTGAAGAGTCGTTTGTAGGATTGCCCTTTTATCGGCAATGCGTCTATAAATATAAGGACATATTTCATATTTGGATCATCGAGTCTTAAGTTTGTAACCTAGTTCTAAGGAGTTCTTTCTTGTTTATTGTCCAGTGTGTAAGATTATGGTATTCCACAACGTAGCAATAGAGTCGTTTTATTATCTTTTTGGTATTCCATGGTTATTTCTCTAGTCTCTGTGAGAGATAAGCGTCATCTTGATTTTCAAGATTCTTTGTTAGGAATCATTGAAGGAAGCCTCTCTGAAGGACCTTTCTACTTTGAATGTTTTCCTAATTTTACAATAAATTTACATGATGAACCTGCTTATAAAGCCGCTGTTTTGGGTATTTATACCAAAGGTTTTAAAATGTCTGGAGTTATCTCCAACGTTGCCATTGTTTATCGTTTCTACTATAAACTAACGCATTCCATAATTCCTGGCATAGCCTATACAAAACTTCTAACTGGACCCTCAACCATTTTTCTTACTAATGTCCAAAATAACAAAGTTACTCGCCAACAGTTTAACTGGAAAGAAAATCCTTTTCCGTCTCATTGGTCAATTATCGACACCAATAAAGAAGAAGAACAAAAGAGACAAGTGTCTCAAGAAATTAATCAAATCATTACTCATGATGATGGTAAAGTTGATATTATCTTTGCTCCTCGAGCATCCACGTCAACTTCTACTACAACTACATTTCAAGCGCAACCTACTCCTCAGGAAGATCCTATGCCTTGTATATATCATGATGATAATGCTCCACCCATTGGTGTTGCATATCCTGTTTACAAGCCTCCATCTTCAACCAATGATGATAATGTCAGCATTAATGATTTTACTGATTATCACATTAATCTAGTTTCTGTTGAAGACCCTCTGCCTGAAGAACAAATCCAACCTACATTTCTTATGGATTATGAGTCCCTCAAACAACAATTTTTAACCCATCCTCTCAAACCTTATTTCTGTAAACTCATTCCTTTCAATCAACAAGCAATTTTCTGTGAAAAATATTTTGACTATGTCAAAACTAATCAAATTAATATCAATTTCTTTGACTGGCTTCAAGCGAAATGTCTGAAAGTGTCCTTGCAAGTGAATACCATTTGGGAAAGTACCACTGGTACTAAATTTAATCAACCTCATCCCCCCTTGGCACCATTTAAAATTCGTGAAGATATTAAAGCTTCGCCATTCAAATCCACCCTTGAGGATACTGGGCCAATCTCTAAACGAGATTCATCCCACATCATTGAACAAAATAATTATACGAATATGTATTTATCAACCTTGACAACTTCGACCATTCCTAAACCTGCTACCTCTTCTCTACGAACAAAAATTCAAAAATCATTCTTTCCTACATCTTCCTCTCCTCCGCTCCCATCTTTCACCCTTAAACCATCCAAATATTCAGATGAATTTATGGATATTATTACTACAAAATTAGCCCATCTTCAAATCACCGCCTATGGCAACATCATCTTCACCCAGCTCTTCTAAGGACAAAGCACCTATAGTTGCTACTATTTCCGATCAAAAAACTGAGCATGCCATTGAAGCAGAACATTCTGATCAGTTAAGTCAAAATGATGATCATTCGGATACTATATCCGATTCTCAGTCTATTGATATTCATCGCGTTATGCGAAATAGCAAGCCTTTTTCGGCTCGAAATTGTTATCCTTTAAAGAAACAATTTTATACTCGACCATCGACGGTTGACCTTATTTTGGAAGAAAAGGTAAAACGCAATCAAAAATATGATGGATCAACAATTTATGATTGGAGTATCGATGGCTTGTTTGAATATCAAATTCTTGATCTAGTCTTAAAAATGCATATTTATGCTCGAGCTTGCGCCATTCACAAACATCCTGAAGCTGATATTGCTAAAGCAATTACTTCTGGCTTTACTGGCCAATTGTACGGTTGGTGGCATTATGTCATGAGTGAACCTAAACGTCAAGATATTTATAATCACGTTAAAACTGATAGTTTAGATCAACCCGTTCTTAATCACGAAGGACGTCAAATAGCTGACGCAGTTAATGTCCTTATGGCAAACATTCTTTGGCAATTTGTTGGTCATTTAGACGCTATCAATGAAAAGATCCGCGATCAACTTCAAAATCTACGATGTAGAAGCCTAAATGATTATCGCTGGTATAAAGATACCTTCTTTTCTAAGCTCTATTCATTAACAGAGCAACATGATATTGTCTTTTGGAAAGAAAGGTTTATTGCTGGATTGCCTCCTTTCTTTGCTAACAAGATCAAAGATTACCTCAAAGATCACTATGATAATACTCTAGCAGAATTGTCATACGGTGATGTTACTCAAGCTGTTCAAACATGCACTATTTCTATCTGTAATGACATGCGATTAAATCGCCAACTTCAAAAGGAAAAGAATACATTAAAACATGATCTCGGTAACTTCTGTTTTGACTATGGTCATACCTTAGATGTTACCAGATATATTAATCCTAAAAGGCGTCCTAAACTTCCTAAACACCATTCCTTTAAGCCATAGTCACCGCAATATTACAAGAGGAATACTCAAAAGAAATTTTCTTCCAAACCTAAACGTTTTGTTAAACGATTTGTTAAAACTGAACATGATCCCTCTTCGTCAAAGAAACAAAATGTTTGTTACAATTGTGGTAAACCAGGGCATTATGCCAATAAATGCCATTTAAAATCTTTTAAATAGAAAATTCATCATGTCACTTATACTGATACTTCATCGTCTGATGAATGTCAGTGTATCTCAAATCTTCCTAATACTTCTTCCTCTTCCTCTGAACCTGAAATCAATGTTTTAACTGCCCATGAAGAATTAATCCTTTCCATTGGCGAAAACATATCTGATCCTTCTTTGAAGTACAAATATTTCACTGAAATTGTCCCACCTCCTTCTTCGTATCCCCTGGCTTATCTGCTTTGCAGAAAAAACAAAAGAATTTTCAAGACCAATTAAGTCATGATACTACAGATTATACCTTTGCTAGCTTAATGAAAGTTGTAGGTAAAAAGCCACAACAAGCTACCATTCATTCCCTTCAAACCGAAATTACCCAATTAAAAACTGAGACTAAAAATCTCTCCTCTCATATTTCCATTTTTAAAAATGTTAATGTCGAAGCAAGTTATGCTTATGATCCTGACAATGTTTTTATTGACTCTATTACTCGTTATGAGTATCATAGATGGATTACTCCAATTACATTTGCCCTGAAAGGATTTTCCTACAAATGTAATGCTTTAATTGATTCTAGTGCAGACATAAATTATATTCGCGAAGGCCTAATCCCGTTACAATTTTGTGAACGCATTTCAGATGATCAACATATTTTTGTTGCCAATGGACAACAAATACAAATCAAATATAAAGTAACTCAAGCACATATATGTCATAGTGACATTTGCATTTCCTCTTTATCCTTCATTGTTATGAAAGGATTAAAGCATGATATGTTATTAGGAACACCATTCTTACAGAAAATACAACCCTTTTTGTAACCAACACAGGTATTTCTACCAACATACAAGGAAAAACTCTAGAGTTTGAGTTTCTTGATCCTCCAAAAAAATCCTTTGTCAATCAGATTGTAAATCAGATTGAATACAAAACAAAACATATTCAGTTTTCAAAACATGAAATCCTTGTTCTTAAAACTGACCAAATCTTGCAATCGCCTGCTTTTCAAGCAAAACTTCAAACTTTTCAATCTAATATTCAAACTAAGTGTTGTTCTGATGTTCCTTCTGGCTTCTGGCAACGTAAACAACATATAGTTTATCTTCCTTATCTCTCTGATTTTCATGAATCTCAAATTCCCACAAAAGCTAATCCATCACAAATGAAGTAGCAATAGCGAAATCTTTGCCAAAATGAAATAAAAGATCTTCTCAAAAAGAAATTAATTACTCCTTCTAAATCTCCTTGGAGTTGTATAGCATTTTATGTTGAAAATGCTCCTGAACTTGAACGAGGCGTCCCTCGATTAGTAATCAATTATAAACCTCTTAATAAAATTCAGAAAACAATTCGTTATCCTCTACCTAACAAAGCAGATCTAATTATAGCTACCACTTCTGCTGTGGTATTCTCTAAATTTGATCTGAAATCTGGCTTCTGGCAAATTCAAAATCATTCCTGGTATATTACCTTCAAGCAGCAGATGTCATCCTCATTTCCTTCTTGGTGGATCACTGACTGGTGGAAAATAATGGAGGAATTCCCAGAGAGCAGCATGAACATACTCAGGGAACCGCATAATTGCAGGAGTTTCAATATAAACAAACATCCTTATTTCTACCCAATCTGTTCATTTTGAACATTTTACAAGGGAGAACTCCAATGAAATTGGTTATTCCAAATTTAAGATTTAAAAAATCTTATCACCCTTCGAGTGGTGTTCAGTACATAAATATATTACCATGACTCCTTTTACGTATAAAGAAATTGTGATAGCTAAAGATAAACCAGCTATGTTTATTAGTTATCATGATTATATTGATGCATGGCGTAACATTTTGTTTTATAAAGATCCCCAAAATCATTCCTGGTATATTACCTTCAAGCAGCAGATGTCATCCTCATTTCCTTCTTGGTGGATCACTGACTGGTGGAAAATAATGGAGGAATTCCCAGAGAGCAGCATGAACATACTCAGGGAACCGCAGAATTGCAGGAGTTTCAATATAAACTCGTATGAGGGGGCATCCAAGTAAATACCATAAGGTAAGAAGAAGTTGGATGTCATCCGGAGTCCATAAAAAACTCACACTGCACATGAATATCTTGATTGAATATCTTGTGTTAGGAGGGTTCCACACAATATCGACTCCATTGGACAAGAAAAATAAGAAAAATAGGTGAAAAATTATGGGAAAAACCCAGAAAAATCAAGAAAAATATTAAAAATGTTTTAATTAGCACCAGGAATTTAAGAGACCATAGTTGGGTGTCATGTACGTATCTCGAGGCGAGTGCAGGACATTTCGAAGGCGTTTTGCAATTCGTTTGAGGTAAGTAATTCCACGAGAAAATTAGTTAAAATTCTTTTATGGCATTTACTTTATTTCGCATCTCAATTATTCCATTGCGCTATATTATTGATGTTCAATTATTATTCATCCACTCCCGCGTGTGTATGTGTGTTTGTCGACGGGGTCGGCATGGCACGGACTCACACCTCGGGGCTAGCTACCCCGCGCTGCTTGAGTAATTGGCCATGATAGGGCTACGCGGTGACTATTATCGTGAAACCCGTAGGTTGAGAGATGTTTTGACGAAGTCAGAAGTCTACGTCAATGGTTCATCTCGAGAGATGTTTTGGACGGGGTCTACCGTTCAATGGTTCCTCTCATTCGACCGTGAGATGTTTGGCGAGGTTGTCGTCAATGGTTCCTCTCGATTTAGCTACGAAGATTCCCGGATGTTGACCAGGGTTCTTTGTCACGCTACACTCGTGTCCAAATTTGACTTCTCAACGACTTATTTTCATGCGAATTTCCTTATTGTTGTCATTTATTTAAATTGCATGAATTATAGCCGTTTCATTGGAATTCGTGAATATTAGCTAAAGTTCTCTAGGATTTACTCACCTGTGATTTGTCATTATTTTTTGTGACAAATCGTAGATCCTGCGACGAGCCGCGGCAAATGAGTCTTAGGCGACTACGTCTAAGTAGGGAGAGGCCGCCACTTTTTGCGTAGGTAGTTGTATGTATCTATTAACTACTTTATGATATTTTGGGAGGACTTGTATACCCGATATATGTATATGCTCACTTTTTGTACTTTTGTCGCTCTTTATATACATGGTATCAAATGTCGGGTTTCCACGATGTAGGGTTGTTCATAAAAATGCAAATTTTTTCACTTTTACGATATATGCATGTATTAAGACTTCCGCATCATGTATGATTTATATTAAATTACTAAATCATGAATAACTGAATGATTCATAAAATATCCATAATTACTAAGTTAAGGTGAATAAGTTACGTACAAGGGTTTAAGTCGCGGACAGTCAAAATAAGTGTGCGGTGACGTGGCATGCTTGGTGACGTGTTTGGCGACGTGGCGGTACCCGATTTGCCTTGAAATTTGGGGCCGTCATAGTCATATTTCAAGATCTATGACATTTTTGCTAAATATTTAGTAAGCATATTCTTTGGCTTATTTTCATCTTGTACTAAGTTATTTAGATCTTCGTTTACACCGATTTTTTTAAGCCTAATGAAGCACATTAATTAGTTCCTAACCCAAATGGGTAAGCCAATTTATCACAACATTTCAACGAGTGGAATGGAATAGATCCTTGTAATACATACTACATCACATACTAATTTTTTGCTCGACCTGTTGGCCTGATTTTGTCCAGGCCAAAAAAAAATATGGATAATGATTTTTTAAATCCGCATCGGGTCTAGGCAAGACATTGATGTCTGAATTGAAATCTAGGCTGAGTGAAGGCAAGACCCTCTAAGCCTGAACCAGACCCAGATTTCAAACCATACCTACTTAATTTTACTTTAAAATATATTGTCGTACATTGTTTAATTCACAAAAAAAACAACAATAATTTTTTTAAAAAATTAATAGCACATATAAAAAAAAGTAATATTTTAATTTCAAGACAAACCAAGGTAAGCTTAAGAAAACATTATGTTTTGTCTTTTGACAAAAAACATTATTGTAATTTCATATAATAAATACTCAGAAACTATTTTTTAAATTATGTTAGAGGAGACTAAGTTATGCGTAATTCATGATAATTTTATTACTTGAAAAAAAAAAACTTTTTAAACATAAAAGTTTTTAAAAAAAATCGACAAATTTGCACAATTGGACAACCCCATTTTAAAGTAAACTAGCTGGACAAAGCACACTTCTCTGAATTTAAAACTAGGTCGAGCCAAGACAAAGAATTTGCTCGTTTACACCAAGGGCTTCCTGAACCCAAACTTGTCCAGAAAATTGACACCCCTAGGGCAAACTAAACCCTAATGAAGGGACAACTACCTTAATTTGGCAAGATTATCTGCCTGAGGAGACCAAACCATCCAAACATAAGGTCATTTACATTGAATTGAGTTTGTTGTTGGTAAAAGAATTTGTAAGCTTATAACAGATGGACATATTCCACACTCAAAGGGAACTTAAATATTCTCCACAATTATTATACGAAACATATCCACCTAGCACTAATGACTTTTGAAATCTCATTATCTCCGAATGAACTACTTGTTAATCCTAATAAAATGCGATCAGGCCCTTTCTGCACATATTTATATCAATATTTAACTAATTTAACCTTTGAATGTGGATTATTTGAAACTACCCGACTATAGTCTAAAGTTTGTCTAGATATACTTACTTGTGCACCATCGCCCTGCCTTTTGTAAATATGATTAGAATTATTTCCTTGTAAGGTATCATAAGAAAATGATTTTGGATATCCTTTTTTATATCTATATGTCTTATGAAAACAACATTCAAATCCAAAGTCTCCCATGAGTTATGCATCATACATGATACAATTAAATAGAACAAATGTTGTTATCTCACTAAGCATGGGTTTTCTGCTCTTACTAAAGTGCCATAGTCATCAAATATATTAATCATGCTCATATCATTTTCGTTGAGAATAATTAAAAAATGTGTGAACGTGACAAACCACTTTTTGAAACTCAATAACATGAACTCGAGCAATTACTTTGTCTTAAAAAACCTTTAGCAAATACTTTGTCACACCATTGAACTAATGTTATAGCATCTTAATAAAAATAGTGTGTATCTCTTGGAATGCCAACATAAGATGACAATAGAATTGTGTTTCTTCCAACATTTTCATACAAGGATAGAAGATAATAAAAGTAACCGAGTAGTCTTTATATGTTTTGACTAACGTAATTTAAAAAATGTACGCATGTATTTTATCTAAATATATGCTAGCATTTAGAGGTGGACACATATCTAGACCCAAGATGGGCCAACTTAGAGGGAAAACTTTTTTTGTAGTTTATAATATCTTTCCAATACCAATCCATATTTAATCTTCATGTTTACTATTACAAATAAAACAAGCCAATATCCGCTATGATATGATACTTAGAAATTCTTAATTCCAACACATTATTTTAAAAAAGCAACAAATTCATGAATCTTGTAAAGCTAGCTATGTAGTAAATAGTGTCTATATATTTGTAGACATCTTTATGCACATCGAAGATATCACCCGTTTTAGTTAAATTAAACTTAAATTAATGGAGCTTCTTATTATGTGTGAATACGTCTGATTGTTGTAAATTTTTATATAGTTATCTTACAATTTCAGTGTCAATTCGTTTGCCTAATTAACAAAGTAGATGGACAAATGTGTTAGGATCACGAGTATGTAAAAATTAAGTAATGTTTTTTCCAAATTCAATTCTTCATGACTCACTTTGTTGTATACCACTCGATATTTCATTTGAAGTGTCATACATGTACATTTGAAGATACCTAGGTCGTGAGGAACATAACAATATTAAACTTCGCCTCAAGTGCGCTTGCGCCTCCGATAACACTGTTTAAAGGTATATCAAACCTGATTTATTTTATACTTATGACATTCAATGCAAGTTGGCCTAAAAACTGCATAGTTTTTTTCGAGAGAAAAATAAATTAATCAAAAATCAAAAATCAAAAAACCAAAAGATGTCTAACTTAACCATTAGGCTATTTTGTGCAAAATAATAGGAACTAAAAAATGAACTATTCGTCAAAGGTGTTCAAGGCAAAGGACTTGTCCACGTTCATGTTATTGAGTTTCAAAAAAGTGACTGGCCACATTCACAAATTTTGATTATTTTATATAAATGATAAGATTAATAACCTTGATGACGATGATACTTTAGTAAGAGCAAAAATTTCATGCTCATCAAGAGAACCACATTTGCTTCGTTACGTCATAACATATATGATCCATATGAATATGAATGGTGTCTCCAAGAAAAATAATAAATATATGAAATGATGGCCAAAATCATTTCCATTTTTTCATTTTACCTTAGAAGGAAATGATTTGTACCCTATTTACAGAAAGCAGGACAATGGTGCGCAAGTTTATGTGTAGACACATTTTAGAAAGTAGGTGCAAAGTAAAAAAAAAATCAACAAAATTTGTCAAACTTCGAGCGAATTTCGTTGATCAAAGAGGAGGGGAAACAAAACTTGCTCGCAAAAAAAAATGTAAAACATCGCCTAAAAAATCGACGCAATTCAGCAAACTTCGTTGTAAGTGCTCTCAATAGTGTCTAAATTTGCAAAATTTCGAGAAATTTGAGAAATTTTTGGCAAAGTCACAACAATCACTCTAATGAAACCTAACACCTCAAAAGAGGTGAAACATACCTAGCTAGGGCTTTGTCGTCATGATCTATTGCAGATGAAAAGCGATAGGCTGCACCAGATGAAGAAGGGATTGTGCCCTAGATCAATAGGAGTGAATGACAGGTTCTTGTAAGCAAATTTGAGATTAAAAAAATTAAAAAAAAGAGAACAAACCGAGAAGGTAGTTGGGGAGGGGACGACGACAACCTTTGTAGAGAGCAGAGAGTGGAGTAGAGCGAGTTAGGAGGACGAGCGAGGGCACTACTTCGTGGAGGCAGAGACTAGAGACAGAGTCAAGTTTTTTCTTTTTTTTTTTTGGGAAGGCTGAAAGTTAGGTTGATTGAGGAAGACACGAACAAAGTGTTATATTTTTTAGTTGTTAGGGCCCCATTAGAGACTCACTTCACTACACGTATCTACACACCATCACTATGTATCATCGTATAATACATTAAGATGTGCAAAACGCAAATCGAGATGTGTATATATATAACGAACTAGTGTGCAATCCTTTTGTACATGTGAACCAAGATTTGTGTGTTTTTATTTAACAAAGATTTACGTTTTTCTTTTTCTTTTCAAATTCAAATGATATGTGTTATATAATCTATTTTCCATTATAGAATATAATTCCTTTTTTATTTATGTTTCTTTAACAATTCTTTTATTAATCTAGTTTTTGAAACGCTCTTTAATCAACTGATGTTAATGGCTTGATATGTGGCTTTTTATTTTCTTAAGTTTGTGAATGATCAATTAAACTCTTTGAGTTTCACCCTCCTAATTTTTCAGATGTAGGTATAGCACATAACGATGAAGTATTGGAGTAGTAGGTGCAGGGCAAAGGTGAACCTAGTCTACGAGGATATTTAATGGAAAGAGTCTACCATGGTTCTCTATTTAGTTTCTCTTTCATATACAAAAAGAAAAGAGATGAACTCCCTCCTGATTACATGGAATGCCTCTAATCGAAGAATAAACCTTTTTCTGATAACATGAAGATCCTATAAGATTCCTAAACTTACTAATGAAAGAGTAGCATTAACCATTATCTCATTTCATCACATGTTTCTCAATCAGTGTACCGAGCAATTAAATGTCCTCGGTTCTTCCTCAATTCACCTTGAAAATGATGCAATCGTTTGTCCAAGAGCGGAAGATGCTCATTTTTCTGCTTTAGCTGATTTAAGGGCATTTGGCAGCAAAAGAGACGGTATCTTCTAGAAGAAAGAGGCAATAGTCGAGAAGGAGTTGGACTTTCAATGACATTCCTTCACGTTTCATTTCTTAAATATATTCAAAACTCAAACAAATGCATAGCAACCAAATGGTAGCTCAATGGTTTGGTATGAGCTCTTATCTTAAATGAAGTTGAGGGTTTGATTCTTCCCACCCGTGTGCAAGTTGAAGGGGAAGTAAATTGGTTTTTTATCATAAAGAAAACAAAAAACAATAAAAATCTAACACATGCTTAAAGAATGAATATCCATAGACACAACCTACCGTTGATTTTTTCTTTCTCGTACGTACTTCAACCAGTTCATTGAAAACCTTCTTCAAATGTTTAATAACTCGTAAGAATTTAATCATTATTCCATATGAGACATGTACCAAAACAAATATGAAAAGTTAAAAGCCCATGGAGAAAATGTATTTTACACCAAGGAGAAACTAAGAGGAAATACTTACCAATGTCACAGAAGCAACAACAAGCAGGTATTTATCTATCAGATATTATCAGCTCTTCAACAGAGCTTCTATACTGAGCAATCAAATCCCTGCATGAATACCTAGGTATCATATATCTTCCCAGAAAATATACATAGAATCCAGAAACATCTACCAAAGTAGTACAACAGACCTCCTTTGATTAAGCAGTTGTTTACTTTCCTCCAGCTTACGCTTTTGCCCCTCAACTGTCTAAAAATATTAGACATAAGAATAAAATAATAACAAGCTTCCAATTGGAGTACAACAGCCTAAGTGCCATAATTCACGCCAAAATTATGGCCATTATCAGTAGGATATGAAAATTTTCAATATTATCTTTTTAACATATGATTGAAGCTTAAGAGTAAGAAAAATATTTTTATTGGAAGAAACAATTATGAATCCACTATGTATACAGCTTGGTTAAACTTAAGCTATTAAAGCCAAAAAATAGACTTGGCAATAGGGATATTTGCTTTTCTCACTAGGGACAATCCTACGAACACGTTTGCAACATTTCAATCCATTCTCGTCCATTTTCTCTTTATATAATACAAGACACATAAATTGGAATTGGAAATAGCTAAATCGAAGTGTTAAAAATTTGAAAAACAGCATTGCATGTCCCTGTTTTATGGAAGAAGATGGTAGCATTAGCTGCATTACACTTATGGGGAAGATCTAAAAGGCATAAAAGAATATCAGTCAAGGAAAGACAACCCTCGTTCTAAGAATCTTAAATCTTGCTCCAGGAAAATCAAAGTGACTTAATCAATTGACACAATTTTAAGCAGAACTAAATAGATTTCCTTGAGTTTATAACCAATGCAAAGCCCAAAAGTCTATCAACTCAATCATAACGTACATTGAACATGTTTACAACCAATTGCATTAACTCTAAATAGTAGAATTAAGTATTATCCAAAAAGAATGATGTGATCCCTACGAAATTCAGAGTGATTAAAATCTGCAGAAATATGTGCTTTACAATGAAGCGCTTCTATAACACAACTATTATATCAAGAATCAAATCGCTCACCATAGCCTTGGAGCTAATTGACCCTGATATCGAATTCAGAAGTTGCTGGCACTTTTCGAAATTGCTTGTCAATTCATTGATCTAAACGAAATTATGCAAAATCAAGAAATCAAGACAACACTTAAAAGGGCAAAAATAGGAAACACAAAGATTTTAGAGGAAAAACAAAAGAATGAGAATGTACAAAAAACCGCTTACCAACATGTCCGCGTGCTGATCTCGACTGCCATTTTCCACCACATCCGCGAGATTCTCCACCAACTAAAAAAACTCGAACATCATCAAGAGATCTGGTCCTTAAAATTAGGGGAAAATATGTTGAAATGCAAGGAAGAGAACCCGAGTGCGTACATTCAAGAGGTGGAAATGGGAAGCTAGGGATTGGTGGTGGTGACTTTGTTGTTGTTGTTGTTGCTGCGGCTGTTGTTGTTGTTGTTGTTGTTGTTGTTGTTGTTGTTGTTGAATTTGGTGAAGATGATTGCGTTGTTGTTGCTGCTGTTGCTGTTGTTGGTAGAGTTGGTGTTGGTGGATGAAATGGTCTTGATTTGAAGGTGGAGCAGGAGCGGCGTTATGAGCCGGGCCGCCGCCTGGGAGCATCAGCCAGCTTCCGCTTGTGAACTGGTGCGAGTCCATCGCTTCTTAGGGTTTCTATAATAGCCAGTAGAAAACAAGAATGAAAAACTACTCAAACGAATAAAAACATGGATCCGTGAAAAATAAAAAAAGTTGTAAATCGGATGACCCTTTAACCAAGCTTATAAATGATCACATTGTCAAGCATTACTCTCACATTGAATTATAACATCAAGCATGACTTCTACATTGAATGTAACTTGTACACTCTACATAACTTGTATTCAACTCCAATGTATAATCACTTATCTATGTATTGTCATGTAATTTGTAATCTCTCCAATTTACACAAACTCTTCCATGTATTGTCTATGTTGCTTGTGATGTGTTCCATGACTTGTAGTGTATGTATAACTTGTACACATTGTATAAGTACAATTATCATCATTACCAAATGGCCTATAAAGGGTGACAACCCAATTGTAATTCACACACCAAGTTGAATGAAAACTTCTCATTCCAACTATCTCATTTCTTCTCTTATCCTTTGTAGTAGTAGTAGTTTGTAGTAGTAGAAGTTCTTAGTCTTCTATTTTCCTTCTCTAGTTCTTAACAAGTTCCAACTCAATTTACAACAGTCAAGATTCAATGATTGTAGAAACAACAACAACTCACTTAGCGGCCTCATGAGCGACTTAAAGATCTACAAAGCAATCAAACACTCTTTCGCCTTCGGTGCTTTCAGGAATCACAGCTTCATTCGGCTTCACCGACGATCCATGTCTCCTCCCTAACTGTAAAGTTATATGTATTGTACGACATTGTAGTGTATTGTATCATATAGACTGTTGTGTATTGTATCATAGGCTTATGTTAGTTCACTTCAGTTAGTTACAACAAGGGTGTGTAATGTACACCTTCTCTATGTATATATAAACATGTATACTGTATTTTGTAGATGATGAATAACATAATGTATATTGGTCAGCAGTACATTTCTTGATCTTCTGTTCTGTTCATTGTTGTTCATGGTATCAAAGCAGGTTTTCATTGTTGTTTGATCTATTTTTTTGAGTTTACTCTTTTGAGTGTGTGATCATGGCGACCATTCATGGTTCCTCAAGTTCCTCAATTCGAAATGGAGCAGGAAGAGTTGTTGATTCTGGAGACTATGGTGTAGAGAGTCCTTATTTTCTTCAAGGTTCTGATCATCCTGGTATGGTACCTGGTTTCTAACTCTCGTACTGGTTCCAATTATCTTTCTTGGAGTAGAGCAATGTTGATTACTTTGGGAGCAAAAACAAAGCTTGGTCTCATTGATGGAAATTGTTTGAAACCGGATTCAAATGATTCTAATTTGGATCGATGGATCAAAGTGGATTATATGGTAACTTCTTGGATTTTGATCGAGTTCCATTTCAAAAGAAATCGTTGAAGCTTTTCTTTATACTACTTCATCTTTTGATCTATGGAATGAATTGAAAGAAAGATATGGAGAGTTTAATGGACCTCTCTTATATCAACTCAAACGAGAGATTTCCTCTATCAGTCAAGGAGATCTGTCTATCTCACAATATTACACAAAGCTTAAGAAATTGTGGGATGAATTGAGTTGTTTGGTTCCTTTACCTTCTTGTGAGTGTGGAGCTGCAGCAAGGATAGCTGTTCTTATGTCTAACGACAAATTGATGTAGTTTCTGATGGGTTTAGGTGATATGTATGATCACATTCGTAATCAAATCTTAGTGATGGATCCCTTACCAAGTATAAACAAGGCATACTCTATGATTCTTAGAGTTAAGAAACAGAAAAAAGTTCATGTTAGCTATTCACTTGTAATGGATACAGCTATGATGATGAAAACTAACAAAGTATATTCTGGTTCATCCGGTGGAACTAAATTTGCTAGTAAAGGGAATCACAAGAAATTTGTTGATAAAGATGAACTGTTCTGTGATCCTTGTAAGGCAAAAAGGCATACAAAAGAAACTTGTTTCAAGCTTCATGGAGTTCCAGATTGGTACAAGAAAGAGCTCGAAAAGAAATAGATGAATAATGGTTATAAATCTTTTGTAAACATGATGGAATCACCTCTGGATATACCAACATTTCAGTTTGAAGATTTTCAGACTAATATTGCAGCAATGATACATCAAGGCATTAAGAGTTTCATGAAAGGAAATGTATTTCAGCTGAAGGTGTCCCTGCTCATGTGAACTTTGCTGTTTCTGAATTTACAGGTAGTTCACAAAAAAGACCTTCTAGCTTTAATACATCATTTAGTTCAGATGCTTGGATTGTGGATAGTGGAGCAACAAATCATATGTGCATTAATTATTATTTGCTTGTTAATATCACTGTTTTGGCTAAACCCGTTTCGGTTTGTTTGCCTGATGGTCATACTAAAAAAGTTACTTATATAGGAGATGTGCATCTCAGTTCAGACATAGTTATGTCTTCTTGTCTGCATATAAACTCATTCAAATACAATCTTTTGTCAGTCAATAAGTTCATCTACTAAGCTGACAGTTGAGTTTTATCCATCATTTTGTGATATACAAAACATTGAGCATTCTCAAGTTCTAGCTGTGGGAAGGATGATTGGAGGTCTCTACATATTAGATTTCAGCTCTTTCAATAAAGATGTCATTGCTTCATTTGTGTCTCCTACAGATTTATCATTAGCTTGTTGTAATAATGCTAATGCTAATTTTTCATGGCATCATCTTTTGGGCCACCCTTCTATTACTGTAACCAAACACCTTGATTTGTTACTTAACAATTCTTCAACTGGAGGAAACAATGTACCTTGTGATGTTTGTCACATGTCTAAACAATGCAGATTTGTTTTTCCATTGAGTTCTATTCAAACTTCTTTTCCTTTTCAATTGTTGCATATAGATGTTTGGGGACCATATAAACAACCTTCTATTCAAGGAGCTCATTGTTTCTTGACAGTTGTGGATGATTATAGTCGATTTACATGAATTTTTTGATGAAAAATAAGTCATTGACAGGAAATCTCATCAAGCAGTTTCTAGATTTTATTCACAATCATTTCAAAGCATCTGTTAAGATCATTAGGACTGATAATGGCACTGAATTCTGTAATCAAGATTGTCAAGCCTTGTTTTTTGATTTGGGAATTGTGCATCAAAGATCTACACCTTACACTCCTAAGCAAAATGGTATAGTTGAAGAAAGCATCGTCATCTGTTACAAGTCATAAGAGCTCTCATTTTTCAATCTGGTTTATCCACTAAATTTTGGGGTGATGATTTTCTTACTGCTACCTATCTCATCAATCGATTGCCTTCTCAGTTGCTAAAATGGAAGTCTCCTTATCACCTTTTATTTGGAAGGTTACCAGATTATCTCTCATTGAAGACTTTTGGCTGTTTATGTTTCGCTACTAATGTTTTTCTAAGTAAAACAAAGTTAGACACAAAAGCATTCAAATATATTTTTCTTGGCTATTCCCCTGGACGAAAGGCTTATAGGTTGTATAATTTGGCAACACATGCTTGTTTTGTTTCGAGGGATGTGATTTTCTTTGAAAATCAGTTTCCATTTCAAACTGTTTCTTCAGGTTCAGATTGTCCATTGCTTATACCTTATAATGACACATCTGATTCCTTAAGAAATGTACCTGCTTCTACTGTTGTACCTAATTCATTTGACTCATTAAGCAATATAACTGATTCTGCTTCTGTGCCTCATTCTAAGGAGTCTCCTGTTGAGGCTCTTCATCATGATGAAGTACCTTCTGATATTGAAATGCCTGACTCCTCTGTGCCTACTACTGATTCATTCATGCCTCCTATTGATGTTGTAGTGCCTCCTAATGCAGTTGTTCCTTGCAAAAGTCTTCGTGCTATTCACAAGCCTCTTTGGATGAATGATTTTATTTTGAATAATGTTCATACAACTGTCTCCATTCCTACATAACCTGTTCTTTTTGCTGGTACACCTCCAACATTTCCTTTCATTCATTCTTCTCACATTACTACATATTACAAGTATTTTTTGGCTGTTGTTTCAGCCATAAAATAGCCTACTTGTTATACTCAAGCTCAACATGACCCTGTTTGGGTCGAAGCAATGAATAAGGAATTACAAGCTTTGGAGGAGAATGGTACTTGGAGTCTCACTGATTTGCCTCCTAATAAAAAGGCTATTGGCTCTAAACGGGTTTACAAGGTCAAGCTTAATCCTGATGGCTCATTGGATAAATGTAAAGCACGTTTGGTTGCAAAAGGATTCAATCAAATTGAAGGTGTTGATTACACAGATTCATTCTCTCATGTTGCAAAGAATGTAACGGTCAGGATTGTTTTATCCTTGGCAGCTGCTCGTAATTGGCCTTTACATCAATTGGATGTTAATAAAGCATTTTTACATGGTTATCTTGATGCAGATGTTTACATGAAACCTCCTGATGGTTACACTTTGGCCTCTCCTAATCAAGTTTGCAAATTACAACGATCATTATATGGTCTTAAGCAAGCTTCTCGATAATGGAATCATGAGTTTACTTCTCAACTTCAGTCTTTTGGTTTCATCCAATCTGCTCATGATCCTTATTTGTTTACATACAACATTGTTGGTCATTTTCTAGTGTTACTAGTGTATGCTGATGATGTTCTTCTTACCGGAACTTCTCTTGAGATGCTTACCAAGGTCAAGGCTTTCCTGCACGACTTGTTCACCATCAAAGATCTAGGCCAAGCTCGTTATTTTTTGGGATTAGAGTTGGTTAGATCTTCGTCAGGACTTTATGTTCATCAACATAAATATGTCCTTTATTTACTTAATGATGTTGGCCTTACCTTTGCTAAACCAGCAACAACTCCTTTTCCTCGTGACTGTAAATTTGATGATGTTGATTCTCCTTTGTTACTTGAAGCTGATCGATATAGACGATTACTTGGACGTCTTCTTTACTTGGGTTTCACTCGTCCCGACATTATATATGCCACACAGCAGTTAATTCAATTTATTCAAGCTCCCACTGAATAACATTGGTCTGGTGCTCTTCATGTTCTACGGTATCTTAAGGGTACTCGTTCTCAGGGATTGTTCTTCCCTGTTCAGTTGGATTTACATCTCGTTGCCTACTATGATTCTGACTGGGTTGCATGTCCTATTTCACGGAAGCCTCTCACTGGTTATTATGTCTTCATGGGTTCTTCCTTGATCTCATGGAAAACAAAGAAACAAGCTACAATTTCTAAATCCTCTGCTGAAGCTGAGTATAGGTGTATGTCTTCCACGGTTTGTGAGTTGTTGTGGATTTCTTATATCCTTAAAGACTTAGGTGTTCCAACTTCTCTTCCTATCCCTCTTTGGTGTGATAATCAAGCTGCAATTCATCTATCTGCCAACCCTGTTTTCCATGAACGAACAAAACATTTGGAGATTGATTGTCATTTGGTTCGTCATCAGTTTAAATGTGGTTTTGTTCTTCTACAATATGTTCCTACTCGATTACGGTTAGTTGATTTGTTTACCAGATCTTTACCAGCTCCTTTGTTTTCTGCCTTATTGTCCAAGATGGGTCTATGTGACTGACATAGACTTCCATCTTGAGGAGGGGGATGTAAAGTTATATGTATTGTACAACATTGTAGTGTATTGTATCATATAGACTGTTGTGTATTGTATCATAGGCTTATGTTAGTTCACTTCAGTTAGTTACAACAAGGGTCTGTAATGTACACATTCTCTATGTATATATGAACATGTATACTATATTTTGTAGATGATGAATAACAGAATGTATATTGTTCAGTTGTACATTTCTTGATCTTTTGTTCTGTTCATTGTTGTTCACTAACACACCTCGAATGTGGTTCCACGGAGAAGTGGTGGGAATGACCGGGCACTAGATTTTTTTTTTGAAATTTGACAAAATAACCCATTTTGGAGGCTAATAATGAAAAAGAGGGCCAGTATTTTCACTCATTTATGTGCTTTTAGCACTCATACATTGATTTACCTAAATATACGCTAAACTCACTCATAAATTTAACCCTTAAATACGTTCATTAATGCAATCTATAACCATCAAACCATTTGTTTTGTCCACCCATTTTCAACATCTCCCTTTTGTCCATTCATTTATGTTGTCATATCTTCACAAACCTCACATCTCTTCCTAGATCTTTCCCCCAATCGTTGGTGGTGCTGGTGCTCTAAGCCTTTCAATCTTTTCGTGTTACTAGTTAAATCCAACTGGGACCATGAGCAAGGAACTCGATTGACTATAACTGGACTTTAAAGCTCGCGTTCCGAAAGGATCTAACTGGTATACTTTCATGTTTCCCAGTCACACAGGACTAGTACAAATGATGAACAAAAAAAATATGCAACATAAATTTGTATCTTAGTCAAACAAACAACATCTTCATGTCTTTCAAACTTTTTTCAAAACAAGATTTTGATTGCATCATATGCCAAAACGAGCAATTGTTATGCCCTACACCAAAGAAACGAGATTCAATAAAAAAAGTTGTGAAAAAAATATAGAATTCATTGGAGAAGATGATAGCACGACTACTGAGTTTGGATAATTTTAATCTTCTAGTCATCGCGGTTTCATCGAAAATTTGTCGATAAAGTGATTTCATAAGGAATGAAACAAGAATTAGAGAGTTAAGGTTGGAATTAGATGGATGGAAGATTATATTAAAGTTAAATTTGTCAATATAAATAAGGGTTTTTTTGGGTCCAAAACTTTATTTTTTATTTTAGGGTGCTGAAAGCACATAAATGGGTGGAAATAGTCACCCTTATGAAAATTAGCCCAACTTTTTTTAAATAAGTTTTTCTAACACAAAATCCCATGTGAATTGTCTAACTTGCGATTCTTCTTATCTTCTAGTATGGAACTATTTTCCTCCTCTGTTGATATTTGCAACTCTTCTTCATGCATATCCACTCTTATATGTCTTTCCCTCTATCTCTCATTCCATTCCTAACATCTCCTGCCATTGTTGTTGGTAGTGTTATGGATTATGGAGATCACTTACCATTGTTGTGTCTCTCATCTCCCCAAAGTTTTAAAGTGATGATCACCCATAGCGGAGCCAAAAAATCTTGTTAGTGGGGGTGAACTTTAACCTTAACTTTATTTCCAAACAAAAACAAATATTAGTATGTGATGCGTCAACTAACCGCAATGGGGCTTGAAACAATAGAACGCACAAATCCCGAGACGTTCACCAGTGCTCCCTTTTCGTACTCTGCAAAATAGACCCGGATGAGGCCTTCGGGGAGATTACTCTGATGCCTAAGTTAGAGAGCGAATTCGAGAGACGAAGGATTTTTTGGGATTTCGAGAGCATACCTTTTGTCCCAAATTAGTCTTGTATTTATAGGCTAAAAACGTACAGGGTCAAAAAACCTGCCTTCTTTCTCTCATTCTTTTTGGGGATTCGTAATATTATGTAATTGCTAGGAGATTTGGGTTCATAAAGAGTCCCATTTCTCCATACTTACCAAATCGAGGAAATTTTTTCATTTATTATTTATGAATCTCATTTTTCGAGGGTTTCCAAATTCAGGAGATCTTTCCTTAACTATTTATGAATCCCGTTTTTTGAGGGTTTTCAAATCCAGGAGATTTTTCTTTAACTATTTATGAATCCCACTTTTGAGGGTTTCCAAATCCGGGAGATCTTTCCTTTGTATGTCCTCGAGATTCGCATACAACAATTTCGATTAATGGTACTATCTATACTATATCATATGCCCCCATTCCTTCATAAAGCAATTAATGGAGGAGTACTATTAACTGTACTTTTAGCTCTTAAATGGTCTTGAAAATGGTTCAATATGCTATGTAAAAGGGTATTTGACCATGTTTGATGGCACTTTTAATGTAACTTTTCATGGCATTGTAAGTTTTAAGTGCTATGATTATGGGTCCTTGACCTCGTTTAATGACACTTTTGGTGTCTCTTTTCATAACATTATTAGTTTTAAGTGCAATGACTATGGGTCCTTGACCTTGTTTGATGACACATTTGATGTCACATTTCATGGCACTATTAGTTTTAAGTGCTATGATTATGGGTCCTTGACCTCATTTGATGACACATTTAATGTCACTTTTCATGGCACTGTCAGTTTTAAGTGCTATGACTATGGGTCCTTGACCTCGTTTGATGACACTTTTCATGGAACTGTTAGTTTTAAGTGCTATGACTATAGGTCATTGACCTTGTTTGATGACACATTTGATGTCACATTTCATGGCACTGTTATTTTTAAGTGATATGACTATGGGTCCTTGACCTCATTTGTTGGCACTTTTGATGTCACTTTTCATGGCACTGTTAGTTTTAAGTGCTATGACTATGGGTTTTTGACCTCGTTTAATGACACTTTTGATGTCACTTTTCATGGCACTGTTAGTTTTAAGTGCTATGACTATGAGTCTTTGACCTCATTTGATGACACATTTGATTTCACTTTTCATGGCACAGTTAGTTTTAAGTGCTATGACTATGGGTCATTGACCTCGTTTGATGACACTTTTGATGTCGCTTTTCATGGCACTGTTAGTTTTAAGTGCTATCACTATGAGATCTTGACCTAATTTAATGACACATTTGATGTCACTTTTCATGGCACTGTTAGTTTTAAGTGCTATGACTATGGGTCATTGACCTTGTTTGATGACACTTTTGATGTAATATTTCATGGCACTGTTAGTTTTAAGTGCTATGACTATGGGTCCTTGTCCTCGTTTAATGAAACTTTTGATGTCACTTTTCATGGCACTGTTAGTTTTAAGTGCTATGACTATGGGTCCTTGACCTCATTTGATGACACATTTGATGTCACATTTCATGGCACTATTATTTTTAAGTGCTATGACTATGGGTCCTCGACCTCATTTGTTGACACTTTTGATGACTTTTTGTGGCACTGTTAGTTTTAAGTGCTGTGACTATGGGTTCTTGACCTCATTAAATGACACTTTCGATGTCACTTTTCATGGCACTGTTAGTTTTAAGTGCTAAGACTAGAAGTCTTTGACCTCGTTTGATGACACATTTGATGTCACTTTTCATGGCACTGTTAGTTTTAAGTGCTATTTGTTGGGGCATGTGCCCTAGGTCAATCCATTAACTATCTTTATGAATACTTTTAGTTAATAAAATAGAGGATTTCATTTGTTGTTTATTATAATTAATTTACATGTTTACATTATAAGAAGATCCATGGGTATTTATAGAAATATCATAAATGTCTCTAGTCGATCATTTTACTGGGAACTATAATGAATTAAGACTAGTGTGAGTTTTGATTGATGATCATATGATGATTATACGTATAGGGATACGAATCAAGATCACGAGTACTTGTTAGGGAACAAAGTACTGGACCGACTCGCTACGAGAACATCACATGGATTAAGTCATAGTTGTTTCTCGTGATAGGTATCTTTTTCAGTCCTCTGACTTGAGATTACCATAAACTTCAACATTAGGAACATAGTGATTTGACACTATCAAACGTTGTTTTGAACCGGACGATTATAAAGGTTGTGATTGGTTACTGTGTGAGCAATGTGATGAAGTTGTGTAATCGAGATATAATTTATCCTTATCATATAAGTAGAGAAATCTAGTGGATCCCTCGATGTGTTAGACTGTTAAAAGGCCTAGTCTAAGTGAATTGATATTGATCAATGTCACTTGGATGTTTTCGGTCTACCTAGAGATCGAGACTAGTATGATTGAACATGTTGGATGACAATTCCATGCCTTATATTTGATCAAAAGGATATCGTGTGACAAAAGGATGTTGTATACACTATTGATTAGGTTGTATCGATTTGATATTCGTACAATTTGGGTAGTCACAATGTCTTGCTAGAGGCCGCTTATGACTTGTATACCAAAATGTGTTTTGGTACACTGCCAACGTTGTTTGAGCCTATTGGGTCACACACTAAGAATGGTTTTGAGAGATTTTAAAATGGTTCAGAAAAAAATGAATTTTATATGATAAAATTCATGATAGAAACATCTTTGTCGTGTATTACACTTATACTTCTTTAAGTAGGGGTATATGTGTAATTTACTTAACAGTCTATATACAAGGGTTGTACAAATAGACGCTTTAAATTAGAACACACAGATGAAATTTTTAGGGCGGAAACTCTATTTTCATTTAGAAACGAATTGGGGGTTTTCTGGTACGCTTGGGATCGTTTTGGATAGAAACAAAAAGGTTTAGTATTCTCTTGAAGCTAGCACTTCGAATCTCGACCGCCGTTCGTGTGTGGACTGCTGGTAGAGGGTGTTCGTCGTTGGCAGTGCCTTAGAGATTGATCAATTTTTGGAAAGGTATTTTGCGACCGAGGTATGATTAAGTTTTTTTGGTTTAAACGTTTTAATGGAATTAGATTCGGATCCTGTTGGGATTTTTGTCAAAATTATTTTATAATCTCCGCTGCATATGAACCCCAAAATCCAACAACGGTATCAGAGCCTTCGAGTTCGATTCCATTAAAAACATTGCATGTTTTCTTCTGATATATACATGATATATGATTAAAATCATATTAATAGTTGATGTATATGTGATATACATAAGTTTTCTGTGAGATTTATTATCATGTTTTGTTTACATGATACATATATTTGTGATTTAATTGAAATTAGTTTCGTACATCCTAGTAACCATGTTAGGTTAATTCGAATAATTTTAATGAATGGAATTTCGTGTTCTATGATCCATGACACCATTAGGTATAATATTTATTTTTCGTGTATTAATGCATGGATGAAATCTCTGTAATTCGGTTTGCATATTTAGGTTACATTGTTTTACGTTTCTTAAATTGTATAAGTCTGAATATTAATTCGAAACTAATATGATTAGGTTCGATTGGGATAGTAGTTCATGATTCAATGACATGTTTGTGATTTTTTGGATGAGGACTGAAATTGCAAATAATTAATCTTCGAAATTGTTTATTTATTTCTTTATATCTATTTTGTTATGAAATTTCTATTTGATAAGAGATAGATAACAAATTAGAATAATAGATATTAACAAAATCGATTTCGTTATCCCTATTGGATAGGAGATAAATATGGAGAATTTTGTTATTGGTGATATACTAGGATTCAAATATCTTAAGTCCTAATTGGATTAGGATAAGATGATTAGTTAGATGTGGGCCCGGGTTAATTAAAAATGTTTTAATTGACTTAATTTTGGATAAATTAAGGGGTAAATTTAGGATAATAAAATCAACGAAAAATATGATTTTCTATAGCGAATTTTAATTTTCAGAATTGAAATTCGTCTTCTAAAAAAAAAAAAAAAAATGGGGGCGCAGTCCCTTGTACCCCCGTCCGCCGACCGCCCGCTGACCGGTCAACGGGATCGCCGTCTAATTAATCCTAGCGCACGAAAATTCTTTTATTAGTGAATAGTATAAAAATCTCCAAATTGTTTAGTGATTTAACAAATCAATAAAATATATGATATTTCATTGTTTACATAAAAATCACTAAAACTGAATAAAATCCCTTTATTAAATTTTAAGTCTCATGCCATCCATTTTAAACACTTGTCAAGGCCTCGATCACACTAATACAATTTCAGCCATTGATGGGTGTATTGTGTTATCTTGGTGAGACAAGTTGGATAAGAGTTACCTAAATGTTTAAAATGGTCCGACTTAATAAAGCTATCAAAAAAGTCTTGAGCTTTAGGCACATGATGAGATAAAAACATGATAAGACATAAGATGTCCCATTTCTCCTAAAAGTATATAAAATTACAAAATATGTATTTGGTAACTGTAACCTACCTAAATAATCTGGTTCTGTGTTTCATGCCATAACTGTCATAGAATTATGTGAAATATGAATTTTAGTCCCCTAAATAAACTGTGTGTTTTAGGAGGGTTGTTAATTTAGTGGGAGTCTATTCCTCTATACTAAAATAAACTTTGCATAATCTTTATTGTAGATCAATGGCCTCTTCAAGTAACAATAATCCTCTGTCACTGCGATCCATCCTTGAGAAGGATAAGCTATCTGGGACTAACTTTCTTGACCGGTTCAAAAACTTGAGAATTGTTCTAAAGCATGAACGTAAGTTGTATGTCATGGATTCTCCAATCCCTGAGGACCCACCTGCCAATGCTACGAAAGCAGTGAAGGATGCATATAATAAGCATGTCAACGATTCTACTGATGTTGCATGTATTATGCTGACAATTATGGTTCCTGAACTTCGGAAGGACATGGAACTAACGGAAGCCTATGACATGGCTATAACGCTGAAAGAAATGTTCCAACAGCAAGCTAGGCAAGAAAGGTTCGAGACAGTCAAAAACCTACATTCTTGCAAGATGACTGAGGGTACGTTGGTTAGTCCTCATGTTCTGAAGATGAAGGGCTATGTTGACCAGCTTGATAGACTCAGATTTCCCATAAGCCAAGAGTTGGCTACGGATTTGATCCTGAATTCATTACCAGAAAGTTACTCACAATTTTTGATGAACTACAATATGAATAATATGGAGAAATCAATTTTAGAGTCGCATTTGATGCTCAAAACTGATGAACAAAATATCAAGAAACCCTTTAGTAATGTATTGATGGTCCAAAAGGGAAAGGGAATGAAAAAGAAAGGCAAAGGCAAGGCTAAAGTTGTCAAGGCTGCTGCTCCACCTGTCGCAAAGCTTGTGGAACAAGTCAAGCCTCAGCCTGTTCCTGCTTCAAAACACCCAAAAGAAAAGGAAGGAAATTGTCATTTCTGTCATGCACTAGGACATTGGTTCAGAAATTGCAAACTCTATCTGGAAGATCTAAAGAAGAAAATGGGTAGTGCGACTACTACTACTACAGGTATTTATGTTATTGAAATTAATTTATCTACTAGTGATTCCTGGGTATTAGATACCGGATGTAGATCTCACATTTGTATAAATGTGCAGGGACTCACCAGAAGTAGAAAGTTGAAGAAAGGAGAAGTCATCCTCCGCGTAGGGAATAGAACAAGAATTGCTGCCCTGGCTGTTGGATCATATGACTTAGTCTTACCTAGTGGATTTATTTTAACTTTAAATAATTGTTATTTTGTGCCTGCCTTAAGCATAAACATCATTTCTGTTTCATGCTTGGATATGGATGGTTTTGATTTTATTATTGTAAATAATAAATGTTCCATTTCTCGTAAAGGTATATTCTAAGCATGAAAAGGTCCACTGATACTCTAGTCTTTAACATAAATACAAAGAGATTCAAGTCAAATGATTTGAATCAAACCTATCTTTGGCATTGTCGTCTCGAGCACATAAACGAGAAACGCATAACGAAGCTCCATAAAGTGGACTTCTAGATTCATTTGAGTCACTGTGTCCCTTTACTGGACACAGCGAAAGGGCAAGTGATTTATTGGGTATAATACATACTAATGTATGCGATCCATAAACACAATGGCTAAAGAAGGTTATCAGTACTTCGTTACATTTACTGATGATTTCAGCATATATGGTTATTTATATCTAATGAAACATAAAGCTGAATCATTTGAGATGTTTCGAACGTTTCAAAATGAAGTGCAGAATCGACTTGGTAAAACTATCAAAACACTTCGGTCAGATCGAGGTGGTGAATATTTGAGCTAAGAATTTGATGATCATCTTAGAAATTGTGGGATTGTCTCCCAATTGACTCCACTAGCAACTCCACAGTGGAATGGAGTTTCTGAAAGGAGAAATCGAACCTTATTAGATATGGTTCGATCTATGATGAGTCATGCAGATCTTCCATTATCCTTTTGGGGTTATGCATTACAAACTGCAGCTTTCACTCTAAATCGAGCTCCTTCTAAAGCGGTCGATGAAACACTATATGAGATATGGTACGGGAAGAGACCTAGTTTGTCTTTCCTTAAGATTTGGGGTTGTGAGGCTTACGTAAAACGACAAGTCTTAGAAAAACTAGCACCTAAATCTGACAAGTGTTTATTTGTGGGGTATCTTAAGGAAACAAAAGGATATTACTTTTACAATCCCGCTGATAACAAAGTGTTTGTTGCTCGGTATGGTGCCTTTATGGAAAAATAGTTTATTTCAAAAGACACTAGTGGGAGAGAAATTAATCTTGACGAAGTTCAAGAATCGCAGATAAACCCTGAACCGCTACTAAAAGTTCAACAACGTTCTGAACCAGTTGAACCTCCACAAGTGACACAAGGCCCACGTAAATCTGGTAGAGTAAGACATGAGCCAGAGAGATTCAGATTTCTTATTTCTGATAGTCGTGATGTGTTGCTTATGGATCAAAGTGAGCCCACCACTTATCAAGAGGCTATGTCTGGACCAGACTCAAATAAATGGCTAAGTGCCATGAACTCTGAGATGCAATCCATGTATGATAACCAAATTTGGAACTTGGTTGATTTACCTGAAGGTGGTAAGACCATTGTATGTAAATGGGTTTTCAAGAAGAAAACTGACATGGATGGCAAAGTGCATACTTTTAAAGCAAGACTTGTAGAAAAAGGTTTCAGGCAGACTCAAGGTGTTGATTATGATGAAACTTTTTCGCCAGTAGCCATGCTTAAATCCATAAGAATTCTAATTTCCATTGCTGCATATTATAACCTTGAGATATGGCAAATGGATGTAAAAATAGCTTTTCTTAACGGAAAGCTGCTTGAGGACATATATATGACACAACCTGAAGGTTTTGTACATCTTGAGAATTCTAGGAAGGTATGCAAGCTTCGAAGATCCATTTATGGATTAAAGCAAGCTTCTCGGAGTTAGAATCTTTGTTTTGATGAAGGAATCAAGGATTTTGGTTTTATTAAGAATGAAGATGAGCCTTGTGAATACAAGAAGGTCAGTGGGAGTGTAGTTATTTTTCTGGTACTGTATGTTGGTGATATATTACTCATTGGAAATGACATCCCAACATTGCAGAATGTCAAGTCTTGGTTAGGGAAGTGTTTCTCAATGAATGACTTAGGAGATGCAGCCTATATCCTAGGGATAAGGATCTATAGGGATAGATCTAATAGGCTAATCGGTCTAAGTCAGAGTGCTTACATAGACAAGGTGCTGAATATGTTTAGTTTGCAAGACTCTAAAAGAGGATTGTCGCCAATGTCTCATGGTATAAATCTCAACAAGATTCAATGTCCTAAGACAAATGATGAACGAGACCGTATGAATAAGATTCCATATGCATCAGCATCAGATCTATCATGTATGCCATGCTATGCACTCGACCTGATGTATCATACGCTTTGAGCACTACAAGTAGATATTAGTCAGATCCTGGTGAGAGTCACTGGATAGCAGTAAATAACATTCTTAAATACTTAAGAAGGACTAAGGAAGTGTTCTTGGTCTATGGAGGTTTTGAAAATGATCTAGTTGTAAATGGTTACACAGATGCAAGTTTTCAAACTGATATAGATGATTTTAGATTGTAGTCTGGATATGCGTTTACTTTAAATAGGGGTGCAGTAAGCTGGAAAAGTTTGAAGTAAGAGACTATGGCAGATTCTACAACTGAAGTTGAGTATATTGCAGCGTCCGATGCAGTAAAGGAGGCAGTTTGGATCAAAAAGTTAATTTCTAAACTAGGTGTAGTTCCAAGTATTTCTAACCCTGTTTGTTTGTATTGTGACAATAACGGGGCAATAGCACAGGCCAAGGAACTTAGATCACACCACATATCCAAATATATACTCAAACGTTTTCATCTCATCAGAGAAATTATTAAGAGGGGAGACGTAAAGATTTGCAGAATACCTACTGAAGACAACGTTGCAGATCCATTGACGAAAGCTCTTTCACAAGCAAAACATGGTGGTCATGTTAGATCATTAGGCATTAGATGGATGTATGATTGGCTCTAGTGCAAGTGGGAGATGTTGGGGCATGTGCCCTAGGTCAATCCATTAATTGTCTTTATGAATACTTTTAGTTAATAAAATAAAGGATTTCATTTGTTGTTTATTATAATTAATTTACATGTTTACATTATAATAAGATCCATGGGTATTTGCAGAAATATCCTAAATGTCCATAGTCGATCATTATACTGAGAACTATAATGAATTAAGACTAGAGTGAGTCTTGATTGATGATCAAATGATGATTATACGTATAGGGATACGAATCAAGATCACGAGTACTTGTTAGGTAATAAAGTACTGGAATAACCCCCTATGAGAACATTACATGGATTAAGTCATAGTTATTTCTCATGATAGATATATTTTTTAGTCATTTGACTTGAGATTACCAGAAACTTCAACATTAAGAACACAATGATTTGACATAATCAAACGTTGTCTTTAATTAGACGATTATAAAGGTTATGATTGTTTATTGTGTGAGCAATGTGATGAAGTTGTGTAATCGAGATAGAAATTGTCCATCTCATATAAAGAGAGATATCCAATGGATCCCTCAAAGTGTTAGACAGTTAAATGACCTAGTCTAAGGGAATTGATATTGATCAATGTCACTTAGATGTTTTCAGTCAACCTAGAGATCGAGACTAGTACGATTGAACATGTTGGATGACAATTCCATGCCTTATGTTTGATCAAAAGGATATCGCGTGACAAAAAAGATGTCGTATACACTATTGATTAGGTTGTATCGATTTGATATTCGTACAACTTGGGTAGTCATAATGTCTTGCTAGAGGCCGCTTATGACTTGTATACCAAAATGTGTTTTGGTACACTACCAACGTTGTATGAGCTTATTGGGTCGCACACTAAGAATGGTTTTTGCGAGATTTTAAGATGGTTCAGAAAAATGAATTTTATATGATAAAATTCATGACAGAAACATCCTTGTAGTGTATTACACTTATTCTTCTTTAAGTAGGGGTATATGTGTAATTTACTTAATCGTCTATATAAAAGGGTTGTATAAATAGACGCTTTAAGTTAGAACACACAGATGAAATTTTTAGGGCGGAAACTCTATTTTCATTTAGAAACGAATTAGGGTTTTCTAGTACGCTCTGGATCGTTTTGGAGAGAAACAAAAAGGTTTGTATTCTTTTGAAGCTAGCATTTCGAATCTTGGCCGCCGTTCGTGTGTGGACTGCTGGTAGAGGGCGTTCGTCGTTGGCAGCGCCTTAGAGATCGATCAACCTTCAGAAAGGTATTTTGCGACCGAGGTATTATTAAGTTTTCTTGGTTTAAATGTTTTAATGGAATTAGATTCGGATCCTGTTGGGGTTTTTGTCAAAATTATTTTGTAATCTCCGCTACATATGAACCCCAAAACCCAACACTATGACTATAGGTCATTGACCTCATTTGATGACACTTTTGATGTCACTTTTCATGGCACTGTTAGTTTTAAGTGCTATGACTATGAGTCCTTGACCTCATTTGATGACACGTTTGATGTCACTTTTCATGGCACTGTTAGTTTTAAGTGTTATGACTATGGGTCATTGACCTTGTTTGATGTCACTTTTCATGGCAATGTTAGTTGTAAGTGCTATGACTATGAGTCATTAGCCTCATTTGATGACACATTTGATGTCACTCCTCATGGCACTGTTAGTTTTAAGTGCTATGACTATGGGTCCTTGACCTCGTTTGATGACACTTTTAATGTCACTTTTCATGGCACTGTAAGTTTTAAGTGCTATGATTATGGGTCCTTGACCTCATTTGATGACACATTTGATGTCACTTTTCATGGCACTGTAAGTTTTAAGTGCTATGATTATAGGTCTTGACCTCGTTTGATGACAATTTTGATGGCATCGTTTATTCTCAAAAGGTTCGTTGAACCTAGTCAATTGTTTTTTTCTTGGCATATTCGATGTTTCACTTTACTCGGTGGAGCATTTGATGAAAATCCATTGAACCTAGTTCATGTCATGTTTTATAGCACATTCAATGCTCCAACCCGCCATTAAAAACTTAATGATGTGGCATGATTTTAGTCAGCCTCGTTCGTTGTGCAACATTGGGTCACGTGAAGAGAAGGTTATAAGAAGAGGCATCCCTCTCATTCGTAACTTGCACCTTTGAGTTTTTTAGAGCTCTCACTAGTAGTTTCCTTTAGAAGCTCCGAAGTTTTCTTCATAATCTTTGCATTCTTCACAAATTTCTGAGCCATTTATTTGCTTTCTATCCAATTTTGGAAGCTTTTTGAAGTTGTTTTTGGAGGATGTCTAAAGGTACTGATTCTTGCTCTCCTATTTCTAATTCATCTTAAAGTATGAATGTTCCTAAGTTAAATTTCTCTATAGATAAAGGGTATAGTTCACATAGATGTGTTAAGTGACTAAATCTTCCTGATGATATTGTTTTAAAGCCCAGGAGAATCAGAAACTCTACACATCTTTTCAATCTTTTGATCATGTGTCTAAGCTAACTTGTCAAGATGTAGTTAATATGATAGCTAGAGACTTCGGTGTCAAAAAACCTTATGTTTTTTTTGTTACGAGACTAATGGATATACCTTGTAACGCCTCCCCTAGACTCTGCATATTCCTTGATTCTCTGAAGGGGGTTGAGGTTCCCCAGACCCTTTCTATTCCATGGTTTTCCAAAGCTATGGTATTCAACCTGCCTAACTATCACCGAACTCTTGGCGTTTAATAACTTGCTTCATCATCGATTGCAAACAATTAAAGGCCCCGTATTGCATTAATATGTTTAGACACATTATCTTGATTAGAAACATCAAGAATGATCGAGCCGGTTGGGTCAACTTTCGTCATCGCGCTTGCATAAGGAAATTAATATATATGAAACTTATTCCTGCTGCTTGTGAGGATTGGAAAGAAAAATACTTTTTTGATGATGGAGAAGGCAGGGACTAGTCAAGGGTCTTTCCTTTCTCTTGGGTTGTTGCTAAAGATGTGATGTCCTTGAGTGATTCCCTTTAAATCAGTATGAGGCTAGAATTTGAGATATACTATGTGGTGGATGTCGAATCAAGGTTATTGACCTTCTTGATGAAAAGGTGCTTGTTGAATTAGGCTTAAGCCTCTTGAGTGGAAATGGTATATTATCCTTCGTTACTTTCGTTCTCTATTTTTCTTTTCACTGTTGGCTTTGCTAACTGAGCTTCTTTCTATTTCTCAGAGTGTGATTTTAAAGGTGCCATTCTCGAGAAAAGGAAATTGGCTGCCCAAACTGCCCAGGAAAAGTGGGAGAAGAACGTGAAGAAAAGAACAATGGTAAAAGTGACTAAAAATAGTGAGGCTACCTTCCCTGATCCAACTTCCATGCCATTTTCTCAAGGATTGGATGAAGCTTATGCTCCAAAGTGGGGAGTAAAGTTAAATGATTCTTGCCTTGAAGACTTACGTATTATGGATGACTTGATGTTATGGGGGGCACCCCTTGTGGTCACAAAAAGCTGCTGTTATGCCCGTCTAGGAAACATGGTCCAATGGTTTCGAAGTGCTGGCTATGGTATTGTATTTGAACACGTAGATTTGTGCTTGAACTTCTAATTATGTTCCTATAAAAAACCATTCTTTTTTGCAGAACAATTTGTACCTTGGAGATGCATTGATAGAGATGTCTAGCATGGCGGCGATGCTCAGTGAGAAAGAGAGAGAACTTGCTTTTGAGAAGAAAATAAATGGTTCCTTAAAACTAGAGATGTTGGCTGTGATCAGGACCTGAGGAACTCAATATCGGCAAATCACGAATTCCCAAAAGAACTTCTGTAACTTTTGATCTGTTATTGTGGCTAGTGTTTCTGCCTCAACTCACTTAGTGAAGTGATCAACTGTGACGATGACAAGTTTTATTTGTCTAGTGGCTGGTGGAAATGGACCAAGTTTGTTCATGCCCCACACAGCGAATGGCAGAGCTGAATCAATAATAGACATCTCTTCCCCTAGTTGATGTTGTAGATGAGGATTTTTTTTATAACGATCACACTTTTTGACAAAAATGATGGCATCTTTCTGCATGTTAGGCCAATAGAATCCTTGCCTCAATATCTTAAAAGCTAATGACCTTCCTCCTAGGTGTTACCCGCATATTCCTTCATGTAATTCTCTTATTGCATGTTCAACTTCTGATGGAGGTAGGCAGCGTAGATAAGGAAAATGAATGATCTCTTATATAGAATACCATCAATAATTGAGTACTCAGCCGAGCTTGCCATCAACTTTTTCGTTTTGGTACGATCATCAGGCAAGTATCCCTTTTCTAGATAAGCTTTGATTAGATCAATCCAGCATGGCTTATGTGAGATGTTGATAACCTGTTGCACATCAATATTAAGTTCATCTATCTCTTCACATTAGACGACTTCTTTAATGACTTCACCGCATAACGCCATTTTGGAAAGGGCATCGGCCTTTGTGTTTTGATTTCTGGATATATGATGAATTTGACATTCATGAAAAATGGACATGGAAGACTTTACTATTTGCAGGTAACTTTTCATTTTGGGTTCTTTTGCTTCATATTCTCCTTTTAGCTGCATAACAACTAGTTAAGAATCACTAAAGATCTATAATTTCTCTACTTGAAGTGCTCGAGCTAATCCAAAGCCAGCAATAATTATCTCGTACTCAGACTCATTATTTGTGGCTGAGAAATTGAACTTGATGACATATTGGATAGTGAAGCCACTTGGAGCTTCTAACATGAGCCCCGCTCCACTTCCAGAATTGTTTAACGCTCCATCAATGTAAAGGCTCCAAAGATCTTTGTTTGGCTCTTCTTCATTGATGCAAGAATCTCCTTCACTTGGGTAAGTGAATTCCGTAATAAAGTCAGCTAAATCTTGACCCTTGATTGCACTTTTAGGCTTGTATGTGATGTCAAATTCACTTAACTCGATCAACTAACTTAACATTGGTCCGCTTATGTCGGGGCTATGTAGAGTTTTTCGAAGCGGCTTGTTGGTCAACATGACTATAGGCTGCGCTTGAAAATATGACCGTAATTTTCTTGTTGTTATGACTATGGCCAAAGCATATTTCTCAATTGGTGAATATCGAGTCTCTGCTCCTTGAAATATTCGGCTAACATAGTAAACTGGACTTTGGAACTTTGCTTCTTCTTTGATCAAAATATAACTAATAGCCACTTCTGATACTGCTAGGTACATGAACAGAGGCTCCCCTTTCAATGGTTTGGTGAGCAAAAGGGGCATGCTATGTATATCTTTAGTTCTTCAAAAGACTTTTGGCATTCATCGGTCCATTTGAAACTTTGAGGACTTTTTAGTAGGCTGAAGAAGTAAGTAGACCGATCTGTTGAACGAGATAAAAATCTTCCCAAAGCAGTAAGGCAACCCATCAATCTTTGAACGCCTTTAATATTCTTTGGAGGGGACATGTCTATTAGCGCTTTGATTTTTTTTTTGGATTTGCTTCTATCCCTCTTTTTGAAACCATCAAACCCAAAAATTTACCCAAAGCCACTCTAAAGGCACACTTGGCTGGGTTGAGCTTCATTCCGTACAATCATAAAATATGAAATACCTCAATTTTCGACCCTATCAGGGACTTAATGACATAGTTCACTAATCTCAGGTATGTAGCTCCAACAATTTTCAAACCAAATGGCATTATTTTATAACAATATAATCCATGTTCAGTGATGAAAGACATTTTTGGCATATCTGATTCTTCCATTTAGATCTGATTGTATCCGCTAAAGGCATCCATGAACATAAGCAATTCATAGCATGCAATAATGTCCACAAGAATGTCTATTCTTAGAAGAGGAAAGAAGTCTTAGGGGAAAGCTTGGTTGAGATCTGTGAAATCGATACGCATTCTCCATTTTCCATTTGGCTTCTTGACTATGACGGGGTTTGAAATCCACTTAGGATATTAGATTTCCCTTACTATATATGCCTTCAACAATTTGTCCACCTCTTCATTGATGGCTTTCTATCTCTCTTAGGTGAATAACATTTTCTTTTGTTTTATTGCCTTTCTTTTTGGATCGACATGGAGTCGACGAGTAATGACCATCGGTTCTATTCCAGGCATATCATCTATTACCCAAAAAAATACGTCCTTATTATCCCTAAAAAATTGAGTGACTTTGATAGTTGTTTCTCGATCAAGGTTTGAGACCATAAATGTGACATTTTGTTGGTCTCCTTCATCAACTAATACTGGGATCAATTCTTCTGCCGAGTTGTCTTTTGTTTGTTTAACTCACTTGCATCTATAGAGTCAACAGGGAGGACTTCACTTCCTGATTTGGAAGATTTAAAAGTCATAAAGTAGCAAGTCGGCCATCTTTTGGTCTTGTTTCACTTCTTCAATCCCTTTAGGGGTTGGAAACTTCATCTTCAAGTGATACGTTGAAGGAATGGCCCTGAACAAGTTTAAGCTAGTCCTTCCTAAAATGATATTGTATGTTGAAGGGACTTTTACCACTAAGAAATTGACCATGTGGGCTACTTGTAGTGCTCCCTCCCTAAGTGTTACTTGTAACATTATTGTTCTTTCAGTTTTCATTTCTCCTCCATTAAAGCCATACAAGGGGGTGACTAAAAATATAAATTGAGTGTTGTCAAAGCCTATTCCTTTAAATACATAATAGTATAAAACATCCACAGATGATCCAACTATCGACCAAGGCCCTTCGGACTGAGAAGTTTCCAATAATTAGTTCGATGACCAGCGGGTCATCAGGAGGAAACTTGATGCCTTCTAAATCTTCATCTGTGAAGGTTATTTCCTTTAAGATCCGTGTCTTCTTAGGTAAAGCTTCTATTGTCGAACATTCTCTGGCATAGGCTTTTCTGGATGAGGAAGACATACCTCACCCACCTGGTCTTTCAGAGATAACGTTAATAACACGCCCTTTGATTTGTTTTGCCTTATTAGCTTCCTTGTTATCAACTTTGTCATCTCGGCGATTTGGCTGGAAGTCTTTTCTTTTTTGATTACTGCCACGTTCAAGAAATTTATCCAAACAACCCTGGCAAACTTGAAAATCAAGTTCATTTTTCAACTGTCTGCAGTCTTCTATATTCTGACCATGATCTTTAGGGAAATGACAATACAAGGTTTTGTCTCTTTCCGCATCATTGACCTCGTTTGATGACACATTTGATGTCACTTTTCATGGCACTATTATTTTTAAGTGCTATGACTATGGGTCCTTAACCTCATTTGATGACATTTTTGATGTCACTTTTCATGGCACTGTTAGTTTTAAGTGCTAAGAATATGGGTCCTTAACCTCGTTTGATGACACATTTGACGTTACTTTTTATGGCACTATTTGTTTAAGTCCTACGACTATGGGTCCTTGACCTCGTTTGATGACACATTTCATGGCAATTTTATTTTTAAATGTTATGACTATGGGTCCTTGACCTCATTTGATGCGACTTTTGATGTTATTTTTTATGGCACTGTTAGTTTAAGTGCTATGACTATGGGTCCTTGACATCATTTGATGACACATTTCATGGCACTATTATTTTTAAATGCTATGACTATGGGTCCTTTACCTAATATGATGACACTTTTGATGTCACTTTTCATGACACTGTTAGTTTTAAGTGCTATGACTATAGGTCATTGACTTTGTTTGATGACATTTTTGATGTCACTTTTCATGGCACTGTTAGTTTGAAGTGCTATGACTATGAGTCGTTGGCCTCATTTGATGACACATTTGATGTCACTTTTCATGGCACTGTTAGTTTTAATGGCATTGTTAGTTTGAAGTGTTATGACTATGGGTCCTTGACCTCATTTAATGACACTTTTGATGTTACTTTTCATGACACTGTTAGTTTTAAGTGCGATGACTATGAGTCCTTGACCTCGTTTGATGATACATTTGATGTCACTTTACATGGCACTGTTAGTTTTTAGTGTTATAACTATGGGTCCCTGACCTCGTTTGATAATGGCTGTGTAAGTTTTAAGTGCTATGAGTATGGGTCCTTGACCTCTTTTGATGACACATTTGATGTCACTTTTCATCGCACTTTAAGTTTTAAGTACTATGATTATGGGTCCTTGACCTCGTTTGATGACAATTTTGATGGCATTGTTTGTGCTCAAAAGGTTCATTGAACCTAGTCAATTGCATCTTTCTTGGCATATTCAATGCATTACTTTACTTGGTGGAACGTTTGATGAAAATCTATTGAACCTACTGAATGTCATGTTTTATAGCACATTCAATGCTCCAACTCGCCTTTAAAAACTTAATGACGTGGCATGATTCTAGCCAGTCTATATCATCATGCAACATTGGGTCACGTGCAGGGAAAATTATAAGAAGAGGTATGCCTCTCATTTGTAACTTGCATATTTGAGTTTTTTAGAGCTCTGACTAGTAGTTTCCTATAGAAGCTCCGAAGTGTTCTTCATATTCTTCGTGTTCTTCGCAGATTTCTGGGCCATTTACTTGCTTTCGATCGATTTTGGAGTCTTTTTGAAGTTGTTTGTAGAGGATGTCTAAGGGTACTCATTCTTGCTCTCCTCTTTCTGATTCATCTTCAAGTATGAATGTCCCTAAGTTAAATTTCTCTATTGATAAATGGTCTCGTTTACATAGATGTGTTAAGCGACCAAATCTTCCTGTTATTATTTAGAAGCCCAGGGGAATCAGACACTCCACACATTTTTCAATCTTTTGGTCATATGTCTAAGCTAACTTGCCAAGATGTGGCTAATATGATAGCTGAAGACTTTGGTATCAAAAAACATTATGTTTGTTTCGCCTCGAGACCAATGGATAAACCATGTAACGCCTCCCCTAGACTCTATGTATTCCTTGATTCTCTATAAGGGTTAAGGTCCCCCCCAGACCCTTTCTATTCCTTGGTTTTGCAAAGCTATGGTATTCATCTTGCCCAACTGTCAACGAACTCTTGACATTTGATAACTTGCTTCATTGTCCGTTGCAAACAATTAAAGGCACCATTTAGCATTAATGTGTTTATACACATTTTCTTGATTAGAAACATCAAGAATGATCGAGCTGGTTGGGTCAACTTTCATCATCGCACTTGTATAGGGAAATTAATAGATAGGAAATCTATTCCTGCCACTTGAGAGGATTAGAAGGAAAAATACTTTTTTGTAGATTAGGAAGGCGGAGACTGGTCTAGCGTCTTTCCTTTCTCTTGTGCTGTTGCTAAAGATGTGACATCCTTGAGTGATTTCCCTTTAGATTAGTATGAGGCAAGAATTCAAGATATACTTTGTGGTGGATGTCGAATCAGGGCTATTAACCTTCTTGATGAAAAGGTACTTGTTGAATTAGGCTTAAGCCTCTTGAGTGGAAATGGTATACTATCCTTCCTTACTTTTGTTCTTTATTTTCTTTTCACTGTTAGCTTTGCTAGCTGAGCTTTTTCGTATTATTCAGAGTATGAATTTAAATCTTTTTTGTATTATTCTCAAGAAGAGGAAATTGGCTGCCCAAACTTCTCAGGAGAAGCGGGAGAAAGACATGAAGAAAAGAAAAATAGTAAAAGTAACTAAAGACGGTGAGGCTACCTTCCCTGATCCAGCTTCCATGCCAATTTCTCAAGGACTGGAATAAGCTTATGCTCCAAAGTGGGGAGTAAAGTTAAATGATTCCTGCCTTAAAGAATCACATATTTCGGAGGACTTGATAGTGAAAGGGAGCACCCTTTGTGACTGCAAAAAAGTAGCTGTTATGCCTGTTGAGGAAACATGGTCTAACGATTTCCAAGTGTTGGCTATGGTGTTGTATTTGAACACGTAGATTTGTGCTTGAACTTTTAATTATGTTGCTATAAAAACATTTTTTGTAGAATCATTTGTACCTTGGAGATGCATTGATCAAGATGCGTAGCATAACAACGATGCTCGATGAGAAAAGAGAGAATTTGCTCTTGAGAAGAAAAGAAATGGTTCTTTAGAACTGGATGTTGTCTATGATCAGGACTCGAGGAACCCATTTCAACAAATCACTGATTCCCAAAAGAACTTCTACACCTTTTGATCTATTATTGTGGCTAGTGCTTCTGCCTCGACTTGTTTAGTGAAGTGATCAAGTGTGACGATGACAAATTTTATTTGTCCAGTGGCTCGTGGAAGTCGGCCAAGTATGTCCATGCCCCACTTAGCGAATGGTAGAGGTGATTCAATAATAGACATCTCTTCCCCTAGTTGATGTTATAGAGGAGCATTTTTTGATAATGATCACACTTTTCGACAAAAGTGATGGCATCTTTATGCATGTTAGGCCAATAGAATCCTTGCCTTAATAGCTTAAAAGCTAATGACCTTCCTCTTAGGTGTTGCTCGCATACTCCTTCATGTACTTCTCTCATTGCATATTCAACTTCTAATGGAGGTAGGCAGCGCAAATAAGGCTAAGTGAATGATCTCTTATATAGAATGCCATCAATGATTGAGTACCTAACCGAACTCACCATCAACTTTTTCGCTTTGGTACGACCATCAGGCAAGTGTCCCTTTTCTAAATAATCTTTGATTGAATCAATCCAGCATGGCTCATGTAAGATGTTAATAAATTATTGCATATTAATACTAGGTTTATCTATCTCTTCATAGTAGATGGCTTCTTAATGACTTCTCCGGATATTGCCATTTTGGAAAAGGCGTTGGCCATTGTGTTATGATTTCTGGAGATATGATGAATTTGACATTCATGAAAAAGAAACATGGAAGACTTTACCATTTGCAGGTACCTTTTCATTTTGGGTTCTTTTGCTTCATATTCTTCTTTTGTCTACATAACAACTAGTTGAGAATCACTAAAGATCTTCAATTTCTCTACTCGAAGTGCTTGAGCTAATCCAAAGATAACAATCATTGCCTCGTACTCAGACTCATTGTTTGTGGCTAATAAATTGAACTTGATGGCATATTGGATAGTGAAACCACTCGGAGCTTCTAACATGAGCTTCGCTCCACTTTTAGAATTGTTTGACACTTTAGCAATGTAAAGGTTCTAAAGATCTTTATTTGGCTCTTCCTCATTGATGCAAGAATCTATTTCACTTAAGTTAGTGAATTCTGCAGTAAAGTCAGCTAAGACTTGACCCTTGATTGCACTTCTAAGCTTATATGTGATGTCGAATTCACTTAACTCGATTGCCCAACTTAACATTCATCCGCTTCTGTAGGGGCTATGTAGAATTTTTCGAAGTGGTTTGTTGTTCAATATGACTATGAGATGCGCTTGAAAATATGGCCGTAATGTTTTTGCTGTCATGACTATGGCCAAAGCAAATTTCTCAATTGGTGAATATTTAGTCTCTGCTCCTTGAAGTATTCGGCTAAAATAGTAAACTTGACTTTGCAGCATTGCTTCTTCTTTGATCAAAACATAACTAATAGCCACTTCTAATACTGCACGGTACATGAACATAGGCTCCCCTCTCAATGGTTTGGTGAGCAAAGGGGGGCTTGCTAATTATATCTTTAGTTCTTCAAAAGAATTTTGGCATTCATTAGTCCATTTGAAACTCTGAAAACTTTTTCGTAGGCTGAAGAAGTGAGCAGACCTATCTGCTGAACGAGATAAAAATCTTCCCAAAGCAGGAAGGCAACTCGTCAATCTTTGAAAGCATTTGATATTCTTTGGAGGGGACATGTCTATCAACGCTTTGGTTTTTTATGGATTTGCTTCTATCTCTCTTTTTGAAACCATCAAACCCTAGAATTTACCAGAAGCTAATCCAAATGCACACTTGGCTGGGTTGAGCTTCATTCTGTATAATCGTAAAATATCAAGTACTTCTAAAAAATTATCTACATGATTTCCTATTGAAGCACTCTTTACCAATATATCATCGATGTATACCTCAATTCTCAACCATATCAAGGGCTTAAGATATAGTTCACTAATCTCTGGTATGTAGCTCCAACATTTTTGAAACCAAACGACATCATTATATAACAATATAATTTGTGTTTAGTAATGAAAAACACTTTTGGCATATCTAACTCTTCCATTTGGATTTAATTGTATCCGCTAAAGGCATCCATGAATGTAAGCAATTCATATCCTACAGTAGCATCCACAAGAATGTCTAGTCTTGGCAGATGAAAGAAGTCTTTGGGGGCAAGCTTGGTTGAGATCTGTGAAATCGATACACATTTTCCATTTTCCATTTGGCTTCTTGACCATGATGGAGTTTGAAATCCACTCAAGATATTGGATTTCCCTTATTATATATGTCTTCAAAAATTTGTCCACCTATTCATTGATGGCTTTCTGTTTCTCGTAGGCGAATGACCTTTTCTTTTGCTTTATAGCCTTTCTCTTTGGATCAACATTGAGTCGATAAGTAATGACCATTGGGTCTATTCTAGGCATATCATTTATTGCCCAAGCAAATACGTTCTTATTATACCTAAAAAAATGAGTGACTTCGATAGTTCTTTCTCGATCAAGGTTTGAGCCCATAAACATGTCCTTTTGTTGGTCTCCTTCATCCACAAATACTGTGATTAATTCTTTTGCCGGAGTTGGCCTGTGTTTGTTTATCTCACTTGCATCTAAAGAGTCAATAGGGAGGACTTCACTTCCTAATTTGGATGATTTAAAAGTCATAAAGTAGCAAGTCATGGCCATCTTTTGGTCTCATTTCACTTCTCCGATCCTTTCTGAGGTTGAAAACTTCATCTTCAAGTGATACGTTGAAGGAATGGCACTAAACAAGTTTAAGCTAGTCCTTCTTAAAATGATATTATATGCTGAAGGTACTTTTACCACAAAAAAATTGACCATGTGAGTTACTTGCGGTGCTCCCTCCCCAAGTGCTACCGGTAACATTATTGTTCCTTTAGTTTTCACTTCTCCTCGATTAAAGCCATACAAGGGGTGACTGATGATATCAATTAAGTGTCCTCAAAGCCCATTCCTTTAAATGCGTCATATTATAAAACATCCACAGACGATCCACTATCGATCAAGGCCCTCCGAACTATGAAGTTTCCAACAATTTCTTCGATGACCAGCTAGTCATTATGAGGAAACTCGATGCCTTCTAAATCTGCATAAGTTAAGGTTATTTCCTTTAAGATCTGTGCCTTCTTTGGTAATGCTTCTACTGTCAAACATTCTCTAGCATATGCTTTTCTTGATGAGGAAGACATACCTCCAACTCATGGTCCTCTAAAGATAATGTTAATCACACGCCCTTTGATTGGTTCAGCCTTCTCAGCCTCCTCGTTATCAACTTTGTCATCTCGACGATATGGCTTGAAGTCCTTTCCTCTTCGTTTATTGCCACGTTCAAGAAATTTATCCAAGCGACCCTAGAAAACTTGAAACTCAAGTTCATTTTTTAACTGTTTGCAGTCTTTCGATCATGACCATGATCTTTAAGGAAACGACGATCCAACGTTTTGCCTCTTTCCACAACATTAGACGTCATTGGCTTCGACATTTTATGTATTGTTTGGATTGGATTGCAAACAATATTTGACTTATGGATGTGTTGAGGGGAGTATACTTGTTAAACCATAATATGTTTCCTAATTTAGTACTCAAAGTAGAGTATTGCCTAACTTTCTTGTTTGATTCACTGTTCTTGTTATCCCACGTTCCTCACCTTTTGGTCTCTCGTTCAGGTTGAACGCCCTCTTCAATGTATTTTCCTACTTTCTCTTGACGTTCAGCTATGGTCCTTGGTGGGTTCTTGGCTAAAGAAACTTTTAGATGTTCGTTTGTAGTTCCATCGGTGAAAGCAACAACTGCAATCGATTGGTCCAAGTTCGGGACTTTTAGTGCTTCATTTGTGAAACGAGTTATGTACTCCCTCAAGGATTCACCAATCATTTGTCTAATGGCCATTAAGGAAGTAGAACTCGTGGCATGTGTTTTGCTCCCTATGAACTGGTTTACAAATCTTTCACTTAATTGCTTGAAAGAACTGATGGAGGCTGGGGGTAACTGAAGATACAAAAACTTGTGCCAGCCCTCTGAGTGTTTATGGAAAACCTTTGCAATTTATTGCGTCGGGAACACCGTGGAGAAAAAGAACTGCGTTAAAGTTTAAAACATGTTTAGTGGGGTCACCTGTGCCATTATATCTATCAATATTAGGCATCTTAAATCCCTTTGGGAGGGGTTCCTTAACTATTTCTTAAATAAAGGGTGGTGGCCCAGCTTCGTAAGTAATCATCTCATTAAACTTCCTTTAAGGGAATATAACCTCCTTATGTATTGAAACTTTGAGTCTCTCTTATAGTCTTTTCTCCATTTCAAGTTCGATTTTTGCTTCGATGTCTTGGGGGTCATGACCAAAGCGAGATCCATCAAAAACTGCTCTTTTGTGTCATTCCCCACTTAGAACATCAAACTGTTCCTACAACTAGCTAAGTTTTTCTTTCAGTTCCTCCACACCTTTTTCACCATTATTTTGTAGGGTCTCCGACCTTTCTTTTCCCTTTTTCTTGACGTCTCTGCTCCAACTCTTCCCTCAAATCATTTTGTCGATGTCATTCTATCTCTTCTCTAAAGTCACGAGAATTTCGCTGCGAGGGAGATTGCCTCAAGGATTCGTGGGAGTTGTCTTCAGGGACATGGGTTAGGGAGCCTCTCGAAGGTTGATGCCCCTCTCGCGGTTAGTTTCTTGCTCTAGAATTTCTAATTCTTGCAACCATGATTGATGGCCATCCTTCTTGAGCCAAATGATGCATCAACTAACCTCAATGGGGCTCGAAACAATGGAACGAACAAATCTAGAGACGTTCACCAGTGCTCCTTTGTCGGACTCTAGAAAATAGACACGGAGTGGGGGCTTCTGGGGAGATTACTTCGATGCCTAAGTTAGAGAGGGAATTCAAGAGACGAAGGATTTTTTGGGATTTTAAGAGCTTACCTTTAGTCCCTGATTAGTCTTGTATTTATAGGCTAAAAAAATGTACTAGGTCAAAATACCTGCCTTCTCTCTCTCATTCTTTTTGGGGATTCACAATATTAGGTAAGTGTTGGGAGATTTGGGTTCATCAAGAATCCCGTTTCTCCATACTTACCAAATTGAGGAAATCTTTTCCTTTACTATTTACGAATCTCGTTTTTCGAGGGTTCTCAAATTTGGGAGATCTTTCTTTAACTATTTATGAATCATGTTTTTCGAAGGTTTCCAATTTGAGAGATCTTTCCTTAACTATTTATGAATCCCCTTTTTTTAGGGTTTCCAAATCCAGGAGATCTTTCCTTTCTATGTCCTTGAGATCTGCATACAATGATCTCTATTAATGGTATTATGTCTACTCTATCAACATGAAAAATTGAGCATAACATAAAAAAACTGACAATGCTACACTCAAGACACTTCAAATACATCATTTTTTGACAATGTTACACTTGTTATATAGGGAGCGTGTGTCGACCTTAAAAGGCGGGAACGCTGGGAAGGTTGAATATGTAGAGCTATTATAAGGTGTCCCGGGGTTAGGGGACGACCCCCTAGATCCACATCTAATGGTCACTTCTCTCTTCCTCTCCTTCCCCCACTAAAAAAATTGTTGCACCGAATTCCTTCATTTATTCATCATGAATCTTCTCATTTCTTCTCTTTCACTGATGAATACACCCTCAAAGTTGATTATTTTTATAAAAGAGGATATTTTGTATGGGATGATGAATGGTTTATATTTTGATTTAATTTTGCCTATTATATTTATTGGAGCTTGTAATACTATTTCTCATAACTTTGTCATTAATATAAATATTGATGTTATTGTCAATTACATAAATATTATCAATATTGACAATATTGTCTATTCAATAGTACTATTCTAAATAGGTGACAATTGATCTAGTTTTTGTTTAATAAGGACTTATTATAACGATTAGTTAGGAAGAAGATAATTAATGTACAACTCCATATTGAAAGATAATATTGTTGCTATTGTTAATATAGACAAAGTAATAATATTACTTTATGTCAATATTTTTTGTGACTATTATACAAATAGCCAAAATAATATTTTGGGTAAAAATATGTATATAGTTGCATGATAAATAGAAAGATGCATATGGCGTGCGAAAGTGAATATTTCGCGTATGGTGAATATTTGTTTAGTTTCACACTCTATAATTTTTTTGTAATTGACACATGTCGAGCGCGCATAATAGTTTCATGTATTTTCTTATTATTTGTAGTAGTAGTAAGTGGGATATCATCTCCACATGATTTTGCAAACTTCGAAGGATAGTGTTTTTTTCGTTTTGTTTTCCCTGATTTAGTTAATCTAATTAAACATGAATTGAAATACTAAATAACTAAAAGCTATGACTACTAACTTAATTAATCAAACTAATTAAACTAACTTAAACAATTCAATGCAAACTTAATTAAAAGAAACTCAAATTCAATATAATATAAATATCTAAACAAACATCTAAACAACCACTACTAAACAATATAATATACTTGGATTGCATTCAAACAGTAGAACATAACATTACCTCGTAACCTAGTTATAATTATGTCACAGGGAATCTTGGAATTATTAAATCCTAATTTATAATATATCGATAGCCTTTAGCAAGCCGTCGATTTTCCTATATTCAATGGAAAATAGCCATATCCTTATCATTGTAAATCTACCTATTGGATAAAATGCAATAAAATAGAAATGAGATAGCATTGATACTAAATGAAAATCATGTCTAATCTAAACCAAATATTAATCAAAATATGCCAATCAATAACTAACTTAGAACACAATCACCTAGCACATCCACTCGGGTAATTTGGCCCTATAAATTAATCTTAGTTACTACTTCTACAATTATTGTCATTAATCATATACTTGGATTCAAAAAATCGAATATCATAATGTATATTGCACATTATGCATACAATATCAATCCTCATTAGTTGTAATATGCAAAAAGAACTTATTAAAATCGTGATAGTTGTGTATGAATAGATTTAAAGCATTAAGTACATGATTCATTAATTATAACTATATAGCAATCTAAAGTATATACATGTTTAGGATTTGTTTAGATTAATAAACTACTCACTCATGCTAGAAATAAAAAAACACAATAATATAATTGAAAGATATAATTAAATAAGTACATCTGATTGAAATAACGAATCTCTAATGTTGCTTCAAACATAAACTCAATAAAAACTAACTTACGGCTCTCACAAACTTGTTAAGAGAAAAGAAGGCTCATAATTTTGAAGCCCTAGGTTCCTATTTATAGTTTCCTAAACTATACAAATCATAGATAAACTCAAACTCTTTGTAGTAATCTAAAAAACTCGCCATTGACCCTAACAATTTTGTCAGCGAGCCATATGTTGTTCACAAATCACTAAGTTAATCACTAAAAATATCATTTTGTGCTCCACCGATTCATCTAGCAATTTCCTTATAAATCCCAGTTCGCTGGCTATTCGCTGGACCTTTTATGCTTCTATTTTTTGTAGCAATTCCTATGTAATCTCATATCCCTAATGATTCACTGGCTATGTTCTTCTGTTTATTGTTTTGCTCTTCATCTTTTTTTTCTTCTATTTCTTCATTTTTCATAATTAAATCATGAAATCACAAAACAAGAGAGTACCCAACGCAATATTATCATTAATATCTAAAATCAACCTAAATTACACTATAAAGCATGTCTAATTATTGACTTGCTAAATACCCCTAACTTAGCATTTTGCTATCTTGAGCAAATGAATACTCTCAATCACATTCTCTTTTCATTCTTTATACACCGATTTCAATCTTATTCATCTTAACTTTAAATAATAGAAGTTTTTAAATAGAAGCGATCTTCAAATAGAAACATAGTGCCCACAAGTAAATGAAAGTTATGATAGAATAAAATGATTTTAGAAAAAAATGAACCATCACTTAATGATAACTCAACCACCCACTGCATTACCCTTTAGAATTTAAAGTTCAATCAATACCAATGCAAGCACATGATATCATTTTTCTCAATCTCTACTAACAATAATCAAGCTTACAATGACTAGTATAAAATCTTAAAACATAAAAACCACTAGATTCATCTTAGTTTTAGAAAAATACTTTTTAAATAGTACTGCAACCAAAATCAATAGGAATTTCGCCAAGATACCAATATATGTATTGTTCAAAATGTGTTAGACAAAGAAATATTTCACTTAATCTTAGCTTTAAGCACTCGAGCTAAATCTTTTCTTTGAAAAGTTTAAGAACATCTGTCTTTTTCATCTATCTTTTTTTCTACTTCATCCTAATTATTTTTTCATTATTATTTATTTATTTATTTATTTATTTTTCTTTTGACTTTTAAGTCCCTGCTCCATTTTCTGTTGACATTCTCACATTTTTTGTTAGGTTTAAGGTTCACATGCAGTGAAAAATAAAAAACAATTTAAAAAATTCCAATATGATCGAAAATAAGTTCCATTAAACTAGATCAACAAAAATAAACTATACCTTAATCCATGATTTCTTTCTCTAATTATTCGATCTCCAAAACGTTCAAGTGCGCGTCCTCTATAAAAAATCCAGACACAAATGGCGATCACAATTTTGTACTAGCCTCAAGAGAGATTGAAAATTCTTTCTCTCTCCCAAAATCAAGAGAACTCGAAAATAGCAAACATAAAAATCTTTTTTTGTTTTAGGGTTTCCTCATCTCTTTATATGTGTAGATAAGCCCTCACTAAAAATCCTATTCGCAATACAACTATTGTATTTATGCAGTTTTAGCAAATTACACATACACCCCTATTAATAAGTTATCATATAACAAATCATAAGAGCTTTTATATCATGAATTTTAGCATATCGAATTCATTATTCTGGACCAATTGAAATTATGCAAAATCATTCATTGTATGCGACCCAATAGGTTCGTGTAGCGTTGGCAGTGAATCAAAAACCATTTTAATACACAAGTCACATAACGACCTAAATTAATTAAACTAGGGTTAGTGTTAAAGTGATTAAATCAGGTTTGGATGAAAATTTGATAATCGAGGATCAAGGAACTGATTTTGATGTTGTCTTGATGAATTACAACAATATTCACATGCTTAACTTAGAAATCACAATAGGTTTTGAAAGGAATTGAGGTTTTATTGGATTTGGGAGAAACTAGGGAATGTATGGGATTTAATAATTTTAAGCTAATTGATGTTGTTTTATCAATTTAACTAATGTCTTGGAGTCACCATTGAGTGGAAAGTGATTAAATCAGGTTTGGTTAGCTGTTTGGAGTGTTGGGGACAAAATTCTTGACTTGAGAATTCTATATCAAAGCGCAATTAGCACGTTAACCAGACCGGCTAGCACACTAACTAGTTTGGGCTCTTTATTGTTTTTTAAAATGAAGAACAATAGCGCGCTAGACAAATCTCCTAGCTTGCTAACTCCACCCAGTGCGATAGGTAGACCCATTAGTATGCTAATGACAGATGAAAACTGAATTTAAATGACTGTTTTTGTAATTTTTGACTTAATACATACCTAAACACCTATAAATATATTAAATATGTAAAATTGGACTTCAAGGACGTAAGGGACCGTAGCTCTGGCATCGAGGAGCTAGTCCGGTCGGATTCAGGAGTTTAGGTAAAATGGAGCGTGGATTGAGGTGCGTAAACCCATTGGAATGCCTCGTAGAATTCATGGCTTGTTTTATCGATATCAGATTTCATGTATGATTACTGATGGGCACACATGTGGTTTCACTCCTATTTCGATTTGTATATACATTGGTTATGGCTAAATCACTTACATGGGTTACTTGTGTTTAGTGTTTGTGTCAACGATAGTAGAATATATCTGTGAATATCAGGATAGATGTAAGATGTTCCTTCGACTTGAAATAGCATCTGGAGGGGTTCATCTGTTAACCATAGTTGGGGTTTAGTCATTGTAAGCTTGTAAGTATATACGTAGTTCCTGTCCTATTTTATCTAGTACTAGCTGGTTTAGGTCAGAGTTTTCTAGTGATTATACGATTGTTTATTTATTAATGCATTGTTTCTGAGCTTGTTTATTGAGTATTTGTTGTTGATTAGACGCTACTGTTTTTTCCACATGCTACCTACATTCATGGGAATATGACTTACTATTGCTAGAGGTCATATTCGTATTTCTCGTAGTTTGGCTATTTTATTTCATGAATATTGTCTTGGGATTTTACTCAGTGTACTCGTCATTGTATTTGTTGGGTGACTGAGTGTAGATCCTTCGACGAGCAAGGGCAAGAAGGTATTGGGCCAGTACCTCTGAGATAGTGACGCCAGTTCGTGTGTGACTACAATATGTACGTATTTACTTTTTGTTAGGTTTTGGGGACTGTAGAACACTAAATACATGTATATGGATCGTTCGCTGTATTTATTCTCGCTTTGACATGGTATCTTTTTGCCAGGTTTTCCACTCTTTAGGATGGTTAAATATTGCATAACATACACATTTAAGGACTTCCGTTGTAGAATTGTTATATAAATTGATAAATTGATTAACTAGCTAATTAAATCATTAATACTGATATATAGGTGAATTAGTTAAACTAGTATTAGTTAGAAAAGTGTAAGCAACTAGTCAGGTCGCGGGACATCAGAGGTAAGCAAGCCATGGTAGGGCTTGGTGATGTGGGATGCGACATAGCGAGTCCCAAAGTTGCCTAAGGATTTGGAGCCGTCATAAGTCATAAGCAGTCTTTAGCAAGGCATTATGAACCCAAGTAGGATGAATATCAAAATCAATACAACCTAATGAATAACATATATCATATCATTTTGTCATATGATATCCTTTGATTAAACATAATCCATGAAAAGTCACCCTAAATGTTAAATCATACTAGTCTCGATCTTTAGGTAGACTAAAAACACTCAAGTGACATTGATCATATCAATTCACATGGACTTAACCTTTATCAGTCTATCGTATTGAGGGATCCACTGATATCTCTCTTTATATGAGACCGACAAATTCTATCTTGATTATAGACCTTCACATATTATTCCCGAGGTAACTAATCACAATCTTTATAATCGTCCATTTAAAGGCAACATTTGATTATGTTAAATTACCATGCTCCTAATATTGAAGTCTATGGTAATCTTAAGTCGAAAGACTAAATGATATGCCTATAATGAGTACCACCTATGACTTAATCCATGTAGTGTTCTCACAACAGGTCGGTCCAATACCATATTCTCTAATAAGTACTCATCATCACAATTCATATCCCTACACACATGATCATCACATGGACATCAATCAAGATTGGCATTATTCTTAATTCAATATAGTACTCAGTATAACGACCGATTAGGGACATTTATGGTATTTCAACAAATACTCATAGATCTTAGTATAAGGTAAACATGCAATCACTTATAATAAAATAGCAAATGAAAACCTCAATTTCATAAACTAAAATTATAAGATAAATAATGTTGTAGATTGACCTAGGGCACATGCCCTATCATCTCCCACTTGCATAAGGGCCAATCATTCATGCATCTAATACCTAATGACCTAACATGACCATCATGTTTCAATTGTTGAAGAACATTCGTCAAAAGATCTAAAACATTGTCTTCTGTATGAACTTTGCAATTCTTCACATCTTCTCTCACAATTATTTCTTGAATGATATGAAAATGTCTAAGTATATGCTTGGATCGATGGTGTGATCTTGGTTTCTTGGCCTGTGCTATCGCTCCGTTGATGTAACAATGCAAGCAAACTAGGTTAGTTATATTAGGAACTATACTAAGTTCATAGATTAAATTTTTGATCCAAACCGCTTCCTTAGCTGCGTCGGACGCGGCGATATATTCAACTTCTGTTGTAGAATCAACCATAGTTTCTTACTTCATACTTTTCTTGCTCACTACACCTCCATTCGAAGTAAACACATATCAAGATTGGGATATGAAGTCATCTATATCGGTTTGAAAACTTGTATATATGTAACCATTTACAACAAGCTTATCTTCCAAACTTCTATAGAACAAGAACACCTATTTAGTTTTTCTCGAGTACTTAAGAATGTTCTTTACTGCTATCCTATGACCCTCACCAGGATCAGACTGATATCTACATGTTGCATTCAAAGCATATGATATATCAGGTCAGGTGCATAACATGGCATACATGATAGATCCAATAGCTGATGCATATGGAATCGTATTCATGCGCTCTCACTCATCATTAGTCTTCGGACATTGAGTCTTGTTCAGACATATACCATGAGATACTGGCAACGACAATCTTTTAGAGCCTTGTATACTAAACCTATTCAGTACCTTGTCAATGTAAGAACTCTGAGTTAGGCTGATCAACTTTTTAGATCTATATCTTAATCTCAAGGATGAAGGCTGCACCTTCTAAGTCCTTCACTGAGAAACACTTCCCTAACAAATACTTAACAGTCCGCGAGGTTAGGATGTCATTTTCAATTAATAATATATCATCAACATACAGTGCTAAGAAAATAACCATGTTTCCACTAACCTTCTTGTATACACAAGACTCATATTCATTTTTAATGAAACCAAATTCCCCAATTGCTTCATCAAAATAAAGATTTCAACTCCGAGAAGCTTGCTTTAATCCATAAATGGATCTTTGAAACTTGCACACCTTCCTAGAATCCTTAGGATGAACAAATCCTTTAGGCTGTATCATATATATGTCTTCAAATAACTTTCTATTTAGGAAAGTTGTTTTAACATCCATTTGCCATATCTTAGTCATAATATGCAGTTTTGGCAATTAGACTTCTAATGGATTTAAGCATGGCTACAAGAGAAAGTCTCATCATAATCAACACCTTGAGTCTGTCTGAAACCTTTTGCTACTAGCCGGGCTTTATAAGTATGCACATTGCAATCCATGTTAGTTTTCTTCTTAAAAATCCATTTACACCCAATGGTCTTACCACCTTCGGGTAAATCAACTAGGTTTTAAACATAGTTATCATACATAGATTGCATTTCAGAATTCATGGCACTAAGCCATTTATCTGACTCAAGGCTAGATACAACTTCCTAATAAGTAATAGGCTTATTTTGATCCATAAGCTACACTTCACTACTATCAATAATAAGAAATCCAAATCTCTCAGGCTGACGTCTTACCCTATTAGACCTATACAGGCCTTGTGATACCTGAGAGGTTTAACTCATTTAAAACTCTATTAATCTTCCACTAGCGGTTAAGTATTTATTTGCGATTCTTGAACTTCTTCAAGACTTACTTTATTCTCATTGTTGTCTTTTGAAATAAACACTTTTTCTATAAAGGCACCATTTCGAAACACTTTGTTCTCGGTAGGATTAGAAAAGTAGTATCCTTTAGTTTCTTTATGATAACCAATCACTACTGAATTGGTAGATTTGGCTAATAACTTTTTTTAGATTTGTTGTTGTACAAAAACCTCAAATCCTCAGATCTTAAGGAAATACAAACATGGTCTTTTCCTAAACAACATCTCATATAATGTTTTATCAATCGCTTTAGAAGGAACACGATTCAATGTAAACACAACATTTTCTAAGGCATAAACCCAAAAAGAAATAGGAAGATCTACATGACTCATCATAGATCGAACAATATCTAATAAAGTCTGATTTCTCCTCTTAGAAACACCATTCCATTGTAGAGTTAATGATGGAGTTATCTGTGAGATAATCCCACAGTTTCTAAGATAATCATTAAACTTATGGCTTAAATATTCGCCATCTCGATCTAATCAAAGTGCTTTAATAGTTTTACAAAGTTTATTTTCCATTTCATTCTGAAATGTTCGAAACATCTCAAAATATTCACCTTTATGTTTCATTAGATATATGTAACCATATCTGCTGAAATCATCAGTGAAAGTAATGAAGTACTCGTAACCACATCTAGATTGTGTTTATAAGATCACATACATCATTATGTATTAAACCCAATAAATCACTTGCCCTTTCACTGTGTTCAGTAAAGAGACTCTTTGTCATCTTGCCTAATAAACTAGATACACATGTTTCATATGATTTAAAATCAACTAAATCTAAAAGTCGATCTTTATGGAGTTTAGATATGTGTTTCTCATTAATGTGGCCAAGAAGACAATGCCAAAGATAGGTCTGACTCAAATCATTTGACTTGAATCTCTTTGTATTTACATTAAGAATCAGAGTATTTGTGGACTTTTCCATCTTTAGAATACAAAGATCGTCACATAAATAAGCATTTGCATAGAAAATGTCTTTATAAGAAATGAAGCATTTATTATTCGTAATAATGAAATTAAAATAAGACAAATCCAAACATGAAACCTAAATGATATTTCTACTCAAGGAAGGGACATAATAACAATTATTTAAAACTAAAATGAGTCCCTTAGGCAAAATTAACTTAAAACATCTTACAGCTATCGCAACAACCTTTGCTCCATTTCCAATTCGTAGGATGACTTCTCCTTTATTTAGCTTTCCACTTTTGGTGAGACTCTGCGCATTAATACAAATGTGAGATCCTCCTCCGATATCCAATACCCAAGAATTACTAGTGGACAAGTTAACTTCAATAACGTAAATGCGTGAAGTAGTAGTCCTACTACTCTTTTTTCTTTTAAAATCTTCAAGATAGAGCTTGCAATTTCTAAACCAATGCTCAGGTGCATGGAATAAATAACAATTTTTTTTTTTTCCTTTTCTTTTTGGAATTGTGAAGTAGAAGCATCTTAGGCCTGACTTGTTCCACAGGATATGCGATAGTCACAATAGCCTTAGAAACTTTAGCCTTGTCTTTGGCCTTTTTTTATAGTCTTTCTTTTTTGAACCATCAATACATTAGCAATGGGTTTTTTAACATTCTACTCAACAGTTTTAAGCATTAAACGCAAATCTTAGATAAGCTTATCCATATTATTCATGTTATAGTTCATCACAAATTATGAATAACTATTAGACAATGAATTCACGATCACATCCGTAGCCAACTCTTGGCTTATGTGAAATCTAATTCTGTTAAGATGGTCAATATAACCATTCATTTTCAGAACATGAGGACTAACTGACACACCTTTAACCATTTTGCAAGAATGAAGGTTTTTGACTATCTCAAGCCTTTCATCCCTAACTTGCTGTTGGAACATTTACTTCAGCATCATAGCCATGTCGTAAGCTTTCTTGTGTTCCATGTCCTTCTGAAGTTCAGGAACCATGGTTGCCAACATAATGCATGTGACATTAGTTGAGTCGTTGACATGCTTAATATGTGCATCCTTCACGACTTTTATAGCATTGGCTGGTGGTTCCTCGAGAATAAGATTATCCAGGATATACAACTTGCGTTCATGCTTAAGAAAAATTCTTAAGTTTCTGAACCAGTCAAGAAACTTTGTCTCGAAAAACTTATCCATCTCAATGATGGATTTCAATGACAAGGGATTAGTGTGATTTGAAGAGGCTATAGATCTACAAAAAAGATTATGTAAAAGTTCATTTTAGTATAGAGGAATAGATTCCCATTGAATTAACAACCCTCTTAAAAATGCTATGTTAATTTAAGGGATTGAAATCTGTCTCACTTAATTCCAAGACAGTTAAGGCATGAAACTTTGAATTAGGTTATTTAGGTAGGTAATAATTATCAATTACCAATTACATTATATGTAACTTTTAGTTATTTTTATGAGATTATGATGTCTTATGTCTTAGCATGTTTTATCTCATCTAGTGCCTAAAACCCAAAACCATTTAAATAGCTTTATCAAGTCTAACCATTTCAAACAATCGAGCAACCATTATTCAACTTGCCTCACCAAGATAACACAACTCACTCTGCAGATGCAGACTCATATTCATGTGATCGAAGCATTGACAAGTGTTTGAGAACGGATGTCACTTAATTTAAGATTTGGAAGAGGAACATTTTTAGATAGCAAATTCCAATTTTGAAAACTGAAAATTGCATAAAAACTCTCATTATTTTAGTCAATCCAATTGACCAAAACTGCCCCTTATTTTAATTCCAAATAATATTAATTAAAACATTTTTAATTAAGTCGGGCTCACCTTTAACTTGTCTTATCTTAATCTAATTAGAATCTAAGATACTTTGAATCCTTATACAATTAGGACTTGTTCTATATCTTACCTATCTTATAGGATTTGTAATTCTTATCCAATTATAAGTTTATCTCCTATCTAATAGGAATATACTAGCAGAAAACCGTAGTGAGATATATGATCAAAATCAATTTCGATTCTTATTCATACGAAACAAGCAATTGAATCAAGAAACAAAAATATTAATCATACATTTAAAACCAGAATCATATTAAATTAATCATATTAACCTAATCATGATTTCTATCATGGAAACATACATAATTATTAAACAAAACGAATTACGTATCCAACACAAGAATCACATTAACCTAAATATGATTTCTACAATGTGAACATACAAAATTCACATCGTTTAATATTCAAACATATGGTAATCGAAATATTCAATACCTGAATTCTATCATTGAATCAAAATCATACGTATGTATGAAATACATGAATTAACAACCTGCTTTAAAACCAAATCTTGATAACAATTATCACAGAAACTATATGCACATCATACATATACATTAGTCGAAATCATATTTTTACACATATCATATATATACATCAGAGAAAACATGCAAACTTTTAATAGAACCGAGCCTAATGCTATGATACCACTATTGGGTGTTAGGGTTCATGCGCAATGGAAATTTGAAAATAATTTTGAAAAAACCCCAACAAGATCGAAAATAAGTTCTATTAAACTAGATCTACAAAAGTAAACCTTACCTTAATCCGTGATTTTCTTCTATGATTGTTCGATCTCCAAGATATTCAAGTGTGCGTCCTCTATCAGAAATTCACACATGAATAGCGACCATAATTTGGAGTGTTAGCCCCAAGAGAGATAGAAAACGTTTTTCTTTCTCTTCCAAAATTCAAAGAACTCAAAAATAGCAAAAACAAAAATCTTATTTCATTTTAGGGTTTTATCCTCTATTTATATGTATAGATAAGCCCTCACTTAAAATTCTATTCATAATGCAATTATTGCATTTATGCAGTTTTAGCAAATTATACATACGCCCCTATTAATAAGTTATCATATGACAAATCGTAAAGCTTTTATGTCATGAATTTCATTATTCTAGATCAATTGAAATTACGCAAAGCCATTCTTTGTGTGCGACCTAATATGTTCATGCAACGTTGGCAGTGAACCAAAAACCATATCGATACACAAGTCATAAGCAGTCTCTAGCAAGGCATTATGACTACTCAATTAGCATGAATGTCAAAATCGATACAACCTAATGAATAACATATATCATATCCTTTTGTCGTGCGATATCCTTTGATTGAACATAATGCATGGAAAGTCAACCTTAATGTTCAATCGCACTAGTCTCAATCTTTAGGTAAACTGAAAAAAAATCCAAGTGACATCATCAATTCACCTGGACTTGGCCGTTATCGATCTATCATATCAAAGGATCCACTGATATCTCTCTATATGAGTTTGAAAAATTCTATCTTGATTACAGACCTTGACATATTTTTTACAAGGTAACCAATCACAATCTTTATAATCAATCGGTTAAAGACAACGTTTGATTGTGTCAAATAACCGTGCTCTTAATATTAAAGTATATGGTAATCTTAAGTCGAAGGACTAAATGATATACCTTTCATGAGTAACACCTATGATTTAATTCATATGGTGTTCTCATAGCAGGTCGATCTAGTACTATGTTCCATAACAAGTACTCATGATCTCGATTCATATCCCTATACGCATGATCATCACATGACCATCAATTATGATTCACACTAGTCTTAATTTATTATAGTTTCCAGTATAATAACCAACTAGGTACATTTAGGATATTTCAATAAATATCCATTGATTTTACGATAAGGTAGACATGCGATCACTTATAATAAAACAACAAATGAAAACCTTAATTTTATTAACTAAAATTATAAGATAAATAATGTTTGTAGATTGACCTAGGGCACATGCCCCAACATTCTTCCCAGTATAGATTTCATGCTCAATTTCCTTAGGAATCTATAAGATTCTTTATATATTTGTAAACTCTTGTTAGCACTTCTCATTATCCATTAAAGTTGTAGAAAGTATTCTTTCTAACTTATAAAGTTCATCGATGTCCAACCCATTTCTTCTTTTAATTGTGGTATAATAACTTTATATATATATAAAAATACTTAATTAATAGCCTTTGTATTACAAAATTCTTAGAAATCTTTCTTGTTCATCTTGCACTATTGTTTCGATTTTCTATCAATTTTGATGACTAACACAAGACAATCAATCCCTCTAAACTCATCTAGTGCGCACATCAACTAGTAAAGTTAATAAAAAAGGAATAGAAATATTTTGATTCCTTCTATCATAGAATGCACCTAAGTAATAAGAAAGTCACTTCCATTCAAGAATTGATTATATATTCATTATATTATATTCCTAGCTAAAAATAAAGTACAATGAAATTCACGCTTACTTGATTTCAGAAGATATTTGAAAATTTTAATCAACTCACTTGAATATTGAATCAAAAGTTTGAACTTTGCATCAATTCTGAACTATTTTATACCTTTCTTTTATTTCCTTGTTTTCTTTGCTATCATTGTCATACTTCATTAAAATACCTAGAAAGGTCATTTCAAACCTTGTCCTCAAGGTTAAGAAATTTAGTCAGATTTCCAACAAAATAAATATACCTCGTGAAGTATAAACAAATTGATATAATCATAAATTGGATAATCAATATTTAAGGTCAGTATAGAAATTCTCATCAAATAGAGTGCATTAAAAATATGAATAATCATCACTAATGTATATCAGATGTAGCATCACTATCAAATGTATCATTGCAGCACCATATCAAATGTATCACATGAAATCACAACACCAGGCATAGTATCAAAATTAGTTTATCATCAGCACATATCACATAGTGTTATCACCTGAGTTACATGCAAGACTCACACATCATCTCTCAGAGATAAATGAGATAAATTAGAATAAAAAAATTGATATTTTCGTCTTGAAGTTGCATCATCATCATCCTCTACTGGATTAATCTTCTCAGACTGGTAACTCACAACGAGATCATAGAGGTTGTAGTCTTGACCTGACGATAGTTGATCATCAAAAATACCATTAATCAATAGCCTCATTTATGTAGATGGTACAAGAACCTCTGCGCCTCCTCGTCTTCTATCTTTTGTTGACATGCTTCTCGCTAAGACCCTTTAGTTCTTGAACACTTGTTCTTGATTCCTTAGAGTTCTCACTCGATTGTGCAGAATTGAACCCATAAAGGCCAACTCTGAATCCTCCATCCAATGTCCATCAAAGTCTATAACAGGTTGCCCTACATTCGGATCATTTCTTACTCTCGACATTTCTACTAAAACTCTCATCATTTCATCTCTAATCTTTTTTCTTTACTTCACCTGTCTTCTGGCCATCTCTACCTTCTCCCTCTAGTCTTAAGAGACTTCATATCCATTAATACTTCCATAGCTTTTTATTACTGCATCCATGATAGTCTTCTCTGATAAAACATCTATCTTAAATCCTGCCATATTTACTCGATCTTCTCGGTAAAAAATCGTGATCATCGAAGGAAATGGTAATCCGTCATTCTTCTTCATTATGATGAAACTCCTTATCAATTCATAGATAATCTTGCCAACATCTAAATACCCCAATCCTTCATAATGTTGTAAAGTAAAACAACTTTATAGTTCACGATCTCGTAATATTGCAGACTTGGCCATAAGCAGGCATCGATAAAATAACGCCACACTTTCATAATATTCCTAAAGAACTTGGTGGTGATGTTCTTCAGGAACCTATATGTGTCTAAAATGAATCCATCACCATGGATTGCCTCTAATCCTCCCATAATTTCCCCAGTAGGTTAATGGTACTTAATCGAATATTTAAATTTTGGGTATTCATCTTTTTCTTTTTGGTGTACTTTTGGTAAACCAAAATGTCGATTTATTCTCATAGCAGAATAATCCATTGTTCTTCCTCTAACTTGTGACTGTCTTGTTGTCACTTTCATAAGCACTCGCATAAAACTCTTTCAATAAAATGTCGCGTCTGTTCTAACTAAGAACATTCTCAAGGTCTAAATGGTGATAGTCCCTACTCAATAATCCCCAACTTTCTGCATTAATGATATCTAAGATCCTAGGTCCATATTTCAACTCATCCTTCACATTGAATCCCCTTTCCGTAATAAAGTTCCTTCCTCTCAATATCTTTCTTAGTCTTGGCAATGGATTTATTATTGACAAAATCTTCCTCCTTAAGAACATACTTCTTCACTCCCTTCGATATCTTATTTTTAACTCCCTCTTCCTCATAATCATATTCTTCCTCACAACCATTACTAAATGACAAAGATGGAGTAGGTTCTCTTTGTGGTCTAATCTTAGGTATATTAAAAGAAATTCGTATAGGTATCAGGAAACTTGGATTTATCCTTGGGTTTCTCTACTAACTTCCTATTTCGTTCTCCTCCCCAAATATCTACCCCTTCCACTTTCGGCCATTTTAATAAATACAAGTAAAAGAATAAAAATGTAAAACCATTTAAAACTAAATTGTCAGAAAAGTGTTTGATAAAATTCAACTTATCTATCTAATAAGGAGAAATTTATCGAAAAAGTCATTTATAAATTGAGAGTTTGAAATTCATATAAAATTCATTGAGAAAACATCATTGATAAAATAATTGTTTGGAAGTAATTCAAGTCATGTGATAGATAAACACAAAAACCCCCAAACTCATTTGAAACACTGTCTCAAATTAGTTTAAGTATAAAATTAAATCCATTAACTATATACTAAAAATAGTTTAAAAACTCAATATCAATAATCACATCACTCCTATACTAATATTATAATTGAAAACATTCAACATCAAAATCAATTTAAAGCAAAAACTTCAGAAATTTAGGTTATAACTTAAATAAAAATTCAAAAATCCATGAAAAACTGAAAATATAATCGATAAAATGCCAGGGTTCTCATTGATTACCTTCTAAAAAGTGAATTTCTCAAGATTGGAACTCCATAGCTCCTCTAGAACACTCATCCAAGCTCCAACTTTGAATTCCCCTTGCTCAAGCCCTAGTTGGCTCTACATTCTTAAAACTCACCAAATTCTAGGTCGAATGTGTGAAGATTGAGGTGAGAAGCACTAAAATACACTAAAATCTAGCTTTGAAAAGTTAAATCTAGTAAAAAATCTGGTATTTGGATAGAAAAGTTGCAATGGTTTGTAAGTGAATGTGGCGATTTTGGGTTTTTATTTTTAAAAACGCGTATTCCCTCTTAGGGAATCATGTTTTAAATGGATTCGTTGAGAAATTGCTGCTTAAATATCCGAAAATGAGCCTTAGTGGCTCACTGACTAGTTCAACAAATCCTAGTTGTAAGTGCAAATCGCTGACAAATTGCTGACCTGAAATTATACTAAAAAATCTACAAACTAAGACCAATTTTCTCAGTGAATTCTTATACAAACTAGAATCACTAGGAAGTCAACGGCTTGTTTTAACTAGTTTTTCATTTTAATTGATTTTCTCATATAATTATTACATATATGTCCTCTAAAAAGGCAGAATTATTCAAAACAATCAGAATTTGACTATAATTTGTACTAAACATTAATTTCATTACTATAAATAACTGACTAACTCAAAAACTAAGGCATAAAGACAATACAATACAAAGCGATATTAGCTCAATCAACCCCCCTTATATGAAATTCTTTCCAAATTAAATTCTTAAAAAATCCCCATCATAGGAAAGTTGAGAGAATATAAAACAACTAGCTAATCTTAATACTAAAATTGAAAGTACAGATAGAGTATGGTCTACCTCCCATAGAGCACTTTTGTTTAGAATCATTCGTTCGATTGAACCATGTTGTTCTAAACTGGTTCTATAAACTTAAATGTAGGATTATACACTCTAGTACCATTCTAGAAAATGATTGCTCGGTCATGCACCTTAAAAGTGATTGTCTTGTTTAGAGTATCTATGACAACTTGTGAAGTGGCTAAGAAAGGTCGTCCTAATTATTAATGAAGTGTGGCATAGCCAAAGTGTCTATGGGAATAATATACTTATCTATTTGAATTGGTACATTAGTAAGCACTCCTACTAGTTTCACTGAATAATCATTAGGTAAAGGAACTTATTTAGAAGTAAGTACATCCAACTCTAGTTGAGTATGAAGAAAGAAGTATATTGGCATGTAGTTTGCTCTAGAACCTATATCATATATAGCTTTAAAATACTAAGCTCATTTAACTTTTATGTTTATGTATATATCTTTTGGATCATCGAGCTTGACAATTGCTAGATTCTTCTTTTTCCTTTTCATATTCTTGGTAACTTTAAACTCCATTTTAAGATCATTCTCAATATTGTTTGGTTGCTTAACCCTCCATTCTTGAGTTATTATCTTTAACTCATTTATTCTTTGTCATAACATTTTTGTCTTCCATTGTTACTGTATTAATAACATATACTTCACATTTTAAATTATGATGATTTAATTCTAAGGATTCATTATCATTAGTTTGTTAATTATTAAATTCATCACAATTATTATAGACATCTTCATCATTAAAATAAAAAGTGACAATTTTGTTTTCAAATTCCATAGACATTGTTCCTTCAAAGATATCTAACATTGTTTTCGCTATTTAAGAAATGGTATTCTTAAATGTATATGCAAAGATTTAGATGATACCAAGTCTCCAATTTCTTTGACATATAAGTCAACTGCAAATACTAAGTCATTTACTTTTACTAAGACATCTTTTAGTAAACCATAAGGTTTAATAACTTTGTTGTTAGCTAAGGTAAGATCAATAGGTGTATTAGTCAGTGAACACATTTTCAATGACTCATATAGTTTAAGTGACATAATATTAATTGATGCTCCAAGATCACACATATTAAAATCTAAAAAAGAAGTTCCTAATGTAATAGGAATTTCAAACATTCCTGGATCAAAATATTTCTCATTATTTTCTTTTTAATTAAAGTAGACACCTTTTGTCATAAGTGAAACCACACCCAAGAGGGGGTGAATTGGTTGTATTGAAAAGTTATCACATTTTTAAAATAATTCAACAATAAAGATGCTATATGCTCACTCAAACGCAAGTATGAATGCAATGAAAGATGAAGGAGATAGAAGAGATGGTAAGTGACGTGATTTATAGTGGATCAATTCAATAATCTACATCCACTACCTAACCTCCTCGGTTAGGATTCTCAAACCCCACTTATATTGCCAATAAGTGTTACAACCTAAGTGTACAAGTCTCGAATGCCTAATCACCAATTAGGACTTCTTACCTAGCCACAACTAGGATTTATGCCTAGCCTCAACTAGGTCTTCCCTTCGACTTAGATCCTACTAAGTCTTACAATCAGCCACTCACAAAGAATAGATGAAAATAATCAAATTCACTTTACAAAGTAAAGCGACACCAAATTCAAATACAAGAAAGCCTCCTAGAGTCTAACCACTCTAATGCGTGCAAGTATGAGAACAAATGAGAAATGCAAGCATATCACTGATTTTGTGCAAATCTCAAATATGAAACCATTTCAAACGAATCGATTAAAACAAATCAAATTTCAAATCTAAAGTATAAGAAGTTTGGTAAAAATCAAGTTTAAGTGCAAACTCTTGTCCAAACCAGTTATATGGTTTAGTTAATCAAGTTTAAGTGTTAAACCAAAGAAAAATGTGTTCAAGAACACAACAAACGATATCCACAAGTCAAGCACACAAAAATATGAAATTTAAGTACAAGAAAAGCTAGGAAATCGGACTTTCCTACAACCTCGAGAGATTGATTTGAAAATCACTTCTAGAGTGGATGTCGTAAACTTTAGAATGCCTCAATAACACTGGTTTCGAGAGTGACTCAGTTGCCTCAAAAGATTGTAAGTGATAACACACAAGAACCCAAGCTTCTTTTTTGAAAACTATGAGCACAATTTGGTTTTCTCGCTTGACAAGACAATAAAATGTTCTTGGTGAGAATATTCTACATTCTTTTTTAACAATGTTTGGCCATTCTAAAGATCCAAGGGCTCATATTTGATCATCTATTCAAATTAAAGTGTGATTTTAGCTTTATAAAAAAGCTGTCAGAAAGGAAATTAGTGCGCTAATCTTCTAAGCTAGCGCATTAGCAATATTACCGCGCTAACTCTGCAATTAGCACGTTAATATAACTATTAGCGCACTAACTATAAGAGGACTCAAAATAAATATTTTTGGCCCTTATCGACCCCTTATCTTATCAGGGACCCTACCAAACCTCTTATAACATGTTATAAATGTTTGTTAAGGGTCATAGAACCTATTTAGGTGGTCTAGATGTTTTCACAAATACCAAAAATGGAAAATCCCTATTTCATGACTTACATAAGGGCTTTTATGAAAATATACGGTTTTTCTTTTCAAAAAAATTTTAAAACAAGTTTTTCATTTATGAAAACTTCCATAATGATTTTTAAAGTACGATATGAATAAAAAACATGGTTTCACATAGCTTGAGCTTATAAGACCGATTCAAGTGGTGAGTTTCATTTAAAACTCCAAAAGATCGCTTGAAATTTGAAAAGCGATTTGAAAAACATGATATGCGTGAACTAATGCATTAGGCTTGCGTAAATGAACCTGTGTACCTTACGTCAATGTTACAACATGTAATATGATCTTTTATCTTTGTTTCCTCATGTGGACCAAATCTTGAACTTGTATGGCTTGAACACTTGAGATGTGATATTTTGCAAACTTTGACTAACTGAAACACACTTGATAAACTTATTAGTATACTTTCGCTTTGTTTGTTTCAATCAAAATCCCGGGTAGAGTAAAAGCGAATAACCACTTAGTTCAACAATCTCCCTCTTTTTGATGATAACAAATAATGTGAACTTGAAAATCAAAATTGGAATTCACGTGTATTCATATCCATAGTGCAATCTCAAACAATCTCAAGATCAACGCAAACTTTTCTCCCCTTTTTGATAACATCAAAAAGTGGGGCCAAGCTCCTCCTCACTACAAGCATAATCGAAAATGAGCTACGAATATAACAACAACACAATGGGGTGGAAAACTCCCCCTCACTACATGCATATTACGAGACATAGACAGGTATATTAATGAAATTCATTCACATGCAACCAATATAGGGCAGTGAACAAAAGCATAACAATAACTCAGAGATTCTCAAAATTTTTTCACGATATTAAATGTTGAAAATGAACATTAACATAGTTGTGGCATAAACAACTGAGTCAACAACATAGCAAATGTACATCAAAACACTGTAGACCAACATAGATGAGCCTAGTGCTCCTTCCGAACTTTGCTTTGCCTAGATAATCCTCCTAATGAGACGATGTGTGATGTGCACAACCGGAGGCATGTCATCTTGCGCTGGCCTGGCTGGCAGTAGATGGCCCTCTATGCAACAAAGTGGATCCTCCTGACACTCAAGGTGGGTATCAATGGCTGTGAAGGTATGAGTCATGTACTCATGCATATAAACTAATTGCGCGGAGATGTATGCAATTGATGGAGAAATCTTTGGAGGAGGGGCAACGCCATAAAACGTCAGATAGTGTGGAGGTTGTTGCTGCTGCTGCGACTACTGCTATGGAGGTGGTGTAGTCGCAAAGTCTTGGTGAACCTTATCATCACCATCATCACTATGGGGGAATATAAAACTGTAGTCTAGGTAGTCTCTCTTATCAAAAGCAACTGGAGGATTGATGGGAAGTGGAGACTCGTATCCCTCGTAGTGCTGACCATCTGGGATATCTTCCTCTCGAATCCATCTCTTCACGCGATGGATGTATCGGTACTTCATGGCCTTCAAAGTGGCCATACGAATAGTGTCATAGGCAGAGAGTGGACTACCACCTAAACTTATATCCACTTACGCTGACTATAGATAAGAAATGATGATGTGGGCGTACGGGAGATGACGCCCAGAGTTACACGTGCTAGTCATGTAGCCGATGATAAGGTGGGGTAAACTAAGAGGGATCTCACAAAGTAGGTGCCTAAGGAAAAACATGTCAAGTAAAGTGACGTAGTTTTTACAACCGCCACGTGGAAGAATAAACTTATGCAAAACTTTGTGAAATAGGTGAGGCATAAGCTTGAAGTCACTGTCAGTGACTCCAGATGGATACACGGTGAGTTCCCTATCAGACCGTGTGAAAGATTTTAACACCTCAAGTTGATTAAAAGGCCGACTAAGAAACTTACACCCATCAATAGTGGTGGGAGGGTGCAGGGAAGGTCAAACCATTGAGCGAGGCTCTCCGGTGTAATCTTGATAGACCGACCATCAACATACGACTGAATGACGAAGGTATTCGCCATGGAGAGATTGAAATAAAAGACTCAAACTAAAGGTGGATTATAGTCATCCTTATAATGAAAAAGGTAGCCTACCTCGATTTGGAGAGGACCTCTCGTATTGGGAGATGAGCTTTATTGAAGAATGCGAAATCGAAAATGGTGGGTTTAAGGATTTTGGCATTCACAAGCCATGTGCTGACCGATGCCAAAATGGACTTAGACTTGTGTAGGGATTTGGACCGACCCTTTTTTTAAAGGGCATTAGTTAGGATAGTGGCCAAGGTGTCGCTATGGTGACGGGGAGACATAGTCTCGTGATGGGATAACGATTGGGAGGCAGTGTGGGACGTTGATGATAAATAGGCGGAATCATACTTGCTACTAGACAATGAAGACTCGATAACACGATGCATGGGGGGAAGACGGGAGGATGACGCAAGGGCGGTACAGGCAGTGGGATGCGCGGTAGTTCGACGAGTCGACATATGTAGAAACTTAAGGATAGGGACAACAATAGTGGTTCAATGGTAGGGCTAGGAAGCAAAAACACCCATATTGACAAATAAAGTAATGGAATTTACCTAGAGATGGTATGAGAGTTGTTAGAGAGGATGAAGACCCAAGAGGAGAGGAAATGTGTGTGAAAAGAAGAATTTAGGGTAAAAAATAGTGATATATTGGTCCTGACCGAACAACATTAGTGCGCTAATGATAGAATTAGTGCTCTAATGATGCCGATAAGTGATCTGGGCCAGGGAAGACTATCATGCTAGGTCCTTAAACTAGCGCACTAATTAGAGACTATTAGCATGTTAATTATCAGACCTAGCACGCTAATTGCTCTTTGGAATTTGAAATGAAATTTTTTGAGTTTTTGATGGACAACTCTGATTCACCTTCTACTTCATTGAGACTTCACTAACAACATATAAAAAGGATTGGAATAACTAAAACATGTGTAAAAGGTCCAATTCACGAAACATGCCTAATTCACACCGAATCTTAGAAAATTGGTCTCTGGGCAATAGCTTGGTGAATATATCAACTAGTTGGTTCCTTTGTAGGTACGTGGATTAGTTTAACATCGCCGTTTTAGACGTAATCGCGAAAGAAATGGTACCTAATCTCAATTTTCTTGGTGCGAGAGTGTAACACCGAATTTTTTGATATGTTGATTGCACTTGTGTTATCACAATAAATTTCAGCACAACCAACTTGGATTTGGTAATCCTCAAGCTGTTGTTTCATGTACAAGATTTGAGCACAACGACTTTTGGAAGCCACATACTCGGCTTTGGCCGTAGACAACGCAACAAAATTTTAGTTGTGCTAAACCATGATAGAAGTGAATTTCCTAGTAAATGACAAAACCCGAAAGTACATTTTTATCAACTAGACTCCCTTCATAGTCAGAATCAACAAAACGTCGGAGTTCAAATCTCTTGGCTTTGTTGATAAATAATCCCAAATTTTGTGTCCCTCTAAGATAACGAAATATATGCTTGACACATTTCGAGTGAGATTCTTTAGGTTCAAATTGAAATCTAGCACATAAACACACACTAAACATAAATTCAGGTCTACTAGCAGTCAAGTATAGGAGACTACCAATCATGCCACAGTGAAGTTTAGGATCTACAAATTTTCCAAGTTGGTATTTGTACATTTTAACGATGTAACTACTAGGAGTGTCACATGCTTTAAAATTTTAAAATTTGAATTTATTTAGCATGTCCCTCATATACTTTGCTTAGATTATGAAAATGCCATGTTTGGATTGCTTAATTTGCAAGCCTAGGAAGTATATTAGTTCACTCATCATGCTCATTTCAAATTCATTGGTCATTAATGATGAGAATTCATCACATAAATGTGTATTGGATGACCCAAAGATAATATCATCAAAGTAAATTTGAACAACTAGCATGTGACATTTTTTAATCAAAATGAACAAAGTAGGATCTAACATTCCTTTCTTGAATCCTTTGTCAAGTAGAAATGCACTAAGTTGGTCATACCACGCTCGAGGAGCTTGTCTCAATCCATACAAGGCCTTTTGAAGACGATAGACATAACTTGGATGATCATGATCTTCAAAACCCAGTGGTTGTTCTACATATATCTCTTCATTGATGAAGTCATTTAAGAGTGCACTTTTAACGTCCATTTGGTATAGTAGAAACCTATTGTAGCAAGCATAAGCAAGCAACATCTGAATTGCTGCTAGTCTTGCTACCGATGCAAAGGCTTCCTTATAGTCAATTCCTTCCCATCGATTATAGCCTTGTGCAACCAACCTAGCCTTGTTCCATACAATCTCACCCTTCTAATTCTTTTTCTTTCTAAAGACCCATTTGGTGCCTATGATAGTATGGTCTTTAGGTCTAGGTACTAGTGTCCGTACCTTATTCCTAAGAAAATGACCTAGTTCCTCATGCATAGCCATGATCCAAAACTTATCACCTAAAGCATCGTCTATCTTGGTGGGCTCGATTTGTCATACAAAAGATATAAGTCCCTCATCTCGGTGCAATGATGACCTAGTGGTTATTCCTTTGTTTGGATCACCTATAATTTGTTGGGAGGGATGGCCTATAAGAAGTCTTGATTTCTTAGGTGCACTAGGTTTGGGTTCCACTCTTACCTCAACCTCTTAACTATTGGATGTTTGGCCTAGGGTGAAATCATCATCATCATCATCAATCCTCAATTTTTCCAAGGTATTCATCATTTTAACTATGGGATCTACTTCATCAAATTTGACGTGAATAGACTCCTCTATGGTTTTGGTTGATATATTGAACACCCTATATGCTTTGCTATGCATGGAGTAGCTAAGAAAAACGCACACATTTGACTTTGGGTCAAATTTTCCCAAATGGTCCTTATCATTTATAACGTAGCAAGTGCAACCGAACACTTTGAAGTAACTTATATTGGGATCTCGGCCTTTCCATAGTTCATAAGGAATCCTTTTCACCTGCTTTCAGACATTTACCCTATTGAGAACATAACATGTCGTGTTAATGGTTTCGACCCTAAAGTGCTTAGCTATGTTGGGCTCATTTAGCATGGTCCTACACATTTCTTAGAGGGTCCTATTCTTTCTTTCTATAACTCCATTTTGTTGTGGTGTCATAGGAGAAGATGGTTAGTGTGTGCATCCTTGTTTAACACAAAACTCCTCTAAGTTCCTATTGACAAACTCACTACCCCAATCATTCCTAATGATGGTAATTTTATAACCCTTCTCATTCTCAACCAAAGCACAAAGTTTCACAAACTCATCAAACACTTCATGCTTTTGAGCTGGAAAATAACCATGTATACCTAGTAAAATCATCAACAATGACAATGCAATATTGTTTACCCCCTAGAATTTGTATTTGGGTGGGTCCGAACAAATTGATATGGATAAGTTCCAATGCTCTAGTCACATCACTTGTTACTTTCGTTTTAAATGACGATTTCGCTTGCTTACCAAGGATACAAGGTTCACATTCCTTATTTTTCTTATAAGGTCATTTAGGTAGACCCTTGACAAGATCATGCTTGGTCAATTTGGTCAAGTTTTCCATGCCAGAATATCCTACTCTACGGTGCCACAACCATGCATCACATTCATTTTGAGTACTCAAACATGAAACATTTTGCATGTGCATTTCATCAAAGTTAATGACATAAACATTCTTATCTCTATATGCAACAAATAGAGTTTCATGATTCTCACTCATAACGATGCATTTTGATGATTCAAACATGACATGAAATCCTTTGTCACACAATTGACTAATGCTACGCAATTTATATTTCAAACCATCATCAAGATAAACATTAGAAATGGAAATTAAATCATTACTATTGGTTCTAAGGCCTATAACCTTTCCTTTATTATTGTCCCCAAATGTGACCTTTCCACCATCATGCAACTTTAATTCAATGAATTGATGTGCATATTTGGTCATGTGTCTTAAGCAACCACTATCCAAGTACCATGGGGTGCTCTTCCTTGCATCCTACACAATGGGAAAAACATTAGATTTTGGTACCCAAACACCTTTAGATCTGAGAAAGTAAATATCATAAATATTCTTAACTACCCACGCTAGCCTACCAATTTTGGCCATTTGTAAGGCACATTTCCCAATCGAATGAGACCTATTGCATTTTGAGCATCTACGAGCATCAACTAACAATTTCTTGTAACTCAACAAGTTCGCTCCATAGCCTATGCCTCTCTTGTTGAGTGCATGTCATTGTGCTACCAACATCATGTCAAACACTTCTCTACTATATGTGAACTTGTACACTGTGCGAGTCAAGTCCTCTACTTCCTTGACTAAAGTATCTCTTTCTTTTAGGACTTCATTCAAGTCACTTTGGAGATATTTAATTGTCACATTTTGTGACTCAATCTTACTAATTGCTATGGTCAAAATTTTTTGAGTTGTTTGGTCTTTTTGACTTCCTTTTCCAACTTTTTCCTAAGCTCATCAACATTGGGAACATCATCCAAATCATCAACATCATCAAAATTGAAATCGTTAGAGTTTACCTCACTTCGTTCCATGAGACAAAATATTGCTTTCTCATTTTCCAATTTGGATTCGAAACTTTATGAAGATGAATCATCCCATGTCGCCTTGAAGCTCTCGTTGCATTTCTTCTTGCCAACACCTTCTTGGACTTGCATTCCACCTTGATGTGGCCCGGTTTGCCACCCTGAAGCATATGGTCTCACTTGACTTTCCTCCCTTGCTTCCACTCTTTTACTTCTTCTTGTACTTGTCTCGCTTATACATAGCCTTGTTGAGCTTTCTTGAGAGCATGGCTACTTCCTCCTCAAGACCATTGTCATCACTAGATTTCTCATCTTCGATGATTTCAACCAATGGAGTCGGTGGTCTATTTGCCTTCAAAGCAATCTCTTTTCTTGAACTATTAGTACCCCCACTCAATGCTTCCAATCTAGCTCTATCCTTTAGTTCAAATTCATGGACCGTTAGCTCTCCACACAAGGCATCAATAGTGCACTATCCAAGGTTTTGCGCCGATTGGATAACATACTTCTTGGCATCCCATTCTTTAGGCAAGCCTTTAAGGAATTTGTAAACTGAAGTCTCTTGATCACAATTCTTTCCAAGATTCTTGATCTCATTCAAGATCTTAGTGAACCGAGTGATGGCGGTGGCTATATCTTCATTGAAGCCAACTCAGAAAGTCTCATAGTGCTCCTCAAGGATTCTCAGCATTGTCTTCTTCAATTGAACTGTACCTTCATAGTGTACCCCAAGGTTTTCCCACACTTCCTTTGCCATTTGACAAGCACTAACTCAGTTGAATTCATTCTCACTTAGCACACAAAACAAATGAGTCATGGCTTGATCATTTGAGAGCTCAGTCTTGGTCTCTTTGACAGTGTACTCCCTTATGGGCTTATCCGATGGAGTGTACCCATTCTTAATTGAGTCCCACAAATGTCTACTTTTCCCCTAAATGTAGAACTTCATCCTCACTTTCCAATGAGCATAGTTGGTTCCATCAAAATACAGAGACCTACTCAAGGAGTTGCCTTTCCTTAGGCGAGCCGGATGTAAAGTTTGCATCCTTGCATAAAACACTCAAAGATACGTTAGTAACACTTTGAGCAGTAACCTACTCTGATACCAATTGAAACCATGCCCAAGGGAGGTGAATTGTGTGTATCGAGAGGTTATCGCCTTTTTATAAGAATTCAACAATAATGATGCTATATGCTCATTCAAGCGCAAGTATGAATGCAATGCAAGATGAATAAGATAGAAGAGATGGAAAGAGACATACGATTTATAGTGGTTCGACCCAATGATCTACATCCACTGCCTAACCTCCTTGGTTAGGATTTTCAAACCCCCACTTATATTGCTAATAAGTGTTACAACCTAAGCGTACAAGCCTAGAATGCCTAATCACCAATTCGGACTTCCTACCTAGCCGCAACTAGGGCTCAGCCTAGCCTCAACTAGGTCTTCCCTTCAACTTAGATCCCATTAAGTCTTATAATCAACCACTTACAAAGAATAGATGAAAATAATCAAATTCACTTTACAAAGTAAAGCGACACAAAATTCAAATACAAGCAAGCCTCCTAAAGCCTAACAACTCAAATGCATGCAAGATGAGAACAAATGAGAAATGAAAGTATATCACTGATTTTGTGCAAATCTCATATATGAAACCGTTTCAAATAAATCAATTAAAACAAATCCAATTTCAAATCCAAATAATAAGAAGTTTGATAAAAATCAAGTTTAAGTGCAAACTCTTGTCCAAACCAGTCATAGGGTTTAGTTAATCAAGTTTATGTGTAAAACCCGAGACAAATGTGTTCTAGAACTCATGCTATGTTCTTGAATGAATGGTGTTAAGCTTTAAAATATATTTTAATTAAGTTGTTATTGTGTTATCAATAATAACATGAAATCTTTGAAGACTTAGAGGATGCACGAACATTACCGTACATAGTTGTAATTAGTAACAGTAAATTGGTTTAGACCAGATTTTACAAGTGCAGTAGTAAGTCTCAAAGGTTAATTAATCATATGGGGGTTGAATATTAACAGTAAATCAATGGATTTGACTATGATTGAGGCAGTTTGGAATTGTCATATATTCAACCAAAAGGTAAAAGAGGAAAGTAAGCTTGAATAATTGAATATTACAAATGATTGATCTAGGGATCTCTAGTATCATTTAATAGTTTATTCAATTAACTCAAGTATGAGGATTTTCAAGAATTGAAAAAAGATACAAGGATGCCTTGAAAGAAAGTTGAAGTATAATTTGACTACATGTTTGCTTGATGATACCTAAATTATATAAAAAGTTAGTAGTTTATTCTAAAACTTCTTATTCAGGTAAGAATGTGTGTTGTCACCATAAATCAAAATTGTAGAACTATATATATAGTTAGAGAATTGTGAGAAAAACTATTGGGGATTGATAATCTCAAGATAACTATTTTGGTAATTGTATCAAATACAGAAATGCATCACTTGTAAATAAGAGGAAATATTTGTTGATAATCTTTTAATCATTCTTGGAAATTATTGAAAATTTTAGAAGAATCATTAAAAGACAACCAAGAAATATAAAACAAGTGGATTGATTTAAGATTAAAGCAGATAATTTCAAACTATGAAAGTTTGAAAAGCGTAGCTATCAGAGTGATAGAAATGGAATGTGAGATAGATACCTTGAATTTCTTAAATGTTAGGAATTCACTCTGAAACATCACTCATTAAAAGTGATTTTGTTGACAATACCTTGAATAGAAAAGGACAAAGGATATAGTAATGATAAAATTTGCTTAGTAATATCTCTTGAGTGAGATGTGTATTGATGAATAATTGAAGTCCTGCGCATGTAAATCATCAGCCAAGTTGTATCAATTAGTAACTATAAGTCTGTTCTTTGGAGCTCAAATGGGAGCTGAGAAAACGACGATTAAATTGAGTGATGTATTATTAGAGAAATCGAGTAAGATTATCTGGTAGGTCAAGGGTTAACTACTTCTTACTAGTATTTTATAGAGATAATCTTAGATCATAACATTGAGCATGTAAAGAAAGTTCTTGGAACAAAAGCAAAAAGTGAGGCAAGAATAATGTTATTAGAATCTCATGAATTTCTTTAGAATATTCATTCAGGCAAAGTCTAAAATCATTGTGATAAGAATGAATTGTCGGTAACCTATAATGAAAATTGACGATGCCAATTTTATAAAGCAATATGAGATATATCAGCAGATAAAAGCTTAGTGATATTAACTTGAAGGGTTATATTATTCTTGCCTTATATGAATGAGATTTCATGCTTTGGAATTTAAGATGGACTAACTTAAGTTGTAATGACAATTGAAGGTTGTTGATGTTGTAATTGCATGACTGATAGATTCTGTAAATTTCTTGCAGTATTATGGTTTAAATTATTGTAGAAAAGTAAGCGAGATATATGTGTGTAGAAAAATTTGAAAGTTATGGAGATCAAGATTATTATTTCGTTAAGGAACTAAGAGATTACTTCCTACCGAGGAAAGAAATACATAATAAATGGAAAGGACTCAATCTTAACGCAATATATCTACAAGTGACCTTAGTTCCAGAGAATATAATTTTCAAGCTTGTGACTTGAAAGATGTTAGTTACTAGAAGAAATATTTACTGTGTGAGTTCTCTAGTATTGATATTATAAGGCTATATATGACGTTGAGATGTTTTCCTTAATTTTTGAATGTTTATTTCGTTGTCGATTGGAGCGGGACAAGAAGGAATGATACAAGTTAATTTGAGCCTGGGTAATTCAAAACGACACAGAAAGGTGTTAACAGGCTGTCAGTATGCAATTACAACTCGGATAAATGGAAAGAATGTGATGAAAAAGCAAATGTGGTTGAGGATGCTTTGAGTAGGAGAATAATAGATAAAGATAATGTAGTTTCTGCTATAGCTTCTTAATTTAGACTTTTTGAGGAAGCATTTATGATGATGATTCATGTAAGTCTAGCCGACACATCATTAATTAAGAGAGGTAGTTCTAAAGTTATTAATCTATTCTTTTGAGCTCAGACTTGAACTGAACAAGAGATGATTCAGTAGGTGATTAGTTGTCAAAAAGCTAATCATGATTATATAGTGTGTCAGAAGTAAGCAACTAGTATAAATCATCCTAATTGGTCAGTTTTTGATGATGTTGTGTTACGGTTCATGGATAGATTATGGATTCCAGCTCGGGATCAGTTGAGGCAAGAGTTTCTTTGAGAATTTCATAGATCTCATTACTCTATTCATCCACGTAACAATAAGATGTATCCCGAATTTAGGCATATTTATTGGTGGTCCGAAATGTAGACCGATATTGTTGAATTTGTAAAATGATGTGAGATAGGTCAGCAAGCTAAGGCTAAGCATAGAAAAATAGTAGTATTCAATTCTCTGCCTATTCTTGAGTGGAAATGGGAACATATATTGATGGATTTTGTTTTCGGTCTACCTTTGAGTCAGTGTAAGCATGATGTGGTATGGATTGTAGTTGACATGTTGACAGAATCTGTGTGTTGAGTTTCATGGAGTTCCATTGTCGATTATTTTGGTTAAAGATATGAGATTCATCTATAGACTGTAAAGTGAATTATAAAGATAGTTGGGAACTATTCTTAATCTCAGTATGGTATACCATCTGCAAACTGATGAGCTATGTGGGTGGTTGATTTTGGTGCCAGAGGATTGGTTCGAGCCTGTGTCTTAGAGTTTGGTGATAGCTGGAAGAAATGCATTCCTCTGTGTGAGTTCTTTTGTAATAATAGCTGTTAGGCTAGTATTGGAATACTCATTTTGAAGCTTAATATGGTTAGCCTTGTCATTTACTGGAGTGTTTGGACAGAGGTTGAGATACAGTTTGTTGTAGCTTGAGTTGATTTAGAACTACACAGAGAGAATTTAGTAGATTCACCAACGTTTGACTACGGCATAGCTAAAACAAAATAGATATGCCCAAAAACATCATAAGTTATTGCAATTTTCAAAGAAAGATTTCGTTTTGTTAAATGTCTCACCTATGAAAGAACTGTACAGATTTGGGTTGCGAAGTAAGCTAGTCTCGAGGTATATTAGGCCATTTAGAGTACATAAAAGGATTAGTATTGTTGCTTACAAGTTAAAGTTACCTCCTCAGTTAGCTGAAGTTTATACTGTCTTCCATACGTCAATGATTCACAAAATGGAGACTTAGTTCACTTCAAGGGTTGATTAGAATGAGTTTGAGCTTCAAGAATACTTAACTTACGATAAGTAGTCGATTCAGATACTTGATCGTAAGATTTAGAGGCTAAAAAACAAATAGATTTTGTTTAGTTTAGGTGAAATGAAAATTTCACGGTAATGAGGAACTAACTTGCGAGTGGGAGTCTTATATGAAGAAATAATTTCCGTTTCTTTTCGAAACTACAGGTAATTTTACGTTTACTTTAATTTCAAGGAAGAAATTTCTTTAAATTGGGGAGGCTGTAACGACCCATTATCATAAGCTAGTGATTAAGTGTTGATCTAAATCTTAATTAGCCTAAGTTAGTCTCATGGTTAAGTCTGACATACCTCGATTAGCATGTGTGTGGGTATGTATCATGGTTTGTGTTTATTTGGAATGCTTAATGAATATTACAAGTTGTGGGAATAATAAGAAATTAATACAAGCCTATAATTAGAAAACACATAAATAAATCCATATATAAATCCAAAATCACCTAGTTTATCCATATTGTTTCAGTTCGATCTTTCGAAACTGAGAGATAGAGATAGAGCAGTTGAGGGTTTGAAGTAATTGAGGGAGGATTCAAGATGTGATTTCTAGTGGAGATGTGTAGATGAAACAACTGTTAGATCAGAGATAATCACCTTGGTAAGTTGGTTTTTTAGTTTGAAGTTAAACTCATAGGTAGGTGATGATTTCTCTATGAATTGTTCTTGTTATTGATTGGGAATGGGTTGTTACCTCACTAGAGGTCCTCCTTAATGATTTGGTAGAGTGTTTGAGGTTATGGTGATGATTTGGTAATAGAATAGTGGCTACTGCTCTGTTCACTATCGAGAAAGTGTAGGAGCATGCTCCTTTCATCAAATTGGATGAACCAAGTTGATGGACTGAGCCTTACTAAGCGAGGAAATGTGCTCAATTATGCTAAGTCTTGATTAGAATTTCTCGAGGTCTTAGGGACTAACTTAGGGGTTCTAAATATAGGGTGTTATACCTATATTAATCACAGTTGGTTTATGATAGCTGTTGGATCCCCAAGAAAGCTTGAGTGACCTGGAAAGTTAAGAAATTTCTAAATGGGAACTTAAACCGAGGTAAGTATGGATTCAATTATATATCAATGTTCCTTGCTTATTTTAGTATATGTAGTTCATGTAGTTTTGGATTGAATGAAGGGACTATGTACATTATCATGTTTTTAATAAACGAAAAACGATGTTTAATGTGACCCACGAGAGTAAATCCTGGTTTTGAGAATAGGTTTATGCGATGTGGGATTGATCTCCCAGTGTATAAATAACTCCTGCTCAATTCGATAGGTTGTATGGATTACATATTCGCTAGGGGGTTTCGGATAGAACCATTGGGCATTAATCGATTGGTTAGACAACACTTCGGCTAATGTGTTGCTTTAGCAATCACATTAATGGGGTGGGTAATCGACCTTAGTTTTATAAATAAAATAGGAATCACGGTGTAATAGTCATTGACAAACAGACTTACATCTGTCATTTATTAAAATATATGCTTTCGATAATCCTGTTAGTTAACATTGGTGCATATTGTTGTTGTATAATGGTTTTTATTATTATATGGAATGTTGATGGCTTTGTGAGTCCTTACTTACTGAGCAAGTTGGAGCGCTAACCCCAATTAACATTTTAGGAAAACTAACGAGAGCAACGACTGTGGGATAAAGAAGATTTAAGAGTCTTGATATTTTTCTTGATGTAATGAATTTTCCTTTGTCTTATTTATTTGTATTGAATTGCATTTTTGTAATATCATAAGGGATATGAGGTTTTGTATAACCGAGGTTTATTCTGGTTTGACTTGGTTTTGTATATTTTTTAAAAATCGAAATAGTTTTGATTTCCACAGCGTTAGATTTTTTTTATGTCGATATTCGATATACAATAGTGTTTATCAAGAGACAGAAGGAGAGGCTGCAGGCTCTATTTAGTCTAGCGGGATTGTCGGGGCTTAATTAAGGCTTCAAGCCAAGTATCGTCCTAATCGGGTTAAGGGATATGGCAGATTAATCTTAGTTACAACTTCTATAATTATTTTCAATAATCATACATATAGATTCAGAAAAAATCAAATATCACAACACATATTGCGTACTATCCATAAAATATCCATCCTCATTAATTCTAATACGCAAAAATAAGTAATGTATGAATAGTTCTAAAGCATTAAGTACATGATTTCTTAATTATAACTATATATCAATCCAAAGTATATACATTTCTAGGGTTTGTTTAGAATAATGTACTATTTACTCATGCTAAAAATAACCAATGCAATAATATAATTGAAAATAAGTACCTCTAATTGAAATAAACAAATCTCCAATGCTGCGTTAAACATAAACTTAATAAAAACTAACTTACAGTTCTCAAAAACTTGTGAAGAGAGCTCTTATCTTCGAAGCCCTATGGTCTTATTTATTGTTTCCTAAGCTATACGAATTATATATAAACTCAAATTCTTCGTAGTAATCTAAAAAACTCATCATCGACCTCAGCGATTTGTTAGTGAATCTTATATTGTTCAAAAATCGCCGAGTTAATCACTAAAATATCATTCTGTACTCCACCGATTCATCTAACGATTACTTTATAAATCTCAATTCCCTGGCTGTTCGCTAGACCTTCTATGCTTTCGACTCTTGTAGCGATTCATGTGTAATCGCATACCGCTGATGATTCACTGGCTTTATTCTTTCGTTGACTATTTTGCTCTTGTTCGTCTTTTTCTTTAATTTCTTCATTTTTCCCAATTAAGTCCTGAAATCATAAAAACAAGAGAATAACCAATGTAATATCATTATTTATATCTAAAATCAACTTAAATTACACTATATTTTGTCTAATTATTGACTTTTCAATAATGAGGGATGATGTGATATGATCATATCACACTATAATTTTTAAGGAAAAAATAAAATATCATCAATTGCATGAATGTTATTTAAATAAGACACCCCCAATATTTGAACATAAATAAAATTGCAAAACTCGAGCACTAATTCTCATAACTAATAACAAAGACAAGAATTCTTTTCTTCAAAAGATTTTGAAAAACTTAGCCAGTTACTCTTTAAAAAAAAAATTAAGGAAGAAAACGTGAAAATTCTTTTTTTTTTTCTTCCTCGTGATGACAAAAGTTTACCTTTCTCTTCATAATATATAAATGACGAGATTTTTTTGTTGGAATGCATGTGATTTCTTTTCTGAAATAAAATGCACATCGCTCTTCTTCAATTGGTTGAGGTTTGACTACTTGATGGACTATCAAAGAAATCCGCCATCTCTACTTCAAATCTCCAATGCAACAAAGCTCATAAAAAATATGTTACGACTTTTTTGCCACTTTCTTTCTTTTGTTTGAGCTGCATCTTATTACCTAAAAGCCAATCAAAGCACACATTTAAGCTTACAACTTAACAACAAATTGAGGAACCTGATGTCACGTTTCAAATTGCATTGATGTGCACAAGGTTTTGAACCTGTTTATTGTCAATATAGACAATATAAATGAACTAGCCAATTTAAACATATATCTTCTCTAAGCAATATGGGCATGTCGATTTAATTATATCTTCTATTGAAGAGATTGATCTACTATTAAAAAATCATTAAATTGATTGTATAATGAATGATATGCATAAAACCAAATGAAAATTGCAAACCACATTAATTATATAGATGATATAGATTGATCCACCAAAGTCAAATGAGAATTTAAACTATAAAGTAGCTTAATTTATTATCCTAAAAAATTCAAAATTTTAACTTCTTTCCGATTTCATCATAGATAACTTCGAATATAATTCACCTAATTTTCTACATAGCCATAATCCATTGAAATAAATTGCATTGCATAGTCTTCTATTGCATTATATGTTCAGGTAAATATGCAAATACCTAGCTAGAAGTATTTCATATCCAAACTCCAATTCAAAATAAATCAAACTATCCAAATTCCACCATGCAAAATCATCACTCACTAATTAATATCCTCCTTTAAACATAGGCAACCAATGAAGTACATTGCATCCTACATGGAAAAAGATTTAAGTGTTGCTCGAATAATCAGCAATATAGTTGTCAACAAACTTCTCCAAATTGGCGAGAAAGTTGAACATACTAAAACTAAGGTATAGCCCATATTAAGAACTACATACTCGCAATTTTTAAAGTATTATTTGAGATATTTATTGAAGGTTTAAATCATTTTTTGTAAGGTTTAGTAAGATTTAAGTATTTTTATAGAATTAGTTAATTTTCTTGTAGTATCACCAATTTACACAAAAATTAGGAAAGATCAGTTGCGATGATTTGGGCACATCCAACAATGTTTACAAATGCTCTCTTTAGAAAACTTGACTTAATAGAAATTGAAGAAATTCAACAAGATAGACTAGACTAAAGCTAACTTGCGACATCTTGATTAGAAGGGATTTCAATGATTTGGAAATTATACCATTAATTACACTAAATAAAGCGTAATGAAAGAGTTTGATCTATGTAGCCGACGACCCCAACTAATTTGGGATTGAGGCTATTATGTTGTTGTGTTGTTGTTTGTATTTAATTTACATTATTTATAAAATGGTGAAAGCAACATTAGCAAACAAGTAATTAAGGATTCATTCAATATGAAAAACACCATAAAAGAATAAATGTAATTTCATGAAATATGCTTCAAGGAGCAAAGCAATAATTCCCCGCTTAACAGATCCATAAACTTTAGGAAATCACATATGAGTGGTAGTCTATGAAAGTAAAAGATTGATTATTAGCTACCTTACTCAAGCTTAACATGTAATACACGAAACTCCATGATAGGGTTTTGGTAAATACATTAATACCATGAAAAAGGCTGAGCATGGTGTTGGGTTATAGAGAAGTTATTGAAGTTTATCTTGACAAGTATTTGTCATTGTTCATACTTGCGCGTATTGACAATGGTCCCTTTCGCTTCTTATCACTAGATGACAATAGTTAGTTTGGGATGATGACAAGACAAGGTTTATTTAACAAGTCAAGAAATAATATTTTTTTAAAATAATATTTATTGTTGTAGGAAGATATAAATATATGGATGGTTATGGATTGAACTAATATGTATTTAAATAACCAAATGAGATAAGTTTTCACCTTTTTCAATAAAATTCTTTTTTTGATATTAGACCATTCATATCATTTATATTGTCCGTATAGTCCATATTGTTGATAAGCACACAATATGTTGATTGCAAATCTTGTTTGAAGTGTTATCGTTGTTAATAAACCAACAAAACACTTATCAATTTCATTTGATCAATTTAGATTTATATGGAAAGTTTTAAAGAAAGATAGCAATGATAATTCTTTGTTTTTATTGTTAACATCGCCAATATTGTTGTTAATAATATTGACTTTGAGTTGCTCGAACAACAAATATCTTTTAAACTGTCAATTTGTTTTTCAAATGGTTTTGTAAATAACACGCCACAACACTCAAAGAAACCTTTACAATCCATATCCCATTAGAGAACCATATAAGAGGACCTGATTATTATCAGCATAAGTTTATAGATGTTGTAGAGCATGTGCTGACAATCAATATTGATAGACTCTTTTGCTAGGTAGCGCAAGCTTCTATAAGTGTGAACACTTGAAATTTTCATTAGTGTCAACATATATAAAAAACGCGGTCCACATTTTATTATTTTTGTGCTAGATAATTCAATATAATCCCCCTACGCCAAATAAGAAAATGATTTTCAATTTTAAGATTGCTAACTCTTCTTTTCACTTTGTAAATTTGTAATTGCTTTTTTTTGCATCACTTTGTAAATTACCTAGACTTTTCGTTGACCAAGTTTCTTTTAAAAAATAGTAATCCAAAGTAAGGGAACTTTGTTTGGGGAAAATAGACCTCTAGAATAGGTTGAAATTCTATCAGTTTTTTGTTACTGCTTTTTCTTGTTTGGGTTGTTTTGAGTGAGGAAATTGTTTTGGCTCACTGTTTCATCATTGAATAGTAATCACTCTGTATTATTTCATTTTGTTCTTCTTATAATGGAGTTATGTAGTGAATGTAATTGATACAATTGCTTTCCTATCTATGATTATACCTTTGTTTTCCTCTCTGTAGGTTGTATTTTCATTTTTCCAATGTTTAAGCAAAAGAAAAAATGAGCTTAATGTACGTTTTCAATAACAATTGGTATATTGAAATTAAGATTTAAAAAATAAACATACTAAAATTATAGTTGACCATTAAAAAAATATATGATTAATGAACAAAAATGATATCTTGAAAGGTCTATAGAGATATCAAATAACTAAAAACACCTTCAATTAGGTGTCTTTCGTGAGGTTGTAGCATTTGGAAAGAAAAACCAAACCCATCAAAAAGAGAAAATTGAGAAACCGAAGGCATTAACCATTTACAGGCAATTATCCTAATACAAGTATCTCTTAGATTCATAAAGTAATTTCTAAATCCTTATTTGTTGATTAAATTAAAATAGTGGATAATAAACGAAGAATGAAAAAAATTACTAGTGCTTTGAATGGATTGGAGGTTATGAGAATAGAAATTACCAGCTATTCGACACCCTTACCTATTAAAAAAACCCAACAACATTCCCCAGCATTAGCAATAGGCCTCATAGCAACCACTAACACATCTGAGTCTTCTCCATCCTATGTAAGGCAAGATGTAGCTCATCCCCAATCTTATCCGCTGCAACCACAATTGTTGTCGCCCTCGTAAGCCTCCCCTTCGCCCTACCTATCTGCCGAACCTACATTCCTTTCATCTTGCTTTCTTAATGTGGTCGATGTATGTATCCCTATATATTTGGTTAAAATGTAATTTGGATATTTCACAACAACTTTTAGGTTATTTTTTAATAGGTTATAAAAATGGTTATTTTTCATATTATTGGCTAGAGTTTTGGGCTATTTTGTCAAATTCCCCCCTTAGGGAGTGGCTAAACGGACTTCATTTATTGCTTTGAGGACCCCATTACTTCAACATAACCCTTTTTGATTTTTTACCAAACTGAGCCTATTTTTTGAAATCCCAAAAATACCCCTATGTTCAACTAAGAAAAAAATCTCCCCAAGTCATTTCTCACATTCATACCCCAAATCGACCTTGCCCAAAACCTAAAAAAACCCTAGATTCATCATTTGTAATGATCACTGAGGTCGTAGGAGGTTGTATTCGACTCAAACCCCAACGGATCCATTGTCGATCAAGTTCCAAGAATAAAGGACAACTACGACATTCTTTGGCTTACCACGGCAGATTGGGTGAGTTTTTGACACTCTAAGCTTGTCGGTTTTGTTTCTCATGAAGTTACACGTCGTTTGGGTCTTTTTTGTGTCAATTGGTGGGTATATTGAGGTTAGGGTTTTCGGGTTTATGTTAAGGGTATCCCATACTAAATGGTCACTCAGAGCCAATACTATGTGAATGGTGTCGGTCAAGTTGAATTGATAGGCTTTAGATGGTGTTTGATTAGTTAAGCCGTAATGCATTCATTTGTTTCAGTTGGGACACATTGATATCAATGAATAGATGTCGGATACTTTAGACCGACATCATTTCTATTTGTGTTGGTCATGTAAAATTGATATTTTTGTAATTAAATTGCTCTTATACTTATTTGAACTATGTACTGAACAATCGTTTTGTAGGACTGTACTAGCATTTACTGTGTTAGGGTATGGAGAGATCGAAAATAAGAATGTAGAGACCTCCACCTCGTAGGGGGGCCATGCAGGCTAGGTTGAGGAGTCATAATAGGTGGGCTAGTAGTAGAGCTGGGTCCCAAGAAGTGGAGAGTGTGCTTGAAAGGAAGTATCCAACTTCCTCTTATCGAAAGGAAAAAAAACCTTGATGCTAAAAAGCATCGAGTTAAGAAGTCCAAGGAGACTAAGCTGGATTTAGCAGAGGCTAATGTTTAGGGTATTAGTACATCCTCTGTAGGTGATGGGGATACCCTGTTAGTTAGAGGAAAAAATGGGAGTAGGTCTAGGGAGGGTATTGAAAGGAGTCGTACACCATCAGGTAGTGATTTTGCTAAAAGTGGGGATGTAGAGGACTGTTTTGATACATCGACTGATCTGGCAGACGCAGATGCCATTTAATTTCCTAATGGTCTCTCATATTTAAGTCTATTAACCTTGTTCAAGCACCACGTGCTTTTGGATATTTAAAGGAACAAGGTAACTTACATTTGGAATGGTTAATTTTATCATCTTATTGGTTATATTGTATTTTAAATCAGCACTATATGTTTTATAGGCCCAGGGTTTTTTTAGCTGCACAAACAATGGTTATCAGATCTCTATTTGAAAGATAATTAACTAATTGAGTTTAACACCACTAAGCCACATTTCATAAAATGGAGGTAATAGTGTCTATGTTTCAGCCATTGTCGAAGATATTAGCCCGGAACCAACACTTTCCACTTACCTTTTGACAAGATGATGATCACACTTGAAGACGTGCAAGCCCTTCTTAGTGTTTTGATCACTGGTAAAATAATGTTTGCACCTTACAAGGATCACAAAGTGGCAATATCGATGGTTACTAGGTTAGAGAAGATGTCAACGAGTGATGCTGACTATGAAATTAGGACCAGGTATGGGCTGACCGTTAGTTTGTCATGGTTAAAGCATCGGTTCTCGGTACTAAGGAAAGGAGAGGAACAACAAGACAAGAAAAGACGTCTTGACCTATACCCTTGTCCTGATTGCTTGGTCCATGCCTACTTCTTATACCTTCTTGGAGTGACCCTTTATTCAAACAAGTGCTGTATAAGAATCCCCCTTTCCCATCTCCAACTTTTGGAACATGTGGAAAACACTGGTTCTAACGCAAGGGGAGCCGTAGCACTTGCATACATATATCATCAACTCGGTATTGCCAATCATGCTGAAGTCATCCAAATTTGTGGTTATATGACATTGTTAAACTTATGTTACTGTATTTAAATTTATTTCCTTACTACCATGATCAAATTGATTTCCATATGTCATCCATAACATTATTTTGTGGAGGGGTTGATGTACAACTTCATGCCATTTAAGTAGTGACAACTCATCCGATAAGCCTTGTGTTATGAAGTGGTAGCATAAGAATTAGTAAAGGCTACACAAGAAGGACAATAGGCTACCGTCGGAACATCCTTTATCTTTTAGGCACCACCATGACAAGCTGATATCCAATGATGTGAACCAAATTGGCTTATTCACCTATATACCCTTATGTTTATTGACAAATATTTTTATTTTTGCTAGGTGATTTAGAATACTACTTTGAGTGGTGCACCACCTGTCCACGATATTGCCTTCTTTTGGCCCCATGCGGTTTAAGGATGTCGTGGAACTACATAATACCATAAGGGTGTTGAAGGAAAATTGGATACGTTTAACACATTTTGAGAGAACCTTACCGATCAATTAATGTTGAGAGGAGGAGTGTAGCAAATTTGTACTAAGTCGAGTACTCATTTTTGCCTAATTTAGGGAGGATTGGGAGGGGCATCTTGAATTCGTTGAGTAATGCAGTGAGAAGGTTAACTATCCATATCAAGCAGACATGACTATGCGAAATGGTTTCATAAAGTTAGCCATCTTTTTGCGGTAAGTCTTGAACACATTGTTGGGCATGTGCCTTAGGTCAATCTATAAACATTGTTTATCTTATCATTTTAGTTAATAAAATAAAAGTTTTCATTTGCTGTTTTATTATAAATGATTGCATGTTTACCTTATAATAAGATTCATGAGTATTTGTTGAAGTATCCTAAATGTCTCTAGTCGGTTATTATACTAGGAACTATAATGACTTAAGACTAGTGTGGATCATGATTGATGGTCATGGGATGATAATGCGTATAGAGATACAAATTGAGATCCTGAGTACTTGTTAGGGAATAAGGTACTTGACCGACCTACTATAAGAACACCATATAGATTAAGTAATATGTGTTACTCATGATAAGTATATCATTTAGTTCTTCGACTTATGATTACCATAAAATTCAACATTAGGAGCATGACAATTTTCCGTAATTAAAAGTTGTCTTTAACAGGAAGATTATAAAGATTGTGATTGGTTACCATGTGCGTAATATGTGAAGGTGTGTAATCAAGATAGAATTTGTCCCTCTCGTATAGAGAGTTATCAATGGATCTCTCAATATGTTAGACTGTTAAATGGCCAAGTCCAAGTAAATTGATATGATAAATGTCATTTTGATGCTTTTAGTCTACCTAATGATCAAGAGTAGTACGATTGAATATTAATGGTGACTTTCCATGCTTTATATTTAATCAAAGAATATCGCATGAAAAAAGGATATGATATATATTATTATTAGGTTGTAATGATTTTGATATTTCTGCTACTTAGGTAGTCATAATGACTTGTTGGAGTCCTCTTATGACTTGTGTACCAAAATGATTTCGGTTCACTATTAACGTCGCATGAACTTATTGGGTCGCACATAAAGAATGACTTTACGCAATTTCAATTGGTTAAGAGTAATGAGTTTTATATGATAAAACTCATGACATAAAAGCCTTTACAATTTGTTTCTTGATAACTTATTAATGGGGCGTATGTTTAATTTGCTTAAACTACCGAAATACAATAGTTGTATTACGAATAGGATTTTAAGTGAGGGCTTATCTACACATATGGATAGAGGTTAAAACCCTAAAACGAAATAAGATTTTCACTTTTGCAAATTTTGAGTTCTTTGGATTTTGGGAGATAAAAGAACAACATTTTCTCTCGCTCTTGGAACTAGCACTCCAAATTGTAGTCACCGTTTGCGTATGAATTTTTGATAGGGGATGGGCGCTTGAACATTTTGGAAATCGAAAAACTAAAGAAGGAAATCATGAATGAAGGTATGATTTACTTTTGTAGATCTAGTTTACTAGAACTCATCTTTTTTTATCCTGTTAGGGTTTTTCAAAAACCGTTTTAAGTTTTCCATTGCGTATAAACCCTAAAACCCAACAAACATAACGGGGGTGGTTCATGAGGATGAGAATTCTTTGGTAAGAATTTCTATGTAGTTTGTTTTAGTTGTGGTCCGTTTCATAAAGCCCTGACTTAACCTTATTTCCCTTAATTTAGGCACCTAATTCATTTTAGTAACTTAAGCTCAAAATATTTTTTAATTCGATTCTCAATAATGCTCCAAAACTAAATTTATATCCTCAATGAAACTCAATTCATGATTTGTTTAATTGGAGCAAATTAGGAAATCATACAGATTGTTCTCTGTATTTTTTGAAAACTTTAGCGACAACTCCCCTAAAAGTGGGCTACCGAAAAATTCACCTAATAGACATTAGAATTAGGAAAGCCAAGAATAACTTACAACTCCCTGCAATTCATAATATATATGAATTTAAAACATTTAAACTTACTTAGAGTATTCGATCCATTAGTTACTACTTCACAATTTGAAATAAACCAAAACTGGATTATAAATCTCATAATTTACTATAAACTAATTTAAGAGATTCTCACAACAAATTCGAATGTATTTCACAACCTACGCTCACCCCGAAACCCAAAATAATATATTAAAAAAGAATTAAACTTTATTAAAATTAAAACAATCACTATAATCTTCGAGCCTTGCCCGTTTTTCCTTATCTTTACATATGAGCTGACATCATTAAAAAACTCGAAAATGTAAGGTAAGTAAACTCCTACACTGCTATCTACTTATTCAAATAATAGTCTGAATACATGGAGACATGTAATCACATTTTCAAATAACAACAAATTTAAATAATAACGTGAAACCTTTTTTTATTACTATTCAAGGTTCATAAACAAGTTGAGTGACCCAAGAATTAACAAAAAACAGTAATAAAAGTCCAGTACATGCTCCCTTGAAAAAATTGTGTGCTTTGGGTCTTCCATGTTCTAGTCCAGCTAGTCAGAAAACCTGGCTTCGAGTCCCACCAGTAAGTCGTAGTACTAATAAGCCATCATCTAGAATGACATGAATGCATGATGTAGAATGATGAGAAATGCAATGCATACTAATATCAAATGTAGGTACAAAGAAAAAGTTCCATAAATAGTAAAGACCATTATAGAGTTTACTTGCAACCAACCAACTTTGAGCTTAATTTTTGGGGTCCCCGAAACATCAGATCACTTTGAAAATGGTTCCAATATATTCGCTGCATACCCAATTATATTATGGGTCAATCTTTAAGTGAAACTAAATCATGAAATCGAATGAAAATTGCAACCAAAGTATGCTTGAGAACAATTTCTGAAAATATTAATTTATATAATTGTTTCAACTAGCATTCAACTAGCCAACTTGTGATAACTTTATAACCTTGAAAACCTCAATATTTGTCATGATCACCTAAAAGGAACTTGTAGTACTCATGTCCTACTTTTCATAGACTCTAAGAACACTTAAACCAAATCACCGAGAAAGAAGTTAAGAATTTTCCAATATGGCATATCGACTAGGCAAACTTTATTTATTTTGAACTAAAAAAGTTCTCCAAATTAATATTTTCACAATTAAATTCTCAAAACTCAACAAAAAACACCACAAAACCAATAAGTACTAATATCAAAATATTTCCACACACCATAGAGTCAAATTGGACCAAAATCATTAATCGATTCATCCAAAAACCTAATGTAAATCAATATGAACTATAAAAACATCACCGAAATAGTTATCAACTAAATCAAATTAGTTCAACTCATCGAAAGCCTAACTCACGTGGTGGGATTTATTCTAAATCAGTGCACATAAACCAAATACATCAATTATCAACCATTTATATCAAATTCTATCAATAACTCGCGAAAGAAATCGAGAAATTGTGAGAATTCAAATTTAATTGAAGGAAAATGCCTTGAATTGATAATTTACCAAATTCTGAGTCGAGTACCTCGTCTCCGTCGCTAAAACTTGACTTGAACTGACCGTTTTGCAGTACTCTACAGTTTGCAGAAAGAAATCAGACAAAAATCGAACATCGAGAGATCGCGGAGTTAAAATCCCAATTGATAGGTGTCAGTAGAATGAAATGTTATGTTGAACGTTTCTAATTAAATTGATTTCATTTGATTACTTTTTTATATATTTGTACTAAACCGTCAGATGCTTGCCAGCAGCTTAATTTCTTTTTATTTATTAGTTATGGAAATCCTTATTTTGATGTGTTTTGGATTTCAATGCTTGTTTTCAATCCGATTTTTCAATTAATTGAACCAAATTCTTGATAAAACAGTTCATATTCATAAAACGCCCATAAGACAGGTTTTCTTCACACAAGAACCCCAAAAATCTTAACCGAAACCACACCTAAGAGGAGGGTGAATTGGGTGTATCGAGAAGTTATCACCTTTTTAAAATAATTCAACGATAAAGATGCTATATGCTCACTCAAACGCAAGTATGAATGCAATGCAAGATGAAGGGGATCGAAGAGATGGAAAAAGACACACAATTAATAGTGCTTCGATCTAATGATCTACATCCATTACGAAACCTGATCATGTGTAGTGCGTGCCAAATATAACTCGCAATTGAGTTACCAACCTCAAGGGTATAGTAGTGGTAAATATGGGGTCGAATCCATAGGACTTGAGTTTTACTCCAAGTTAATTGAAAATGGGTGGTTTTCAAAACGTTCAAGGAAATAATTAACTAAACTAGCACAAATAAAAAGTTCCCAAATATAATATCAATAAGAAGAAATCATCTAAGTCTACGGTTCCACAAGAACGAATCATGATTCAATGGCATTTAATGGTCCTTAATCATTCCAAAAAGTTGTTAATTCAATTTATCCTAGATTAGCTATGGAAAATCGACGTCCACGAGAAATCTTTAATTCCCCTAATCTCGATAGCTAGGACGTCCGCCACTAACTACATCCCAAATCAATACATAACCCTATACATCCGCTAATCAAGTTTAACACACTAACCGCAGTAACTTGGGTCTATGGGAACACTAATCCTAAATAACCGGATCGCAGCCTCCTCCGATTTAACCAAGATCCCATTGTTGCACACTGAAGAACCAAAAGGGTTTTAGGCAAACGGGTGAGTGTTCGTCACTTTATTGGTCCAAAAACACAATTATACGGATACTAATGGTCTAAATAAATATAGGTTGTCCCCCTAAAAGAATGCACTGGCCACATACATACCCTAGATCTAAACCATATACTTTAAAATCAACAACAATAAAATAAGAGAATTTGAATTAAATTAAATATAAATAATAGATCTCGCATAGTATTTGCCATGAATCATGAATCCCACTTGTTTCCCCTTCGACCTAGGCAAAGATTGTTCTAGCCAGACATCATCTTTACAATCTCGAAGTACGAAAAGTTGTGTGTGGCAGCTTCAATATTGACTCCTCGTATGAATACCCTAGTTCCTAATATGAAAAACCACTAAAAATTGCTCTTTGGAGGTGAGAGACTAATTTTTGGGTTTGGTCTCGTAACACGTGCGTCGAGGAGCATCTAGGGACTATTTTGGGGTAAAAATGGGTTTCGTACTTGTGGCAACATCTGATTGGAGCATTTTGGCTGATAGTCGCGACGTGGCAGCGTGTTATTGATCGAGAACGACTGTGGGACGTGGTCTGGCGAACAGCGTCATGGCACGTGGTAAGCAAGGAAGCAAGTTTGGTTTGATTCGGTTTTTCGAACTTCACGAGACGAAGGTGCAGTAACGTATAACGAGGAATGTCCGATGGCTACTGTTCTGGAGTGTTTGATGAGTGGAGACGAGTAGAATGATGACATATGGTAGTGCTGCTGAAAACGCAAGGAGTTCTTGGTGAGCTGGACCAATAATATGTTGCCATGTGTTAATTGGTCTGCTAATCACCTATTCTACTCACCGCATAGCACGTAACTCGAGGCAAATTGTTCGGTGTCTGATCATTGAATGTAAATATTCCATTTCGAGTGTTTTTTTCCATGAATTCAACTGTGCACTTCGTTTCACCTGAAAATGACCAATAAATATAGTTAAATATATATTTTGAAAACTTTTCACATTAAATATACTAAAATAGACTAATAAAAGCATATAAAAACCAACTTATCAAATACCCCCAAACTTAAGACTGTGCGCGTCCCAAACAAAGGTGTAAATCACAAGACAGACCAAACTAACTTATGCCTATACCTATACCTACACCCAATTCAAAATTCATGGAGTCCCTTTGATTTACATAGCGACCAAATTAACAAGTAACTTTGAAAGCTTCAGAGTTATGATATGTCAAGACTCGCAACTCAAACAAAATTAAGATCACACTTTAAAGACATAGATCACGTCAAGACAAAGGCCATGAACTAATCACGAGTTTTTTTGGTCTATATATTCAAGCGCGCAAGTTTAAAATCTCACTTAATCAAGTGAAAGCACTCGAGGTAAATATTTTATTTAAGGAGTTTCACAACTTCCACCTTTATTCATTTTATTTTCCCTATTTTTCCTCAAATTTTTCTTTCAAGTAGTACGATCCCTGCTACATTTCCTATGGACAGCTTTTCTTACTTTTTCCACCACAAGATTCCCTACTCCATTTCCTATTGAAACCTGTAGGACTCTTTAATTTTTAGGAAAACTCTTGTTAGCCCTTCTCACTTTCACTATAATGAAGCAAATCCCCCAATATGGGTCAAAATATCAATACTTGCATAAGTTTGACCATCCATTCCCTTTTGTTATCTTGCACAAATTCCAAACATCAACTAAGTCCCTAATCATGAAATCATAAAAATACTGAGCTACAGACTCGATTAAGTGTTTCTCCTAGTTTTCTCTAAGTTTCAAGTAAAAAAAGCAACTATAATTTACTCATCCACAACCAAAGGAATGAACAAAGTTTCAAGTGATTCTAAATAAACAATAAAAAATAAAAACTATATTAAATACATATATGCATGAAAGTGTATCCAATCCTAATGAAATGAGAAAGAAATATGAATGGACAAGAAATGGAAGAAATAATATAAAACACCACCATTACCATCCGATATCCGATATAATCGCATAAAAAATAAACGATCTCACATGCGGTTTTTCGCTAAAGAATCCATCAAAAACAATCCACAATCCCTAAAACACCCCCAAACTTATTCCGAACCTTGTCCTTAAGGTTCAAAAAAATTCCAGAGGTCCACATATAGAAAGCAAACTAGATGGTGAAAAAACATGATAGATATAAGATGAAGGAAATGATACAAATTCATGCAAAATGATAAAAAAAAATATAAAAAAAAATAAACCAAATGATACTTATCAAAGTTTGGGCAGCCTCCCAGTAGCGTTTTTGGTTAAAGTCGTTAGCTTGACTTGGTCTGAGTCTGTCAATCAGTATAGAATGGCATTGCAAGTGAGACGACCTTCATATTATGGCTCGGGAAGTCTTTATAGAAGATCTTCAATCTATGGTCGTTCACCTTAAATGAATTACGAGTCTCCAAACTCTGAATCTCCACTGCTCCGTGATCATACACTGCAGTCATAACATATGGTCATGTCCACATCGATCTCAGCTTACTTGCAAAAATCTTAAGACGTGACTGAAATAAAAGTACTTTCCGACCAACAAGAAAAATTTCCTAAAGAGATTGCTATCGTGGAACTTTTTTGTTTCTTCTGTATAAATTCGCGCATTTTCATACGGTCCTTCCAGATTTCCTCCAATTTTTGAAGAGTAAGCTTTCTCTCTTTTCGACTTCATCGAGCTTCATATTAAGCTGTTTCACAGCCCAATAGGATTTATGCTCAAGCTCGACTGGCAAGTGGAAAGCTTTACCAAACACAAGGCAATATGGGGACATCCTAATTGGCATTTAAATGCCATTCGGTAAGCATAAACAGCATCATTAAGACTTGAACTCCAATCTTCAAGAGTAGGATTCAACGTCTTTTTCAAGATGGATTTGATCTCCCTATTAGAGACCTCTACCTGGCCACTCGTTTGGGTATGATCCGCTATAGACGTTCGATGAGTGACATTGTACCTCCTCAGAACACTTTCAACAATACAGTTACGGAAGTGAGTGCCTCTATCACTGATCAAGGCGCGTGGGGCACCAAATGTTGTGAAAATCTTCGATTTGAGGAATTTACATACCACTTTAGAGTCATTAGTGCATGTAGCCTTATCTTCCACCCACTTAGACTTGTATTCCAAATCCATGAGTATCTAAACATTACCAAATGACACTGGAAATGGTTCCATTAAGTCTATACCCCATACGTCAAATATCTCACAAATATGAATTGGGGTAAGTGGCATTTGGTCCTGATGACCAAAGTTACCAGTTTTTGATAGTAAGGACAAGACTTGGTAAACATGTATGAATAATGGAAAATAGTAGGCCAGTAAAACCCACTCCTAAGAAATTTCCTAGCTGTCTGACAGGGATCGAAGTGGCCACCGCAGGCGTAAGTATGACAAAAATCCAAGATGGAGTGACTCTTAGTCTGAGGAACACAACGCCTGATAACCTGGTCAGAGTAGAATTTCCCTAAGTACGGGTCATCCTATACATAGTACTTAGCATCGCTCCTTACTTTATTCTTCTAAGCCTTCGACACATAAGGATATAACACTCCCAAGGTGATATAATTCACCAAATCGGTGTACCAGGGGAGATATTCCATAACGGCATAGATGTACTCATCAAGGAAACCATCCATAAGAGGGGTAGGACTCTCACAATTCTCAATTCTACTAAGATGATCTGCGACTAGATTCTCTACAACACTTTTATGTTTGATTGTGATGTCATATTCCTGTAGTAGGAGTATCCATCTAATAAGCCTAGGTTTGACATCCTTTTTACTCATCAGGTACTTCAAGGTAGCATGATCAGAGTAAATGATAAACTTGGTTCCCAAAAGATAAGGCCGAAACTTCTCAAGTGCGACGATAACGACAAGGAGCTCATTCTCAGTAGTGATGTAGTTCATATGAGTCGTGTTTATAGTACGAGAAGCATAGTAAATGACATGTGAAACTCTCCCAACTCTTTGTCCTAAGACTGCAACATTGCATGATTACCAGCATCACACATAATTTCAAATGGAAGCTCCCAATTAGGGGCCTAAATCACCTGTGTGCTAGTAAGTGAGTCTTTTAGTGCATCAAATCCCCCTTTACATGCCTTATCAAACTCAAAAGGTATGTTCTTTTGGATTAGAAGTCATAGGGGCTGTGCGATCTTCGAAAAGCCCTTAATAAAATGAAGGTAAAAATTGGTATGTCTAAGGAAATATCTAATCTCCCGCATGTTCGTTGGGTAGGGAAGTTTCTTGATAACATCAATTTAAGCTTGGTCAACCTCTACGCCCCTGGCTGAGACAATGTGTCCCAAAATAAGACCTTAGTCCATCATAAAATGACACTTTTCATAGTTCAGAACCAGGTTCTTCTTGATACACCTACTAAGTACCTTTGTCAGATTGATGAGATAACTATCAATTGAATCACCGTAAATAGTAAAGTCATCCATGAATACCTCAATCAAATGTCAAGAAAATCTGAGAAGATACTTACCATGCACTTTCGAAAGGTGGCAGGTCCATTGCGTAACCTAAAGGGAATGCGCCAATTGGCAAAAGGGCCAACGGACAAGTGAAAGTCATCATTTCCAGGTCTTCGGGCGATACCGCTATCTGATGAAAACATGAATAACCGTCAAGGCAACAGTATTGAGAACGACCAACTAGTCTCTCCAACATCAGATCAATGAATGGTAGGGGAAGTGATCCTTCCTAGTTGAAGCGTTTAACTTCCTGTAGTCAATGTATACCCACCATCCATTTTGAATGCGGGTTGGAACCAATTCACCATATGAATTTGTGACTAAAGTGATTCCTATTTTCTTAGGGACCACCTAGATAGGGCTTACCCATTTACTATCAGAGATGGGGTAAATGATGCCAGCATCCAGGAGCTTCGGTATTTCCTTTTTCATGACATCCATCAGAAGCAAATTGAGCCTCCTCTGGGTTTCTCTCGTAGGTTTTGACCCCTCTTCCAAATATATATGATGCATGCAAGTGGAATGGCACAAACCTTTGATATCTACTATGGTCCACCCAATAGCCTATTTAAACTCCCTGAGTACTCGAAGGTGCCTCTCTTCCTCCAAGTGTGTAAGTTTGGCCTAGATGATCACAAGGAGTGTGTCATTCTCACCCGAAAACATATACTTTAGATGCTCAAGTAAAGGCTTCAGCTCAAGTGTGGGAGCCTTAACTAAGGAGGGAGAAAGTTTGAAGTTAGAAGTAGGCAACACCAAATAATAGACATTTGGGGGCGGGGGTTGGAATGAACCCAACTCTAAAACAACATCCTCGACATCAGTATCAAGACGATTCTGTAACACTACTTTACCTTCATCATCGCCACTCGTGAGAAAGGTCTGCTTAACGAATGGATCCTTATAGTCCATGGTACACACCGCAGAAGACACATCACTAGGGTATTGCATGGCGTCATAGATGTTAAACTTGATGACCTCACCATCAAACTCCATGGTAAGAGATCCATCAACATCTATCTTTTTCTTTGCTATTTTCAAAAATGGACGTTCAAAGAGTATTGACGAAGCATTTGGGAATGGCTCCTCCTTCGTATCTACCACGTAGAAGTCAATAGGAAACACAAACTCGTTCACTCGGACTAGAACGTCCTCGAGAACACCAACGAGACTTACAACTGAACAGTTTGCCAACTGAATGATAATACCAGTCTCCTCTAATGGGCTTGCATATTATGTCACATAAATAGACAATGGCAAGACATTAATTGAAGCGCGATGGTCGCATATAGCCCTGAATGCTTACATCACCTAAAACATAAGGTACTAAGAACATCCCAGGGTCCTTGCATTTAGGAGGCAACTTCTTCTATAGGATAACCGTGACGGTTTCTCCCATTTGGACTTTTTCGTTGCTTTTGAGTTTCCCTTTGTGAGTGCATAGTTCCTTAAGAAACTTTATGTACCTAGGGACTTACTTCAGAGTGTCGAGGAGTGGAATTATGATTTCCACTCGCCTAAAGGTCTCAAGAATTTCTTTCTCTTCCTCATTTTTCTTATATAAGATAATTCATTGTGGAAAACGAGGTTTGAACTTGAATGTGGGCGGTGCTTCCTTTTGAGTAGTTACCATTTGTTTAGGGACTGACGGAGTCACTACTAACTAGTGTTCTTCTTCGTTTGCCAGGTCTTTGCCATTAGCCCATTGTTCATTTTGGGTTCCTCTAGCTTTTTACCACATCGGAGTGTAACTCGTTAGCACATGCGTTAGGATTAGGGTAAGGTCGGAAAGACAACTTTCCCTTATCCTCGAGACGTCCATTCTGCTATGTCACTTGGTCCATTTGAACCTGAAGAGTTCAGACCGCTGATTTGTTTCATTGATGGATTTCTCAGTGGTAGCCTTAAATTGGGCCATTTCACTCATAAATTGGCTTTGTTGACCCATAAAGGCTTTTAACATGTCCTCAAGTGAAAAGGAATTACTTGAGGGTGTAGGTCAAGGTTGACCTCTCAGGATTAATGTTTAATATTTCTAATTTTGAGGCCCGCAACTGATGTTCGGGTTATTCCTCGCGTTCAGCTGATTGTATGTATTGTCAAATGGGACTCTATATGGTCCTTAGAACTGATTACCCATGGTATTGGCCTGTTGATCGTCCTCAAAGAGAGTAGGACATTTATCAGTTGCATGATTTGTAGCAATGCAAAAGCCACAAGCTTTGACTTGCACTTTGCCAGAGGAGAGGAGAAGCTCATTCATGAAGGTTAGTTGGTCAATTTTCTTGTTAATGGAACTCGAGACACTCCCTGTAGTCAGACTTCGCTAAGCGGTAGCATTAAGATCACCATAAAGGTGTGACTGTTGTGCGATGTCCTCATCCAGTTGCTTCATTTGGGCTAGAGTTTTATCTCGAATGTGACCCCTACACACATTATTAATCATGCATCGCTCTATAGGCATCATGCCAAAATAGAAGAATTGATCTATGGTTATCTCAGACTGGCAATGGTGCGGGTAACTGGTAATCGATTGCTTATAGTGATCCGAATATGCATCAAATGATTCGCATGACCTTATTTTGATGCTGCATATATCCTTGATGAGCTGAGAAACTCTATCCTTAGGGAATTATTCATTCAAAAATGCAGTTGTCATCTCATTCCAAGAGTTAATGTAGCCACGCGAAAGGTAGAAAAACCATTACTTGGCTTTGTATATAAGGAAAAATGGAAAAGATCGGAGCTTAACCGTGTCCTCGTCCGCATTGGACGGTTTCATTAACTTACAGTTAGTCTGAAACTCCTTCAAGAAAGTAATGGGGTCTTCATTCTCGCCACCACGAAAGGATGGTAGGAGGTGAATGAACCCATACCTTAACTCAAAGTCTCTGGCATTATCCAGATAGTTGATACAAAGGGATTGTTGCCAAAAAGCTTGAAGCCTTAATTGGTGTGACCATAATGATTTGGCAATTCACAACTATATTCAGAGGATTTTAGCCTCCTTGTTACCTAAGTAGCGTCTCTCTAATCCACCTATGAAATGTTCTCTACAGTTCAGGATCGAAAGGTAACAATGAACTAGTCGATTTTGAACGAGTAAGGTGTGGTAGCATAAAAGTAAGAAAAAGAAAAGAAAAGAAACCTAAACTCAGAGTAAGGACTAAGTCCCTGGAAACGGCGCCAAAATTTGATCATGTGTCATGCGTGCCAAATATATCTCGCGATCGAGTTACCAACCACAAGGGTGTAGTAGTGGGAAATACTAGATCGAATCCACAAGACTTGAGTTTTAATCCAAGTTAACTAAAAATGGGGGGTTTTCAAAAAGTTAAAGGAAATAATTAACTAAACTAGTACAAATAAAATGTTCGCAAAAATAATATCAATGAGAAGAAATCACCTAAGTCTACGGTTCCACAAGTTCGAATCATGATTGAATGACATTTAATGGTCCTCAATCATTTCAAGAATTTGTTAATTTAATTTCTCCTAAATTAGCTATGGAAAATCTATGTCGGCCATAATTTCTAGTTCCCCTAATCTAGATAGCTAGGATGCACGCCACTAACTACTTCCCTAATAAATGCATAACCCTAGACATCTGTCAATCGAGTTTAACACACTAACCGTAGTAATTTGGGACTGTGGGAACACTAATCCTTAATAACCGAGTCGCTTCTGCTTCTGATTTAACTTAGATTCAATTGTTGTACACTCAAGAATCGAAAGGGTTTACGACAAATGGGTAAGTGTTCGTCACTTTATTGGTCCAAAAGCACAATTACATGGATACAAATGGTCCAAATAACTATAGATTGTCCCCATAAAAGCATGCACTGACCACATACATACCTTAGATTTAAACCATATACTTTAAAATCAACAATAATGAATTAAAAGAATTTGAATTAAATTAAGTATAAATAATAGATCTCACATAGTACTTGCCACGAATCATGAATCCCACTTGTTTCCCCTTCGACCAAAGTGATGATTGGTCTAGCTGGACATCATCTTTATAATCTCCAAGTATGAAGAGTTGTGTGTGGCGGCTCCAATTTTAGTGGTCGGTCTTGTAAAATGTGCACTGAGGAGCCTGTAGGGACTATTTTTGGGGGTGAAAATGGGTTTCATGCACATGGCAACTTCTGATAGGTGCATTTTTGCTGAAAATCGCAACGTGGCAGCGTATTGTTGGTGGAGAATGGCTGTGTGATGTGGTCAGGCCAACCGCGTCATGACACATGGCATGAAGAGAAGCAAGTTTGGTTCGATTTGGTTGTTCGAACGTCATGAGATGAACGTGCAGTTACGTATCATGAGGAATGTCTGATGGTTGCTGGGTTAGCATGTCTGATGAGATAGAGACGTGGCAGAAGTGGATTAGAGGAGAAGAGGAGCTGTTGACGCTCTGGACGAATAAAATGATGACATGTGGCAGTCCTGCTGGAAACACATGGAATGTTTGGCGAGATGGACCACTAATATGCTCTCACATGTTAACTGGTCTGTTGGTCACATATTCTACCCACAGCGCAGCACGCAACTCCGGGCAAATTGTTTTTGTCCTCCGATCACTGCATGTAAATACTCCATTTCGAGTATTTGTTCACCACGAATTCAATCGCACACTTCGTTTCACCTGAAAATGACCAATAAATATAATTAAATATATATTTAGGAAACATTTCACATTAAATATACTAAAATAGACTAATAAAAGCATATAAAAACCAACTTATCTAAAACTTACCAAAGAGGGGGGTGAATTGGGTGTATTAAGAAGCTATCGCCTTTTTAATAAAATTCTAGAATAAAGATGCTATATGCTCACTCAAACGCAAGTATGAATGCAATGCAAGATGAAGGGGATAGAATTGATGGAGAGAGACACAAAACTTATAATGGTTCGATCCAATGATCTAAATCCAAAAACTAACCTATCCGGTTAGGATTTTTAAACCCCCACTTATATTGCCAATAAGTGTTACAACCTAAGCGTACAAGCCTAGAATGCATAATTACAAATTATGACTTCCTACCTAGTCATAACTAGGGTTTATACCTAGCCTCAGCTAGGTCTTCCCTTCGAATTAGATCCTACTAAGTCTTACAATCTTCAACTTCAAAGAATATATGAAAATAACCAAATTCGCTTTACAAAGTAAAGCGACACCAAATTCAAATACAAACAAGCCTCATAGAGCCTAACCACTCAAATGCATACAAGTATGAGAACAAATGAGAAATGCAAGTATATCACTGATTTTGTGCAAATCTCAAATATGAAACTATTTCAAATGAATCGATTAAAACAAATCTGGTTTCAAATTCGATGAACAAGAAGTTTGATAAAAATCAAGTTTAAGTGCAAACTCTTGTCCAAACCAGTCCTAAGGTTTAGTAAATGAAGTCTTAGTGTAAAACCCAAGAAAAATGTATTCAAGAACACAACAAATGATTTCCATAAGTTAAGCACAACAAAATATGAAATTTAAGCACAATAAAAGCTAGAAAATCGAACTTTCTTATAACCTCGAGAGAGTGATTTGAAAATCAATTTTGGAGTGGATGTTTTAATCTTTAGAAGACCTCAACAACACTGGTTTCGAGAGTGACTTAGTTGCCTCAAAAGATTACAAGTGATAGCACACAAAAATCCAAGATTCTTCTTTAAACACAATAAGGACAATGGTTTCTTGCTTAACAAGATAATAGAATGTTTGAGGTGGTTAGAGAATATTCTACATTCCTTTTTAACATATTTTGACTGTTCTAGAGATTCAAGGGCTCAAAGTTGATCATCTATTCAAATTAAAGTGTGATTTTCAGCTTTATTAAAAACCTGTCAAAAAGGCAATTAACGCGCTAATATTTTGACCTAGCGCGCTAATGCTGAACATTACCACGCTAACTGTCAGGGGCCTCAAAATAAATATCTTCGGCCCTAGAGTTAGCGACCCCTTATCGCATCCGGGACCCTACCAAACCTTTTATAACATGTTACACATGTTTGATAAATATAACTAGTTTAAGTGGGCTGGATGTTTTCACAAATCAGGAAAATGGAAAATCTTGATTTCATGACTTACATAGAGGCTTTTATGCAAATACACTATTTTTCTTGTCAAAAACCTTATAAAACAAGTTTTTCATTTATGAAAACTTTCACAATAGTTTTTAAAGTATGATGTGAATATAAAAACATGGTTTTACATATTTTGAACTTATAAACCGATTGGTGGTGAGTTTCATTTAAAACTCCAAATGATTACTTGAAATTTGAAAAGCGATTTGAAAAACAAGATATGCATGGACTAATGCATTAGGCTTGCATAAATGAACTTGTATACCTTACATCAATGTTACAACATGTAATATAATCTTTCGTCTTCGTTTCCTCATGTGGACCCAATCTTGAACTTGTATGGCTTGAACACTTGAGATGTGGTATTCTACAAACTTTGACTAACTGAAACACACTTGAGAAACTGATTAGTGTACTTTCCCTTTGTTTGTTCCATCAAAATCTTGGGTGGAGTAAAAGTGACTAACCACTTAGTCCAACAATCTCCCTCTTTTGATGATAACAAACAATGTGAAGTTGACAATCAAAACCAATTCATGTGTATTCATATCCATAGTGCAATCTCAAATAATCTCAAGTTCAAAGCATACATTTGTCCCCTTTTGATAACATAGAAAGTGGGGCCAAGCTCCCCCTCACATTTAGCATAACCGAAAATGAGCCACGAATATAACAACAACACAGTCAGTGGGAGACTCCCCTTCACTACATGCATATTACGAGACATAAATCGGTATATCAATGAGAGTTATTCACATGCAACCAATATAGGGCAATGAACAAAAGCATTATAGTAACTCAGAGTAACGCAAAAAAAATTCTCATGATATTAAATGCTGAAAATGAACATTAACATAGTTGTGGCCTAAACAGGTGAAACCACACCTTATTGACAAAGAAAGTAATGTAATTTACCTAAGGATCATGGGAAAGTCATTGGAGAGGATGAAAACCTAAGAGGAAAGGAGTAGTGTGTGAAAACTAAGAATTTAGGGTAAAAAACAATTATATACTGGTCCTCGTTGAATGACATTAGCGCACTAATGATAGAATTAGCGCGTTAAAGATATAATTAGTACGCTAATGATGTGGATAAGTGATCTGGGCCATGAACGATTAGTGCTCTAGGTTCTTGAATTAGCACACTAATCAGAGACAATTAGCTTGCTAATTAGCAGACCTAGTGCGCTAATTGCTCTCAGCAATTTGAAATGAAATTTTTTGAGTTTTTGACAGATAACTTCAATTCACCTCATACTTTATGGAAACTTTACTAACAACATATAAAAAGGATTGGAACAACTAAAACATGTATAAAAGGTTCGATTCACGAAACATGCCTAATTCACACTGAATCATAGAAAATTGGTCTCTAGGCAATGGTTTGGTGAAGATATTAGCTAGTTGGTCCTCCATGGGCATGTGGATTAGTTTAACATCACCCTTTTGGACGTGATCACGAAGGAAATGGTGCTTAATCTAATTGTGCTTAGTGCAGGAGTGTAACACTAAATATTTCGATATGATGATTACACTTGTGTTATCACAATAAATTGTAGCACAACCCACTAGGATTTGGTAATCCTCAAGTTGTTGTTTCATGTACAAGACTTAAACATAACAACTTCCGACGGCCATATACTCAGCTTCGACTGTAAACAAAGCAACATAATTTTACTTTTTGCTAAATCATGATATAAGTGAATTTCCAAGAAATTGACAAAACCCGAAAGTGTTTTTCCTATCCACTAGATTCCCCATATTATCGGAATCAACAAAGCTTCAAAGTTCGAAACTCTTGGCTTTGTTGAACCGCAATCCCAAATCTTGTGTCCCACTAAGATAACGAGATATACGCTTGACACATTTCAAGTGAGATTCCTTATGTTCGGATTGAAATGTAGCACATAAACACACACTAAGCATAATATCGGGCCTACTAGAGGTCAAGTATAGGAGACTACCAATCATGCCACGATAAAGTTTAGGATATATGGATTTTCCTAGTTAGTCTTTGTCCATTTTACAGCGGAACTACTAGGAGTGTCACATGCTTTCAAATTTTCAAATTTGGATTTCCTTAGCATGTCCCTCACATACTTCGCTTGGTTTATGAAAATGCCTTATTTGGATTTCGTAATTTGCAAACTTAAGAAGTATGTTAGTTCACCCATCATGCTCATTTCAAATTCGTTGGTCATCAATGTTGAGAATTCATCACAAAAGCGTGTATTGGATGACCCAAAGATAATATCATCAACGTAAATCTGAACAATTAGCAAGTCACATTTTTTAATCAAAATGAATAAAGTAGGATCTAGCATTCCTTTCTTGAACCCTTTGTCAAGTAGAAATACACTAAGTCGGTCATACCAAGCTCTAGGAGCTTGTCTCAATCTATACAAGGCCTTTTGAAGACGATAGACATAACTTAAGCGATCATGGTCTTTAAAACCTGGCGGTTATTCCACATATACCTCTTCATTGATGAAGCCATTTAAGAATGCACTTTTAACATCCATTCGGTATAGTAGAAACCTATTGTAGCGAGCATAAGCAAGCAATATCAGAATTGCTTCTAGTCTTGCTACATGTGCAAAGGCTTCCTCATAGTCAATTCCTTCATCTTAATTATAGCCTTGTGCAACCAACCTAGCCTTGTTCCTTACAATCTCACCCTTCTCAATTTTTTGTTTCTAAAGACCCATTTGGTGCCTATGATAGTATGGTCTTTAGGTCTACGTACTAGTGTCCATACCTTATTCCTAACAAAATGACCTAGTTCCTCTTGCATAGCCATAATCCAAACTCATCACCTAAGGCATCATCTATATTGGTGGGCCCGGTTTATGATACAAAGCTATGTGTCCCTCATAGCGGTTCAATAATGACCTAATGGTTATTCTTTCATTTGGATCACCTATAACTTGTTGGGAGTGATGGCTTATAAGAAGTCTTGAGTTCTTATGTGCACTAGGTTCGGGTTCCACTCTCACCTCGGTGTCTTGACTATTGGATGTTTGTCCTAGAGTGACATCATCATCATCATCATCATCAATCTTTAATTTTTCCAATGTATGCATTATTTTCACTTTGGAATCTACTTCATCAAATTTGACATGAATAGACTCCTCTATGATTTTTGTTGATCTATTAAACACCCTATATGCCTTGCTATACTTGGAGTAGCCTAGAAAAGTGCACACATTTGACTGTGGTAAATTTGTCTAAATGATCTTTATCATTTAGAACATAGCCAGTGCAACCGAATACCTCGAAGTAACTTACGTTGGGCTTTCGGCCTTTCCATTGTTCATAAGGAGCCCTTTTCACTTGGTTGTGGACAATTAACCTATTGAGAACATAGCACGCCATGTTAATGGCTTCGGCCCAAAAATGCTTAGCTATGTTGTACTCATTTAGCATGGTCCTACACATCTCTTGAAGTGTCCTATTCTATCTTTCTACAACTCCATTTTGTTGTGGTGTCCCAGTAGAAGACAGTTGATATGTGTATCCTTGTTTAGCACAAAACTCATCAAATTTCCTATTGAAAAACTCTAATTTTATACCCTTCTCTTTCTCAACCAAAGTGCAAAACTTTACAAACACATCAAACACTTCATGCTTATGAGCAAGAAAATAAACCCATGTATACCTAGTAATATCATCAGCAACGATAAAGCAATATGATTTACCCCCTAGACTTTGTGTTTGGGTAGGTCCGAACAAATCCATATGGATAAGCTCAAATGCTCTAGTCACATCACTTGTTACTTTCATCTTAATTGATGATTTCACTTGCTTACTAAGGATACAAGGTTCACATTCCTTGTCTTTCTTATAAGTTCATTTAGGTAGACCTTTGATGAGACCATGCTTGGTGAATTTGGACAAGTTTTCCATACTAGAATATCCTAGTCTACAATGCCACAACCATGCATCACATTCACTTTAAGCACGGAACATGAAACATTTTGCATATGTATCTCATCAAAGTTAATGGCATAAAGATTCTTATCTCTTTATGCAACAAATAGAGTTTCATGCTTCTCATTCCTAATAGTGCATTTTGATGATTAAAACATGACATGAAATCTTTTGTCACGCAATTGACTAATGCTAAGCAAGTTATATTTCAAACCATTAACAAGATAAACATTAGAAATGGAAAGTAAATGGTTCCAAAGCTTATAACCTTTCCTTTGTTGTTGTCCCAAAATGTGATATTTCGACCATCATGCCGCTTTAATTCAATGAATTGGTGTGCATCTCCGGTCATGTTTCTTAAGCACCCACTATCCGAGTACCATGGGGTGCTCTTCCTGGATTCCTATGCAGTGGGAAAAATAATAGATTTTAGTACATAAACACCTTTGGTTCTGAGAAAGTTAGTATTATAAACATTCTTAATTACCCATGCTAGTCTACCTATTTTGGCCTTTTGTAAGGCATATTTCCCAACCGCATGAGACATATTGCATTTTGAGCATCTACGGGCATCATCTAGCAATTTCATGTAACTTAACAAGTTCGCTCCCTAGCCTATGCCTCTCTTGTTAAGTGCACGTCATTGTGCTCCTAACTTCATGTCAAACATCTCTCTACCATTGATGAACTTGTGCACTATGCTAGTCAAGTCCTCAACTTCCTTGACTAAAGCATCTCTCTCCTTTAGGACTTCATTCAAGTCGCTTTGGAAATCATTAATGGTATAATTTTGTGACTCAATCTCACTAATTGGATGGTAAAGCTCTTGAGTGTTTGGTCTTTTTGACTTCTTTTTCTAACTCTTTCCTAAGCTCATCAACATTAGGAACATCATCCAAATCATCACATCATCAAAATTGAAATCGTTAGAGTTTACCTCACTTTGTGCCTTGAGACAAAGTATTGCTTTCTCATTTTTTGATTCATATTCGGAAATTGATGAAAATGAATCATCCCATGTCGCCTTGAAGCTCTTCTTGCCTTTTTTCTTGTCCAACACCTACTTGGACTTGCATTCCACCTTGATGTGGCCCGGTCTGCCACACCCGAAACATATGGTCTCACTTGACTTTTTTCCCTTGCTTCCACTCTTGAACTTCTTCTTGTACTTATCTAACTTGTACATAACCTTGTTGAGCTTTCTTGAGAGCATGGCTACTTCCTTCTCAAGATCATTGTCGTCACTAGATTTCTCATCTTTAATGATCTCAACCAGTGGAGCTGTTGGGCTATTTTCTTTCAAAGTAATCTCTTTTCTTGAACTCATAGTACCCTTACTCAATGCTTCTAATCTAGCTTGGTCTTTTGGTTCAAATTCATAGATCGTTAGCTCTCCACACAAGGCATCAAAAGTGTATTCTCCAAGGTTTTGTGCCGATTGGATAACATACTTCTTGCATCCCATTCCTTAGGAAAGCCTCTAAGGAGTTTGTATATCAAAGTCTCTTAATCATAGTTTCTTTCAAGATTCTTGATCTCATTCAAGAGCTTAGTGAACCGAGTGATGATGGTGGCTATGTCTTCATCGGAGCCAACTATGAAAGTCTCATAGTGCTCCTTAAGGATTCTCAACTTTGTTTTCTTCACTTGACGTGTACCTTCATAGTGTACCCCAAGCTTCACCAACACTTCCTTGGCCGTTTAACATGCACTAACTCGGTTGAATTCGTTTTCACTTAGCGCGCAAAACAAATGATTCATGGCTTGATCATTCGAGAGCTCAATATTAGTCTCTTCGGTGGTGTATTCACTTACAGGCTTGTTTGGTGGAGTGTACCTATTCTCAATTGAGTTCCACAAAAGTTTAATTTGCGCCCTATCGTAGAACATCATCGTTTCTTTTCAATGAGCATAGTTGGTTCCATCAAAATATGGAGGTCTAATTGAGGAGTTGCCTTCCCTAAGGTAAGCCACATATAAAGTTTGCATCCCTGCACAAAAACGCTTAAAGATATGTTAGTAACACTTTGAACAATAACCCGCTCTGATACCAATTGAAACCATACCCAAGAGGGGGCTGAATTCAGTGTATCGAGAAGTTATCACCTTTTTAAAATAATTCAATAATAAAGATCCTATATGCTCACTCAAACGCAAGTATGAATGCGATGCAAGATGAAGGGGATTGAAGAGATGGAAAGAGACACGAGATTTATAGTGCTCTAATCCAATGATTTACATCCACTACCTAACTTCCCCAGTTAGGATTTTCAAACCCCCACTTATATTGATAATAAGTGTTACAACCTAAGCGTATAAGCCTAGAATGCATAATCACAAATTAGGACTTCCTACCTAGCCGCAACTAGGGTTTATGCCTAGCCTTAACTAGGTATTCCCTTTGACTTAGATCCCACTAAGTCTTACAAGTAGCTACTGACAAAAAATATATGAAAATAATCAAATTCACTTTACAAAGTAAAGCGGTACCAAATTCAAATGCAAGTAAGCCTTCTAGAACCTAACCACTTTAATGCATGCAAGTATGAGAACAATTGAGAAATGCCAGTATATCACTAATTTTGTAGGAATCACAAATATGAAACCGTTTCAAAGGAATCGATCAAAACAAATCTAGTTTCAAATCAAAAGAACAAAAATTTTGATAAAAATCAGGTTTAAATGCAAAATCTTGTCGAAACCAGTCTTAGGGTTTAGTAAATCAACTTTAAGTGTAAAACCTAAGACAAATGTGTTCAAGAACACAACAAATGATTTCCACAAGTCAAGCACACAAAAATATGAAATTTAAGCACAAGAAAGCTAGGAAATCAGACTTTCTTACAACCCCGAGAGAGTGATTTAAAAATAAGTTATGGAGTGGATGTTGTAAGCTTTAAAATGCTTCAATAATGCTAGTTTCAAGAGTGATTCAGTTTCCTCCAAAAATTACAAGTGATAGCACATAAAATCCAAGCTTCATCTTTGAAAACAACGAACACAATTGACAAGACAGTAGAATGTTCTAGGTGGTTTGAGAACATTCTACATTCCTTTTTAAGAGTTTTCGACCATTCTAGAGATCCAAGGGCTCAAATTTGATCATCTATTCAAATTAAAGTGTGATTTTCAGCTTTATAAAAAAATGTTTAGAAAGGCAATTAGTGTGCTAATATTGGGACCTAGCATGCTAATCCTCTAAGCTAGTGCACTAATGCTAAATATTAGCTCACTACTTTGTAATTAGCATGCTAATATAGCTATTAGCGCACTAACTATCAGGGGCCTCAAAATAAATATTTTTAGCCCTAGAGTTAGCGACCCCTTATCGAATCTAGGACCCTACCAAACCTTTTATAACATGTTATACGTGTTTGTTAAATGTCATAAAACTCTTTTAGGTGATTTGGATGCTTTCACGAATCCAGAAAATGGAAAATCCCAGTTTCATGACTTACATAGGGGCTTTTCTGCAAATACATATTTTTTCTTTTCAAAAAACTTTCAAAACAAGTTTTTCATTACCAAAAACTTTCATAATGGTTTTTAAAGTATGATGTGAATATAAAAATATGGTTTCGCATAATTTAAACTTATAAGACTCATTTAAGTGGTGAATTTCATTTAAGAGTCCAAATGATCACTTGAAATTTGAAAACTGATTTGAAAAACATGATATGCATGAACTAATGCATTAGGCTTGCATAAATGAACCTGTGTACCTTACATCAATGTTACAACTTGTAATATGATCTTTTGTATTCGTTTCCTCGTGTAGACGGAATCTTGAAGTTGTATGGCTTGAACATTTGAGATGTGATATTCTACAAAGTTTGAGTAACTGAAACACACTTGATAAACTTATTAGTATGCTTTCACTTTGTTTGTTTCCATCAAAATCCCATGTAGAGTAAAAGTGACTAACCACTTAACTTTGTCCATAACATACCGAACCCTTATAGACCAATTCTCTTGCTATAATAAACAAAGCTTACACCAATTGGGACCCAATATCGACCTCAATCACTGCCAACCGACATAAAGCTCGAGGTAAGGTCTTGCACTAATTTCGTTCTCATTTTATAATACCACTGATCATGAATTGCACGCAAACCAAGGCAAAATCATTGCATGAGGATTAACACTTGGTTAATTAGTTTTTGTCCAAAAACTAATTAATATTAACTCGTGCCTTTCAGATACTCACTTGCAACCCCTGGTAGGAAAAACTTAGGGAATGTCTCAACATACCTCGACTTCATGAAAAAATATCATATGATACACACATTAAGCACACAACACACAAAAATAAACTAAACCTTATGATCTCTAGTCCATAACGCGTCGGTCGCATTTCGGATACTTTAATTCCAAATAAAATTCCAAAATACTTAATTAGTCGCCTAATCAAGTTTATAAAAACCTCATATTTCATAGGTTTTCTTCTTATGTCCCCTATCATATCGTATTCATGTTTTGATTGGTTAAACATTAACACTTATTTGAATTATACATAAATAACGCAACCGCTAGGCGCTTGATACAGAAATGCGATTTTAGTGCATGCTTGGGAACAATGTTATAGTGGCCGATGCATTTAACATGGAAAATTGATTCATTGCATTCCTTTCAGATGTTGAAGTTACGTACTAAACCACCAGGACTGTCATTCAAAGCGAAGGAGGAACAACATCCATCGAGACTATTCATCAATATAGGTAGAACAAAAAGTAGATAGCGGTGAAGCCTTAGTTCTTTGCAAGAAATGATACTTATGTTAGTTATAGAAGTTGAAACATTTAAAATCCATTGCACATTAAGGATTGTATTCTTTGTTTTCCATGAACAAAATGTCTTTGTCCATTTTCCAATTGTGTTTTCTTCTTGGCCACAATTTTATGTCCACATTCTATTTTTTGTGTTTTTCTGTAGCTAATGGATTTAAAGGTCCAAGAACAACATTATTTTTATACCATATGGTAATCAAAAGTTCCAGTCATATTACAGAGTAAGGGGTCTAACACTTTTCAAGATTTTTAATCACATTATTGGGTGGGGTACTAGTAGTATAAAGGTGGGGTATAAAATGCATTATAGCTCCACCTATCCAAAATTCTCAGTCATATTACAGAGTAAGAGGTCTGAAAGTTTTCAAAGTTTCTAATCACACATAATTAGGTGGGGTATGAACAGTATAAAGTATATAAGGCATTGTAGCTCTACCTAACCGAAAGTGCCAGTAATATTACAGAGTAAGCGGTCTGACACATATCGAAATTTCTAATCACACATTATTTGGTGAGGTATGAGTAGGTGAGATTGGGATATACCAAGCATTAGAGATCTTACTAACCAAACATTCCAGACTTGTTACGGTGTAAGCTATCCGACATATCAAAATTATAAACACACATTACTGGGTAGGGTATGAGCAGTAGAATTATAGGGTATAACAATCATTAAAGATCTCTCTAATCGAAAGTTCCAGATTTAATATGGTTTAAGTGGTCTAATAATTTTTTATAAACATCCAACTAGTTTTCATATATGGTACAAGCATTACAAATGTGGGGTATGTTCAAAAAAGCATTGTTTGGGATCCAAGATAGTCCCCCCGAGTATCGCTCGTATGTTATCAAAACTATTTTATCGGCATATTCGACTGGTTAATGTGGGTATCTTTGGTATTTAGATAGGTTATGTATGTCTGCGAGAGAGAGCATTTAGTATTGATTATATTACACTAAGGCAAATGCGTTGCTCGCGATTTTTCAGGATCGACAGTAACAATTACAATTTGAAAACCCAAGCAATGGTTATAAGAAATTACCACTACGAAACTAGCAAACAAATATACATAATATGCATGAATAACACATTCCGTAAATAATATCAATCAAATAAAAAAAACGAAATCCATAACTAAGATAAAATTGTGAGACAACAAGGTATATCAATTTCTATTTCACAAAAAGTATGCCTCATGCAAAATAAGATTCCCAAATATACAACCAATGTAATATCAGGTTTAACAAAGTGAAAAATGTATCCAAAAAACATCGAAACCAAGTTTACCATACCAATATATCCCCATGTACACCTGTGTATAATGTGTATATGAACATATGATATTGCACATACAATCTCAAAATCGGTGTATGTTGCATGCTAATCAAGTGAAATGACATTCACGAGACCACTTTATTGTGGTCATGGTAGAATGTTGAATCTGACCTCCCATTCTCTACTTTGTAGCTTAGCAAACACCTCCCATTATAGTATAGTTGGTGCTAAAGGAGCACAATCTCCCATTACAAGTAGGAAAGGATAATGAAAATACGAACTAGTAGTGGACAATGATAGTCATTATAAAGCTAAAATGAAATTTGCACATTTTGACCTCACTTTAACAAAAGGTTTTTTGTTGATGAATCACAACCACAATAAGTTTCTCGCAAATAAAGGAGGGACCAGATTTTTAATGGGGAGTCAAAGATCGGATCCTTACTTGGCAAACACTGCAAAACTTATTTGATAACATGTCACGATGACTAACCCCATATTTGGTAATTTAAGCCAAGAAGTTCACGGGTCGGGGCTCTCGTAGACATTAATGGAATTTCTGATTCTTTCATACTTAGCATTTAACGACTCGTTACCTTTTGCTGGTGATTAGTGTTAACTTGAATCTTAATTAACCTGAGTTAGCTTATGGTTAAGTCTAGCATACCTCGATTAACATGTGTGTGGGTTTATGTCATGATTAGTGTTTATATAGTATGTTTGATAAATTTTATAGGTTGTGGGGTTAATAGAAAATTAATACAAGCCTATAATTGGAAAATAAACAATTAAATAATAAATTGCTGGTACACCAAGTGTGACGAGGGGGTCGTTAAATGAATATTCACACCTATTAATACTCGTAGGCATGTCCGGTGAATTTATTGGTGAGAAAATACATGAAGTATGTATATTTTTATATAATTGATATGTAAATATATAAATAAAACTGTAAGTTTAATTTGAATTATATGTATTGTTGGATCGCCTCGAGATAAGAGTAAGTTGTGATGGTGTTAAGATTTGTGTTACTTCAGAATGTGTGAATTTAATACATCATTCACTTGATATAGCACTATGCATATCTCGAAGAAAATCCATATATATAAATAAAAACTTCAAACTTATCCTCACTATTTCATTGAGAGATATATATATATACATACACACACAAGCAGCTGAAGGTTTGACACTTGAGGGAGTCGGTCTGGAGAGAGAGTTTCAAAGGAATTGAAGGGACTGTAAAAGATTAAACCACTGTAATCTAGAGATTCCTCACTTAAGTAAGTTTATTTTTGAGTTCAAGTTGAGTTGTTGATGTAGGTGATGATTTCACTGTGAATTGTTGTTGTTGATCACTAGAAATTGGTTTTTACCTTACTAGAGCTCCTCCCTAATGCATTAGGGAAGTGTTTGACGTTGTTGTTATGATTTGGTAATGGAATAGTGGTTGCTGCCCTATTCACTATCAAAATAGTACAGGGTGTTAGAGGAAGGACGTTCCCTTCATAAAGAGTGACGAACCCAGTTAGTAGAGAATACCCCTTCAAGTGAGAGAGCGTGCTCTAACAACATAAAACAACAACTGTGTTGTGTTTTATAAAAGTTTCCTAATGTCTTAAGGGCTTACTTAAGGGGTATTAGACATATATTAACCATAAATGGTTTATGATATGTTTTGGAACACAGGGAAAGCTTAAGTGACCTTGAAAGTTGAGAAATTTGAAAATGAAACCTAAACAGAGGTAATTATGGATTTGCTTATTTATCAATGTTGCATGAATATGTAAGTATATGTAGTTCATATAGTTTATGGACTTAATAAGGAACTATGTACACTGTGACGTGTTTATTAAATAGAAAAAAATGTTTATTGTGATCGGTGAGAGTAAACCCTGCAATTGAGAACATGTTATATAGGATATGGATTTGATATCCGACCTATATGTTAAATCCTACTTGTTGCGTGGATTATATATTCACTAGATGGTTTGGGATAGAACCATTAAACATTAATGGATTGGTTAGATAGCACATCCGCCAATGTGTAAGTCTAGTAGTCACATTAATGGTGTCAGTGGGTAATCGACCCTAGATTTGCAAATGAAATGGTAATCACGGTGTAACAGTCATTGACAGTTTGACTTGCATCCATTATTTATTAGATTTTATGATTTTCATAATCTTGTTGTTCTTTTTGGTGCATATTGTTATTACATATTATTCTTGATTATTATATGGAATGTTAATGGCTCTATGAACCCTTACTTACTGAGCAAGTTGGAGCCCTCATCCTAAATTTAACATTTCGGGTTCTCAATCTAGTGCTTCAGCGAAGGGAAAAGAGAATATTTAGCAGTCTTACTATCTTCTCTACGATGTAATGAGCCTTCCTGTACATATATATACATTGTTTGAGTTATTTTGTTGTACATGAACACAATTAGAAGATTTTATAATTGATTTTTGGGTTTTGATAAATTATGTATTGGGTTACTAGGGCTACATTAGGGTTTAAGGCCGACTATCGTTCAAATTAGGATAGGGGATCCTACGCATCATTCTGAAACATAGTTCTATAAAGGTCATCATTGTTTACCATATCTTTAAAAAATTTGTGTCGAACTTGAGTTCATCCTTCTCACCTTTGTAGTCAATAGAATTGGCTATTGCTCGAAGCCCACAATTTCAATTGGGAGGAACATCCACACTGTTGATACGGTATATGCTCCATATTAGAGACATCTCATCAAAGTACCTCTTGTCAACTTGAATCTAGGTTCTACAATGCCTAGGTACGGCATATGGGATTGCCTTTTTCTATCCCCAGCCCTTTCCTTGTCTACGTGTTGAAAAAGGTCCCTCATAAGGTCCCTCACTTAGCATACTTAGCTTACTTGGTTGATATGGCTAACTTTCCTTACTTACTAGCCTGAGTTGGTTGGCTTAACTGCCTAAGTAGACTTACATTTTTCGCTTAACTTGGCTTGTTTGTTGCAAAAACCCGCACCATAAACTCTTACGTTGCTTTGGCCTCTACATTCTTGAATGCAAAAGGAGTTCTCTTAGTGGACTTAACAACTTGGGGCCTCTTTATGTTGACCCATTTCCCTAAATAGGGCATCGCCCACCCTAATCCTATCATTAAGCCCTAATTCTAGCCATGTAGGACTTAAGCACGCATTAGTCAGCCTTTTTGTCATATTTATCTCGTTATTCATGTTTAGGATAAGTATTATTCACATATCATTGTTCGTGATTTTCAGAGTTAATTAAAACTCTTAACAATTTTTTTGTGTCTTAGGAGAAGTCTTAAATAAATTCTGAAAGTGTTATTAATAAGTCCTAAGTGTGGAAACTAGGAAACAATCATCACAGGTATAAATATATATCAAAAGGCTATGAAACCGTGTGATAAACATGTGTCAAGTCGAGAAGTAGTCAATCCACCCAATATATACCCAAAATTATATGAAAGACATAATGTAAGTAAATACATCAAAAGTCCAACAGCTTAAAAAATTAGTAGCAGAGTGTCACCTAAGGCTTAAAGGTAGTCGTTGATCTTCTCCTTGCCTACCTTGTTACTTGATGGTTAGGCAATTGTCGTTAAAGATGACAATCTCAATGAGTAAATCCTTGGGCCACTTATCCACATTTTCATGAATAGAAAGATAGGTAACTAAAAACATGTCATAAGGAAAATGCATGCAAGAAGTTACCAAGGGAAACTAGTAAGTCTATGAGTGAGGAAACTAAAGTGCAATAGGAGCGATATTAAGTTGGAGCATTTAGGAGGTATTAGACTCAATGACAAGGGTCTTCTGGCCAAAATGAGCGAAACACATACCGAACTAATGCGGTTCCTTGAGCCACATGGAAGAACATAACCTAATCTCTATATGGTTTCCCCGATATATTCGCGATAAATACCACCTTATTGCGAGCTTTAAATCCGATAAGGATGTTAAACGATATCCGACGAGAACACGACAAACTCTATGATGGGTACAACTAGGATCATGACTCCTAATATGTTCATGGAATGTGCTTGATTCAACCACTAAACCGGGATCCCATTTCCCTTAGATCACAACATCACACAAATCACACTCAACTAATAGTTAGAACCATAAACTTATGAATATTTCATTTACAATAATAAGATAAGATATGCATTTACCACATGTTTATGACCATATACAAGATCAATATTTCTACAGGGATTAATAGCATTCTCATTTGGCTATTCATGAAAATCAATTCTCCAAATAGGTGATATACATTTCAAGTATGAATATGGATTATCAAGGTATTAATAAAATCTTGCATAATTCATCAAAAGGGAGAATACAATGAACTACATAAACAACACCATAAAGAGGAAACAAAATAATCATGGTATAATAATTTTTTTTAATAGTGATAGCTAGGATACCTGTAAATAAATCTAAACATAAGGAAAGAAATGAAGATAATTGCCCTGGAGGTTTATTTCTATTAATCACAAGAAATCCTAAGTTCTTGAAGTTAATTAAACTAATTTGGTGTGTTTTAGCTCCTCATTAAGTATTTAGATCATGCGAAACCAAAACAACTCCTAATACTACTAAAACATTGTTCCTTCACACAAACATAAACTTTAAACTCATTTTCAACCAAGAAGATGACTTTATTTTTGAAATCTAACTGTAAGTTGTTGTTATCTCTCTTACCTTTCCAGGACTATAAGGTTTGTGCAATTTAGATAAGAAACGAGGGAGATCTGGAAATTTTAGCACAATGAGTCAAAACAGTTTTATATTCCAACCAATAACTTGAAAGATTCATTTATCCTAAGCCATAGCTTCAAAAATCATGATTTTTTTACAAAGCCTATAAACATATCTTAGAATGTCATACTAAAATATGAGCTCAATAAAATAAGAAATAATAGAGCTATACTCAAAACATCAAGACATTATCAAAACTGTGAATCAAAAAATTTCAGATTTATAACCAAAGTTGTGGTTCACTTTTTAACACGACAATAATTGAATTTCAAAATCTTTCAGGGGGCAAAAGTTTTCCCTTTGAGTTAGCTTTCAAATGCCACAAGAATGAGTTCATTCTGATTTAAAATGAGTAAGTTATGAAAAAATTACAGAGACTGGTTCATAATAATAACATGCATAATTTTCCATTTTGTTTTACAATTTCATGATCTTGAGAAATTAATAACAAATTTATTTCTTACCCAAAACTAATGACACGTGTCGAGTGTGCATAATAATTTTCCGTATTTTACTATTAACTTATAGTAGTGGTAAATGGGATATCGTCTCCTTAGGGATTTTTGAAATCTTAAAGGAAAGTAACTTTTTTTTGTTTTAATTAATTTAATTAATCTACTTAAACGAGAATTGAAATATTAAATAACTAATAATTTACTAACTTAAATAGCCAAACTAATTAAATTAATCTAAACAAATCAAATTCAAACTAAATTAAACAATATTTAAATGCAATTCCAACATCTAAATTTTTTAAACACTAGAACATAATATTATTTCATTTTATAGTTATAATCATATAACATGGAATCTTATAATCATTAACCCTCGCTTAATAATAGGTTGATAGTCTTTATCTAGCAACCAAATCTTTTTAATTAAATAGAAATGCCACATTCTTATCATTGTAAATCTACCCAATGGATAAAATGCAACGCCATAGAAATAAGATAGCATTAAGTTCAATGAAAATCATGCCTAATCTAAGCAAATATTACCGAAGCCGCATTATAAACAACTTAGAACATAATCATCTAGAACACCTGCTTGGAAAATGCCCTATAGATTAATCCTAGTTACTACTTCTATAATCTCTGTCAATAATTATATACATAGATTCAGAATACCGCATAACTATTTGTAGCTATGCATGCAATACTAATCTTCATTAGTTGTAACACGTAAAAACAACTTGTTAATTCCGTAATTGACGTGTATGAATAGATTTAAAGCATTAAGTACATGATTTTTTAATTACAACTATCTAGCAATTCAAAATATACTACATTGTATAGGTTGTTTAGATTAATTGAATACTCACTCATGCTGGAAATAAACAATGTATAAATATAATTAAAAGACACAATTAATGAATAAATACCTCAATATAAATCAAAGGTCCAAAGTGTCTTCAAAACATAGACAATAAAACTAACCTAAAGCAAATGTTAAAAATAAAAGAAACAAGAAAAAAGAAATGCAGATAATTACTTTGAAGTTCTCTACACTTTTTATAGTCTCCTCACATATAAATATCATAGATAAACTCAAATTTTTCATACTATTCTAAAAAACCTGTAACCGACCTCAGCGATTCTTAACTTATACATAAATCCCTAAGCAAATCACTGAGAATAGCTCTCAGTACTCCACCAATTTAGCTGGTGATTTATAGTTCATTCTCCAATTAGCTATAGCTTTACAAGCCTTCTTTTGGTGCTGATTTATATTGCGATTCCTAGTGTTTTTTCAAAGCATTGTGGATTTGCTTATGCATTTTTCCGGTTGACTATTTTATTTTTCTTTCTCTTTTCTTCCATTTCTTTATTTTCATATTAAGAATCTAGACTCAATAAAACAAGAGCATACCTAGTGTAATATCATCATTTATGCTTAAAAGCAACCTAAATTACACTATAAAATGTGTTTAATTATTTACTTGTCAACTAAAAAATCCAATATAGTAGACTAAGTGAAACACAAGGAATCCAAATATCTTATTTGTTTTCAAAAACCAAATCATTTTAAGGATCAGGATTCCCAATTGTTGTTTTAAGCAAAATGCCCTAATTTGGCCAAACTGCAAAATTTTCAAATAATTGCTTTGGGAAACTCAAATGGGGTGTCCAATTGATCAAAACAACTAAAAAGGCCTCTTAAATGCTCAAAATTCAAAAGCCCTTTGTTTCCATACAAAAATTAGTTAGAATTGAAAGCATAAAGCATAAATTAGGAATTGGTTGTCTAAGGCTCCGTGCTTCATCACCTAGTTTTTGGGTCTCCCTTAGTTGATGATTTGCTCACTTGTAACTCAAACCTTTCCAGTAATTAATTTGGGTTCAGCTCTGATCTCTAATGCACGAACATGTAAATGAAGGTGGAGTTTTAAGTGACCATTTTATAGTGTGTTGGATGGCTTTCATTTTGGCCTCACATCAAGTGTGTGTATGCTCATGTTCAACATTCATCTTATGGCTCTTGTTAACTTCTACTCCACTAACTTCTATCTTGTTGACAATAATTCCCAACTCAAATCTCCTAAGATTCCATTTTAGTACGAATCTCGAGGCAAATCTATGACTTATCAATTTTTCATCTAACTATAGACATTTGTAATCAATTGATTCAATTAATTTAACTCACGCGCTTTTATACATATGGTTAGTGTAATTAGTCACATAATCGACACATTTTTTGTCCCAATAATTCCAACCTATCTAGCATCTAGTGCCTCGACTTTGGTACGCTTCTTGATATGCGTCTTTACTTTTATCTTGATGCTTAAAAACAATGCTAGATGACTTAATAGGTCTATACATATACAATACACTAGGCATCTATCACATTACAAATACAACACAACTTAGTCATTGAGCCGAATGTTAGGATTGTGCACCCGTCATTGGGCAACGTCATGGGTCGGCGACCCTCAATTACGGACAAATTCGCTATTAGCGATTAGGGCCGTTACACTCTTACTCTTCGATTTCTTCTTTCTAAGATGCATCTTGCTATTTCTTGGCCAACCCTTTATTGTAATTTTCTTTTTGGGTGTAGAAATGATAGTCGATGTACAGTAAGTGGTTTCCCTCGACTTCTGGACAATCTTTGCCGTCATGTTAGGATTTCTGCTTTTGTACTTAGCCTCAACTCTATCCATTTGAACTTGGAAAAAGGTAGTCTAACTACCCATTCAGTGAGGCCTCTATGGGTCATGTTCAATTTCTTCTAATGCGGGTGAACTTCATCAAGAGTGATAAGGCTACCGTTAAGCAAATGCAAAGCGATCTCATGCACAAATGGCAAGCCATGAATGGTCCGCAAAACACATGCATAAATGGTCTTATATAGGCTAAAACCTTTACTAACTTTTCTTGCCTCCTTACTGATTCCATTCAATGCATGTCAGCCACAGAGCCAATGATGTTACTATACAAGTGGTGGTGATACTCATGCACCACTAGGTATATGGATCAATTGAATGACAACTCTAAGTTATGCTTCTGGTGGGTAAGAGCCTCGTGCATCGACATGAAAACATCTCCAAAATGTCGCTATAATGTCCCAAGCTCTTTCTTAAGTACATTATGAAAACCTCAGCCTGATTAGTAGTCGCATTCCTAAAGAGCAATACATTATTTGTCCATGCATACAAAAAACTTCTCTTTTTGATATAACTATATGACCTTAACATAGTCCAACAACCCCGAGACTCCAATATATTTCGCTTCTAGTTCCACAAGGCGACCAGTGTAACTTGACTTAGTTTGGGACTGCACCAAGTTAATCTACGTCCCATACCAATTATCGTAGTCTTCCTTCTTAGAAAATATATAATTTGTCTTTGCAATAATATTCTTATTTACGAGCCATTAACAAAGTAAGTAGGTAGCAGTATGGAGCTTATTTGCTACAGCTGCAACCAAATCTAAGTCCCTATCCAACAAACAACATTCAGGAGTTTCCACCCATCTAATAATGAATTCAACTGTCTAAGTGCCCATGCGTATCAGAACTAGTTCCTTGCTAAAAAGGCTTGTGCCACTAGGATGGTCATATGCACCGAGGTGGCTCCAACAATCTAAAGGGGCGGGTACTCGAACCGATTTTTCTTGTAAGTGCAATCATTATCAATACATGAGGAAAACAATGAATGATTTGCACTAAGTTTGGGTGGACAAAGAATAAATCCCTTACACTATACGTTCCTGGCCAAAAAGCATGTTGCTTAATGTATTTGTGCTTATCCAACTAGTGAAATGGAAGCTGCATCTTGCTCATCCCATTAGCTTCAATCGTTCTCGACTTAGCCCTTTTATTGTAAATTATATTCATAACAACCACATTGTATTTGTTCTTATGTTTGATGTAACTTAAAATATCCTAAGGCCAGACACTAGTCTTGCTCATGTCTTGTACTATATCTTTCTCAGGTATAGTAAGCCTCTTGGCATATGAGTGCCAATTCAAAGAATTAGTGAAGCCATGGTTGTGTACCCCACACACAACTTGAACGTGCTAGAACCTATGAAGTCCGTGCTTAACATTGATCTTAAATTGACATCATCACTTATTGGATCAAGTCAACTTTTTCTTCTCCTCACCGGTCTCATGTTCCATTCCTTTCAATATTTGATTTGCATTTGCAACTTTCACTCCAAATGCTCCATACCTCTTACAACCTATTGAAAACCTAGCTCGCCTACTCAGACCAAGGCCACCTAAATCATACTTCAAAATAATTACTATAAAACCATAACGTATAGCAGTCTCTTGAGCCTAAGCCACTACATCCTCTCTCCTTTTAAACGACACATCCAGTGTAAAGTTCCTTGTTATGTTTGGGAATGAGCCATAGATACACCTATAGTGTCGCACATAAGAACTAACAAGAACTAAAAGAAACAAAAATTACTCAAGAATTGAGGCCATAAACAAAATCTAGACAAAGAATGGTGAGTGTCGGAGGAACATGTTGCATGAATGTCAACCATATATAACCAAAAGGTAAGTATAAGCTACAACTTACGTGTGCCGTAGCCATATGTGACTTCTTGATTGACGTTAATCGAAAGGTACCTAATCTTTCAGAGTTGATAGGCCGAGACGTGCACTACATGTCCCGACCATGTTACTTCACAGAGCACATGGACAACAACCACAAATTGAGGTTCTCCCTCGACGAGAAATTGAATAAAAATCAGAAAAATACCTCTTCCTTGTCGGGTTGGCTTCGTTTTGATGCATCCTTCGAGACTTCTAACCAATAAAGTCGAAATAAAAAATAACTCAAAAACCTTAATAACCAAAAATAGTAAACAATAACATTTAGTCAAATGATGCCTAAAAAACTCTAAATCACCCATATAACGGGCATAAACATGGAGAGAACGAACTTACTGAGTCGATCATGTGTGGAATCACTCATTTTTGCTCCATCGGCATTGAGAGTGTGAGAGTCGATTTTGGGTATTTTGAACGTCACAAGAGTGAAAAAGACGAGAGGGTAGGGTTTGGGGAAGAACGACCCTTTTATATGAAGGGTAACATTGTCATTTCCTTAAAGAGCAGAATTGGAGCTGCAGTATAGAATTAAAACGAGGTCTTCTAAGTAATAAATGTGATCCATTTAGCCACTCACTTTTTATTTCTTTTTTTCCGATATTCTTTCTTAGGCAAGCTTGTCATAACCGTGAATAAGAAAGGAATGGCTGAGTGCTTAAGTGAATCGAAATGAGATTATTATAGATGAATAGTAAGATTTAATATACATCAATAAATCATATATATATTTAATTATTTGAATATCCATTTTTATTGTAGCATATTTATTGTTCTAATGCCTCTAAATTCTAAAAAATTTCGGAACAGGCTAATTTTAAATTTGCAACTTTTTTTGTAGCCCAAAAAGGCAGTTAAGTACACATGCAAGTCACAAACATTATTACATTTAAATGACAAAGAATTAAAGCACCAAATGAGATAGATAGTCAATATGTCTCTAGTATCAATCATCAATCAAGAAAAATCCAACTTCAAATATTCAATGTTCAGTTTTTTATAGAAATAGACATAAATCATATGAATAGCATGAATCCTGTGATTCTCATTACGATTTGCACGATTCATATGATTCCCGAGCGATTCCTAAGCATATCGATTCGTGACATTGAATTGAATATTTACCTCATGATCCATATTGCGAATCGAACGATTCACCTACTTGAATCGCGATTCAAACAACCTTAGGGCATCTCCAACCCCGAGAGGAGATTTTGATGCTACTTTGGGTTGAGTTTTTTAATTTTTTTTAAGACCAGTAATCAGGCAGTGTGAGATTTGGAGAATTTTGATGGGTCTGTTATCCACTTTCAATTTTTATATTTATATTTATGTTTCTTAAATAAAGAAAAATGATTAGTTTAAAAGTTGGTGTTGTGGGTTGGAGATGCAAATAGTAACTTATTTATTTTTTACATCAAAGTGGTTAAACTTTTTCACCTTTACCCAAAAACACTAGATTTTACATCAAACCATATTATTTAGGAAATATTTTATTTTTTTAATATTTTTACATATGACCCAACATTTAACGGTTCAATTTAACTTATGGTCATAAAACTTTTAATTTTTTTTTTCAAAATGGTCATCAAACTTTACAAAAGTTACACTTGTGGTCATTCCATCTTTCTTCAGTTAAGTAATCATTATATAGTAATAATGTGGTGTTGGGTTGGTAATGATGTAGGATAAGACCTCAAATTTAATTAACTTATTTTTTAAAATAAAAATCAAACGTTTTCATCTATCGTTGAAAAACGTCACTGCCTTAGCTCTAAAAGCTCACATAAAGGTTTTGTTTATAAAATAATTTATTATTTTTAGATAAGATGAATAAGTTTCATTTATTATACACCTAAAGTATATATTTTTTACTTTATATGTAAAGATTATTCTTTTTTTTAACTCCTATCAAATCTCAAAGTATTTAAACCGCTAATTATCACTGATCAGGGATTAAAGGATTCTAATTATGATTTATGCCGCAAGTCGGGGGCTAAAGACCCGTGGCATGGGGATTTACACGTAATTTTATTATCGGGTGATGTATGCCTAGTGTTGTGCAGTATATATTATATTATTTTGTGAAACACAAAGTTGATTGAGTAAATACGAAACTCACGGGGTTTTATCTCAAGATACATCTCAAAATGAGTTCCAAGATAATTAAAATGATGACCTGAACTTTAGTTTGAATTTAGTGAAAAAATAAATGCGGTTAAGTTTAGAAATAAAAATAGTGATTCTTAATGGACTTAACAAGTCGACGTGTGGATTTTGCCTCAATTTGCATGCAAGTCAGGATTGGAGGTACTGTGAAATGAGAACGAAGTTTGTACAAGACCTTGGTTTGAATTTTATGTCCGTTGATGATTGTTAATGTTGAGATTTGGTCCAAATTGGTATAAGTTTGATTAAGTATGACAAGAAGATTGGTCCAAAAGACAATAGTATGTCATGGACAAAGTTAAGATTTTAGGGGGTTTTGGTATAACTAAAACCAGTGTTATGAAAGTTTTATGGAATTAGACTATTTTATTGAGAAGTTGGCTTAATTTGATGAAATATCAGATTAAAAAAGAGTACAAGAGTTAAAAAAGTCAAAATAGTGATTTCAAAAATTAATAATTTAAAAGAAATTAAGTTGCTAACAAGTAGCTGAGGGTTTATATATAAATATAAAAAACTAAAAAAAAATCGAAAGTTTGATTTCGATAATATAAACTCGTTCATCGTTCCTCAACCCTCTCAACTCGAGTTTTCGCTCCGTGATCTCCGTACATCCAATTTTGGTGGTGGAAATGAGATATTCGTCCTGCAATTTGAAAATATCCATTTAAGAGCATTTTTGCATAATTCAATTTGAGTTCTTAAAATTTTTCAATTTCTTTCCTAGGGTTTCAATAACATTTGGTGGGTATTGTTGTTAATTAGTATATTGGATTAGTTTGTGTCGACTTAGGATTAATTCCACCGACTTCAGTTATGGTTTTGGCGAATTGAATTGATGCAATTTAATTGAAAACTATTTTTAAAGATATTTTATAATTAAAATTGATTTACATTTGGTTTCTGGAAAAATTGGATAATTATTTTTGTTCAAATTGAATCCATGGGTTGTAAATATTATTAGTTTGCTTTGATTTGATATCTTGGTGATTGGTGTTGAATTTTAAGGATTTAATTGTAAAAGCCTTTATTTTGAGAGGTTTCATTAGTTCAAAATAAATAAAGCTCGTCTAATCAACAGGCCATATTAGGAAATTCATAACTTGATCATTTGTGTTTAGATTTATGTATTCTTAGAGTTTATGGAAGCTATGAAGTAAGCTCTACAAGTTTTTTTTTATCATGAAAAATATTGAGGTTTTTAAGGTTAAAAAGTTACCGTAAGTTAGTTAGTTGAAGTTGTTATAAATAATTATTTTTGGAAATAGTTATCGAGCCTATTTTGGATGCTGCTTTCGTGGGGTTTTATTATTTGGTTTCACTTGAAGCTTAACCACTAATATAATTGGGTATGTAAGGTGCTATTGGAAACACTTTTAAGGTGATTTAACACTCCAGGGACCCCAAAAATAATGCTCGAAGTTAGTTGTTTGTAAGTAAATCCCATAGTAACCTGTACATTAAATGAGTAGTTCTTGAATATAATTGCATGCACTGGTTTATTGTTGCATATTTATTGGTCATGCATTCACGGACATGAGAGGAAAAAAGGCTTTTGAGGGTCCCATTGTGTTCATTAGCTATATGTGTGGTAAGTTGAACATCGTGGTCCTCTACAGCTAGAGTCACTGATCATTGCAGACACATAGGAGATTTTAGGAGGATTTGTGATGTTGGCTTAGATCATACTCCTTGGAAAGTCGAAGGCATGACTTCAGTGTAGTAATGACAAAATGCCAATATAGATTGACATTTTATATGGCATACACATATTTGTATTACTTGATCGATGCAGAAATTCCATAGATACGTATCATCCCATGTATAATGTCGTGCATTGTTTCAAAGCTTGTTTTTCTGTGCCCTCGTGAGGTGTGGAGAAAACATGTTGTCGTAATGAATTTTACCAAATCTGCATACCAAGGAACATCATCCTTTACCGAATAAATGTACTTATCGGGAAATTCATCTTTTAGGGGATTAGGTGTTTCACTGCCTTTCTTGGTCCTACTCAGATGATCTGCAACTAGGTTCTCTACACAACTTTTCTCTCTAATTGTAATGTCAAATTCCTGTAAAAAGAAAATATACAGGATCAAACCAGTTTTAACATCCTTTTTGTTAAAAAGATTTCATAACACCGCGTGATCCGAGTATACTATGACTTTAGTTCCCAAGAGATACGGATAAAACTTCTTTATTGTAAATACTATCAAATCCCAAAATTTCTAAATTAGTAATTATGGCTAATCAGGGATTAACTATATTATTTTCCAAAATTCAAGTCGACCAAGTAAATTCGAACTTTGATGGTTTGTCTCGAGATACTATCGAAATAGCTGCCTAAAAAATCAAATGTCGACCTGAACTTTTATTTTGAGTCAAGTAAATTAAAAACTCGAGGGGTTTTGTCTCGAGATATGTGTCGAAATGAATGCCGAGAAACTTAAATGTAGACCTAAACTTTTGTTTTGAGTCTTGCAAAGAATATTTGTATATAGGTTTAAAAATTTATTTTTTCAAATTTAATTGGAGTTAATAAGCCGACATGGGTCCCATACCTTGATTTGTGTGCAAGATAAGTTGTTCGAAAGTTTTGGAGCGCATCGATAAATTCTATAATTCTTGATCGGATTGGGTTATGTTTTGAGTTGAGGTTTAATTTGGACAAAAATCGAAGAGCTAAATATGAAAAAATAGAAAAAATGGCAAATTGCCATTAGGGGTATTGGTCTTATACGGTGAAGGATAGAAATTAAGGGGCAGCAAAATGGTCGTTTGCGGAGTAAACCCCTTTAAATCGAATTCAATAGGGTCTTTTTCTTCATTTCATCATTTTTTCTTCTCCCTCACCGTCATTTGTTCTTACATTCTCTCTCTATCTCATAACTGTTTGAATGAAATCAAAAGGAGGAGGCGTGACTTCTTTGGCAGCTATTTGGAGATGAAAGGAAAAATCATATTTTTGATTTTGGGGTCTGTCAAATAAGTAAGAACTTTGTGTGATTGATGTCGAAGTGAATTTGTTAGGTGTGTTGTTGTTGTTCGTAGTGAAGAGAGGAGAAGATGATTGATATATATATATATATATATATATATATATAACAAACAAAAGAAAAAATAAAGATAAGAGGGAGGGAAGTGACCAGAGGAGAGAGATGACAAGGGAGAGGTTTAAAGAAGATGGTGGAGGAGGTGGCGATCCCAAACTCGGTAAGTACAAAACGTTATTGATAAAAAAGAAGAACAAATAAGTTTTATTGATCGAGAGGAACAAGATGAGGGTTTTAATCACCCGATCAAATCGAACCGGGTCTGGTTTAATTAAGCCGGATGTGTTTGTTTCAAGGGGTTAAACCCCTCCTCATTATAATATTTTTTCAAAAATAAAAAATTAATAAAAGCCCTGAAATTGGGAAAATTCAAGGAATGGGATTTTTCACAATTAAATGGGAATTAAAGATTTTTACAAAAAATGCGGATTTTGGGATTTTCTTGAAGATTTATTCTGAGGTTTTGCATCGTAGCGCATGCTACAGTAGCTAAAAATGCTAATAGTTTAGAAACATTATGGAATTGTTAAGAAAACTTACACCACCTATAAATTAATTATAGGACCGTAATTGCAATTTTGTTTAGACTAGCATATTGGCCCAAGACGCATAATTACGATGTCGTGTTTTTACCATAAGTAAGTCCCATAGTAACCTTTACATTGTCAGAGTATTTCTCTAATATAATTGAATGCGTGGTTTATCGAAGCATATTTATTGGTTATGCAGTCACAGTCGTGAGAGGAATAAGGCTCTACTGGGCCCCATTATGTTCATTGGCGATGTGTGGTAGGATGAACATCATAGTGCTCAGCAGCTAGAGTCATTTATCGTTATAGACACTCGTTTAGAAAGACTTGTGATGCTAGCCAAGATCATACTTCATGGAGATTTGAGGGCGTGGCTTCTCGAGGGAATTTTCTTCAAATTCATGAATCTTTATTACTATTTACCCACCATTTTTGGAAGACGCTATTAGATTGTGGTTGGTCAATAGAAATTGGATGGATTGCATATTTGTATATTTATAATTCTTCGCAAAATTATTGTTCGTTTAAATTCTTGGAATACAATGTATTTGATTATTAAAGATGTACTTAATAGTGTGGGATTTATTTATCTGACATTATCGAATTTTTATAATTGGATAATGATAAGTACGAACGACGACAAAGGAAAGGAAAAGCTATCATATTCCTTGTGATTTGATTAGTTCCCTTTTCTCTATGTGTATTGTTTTTTATTATAATATATTGTATAAATGGATTCTTTGGTTCGTGTATGGTTATGATCACCTTCGAAATGGTTGTAACAGTTTTGGGATAGATTGAGATAATTTTAGAGCTAAGGGAATGTTAGTTTAATATTTTTATATTTTACATTGGGTTAGAATGAATATATATTTAGTTGATGCAATGTATATTGTTATAGGATGGATCGTGAGTCCTTTGGCATTTCCATTAAGCTTAGCATGTTTTATTTGAAGACTTTTGAAGGCTAGGTTTTTCGGTGTAGGCTTAGAAATAAAGGAGGTGCTGTGAAAAACATTTTACAAAATTTGGAGGATAATGTAATCAATCTAAATGAACTTGGAGGTCTCAAATTAACTTTAAGATATTTTAATGCCATTAAGTTTTATATTTGATGATTATGAGGAATTGAATAAATATTTTTTATTGATGATGAGATTATGACTGCTAGATTATCATGGGATTAAAGTAATTCAGGCTGGTCAAATTGCCTATTTAGTATAGGGTCCGACAATGTTGGTATTAGAGCCTAAAATTATATAGAATCTTATTATTTGAGGTTAAGTCAGTGATTAGTTGGGAAGTAACGCGATGGAATTGGGATTAAAAAGTTTAATAACTTTATGATTGTGTTATTTGTGTTTTATATTATCAAGATATCGAAGGATATAGCTATGCTGAACCATTTTTCTTGCAATTTTTGCTGCAGAACACTATGAGTGGACAACAAGATCCAGGTTAGGGATATGGCAAGGGCATTAGGGATCCGAAACGTGTGGATTCAAATGTGTTTCAAAACTTAGCGGGGAAAATTTCAGAGTTGTTGAATATTTTACGAGCACAAGTGGTAGCCTATGCACCTATGGTTCATGCTGCCCAGGAAGTTCTTATATTCACTCCAATCACTCGAAAGGAACATGCCACCTCTCTAGTTTGTCCTGGAGTTGAATTGGTTGTTGCAGTTCTGGTTCGAGCTAATCCTGCCAATGTTAGTGGAATGTCAATTGAGGAAAGACAGAGGATAGAGTTTAGGAAGTACGACCATATGTACTTCTATCATGAATTGGACTTAAGGACTATAGAGACTTAGGTTTTCAATTATGAGAAGCTTCATAACATGTTGGGTATTGACAAACATTGAGAGCTTTGAATCTTCGTATTATCTACTGGCCAATGTTAAGATTTGGTAGAGGTTTTTTGCATGACGAGCATCTTGTATTTGATACTTGGGCTAACTTTTTTAAGGAGTTCAGTGAGCACTATTATGATAAGAGCATGATCCTATGAAAGAAGCTAGAGTTTGATTATCCAGTTTAGGGAGACATGTCACTAGCTCACTACAATGCATAATTTAATTATTTGTTGAGATTTGCAAGAAAGTTAAGGATGACAAAGAAGAAGAAGATGCATAGGTACATGTATGGGTTGCAGGAAGAGCTTGGTACAATTATATTGGTGACTAAGCTAAACAAGTTGCGAGAGGTTCGAGATAGAGCCAGACCCTATGTGACTACACAAACTTCTTAGTGTGAATCACGATGATATCACAGTGGTGTGGAGTATATACATAACTCAATTTCTAAAGGTAAGAAAAGATTCCCAATAAGGTTTGACTTAAATTTCAAAAAAAAAAGGAAAAGTAGAGGACCATCATTCTTACCGACGACACCTATTGTTTCTTCTTATGTGGATCATAATTCTTTTTTGAGCACAACCAGTAGACCCTCGGAGTTGACACAAAGAGGGTTGGGACATACATGATTACATTCTTTTGAACTTTTGACTCAAAGATGTACACCTCAATCGCAGAAGAGTGGAGGTAAGGTCGAGTATCTCAGGGACAGCCTTTGAGTCTAAGATCGACAACTACTTGGGCATCTTCTATCAGTAGTAAATTCATAGTTGCATGTTTTGAGTATGGGAAGCAGGGTCACATCAGCTGAGATTATCCACTTAGTGCAATTAAGTGTTTTGGATATGGAAAGAAATGGACATTACAAGATTATGAGTCTATAACTTTTGGGAGCGTCCTCTAGTATGTCGCAACCTCATTAACTTTAAGGAACATGTTCAGGTGATGATTAAACCAGATTCAGAAGCAAGTCATAATCTTATTGAAAGTATGATTTTAGTTTGTGTTAACTTATACATGGTTTAATTTATTCTAGATTAATGATTTCGTTTATATCTGCTTATATGATAATTAAGTTAAGGTTAACTTCGTCGGAATTCCCTATCATATTGTTTTCAACATAGTAATTGGGGATAAGGTGTATCCTCACTTTTTATGTAAGAAATATATTGTTGAGATCTTTGGACATGAAATGGCCATCGGTTTATGTGTGTTGGAGTTTATAGAGTTTGATTTCTTGTTATGGATGGATTTACTTGCGACTTATCATTCATATTTAAATTGTTTCCATAAGATGATGTTCTTTTATATTCCGAGTTTTTCAATGTTAACTTACAATGAAACATCATTTGAGTTGCCTCTGACTAGGGAAATGATAGCCACTTATCAAGAAATGGAAACTCTTTTCAGAACCATTAGTGCTGAGGTTAGACTTTTGATTAAACTAAAGGAAATATCAGTTGTTTGTGAATTTTGGCCGTCTAAGATGAAATTTCTAGGTTTAGCTGGCTGTTATTATAGATTTATGAAAGATTTTTCTAATATAGCTACGCTAATTAATATATTACTCTGAAAAATGCTGAATTTTTATGATAAATATGACAAAAATAAAAAATGGTTATAAAAGAGATTTGGGAATCTTGCGTATAGACTTGTATTACTGCTTCTGTTAACTAGAGTTCATGATGTATTTCATGTCTATATACTCAAGCGGAAAGAACTTGATTCGCGTCACATAGTAGAATGAAATTAGTTTGATTTATAAGGTGATGTCACCTATGAAGAGTTACTTATTTCAATTGTGGATAGGAAGGTTCAAAAGCTTCGAAATAAAGAAATTCCACTTTTTTTGGCTAAGTCGCAATTTCATGGTGACTCGGAGCAGACACGGGAACAAGAGGCATATATGAGAGTGCATTTTTTGGATCTCTTTTAATCTAGGTAAATTTGGTTTTAATTTTAATTACGAGGACGAAAATTTTATTAGTTGGGAAGATTTTCAAATCCTGAAGTTTTTAAACTTATAATTATGGCTAATCTGGAAGTAACAGAGCATAATTATTGTTTTGGTTGCGAGTTATGAGTTAAAGATGGATGAAACTGAGATTTTTACTTAATTTTATTTTTATGTGATGCGTGCCTAGTTTTGTGTACTAGATACTATGTTATTTTGTGAAATTCAAGTCGACAGAGTAAATTCAAAATTCACGGGGTTGTCCCAAGATACGTGCCCAAATGAATGTCGAGAAAATTAATTATTGACCTGACATTTTGTCTTTGAATTTTGTAAAAAGTATATGTATATAAGTATAAAAATTCAAGTTTTCATGTTTAATTAGATAGGTTGTGTGGGAGATTTAGAGTGCATTAGTAAATTTTTTAATTTTTGATTGAAATTGGGGTATTTTTCAGGGTTTAAATTAGACAAAAATGGAAGGCATAAATATGAAAAAAATAGAAAAAACGTAAATTGCAATTAGGGGTATTGGTTTTATATGGTGAAGGATATAAATTGTGGGGCAAATGGTCACTTGCAAAACATATATATAACAGGCAAACAAAATAAAAAACATAGGTGAGAGGGAAGGAGGTGACCAAGGGAAAGAGATGACCAGGGGGATGTTTGAAGAAGGTGATGGGGGAGGTGGTGATCCGAAACCCAATAAGTAGAAAGAGTCGTTAATGAAAAGAAAAAAAAGAATAGTGAAGCTCTATTGAGTGTGAGGAAGAAGATGGGGGATTTCATCCCCCAGATCGAACCAATCCTGGTATGGTTCAATTGCGTTGGACTGGGTCTATTTCAATTGAGCTATACTAGGTATGATTCAAGGGTTAAATCCCTCCTCATTAAAAAAATTGTTTTTGAAAAGTTAAAAATGAATAAAAATTGGTGAAAATTGGGAAAATTTAGAAAAATGGAATTTTTGGACAAATAAATGGAAATTGATGATTTTTATGGAAAATGAGGATTTTGAGATTTTCTCAGCGAATTATTCTTTGGTCTTTCCTTGTAGTGCATGCTAGGATGCTTGAAAATGTTCAAAAATTAGAAAAATTATGGAGTTGTTCTGGAAACTTATAGGACCTATAAAATGAATTGTAGGACCGCAATTGGAGTTCCGTGTGGACTAGCTTACTGACCTGGGATTCAAATGAGTTACGGTATTGTGTTTGTACTATAAGTAAATTCCATAGTAACCTTTACATTGTATGAGTATTTCCCCAATAAAATTAAATGCATTGTTTACCGTTGCACATTTATTGATCATGCATTTGTAGACACGAGATAAAGGAAGGTCTTGATGGTCCCATTATGTTTATTGGCTATATATGTGGTAGGATGAACATCGTGGTGCTCTGCTGCTGGAGTCGCAGATTATTGTAGGAACTTGTTTAAGAAGATTTGTGATGCTGGCAAGGATCATACTCCATAGAGAGTCGAGGGCTTCTAAAGGGACTTCCTCTGAAACTCATGAATCTTTATTACTGTTTACCTACCACTTTTGGAAGACGTCATTTGATAGTAGTCCGTTAACAGAAACGAGATGAGTTGCATATTTGCATATTTATGATTCCTTGCATTATTATTGTGCGTTTATATTCTTGGAATACAATGCATTTGATTATCATATGTGTATTGAGTAGGTGGGATTTACTTATCTGACACTATCGAGATTTATAATTGGGTAATGATAGGTTCCTTTCTTTCTATGATTTGATTAGTTCCTTTCTTTCTATGTATGTATTGTTTTTAAATATAATATATTGTATAAATGGGTTTTTGGGCCCGTATGTGGTTAGGATCACCTTTGGAATGGTTATAACAGTTTTGAGATGGATTGAGATAATTTTGGAGCTAAGGAAATGTTAGTTCAATATTTTTATCTTTTAAATCAGGTTAGAATGAATATATATTTAATTGATGCAATATATATTATTATTGGGTAGATTGTGAGTCCTTTGGTATTTCAACCAAGTTGAGCAGGTTTTGTTTGAAGACTTTTAAAGGCTGGATTTTTGGTGTAGGCTTAGAAATAGATGAGGTGCTATTATAACATTTTTACAGAATTTCGAGGATAATATAATCAATCTAAATGAACTTTGAGGTTTCAAATTAACTTTAAGATCATTTAATGTTAATAATTCTAGATTTGATGAATTTGAGGAATTGAATAAATAATTTTTATTCATAGTGCGGTTAAGGCTACTAGATTATCATGGTATTAAAGTAATTTAGGCCGGTCATATGCCCTTTTTAAGTGGGGTTTAACAAACACTACAGAATAAGCTCTTTCTCCATAGAGGTGTAGTTCATTTGTGCTGGATCAAGATTACGAGAGGATAATAAATGACATGGGAAGCTTTTCTGAATATTTGTCCGAGAACTGCACTGACTATATGGTTACTAGCATCACATATAATCTCAAAAGAGTGTTCGTGATTGGGTGCCTAAATAAAAGGAGTGCTAGTGAATGAATCTTTAAGTTATTTAAATGCATATTTACATGCTTTATCACACACAAAGGTCACAACTTTTTCAAAAAGGTGACATAAGGGTTACGCGATTTTTGTGAAGTCCTTGATGAATCATCGATAAAAACCTGCATACCTAAGGAAAGATATGATCTCACATACATTAGTAAAGTATGGTAGTTTCTTAATGATGTCACTTTTCGTGAAGACTATATGCTCTAAAATAAGACCTTAATCTACCATAAAATGGCATTTTTAATAGTTTAAGACCAAGTTCTTTTCCATGTATCTGTTAAGTACTTTGGTCGGATTTGCAAGGCAACTATCAAAGGGGTCCCCATAGATAGTAAAGTCACTCACGAACACCTTGATGAATTGTTCAATCAAATTGACTAGATACTTACCGTGCATATTCGGAAATTAGCTGGTGCATTGCACAATCCAAAAGGAATACGATGTTAGGCAAAAGTGTTGAATGGACAAGTGAAAGTCATCTTCTCTTGATCCTTAGGTGCTATTGGTATTTAGTGAATGTCCGAGTATCCATGGAGACAACAATAATGGAAACAACCAGCTAACCTTTCCAACATTTGATCTATGAATGAGAGGAAGAAGTGGTCATTTCTTGTGGCTGTATTGAGCTTCTTATAGTCGATGCACACTCGCCAACCATTCTAGATGGGAGAAAGGATTAGCTCATAGTATGAGTTAGTGACCACTGTGACTCCTATTTAATTGGGAATTAATTGAACATGGCTCACCAACTTACTGTCGAGAATAGGGTAGATCATCCCAACATCTAGCAACTTAACAATTTTTTTCTTCCCGATCTCTATCATAGGCTAGTTTAGTCTCCTTTGGGCTTCTCTAGTTAGGTTTGATCCATCTCCCATGTGTATGTAATGCATGCAAGTAGAGAGGCTCAGGCCTTTGATGTTTTTTTATCATTTATCCAATGGATTGCTCGTGTTTGCAGAGTACCCTAACAAGCTTCTTTTTTTCTAACAAAGCTAGTTCGATTGAGATGATTACACATAATTTATCATTCTCACCCTAAAATACATACTTTAAGTGTTTAGTTAATGTTTTGAGTTCGATCAAAGGGCTTTCTCTGGTGATGGAATAGGCTTAGTGTTGAAAAAGGTAAATCCAAATAACATACGTTAGGTGCTGATACAAATGAATCTAATACAGAGAATGGTTATTCTAGTTCAGCGTCCAAGGATGTGTCTTCTTTTTATAGTAACCTGCTATCCAGATGATTCTTCTAGATGAATTAAGCTTTATTTTCATTACTTGTGTGTAAGATTATTGAACAAGCTATCCATATCATATGTTGCGTATACTGGTGTAGGCCTATCCACCAAATGTCGCATGGCATCATATATGTCAAACTTGATAACTTCCATGCCAAATTCCATAGTTAAAGATCAACTGTGTACGTCTATCTTAGTTTTGGCGGTCTTCAAGAATAGTCATCTGGGGAGCACCGATGATGATCTAGATATGTCTTCCCCTTTCATATCTACTATTTAGAAGTCTGCTGGGAATATAAAATCATTTACTTGAACTAATACATTTTCCAATACACTTACAGGTCTGACCACCGATTGATCTGCTAATTGAATTATGATCCTTGTCTCTTCCAGAGGTCCTACTTTAAGCTTCTCGTAAATGGATAATGACATCACATTTATAGAGGAACCAACATTGCACATTACTTTTCGAATGCTGACATCTCCAATAGTGCAAGGTACCAAGAATGTCTTGGGGTCCATAGATTTAGGGGAAAGTTTTTTGCATGATTGTTGTGATAGTTTCTCCTACTTGAGTCCTCTCTTTGCCTTTCAATCTTCCTTAGTTGGTGCAATGCTCCTTAAGAAACTTTGTGTACTTGTGGACCTGTTTCATTACCTCAAAGAGTGGAACATTAATTTTTACTCCCCTAAAGGTTTCGATAATATTTTTCTTTTCAACCCTTTTTCTTTCTATCATTAAGCGTTAGGGACAGAGGCTTGACCTTATAAATAGGTAGAGTTTACCTTTCGGGAACTTCCATCTGTTCAGGTTGGTCCTAAGACTTGAACATCATTTTTCTCCATGTTAGATAGTTCCTTTTGAGTGGGTGGTTTATCTAAGTATTTAGGTCCTTCGTATCTTGTGCCATTACGAAGTGTAATAACGTTGGCACTTGTATTTAGATTAGGTTAAGTTTGTATAGGCAACTTTCCCTTTTCCTTTAATTTTCCCAATTTTTATGTAATTTAGCCCACCTAGACCTGTAGGTTTCGGATCGTGACATTTGTGTCACTGAGAACTTTATCAGTGTTCACTTAGAACTGGTTGGCGTTTCTAGCAAATTGGCTATGTTGAGCCACTAGAGATTTAATCATGTCCTCTAATGAGGAATAATCACTGGTTCAAGTAATGGTTCTCCTCTTGGGGCAAATGATAGATAGTTATGGTTTCGAGGCCTATAACTAAAGTTAAGGTCATTCCTTATTATTACTTGGCTATAGGTGATTCTGAAGAGTGCTCGTGTTTGCCATTAGAATTGGTTACCTATAACATTGACATACTGATGGTTCTCGAACTAAGCATGAGATGCATCCGTCGCATGGCATGTGGTTGAGTAGAATTTACAAGATTTAACAGGCGTTTAGCCATTTCTCAAAAAATGTTCAACTGAGGAAGTCAACTGATCAATTCTCTTGTTAGTGGAGCTAGTAGTAGGTCCAACTGGCATACTTCGGCGTGCATCCCCATGTAATCAAGACTATTATGCTAAGTCCTCATAGAGTTACTTCATCTACGCAGGTGTTTTGTCACGAATGTAGCCGCCACAAGTGCTATCAATCATACATATCTCTAGAGAGGACATGTCAACATAGAAAAACCAGACAATAGCCCTATCAGATTGGCCATGTTGTGGAAAATTGGCGATTAGGTGCTTATAACGGTTCCAATAATCACTGAAAGGCTCACATGTCTTCATCTCAATACTGCATATTTAAAAGATGAGTTGGGCTACCTTATCCTTAGGGAAATATTCCATAATGAACTCATCTATCATGTCATGCCATAAGTTAATGTAGCTAGAGTTGAAATAAAAGAGTCATTTTTCTGCTTTATCCTTTAAGCAGAATTGGAAAGCCCTAAGCATCATCTTATTCTCTTTCGCTCGAGGGCATTTTGTAGATTGAAATGCCATTGGTTCTTCACTCTCCATATCATGGAAAGTTGACAAGAGGTGAATAAAGCAAGAATTAAGCTCAAAACCTTCATCGTTTGGTGGAAAGTTTAAGTAGAGGAGGTGCTGAGCAAGAAGACTTTGGATATCTCATTAATGTGCCCTATGATAATCTAGCAATCAAAGCCAGCATGGCGAGCATCGTCAGCTAAAATAGGTTGGGGACAATTAGACTGTCAATTTAGAGCTTCCCTAGCCAACCTCTAATGGGTTATGTTGATTTCTGAATCAAAAGGTAAAAGTGAACCAGTTGATTTATATCAAGTTATCCTACTGTGCATAAACTAGCAGACTCAAAGAACAAAACAAAAAACAAAAATAAAATAAAAGTTAAACTCAATTTCGAACCGAATCCCCAATAATGGCACCAAAATTTGATCACATGTCGAGTGTGTCAAATATAACCCATGAAAGGTTACTAATCCTACTTGGGTGTAGCAGTAGTAAATATAAGGTCGAAGCCACAGGGCTCAAGCAAAGCGAGTCTAATGAATAGTAAAGTAAATCAGGGGGTTTTTAAAACAGCTTTATCCTAAAGGTCCACTAAACAAGAAAGTAAATAAATTTAAATAAGAAAATAGAAATATACCTAAGTCTAGGAATCCAAAATCTAGCCCTATGTTGTTTTCATGTCTTATATCATGTACTTTGAAATATGTGTTTTAAAATTTCCTAAGATAGGCTATAGGTGTTGTGGTCACCAATACCTTAGTTCCCTTATTCTCAATAGATAGGGCAACCACTCTCTAAATACTTCCCTTACTCCATTATATAAATTTAAGCAACCACTTTCGAGATTTAGCACGTGAGCGACATTAATAACTCTTAGGGAACACCTACCCCTAGATAACCTTGGGCAACCGCTTTTTAGATTTAACCCAGTTCTTGATGTTGCTCACCTAGAATAATAAGTGTGTTACATTTCTAGCTCTAAGTTATTGCCACTTCTCAACCCAGATTGTATCACAGATTCGACCTGATTGATAGTAGGTCAATGGGTTTACGACTAGAGATTTGCAACAAACTTTAAACTACCATTGAGACATTGTTAAAGACAACATAAAGATAAATAACTTAATCAAAATACTATTACATTAGAAAATCTCAATAAGACATAGAAAACAACCTCCTATTGGCTGGAAAACTTCATCCCCGACCTAGGTATTAAAGAACCTACTTAGATATGGCTACTCTACCTTGCTCTACTCCTGAATCACTCTAAATACAATGTGTTTTTATCTATAGAGATACCTCTTCTATATAGGTATGCTTGGGTAAAAGAATAGCAACTCATGAGAATAAGAACCTTATAACAAATCTCAAAATTCTATTCTACAAAGTTGGTGCCATCGGTGATGGCGCCGTTATTTGGGAATGACGTTAGATGGTGGCATGGCTTAAAACATAAAGTCTTATTCTTCAAGTCATTCTGGTATTTCTATTTCCGAACCTTGTGCCTTGGTTGACGTTGTCCCTTGTAGAGTTGAAGTCATCCATTCAATGTCGGCGTTGTCGATTGTTCTGTTCTGACGCCTTACTTGGCACCGTGGGACTTCACTGGCGCCGTTTTTCCTTTCTGGAGGCGTCAAGCCTGCTGGGTTCTTACCTATCTTTGAATTATTTCCTAGATTTGTCTTATTGATGTACAAACATTCGAATACCCTATAAATCTCCAAAGTAAAGATATAAGGCCATAAAACATTATTTTAGACTTGATTTACATGGCGAAACACGTATGAAAAAATGCATTAATTATGACTCATCATCCACTAAATCTCAGCATTGGCCTGAAGATTATATGAAGATATTGATGCCTTCAGTATTCAACATTATGAAGCTTTAATGATTGAGAAACTAGGTCTCCACAATTCCTTAGTCCAATTCACCATAGAAGTACATAGGGTCATACTTCATTAAACAATCTCTTCTATCGTTCCTCCTATTACATTTCACTAGCAATGGCTGGATCAGATTGAACTAAAATTGCAACACCCATTTCAACTTTGAGATGAACTACAGAGGTAGCCTATTCCTTTTGAGCAGTTGGAATGACAGTAGGAACTACCTGAGCAATATGAACCATAGGTGCTTGAGCAGCCAACTGTGCTCATAAAATATTCAGCAATTCTAACATCTGCCAAGCCATGTTCTGAAACATATTTGACTCCACACATTGGGCATCCCTATTGCCCTAACTGGATCCCTAACCGGGCTCTTGTTGTCCACACATAGTGTTCTATTACAACAATTGCAAGAAAAATGGTACAACGGAACTATATCTATTCATATAACAATAATAGGAAACACGAATATAACATTCATAAAGTTTTAAAACTTTTTACCTTGTTCCATTGCTTTACTTTTCGAGTAGTAACTCACTTATCCTCAAACGATAAGATTCTTTTCGAAACCTAGGCTTTAATACGAACATTGTCGGACTCATCCTAATTAGGGCATCTGAATGGCCTAGATACCTTAATCCCTGATAATCTAGTCATCCTTAATGTCTTTATCAATAAACAAATAAAACCTCATCCTCAAATAGTCAATTATAAACTTTATTAACGTCGTATAATCTTAAAATTAATATGAAACCTAAGAGCTCTTTTAAATTAATTAAATAATTCTCAAATCTTACTAAAGGTTTTTGGTAACACCTTTTTGCTTCTAAGCCTACACCAGAAATACCTGGCCTTTAAAAATTTTCAACAAAACCTACTCGGCTTGGTGGAAATGTCGAAGGACTCATAGCCCGCCCCATAATCAAAAAAATATATTCATTCTAACCTAATTTAGAATATCAAAATCCTTAAACCAACATTACATTAGCTCCAAAGTTATCACAATCTGTCTCAAAGCGGTTACAACCATTCAAAAGGATATCTTAACCATACACAAACCTAAAAACCCATTTATACAATATATTATAAAAAATAATATGTAAATATAGAGAATGAAACTGAGCAAGTCAAAGAAAATCTAATAGCTTTTCCTTTCCTTCGTCGCCACTCAAACCTATCATTACCCAATAATAAAAATTCGATAATTCTCGTAAGTAAATATTACACTATCCAATACACCTGTAAAAATCAAATGGATTGTATTCTAAGAAAATAAACGAACATTAATATCATGAGGATTCATAAATATACAAATATGTAATCCATCCAATTTCTCTTGACCAATCACAATTAGATGATGTCTTCTAAAAGTGGTGGGTAAACAGTAATGAAAATTTATGAGTTTGAGGCGACATTATCATAAATTCACTTAAACTTGAGGGGGACATATTGGACCCTGACGTACAACCTGGAATGTCCTAGAAAGTGGATTTTATTAGGAATGTTTACATCTTTGTTGCAGTGGGTTATATATCCAAATGGGTGAATGGAAAAGCTACGCATATTAATGATGCAGAGGTGGTTTGTGAATTCTTGAGGTCAAGAATCCTCATCACTTTTAAAACTCCACGAGCCTTAATAAGTGGTAGGGGAACTCATTTCTGAAATCGGATGGTTAAACCTTCTAAAGAAATATAATGTCACTCACATAACTTCAATGTCATACCACCCACAAACCAAAGGAAAAACAAAGATTTGTAACGAACAACATACGAAACACCGATCAAGAAATCACTATACCGTCTTAATTTTGGAAAAGCTTGTCATTTGCTATTTGAGTTGGAGCATAAGTCATATTGGGATATTGGAAAGCTTAATAAGCAACTTGATGAAGCAGGGGATGAAGAGAAAATAGACTTGCAAGAACTGAAGGAGATACGAAACAATGCATACAAGAATGCTCCTATTTATAAAGAAAAGGCAAAAAAATTTCACGTGATCAGAATATCTCTCAAAAATAGTTTCGTGTGGGATAAAAGATACTTTTATTTCAATCTTGTCCTATAATATTTGGAGGAAAGTTGATATCGAGATGGGTGGGACCATATGTGGAACTCGCAGTACACGATCATGGAGTCGTGGAAATCCATAACTTGGAAACAGGCCATGCATTTAAGTGAATGGGCACTGACTGAAACCCTATATATATATTATCCATCTATTTCCACCATGAACAATTTTGTAATTAGTAATCACTTTTAATTATTGCATTTATTAACCACGCATGAAGTATTGTACTAAATCCTATATATATTATCCATCTATTTCCACCATTATTTCTATTTATGTTGTCAACCTATTTTTGAACCTTGAGGGCAAGGTTCAAAATAAGTTTGAAGGCATTAGGTATTCAATAAAGCCTAATAGGTATGAGTTTAATTTTTAAATTGTTCTTACATCTTTAAAAAGTACACAATAACATTATTCCTTTTTCATACCATTTCTTATCTTCCACTTTAATAATCACTTAGAAATTAGTACAATAATGCATGCGTGTTTTAGGTTGTCTAGATTATTTACTATTTTATAAAGTCTTGCCTATGAGCGAAACATTGTTTTTAATTTTTAGAGTAAAACTTGGTCAAATTGTTTGCCTTAGACTTAGAAAACGTAGAAGAGCTTTGACATCAACTTGATAACATAAATAGAAACTTTGAGTAAGGATCACTTATGATCTAGGTTAATTAAGTTCTTCCAATCCAATAAACCAAATAATAATCTACATTTAAATAAGCCATATGGACTCTTAAAGGTGAGAAAATTTGCAAAAAAATGTTAAATGGTGATAAAGTTTGTTTAAAAGAATTGATTGAATAAACGGATCACTTATGATCTACTACTTTGATGAAGAGACCTAGAAAACCTATAAGTAAGTGAAGGTTATGATTTTTAAATGCTTAGAGTTTTGAAAAATGTCATCTTGAAAAGTGACCATATTTGACCAGCCTTCAAAAATTTTGAGCATCTTTTTAAGCAGGTTGACTAATTTTTGATTGAAAGGACTCCATTGTTTTACAAAGTCGGTATAAAATCTTTAGGAAAACATCACTTAATTTTGTTACGATGTATTTCGTCGTTATAGTTAGATAACCCTTTGCTCGAGACGTGCAAAGCTCTAAGTTTTGGCTATTTGATGAGTCATTATTTAAGCATTTTTTATAGGTATTTTGCTATGCAAATCAAGTCCAAAGTCATGTTTTATAGCCCTATATTTTTACATTAGAGATAATAGGGTATTTGAGTGTTTGTATGTAAATTAGACAAATCCGAAAAAGAAGTCAGAGATAGGTAAAAACCAGTAGGCTTAACGCCTTCAAAATGGACTGACGACGCTAGTGAAGATTTACTGCGCTACTTAATGCGTCATAATAGAACAACCAATAATGCCAGAACTGAACGAATGACGTCAACTCTACAAAGGACGGTGTCAACTACGCTGCCAGGTTTAGAAATATAAATACCAGATTGAGTTGAGGACCAAGATTTATTATATTAAACCATGCCGAGCATTTGACAAAGTTCTCACATAATGGGAGTGTCACCGATACCACCAACTTCGCACAATATAAATTTTGAGACTTTTAAGAAGGTTCTTATTTGCAAGAGTTTCTATTCTTGCACCCAAGAACACCTCTATAAAGGAGGCATCTCTATGAACGAAAGCACATTTTATTTGGAGTGATTTAAGAGTAGGGCAAGGTAGAGTAGCATGTTCGGCTAGGTTCCTAAATACCTAGGTCAAAGATGATGCTATCTAGCCAATAGTAGGTTGTTTTCTATGTCTTGTTGAGATTTTGTAATATAATAGTGTTTTGATTCAATCCTTTATCTTTATGTTGCTATTTTTAATGATGTCTTAATAGTAGTTTCGAGTTGGTATATTCATTTCTAATCTCTAGGAGTAAACCCATTGAATTGTTATTAATATGGGTTGAGTCTATGATACCAACCGGGTTGAGAAGTGGCAATCACACAGAGCAGGAAACCTGACACACTTGTTGTTATAGGTAAGTAACATCAAGAACTCAGTTAAATCTTAAGAGTGGCTACCCAAGGTTATCTAGGATTACGTGTTCCCAGATAGTTGTTAATTCTGCTCATGTGCTAGATCTTGAGGGTGGTTGTCTAAGGTTGTATGGTGGAGTAAGGTAAGTATTTAGAGAGCAGTTTCCCTATATATCGAGAATAAGGGAATTAGGGTGTTTATCTTGGGAAATTGTTTTCTAACCTATGTGACATCTGAGACTTTTATAAACTTGATTAAGTGGCTACTTAAGTATTTTTGAATTTAATTTGGGATTAAGGTAGCCAAGGTGGGACTGACGCATTATGGATCAAAGATCATAAATTTTGATATTACTTTTATGTGTTGTGTCCCTATTTGATGTATTATACACTATTTTAATGCTAAATTGGGTCAAGTAGAGTGTATACGTGGTGTCTATGAGTTTCGAACTGCGTTGGGAAACTTTCTCCAATTTTGGTGATTTTGGGGTATTTTTAGGAATTTAATTTGGAGTTAAAAATAAGAGATAATCAAGAAATTAAATAAAATAACAAATAAATTGGTGGGTGCCTACGGACATGCTGGGTCGAGGGTGACATACATGGGATGTATAATAGTGTGCAAGCTCGAGGGTAGTCAATAGCGCTCGCGGTGAATTTATAGCCATGAAACACGTAGGTGTTTATATATTTATATATATAATATAGTTTATATATATATATATATATATATATAAATATATAAATTTATCATATAATTTAAATCAAATAAAAGTAAGCATTGGATTTTCCTCGAGATACGTGTAGCATGAACATCGAGGAAGGGAATGCTTTAACGTTGATGTTGAAGAGATGTGTCCACGCCTAAAGATGCGTGTGACCAAATCTCAAGAAAACTCAAGTAGTGTAAGTTTATAAATATAAGATGTATCTCAAGATACGCGATACATATCTCGAGGAGATCAATACAATTGATCTAGCCTAAGGCAATTAAGTGGTGATTATCTAGATAATAGCAACAAGATCGACCTTGATATATGCAGCACATATTTTAAGAAAGACCAAATTAAATAACACAAATGAATAATTAAATTTTCCTTAAATTCGTGCAACACAAATATTGAGAAAATTAAATATATATCTCCAACACAAACACATCGCCTCCTCTATATCTTGCAATTGAAAGATCAAAATTAAGAGAATGGGTGACCAAGAAGGAGAGACATAGAGGGAGATCGAGAGAGAAAAAGAGAGAAAGAGAGAGAGAGAGAGAGAGAGAGAGAGAGAGAATTACGATAAGAAGGCGAGTTATAGATTGATGAGGTTGCTCTGTTAACTATCATTGATTGTTTGTTGTTGTTTTCGTAGTGTTGTTGCTATTGTAATGGTGGATAGAAAGGGGAAGTTTAGATCGTGAGGAAGATGATGGTAGAGACTCAACCTAGGGTTGAAGTTGGGAGTGCAAGCCCAATTAAATATATAAAAAAAGAGTTTGCGATTAGCACAATAAAGGAGAAGAAGAGGAAGAGGAAGAGGAAGAGGAAGAGGAAGAGGAAGAGGAAGAGGAAGAGGAATAAAGGGGTTGGGCCTCTGAACCGAGCTGGTTTGGCTCAGTTGAGTCGAACCAAGTTCGGCTAGTTCAGGCCCAAACCCATTTCCTAATTGAAATAAAAAAAAAGTAGTTTCAAAATTGTAAAAGTATTCTTGAAAATAAGAAAAACTCTGAAATATTATATTTTAGCCAAATAAATTGAAATTATGGATTTTTATTAAAAATGGGGATTTTAGAATTTTCTCAAGGATTTATACCGAGGTTTTCTTCGTAATACATGCCGCGATATCTAAAAATGCCCAAAATTTGGAAAAACATTTAAAGGCTAGTCAAGGTTCATTTTCAATTATAAATCAAAACTTGGAGTCAAAATTGAGATCTGGACATATGAGGAGTTGATTTAGATGGATTTTTGGGTTTTCGGGTCGTGCAGGACCAAATAAAATTTAATAAATAGAGAAATAATATTTAAGCCAAGACAACGTAATTTATGATGTCGAATAATAATTTTGAGGCAAAAATAAAATTCGAGCACCAATGAATTTATTTTGGAAGTATTTTACAGGTTTCAGGATGCGATTGGGTTAATTAAAATAAAACTAATTAGGAAGATTATAGAATTGTTATGGAAACTTACAAGATGTATAAATAAATTGTAGGACCGCGATCGGAACCCTGTGTGGACTAGCTTGCCGACTCGAAGCGTAAGAAAATCTTGGTATCGCGTTTGTGATGTTAAGTAAATCTCGTAGTAACCTTTACATTATATGAGTATTTGTTCAATATAATTTCAAGCACAGGTTTATCACTGCATATTTATTGATCATGCATTCACAGACACGAGAGGAAGGAGGACTTTAGGGCTCCCATTGTGTTCATTAGCTAAATGTGTAGTAGGATGAACACAGTGGTGCTCTGCGAAATTGATCGTTGTAGACACTTGTTTAGGACGGATTTTTTTAGTGCTGGCAGGGATCATACTCCACGGATAGTGGAGGGCGTAGCTTCTTGAGGGACTTCCTCTTAAACTCATGAATCTTTATTACTGTTTACTCACCACTTTTGGAAGACGTTATTTGATTGTGGTCAGTTAATAAAAACGGGATAGATTGCAAAGTTGTATATTTATGATTCCTTGTGAGAGTATTGTTCGTTTAAATTCTTCAAATATAATGCATTTAATTATTACAGATGTAGTAGATAGTGTGGGATTTACTTATCTGACATTATCAAAATTTTAAATTGGATAATGACAAGTTCTTGACAAGGGAAAGGGAAAGATTTTTGACTGTTTGTGACTTACTTAATTCTTATCTCTTTATTTACGTATTATTTCATGAATATATTATATTGTATAAATAGGTTTTTTGGTTCGAGTGTGATTAGGATCTTCTTTGAAATGGCTAGAATGGTTTTATGACGAATTGAGAAAATTTTTGAGTAAAATAATGTTAGTTTAAGGTTTAAAATACTTCAAATTATGTTAGAATAAATATATAGTTTTGTCAATACAATTTATATTGTTATGGGGTGGATTTTGAGTACTTCGACATTTCAACCAAATTGAGCAGGTTTTGTTGAAGAATTTTGAAGGCCAAGTATTCCGTTGTTGGCTTAAAAATAGAAGAGGTACTGTCAAAAATTCTTTTTATAGAATTTTAAGGATTGTTTAATTCATCTAAGTGAACATTGAGGTTTAAGAATCACTTTAGAATCCTCTGGTTAAAGTTTTATAATTAATGATTAAAAATCTTAATCTTAATTGTTTATTGATAGAGAGGTTAAGGCTATTGGATTTTCAAAGGATTATGGTAATCTTGACCAGTCAGATGCCCTAATTAGGTAGGGTCTGACAACTCATATTTGAAAGTCGATGATACAAGACATGGAAATAGCATAGAGCTAGATTGTGGGTTCCTAGACTTAGGTATGTTTCTATTTTTAATTTACAACTTATTAACTTTCTTATTTTGGTAGACCTTAAAGAAAAAACTATTTTAAAATCCCCTAGATTTACTTTTTAGTACATTAAACTCAGTTTGGCTGAATCCTGCGGATTTGACCCTGTATTTACCATTGCTACACCTAAGTTAGATTGGTAACCTTTCACGGGTTATATTTTACACGTGCGACACGTGATCAATGGGGATCTCTACATGACGAGCACCTTGTATTTTGATTGAGCACCTTGTATTAAGTGAGCAGTATTATGACGAGAGCATGATCTTGACAACGAACCGAGAGCTTGATTACCTAGTTCAGGGAGACATGTCGCCGATTCAGAACGATGCCCAATTTAATTATTATTTGAGATTTGCAGGAGATTCAATGAAGACAAGGAAAGAGAAGATGTGCAAGTACATGTATCGGTTGTAGGAAAGGCTTGGTACCAATATATCAACGACTCAGCTGAACACTCTTCGAGAGGTTCGAGATAGAGCCAGAGCCTATATGACTACAAAAACTTTATTGTGCGATTCACAATGATATTAGGGCGATTTGGAATCAGGACATAGCCTAGGTTTCGAGGGTAAGAAAAGATTCCCAACAAGGTTTGATTAGATTTCTAAATTATAGAAATAGTGGAGAACCAACATTTACACCAACAACACCTGTCGTTCCATTATATGTATATCATAATCTTTTTTCAAGCACATCAAATTGACCATCAGAGTTGACACAGACAGGGTCAGGAAAGATAGGATCACATTTCTTTGAACCTTCAGTCCAGAGGGATACAACTCAGTCGTGAATAAGTAGATGTAAGGGTTGAGGATCTGAAGGATAGGATTCGAGTCATAGACTAACAATTACTGAAACATTTTTTGTAGGTAGTAAACCTATAGTTAAATGCTTTTTTTTGTGCGACTTATAAGTCGAGATTATCATCAGAATCCAAGTGTAGTTATGTGTTTTAGATATCTAAAGAAAGGACATTACAAGATTGTGTGTCCATAAATTATAGGAGCCTTATCTAGTATGTCACAACCTCAACAATACATTAGAGAATATGTTTAGGTGATGAATAAACTAGATTCAGATGCAAATTCAAACATTATTGAGGTACAATATATGTTTATGGTCGACCTATACATGCTTTAATTGATTTTGGATCAACAGTTTTGTTTATATCTGCTTGTATGATAATCAAGCTAGGCTCTATCGCGAGTCCTTATTCCTATTATCCTCAAAATAGTAATTGGTGATAAGGTGCGTCCTAACTTTGTGTGTGAGAAATGTATTGTTATGATCTTCGAATATAAGATGGAAGCTGGTTTATGTGTGTTGGAGATATAGAATTTGATATGTTATTGGGAATGGATTAGTTAGCGGCTAATCATGCACATTTGGATTTTTTCCATAAGACATTGTTCTTTTAAATTATGGGTTGTATAATGTTTATTTACACCGGAACAACATCAAAGCTGCCTTTGACTAAAAGTAGGCTAGCTACTAAGGATGAAATGGAAACTCTTACCAGAACCATTAGTACAAAGGTTAGACTCGATATTCTTAATGTTTTCCTTGATGAATTAATTGGAGTTCTACCTCCAAGGGAAATTGGTTTCGTTATCAAATTATTTCCTGGCATGAAACCTATATCTATTCTTCCTTATAGAATTGTTCCAAAGGGTTTTGCAAGAGTTTAAAAATATCTACAAAAGTTGGTTGAAAAAAAGGTTTATTTACCCTTGAATGTCATCGTGGGGCGCATTAGTCCTTCTTTGTGAAAAAGAAGGATGTTAGTTTGAGACTTTGCATTGATTACAAACAATTAAATAAAGTTAATATTCTGAACATGAACAACATCTCAGAGTTATTATCCAAACATTGAGAAATCATAGGCTATTCGCCAAATTTTGCAAATGCGAGTTTTAGTTGTCTGAGATTAAATTTTAGGGTCGTGTGGTTAGTACGGAAGGAATTTCATCGGATCTAGCTAAGATTGAGGCAATCATTAGCTAGCTTGAACTTACCATAATGAAAAGAAATCATGAGTTTTCTAGGTTTGGGTGGTTGTTATTGTAGATTTATTAAAATCTTTTCTAAGATAGTCGCGCCAATCACTAAATTAACTCAGAAAAATCTTGAATTCATATGGTAAAAAAATGAAATGACACGTGTATGGCGTGTAAAATAAATTTCTCATTTATATTATACTTTAGATATTTTGTGGCAATGATAAATGAGAATCGTCTCTATATGGTTTTATCAAACTGCTATAGAAAAAAAGACTTTTAAAAGTTTTTATTATTTTTTGTTTTAATTTATTTAACTAATTAAAAACTATAGTTAAACTAATTATAAATTAATATAATATAATAACATTAAATAATTATATTATCTTAACTAACACAATCCAAATTCACGATTAATCAAGTAGATTCAATTTAATAATAAATAAATGTAATGGCCTAAAATTTACTTGTACTAAATTAGTCCTTAATCAGGGTTACCAACCTGTGGCGTGACCCGAGAGCGGGTACACGATCCCAAAACTCGACGTAAGGACCGAGAAATATATTACTTTTGAGTGATGGATGCCTAATGTGATGTTTGTATGTACGCTATACTCGAATTCTTATTCAATATGATAATTCAAAAATTCAGAGCGTGAGCGGAGACACGCCTCGAGATTCGTGCTGAAGTGGGACCAAGGTAGCAACTTTGTGATAAGTCCTAATTTAGATTAATATGATTAATATAACTGATATAATGTGCTTATAGTTGCATGTGTATAAATGTGGCCTAAGATAAGAAAAGAAAACAAGCAGCATTGATAAGCCTCGGGATGCATGTTTAGACCATCAACAACAACAACAACAACATAGCCTCAGTCCCAAATTAATTAGGGTCGGCTACATAGACCAAACTTTTCCATTGTATTCAATTAAGTGCAATTGATAGTGAGCTTTCCAAATCATTCAAATCCGTCCTTATTAATGCATCCCATGTTAACTTTAGTCTACTCCTACCTCGTCGAACTTCTACAGTTTTTATTGAGTCAAGTTTTCTAGTTGGGGCATTTGTCGGCCGTCTTTGCAAGTAACCAAACCACCGCAACCACCATTCCCTATTCTTCGTATCAATTGGTCCTAATCCCACTTGTCTTTGAATTTCTATATTTCTTATTCTATCTTTACGAGTTTTACTACACATCCACCTAAGCATCCTCATTTTTGCTACGTTCATTTTATGTAATCGTTGTTGCTTTACCGCCCAACAATCACTACCATAGAGCATAGCTGGCCTAAATACGGTCCTATAAAATTTTTCTTTTAACTTAGTAGGAACATTTCGATCACAAATTACCCCAGTTGCACTCCGCCATTTCTTCCATCCAGCTTGAATTTTATATGTGACATCATTCTCAATATTACTATCATTTTGTATGATTGATCCTAGATATCTAAAGTGGTTCACCTTAGGAACTTCTACTTCCCTAAATTTTATCACTTCATCATCTCAATGTCTTGTGTTTCTAAACTCACAGTGCATGTATTTAGTTTTCGTCCTACTCAACTTAAGGCCTTTAGATTATAACGATTTCGTCCAGAGTTCTAGTTTCCTATTCACTTCTTCTTCTGCTTCATCCACTAAGACGATATCATCTGCAAATAGCATACACCAAAGTATATCCTCTTGAACATGCCTAGTTAGTTCATCCATAACTAAAGTAAATAGATATGAACTTAAAGTCAATCCTTGATGTAGCCCTATTGTAATGGGGAATTCTTTTGTATTTCCTCTAAATGTCTTTATACTCGTTACTACTCCATCATACATATCCTTAATAGTGTCTATGTATCTAGCATGTACTCTTTTTCTTTCTAGAACCCACCAACGAACATCTTTAGGGACCCTATCGTATATTTTTTCTAAATCTACGAATACCATATGAAGATCTTTTTTCTTTTCTTTATATTTCTCTAATAATCTTCTTATAAGAAAAATCGCCTCCATAGTTGACCTCCCAAGCATGAAACCAAATTGGTTATCTGATATTGTTGTTTCTCTCCTTAGCCTATTGTCAATTATCCTCTCCCAAAGTTTCATAGGGTGACTCATAAGTTTAATTCCCCGGTAGTTTGAGCAACTTTGAATGTCTCCTTTGTTTTTAAATATTAGCACAAACGTGCTTCTTCTCCAATCCATTGGCATCCGTTTTGATTTTGAAAATTTTATTGAAAAGTTTTGTTAACCAAGTCAATGCAATTTCTCCTAAGCATTTCCAAACCTCTATGGGTATTTCATCTGGGCCACAAGTATTCCCTATTTTCTTTCTTTTCAATGCCTTTTTAACTTCTACAATTCTAATATTACGTGTATAGTTTACATTTCTTTCTTGGTTTGGGTTTTCATCTATTATAGTATCAACTTGGCCATCAATAAATAAATTATCAAAGTAACTTCTCCATCTCTCCTTAATATCATCCTCGCGCGTTAAAACATTTTGATTTTCGTCCTTAATACATATTACATGATTTAGGTCTTATTTCTTTTTATATCTTAATTTGGCTAGCCTATATATTTATTTTTCGCCATCTCTATTACTGAACCTTCTATATAGTTCTTCCATGAAGTTTATTTTAGTTTGACTAACTACTTTTTTAGATTGTTTTCTAGCTTCTCTCTATTGATTGTACACATCCTCATCTTAACACTTAGGTATTTTCCCATACATCTCTCTTTTAGTCTTAATTGCTCGTTAGACATCCTCGTTTCACCACCATGTTTCCTTCTTTAGTGGTCTTAAGCCTTTAGATATACCAATACGTTTGATCCCACTCTCCTTTTGTAACTACTCATTTCTAGCCACATTGTATTAGCATCTAGATGAAGATTCCAAACATTTTCCTTTAGTAGTTTTTCTCTAAACTCTACTTGTTTACTATTTTTAGGTTCCACTACTTTATTCTCGAATCGCTAACTCTTTTATTCTTATTATGTCATCATTTTAGCTTAATATCAAGTACTACAAACTTATGTTTGGTGCTAACATGACTAACTTAGTGAATTGTAAGACAAAGTAAGAGTCATTAGATTGTTCTAGTGATGGATGTTTACACTAGATCAAAGGTTACAACTAAATCACACTACTATATACACAAATAGTGGAGTTTTTATGCAAAATCTATTTGCATTTCAAGCAACAAGAGAGAAGAAAGAGATCTACAGAGGAAAATCATCAACTTACTGAAGAAATTTTTTGAATTAGGAGGATTTTGATCAAATTAAGGAAGCTTCAAAACTAGTTAAGCCAATCTACAACTACACTTCGTTAAATTCAACAAAGAATTGTAAGTTTGGTTTAGTTCAGTTTTTTAGCAATTTCAATCGGCAAATGACTTAGTTTTAAAAATATAATTCCATATTTGGATTCCTTGTGAAATTCCACTAACTCTACTATAAAAAGCTATGGATTTTGATTTATTTTCATCAAGTTATGAATTTTTGAAGTTCATAAAGTTATAAAACAAAACCGTAAATCCGAATATAGTTATTCGGATCAAGCCAATGTAATTTTGTCATGACATCCTCATTACAAATTGAAATGGACACATTCTAGTAGTATTCAAAAGCTAACTCAAAGGGGATGACTTTTGCCAACTCAAAGATTTTGAAATTAGAATGTCGTCATGTGTAAAAACCATATGAAACTTTGGTGATGAATCTTCAATTTCTAGGTTCATAATTTTGGTAATGTCTTGTTGTTTTAAGCATAACTTCCTCATTTATCAAAGTTGTTGGTCGCAAACCTCTAATTTGATTGAGATTAATTTTTAAAATGATGTTCTAGGATATGTTTTTAGCCTTCAATAAAAAAAATTGTGTTTTGAATCTATGGTTTAGGATAAATGAAATTTACAAAGTTGTTGGTCGCAATCTAAAATCGTTTTGAGTCATTATCGTAAAAATTCCATGTCTCCTTCGATTCTAATCAAAATTGCGCAAACCTCATAGTTCTGAAAAGCTAATATATAGCAATAAAAACTTCCCTTTAAAATACAACACGTAATTTTAATATTTTGGTAATTGAAATCAACTCAAAAGCTGTTGCACCAAAACTGTCTTTATTTATTAATGTAGATTTTGATATAAGTGCTCGCCATGTGAGATATATTTATTTATAATTTAAATTATTTTCAATTCCTTCTATTTTATTTTTTGTTCATTTGATGATTATGGTGCAAACTTAGGGTATGTATTTGGCTAGCGCATCCTTTTAATGACACATGTTGAGCATGTACAATAAATTTTCATATTTTTCTATTAACTTGTAGTAGTAGTAAATGGGATATCGTTTCCACAAAGATTTTTTAAATCTCTTAAGAATTTAATCCAAAGGCTTGCGACCACCAAAGAAGGAAACATGGTGGTGGAACGTGGATGTCTAACGAGCAATTAAGAGTAAAAGAGAGATGTATAGGAATATACCTAAGTGTCAAGATGAAGATGCGTACAATCAATTTAGAGAAGCTAGAAAACAAGCTAAAAAGTAGTTAGTCAAGGTAAAAAAAATTCATGGAAGATCTATATACATGTTTAGGTAATAGAGATAGCAAAAAATATATAAAGATATATATATATGATAGCCAAATTAAGAGATAAAAAGAAACAAGACCTAAGTTATATAAGATGTATTAAGGACGAAAATCAAAATGTTTTAATGCGCGACGATGATATTAAGGAGATATGGAGAACTTACTTCGATAGTTTATTTAATGATTGCAAAGTTGATACTATAGTAGATGACACAAAAAAATATACATTATGCACGCAATATTAAAATTCTAGAAATTAAAGAGGCATTTAAACGAATGAAAATAGGGAAAGCATGTGGCCCAGATGAACTTGGTTAACAAAACTTTTCAATAAAGTTCTAAAATCTAAACGGATATCAATGGATTGGAGAAGAAGCACATTTATGCCAATCTTCAAAAACAAAGGAGACATTCGAAGTTGCTCAAACTACCGAGGAATTAAACTTATGAGTCACACTATAAAACTTTGGGAGAGGATAATTGACAATAGGCTAATGAGAGAAACAACGAAATAGATAACTAATTTGGCTTCATGCCAGGGAGATCAACTATGAAGGCGAATTTCCTTCTAAGACGATTGTTAGGAAAATATAGAAAAAAGAAAAAAGATCTTTATATGGTATTCGCAAATTCAGAAAAAGCATTTGATAAGGTTCTTAGAGATGTTCTTTGGTAGGTTCTAAAAAGAAAAGGAGTGCATGCTAGATAGATAGACACTATTAAGGATATGTATGATGGAGTAGTAACGAGTATAAAGACATCCGGAGGAACTACAAAAAAATTTCCCATTATGACAGGACTACATCATGGATCAGCTTTAAGCCCATATTTATTTACTTTAGTTACGGATGGACTAAGTAGGCATATTCAGGAGGATATATCATGGTATATGCTATTTGCAGTTGATATTGTTTTAATTGATGAAACAAAAGATGGAGTGAACATGAAATTAGAACTCTGAAGGAATACATTAGAATCTAAAAGCTCTAAGTTGAGTAGGTCGAAGACTGAATACACGCACTGTGAATTTAGAAACACTAGACATTGAGATGATTGAGTGTTAAAATTAGGGTAAATAAAAGTTCATAAGGTGAATCACTTTAGATACATAGAACCAGTCATATAAAATGATGGTAGTGTTGACAATGATTTCACGCATAGAATTCAAGCTGGATGGAAGAAATGGCGGAGTGCAACGGGAGTGATTTATGATCAAAATGTTCCTATTAAGTTAAAAGAAGATTTTAATAGGATTTCATTTAGGCTAGCAATGCTCTTTGGAGGTGAATGTTTGGAGGTAAAGCAACAACGATTACATAAAATGAACATAATAGAAATGAGGAGTAAAACTGGTAAAGATAGAATAAGAAATATATAAATTCAAAGACAAGTAGGAATAACGCCAATTGATACAAAGATTATAGAAAGGCGGTTGCGGTAGTTTGGTCACATGTAAAAAGGGCCTACAAATTCTCTCACTAGAAAACTTGACTCAATAGAAACAGTAAAAATTAGACAAGGTAGGGATAGACAAAAATTAATGTGGGATGCATTAATTTGGAAGGATTTGAATGGTCTGAAAAGCTTACCATCAATTGCACTTAATCAAGCAAAATGGAAAAGTTTAATCAATGTAGCCGACCCGAATTAAATTGGGACTGAGGCTATGTCGTTGTCGTTTAAAAATTTAATCTAACCTCAAATTTTACCATATTTAACTTTTTTATTTTAATTATTTTAATTAATTGAGAAAATAAACACTAAATAATATGCAAAAAAATTAAATAATTAATTAAAAAACTAAGCTTTAAACAACATAAATTAAATAAACTAAAATAACATACTTAAACTAATAAACGAATAATTGAAAAACCAACTTAAATGAAAATATATAATAATCTTGTATACAAACCATCCCTAAACATCATAATATACTTGGATTGTTTTCAAATATCAAAACATAACATCACCTTGTAATATAGCTATAATTATCTTACATAAAATCTTAGAATCATTAAATTCTAGTTCATAATAGATTGCTAGCCTTTAGCTAGCCACCAATTTTTCTAAATTAAATGAAAACGTCACATTTTTATCAGTGTAAGTCTACCCATTAGATAAAATGCAACACCGTAACAATATAATAACATTAAGTTCAATTAAAATTAGGCCTAATCTAAGCCAATATTATTGAATTTGCATAATAAACAACTAAGAACATAATCACCTAAGAAATCCACTCCGGAAATGCCCAATAGATTAATCCTAGTTACTAATTCTATAATTGTTGTCAATAACTATAGAAAATGAATTGAATACTCTATATTAAGGAACATATTGGCTACTATGCACTAAACATAAAGAATTACTAGTCGTAATATACAAAAATAACTTGTTTTATCTGTGATTGACGTGTATAAATTGATCTAAAGCATTAAGTACATGATTCCATAATCATAACTACATAAAAATCCAAAGTTTATTACATGCTTAAGGTTTGTTTAAATTAATAGACTACTCACACATATTGGAATTAAACAATACTAATATGTAATTAAAAAACATAATTAAATAAACAAATACCTTTAAATCAATGCTCCAACGTTGCTTCACAAAAAGAACTAAATAAAAGAGAAACGAAAGAATAAAGAATAGTTAAAGAGTAATTGGAAAGAGTTATTTTGAAGCACTCTAGCTCTATATATAGTTCCCCTAGGAATACATCTCCTAAATAGATATAAATTCCTCATATTAATCTAAAAAATCATCACGACCTTAATGATTTCTCAAGTATACACGAATCGCTGAGCAAATCACTAAGTTTGGTTCTCAGTACTCCACCGATTCAGTTGGCGAATTCTAAATCATTCTCTGATTCGTTGTAGATTCACTAGCCTTCTTTTACCGTTTATTTATATGACAATTCCTAGTGTTATTCCAAATCACTGGCTAATTGATGGTGTATTTTTCTAGTTAACTATTTTTCTTTTCTTTCTCTTTTCTTCCTTTTCTTCATTTTTCTATTTAAGACCATAAATCATCAAAATAAGAGAATACCTAGTGTAATATTATTATTTATACCAAAAATCAACCTAAATTACACTATAAAATGTGACTAATCATTGACTTGTCAAATACTCTTAAACTCACCCTTTGTTGTTCCGAACAAATGAATACTCTTAATCATATCCTCTTTTCATTCTTTATATGTTGATTTCGATCTTATTCAGCTCAACTTTAAATAATGAAAATCTTAAAATAAAAATGGTTTTCAAATGGGAATACATTACCCACAAGTGACGATAGAATAAAATAATTTAGTAAAATCAAAATATCCATCATTGACAACTTAACAACTTATGTAACACTCTTTAGAACTTGAAGTTGATTACCTACGGTAGTGCATAACATAGGTTTTTCCAATCTCAACTAACAAGAATCAAGCTTATGAGAACTAATATAAAATCTCAAAACACCAAAATCAATAGATTAATTTTAGTTTTTTTGAAAATAATTTACAATAGTACTACAATTAAAATCAATAGGAGTTTTACCAACATACAAATGACTATGTCATTTAAAACATGTTAGATTAAGAAGTACTTCGCTCGACTATTGTTTCAAGTACTCGAGTTAAATCATTTCTTTTAAAGAGTTTAAGAACATCTATCTTTTTCATCTCTCAAATTTTTTTTCTATACCATTTTAATTGTTTCTTTTTAACATATTTCTTTCACTTTTTTTTTATTTGAGTCCATGTTCCATTTCCTTTGAGCATCCTCATCTTTTGCCTCTATAGATTCCCTGCTCTATTTCCTTTGGATTCTACAGGACTATCTATATATTTGTGTTTTTATAAAATCTTGTTAACACTTCTCACTATTTACTAGAGTTGAAGAAGTTATTCTTTCTAACTTATAAAAATTCATCAGTTTCTAATATATTTCTTCTTTCAATTGTTGCATAATAACTTTTTATGTATGTATACTATAAAAATACTTAAAAAATAGCTTTTGTATAGTAAGATTCATAGAAATCTATCTTGTTCATCTTGTACTATTGTTTCAATTTTCTACGTATTATTATAACTAACACAAGGTATCAAATTTAGTGTTCATATCAAGTGGCAAAGTTAATAAAAAATGATATAAAATTATCCTTCAAGCATAAAATTCATTTGGGTAGCGAAATATCACTTCAATTCGAGATCTATTATATATTCATTAACATTCTTTTTTCAATTAAAATAAAGAAAAATAAAATTCAAAGTTACTTAATTTCAAAAGAAATGCGAGAAATTTCATCAACTTAATTAAATATTAGAGTTAAAAATAATTCTAAACTTTACTTCTACCTTTTTTCCTTTCATAAACTTTGTGTCATACTTCACCTAAAATACGCCAAAACTCATTCTAAACCTTGTCCTCAAAGTTTTAAAATTAAGTTAGGTTTCCAACATAACGAACATACCATGTGAAGCATAAACGATTTGATATGGGTAATTAAAATGTAAATATATAAGTCAACAATTTCAAATTAATGGAATGCAAGAGTGAAACCTAAATTTTCATTAACAAAGATTTTACCAAAGGTAATATAGTTATTTTTAATCATTCAAAGCATACAAAAGAAAGAAATTAGACACGGCAATGTCCAAAAGAGAGCTCAGTATAAACTTCATTATCTTCGACCGTATCTACAGAAGGTTGAGAAATATATCTATCAGCTAGGTTATAAGTCCTAGTAGGAAATTGCAACTGTAGAGATGAAATGTCAGTGCTCCTTATCGAATCCTGAAGAAAACTATCTTGTCTTCTCTAAGACATAGAATGGCAGCGCTGCAGAGTCACCTTGTTTGTCACAGTCATTTCTTCATTGCGATAGATTTTTGTTTGGCTACACATTAATTAAGAAAATATAGTTTGAAAAAATCCTCTTCTACGAGGATGTAATAAAAAAGGTGTTGAACTCATGGGAGTATTTACTATAGTCACTTTAGCCACTAAACTTGCCGCTCTTTATGATTCTTCTCTTGTCTTCCTTCTATTCTCAGTGGTGTTTTGCTTCCTTGCTTCCCGCATATTTGTTGCATTGAATGCGTCTCGTTCATCCTCTAAGCCATTGTGTCCTACCATCTTCTTCATTCGTTGCACTCCCGTATTATTAATTGTCTTAATACGCAATACATCGAATTCAATGTCAAAATCCACCCCGACTTTAATACACAACTCAGTGATCAAACTTGATAATGGTAATCCTTCATTCTTCATTGTCTACATAGCAAACTTCATAAAATCATGTATAATTTTTTTGATATTGATATAACCTTTCTTCAAGTGTAGAAATATAGGTTGAAAGGGGTTGAAAAACCCTTCCTCGATGTGGATGCCATCTCTTATAGGGCATGACACGGCCACAACGTGGCCACAATGTTGAGGCTGTTGTGGGAATTTTCGCTCATAGCTTAGCATCGTCCTTCTTTGCCTACGACATCATGTAGCGTCAACCTGTCTGTTTCATCAATTTTGCAATATTTTCGTTAACTCCCTATTAGGGCTCTCTCTGCTTTTTTTATTACTACACAAGTCATCTTGATAGTGTGAAATAAACAATATATATAGAATATTCATAAAACGTACCTATGACTTGTGCATATACTTGATCTTTACCACTTTAACTCCTTTGCTCTTTTACATTTTTTACTGAAAGAGTCTAGACTTCTCAATATCGATAAGATTTCACCCAACAAATGATCTATCTTGCACATTTAACACAAAAGATTTTAAAGTTAGAAAATTACTTAAAGTTATGATTGTTCTAACTAAGCTAAAGAAGTAACTAAAATTTATAAACAAAAATTAAAACCCTGGGTTGCCTCCTAATAGTTCTTCATTTAATGTCAATAGTCCTACGCCATTTGGCTCATTTAGTCTGAGTTTAAATTGAGATACTCCAATTGTAGGTCAGAGATAATGATATCTCTCCCATTCAAATGTACTTTTTTTCCTTTAAACAAAGACAATCTTCTCGCTATCACCTTCCTCCTCAATACTCATTGTTATCATTTTTTTCCTCATGTGTTTGATCGCATTGGCAGTGTTCATGAATGGTCACCAAAGTATCATAGACACAATATTATATATATCATGATCCATAATCTTAAAATCAGTGATAAATAAGAATCTACCCACTTTCACATGCACATTCAAGACTCTCGATATTGTTGGTACTGAACACCATTAACTACTTGCAAATCCATTGTTTTGGGACAATTGATCTTCAAATCCGCTTATAACATGTCCTTTATAGGTATTAGCTTGTCTAAGTCTCCCTATCACTGAAGATGATTCTAATTCGGTGCCCATTAATGCTTACTAGTATGCATATATCTCTAGCATCTCTAGTAATGATTGGTTGAAGTCTCGGTGTCAACTTGAATTTTGGTTCCAACTTTTTTGGAAACTTTAATGCTATTTCCTTTCAATGTTTCTTAAAAGGTCTTTAATCTCGTTGTTTAACTCTCCATTATTTCTTCCCTACTTTTTATTATTCAATGTATTGGTCCTTTATTGCTTGAATCCCTCAAGTTCATCTTGCCTCACTTTCATTCTATTATCATCTATCACTTCAACTTTTATCATAACCAAAGTGTTAACTCTTTCTGGCTTTTAAATCACTTGCCCATGCTTTGGCTTATTCATTACTGTAGTGCCCATCGTGTGAATAGTACTAATATTCTATTTGGGATTTGTAATAGTGCTACTAAAAAATTGCCCTTTTTCCATGAATTCAAAGTAATGGCTAGCTTACCAATCTGTCTCTCCAGGTTTTTGATAGATTATGATCTTTCATCGACTATACTCTTTAGAGCTTGCTAAACATTTTTCTTCTCTTTCTCATGCTTCTCATAACAATTTTTATTGTTGATGCATTGACTTGCAAGAATTTTTCAATTGACTTCAATCAAGTCTTTTTTTCATTTTGGCTTAGCTTCACTTGTTTGAATTGTTTATCAAAACCTGGTGGTAACTTCAATCCATTATCCTGATTCCCATATGAGATGTTTGGGTTGTCATATCCTTGATAAAACCACTATGGAGCCATTCCTCTCTGCCTAAAGTTGTTTCCATAGCCTTAGTCATTCATGAAGTTGATATCTTCAAACTCCATTCTTTGCTACATGTCTATTGGATTAACCACCATTGCATGGAGATTAATGGGTCGATGTATCATTTGCACTTGTGGACTTTGTCTTTCCATTTGTAGCTTTGCCCTGTGATTGCCCAGACTGAATATTTATGCTACGATCTCTGTTTGCAAATCAATCTCATATATGCCTCATAGCTTTCTCACTATGGAATGAGTACTGGTTGTAGAGTTATGGAATATAAACTCTAGAAGATCTAATGCTCCATCTTCATCCTTGGTTAGTAAAGAACCACCTGCTGCGCCATCAACTAATGTTTTAGTGCTTTGATTCGTTCCATAGTAGAAGATTTATAGTTGTACTTATTTCACATATCCATGTCCTGGATGTCTCCTCGACATCTCTTTGAATCTTTCTTAAGCCTCACCAAGAGACTAGGTATCGTCTTGCTTGATTTCTGCCCATGAAATCATATTCCCCATGTTCAGTCCTTAAAACTAAGATATGGCTTTTCCACCAAATGAGAATGGGAAAAGTCTCATCTAGATTACCTCCTTGAAACTTTGATAATGTGAACAGTATCATACTTCTCTAGAAAATTCTCTACAAGCGCAATTGGCTCTTCATTTGCTAGCCCATTAAAAAATTTATTTCGCACTATATTGATTAGAGACAATCTCAGTTTGAACTAGGTGGTGTTGGTTGGAAGCCTCATCACTCCGTTGTATATCTCTTGAAACTCTGACTTGAAGTAGTCATGAAGACATCTCTGTCCTTGCACTATATCTTGCACTACCATATCAGCTTCAGGTTGGTTATTCCCTCAGCCCAGTTATTAGTTTTGTAGTTGATCATCCATCATTTAGGTTCCTTTCTTTTTCTTTCCCCTGTTGGTTCTATCAATCTCGGGATTATAAGGCACTAAGTCCTCTCTTTTATTACCATGCACTAATTCTCCCCGAAATAGAAAATAGAAAATATTAAGTGTAGATTGTTAAACTTGAAACTTAGACTCTTTTTTTCATAATTAAAAGTAAATTACTTAAAATAAGATCCAAAAAATATTGTAAACTAACTAAACCAGTGTATAGTTACCTATCCCCTATAACAATGCTAAAAATTTGATAGTGGCCGCAAGTGTAATGGCTAGATTGTACAAATAATGTAATCAACAAATGTTGACTACGAATATCATCCTCAGATATAGGTGTGTTGCATATAATTCACTTGGTTAGATTCACTCTATTGCTAACAAAATCTCTTTTTAATTGGTTTTAACTAGCTATTTTATTCTAGAAAACAATGTAAATAACTTTGTACTATTATATTAAAAAGATCTTAGTTCACAACTTCATCTAGGTAATGAATTACTATGCTTTTCGACTCAATTTCTTTATCTTGTGCAATGCTTAATTAGAATTGATAGATTTCCTTAAGATTCACTTCAACCTACTATCGTGATGGAGAATATCCTAATGTGCAAACTAGAACTCCACCTATCGGTGTGAATAACATAAGTCTCAAATAGCATTAAGTTCCAAATCTTTATATTTATAACCACTTTTACTATATATGCCTCTCTAATCAATAACTATCTATCGATGTTATATATCTTACGGATGTATCATCTATATCCAACTTTTAAGTAACTCCTAAAAAATCTAATCACCAAACACGTGATCAAGATGTTCATTTCATTACATACAGAATTAACACAAACTCTAACAACTGCACTTTTTAACTTTATAATCCATTCATAGTTCATTTAGCATAGCATTAATAGCTAGAATTTGTTGATCCCTAAGATTAATGAACTGTGCACTCATCATTGAAATCAACATACACATCATGGTATTCATTTCAATCAAATATTGAATTAAATAACTTCAATTAAATCAAGAAAGCAAGACCAAATAACCATATATGGAGTCTTCAATATCTTCTCCTACAAAACTCTTTGTTAATACTCAAGAACAATGTAAACAAAGCTATTCTATGTTTGTAGCTCATAAACTATATGTTTGCCATGGTCTAATACCTATATGTACCCATAACACTCTTTAGAATATAATTAGAAACTCTAATTAACAATTCTAAACAAACTAGAACTCTGTACTTTCTATTTTGATATCTTGTCGCTATCAATAAGTGATCCCATATTGAGTGTGTTAAGTCACTATACCGCTATAGCTTTTGTCTATTTATGTGAATTTTCCTCTTACAGTAGGCTCGACACCTTGCATTTTCGATCCTAAAGCTGTGTGTACAACCCCACGGTGTCATTGTGTCACCTATGTTGCACCACTTCTCTTGTCTATCCAGAGGGATTTGCGGAACTAAGACCTAGATTCATTAGTGCTTTACTTAACGTTTATTGTAAAGATAATGAAGAACCTCTGAGATCTGTAAGGGAATACCAACACAAAGTTAATGGGATGAAACCTGACGACAGTACGCTAGAACAAGTCAAACTTTAAACTTTTCCTTTTACTTTGAAAGATCAAGCTTTAAACTAATTGTTTTATCTTCCCCAAGATACAACAACCACATGGGCTAAAATATTAGAAGCTTTTCTAGATCAATATATGCCTGCATGAAAAATTAGTTCCTATAGAAGAAAATAACAGTCGTAAAAATGCAAGATAATGAAAAATTTAATGAATTTTGGGATAGATTTCAAAGATTAATTTTATCTTTCCTACAAAAGGGGTATACACAAAGAGCTTTATTAGAATACTTCTATGAAGGACTTAATCATTTTGAACAAAGATTGTTAAACACCAAATGTAATGGATTATTATTCAATGTAACACTAACTTTAGTAAAAGAAGCTATTAATAAAATGGCTAAACAATGTAAACAATATAAACAATATTGACACGTGTCGAGCACGCATAATAAGTTATCGTATTTTACTATTATTTGTAGTAGCGGTAAATGGGATATGATCTCCATTTGGATTTTACAAATATCATAAGAATTAAGGCTACAATAAAGTTTTATCGTACTTAACTTGTTTTAATTTAACTAATTTAGTTAATTGGGAATCAAACACTAGTAATATACGAATAAAGTAAATAATTAATTAAAATAACTAAGCTACAAACAATTGTAATTTAATAAACTAACCTAACGTAATTCAAACTTGCAATCAAATAATCAATAAAGCAATATAAATGAAATATCCAAACAAACATTTAAAAAACCTCCACTAAATATTGTAATATACTTGGATTGCTCTCAAATATTAGAACATAATATTACTTTTCAACATAGTTATAAATATGTCACTTGGAATCTTATAATCATAAATCCTAATTCATAATAGGTTGTATCCTTTAACAAGCAACCAAATTTCCTAAATTCAATTGAAAATTTACATTCTTTTCATTGTAAAACTACTTATTGGATAAACTGCAATAACATAGAAATGTGATAGCATTAATAGTCAATTAAAATCATGCCTTATATAAGCCAATATTAATCAAAGCCACATAATAAGAAACTTAGAACACAATCACCTAGAACATTCACTCGGAAGAATCACTATAGATTAATCATTATTACAACTTCTATAATTGTAGACATAGATTAGGAAACTCTATATTAGGAAACATATTGACTACGATGCACTCAATACAAAAAATCACTAGTTGTAATATGGAGAAAAAACTTGTTTAATCCATGATTGCTATGTATGAATCAATCTAAAGTATTAATTACGTGATTCCATAGTTCTAACTACATTGCAATCCAAAGTATATACATGTCTAGAGTTTGTTTAGATTAAGAAACTACTCACATATGCTAGAAATAAACAATCCAAATATATAATTACAATACATAAATACAAAAATATACCTCTTAATCAATGCTTCAATGTTGTTTCATACATAAAACTAAACTTAAAAGATAAAAGGTTGAAAAGAAGTAGTGGAGAGTTAAAGAGAGATTAAGAGAGAGTTATTTTGAAGCTCTTTAGTCCTATATATAGTTTCCCTATGTGTACATATCCTAGATAAATACAAATTCCTCGTTGTTATCTAAAAAACTCATCGCTGACCTCAGCCATTTGTAAGTTATTCTTAAATTGTACTCAAATTGTTGAGTTAATCAATGAGTTTATCTCAACGTGCTCCACCGATTCCGCTGGCGATTTCTAATGTATTCTCCAACTCGCAATGGAGACACTAGCCAATCTTTGTTGCTACTTTAGGTTGTGATTTCTAATATAAATACAAATCGTTGGCTAATCGTTGGACTTCTTCTCCAATTAACTATTTTTCCCTTCTTCCTATTTTTTCTTTCGTTTCTTCATTTTCCTTTTTAAATCTTGAAATAAAAAATAAGAGAATAACTAGTGTAATGTCATCATTTATGTATAAAATAAACCTAAATTACACTATAAAACATGTGTAATTATTAACTTGTTAAATATCCCCAAATCTCAGCTTTTTGTTGTCCTGCCTAATTGAATAATCTCAATCATATTCTCTTTTCATTCTTTATCAATTGATTTCAATCTAATTCATCAAAACTTTAAATAATATAAATTTTGAAATAAAAGTGATTTTCATATGAAAACATATTACCCAAAAGTAAATGAAAGTTATGATAAAATAGAACAATTTAGAAAAAATAAAATATTCCTTAATTATAACTTAACCACCCGATGTAGCACCTTTTAGAACTTAAAGTTCATTACCAAGGCCAGTACACAATATAGGTTTTCTCAATCTGCACAGACGAGCATGAAGCTTACAATAACAAGTATAGAATCTTAAAAACTAAAAAATCATTAGATTAATTTCAATTTTATAAAATAATTTATAATTGTACCATGATCAAAATTAATAGGAGTTTTGCCAAAATACCAATGAATATCTCATTTAAAACACATTAGATTAAGAAATAATTCATTCAACTCAAACTTTAAGTACTTGAGTTAAATCTTTTCTTTTGCTTTTGATTTTGAGTCCCTGCTTTATTTTTTAAGGACATTCTCAGATTTTTCACACCATAGATTCCTTGTTCCTTTTCCTTTGGAATTTGTATGATTCTCTATATCTATATTTGTAAACTCTTATTAAAACTTCTCACTATCCACTAAAGTTGAAGAAAGCATTCTTTCTAGCATATAGAAATTCATCGATTTCTAACTCATTTCTTCTTTCAATTGTGGCAAAATAAATTTCTATATCTATACTATAAAAATATTTAATCAATAGCTTTTCCATTAGAAAACTCTTAGAAATCTGACTTGTTCATCTTGCAATATTATTTCGATCTTCTACCCATTCTCATTACTAACACAAGGTATTCAATTTAGTGTATACATCAACTAGTAAAGTTAATAAAAAGGGTATAGAAATTAATTCCTTCAATTAAATAATTTACTTAGGTGATAAAAATATCACTTCCATTCAAAAATCTATTATATATTCATTTTCATTATTATTCTAACTAAAATATATTAAAATGAAATTCATACTTAATTGAATTCAGAAGAAATTTTAAAAACTTCATCAACTTACTTTAATATTTGATCTAAAGTTTAAACTTTTTGTATAAATTCGAACTTATCTTGAACCTTTCTTTCTTTTCCATGATTTTTTGCTATCATTGTCAAACTTGACCAAAAATGCCACTAAAATCATTCCAAACCTTGTCCTCAAGATTTTAAAATTAAGTTTGGTTTTAAATAAAACAAATATACCGCATGAAGAATAAACGAGTTGATATATGTAATAAAAATTTGAATAAATAGACAAATATTGAATTCAACAAATTTCAAATGAATGGAATACAAAAGGGAACATATTATTTTCATTAGCAAAAATCGCATCAAGTGCAATACATTGTATCATTCACTCATTCATTGCATACAAGAAAAAATAAATTACACAAGGAGGTGTCTGTTAGTAAATTCATCGTTTGTTTGATCATCTTCATCCATTTCTACAAAAGGTTGAGAAACATAACTATAAGCCGGGTTGTAAGTCCCAGTTGGAAATTGCAACTGCAAAGACGAAATTTTGATTCTTCTCCTCAAGTCTTGCAAACGACTATTTTATCTTCTCTCAGACATAAATATGGTAGTGTTGTAAAATCTTATTGTTTGCTGCTATCATTTCCTTATTGCGACGAATTTTCGTCTAGCTACATATAAGTGAAGAAAATATCGACCAAAAAAACTTCCTATCAAAGGCTCTAACAAAGATGGTGCCAAACTTGTATCAACATTCGGTACGTTCACTATAACCATTAATCTTGTTGTTCTCTATGCGTATTCTCTTATCTTCCTCTATTTTTAGTTGTTTTATGCCATCTTGCTTCTCTCACATTTATCTCATTAAATGATTCTCGTTCATTTTCGGAGTTATTATATCGTACCATTTTTTTTCATTCTTTGTACTCTTGCATCTTTTATGGTCTTCTCGGGAAATATATCGAATTTCATATGAAAACCCATCTCGACTTTTCTACCCAATTTAGTGATCAAAATTAGGAATGGTAGTCCTTCATTTTTTGTAGTCTGAATTGCACACTTCATAAAATCATCTATAATTTTCCCAACATTAATAGAACCCTTTTTCATAACTATATGGGATAGTAGAGAAGCGATTGAGTTTTTCACTTTAAAGTGTTGTTTGGTTGGATCAGAACATGAGTCTATAATATGACTCCACTCTTTGAAATCTTCCTAAAATAGGTGGTTTCAATAAATTATGAGTGTCCTTCACTATCAAACTCAAATCCCTATAATGCATCCTGGATTATTTCAAAGGGATAGGTTCCTTATCGACATAAACGACATTCGGGTAATCCTCCTCCATTCTTTGTTTGTTTTATGGTAAACCAAAAAATCTATTCAAAATTGTAGGTAAAATATCAATTTTCTTCCCTTTTACTACTACTTTGTCCCATTCTTTAACAACATGCCTATTTCCATAAAATTGTCGTATAGTTTTTTAACGTTCTTTTTCTTCTTTTCCTGTATAGTCTCGCAGAAGTCGCTCACATCCTCTATCTCTGATTTATGGTCACAATTTTGTCCTCATACTTGCTCACATTCTAAATATTGAACCCTCTTTGTATCACTATAGTATCTCCTATAAGCTCTATTTTACAAAAAAAAAGAGGTCATATGGCACTAAATTACTAAGGTTTGTATTCTCAAAATATTGTTCCTTATCATATGACAACGAGAAATGTTCTCAAAACTCAGCCTTCCTAAGTTTAGGTACTTTAATACTAACCTCGGTAGGTATAATATTCATTAAGTGGCCAGCATATTTTGGCTTTGGTTTTGCTTGCACTACTCCCTTCCCTCTGTCATGCTTACTACTCCTACCTCTTCCTCTACCTCCTCCCACTATAGAATAACTCAACTATGATTAAATGGGTAAATTGTAATCTTGTAGTTGAAAATTTAAACTATTAAGGCAAAGAAAAGAAGTTTGCGAAAAGGTTTTTATTATAGAGTTTCGGAAGAGTTGAAAGTAATACGTACAAAATAGTTGTATCGATATATCCCTACCATAAGTTTGTATACATTGAAAAAATTCATAGAAACCTCAAAACACTACTGAAAATCCATATTCAAATTGAAAATTTGTATATAAACCCATTTTCAAAAACATTATGCAATAAAAACTTGAAAATTACATTCGTCGAAAATAACTTTAAGAATCGATTTTGTGGAAGACATCAAAATCGAAAGGCTATTAATATCAATTTATTACCTTCTTCAGAGTGAATCTATCAAGTAACATCCTCTATTAGCTAATTAGAATCCCTCTTTAAGCCTTAATTCAGAAAAAACACTCACCAACCCCTAACAAGGTAGTATGAACTCGGATTCAGAATTTATAGGGTTGAATCACTCCTAAAAAGTTAGGATAAACTTAAATAACCTATAATTCAAGATTTGAAAGGTTGAATCTAAACAAAAATTGATTAAGCGATCGAATAGGTTCAATGATTTTAGGTATGAAATGGGTTTATTGTTGGCGATTTAGGGTTGTGTTTTCAAAAGCATAGATTTGCGCTCAACGAATCAGGGTTTAAGTGAAGTCATAGACAAATTGCCAGTGAAATCACTGAAAATTGATCTCAGTGGTCCAGCAACTAGTTTAGTGAATCTTAGTAAAAAACCAAAATTGTTGATAAATCGCTAAGTCAATTTTCACTTAGAAACCTCCTAACTGGTAGTAATTTACCTAGCGATTGCTTGTGTCATTTGGTATTATTAGGAAATCATTGATCAATTCCTACTAGTTTTTAAATATATGATATATTTTGTTAATTATTACATATAGCCATAATAATTAAAGTAGAATTGGTCAGTATTCAATAAGAAATATTATGAAAATAAATTTTTATTTTTAAATAGGAAATATTATACTACTAAATAACTAAAATAATTAAATAAAAATATGATTCAACTAAAAAACAACTAGATCACCCCCTTCTCGATTGGAGATGGCCCAAAAGGGAGTTAAAAGGAAAAAGAAAATAAATATACTAACATCCTATACGGAAAGACATTAGCTCAATTAACACCCCTTATACGAAAGTATTCCAAGATTGTACTCCTAAAATACTTCCGTTATAAGAGTCGAAATTTTAGACAATAGAAAAGAAACTAACTAATCCTAAAACTAAAATTGAAAGTAAAGATTGAGCATCGACTGCCTTCCATAAAGCGCTTTTGTTTGTAGTCATTGCTTTGGCTTGGTAGATAAGATCGGTTATCGTTCAACTTGAGCGAGTCAAACTGACCATCAACCGATACTTCATGGTTCTTAACGTTTTCAGCTTTCTTATCATTCTCAACATTTGTATAACGTCTTTCAAGGTAATCATCACGATATGAGTTCTTCCTTTCATGACCATCATCATAATTATCGTTCATTTCGTAACCATCATGAAGACACATAATAATTTCTCATCCTAAATGTAACTATATATTATTGTACGTCGATAATAGCTCCAATTTTCTTGAGAAAAGTATATCCCATTAATATCATGTCATCTTTCTTAATCTGTGGTACTACCAAGAAGTTGGTGAGATACTTGAATCATACCACTTGCACTAGCACATTCATCAACATTCCTAGTGGAAAGATCTTATCACTATTATTTTATGGACTATAAAAGATTGTGTAAAATCAATCCTCAACTAGGCTTCTCTTTACCATTATTTTGGTAAGATATTAATATCAGTTTCGGTGTCAAGTAAAACATCGGGTAAACTAACGTCATTGATCCTCATGTGGAGGAAGACTTTCACTATTCATCTTTGTAAATTTCAATCATATGTCTTAATCTTGAAGCTTTAGTTGCTCACCAATATATTTTTCTTTCATTCATTGCTTCTCTTCTTGATGTTGCACTTCAGGTTGCGGCTATTCAAGACGTTTCTTCTTATTATGAAACTTTTTTTACATCCGTAATTTAATGGTTTCATTCTTAATGATTTCACTCGCGTGGACAAAAAAATCGAACTTCATTTCCTTGCTTTGCTGACATTGTTGCTAAGTTTTGAGATTGATGATCTCGATATCCTGTTCAACAAAATTCTCATGATAAGGTTTTAACCTGTATGATCATTTACTTTAAATATGTTTCCAATTTCTAAGCTTTCTATTTCTTTTGCGCCATGAGTTAGTAAATTGACAACTAGTTAAGGTCCTATCCATCTTGAACAGAGTTTCTAGGAAATAATTTAAATCTTAAGCAAAAGAGTAGAACTTTATCTCCTAACTAAAAATTCTTATGAACTAATTTCTTATCATGAAATGTTTTGGTTTTATCTTCATAAATTGATGCATTTTCACAGGTGTCATTCCTAATTTCTTCTAATTCTTGAAGACTCAGCTTACATTGGTTTCCTGCTTCATTTTAATTCATGTAACATGCTTTTATTGCCCAACAGGCTTTATGTTCAAATTCTATAGGTAATTGACATGTTTTTCCAAATACTAACCTATAAGGTGCCATAACCATGGGTGTCTTAATTACTGTCCCATATGCCCATAGTGTGTCTTCTAATCTAAGATTCAAATCTTTATGTGTTAGACTAACTATATTATCCAGTATTGACTTAATTTCTCTATTAGACATTTTTGCTTATCCACTAGTTTTTTGGTAGGATTCAGTAGATTTTATATGTGTGACATTATATTTAGCAAGTAGATTAGCAACTAATCGATTACAAAAATATGAACCTCTATCAATTGTAAATGCTCTAGGTGCTCCAAAAATTGAAAAAATCTTTGTTCTAAGGAAATCAACCACTATTCTTGAATCATTAGTTTTAGTTGCTTTTGCTTCTACCCACTAAGAAACATAATCTACAACAAGTATAAACATAGCCATTTAGTGGTGGAAAAAGTCCCATGAAATCTATACCCCATACATCAAATACTTCACAAAAAAGAATAGGAATGAAAGGCATTTGACTTCTACTTCGTAAGTTTCCAGTTCATTAGCTATTTGGAAAAGAATTTATATAAAGAAAACAATCATGTATAGTGGGCCAAAAGAATTCGGAATCAAAAATTTTAAGAGCAATTCTACGCGGATCGAAATGTCCTCTACATGCATAAGTATGGCTATGAGATATGTGTGATTGTACTTTTGCATGTGGTATGCATCTCCTAATTATTTGGTCGGCGCAAAACTTAAATAAACAGTGATTAACCAATAAATAGTATTTATAATCCTTTGAGATTTTATACTTTCGAGCTCTCGTGAAGTAAGATGATAACCTATGGAGGTAAGATAATTAACTATGTCGGCCTACCATGGGCTATCACTCTTTGTTCTAGATATATATTCACCCGAAAATTTATCTCTTAATGGTATAGGTGGTTCTCTCTTTTCTAACCTAATTAAGTGATCTGCTATTAGATTTTTGGCTCATTTTTTTATAGTAAGGTCAATTCTTATAAATGTAGTTTCAATCTTAATAGTCTAGGTTTTGCATTTTTTTGTCATTAAATATCGTAATATTGCATGATCTGAATAAACTATTACTTTTTTCCCTATAGATACAGTCTAAATTTTTCTAAGGCGAAAACTACCACTAAAAGTTTATTTTTAGTGGTGGTATAATTCTTTTAGGTTCGATCAAGTTTCCTATAAGCATAATATAAAAAATGAGATTCTTTTCCTACTTTTTTTTATCTAAAATAGCTCTAACTACATAGTTACTCGCATCGCACAGTATTTCAAAAGGTAATGGCCACCAGTCTCGTAAATTAATCATAGGTCTGGTTGTTAAAGAATCGTTTTATTTATCAAACGTTGTCTTTCAATCATTGGTAAGTTCCAAAAGAATGTCTTTTTGTAAAAGTTTGCATAAATTGTGTAATTTTTGAAAAATCATTTATAAATCTTCGATTGAATCCAGCATGCCCAAGAAATAAATGTATTCCCCTTATTGTGGTGGGGTAAGGTAACATTTTGATTACTTGAATTTTTGTTGGATCTACTTCTATTCCTTTATATAACACTATATGTCCTAATATAAGTCCTTGATCTACCATGAAATGACTCTTTTCAAAATTTAATACTAAATTCTATTCTATGCATCTTTTTAAGTACTTTATATAAATTAACTAAACATTCATCAAAAGAATTACTATAAATTGTGAAGTCATCGATGAAAACTTCGATGAAAATTTCTACATTATCAGAGAAAATACAAACCATACACCTTTGAAACGTTGCAGATGCATTACATAAATTAAAAGGCATACATCTATAAAAAAATCTACTAAAAAGGCAAGTAAAACTTTTTTTCCCGATCTTCAGGGCTACAAGTATTTGATAAAATCTCGAATAAGCATCTAGACAGTACTAATGAGTTTTTCTTGCAAATTTTTCTAACATTTGATCTATAAACTTGAGTGGATAGTGGTTTTTCCTAGTTATGGCATTCAAATTTCTATAATCTATACATGCCTTTCAACTGTTATGGATTCTAGTTAGTACTAATTCTCCACGCTCATTTGTTATTACTGTAATTCCATTCTTTTTAGGGACTACTTGAATTAAGCTTACCCAATTGCTATCAGCTATTGAAAATATCTTACATGCGACTAGTAATTTTAATATTTCAACTTTATCTACACCCATTATAGGCAGGTTTAATCTACGCTAAGGTTGTCTATAAGCTTTTTTTATTTTCTAGATTTATTATATGCAAGCACATAGCTGGACTTATTTCTTTAATATCAGCTTCGGTCCATCCTATTGCTCATTTAGATTCTTTCAATACATTTATTAAATTATTTTCTTTTAGACTTGTTAGTTTATTAGAAATTAATACTGGTAGTTTTTCATAGTCCCCTATAAAAACTTATCTCAAATGATTTGGTAAGGTTCTAAGATCTCATTTTAGGGCTTTTACCATAGAAAGTAAAAGTTTTGAATGAGATCTAGTCAAGTCTGAATAATAAATAAGTTATATTAGTTCATTATTTGATTATAAGGTACTTTTATTTCTTTTGTTGCTTCATCTCTATCATCATCTTCTTCTAAATCTTCTTTTACCAATTTCAATTTATCTATTTTATATTTTCTAAAAGATTTTTCTATCAATGGATCTATCATATCTACTACGCATATGGAAGAAACATCCATTGAGTATTTCATTGAGTCATATATATTGAAATTCACGGTATCATCATCTACTTCCATTATTTATGTCCGTTTGAAAGATCAATCTTTGTTTTTGTTGTTTTCAAAAATGGACTTCCTGAGATTATAGAAGTCCTATTAGAGAAATTATCTTCTTTCATATCTAATAAAAAAAAGTCTGCTAGAAAGACTAAATCATTAACCCTGACTACTACATCTTTTAGTAGCCCTACAAGTTTAATAGTTGATATATCTGCTAATTGTACGACTATACCAGTTTCTCCTAAATGTATATATGTCATTTGTAGGTAAATAGATAAAGGCATAACATTTATGTGCGCTCCCAAATCACATACAATACTTTAAAAATTCATATATTCTCAATTATACATGGAATGAAAAACATTCCAAGATCAAAACATTTAGGCTATAACTTCTTATGAATTAGTGTTGGAACATGTTCTCCTAAACTCACCTTTTCATTAGCTTTAATCTTATTAGTGCATAAATCTTTTATGAATTTTAGGTATATTTTAAATGACTTCAAACGAGGTATATTAACTACAACTTTCATTAATGTATCAGATATTTATTTTTCTTCCTATAATTTCTTAACATTTTTAGTATCTTCCAAACGATGAGGGAATGATGGTTTTATATTAATTGATCTGTTTTTATCATGTTCGTTACCCTTTTCATTAGGAATCTTTTTACTTGTTACTTCAATTTCTTTCTTTAGTTCAACTTCTATTTTGTTTCTAGAAACTAATTCGTCCTGCATTTTAGGTTCATCCATCTACTTACCACTTCTTAATGTTATGGTTGATGCTTTTTCATATAAATTAAGTTACGGTTGAGATGATATTTTTTCTTAATTTACAAAGTCACTCATTTTTGTTGTCATTTGACTCAATTGATTTTTCAATTTGATCATATCATTTAGTAATGTTTGAGTTATTTGATCATTTTCTCTTTAAGGATTTTTTAATGTTTTACATATTTGATAACCCTGATTGGTAATATGCATACCTACATTTGGTTGTGAGTAATTTACATAACTATTAAATTTATAAGTGGGATCAACAAACCCATCATATTGGTTCATTATAGCATTAGCTTCTTCTATTTGTGTTTGTTGTTTTAAAGGGTATTTATAATTAGAATGGTTTAATTTATTACAAGATTTCACTTTGCTTGATCTACCCATTGTTCATAATTCAACCATGCCTTTTAACTCGTCTATTTTATCAGTGGTGTCTTATATGTCATTCTATTTGTTTAACTTACATTTTCTTTGATTAATTCACTCTTCTTAGCATATTGTTTAGATTGTTTCGCCATTTTATTTATAGCCTCTCTTTCTAAAGTTGGTGTTTTAATGAGCGAAAACCCTTTGCATACTGTGTTTAGGAATCATCGTTCTAAGTGATTTAATCCTTCATAAAAGTATTGAATTAAATTTTTATGTAAATTCATGTATTGGACAAAATGAAATCAATCTGTGATACCTATCCCAAATTCATCAAAAGTCTCTCCAATTTTGATCCTAGCATTACAAATTTTTTGTCAGTATAAACTAATTTTCGTGCTGGGACGTATTGATCAAGAAGATTTGTAGCATCTTTGACCAATTGGTTATGGAATTTAGAGGGAGGTAAAATAACCAATATAAAGCTTCTCCTTTCAATACGAAAGGAAAATCGTTTAATTTAACATAATCTAGTTCTATATCCTTAGGTATTAATGTGCTTAGTTTGTTTATAAACTCTCTAATAAATTTTTGAGCGTCTTTATTTTCATCACCATAGAAACATGGTAAAGAATTTATGAGTCAGAACTTGAATTCTAATATGAAAATTTCAGTTGTAAAAGTTATACATATAGGTTCATAACTTGTGACATTTCTGTCAGATTGCCTAAAAGTTGATCATTTCTTCTCTTTTATCATATTATAAGATTTTTAAAAAAAGGTTTCCAAGAGATTATTTTAAAATCCCCGGCAACAAAGCCAAAAAATTTACACATGTCAAGCGTGCACAATAAATTTCCATATTTTACTATTATTTGTAGTAGTGGTAAATGGGATATCATCTTCACATGTATTTTTCAAATCTCTTAACAATTAAGGCTACCCTAAAGATTAATCAGATTTAACTTGTTTTAATTTAACTAATTTTATGAAATAGAGATTAAACACTAATAATATACGAATAAAATAAATAATCAATTAAAATAATTAAACAATAAACAATTTAAATTTTAAAAACTAACCAAATGTAGTTCAATCTAACAATCAAATAATCCATAAATCAATACAATCAAAATATCTAAGCAAATATTTAAATAAAACTCCACTAAACATTGTAATATACTTGCATTACTCTCCAACACTAGAACATTACATTACTTCATAGTATAGTTATAATAGTATCACATGAAATGTTTAAATCATAAATCCTAATTCATAATAGCTTGGTAGCATTTAGCAAGCCACTGATTTTTCTAAATTCAATGGAAAAGCTATATTCTTATCATTGTAAATCCACATATTAGGTAAAATGCAATAACGTAGAAATATGATAGCATTAACACTCGAGAAAAATCATGCCTAATCTAAGCAAATATTAACCCAAGCTACATAATAAAAAACATAGAACACAATTACCTAGAAGTTTCACTCGGGAAAAGCCCTATAGATTAATTCTAGTTATTACTTCTATAATAGTTGTCAATAATTGCAAGCATAGATTTAGATACTCTATATTAAGGAACATATTCGCCACTATGGACTCAATGCAAAGAATAACTAGTTGTATAGCGCAAAAATAACTTGTTTAATTCACGATTAACAAGTATGAATCGGTCTAAAGTGTTAAGTACTTGATTCCATAATTATAACTACATAGCAATCGTAAGTATATATAAGTCTAGGGTTTGTTTAATTAACAAACTACTCATTCATGGTAGAAATAAGCATTCCAAATATATAATTAAAATACAAGTAAATAAATCAATAAATACCTCTTAATCAAAGCTCTAATGTTCCTTCACACATAAAACTAAACTAAAAAGATAAATGGTTGAAAAAAAAAGTAGTGGAGAGTTAAAGAAAGGGTAAGAGAGAGTTATTTCAAAGCTCTCTAGTCATATATACAGTTTCCTTCAGTGTACATATCCTTGATAAATGCAAATTCCTTTTTTATCTAAAAAACTCGTCACTGACCTCAACCATTTTTTCAGCGATTCCTAAGATGTACACAAATGGCTAAGTGAATCACTAAGTTTTGCTCCCTGTGCTGCACCAATTCAATTGGCGATTTCTAGTGTATTCTCCAATTTGCTATGGATTTGGTGGCCAAATCTCTGTTGTTGATTCAGGTAGTGATTTCTATTATAAATATAAATTGTTGGCTAATTGTTGGACATCTTCTCTTTTTGACTTTTTTTCTATTCTTCCATTTATTCTTTCATTTCTTTATTTTCCTATTTAAATCCTGAAATCATAAAAATAAGAGAATACATAGTGTAATATCATTTATATGTAAAATCAACCTAAATTACACTATAAAACATGTCTAATTATTGACTTTTCAATATGGTGAAAAGACTGAGACATTAAGAATGAAACTTTACAAACTTAATATTGAAAGAAGTGACACATTTGATTAAAAAGTTAATGAATTATCTAGCATGGCCAAGCTACTTTTAAAGATAAATAAAACCAAGTGAAACCATGTGAGTTTTTTAATGAAGTTACACATTGTACAGATAAGTGTCCTACTTTACATAAAGAAAATAATGAAGTTAATGGAGTTATGAACCAATTTTCTGGTGTTCCTAGGAATTAATATAATAACAATAGTTACAACACTGGGAAACCAAATTCATATCTTAGCTATGGTCAACAAATTCAAAATTATACCATTTCTAGACCAGTAGCATAAATGCAATCTACAGCAACTCAGCAACCTCAACAAATGGTTCAACATACACAACCAAATTGCAAATTCTACATAATTTTATGACCCAAAGCCATAAAAACATTAGACAAATTTCTCAAAATCAAATAAAAACTGATACTTCTATTAATGAGTGGAAAAATTAAATAAATAAGATGAATCTACAAATGAATAAGTTAAGTAATCAAACAAATGAATCTACTTAAACTACTAATCAAGCACAAATTAATACTTTATTTTGTGATAATGAAAATGAAACACATTCGACAAAAAAGTTACCTAAAAGAGGTAAAAAAGAAAATGAAATTATAGAAAATAATAGAAGAAGAAGAGATGATGGCAAATGTCATTCTCTCTAGAGAATGGATAGCTGAACAATTAAATTATACACCGTTTTCATAAAAGGTTACACCTTTGATATTCAGCAAGAGTTGAAGATTATGAAAAATCATTACAAACTTTTGAATTGGTTAATCGAGAAAAATTTGATAATATTTTTTATGAATTGAAAGAAGATAAATATTATATTTCTTTCATTCTATAATGATTAGCAGATGTTAGGAACGAAGAAATCAAAGAAGACATTTTTAAAGAATTTCAAGAAATAGAAATCGATTAATTACTAATGAAATCAATTATGCAATTATAAAATTATGATGAAGTTTCTAAAGACAAATATTCATAGGAATCTAAAGAAAACTTAGGACCAAATGTATTCATCAAAGAAAATGCCTGAGAAATCATCTGACCCTGAATGTTTGCCATGCCTATTAAAAAAGGAACGTTTTTATTGAACTTTCTATGTGCGATCTTTGACCATCAATTAATGTAATGTCACTTTCACTTTATGAGTCATTAAAATAGGTTAGTTGACCAATAAACCTATTAATCTCACTTTACAAGACGACACAACTATTTAGTCATATGGATTATTAGAAGACATTTTAGTAAGAATACACAACTAAGTATTTTCGTCTGAGTTTTATTTCATTGAAATGTGAGATTCCATAACACATAATCCTCTACCTATAATATTAGGTAGACATTTTTTTAAAACAACTAAAATTAAGTTAGATATATCTGAAGTGACGATGTCTATTGAATTTAAAGATAATTAATACGTTTAAAATTAACCACAAACATAAATATGATGAATAGGATGAATTATTTAATAATGAAATTGATGATAATGATTTTCTAGAATTAAATCATTATGATGAACTAAATGCTGGAGTTTCAGCAATTAATGTAGTAAAGATGGAAAATTAAAAATAACTTTTCAAGAAAGAATAAGTTAAAGACACTTCAAATGAAAATAAAATAACTCATGAATGAAGATTTACGCGACCGGAGAATAAGAAGAGTATTAATAAGTCATAAATTTTAAATTTAAGAAGAATAAAAAAAAAGAAAAAGCCGGATTTAAGCCCTGTGAAGCTTAGTTGTCCAAGAGGTATACATTTGAACGTAAAAATCGAATGGGCATGGTACTTCAGAGCTCAGTATAATTCGGGTTCTAATGCAAATCTCATGCATATACATTTCTTTCTACAAACTCAATTGGAGTTGGATGCAATTACTTCAGATCGAGTTTCTGTACCGAATAGTAATTCAATTCAATTAATAAGGGTGGTCATGAATGTACCAGTTTAAGTGGATACATACAATTTACCAACGAAGTTTTTGATCATTCTACACTTAATCAATAAAGATCCTCTCTTAATTTTATGATGCCTTTTCATAGCCGCTTCTCAAGAAATTATGTATATTTTAAACAAAACAATCACTGTGATGATTAATGGTCAAACAATGACATTCAAGAATGGCACTAGAATGGACAATCATATATTCAAGTTTAGATATTTAACCTAATTCTAAAATGGTTCATTCGAGCCTAACGATAGTAAACAAAAGTGATTTATGGGATGCAAACCATATTCTATATTTATTTATGTTTTACTTTAAGTAGGAGTTTAGTATTAGTATAGTATGTTTTTATTCTTTCACTTTTTTACTCTTATATTGGAAATATTTTCAGAATTTAAACTCTGAATTACTTTCAAATGAGAGGGTGAACGAGTTGTTTTGTATTTATAACCTTTATTCGAGTTTACATTACTTGTTTATTTATTTAATTAATTCAAATTATTACGATTTATATATATGTTAATTATGAAATAATTTGGAAGAATTGTAAATTATATCTAACGATTCACGAGTGATTTGGAACAACACTTGGAATCGCCGGCAAAATCGATGACAATAACCAGGAATTTTAAGCGAAAATTTAAGTCTTACGAATCAACAGCAATTTAGCCTTATAATTTAAATCCCTGGCTAAATCAAAAAGGCAAAAAGCTTCAATTCTATCGATTTAAGCGGCAATTCCTCAGTGAATTCACTTAAAACCTTATTCATTTGGCTCAATTTCGAGTTTTAAAAAATAAAATCCTAATTTGCCTGATGTAAACCATTTCACACACACAAACCATTGCACCCATTCAACCAAACAATTAATTTCTTACCTATATTAAATCATTCGAACCTATATTTTAGAGTATTTAAGTGATTCCAACCTCATTCTAGTTTTGTTCAACCGAAAAGTTTGAATTTGATAGAGTAAAACAAAACTAGGTTTGAAGGGATTTCAAATAGGAGCTTGGAAGACCAAACTAGAGGAGTTCAAGAGTTTATATCTTGAGGGATTCATTCTCAAGAAGGAAATCACAATAGAACCTTGGCTTTTATGTTGATAAATCCTCGATTTGATTTATTTTTGCAAATTCTTTGATTGATTTTGAAATTGTTTTATTGGAATCCATTTTATTGCCATCGATAAATGAATTCATTAATTCCAATAGAATATGCAATGTGATTACGATGATTGTTGATTTACAAAATAAATATTTTTTAAATTTTGGTATTTATATGGATTAAAAAGATCTGTATATGCAATTGATTTGAAATTGAGTTTTAAATGAGTTTATGGTTTATTTTGTTTAAGAAAAAACTAGAATCTATCATACAATTGTTTTATATTTTTTTAGAAAATCGTTTTGATGTTTATAATTGAGTAAAAACTTTGATGCCACTATTTAAAATTCGGATTGATTACAAGTTATCTTTTCAAATGAATTTTCCCTTATAAGTAGAGTTTTGAATTCTACTAAATTATTTTCATCAAACATTTTTTATGATCCACAAGTTTAACTTGTTATTTGGATTTGTGACTTTTGATTTTTAAAAATGGCTGGAAGTGGAAATGGTAGAAGTTTAAGATAGGAGAAGGAAATAAGAGCATTGGAAAAAACCCCAAAATCAAATCCAAAGTTCCACCAAACCAATTACGCATGTGGGATTTCGATAAACAATCCTAGAGTGGGAACACCAAACGAACCTTCTCCACCATTAGATTTTAGTGATGAGTCAGAGGAAGAAGAGGAAGTTGAGGAGACTCCACCAACTCCTCTTTGGCAAATATTTGGATCAATTCATATATTCTTGCTATGTTGAAGAGAGACATTAGGAAGATTAGAAAAATAATTCTAGAGAGGGGCTTTAATATAAGGAAGAAAATAAAGTACGACCCTATGATTTTTAAAATAATAAAGGAGAGGAACTAGGGATTGTTGAATAGGGATTACAATGTTGATAATGACTCAAAGACTCCTAGAGATATGTCCTACGAAATTTTAGTTTGGGAATTTTATGCTAATGAGCATGAGAATGATGATAAAACTGTATCCATGGTCTGAGAATGACCAATAAATTATTGAGCCAAATGAATAAATCGACACTTCGGATTGCCATTAATTTACAGAAGACGAAATACTAAGTACCCAAAACTTGAATATGGATTCATACATGGATTTCCCTATGAAACCATTAGAAATGGATTGAAAGCAATTCTAGGGTATGAATTTATTTTGGATAAAGATGAGTATCCAAAGCACATTCAAACTAAAAATCTTAGGAAAACCACCAAAGCATAGAACTATTTCAACAACGGGAGCATGTAGTCAAGTTTGTAATACTACAAAGTTATGAACTACAAGGCGACACTGTTATACTCATCGTTCAATGGATAGTTTATATTGATGTTGGCTATGTATTCTATGATTCAATTAGGAATTCCATGACCATAAACAAGAATGAAGGGTTACATTTTCCTTTGATGATCATAGAATTTTACAAATAAGACCATGTTCCTATAATAGGTATGGGGTTGAATTTTCACCCTAACAGGACTATCACTGATGAATACATAGAAAACACTGAACAAGTGCAAGGCAACGTCATTTTAGAGAATGAGCAAGGGAGAAATTAAATACTTAGAAGAGAGACCATAGAAAGGAGTAGAATATGAGTAGAAAATAGACGAGTTTTGGAATAGATGCAATCCGATGAATATAAAGAGAGGATGAACTAAAGCTTATAGCCACCTGCTTAAGACTTCATTTGCATGTACGTTGAAGAGATTAAAATGGCCATGATGGAGTCAATCTTGTGGAACCTAATGCAAATGTGAGAAATCAAGAGTTTATGTTTTAGAGCCAGCGTGAAATAACGAGGAACTTGCATAGGTTCAAAAGATGTATGTCTAGGAGAATGCAATGCAGAGGAGTCGAAACATCAATACCAATTGTGATTGCCTAACGAAGGAGTATTTTTAAAAAATACTATAGAGGTTGGAGTGGACTACAGGCTCTATGATCCATTAGCGAGCTATCAGTCTCAATAGCATAAGCTAGGGGATGATGATGCGACTTCAGGACATCGATCTGATATATTTTCTTCTTTGTTTTATCTATCTATAAGTGAAACTGTGTGAGGTCTAATAATGTAATATGATTATATGTTATATGCAAAGTGATACTTGCTACTGTTATGGTTTATACAATGTTTGATGTGTTTATACTCTAACAATATTGTTAATGATGTGTACTGATGATGCAAATTCTGGACAACGATTTAGATATATTTTCTTCTCTGCTTTAATTATCTTTGAGTGATCTTTTGTGAGGTCTTGATCTGTGATGTGATACTATGATCTGTGATCTTTGATACTGTAGTTTGCAATTGTTTATATTTGTTTTGATGATGAAACATTATTACTATTAATGATGCATGGAAATTTTTTTCTTTCTTGATTTCTCTATTTATGAAAAATTTATTAATATAATAATCTTTTCATTTTTATTTTATATAGTTCATTTATGCTTCAAGTTGTATACTTGTTTTGTTGGAAACCTGACTTAATTTTTAAACCTTAAGGATGAGATTTGGAATGAGTTTGGGGGTATTTACGTAAAGTAAATTATAAAAAAGTGAAGTATGGAAAACACTAGAGGTAGAATCTATTTATTCAATATTCAAAGTTAAATGAAGTTTTTCAAATTTTTTAAGACATAGATAATATTTTTTTCATTTTACTTCATATAGTGAGGAAAAGATGAATTGAATATAGATCGGATTTAAATAGAAGTGGTATTTTTATTACCCATGAAAAAAGAAATTTTGCGATAGAAGGGAATTGGTGTACCCGGTTTAACTTACCTAAATTGTGTATGCACTAGAAGAGTTTAGAGATATTGATTTCTTTGTGTTGGACATGAAAAATAGGTAGAAGATAGAAATTAAAATGCAAGATACATAAGACAGATTTCCAAGAATCTTATTATTTAAAGATTATTGGTCAAATATTATATATAATACTTCTTTAACTATAATAAATGTGTGAGGTGCTAAAGTGAGTTTTCATTTGAAAGAATTGAGAGACCCATAGGTCCCAAAGGAAATGGAGTAAGGAATCTAGTGGTGGAAAAATGTAAAAAGGAATTCCTATAAAAAGAATAATGGTATGTAAAGGAAATGTAGTAGGGAAACGTAGGAATGAAAAAAGAAAAATAAATAAATAATGAAAAGAAAAAAAATATAAATGTGGGGAAAAGTAAAGAGAGATATAGAAAAATAGAAAAATGTTTATAAAATCTCTTTAAACTAAAAGATTTCGCTTGAGTGCTTATAGCTATGTTGAGTGAAGTATCTTTATTTCGAACATGCCAATAATTCAACATGATAATGATATATATATATATATCGGTCTCTTTAAAATTCCTATCAATTTTGATTATGGTGGTATTTTGAAATATTGCTTGAAATTGAGATTGATTTAAAGGTTTTTGTATCTTAAGATTCTATGTTGGTCATTGTAAGCTTAATGCTTGTCAGTGGAGATTGAGAAAACCTATATAATGGCCTAGCCTTGGTATTGGTTGAACTTTGAATTCTGATGTGTATTTCATAATGAGGTTGAGTTGTCATTTAAGAGGTTGTTCCTTGATTCTTTCTATTCTATCATAATTTTTTTTTACATAAAGATAATATGTTTCTATTTTATGATCACTTCTGTTTAAGAATAAGAGTAAGTAGTTATGAGATTAGAATAAGGAATAAAAAAAGAATATAACTAAGAGTATTCCTTTGCTCAGAACAAGAAAATGCTAAGTTGGGGGTAATTGATAAGTCAACAATTAGAAAAAAATTTATAGTGTATTTTAAGGTGATTTTAGATGTAAAATGCTATATTACACTGGATTTTCTCGTATTTTGTGATTTATGATATATTAAGGTTATGTGAAGAAATGGAAGAAAAAAGGAAAGAAAATTAAAGAATTCACTTAAGTGGAGAAAAGACACAGGAAATCAAGAGCGAATCAAAAAATTATCTAGAATTCACTACTAACGAATCAAGAATGAACTAGGAATCGCCACCCAAATCGGTGAACCACAAAGACACATTTCCAGCGATTTTCACAACGAGCCTACATAAATAGAGGATTTGATCAGGAATCGATGAAGTCGGCTAGGAGAATTTAGGAGTAAAACAAGAAATTAAGTTTGACTGGGATATGTACTACTAAGAATACTATATATGAACGCTAGGCTTCAAAATTAAGTGACTTAGATTAGTTTTTATTTCTTTTAATTAGTTTTATGCACTTATCAATTTTTTTTCTATTAAGTTTTAGTTTAGTTTTATTGTTATCGCTTTTGAAGACATCTTGGAGATTCAACTATTTAATAAGAGATATTTGTTAATGTCTTTTATTTATTTTATTACATTGTACATTTTCAATATGTATGAGTATTTTGTAAAACTAAAAAAAGTCCAAACATGAACTTAAACCGTTTTGCAATGTATCTTTAACAAAGAATAATTTTTGTTTAATGCTTTGAATTTAATCGTATACGTCGATTCACAGTTTCAATAGATTTATTTTTGCATAGTACAATCAAGAAACTTTGTATTGCATGCATAGTCTAGATAGTGCATTGCGATATTTAGGTTTTAAATCTAATATAAAGTAGTAACTAGGATTAATTTAAAAGTCATTTACCATTTAGATGTCTTAGGTGAAGTGTGTTCTAAGTTTATTATTGATGCTGCAAATTCAGATAATATTGGTTTAATTGTAAGAAGTTTTCATCGAGTGTAATGCTATTTTATTTATTTTAGTTATCACGAGCTTTTGAAAGATTAATTGTAATAAAATTAGAATATGATTTTTCCTTTGATATATGAAAAACCAAAGGCTTGATAAAGGCTTTCAATCAATAATTCAAGAGTACTTCATAATATGATGATAGTATGGTTATGACTATATTTTAATTATTATGTTTGGGTTGAAAACGGCTTTATGTTTTTTTCTTCTTGATATTTGCTTATATGTTTGTTTTATATTGATTTGTTTGGAATTTAATTTAGTATTAGTGAATTTGAATCGCATTAGTTTAAATTAGTTTAATTAGTCTAATTGATTGTCATAGTTTGATTAGATAATTTTAATTCTGGTTTTAATTAAATTAATGAAAAATAATGCAAGACTTCATAAAAGCCTTTTTCTTAAGAAATTTGCAAATTTTTTTTGAGAAAATCTTTCTTATCACTACTATAAATAATAAGGATATGCCATAAACTTATTGTACGCACTCGATTAGTGAAAGAAGGTGGAAATTGTGCTCCGAAAACTATACTCAATGTGGAAGTAGAGGGAGGTGCATAGGGCACCGCTGATATGGGAGTTGCCGATCTTCCATCCCTGGGATCCCCTGTCCAATCTCATCAGTCCCTTGTCTTTCCACCTCCTCTCAAAGTCTGAGCTCTGGCCTGTGGTGCTACTCGATCTTCTTGCTACTTTACTTAAACTCGTAAGTCTCACGGGCGAGTGCCAACACCCACAAATCCTATAGAGATCGAGCCCACACCTACAACATGATGTGCAACATCTTGTCTCGATCCGTCTCTAAACTAGAAAGCATCATCTGCATCATCCGATACTAAGTCTTCTTCGAATAGCCTCAAATAGCCATATCTATCTTAGTATGCCATCACCGACTCTCCCTCAATCTATCTTAGATTCATGAACTCTTTCATCCTCTTCATCATCGAAGCAGAGAAATAGTATTTGTATAACTCTTTCTTGAAATCTGCCTAAGAAGTAAAGCTACCTCTTCATGCCACTATGGTGTGCCACCATACGTCTTCATCTTTTTGAAAAGTATAGTAAGAATGTAAAGGCTACAATCTATCCTCCACCCCTAATAACAGGTGAAGTTTCACCTATAATAAGACCCACTTCTAATTCTTCTCCCGCAAGAAATATAGTGGTATTAACTCGATGAACTCCTTCACTAGCTTGAAATCTTTAATCAAGCCAGAGCTAATGGTGGAATGTGTAGAAGTGGGAGTAGTCTCAGCAGGATCTACTATCATTAATTTAACAATCGGTAGCTCAGGTAGAAGCAGTACTATCGGTTCTACTTGTGGCTGTGGTACTAGCGATATTGGTGCTTATGGGCCTGCTGTGGTAGTGGCTGGTGCAGTCAATGTTCAGATGATATACACTGTAGTAGTAGTAGTAGTATTGGTAGTGGGAGCAACCAAGGTGTATATGATCATGCATGCCGTCGTGAAAGCTATGAGCTTAGTTAACTGATGTCCTTGAGCGATGACCGCATCAAACATCCTCTAAAATTCAACTGCTATAGTAGGAAGTCGACTTGCACTGGCATTTGTTTCTCGACCCTAGTGTTGGTCTACCATCAATATCTACCAGTTGATCGTGACAAGAAATCAGCTACTACTTAAATACCATATACATATATATATATATATATGTGTGTGTGTGTGTGTGTGTGTGTGTGTGTGTGTGTGTGATCATAAGATGAACATAAAATCATCCCCAACTCACATTCACTCACTTTCCAACTAATGGTTTCTAAGTTAGGATCAATTTGTTTCCACTCTAAGCTTTGTATTTCATTCAAGTTTATTTTGACACTTATCAAGAACATAGACTCTAATACCAACTGTGACGGCCAAAACCTCTAGTTAGTACATCGCTCGACCTAATACTGTAATTTAGCCCTAATTCCAATCATGAAGGACTTAAAAATGTATTTTTGTGAGCCTTTTTTTCTTATTCTCCTCATAACTAATGTCCAAGATAAATATTTTTCATATCACATTATTCATGATTTTTAGAGTTGATTAAAACTTTTTATACAATTTTAATAATTTAGTAAAAGTCTTAATAATATTATGGAAGTAATTATAAAGCACCTATGTGTGGAAACTGGGATATAAACTAGATGTATGTATAATAAAAATGGCTATAAATAGTGTAACATCATGTATCTGTAGGGGAGTCTAATCGTTTAACAAAATTTACATCCCAAAACATGTAAATGACACATGTAATAAATATAAAATGAATGAAACTTGCAAAATATGGTCAAAGGTAGTTGTTGATCTTCTCTTTCCAGGTCGGCTACTCAATAGATCTGCAATTGTCACTAAAGATGACAATTAAGTAAGTAAATCTAGCGACCATTCATTTACATCTCTAAATAAATAAGAAATGGAAATTGAAAGTATACAATAACTACAAAACAAAAAAGGAAAGGAATGTATTAAAACATGTGCCATGTATACCAAAAGGAACAAATCAGATATTCACACAAATCGAGGTTCAGTTAGCCGTGAGCTTCGTTACATCAACTTACATACTTAGCCGATAGCTACGACACTTAAGTCAATAAGAGTCTCAATCATTAAGCCATGAGTGACGTCACATCACCTATAAGGAGTAGCGACATCCCCAAGGACTAACACTGTGTGTCATGCTAACTAATAAAATCAGAAAACCCAAACATGTGGACTACCTTATAAAAATTGATAAATCAATAATAGATAATATTTTATAGTTTATTTTAGGTTGGTTTTGGAAGTAAAAGGCTATATTAAATTAGGTTTTATCTTGTTTTGTGATTTTAAGTTATATTATGGTTATATGAAGAAATCAAAGAAAAATAGAAGAGAAGTAAAGATTTTAGTTAATTAAAAAAATAGACAAGGATTCTACAATGATTCAAGAAATACAATAGGATTCACTACATAAATTGACAATAGGGAAGTGAACTAGGATTTGCTACATAAATCATTGAACCACATAACCTTAACTCCACTAATTTTTCTATGGGTTTAGCTAAGAAGGAGGATTCCGTTATGATTCACTGATGGTTGCCACGAGAATATTGGATTTAAACAAGGAATTTGAGTTCGATTGGAATATGAACCTTTAGGATACTATATATATGACCCCGGGTTTTGATATTATGTGGCCTTAGATTTCCCTTGATGGCCCTTAATTAGTTTTAGAATATTTTCAATTGAGTTTAGTTTAGTTTTATTACTCTTGCTTTTGAAGACTCTTTGGAGATTTAAGTATTCAATAAGTGGTATTTTCACTTATGTTTTTAATTTTTTTAGTTGCAATATTTATTTTGAATATGTGTGAGTAGTTATTAATCTAAACAAAGTCCGAACATGAAATTAAACTATTTTCCAGTATAGTCATATGAAAAAAATATGTGCTTAATGCTTTTAGCTTAATCTTATACGTCAATTTACGGTTTTCAATAGATTTATTTTAGATTATTACAATCAAGAAACATCGTATTGCATGCGTAGTCTAGAATATGTACTGTGATATTCAAGTTCTAAATCTAATGAAAAGTAATAACTAGGTTTAATTTAAAAGATCTTCTATCATTTAGAAGTGTTAGGTGCATTATGTTCAAATTTTGATATTGATATGGCTAATTTCGATAATATTGGCTTAGTAGTAAGAAGTTTTCATAGAGTCTAATGTAGTTTTTTTTTTCCATCAATTATATTTGAAGTTCGGAAGAACTAATGGTGATGAGATTAAAATAAGTCTTTTCCATTAATATAAGGAAAATTGATGGCTTGATAAAGGCTGCCAATCTTGCTTATGATTTAGGTTTAATGATTCAAGAATACTTCATAATATGATTATAGTATGATTATGACTATACATTAATTAATATGTTTGGATTCAAAGCGGTTTATGTTTCATTGTTCTGGATATTAATTTAAATTTAATTTTTTATTTAGATTTAATTTTAATTGAATTTAATATATTTAGTATTAGTGAATTTAAAATATGTTAGCTTAATTAGTTTAATTAATTGACATCCTTTTATTAGATAATTTCAATTTCCGTTTTAATTAAGTTAAAGTAAAATATTAAAAACCCTTTGAAAAACTCTTTTCTTAAGAAGTTTGCAAAATCCCCATGGAGACAATCCCACTTACCACTAATAGAAAAAGTAATAATATATGGAAAACTTATTGTATACGCTTGACATATGTCAAGTTTTTTGCGCAGTTGACGGAGATCTTAAAAATATTAAGAATCATTTTTGTTGGATGTCATAAAATATGGCAGAAGGTAAGCAAGAACTTACTTTTAGGCTAGCCAATAAAATGTTATAGCTTCCGAACCAATATGTACTTCCTTTCATACATAGATTCCCGATTTTGAATTGAAGTCCTGATATATCAATTCTTTAAGTCATTTTTACAGTGAAGATGATGAATAACCTCAAAAATTTATTAAGAAATAATCTCATAAAGTAAGTGTAATGAAACCCAAGGATATAGATTTGGAATATGTTAAGGTAAAAGCTTTCCCTTCTTCTTTAAGTGGTCAAGCTCAAGATTGGCTATTCTATCTTCTTCAAAATTCCATAACAACGCGATCCGAAATGTTACTATCTTTTTTAGATCAATACATTCCAACATACAAGATTAGTTTAGATAGAAAACAAATTAGTAATGCAAAGATGAAATTGAAGAGATATTTGGTGAGTTTAGGCATAGATACCAAAGATTGATTTCATTGTGTCCATAACATGGAAATACAGAAAGAACATTATTAGAATATTTTTATGAAGGATTAAACCATTTTGAACAAAATTTTCTACACATGGTATGTGGTGGATCTTTTTCGATATAACACAAACATTAGGAAAAGAAGCTATTAATTAAATGGCTACACAATCAAAGCAATATACAACAACAACAACAACATAGCCTCAGTCCCAAATTAACTGGGGTCGGCTACATGGATCAAACTTTTTCATTGTGCTCGATTAATTGCAATTGATAGTGAGCTTTGCAAACCATTCAAATCCCTCTTAATTAATGCATCCCATGTTAACTTTGGTCTGCCCCTACCTCATCGAATTTCTACAGTTTCTATTGAGTCAAGTTTTCTAGTTGGGGCATTTGTAGGCCGTCTTTGCAGGGTGACCAAACCATCGCAACTGCCCTTCCCTAATCTTTGTATCAATTGGTGCTACTCCTACTTGTCTTTGAATTTCTATATTTCTTATTCTATCTTTACGAGTTTTACCACACATCCATCTAAGCATCCTCATTTCTGTTACGTTCACTTTATGTAATTGTTGTTGCTTTACCGCCCAATATTCACTTCCATAGAGCATAGCTGGCCTAATTGCAGTCCTATAAATTTTTTCTTTTAACTTAGTAGGAACATGTCAATCACAAATTACCCCTGTTGCACTCCGCCATTTCTTCCATCCAGCTTGAATTCTATGCCTGACATCATTTTCAATGTTACCATCATTTTGTATGATTGATCTTAGGTATCTAAAGTGGTTTACCTTAGGAACTTCTACTTCCCCTAATTTCACCACACCGTCATCTTGATGTTTGGTGTTTCCAAACTGACATTACATGTATTCACTTTTTGTCCTACTCAACTTAAGGCCTTTAGATTCTAATGTATTCCTCCAGAGTTCTAATTTCCTATTAAGTCAATCTTTAGTTTCATCCACTAAGACAATATCATCTGCAAATAGCATACAACATGGTATATCCTCTTGAATATGTCTAGTTAGTTCATCCATAACTAAAGTAAATAGATATGGTCTCAAAGCCGATATTTGATGTAGTTCTATCGTAATGAGAAATTCTTTTGTAGCTCCGCCAAATGTCTTTATACTCGTTACTATTCCATCACATATATCCTTAATAGTGTCTATGTATCTAGCATGCACTCTTTTTCTTTCTAGAACCCACCAAAAAACATCTCTATAACCTATCATTTGCTTTTTCTAAATCTACGATTACCATATGAAGATTTTTTTTCTTTTCTCTATATTCTTCTAACAATCGTCTTACAAGAAAAATCGCCTCCATAGTTGACCTCCCAGGCATGAAACCAAATTGGTTCTCTGATATTGTTGTTTCTATCATTAGCCTATTGTGAATTATCTTCTCCCAAAGTTTCATAGTGTGACTCATAAGTTTAATTTCTCGGTAGTTTGAGCAACTTTGAATGTCTCCTTTGTTTTTGAAGATTGGCACAAGTGTGCTTTTTCTCCAATCCATTGGCATCCGTTATTTTAAGATTTTATTGAAAAGTTTTGTTAACCAAGTCAATCCAATTTCTCCTAAGCATTTCCAAACCTCTATGGGTATTTCACCTGGGCCACATGTTTTCCCTATTTTAATTCTTTTCAATGCCTCTTTAACTTCTACAATTCTAATATTGCGTGTATAGTTTACATTTCTTTCTTGGTGTGGTTTTTCATCTATTATAGTATCGACTTGGCCATCATTAAATAAACTATCGAAGTAACTTCTCCATCTCTCCTTAATATCCTCCTCGGACATTAAAACATTTTAATTTTCGTCCTTAGAAATTCAAAGACAAGTAGGAGTAGCACAAATTGATACAAAGATTAGGGAAGGGCAGTTGCGATGGTTTGGTCACCCGCAAAAATTTGCCTACAAATGCTCCAACTAGAAAACTTGACTCAATAGAAACTATAGAAATTCGACGAGGTACGGGTAGACCAAAGTTAACATGGGATGCATTAATTAGGAGAGATTTGAATGGTTTGCAAAGCTCACCATCAATTGCAATTAATCGAGCACAATGGAAAAGTTTGATCCATGTAGCTGACCCAGTTAATTTGGGACTGAGGCTATGTTCATGTTGGCTAGCCTATATACATATTTTTCGCCATCTCTATTACCCAACCTTGTATATAGATCTTCCATGAAATTTGTTTTAGCTTGACTAACTACGTTTTTAGCTTATTTTCTAGCTTCTCTATATTGATTATACACATCTTCATCTTGACACTTAGGTATTTTTCTATACATCTCTCTTTTAGTCTTAATTGCTCGTTGTACATCCTCATTCTACCACCATGTTTCCTTCTTTGGAGGTCCCAAGCCCTTAGATATACCTAGTATGTTTGATCTCACCCTCCTTATGCAACTACTCATTTCTAGCCACATTGTATTAGCATCTAAGTCAAGATTCTAAACATTTTCCTTTAGTAAATTTTCTCTAAACTCTACTTGTTTACTATGTTTTAGGTTCCACCACTTTATTCTAGGGTCACTAACTCTTTTATTCATATTATGTCGTTGTGTTAGCTTAATATCAAGTACTACTAACTTATGTTGGGTAGTAAGGGCTTCACCAGGTATTACTTTGCCGTCTCTACAAATTTTCTACCTGTTTTTCTTGTTAAGAGAAATATTTCGAAATCAATAAAAGAATAATTAAGACATTAGACAATAAATTTGATGTGTTAAAATACGTGGTTAAGTTGTTATTTGAAGATAGTTTAAACTAATTAAAACCATATGGATTCTGTAATGAAGTTATACATCCTATGGATGCATGCCCTACTTTTCAAGAAGATAAAATTGAAGAGGTTAATGCAATTGTGAACCAGTTTTCTAGTCCTCCCTGGAATTGATATAATAACAATAGTTACTATAGTGGAAAACCTTGTTCAACTCTGAGTTAAGGTCCACAAAATCAAAATTATACCACTGTAATAAACAAAGTGCACATATACAACCAACACCAATTCAACAATCTCAACAAATGGTTCAACCTATGCAACCAAATTTAGAGCAAATATTGCATGATTTTATGACTCAAAGTTACAAAAAATTTACACAGATTTCTCAAAACCAAGTTAAAACTGATACATTGTTAAGGCCCAATTTCCTAATCCTAGTTTATTTCCTAATCAGGATCATCTACCTGTAACATGGGACCCATATTGAGATACGTGAACTAATTAAGGGATGAGGTAGAGGTATATTTTAATTTTTTTGTGGACTCTTCCTAGTGTATATATATATGTAGACAACTAAGTCATCTCCACTTGCTAGTTATATACGCCTAGACGTGAGTGGGAATGCACCTCAAGATGCGTGCTAGAATGAGACCAGGCTAGAGAGTGATACGGTAAGTCCGAATTTTATTAAATTAAATTAAAATAGCTAAATCAAATGTGCTTATAGTTCAATTGACATATATTTAACCTAAGTAAAATTAAACAACAGTCATTAATGTTATTTGAGGTACACGTAGACATATCACAACACAATATTAGTTGTAGTTGGCGTTAGTATAGACGAGTTAGTGGGTAGATAATGGATTGTAGGCTCATTTCATAATCCATTAGATTAAGCCAGAGACGAGTGTAAACATGTAGACTAAAGGCTCAAAATTTAACTCATATGTATATATAAATGATGGAATAAGTTTTCATGTAAATCACATTCGTTTTGATCAAAAGAGGTAGAGAAGTTATAGTGAGAGAGATCAGTTAATTGTGAAGAAATTCAAGTGAATTATAGGTGCAGATCAAGGAGTATAAGGATATACTACTAGGTGATCACGTGTCGTGCATGCTAAATATAACCCGCAATCGAGTTACCAACCACAAGGGTGTAGTAGTAGTAAATACCTAGTCGAATCCATAGGACTTGAGTTTTACTCCAAGTTAACTAAAAATGAAGGGTTTTTAGAAAATTCAATGAAATATTTAATTAAACTAGCACAAATAAAAAGTTTGCAAAAATAATGTCAATGAGAAGAAATCGCCTCAATCTACAGTTCCATAAACAAGAATCAAGAGTCAATGTAATTTAATGATCCTCAATCATCCAAAAAAGTTATTAATTCAATTTCTCCTAGATTAGCTATGGAAAATCGACATCCGCCAGAAATTCCTAATTCCCCTAATTTTGATAGTCAGGACGTCCGCCTCTAACTATTTCTCTAATTAATGTATAACCCTAGACATCCGCCAATCGGGTTTAACACACTAACCGCAGTAATATAGGTCTGTGAGAACACTAATCCTAAATAACTGGATCACATCCACTCCCGATTTAACCTAGATTCAATTGTTGCACACTCAAGAACCCAAAGGGTTTGACGACAAACAAGTGAGTGTTTGTCACTTTATTGGTCCAAAAGCACAATTACATGGATACTAAAGGTCTAAATAACTATAGATTGTCTACCTAAAAGTATGCACTGGCCATATACATACCCTAGATCTAAATAATAATCATTAAAATCAACAACAATGAAATAGGAGAAATTAAATTAAATAGAATAAAAATCATAGATCTCACATAATATGGCATGAATCAATCATCCCGACTTGCTTCCCCTTTGACATATGCAAAGAGTTGATTAGCTGATTATCATCGTCGAAGAAAGTCGATGCTAAAAAAAATAATAGTCGGTGTTCTTTTCAATAAAAAAAGTAAAACCAAAGTTCCTAATATATAAAACTACTCAAAATTGGTCTCAGGAGGTGAGAGAAATAAATTTTAGGGGTTAGGGAGGTGACTCGTGCACCGAGGAGCATCGTAGGGCTGCTTTGTCTTGAAAATAGGTTTTTGCCACGTCTCTGCATGCTATTGGATCGTTTCCTGCAGTCTCGCTAACGTGGCAGCACCGGATTGGTCGAAATAGTTGCTTGTGACGCTCTAGGCATGGGTGAGAGAGCCACATGGCACGTTCTGAGTAGCCGAGAGAAAATGTTATGATGCGGTGTGCTGATGTGTGAACCCCACGTGGCACGCATGGAGGCGGAGGAGAATCGTGCAAATCGGTCGAAAATCTGGGAGTGTGTACGGACGCGCATCCTGAAGCAGATCGAAAAGCAGCTGAACCGAGAAGAAGAGGCGCGTTGTGACGTGGCCTGTGTGATGCTGACGCGGCTGCTTATGATTGGTGGAACCAATTTGTTGATGCTACGTGGCGGCTTCTGATTGCTAGAGTCATTGCCTTGCTTGCAAGCTGGCGGGATTGAGCATGACGTAGCGCTCTCCCATTGGCTGAACCGGCTGTGATGACATGCTAGTATCCAATGAAAACGAACTACGTGGCTGCTCCTGTGATGCTAGGTGACGTGTGGCACTGACATGGCATCGCTTGATTGGTTAAACTCTGAGGTGGCAGCTCTCAATTGGTTGAAATATGTTGTCTCCTATTCTACCCATCGCGCAACGCGTAATTCGAGGTAAACTATTCGACATCCGATCACTGCATGTAAATACTCCATTTTGAGTATTTTTTTGGCCACGAGTTCAACCGCGCATTCCATTTCACTTAAAAATGACCAAAAAATATAATTAAATATATATTTTAGATACTTTGCATAATTAAATATACTAAAATAAACTACTAAATATATATAAATACTGACTTATCAAATACCCCCAAACTTAAGACTTTGCACGTCCCGAGCAAATGTTTAAATGACAACACAAACAAAACTAGACTCCTAACATAAATATGCACTGAATCACTAATCCTATACCAGACCCAAATTCATGGAGGTCCTTTGGTTTACATAGCCACCAAGTTAGCGAGTAACTCAGAAAACTTCAGAGTTATGAAATGTCAAGATTGGCCACTCAAACACAATTAAGATCCAACTCTCAAGACAAAGACTCCGGTCAAGACAAAGGCCATCAACTACTCACTAGTTTTCTTGGTCTATACATTTAAGCACGCGTGTTTGTAATTCTCCTTTAATATAGTGAAACCAATCGAACTAAATTTTTTATTTGAGGTGTTTTACAACTTCCGCCTTTATTTATTATTTTTTCTTTTTTTTTTACATTTTTTCTTCAAATTTTTTTTTTTCAATAAATACGGTCCCTGCTCCATTTCCTATGGACCGATTTTCTCACTTTTTCAACAACAAGATTCCCTATTCTATTTCCTATGGAAACTTGTGGGACACTCTACCTTTTTTTTGTTTAAGAAAAACTCATGTTAGTACTTCTCACTTTCACTATAATTAAGCAAATCCCATAATGTGGGTTAAAATAATATCACTTGCACAAATTTGACCGTCTACTCATTTTTGTTATCTAGCACAAAGCTTAATTATCAACTGATTCCTTAGTCATGAAATCAAAAAATTGCAGAGCTACGAACTTGATTGAGTGTTTCTCCTAATTTTCCCTAAGTTTCAAGTCAAAAGGCAACTATAAATTATTCATCTACAACCAAAGGCATAAACAAAGTTTCGGGTGACTATATAACTAAAAATATATGTATATACATATACTAAATACATATATGCATGAAAGTTTATCAAATCCTAATGAAATGAGAAAGGAATACGAACGGACAAGAAATGGAAGAAATGATATAAACACCACAATTACCATCCGATATCCGCATATAACTACGTAAAAAAATAAATGATCTCACCTACGGTCTTTCGCAAATAATTCATCCGAAACAATCCACAATCCCTAAAACACCCCCAAACTTATTCCAAACGTTGCCCTCAAGGTTTAAAACGAGTCGAGAGGTCGACGCATAGAAAACAAACAAGATGGTGAAAGAACCTGATAAATATAAGATGAAGGAAACGATTCAAATTCATGCAAAATAACAAAAAACACAAAAATAAATAAACTAAATGATACTTATCAATGTTTGGGCTGCCTCCTAATAACATTTTTGGTGAAAGTCATTGGCTCAACTTGATCTAAGTCTATCAATCAGTATAGACTAGCGTTGCAAGTGAGACGACATCCATATTATGGCTCGGGAAGTCTTCATAGAAGATCTTCAATCTGTGGCCATTCACCATAAACGCATTACCAGTCTCCGAACTCTAAATCTCCACTGCTACGTGATCATACATCGCAGTCACGACATATGGTCCTGTCTACCTCAATCTCAGCTTACCTGCAAAAATCTTAAGACGTGACTGAAATAAAAGCACTTTCTGACCAACATGAAAAGATTTCCTAGAGAAATTGCTATCGTGGAACGCTTTTGTTTTTTCTTTATAAATTCGCGCATTTTCAAACGTGTCATTCCTGATTTCCTCCAATTCATGAAGAATGAGCTTTCTCTCTTTTCCTACTTCATCGAGCTTCATATTAAGCTATTTCACAGCCTAGTAGGATTTATGCTCGAGTTTAATTGGCGGGTGGCAAGCTTTACCAAACACAAGGCGATATGGGGACATTCCAATTAGCGTTTTGAATGCCATTCGATAAGCCCAAACTGCATCATCAAGACGTGAACTCCAATCTTTACGAGTAGGATTCACCGTCTTTTCTAAGATTGATTTGATCTCCCTCTTAGAGACCTCTGCCTGGCCACTCGTTTGAGGATGATATGGTGTAAACGATCGATGAGTGACTTTGTACCTCCTTAGAAGACTTTCAACAATACCGTTGCAGAAGTGAGTGTCTCTATCACTTATCAGGGCACGTGGGGTACCAAATGTTGTGAAAATTCCCGATTTGAGGAATTCACATACCACTTTAAATTAGTTAGTGCGTAAAGCCTTAGCTTCCACCCACTTAGACACATAGTCTACTGCCAAGAGTATGTAAACATTACCAATTGACACTGGAAACGGTCCCATAAAGCCTATACCCCAAACATAAAATATCTCACAAATATGAATTTGGGTAAGTGGCATTTGGTCCCGATAACTAAGGTTACCAGTTTTTTTACAGTTAGGACAAGTCATGGTAAACATGTATGAATCATGAAAAATGGTGGGCCAGTAAAACCAACTCTAAAGAACTTTCCTAGCTGTCCGACGGGGACCGAAGTGGTAACCGCAGGCGTAAGTATGAAAAAAAGCCAATACGAAGTAACTCTCAAATTGAGGAACACAACGCCTGATAACCTGGTAAGAGCAAAATTTCCATAAATACAGGTCATCCCATACATTGTACTTAGCATCGCTCCATACTTTATTCTTTTGAGCTTTCGAAGGCTGAGTAGATAGCTTGCCTGAGGTGATATAGTTCGCCAAATCAGCGTACTATGGGAGATCTTCCATAACTACATATATGTACTCGTTAGGGAAATCATCCTTAAGAGGAGTTGCACTCTCACCATTCTCAATTCTGCTGAGATGGTCTACGACTAGATTCTTTGCATCACTTTTATCTTTGATTGTGATGTCAAACTCCTGTAGTACGAGTATCCATCTAATGAGCCTAGGTTTGGCATTCTTTTTACTCATCAGGTACTTTAAGGCAGCATGATCAAAGTAAATGATAACCTTGGTTCCCAAGCGATAAGGCTGAAACTTCTCAAGTGCGAAGATAACGGCAAGGAGCTCCTTCTCAGTAGTGGTGTAGTTCATCTGAGCCACGTTTAGAGTATAAAAAGCATAGTAAATGACATGTGAAGCTTTCCCGACTTTTTGTCCTAAGACTGCACCCACTACATAATTACTAGCATCACGCATAATTTCAAATGGAAGCTCCTAATTAGGGGTGTGCTAGTAAGTGTGTCGTTCAGTGCATCAAATGCACTCTTACATGCCTTACCAAACTTAAAAGGTACGTCCTTTTGAAGTAGATGGCATAGGGGTTTTGCGATTTTTGAAAAGTCATTGATTAAACGATGGTAAAAACCACCGTATCCAAGGAAAGATCTAATCTCCCACACATTCGTATGGTAAGGAAGTTTCTTGATAACATTAATTTTAGCTTGGTCTACCTCTATGCCCCTGGCTGAGACAATGTGCCACAAAATAAGACCTTGCTTCACTATAAAATGACACTTTTCATAGTTCAAAACAAGGTTCTTCTCGATACATCTGCGGAGTACCTTTGTCAAATTGCTGAGATAACTATCGAATGAATCACCGTAAACAGTAAATTCATTCATGAAGACCCCAATGAAATGCCCAAAAAAATCTGAAAAGATACTCACCATGCACCTTTGAAAGGTGGCACGTGCATTACATAACCTAAAGGGCATGCGTCGATAGGCAAAAGTGCCAAACGGACAAGTGAAGGTCATCTTTTCCTGGTCTTCAGGCGCTACCGGTATCTAATGAAAACTGGAATAACTTTCAAGACAACAATAATGAGAACGATCGGCCGGTCTCTCTAACATCTGATCAATGAATGATAAGGGGAAGTGATCCTTCCTGGTGGAAGCGTTTAACTTCTTGCAGTCAAAGCATACCCGCCATCCATTTTGAATGTGGGTTGGAACCAACTCACAATGTGAATTGGTGACTATCGTGACTCCCATTTTCTTAGGGACCACCTGGATAGGGCTTACCCATTTACTATTAGAGATAGGTAAATCATTCCAGCATTAAGGAGCTTCAGTATCTCCTTCTTCACGACATCCATCATGAACGGGCTGAGCCTCCTCTGGGCTTATCTCGTAGGTTTTGACCCTTCTTCCATATATATATGATGCATGTAAGTGGAAGGGCTCAAGCCTTTGATATCATCTATGGTCCACCCTATAGCCTATTTAAACTCCCGGAGTACTCGAAGGAACCTCTTTTCCTCCAAACGTGTAAGTTTAGCTGAGATGATCACAGGGAGTGTGTCATTCTCACCCGAAACCTTATACTTTAAGTGCTCAGATAACGGCTTCAGCTCGAGTGTGGGAACTTTAACCAAGGAGGGAGAAAGTTCGTAGTCAGAAGTAGACAACTCCAAATGATAGTAACTTGTGGGTAGGGGTTGGAATGAATCCAACTCGAAAATAACATCCTCGACATCAGTATCGAAGGTCAGATCACTTTTATGGATTTGAGTAGTGTTGAGATGATGTTGTAAAACTACTTTAACTTCATCATTGCCACTTGTGAGCAAGGTCTGCTCAATGAGTGGATCCACACAGTCCATGGTACACACTACAGATGACACATAATTGGGGATCGCATAGCGTCATAGATGTTAAACTTGATGACTTCACCGTCAAACTCCATGGTAAAAGATCCATCATCAACATCTATCTTTGTCTTCGCCGTTTTCAAAAACGCACGTCCAAGAAGTACTGATGAAGCATTAAGGAATGGCTCCTCCTTCGTATCTACCACAGAGAAGTCAGCAAGAAACACAAACTCGTTCACTCAGACTAGAACGTCCTCGAGAACATGAACAGGTCTGACAATGAACGGTCTGCCAACTGAATGACAATACAAGTCTCCTCTAATGGGTATGCATGCGATGTCTCATAAATATACAATGGTATGACATTAATGGAAGCACCAAGGTTGCACAAAGCCCTATAAATGCTTACATCACCTATAACACAAGGTACTGAGAACATCCCAGGATCCTTGCATTTAGGAGGCAACTTCTTCTGTAGGATAACCATGACGGTTCCTCCCATGTGGAATTTTTCATTGCCTTTTAATTTCCTTTTGTTAGTGCATAGTTCCTGAAGAAACTTTGCGTACCTAAGGACTTGCTTTAGAGCATCGAGGAGTGGAATATTGATTTCCGCTCGCCGAAAGGTCTCGAGAATTTCTTTCTCTTCCTCCTTTTTCTTATCTTGGATAAGTTGTTGTGGAAAATGAGGTTTGACCTTAAATATGAGTGGTGCTTCCTTTTGAGTAGTTACCTTCTATTTAGGGACAAATGGAGTGACCACTACTTCGTGTTCTTCCTCATTTGCCTAGTTTTTGGCATCAGATGACCCATTGTTCCTTTTGGGTCCCTTCAGCTCTTTATCACTTTGGAGTGTAACTGCATTAGCACTCACATTAGGATTCGGGTAAGGTTGCGAAGGCAACTTTCCTTTATCCTTGACACGTCCATTCTACTGTGTCTTTTGGTTTCGATGATGGACTTCTCGGTGGTAGCCCTGAATTGGGCCATTTCATTCAAAAATTGGTTGTGTTAACCCAAAAGGGCTTTCTACATATCCCTGTGTAAAAATGAATTATTTCAGGGTGTAGGCAATGGTTGACCTCTAGGGATGAAGGTCTGATAGTTCTGAGTTTGAGGCCCGTAACTTAAGTTCGGGTTGCTTCCCAAATGGGACTCTAGATGGTCCCTGGAACTAATTACCCCTGGCATTGACCTGTTTATTATCCTCAAAGAGAGTAGGAAATTCATCAGTTGTATGATTTGTGGCAAAACATAAGCCATAAGCTTTAACTTGCACTTTGCCAGAGGAGAGGAGACGTTCCATCATGGAGGTTAGTTGGTCAATTTTTTGGTCAACGGAACTCAAGACACTCTCTACAGTCAGACTTAGGTAAGCAGTGGCATTAAGATCACCATAAAGGCATGACTGTTGTGCGATGTCCTCATACAATTGCTTCATTTGGGCTGGAGTTTTATCTCGAATGTGACCCCGACACGCATTATCAATCATGCATCGTTCTATGGGCGACATGCCAGCATAGAAGAATCGAACTATGGTCTTCTCAGACTGGCCATGTTGCGGGCAACTAGCAATCAATCACTTATAGTGATCTGACCAACTCTATCCTCAGGGAAGTATTCATTCAAAACCATGGTTTCCATTTCTTTCCAGGAGTTAAAGCAGTCATGCGGAAGGTAGAAAAGCAATTCCTTGGCTTTGTCTTTAAGGAAAAATAGAAAAGATCTGAGCTTGACTGTTTTCTTGTCCGCATTGGAGGGTTTTATTGACTTGCAGGTAGTATGAAATTCTTTCAGGAAAGTGATACGATCTTCATTCCTGCTACCATGGAAGGATGGCAGGAGATGAATAAACCCAGACCTCAACTCAAAGTCTTTGGCATTATCTAGATACTTGATGCTGAAGTGTTACGTTAAAATAGCTTGAAACTCTTGATTGGCGTAATCCATGGTGATTTGGCGATTTGCAACCATATTCAGAGGAATTTGACCTTCTTGTTGCCTAAGTTAGGCATCTCTAATCCACCTATGAAATGTTCTCTCAGGTTCAAGATCGAAAGGTAACAATGAACAAGCTGATTTTGACCGAGTGAGGTGTTGTAGAATAAAATTGAAAAAAGAAAAGAAAAGAAACCTAAACTCAGAGTAAGGGATAAGTCCCCAGCTACGGTGCCAAGATTTTATCTTGTGTCATACGTGTCAAATATAACCCGCAATCGAGTTACCAACCACAAGGGTCTAGTAGTGGTAAATACGGGGTCGAATCTACAGGACTTGAGTTTTACTCCAAGTAAACTAAGAATGGGGGGTTTTCAGAAATCACCTAAATCTACAGTTCCACAAGCAAGAATCAAGATTCAATAGCATTTAATGCTCCTCAATAATCCAAAAAAGTTATTAATTCGATTTCTCCTAAATTAGCTATGGAAAATCGACATTTGCCAGAAATTCCTAATTCCCCTAATTTTGATAGTCAGGACGTTCGCCACTAACTATTTCCCTAATTAATGTATAACTCTAGACAATCGCCAATCGGGTATAACACACTAACCACAGTAATACAGGTCTTTGGGAACACTAATCCTAAATAACCGGATCGCATCCGCTCTCGATTTAACCTGATTCAATCGGTGTACACTCAAGAATCGAAAGGGTTTGACGGCAAATGGATGAGTGCTTGTCACTTTATTGGTCAAAAAGCACAATTACACGAATACTAAAGGTCCAAACAACTATATATTGTCCACCTAAAAGCATGCACTGGCCATATACATACCCTAGATCTAAATCATAATCATTAAAATCAACAACAATGAAATAGGAGAAATTTAATTAAATTAAATTAAAATCATAAATCTTACATAATATGCCATGAATCCGTCATCCCAACTTGCTTCCCATTCGACCTGGTCAAAGAGTTAATTAGCCGATCATCATCGTTGAAGAAAGTCAATGCTAAAAAATTATAGTCAGTGTTCTTTTCAATAAAATAAAAAATAAAACTTAAGTTCTTAATATATAAAACTACTCGAAATTGGTCTCGGGAGGTAAGAGAAACTAATTTTAGGGGTTGGGGAGGTGACTCGTGCGTCGAGGAGTATCGTAAGGTTTTTTTTGCTTGAAAATAGGTGTCTACCACGTGTCCACAAGCTATTGGATCGTTTCCTATCGTCGCACTGACATGACTGCACCGGATTGGTCGAAATAGTTATTTGTGACGCGCTGGGCATGGGCGAGAGAGCCACATGGCACGTTCTGATTAGCCGAGAGAAAATGTTATGGCGCACTGTGCTGATGTGTGAGCGTCGCGTGGCACACATGGAGGCGGAGGAGAATTGCACGAATCAGCCAAAAATTTGGGAATCTGTGCGGATGCGCATCCCAAGGCAGATCGAATAGCAGGTGAAACAAGGTGAAGAGGCGCGGTGTGATGTGGCCTGTGTGATGCTCACGTGGCGGCATGTGATTGGTGGAACCAATTTGTTGATGCTACGTGAAGGCATCTGATTGGTGGAGCCTTTGCCTTGCTTGCAAGCTTGCGAGATTGAGCATGACGTGGCAATCTCCCATTGGCTGAACCGGTAGTGATGACATGTTGGTATCCAATAAAAAAGCACCACGTGGCTGCTGCTGTGATGCTTGGTGTCATGTAGCGCTGACGTGGCATCGCCTGATTGGTTAAATGCTGACATGGCAGCTCCCAATTGGTTAAAATATGCGATCTCCTATTCTACCCACCGCACAATGCGTAATTCGAGGCAAATTGTTTGACATCCGATCACTGCATGTAAGTACTTCATTTTAAGTATTTTTCCGCCACGAATTCAATCGTGCACTTTGTTTCACCTAAAAAAGACCAAAAGATATAATTAAATATATATTTTAGATACTTTGCATAATTAAATATAATAAAATAAACTACTAAATAAATATAAATACTGACTTATCACTAGGTAAGCTAGTGAACACCTTTAATTTGTACAATTCAAACAAAAATTATAGGTTTTGGTTCAGTTATGGTTCTTAAGCAATTTTAGTGGGCAGATGACCATGTTAAAAATCTAATATAATATTTGGATTCCCTATTTAATTCCAGTTACTCTACTATAAAAAGTTGTGGATTTGGATTTATTTTCATAGCATTTTTGGATTTTTGAAGTTGTAAGACCAAATTTGAGATTATGCATGGTCTATTATAAATCAACCTCTGTAATTTGGTCATAACTTCATTATTTTAAATCAAAATGGACCCATTATGGTCGCATTTGAAAGAAAATGTAAAGGGGAAGACACTTGCCTACTGAAATATTCTGAAATTCGAATGATTGTATGTCTCAAAATCCTTTGCATTGTTTTATAACGAATATGAAATTGTTGGGTTCATAATTTGTCTAATGTCTTGTTGTTTTGAGCTCATCTTTTAGTATGATGTTCTAGGATATTTTAATAAGCCTTAGTAAAAACATCATAAGTTTTGAAGGTATGATTGGGAGAAAAGAATTTTTTAAAGTAGCTGGTTGGAACCCAAAACTCTTTTGAGCCATTATGGTAAAATTTTTATTTCTCCTTTGATTCTTATCAAGATTGTGTAAACCTTATTATTCAGGAAAGCTAAGACGTAGCTCTAAAAACTTCTCTTTGTGCTACAATACATAATTTGAACCTTTTGGTAATTGAAATCAACTCACAAGTTGAACCAAAACTGCCTTTTCTTTTATAAAGTAGATTTGGACATAAACAACTTATTAATAGGGCTAATTTGAAAAATTAGAATTTACAACCACTTAAACCAACACTAATAACATGTACAAGTCCTAAAGCACCATAGTTAACCTTGGGAACATAGAAGAAAGTTTTAGGAGTTCTAGTACGTGTTTCGGGGTATCGATATGCCAATTAAGCTAGGAAGTTTGCATGACTTGTAAGTAAATTGATTGAGATATTTGTATCTATTTCTTTTTCTATTTGTGCATTTATTTACAGTCATTTAGAATGATATACCTATCATACTCTTAACTCCATGACTTTGTTATCCTATCTCATATCACGAATTTGTTTTCATGGCATTATTGGTGTTTGAATGATTTTTAGTGATTCAAAATCATTTGCTATGTTTTTCTTGGTTGTCATGGAATTTAATCAAGTGAAATAGCATGCTATTAGTTAGATGGTTTGTGGTATTATAAATATGTTTCCTTTGTGCTTTATTTCAGCAAATCCATTCATGGAATCCTAAATTGAGTCAATTCTTGATTTATGAAGGAATTTCTCGTATATAAGACAATTATGTGATATTGACGGGCGACACACGGGGTCACGAGATTTTGGGATTGTCAGCATCTCACCACTAGCTTGTGTGGCACACGGGGTATGGGACCTAGGGTTATCGACAAGTATATATATGTAATGAGAATTTGTAAGTATATTTACGCCCCAAATAGTGGAATAAGGTTGATGTGATGCATGTTCATAGTCAACCGGCTCTAGATCATTACTGGTTAGCCGAGTGTTAGTTTCATTTTTTTAACCGAAGTGTTTTATTGCATGATCTCTTTTTCAACATACTTGCTATTGTTGTGCTTTCAGATACTTGTTGTATGTTTCAAAATGTTGATAAATTTCTCTCATTATTACTTTCTACATTACTGTACTCACTATCCTTTTGGAACAATACGTGCAGATCAATCAAAAACAAGGCCAAGCAAAGAGAAGATCGGCGATTACCTCTAAGCCATTTGAGTGCCACAACATCTGATATTATATGTTTTTTATATTTTTTTGTGTGACTTAATTTTATGTTTTATATAATTTAAGGTTGTATATTAGGATTGAGCAATAGTTTCCCGACTACATAAATACTATCAAGTTGTTCTCGTCGTTCCATTGTATATATTCATGTGAAGTTGTTCCTTGGTTTCCATACATTTAGGATTTGAGATTATATTGCTTTTGCTAAATTGTTAAGACTTCCGCAGAATGACTTACAAGTAGAAAAAGTTAAATTAACTCTGAATTATTAATATTAGGTAGATAAATTGTGTTATTCTTATTCTAAACATATTTTAAAAAATGAGAATGCTCACTAATAAGTTATTAAGTCCAACGTCACTTAGATTAGGGATTAATGATGGAATTGGGTCAGGCGGTGGACTAGATTAAGGAAGGGGTCATCACAGTTGGTGTCAGAGCCAACATTCTAAATAAGCAACAAACAAACTTGAATAAAACATAAATTTTAGTTAAGGAAACTAAATGATCCATGCTTAGAAACCATTAGTGGAGAAGTGAGTGAAAGTGAGATTGGTAAATTTTTATATGCACATGTTAGTTTCTATATGTATATATATGTGATATCTATGTAGTAGCTAATTCACGTTCACTATCAACTTGTAAACATAGATGGTCGATTTAAGAGATAGGAGATTGTAGGTGCTAGTAGCAGTCAACCTCCAACTTTTGTGGATGATCTATAGAGGCTATCTGACTAGGTATCGGCTTAGTGATAGCAGTTGACCAACTCATCATGATGATGATAGCTCATTTTGCTCCACCAACATTGATTCGGGCCCTTACCACTACTACTCCTCCTACATCCCCGGCGCCAAAGCTTCCTATTGCGAGCTAGTAGCTTCGATAGTGTAGACTGTTCTAGTTGTGATAGTACCCATAGAAGAGATATTAGATACAATACCATCTCCCACTCCCTCATCTTGTAATATGTCAGCCAAAAGTTCAATCAATGAAGGATTTCATCATACTAAAGTCGGTTTACTTTGATGGTCATAGAGACTTTGTGAAGGTAGAGAAGTGGAAATTGTTTCGGAAGAATCAGCATAAGGTTTTTATATTTGAGGATAGCTTCCAAGTAGAGATATCATCATACACACTACAAAGAGACACTGATGTTTGGTGGTGTGCTACGATGACAAGTCAATAAATAGACATGTTTTATAATGTAATTTAAGTTAATTTTAGATATGAATGATGATATTACACTATGTATTATCTTCTTTTTGTGATTTCAAGATTTAATTAGAGAAATGAAGTAATGGAAGAAAAAAGGAAAAAGAGCAAAGTAGTCAAGTGAAGGACAAACCCACCAATTAGCCAGCTATACAAGATTATACAAAAATTGTTGCCTAAACCGATAGTAGAGAAGAGCTAGCGAATAATCAACAAATTAGGAAACACAATTGGAATCACCAGCTGAATTAGTGGAGCATAAAGACTAATTTTTAGTGATTAACTTAACGATTTGTGAATAAAATTGAATCGCTGACAAATCGCTAAGATTAGTTACGTGTTTCTTAGATTATTATTAAAATTTTAAGTTTCTCTATGATATGTACACATAAAAAATTCTTCAACAAAACCTACTCAGCTTGGTGATAAGTCAGTATTTATATACATTTAGTAGTTTAATTTAGTATATTTAAATATAGAAAGTCTCTAAAATATATATTAATTATATCTATTGGTCATTTTTAGGTAAAACAGAGTACGCGGTTGAATTCGTGGCAGAAAAATACTCAAAATGGAGTATTTACATGCAGTAATCGGATGCCGAACAGTTTGCCTCGAGTTACACATTGCACGGTGGGTAGAATAGGAGACAACATATATTCTCTTAACCAATTACACGCTTCCACGTCAGCGGTTTGCATGTCAAATGTTACGCTAACCACATCACAAGCAGTGCTTTCGGCCAATCAAATGACGCCACATCAGCAGTTTCCATTCTCTCCTCCAATCAGAAAGTGCCAAGTCAGCATCTACACATCACAGCAATAGAATCGTTTCTTCTCTCACACAGTAGCTGTCAATTTGCCTCGGGATGCGCATCCATACAAGCTCCCAGATATTCGCCAAACTCGCGCGACATTCACTCCGCTCTAGTATGCGTGCCACGTGGCGCTCTCTCATAGCACAACAGCATAATCACATGTTCTTTTGGCCAATCAGGTGACAACAAGTTAGCGCGACAGCAGTAGGCGGACCAATCATGCTGCGACATGTGGCGGACATAGTTTTTGTGCCAAAAACTGCCATACGATGCTCATCGGCGCACGAGTCACCTCCCCGACCCTCAAAATTAGTTTATCTCACCTCTCGAGACCAGTTTTTAGTAGTTTTATATATTAAGAACTTAAAAGAAATTCATTCTCAAAATGAGTGTTGCTTTGAGCAAAGAAGAAATTCATTCTCAAAAAAAAAAAAAAAAAAAAAAAAATATATATATATATATATATATATATATATATATATATATATATATACATATATCTATTCACAACACACAACGCACAAACAAAAGAAAAAGGAGTTTGAACCCTACCTCCGTTCCAAATGTGAATGCACGAGGAGAGCACGGCGGCCCACGGCGGCCCACGTTGACGCTCCAGCACGTCGAGGGTCCGGCGCTCCAGCAAGGCAGCGGTGCTGTGGCATGTGACGACTCCGACGTGGACAGCAGCCACAGCAGGCTTGCGGATGTGGTCACAACAATGTCTTCAGCGAGGCGGCATCATTTAGACGAGGTATCGATGGCGAGCAGCAGCGCAACTACGAAGAGCAATTTCGCGAAGAAGAGATGAGAGAATCATGGAGATTTGCAAGGATTGGATGCCGTTCGAACAAATTCTAGAGGCTTTATTTTTTGTTCTTGTGCCTAACTTTGAAAAAAATTTCTATTGGTCAATTCCCAATTTATTAGTTTTATCAACGATTTGAACTTGTTTTCGAAAGTGTTTATACTTGGTAGATGGTATTGGTGGATAATGAACTGAATGTGTTCGATGAAATTACCAAGAGGGTCTCTATCCATTCAAAATAAAGTTTTGAAACAATATGTTGTGATTTTAATTGTAGACCTTGACTTCTAATTAATTTCTATGAATCCTTCGGCTAAGGATTGAGTTGTAGGATGATTCAAAGAAAGTCTTATAAAATTCTTGTTTTGCTTTAAACACATGTTTAGTTTAATTTAACTTGGGAAAAAAGGGGTCTTGCATTGCTGAGATTTTGATAGAATGAATATGGCCAATGCATTGGTATATTGCTATGTTTTGATTTCAACTCACGGAAATGATTTGGTTATTATTAATGATTTGAACTTATTTTCCAAGAACTTCAAGTTTTACAAATAATTTTAAAAAGGAGATGAACTCCAAATGTTTGAGGAAACCTTCAAGAGAGAGCATGGCTTGCTTAAATAAGCATTTTAAATCATTTAGTCCTAATTTTATCCTAAGAACCAAGTGACGTAGAATTCCATGATTTTCAAGTTGTTGCCTTGAATTTTGAGTCAAAGTATTTTGTTTTAAGTTGTGTTGGTTCAAATAAAAATACTTGACTTATGAACTCTTTAAAATAGACTTAATTGGTATTTGTGAAATATAGATGTTACTAATTGATTTGACGGGTCTTGATCTAAGTCGAGAAATAAAAGGGATTTTAATTCATTTTTCTCAAAATGAACTTAACTTGTTCAAGTTATGAATTTCTAACAATAATTGGTGAATTGAGGGTTCTAAGTCGAACTTGACCTTTATTTAGTGATTTAGATTTTCTTTTGATTGAGATTAGTCGACTTGAATCTATTTAAGTTGGAAAACCAAGTTTATGGTTCTTACCTTTTTTTTGTTTCACTGCATTCTTATTTTCATCGAATCATCAGTTTTAATTTGAAGTGTTAGTTATTGATTTTGGAGTCGTAAGAGATCCAATTTAGAAGTAAGGAGTAGTGGTTTGGTAGTGTCTAACCCTTTGAAAATCATTTATTTAAGTCGAATAAATTTAGAATAGTTTGTAATGCAAATGCCGACATAAATAACTATATATTTATTTTACTAGCACATTAAAGTAAGCTATGGTACTTGAAAATTATAAGTGGTAGATTCAGAACCAAGGAACACCACTTTGATGTAGCAAGTGGTCTTTAAACAATTAAATATAGTATAAACGATTTTGTTGTACATACGATGATTGTAGATGCGTAAGGACTCAACTAGGCTATTCAAATGATCGATTTGACGTGACAATTTATGCGATTGTATTGTAAGTATACTACTAAAAAATCCAATATTAATTCTTTTCCTTTCTTTGCATATTTTGATGGAAATGATACCTATTGTTGAACTCTACTTCCCTACCGAGGGACCTAGGGTCTAAATTGGTAGAATTGAGTTGTTGTTTACTCATGGGTTGAGCATCCAAGTCACGCATGTGGCTCCTAGACGAGACTGAATAATTTGAGTGAGTATTCGCCATATGTCGTGGCTCCTTACAGGGTTTCAAGGATTCCATTGCGACTGAGAATCCAGTTTCGACTGTGACTCCCTTTAAGATTTTCTTGCGCTGTGGCTTAAGTAAGCCGACAGTGCCAAACGAATTAAGTGCGATTGAAGCAGATTTGGTCCCGCTGTACCAATATTTGACACTTACCCATAGTCAAGTGGCTTTGAGCCCTTTTATAGAGTGTCAAGACTACTTAGGCGCTTATCCTTTGCTTCCGGGTCACTTGGTCTCTATCGTTGACCATTGTAGTATGTCCATCATGTGATTTATTGTTCTGTTCAGCTTTGTTCCTTTCCTGCATGATTTATAGACTTGATTATTGTTTAATCTGAATTACTGTTGAACTTCTCCTAGATTTACTCACTGAAATTGTCTCCTATTTGGTGACAATTGCAGGTCTAATCTCCAAGCTCAGGAACATCGATGTGCAACATACGTAGTTCATATTTATTTGTTTAAATTGCGTTAGATTGGTTTATTGAATTTAAATTGTTTATAGTTTAATTATTTTGATTAATTTATTGCTCGTTTTTTATTGATGGTGTTAAATTCTCGTTTGAATTTGATTAGTTAAATTAAAGCAAGTTTAATCCAGTAAGACTTTAGGGTAGCCTTAATTCTTAAGAGATTTATAAAATCCCTGTGGAGACGATATCCATTTACCATTACTACAAATAATAGACAAATACGAGAAACTATTGTGCACACCTGACACGTGCCAATTTTTGGCGCCATTGCCGAGGATTTCAAAAATAATCTCTTGAAACATTTTTGTTGAATGTCACGACTTATGAACCTATATGTATAACTTTTACAATATAATTTCTTGAATTCTAATTGAAGTTTGGACTCATAAATTCTTTGCTATGTTTCTATGGTGAAGATAATGAAAATGCTTAAAAGTTTATCAAGGAGTTTGCACACAAAGAAAGCACATTAAAACCTAAGGATATAGAAATAGATTATGTTAAATTAAAAGCTTTTCCTTATGTATTAAAAGGCCAAACTTTAGATTAGTTATTTTACCTCCCGCAAAATTTCATAACCAATTGGTCAAAGATGCTATGAGTCTTTCTTGATCAACATGTCCCAACAAGAAGAAAACTAGTGATTTGAGGATGGAAACTAGAGAAACGTTTGATGAATTTTAGAATATGTATCAAAGACTGATTTCATTATATGTCTAATGCATGGATTTATAGAAAAAGTTTTAATGAAATATTTTTATTGAAGGATTAAATTACTTAGAATGAAGATTCCAGACACAGTATATGGAGGGTCTTTACTCGACAACACACTAAATTTAGTAAGAGAAACTATAAATAAAAAAGCTAAACAAGCTAAGCAATATGGTGAAAAAAATGAATTAATCAAAGAAAATCTAAGTGAATTGAATCAAAGGACATATAAGACACCACACAATAAGATAGATGAGCTAAAAGACATGGTTGAATTATTACACAAGGATAAATCAAGCAAAGTAAACCTTGTGTTACTATAATGAATTTATTCATTTTGAGGATGAATGCCCTTGGAGACAAAAAACCAAAATAGAAGATGCTAATGCAATAATGAACCAATATGATGGGTTTGTTGGTCCCATTTATAAGTTTAATAGTTATCAAATTACTCACAACCAAATTTAGATAATCATATTTACAATCAGGGTTATTAAAGGTATAAAACATCGAATAATTCATATAGAGAAAAAGATCAAATAATACAAACATTGTAATGATATGACCGAGTTGAAACACCAATTGTGTCAGATGGCAATACAAATGAGTGAATTTGTAACTCAAGGGAAACAAACATCTCAACCTTATCCTATTTTATACAAAAAAACACCACATTAAGAAGTAGTAAGCAAATGGTTGAACCTAAAATGGCAGACCAATTAGTTTCTAGAAGAAAAATAGAAGCGAAATTAGAGAAAGAAATTGAAGTAACAAGTAATAGGATTCCCAACGAAAAGGGTGATGAACCTGATAAAGACAAACTAATTAATATAAAACCAACATTCTGTCATCGTTTGGAAGATAATAAAAATGCTAATAAATTGCAAGAAGAAAACAAAAATCTGATATATTAAAGAAAGTTGTGGTGGCCCTCGCTGCCCCGGGGTGACGTGTCTCCATGTACTCCTTGCCTGCTAGCCCAACTACACGTGTACGACACCTGCCCGTCCTTACTCTATCTCGAAATGTATCCACTTTTGTGTATACAATGTGTAAATAACATATTCAGAGAAAAACGTATGTAAATGCAAAAAATTTCATGAATCATTAAGCAAATCCTAGTGTGGAAAAAACCCTGAAAAGTACGAGGTAAATAATTGTACCGTATAAAACTAAGCATGTACAAGGTCATGTCACTCCCCAGTCCCCAAAAGAATTAAAATATCAAAATAATCACACATACAAGTACTCCTCAAAGGTAGGCAGTCAGAGGTAGTCGCCTAAAATCTCCTTGCCTTTACTTATACTCGTATCTGCACTCAATCATCACAGAAGAAAATGGATGACGAGTCCAGTCAGTAAAATCCCAAGGAACTCCTCTGAGCATTCACATAAACAAGTGGAAGTCAATAAATACTATTAAATAAACATGCGGAATGTAAACAGACAACTTTAAGTAGGGCATTTCATGCATAGATAACAATAAAGTGCAAATGTGTGTGCCTGTTCCGGTCATACTAAACCATACTTCGGGATTCCCTTCCAGGATCCCACTAGTGTGTGCACCCAACTAGCTATCACCTGATCCCTCTCGGTGGCCGGCGTAGACCTACGACGCACCGACACATGTAGCAGTTCAATAGCTCGGGTCGTTATCCACCGAGAACTCCTGATACACATGCTATGGTGTATAATGCATAGACACACAACAGAAAATCCGGTAAGAGTAACTCAACTAACCATCTAAAAGATGACAAGATATGAATGTAATAAAAATCACAAGGAATACTGGAAATGAATGGAAATACAAAGCAAAATAAATATTCGAGAGTTTTTCCAATGGGTTGTACGAACCTCACAACGCGCTCCACTACCCCGTAATCAACCCCCGAGTCCAACTCCATAGGGTCCTTGGTCGCCAATTGATCACCCGAGTCAACCTATGTCCATTCATAACTAATTTAAGTTAGTATGACAATTTACAACAAATTTCTAAAAATTTTAGGCCAAATTGCCCTTCTTGCTCTTTTCGAGGCAAAACCCCACAAAAGGTCACGTCCGACAATCCCTTCATATGTTCTTTGCATATAACTTTATCAATTTCTATTTATTTTATCGAAATATTCTTTTTTTTGGAATTTTCCCAATTTTTTTGAAAATTTTCCAAATTTTTCTTTTCATTTTTCTTCTCTTTTTTTTTTTTTTTTAATGTTTTGTTTGGGTCGAACCCGACCCTACCCTGGACTAGAACAGGTTCATGCTCGGCCTATGGGCCGAGCCTGGCCCGTTCTGGGCCTGGCCTAGCAGGGAGTGCACACGAGCGCACAAGCGCACACGTGTGCACCTTCTTCGTCCTCTCGATCGAACCAAGAACTAGTTCGATCCAAAAAAAAAAAAATTCCTAGATGATGGGTTATGGTTGCTCTCCACCCCAACCCCGGTGGAATCAATGGCAGGGGAGACACCCCTGCCATCTCCACCTTGGCCCGGTTCGGCCTCTATGACCAAACCTAACTTTCGGCCATCCCACCGAACCCACCAAAATCACACAAATGACGTGACTCACCTCGACCATGACGTCTCCACCTTCTCTTCTCTCCTTCCTGGCTTCTTCTTCTCCTCCTCTCCTCGTTCCATCTTCTTCCTCTGGTCTCCCATCTCGGGCTTCTGTGTGTGTGTATGTGTGTGTGTGTGTGTCGTGTAGGTGTAGCAGAGGTGGGTGGACACATGTAATTGAATTGGACAAGTGTTGTTTGAATGAACAATTGTTATGGAGTTAGGTGTCTTGACACCTAAATGTGACACAGCTAAGACACTCGCCCGTGTTTTCGGGCATTTCAACACCCGATTTCGCGTCCGAACAGTGATATACGCGTACCGCCGCGTCGCTAGCCACCTAATATCTATTCCATATTATTTACTTGACTGATTTTTATTTAATTTGTGTTTTTCCTTTTCTTGACCTAATATTCGGTCCCATCGACTACCCGATACTCGCGTCAACACACATATCGAGGCGAATACAGTTCACATACCCTCACATGTCCTATTTTGCAACGTACACACATGCGATGTATTTGAATAAATTACACTGCAAATAAGCAACCAACACATCATAAACTTTCACACATGTCCCCGTGTGTCCTAGCCTACTGCGACCTCCATATAGATCCGAGCTGGCGTCCGTGTCTGTTAATTTAATAGGCATTAATAAAATGGCCCGTTACAAAAGTAGTAGTTAATATACATCTTTTTGAAGTCATTCAGAATGCACCTAAGTATCAAATATTACTAAAAGATTTATGCACTAATAAGATTAAGGCTAATAAAAAGGTGAGTCTAGAAGAACACGTATCAGCACTAATTCAAAAGAAATTACCTCATAAATGTTCTAATCCTAGAATGTTTTTCATTCTATGTATGATTTAAAATATAAGAACTTATGAAACATTGTGTAATATGAGAGCCTCCATAAATATTATTTCTTTATCAATTTATTTATAGTGATGGATATACATTTAGAAGAAATTGGTATAATGATACAATTAACAGCAAGATCCATTGTTAAATCGGTTAGGTTACTAGAAGATGTACTTGTCAGGGTTAATGATTTAGTCTTCCTAATGGATTTTTATGTTTTAGATATTAAAGAAGATAATTTCTCTTATAGAATTTATCTAATCTTGGGAATATTATTTTTGAAAACAACAAAAACAAGGATTGATGTCTCAAATGGAAAATTAATAATGGAACTAGTCGATGATACAGTGAATCTTAATATATACGATGCAATGAAATACCTAATGTATATCTCTTCTATATGCACATTAGATATTATAGATCCATTAATAGACAAATCTATTAGAAAGGATAAAATAGATAAATTGGAAATGGTAATAAAAGATTTAAAAGAAGATGATAATAGAGATGAGGAAACAAAAGAGATAATAAATACTTTAGAATCATACAATGAACTACCAAAACTTACATATTACCTAGACTAATCTAGATCTCATTCTAAACTTTTACTTTCTATAGTTAAAGCCCAAGAATTAGATCTCAAAACTCTAGTAGATCATCTGAAAAATGTTTATTTAGGGGACTATAATAAGTTACCAATAATAATTTCTAATAAACTGATAAGCTTAGAAGAAAATAGAATAATAAATGTATTAAGAAAATTTAAAGGAGCAACAGGGTGGATCATAGCTGATATTAAAGGAATAAGTCCAGCTACGTATATGTACAGGATAAACCTAGAAACTGACAAAAAAGTTTCTAGAAAAGCTCAACGTAGATTAAGCCCACCTATGATGGATGTAGTAAAAATAAAAATACTAAGATTATTAGACACAGGAATGATATTTTCAATAGCTGATAGCAATTGTTAAGCCCAATCCAAGTAGTTCCTAAGAAGAAAAGAATTACAGTAATAACAAATGAGCATGGAGAGTTAGTACCCATTAGAATCCAAAATGGTCGGAGGGTATGTATAGATTATAGGAAATTGAATGCCTCAACTAGGAAATACCATTACCCACTCCCGTTTATAGATAAAATGTTAGAAAGACTAGCTGAAAAAAATACATTGCTATTGTCTAGATAGTAATTTAGGATTTTATCAAATACCCTGCAACCCAAAAGATCAGGAAAAACAACTTTCACTTATCCATTTGGTAGATTTACTTATAAATGTATGCCTTTTGGTTTGTGTAATGCACTTGCAGCTTTTCAAAGGTGTATTATTACTATTTTATTTGATTATGTGAAAAATTTAACTGAAGTCTTCGTCGATGATTTCATGGTTTATGCTAATTCTTTCGATGAATGTTTAATTAATTTAACTAAATTGCTTAAAAGATGCATAGAAAAGAATTTATTATTAAATTATGAAAAATGTCATTTCATTATAGATCAAGGACTTATATTAGGACTTATATTATCACATAAAGGAATAAAAGTAGATCTAGGGAAAACTCAAGTAATCAAAATGTTAACTTACCCCGCTACAATGGGAGAAGTACGTTCATTTCTTGGTCATGCAAGATTTTATAGAAGATTTATGAAACATTTTTACAAATAAACACAACCTTTATGCAAACTTTTACAAAAAGACGTTCTTTTTGAATTTACCAATTATAAGAAGATAGCATTTAATAAATTAAAAGATTTTTAACAACCACACCTGTGATTAAATTACCATATTGATCGTTACCTTTTGAAATAGTGTATGATGCAAGTAACTATGCGGTTGGAGTTGTTTTAGGTCAAAAAGTAGGAAAATAATCTCACGTTATATTATGCTTCTGAGACACTAGATCCAAACCAACAGTACGACACCACTACTGAAAATGAACTTTTAGCGGTAGTGTTTGCCTTAGAAAAATCTAGACTGTATTTATTAGGAACAAAAGTGATAGTTTATTCAAATCATGCAGCATTGCGATATACTTAGTGAAAAAACAAGATGAAAAACCAAAACTAATAAGATGGATACTATTTCTACGGGAATTCTACCTTATTATAAAAGATAAAAAAAGAGCCAAAAACCTAGTAGTAGATCATTTAAGTAGATTAGAAAATGAAAAACGTCCTATACCATTAAGGGATGAATTTCTAGATGAATATTTGTATAGTATAAAGACTAATAGATTATCACCTTATTTGACGATAGCTAAAAAAATAAAATTAAAAAGTATTCTAAACATTATTTATAGGATGATTCCTATTTATGAAAATTTTTTACCGACCAAATAATAAGGAGATGTATACCATAGTCGAAAGTACAATCAATTATATCCCATTGCCATACTTATACCTATGGAAGACATTTTGGTCTACGTAGAACTGATAGTAAAATTTTAGATTTCGGATTCTTTTGGCCCGCTCTAGTTCATGATTGTTTTCTTTATACAAAATGTTGTCCAAATTGCCAACGAACCAGAAATTTAAAACGTAGAAATCAAATGCATTTACTTCCTATTATTTTTTATGAAGTGTTTGATGTAGTGGTATAAATTTTATGGGACCTTTTTCACCATCGGGTGGTTATGTTTATATTTTACTTATTGTAGATTACGTGTCTAAATAAGTAGAAGCAAAAGCTACTAAAACTAAAGATTCAAAAATAGTGGTTAATTTCCCTATATCAAAGATTTTACAGTTTTTTGGAGCTCCTAGAGCACTTATTGGTGATAGAGGTTCACATTTTTGTAATCGATTAGTTACTAATCTACTTGTTAAGTACAACGTTACACATAGAGTATCTACTGCATATCACCTACAAAGTAGTGGACAAACTTAAACTTCAAATGGAGAAATTAAATCAATACTAGAAAAAATAGTTGGTCTAACACAAAAGGATTAGAGTCTTAAATTAGAAGACACTTTATGGGTAAATAGAGCATCATTTAAGACACCCAAAGGTATGCCACCATATAGGTTAATATTTTGAAAAGCATGTCATTTACCAGTAAAACTAGAACATAAAACCTATTAGGCAATAATAGCATGTAACGTGAATTAGAATGAAGCGAGAAACCAACTTAAGTTGAGTCTTCGAGAATTAGAAGAAATTAGGAATGATGCTTATGAAAATTCATCAATTTATAAGGATAAAACTAAAGCATTTCATGATAAGAAACTAGTTCCTAAAAATTTTCTTGTAGGAGATAAACTTCTATTTTTTTGTTCAAGAAAAAACATTTAAAGTAAACGGTCGTAGGTTAAACCCTTATTATGAAAATCTTGTTGAGCAAGATATCAAGATCATCAATCTCAAAATTGAGAAACAAAGTCCGCAAAGTAATGAAAATAAGTTCAATGTTCACGTCAACGCGAGTGAAACCATTAAGAATGAAACCATTACACTCTAGATGTATAAAAAGTTGCGCAGTAAGAAGAAGAAATAAAAAAAACAATAACCTGAAGAGCCATAACCTGAAGTGCAGAAGCAGGTAGGGAAACAACCAGTGGAAGAAGAATTTACTGATGAGAAACTAAAGCTTCAAGATCTAGGACATTTGATTGAGACTTATAAAGATGATCCAGGGAACCTCTTCCTCTATGTGATGATCAATGATGTCAGTTTCCTTGATTTTTTACTTGACACAAGGGCTAATATGAATATCTTACTGAAACAATGATGTGGAAAAGCTAAGTTGAGGATTGATTTTATACCACCTTTTGTTGTCAATAGAGCAAATGGTGATAAGATCTTTCCACTAGGAATGTCGATGAATGGGCCGGTGTAACTAGGATGGTATAAATATTTCACCAATTTCTTGATGGTACTACAAATTGAAAATAATGACATAATATTGATAGGACAAACTTTTTCAAGAAAGTTGGAGTTGTTCTTGGTGTAGAACAATATATAGTTACGCTTAGGATGGGAAATGATTCTATGTGTCTTTAGGATGGTTATGAGATAAGCGAGTACGTTAATGACGATAATTATGACGATGGTAATAAAGGGGAGAACTCTAATAAGTAATTATTTACACTTATATATAGGTTTAGTTTAGTAGTATATTTAATATAAATACCCCTAAATGTGCATAAATTAATGGTATATATGAATTTTCAAGTAATTAAGCTGTAAAGGAAGGAAATGAGCAAAAACGAGAAGAAACAGAGCAAAAACCCATGAAAGTGTGGTTGGCGTCGTTGCTACACATGGTGGCATTGTGGGTACATACGGCACAGTATGGAGGACTTAGGCACAACATGGGAGAGAAGGCAAAGTGAAGAAATCAAGGCTGGAAACATGGCGTGTGGCGACACTGTAGAGGTTAAGGGATGATGCCGAGGTCACAGAAGATGACAAATTGCACACAAGAGTGGTGGCATAGTCGTGATGTCATGGGAATGTACACACTACGCATGAATAAGTGAAAATGCAGGATCGGAAAAAATTAAAAAATTAGAGTTTTATTTCAAGTTAAATTGTAAGGTAAGGCTTTGTTTGGTTATGGGTGGAGTCATCTCTTGAGAGATAACTTATAGAGAATTGGGAACTAATCTTATTTGGTTGCCCAACTTACTAATTCATTATCTCCAACTTACACTCTACGGTGTGAGATATCTCCCCACCACCCCCAGGGAGTTATCTCTCAAGAGTTGTGGACACAATTACCCCTCATTAATGATTCATTTATTACCCACCTCTCCCTCTTGTTTGAAGGCTATTTATGTCAATTCATATTTTTTATTGCTTAAAAATTTGAAACTTTCCTATAAGTTTAAAGTTGAATCAAATATGAAAATATTAACTCCGAGGAGATAATTCCTAACTAACACTGTAAGTTACCAAAAACAAACTAAACGAGGCCTAAGGTTTCTAATTGTTAGTATGAACTATAAATAGATGTTAGGACATGGTGAATTCACCACATATCAACCATTAACCAACATTAGAGTATTTTAGCATATGTTTGCTTTGATTCTAAGTATTAAGAAAATTATATAGAGAAAATATTAAAGACTCCATTTTTGCAATTCAAGTTCAGATACATTAGTTTAATTTAAGGTAATATATTTATATTCATCTATGATTTTTAATGATTTCAATTATGAATTTTAATATTTGTGTTTCAATGAAATGTGAGTATCATATTAATTTTAGGATCAATGGATCCTTTGGTATGAATGCTATGCAATAAAAATGAGTAGAAGTGAATATAAAAAGTGCAATGATTAGGATTTGTATTGATTTTGAACATAATGATTAGACATCTTGATCACGTGTTTATTGATATTAGGTTTTTGAAGTTATCATGGCCATTGAAGCTTTTAAGCCGAACATGAATGGAACAATCATAAAATACACAACATCGATTGATAGTTGTTGATTAGGGAGGCACAGATAGTAAACTTAATTGGTTATGAATCTAAAGATTTGGAGTATTAAAGTAATGTGGAGCTTACATTATTCACACTGATAGGTGAAGTTCTAGTTTGACATTAGAATCTTTTCTATCGTGACAGTGGGTTAAAGTAGAATTGAAGGAAATCTGTTCATTCTAATTAGACATTGCACACAACATATTAAGATGTAAAAGTGGTTGAAAAACATAGTCTATTACCTAGGTGAAGTTGTGAAGTAAAATATTCATAATATAAAAGTTACAGTAAAGTTTTTATTTTGTTAGATAGAATAGCATAGTATAAAATCGTTTAAAAAAAGGATTACTTTAGCAATGGATCAAAGTTAAATATGCATTCAACTAGTGCAAAAACCTTTCCCTGAAATTGATATCCGTAGTCAATATATGTTGATTACACTATTACTACAAGCGAGCAATTATAATTGTGGCACGTGTCAGTGTTTTGGCACCATTGTTGGGGATAGATAACCACTTAGTATTACTTAGTTAGTTTGAAAAGTTGGTAAGTTTTATTTTAAGTACTTTACTTTCAATTTCATGAAGGCTTAAGTTTCAATATTGACTTTGTGCACTTGATCTGTTCTATTTTCTTTTCAAGGATAGCTAGTGCATACGTAGGAAATGAAAGAAGGTCCTAGTTCCTTACGACCCTGAAATTGACAGAACCAACGAAGGAAAGAAAAAGAAAGCAATAAAGATGATCGAAGAGCAAGCAAGAAACCAACAATAGGGTTACAAGAATAGCCAACCCGCGGGTGATTTGGTAGTGCAGGATAGAGTGTGAGGAGAGAGATGCTTTCGTGACAACTTCAAGCTAAAAGTTCAGAAGACTTACAATGGAGTGATGAGCCTTCTAGCCAACACCATCGAGTTCGAACTGAGACTGTCTGTAATTAACATGGTGCAAAATAGTTTGTTCACCGGGCTATCCAATAAAGATCCAGTTGCACATGATAAGAATTTCATAGACGAGTGCAACACTATTCACATTATCATAGTTATAAAAGAGGTGATCAGGATGTGGCTTTTTCCATTCTTATTGGGTGGAAAAGCCAAATCTAGGATCCAAGGGCTGAATGCAAGGAGTATGACCTCATAGGCAGAAATCAATATTGACAAGTTCTTTCCCCAGTAAAGGAACTAAAGATTAATTAGTTCAAGCTGGAAGACATCAAGTTTCTTGGCAAGGCTTGGGATAGACTCAAAGAGATCCTTAGGAGATGTCCCGGACACGGATACGAGAAATGGGTCCAACTCCATATTTTTTACTATGGGGTGAACTACAGCACGAGAACACTAGTAGATGGTGCAGCAAGTAGCTCTCTATATACCAAGGATGAGGATGGAGCATTGGATATCTTTGATCTTATGTCTCAAAATTCTATAACCAGTACTCATTCCACAGTAAGAAAACTAGCAGGGGTATATCAAATTGACTCGCAAGCTGAAATTATGACGCAACTATCAAATATGAGCAATCAAATGGAAAAACTTTAGATAAGACACAAAGGTATACAAGTAGTACGACAACCCAATAATTACCATTCCATAGTGGTTAACCAAATGAACGCACAACAGGGAATGAAGTATGAGGATATCAACTTCATGAACAATCAAGGCTATGGGAATAACTTTAAGCTTAGAAGAATGGCTTCTCAATGATTTTATCAAGGATACAACAATAACCCGAACTTCTATTATGAAAATCCTGATAATGCACTAAAGTTACCTCAAGGATTTTATCAACAAGTCCAATAGGGAAAGCTAGTGCAGAGTAAAGAGATGAATTCATTGAAGTTAATTGAAAAGTACTTGTAAGCCATTGATATGAGCAATAGGGAGCACTATGAGAAGTAAGAGAAAAAGATGGAAGGACTGAAGAAAGCCAAGAAAAAGATAGATGATGAGCGCTCAATATACATCAAGAACTTATAAAAACAAATTGGTCAGCTTGCTATACCCTTGAACTCGAGGAAAGAAGAACAATTTCCTAGCAACACCATTACCAATCCCCAAGGAGAACGTGAGTGTCATTCACATGATGAACACTATGGCAAGATAGGAGCCAGGACAAGAGAAAGTGATGTATAAGCTAGAAAAAGTCAATACTTTGGCTATGTGGAAGCATGAATAGATACATGAGCACAACAAGGAAGTGAGGCAAGTTGAGCTTGATGGGTTAAAGAAACAAAGAATCAACGCCTTACAGAAAAAGAAGAGAAAGCAATAATGGAAGGCCAAGTGAAAAATGAAGAACCTCAAGGTGGTTTCGAAGAAGCCGGAACCAAAGTTTAAGTTCGTCCTGAGACTTCAAGCTATAGAAAGGAGAGATCCTGAAGTGATATGCATATCGATAATTATCGACGGGCATAGGCTTCGGAATGTTTTATGTGATACAGAATCCTCAGTTAATGTCATATCACTAATGGACATGTTGCACGCCGATTTGAAGATTAATTATCTTGATACCACAAATTTGCAAGTAGTAAATGGCAACTTGTTACCAACTCTAGGAAGAGTCTTAAATGTGCATGTGAAAATGGGTAGACACATTCATTGCGGACTTTGAAGTTATGAATCACAATATAGATGATGATGTGTCTATGATACTTAAGAAACTATTCTTGGACATTGCCAAATGCAAATTTTTACACAAAAGATAGAAAGATCGTGATGAGTATTGATGAGGGTGATGGTGCTGAGAATGTTATTTTTATCAATGATGAAAAATTACATCCGAACGAGAATGACATCATAATCTTTGATCTGTAGATGGAGCTTCTCGATTTAAACTCAGATTAAACGAGCAAAAAGGCATCATGCTAATGATGTTAAATTAAGCGCTACTGGGAGGCAGCTTATTTTTAAATTTCAAGTTTTTTAAATTTCAGTTAGTAGTTAGTTATTTAGTTCAAATAACTACAATTAACACGTTTTAGTTCTAACTTTCAAAAATATTTGTAGAATATGCAGGAAATACTATTTGTCAAGTAATGATTCATCGGAATGAAAATGTCTCGCTAACTTATTAAAGAGCATAAAGAGCAAAGGAGTTCGAAGTAGTTGAGGTAAGGTGCATAGGCAAATTAAAGGTAAAATTCGTTTATTTTTATATTTACATTGATTTCTTGTGGCCATGACATCTTGTGTGAGTGATACACAAAATCGAAAGAGCACCGGAGAGGAATTAACGAAAAATACATGCAAAACACATTAGCAGATAGCTTGATGCTATGAGTATTACCCACAACACCTTAGGTATTATCCACATAGCTAAGAGGATAACAGAACCAAAAAACAAAACATTCCACTACGTCTTTGATGTAGTGGTGGCACTTTCACAGCGTCGTGCCTCATTATAAGGGTGTTAAACCTTTATTCACAACATTCTTCACACTTGCAACTAAAACCCCACCACATCTATCAAGCATACATCCATATAGAGCCAAAGTTTGATTATCTCTAAGTGATATAAGAGAGTTCTTAGTGATTGAGAGTGAAAGAGACAAGTGTATTGTGGATTTGGACAAGTTGGAAAGGTAGGGCTTGATTTGAGGATTTTGATTTCAAAGAGAGCGGGGGTTCTAGTTAAAATCAAAAGCCCTTGGAATTATAGAGACTTGGAAGAGTGTTCTATACTAAAAATTAATCTGACATTAAGGTAAAGTTACAATTTCATCTAGTTATGTGTTAAATTTTTAAAAATTTTGATGACATTGTATGAATAGTAGACTTGAGGCTGTTGGATAGGAATTGCAAGATTGTGTGAATATTGACAATTAATGTTACCCATGGAGACATTTTCTATGTTTTTGCATGATTTAACATATGAGTAATCCGTGTGATATAAATCTTGATTTTTTATGTTATTTAAAAATCTGAATTGCTAGTTGTATTGTTGTTGTGTTTGAATTTGAAGAAATGGCAAGAACAAAGAAACAAGTTAGCCAAAGTAGAGCAAATGATTTTGAGGCATGTACCTCAAGAGATCCTACAGAAGTGTAATCACACCTAAGAGTTAATTGGGTGTACCGAAAGGTTATCACCTTTTAATAACTTTCAATGAACAATGATGCTCTATGCACGTACAATCAACAATTATAAATACAATGCAATGGTGAAGGTGGTAGAACAGATGGAAAAGAGACACAAAATTTATAGTGTTTCAATCGAACCGATCTACATCCACTACTTAACCCCCCGGTTAGAATTTTCAAAAGCAACAAGGAGTTCAATTACAAGCAAGCTACCTAGAGCTTAACAACTATAATGTATCCAAGTATGAATATGAATGAGATGTATAAGTGTGTCATTGATTATGCACAAATCTCAAACAAGAAATCGATTAGACCAAATGATAAGATTAAATCCAGTTTCAAATCCAATGAATGAGTAGTTTGATAAAAATCAAGTTTAAACCCCAACTCTTGTTCAAATTAGTCTTAGGGTTTATAAAATCAAGTTTAAGTGTAAAACCCAAGACAAATGTGTTTGAGAACACAATAGATGATTTTCACACACCAAGCACAACAATAAATGTAGTTTAAGTACAAAAAAGCTAGGAAATCAAACTTTCTTACAACCCCAAATAAGTGAGAATCAAGTCAGTTCTAGTGAATGGTTGCAAGCCTTTGAAAACCTCAGTCACACCAGATCTGAGAATGATTCAGTAGCCTCAAAAGATTTTAAGTGGTTTACGAAAAAATCAAGACTTTTAATGTGAAAACATGGTGGCTTGTGAGTTTTTTAGCTTAAGAGAATAAAAGAATGTTCTAAGTGGTTTGTTAATTGCTTCCAAGCCTTTTAATAGTATCCAATCCTTTAAAAGTCATAAGATTTTTAAAAAAGCTATCAAGAGCCTGGTTAAAATCCTAGGTGATTTTATTAGCGCGCTAACCAGTAGGGACCAAACACTAAATACGTTATAGTCTCACGTTAGCGACTCCCTAACACACTTATGACTCAACTAAACCTCTAGAAACGTAATGAACATGTTTAGTATGAGTCATTGGACACGTTTGGATGCTTGAATGATTTCAGAAATCTCAAAAATTGGAATCTGAGTTTCATGAAACATGTACGGGCTTTTCTGCGAATATTTTTCTTTCTTTTCAAAAATCATTCAAAATCGAGTTTGGTGTTTTCAAAACCAATCATAGTAGTTTTCTAAATTCAGTGCATGTGTAAAAATGAGTTTTCACAACATAAAACAATATAAAATCATCTTAAGTTATGAAACTTAGTTGGTACTTAAGCCGATCCTTGAAACTTTGAAAAACATGAAAAAACATGGTATGCATGAAACTAATACATTTGGCTTGCATAATTGGACTCGTATACCTTACATAATTTATACAACTTGTAGTGTAAGCTTTCCGGTCCTTGTTTCCTCTTGTGAGCCGAATCTTGAACTTTACCGGCTATATTTTACTTAAGCTTATGAGAATTCAATTTTCCTTTTGAACTCGTGATTCCTAACCATGTTTGGCATTCTTTAAACACTTAACAAACCTGTTAGAATTTTTTCACATTGTTTATTGCCATCAAAATCCCGGGTGGAGTATAAGTGACTAACCATTTAGTCTAACAATCCCCCATTTTTAATGATAACTAACAACATGAACTTGATAAATAAAAAAGGTATATATTGGGTACCTATCATGACATATCAATTTCATAATCTCAAGTTCAAACCATGAATTTTCTCCCCTTTTAGATAACATCAAAAGAGGGCATAAAGCTCCTCCTCACAACAAGCATATATAGATGTGCAAATAAGAAGATTGAGAATGAGCGATCCACAGGTATGGTAATAAAATAAAGAACAATATAACTCAGTGATACGCAAAATAAACATCCATTATATTAATTGCACATTGAAAAAGATTAACATAGTTATGGCACTTGAATAAAAAACCAAAATGTACGTGACTAAACATAGTAGTCCAAAATGATGATGTAAATAAAAAAGATAGCTAACATAAATGAGCTTAATGCTCCTCCTATCAAATTTACCCTTAGCCTTTCATCTTAATGAGATGAAGTCCGATGAGCATAGCTAGAAACACGATCGTCTCTCACTGGTCGGGCTGGTAGGAGACGTCCCTCGATACATCAAAGACGGTCACTCTGATGATTAAGACGGGTGTTAATGGCTATAAAGGTCCTCATTATATACTTGTGCATGTGGCCCAGCTAAACAAAGATGTAGGTCGAAGAGGGAGATATGTCCGGAGGAGGAGCAACTCCAAAATACGAAGAATAGGGTGGAGGCAACTGTTATGGGTGTTGCTAATATTGTGGAGGTGGTGGAGCCTAGTGAGTCAGGTGGTCTTGCTAAACCTCATCGTCAGCATTATCTCCATGTGGGTACAAGAAGCTGTAGTCTAAATAGTTGCGCTTGTCGAAGCCCACGGGAGGATAAGTCTCATATAGAGACTTTATCCCTCGTAGTGCTTACCGTCAGGGATGTCATCTTCACGTATCCAGTGTCCTTCAATGTGGATGTTGTGATACTTCATGGCCTTTATAGTGGCCATGTCGATGGTGTCATATGCGGAGAGCGGACGACCTCCTAAACTAAGATCCACAAGTACCAACTCGATATAGGAGGTAATAATGTGGGCATAAGGGAGGAGACGACCTGAGCCTGACATGGATGTCATGTAAGCAATCATGATATGCGACAGACTGATATGAATCTCGCGCATGAGAGCCCCTCGCGCATGAGAGCCCCGGGGAAAAACATATCAAGGAGAGTGGCATAGTTCTTACTACTGCTATGAGGGAGGATGACCTTATGAGGGATTTTCTGCAACTGATGGGGCACGAGTTTGAAGTCGGTATCGGTGATTCCGGAAGGATACACGGTGATTGCCTTATTAGACTGTGTAAAGGAATTAAGAACCTCGAGCCGATCAAAAGACTACTTACGGATCTTACACCGGAGAGTAAAGGTAGGAGGTTGTAGAGGAAAATTAAAGCGTCGAGCAAGACTCTCTGGCGTGATCATGACGAAACGACTGCCAACCACTGATTCAAGGATGTAATTATTCGCGGTAACTAGGTTTGAGTAGAAGACTCAAACCAATGGGGCATTCTATGAATCCTTGTATTGGTAAAAAGACACCCACCTAGATTTGGCAAGCACCTCACGCATTGGGAGGTGTGCTTTGTCAAATAAATCTAAAATCGACAATAGTTTTAGCATTTTGGCATCTGTTAGCCTCGAGCTAACTACCTTGAGCAGGACTTGGACCTGAAAGCATAATCGTGCTTTGAATAACCCTCATTTCGAGGAAGATTGGCTAAAACGGTGGCCTACGTGTCACTTTGGTGACTAGAAGACCTATTCTCGCGACGCGTGGTGGATTAGGAAATGGTTAATAATGGGGTCGAGGGCTCGGAGTCACTACTAAATGATGGTTTGACAACCCGATAAGTAGGGATGGGAAGATGACATAGGAGTGGGATGGGGAGCGAGACATTGGGTTCGATGAGAAGACGTAGTATCACTGGCGAAAGGGTCACTAAGGCATAACTAGGATTACAAATTTGTGGAAAACCTAGAACTTGAAGGGAAACATAATGAAAATGATGAAAAAGGGAAAAATGTTACCTAGAGGATTGGAAAACCGAATGGAAACTGATTGTGAAAGAAGAGGCTCGATTGGAGGTGCAAAAGGTGAAAAAATGGTGTTTTTGGTCTTGAAAACCTATTTATAAGACACTGGCCTGAGTGAAGTTAGTGCGTTGGGTAGGTCATTAGTGCGCTAATGAGGTGGAAAAGTAGTTTAGGAAACAAACTTACTAGCGCGCTAGGTGGACAGCTTAGCCGGCTAGCCAAACAGACCAAGCGTGCTACCTGATCACACCTAGCATGCTAATTGTTCTATGGAATTCGGTGTAAGATCTTTTGAATTTTTGAAGGACAACTCGAATTCATCTCACCCTCTATGGATACCTCATTAACAACATATAAAAAGGTTTGGATGAGATAGATCATGCTTAGAAGGTCGAATTCACGGATCATGCCTAATTCTCATCGAATCTTGGAAAATTAGTCTTTAGACAATAGCTTAATGAAAATATCAACTAGTTGGTCCATTGTGGAAACATGAATTAGTTTGACACCACCCTTTTGGACATGATCTTGAAGAAAATGATGCCTAATCTTAATGTGTTTGTTACTTGTGTGTAACGCTGAATTTCTGGATATGTTAATTGCAATAGTGCTATAATAATAGATCTCTGCACAACCAACTTGGTTTTGATAATCTTCAAGTTGTTGCTTCATGTATAAGGCTTGAGTACAACAACTTCTGGCAACCACATATTCGACTTTGGCAGTGGACAAAGCAAATAATTTTTGCATTTTGCTAAACCATGATATTAGTAAGTTTCCTAACAAATGATAAAATCCTGAGGTGTTTTTCACATCAACTAGCCTCCCCGTGTAGTCGAAATCAGGGATGCAAATGGGTAGGTGAATATCCATGGGTGATGGGGATTTGCCCTAACGGGTACGTGTATGAAGATTTTAAATGGGGATGGGTGTGGGGATGGGTATAAAATTTTATACCCACATGGGTACGGATACGGGTATGGGTAATAACATATCTCCACGAGTAATCCCCACGGGGATACCCACGTGTAATTCCCACGAAGATACCCATCTACCCAGGAGGATCCCCATATATCAATTTATACACTATATGAGATTTATTTTATATTTATATACCATATGATATTTATATATAAATATTACATAATATTACATAGTTTTCGCTCCAAAACACATATACATATAACAAAAACCTCTTAATGAGATTTATAATTTTAATTTATTTGGTTGATTAATAACTATATGTTTTGTTTTGAATTATTTGCAACTATATTTATATTTGAGAATTTTATGGTCAAAAGTACTGAAAAAAGTTGATGACTTGGTATTTTTAAGAGATAGTGAATTTAATAAATATTTTTAATTTGAACTTTTTGTTTTGCATATGCCAATAATTTTGTAGAAACTTAATTATAAGTATTAGCAGCTAGTATGTGGAATCTCTATTGCATGATATGTTTATTTTTTATTGGTTTTGTTGAACCACAATCCCAAGTCTTGTGTACCATTTAAGTAACAAAATATATGCTTGACACATCTCAAATGTGATTCCTTTGGATTGGATTGGAACCTACCACATAGATACACACTAGACAAAATATTGGGTCTACTAGCGGTCAATTAAAGTAGGCTTCCTATCATACCAAGATATAACTTAGGATCTATGAGCTTTCCTAGTTGGTCTTTGTCCATTTTAACGATGGAACTACTACGAGTGTCACATGTTTTCAAATTTTCAAGTTTGAATTTCTTTAGCATGTCCCTCACATACTTCACTTGATTTAGGAAAATTATGTGTTTAGATTGCTTAATTTGCAAACTTAAGAAGTATGTTATTCACCCATCATGCTCATTTCAAATTCAATGGTCATCAAAGAAGAAAAATATCACATAAATGTGTATTAGATGAACCAAAGATGATATCATCAACATAAATTTGAACAAGAAGCATATCATGTTTTCATCAAAATGAACAATGTAAGATCTAGTGTTCCTTTCTTGAACCCTATGTTAACTAGAAATGCATTTAATCTATCATACCTAGCTCTAAGAGTTTGTTTCAATCCATACAAGGCCTTTTGAAGACGATAGACATGACTCAGATAAGCATGGCCTTCAAAACCCGGTGGTTGTTCTACATATACCACTTCATTGATAAAGCCATTCAAGAATGCACTTTAACGTCCATTTGGTATAATAGGAACCCATCGTAGCAAGCATACGCAAGCAACATTCAAATTTCTTCTCATCTTGCTACCGGTGCAAAGGTTGCTTGATAATCAATGCCTTCTTCTTGATTATAGCCTTATGCAACCAACCTAGCCTTGTCTCTCACTATTTCACCATTTTCATTATTTTTATTCCTAAAGACCCATTGGGTGCCTCTGATAGTATGGTGTTTAGGTCTTGTAACTAGTTTCCATACCTTTCTCCTAACAATGTGTCCTATTTCTTCTTGCATGGCCATGATCCAAATCTAATCATTTAAGGCATCATCTATCTTAGAGGGCTCAGTTTGTTATACAAATACTTTATGCCCCTCATCTCGATTTAGTGAGGATCTAGTGGTTATCCTTTTTTTTAGATCACCTATAATTTGTTGAAAGTGGTGTCCTAAAAGAAGTCTTAAGATTTTGGGTACATTAAGTTTGGTTTCCGTTCTCACTTCTACTTCTTTATCATTGGATGTTCGAGCTTGAGTGATACTATCATCATCATCAAGTCTCATTTTCTCTAAAGTGTGCATCTTTTGCACTTTGGGACCTATCTCATCAAATTTGACATGGATTGAATCTTCTATGGTCTTGGTTGATCTATTAAACACTTTATATGCCTTACAATGCATGGAGTACCTTAGGAAGGTGCATACATTTCACTTTATCATTTAGAACATAGTAAGTGCAACGAAACATTGTAAAGTAACTAATGTTAGGCTTTCAACCTTTTCATAGTTTATAAGGAGTCATTTCACTTGCTTCCAGATGTTTACCTTATTTAAAACATAGCATGCCATGTTAATGACTTTGGCCTAAAAGTGTTTAGCTATGTTATACTCATTAAGCATGATCCTACACATTTCTTGGAGAGTCTTATTTATTCTTTTAACTACTCCATTTTGTTGTGGTGCCCTAGGAGATGATAATTGGTGTGTATACCCTTGTCTAGCATAAAACTCCTCTTAGTTCCTATTGACAAACTCACCACTCCTATCACTCCTAATTATTGTAATTTTGTACATTTTTTCATTTTCAACTAATACATAAAATCTCACAAACTCCTCGAATACCTTATGCTTATATACTAAAAAGCGCAGCCATATGTATCTAGTGAAATCATCAACAATAACAAAGCAATATGATTTTTCTCATAGACTTTGTGTTTGGGTAGGTCTGAACAAATCCATGTGGATGAGTTTTAAGGCTCTAGTTACATCACTAGCTACTTTCATCTTGAATGATGATTCCATTTGTTTGCCAAGAATACAAGGTTCACATTCCTCATCTTTTTTGTATTTTCATTTGGGTAGACCCTTCACTAAATCATGCTTGGTCAATTTTAAAAAAAAATTCCATACTAGAATGTCTTAGTTTATAGTACCACAATCATGCATGACATTCATTTTGTGCACTTAAACATGAAATATTTTGCATATGCATATCATCAAAGTCAATGGCATAAACATTTTTATCTTTATATGCATTGAACAAGATTTCATGCTTCTCATCCCTAACAATGCATTTTGATGATTCAAATATGACATGGAAACTTTGTCACACAATTGACTAATGCTAAGAATGTTATGTTTCAACCCATCAATAAGATAAACACTTGAGATGGAAAGAGAATCGTTACCTACAGTACCAATTCCTATGACATTTCCTTTGCTGTCATCTTAAACGTGACCTTTCCACCATCATGCCGCTTCAGTTCAATGAATTGACTTGCATTTTTGGTCATGTGTTTTAAACACCCACTATCCAAGTACCATAAGGTGCTCTTCCTCGCATCCTACATAATATGAAAACACTAGATTTTGATACCCAAAAACCTTTGGGTCTAACAGAGTTAGTACCAAAAGTGTTATTAGCTACCCATGCTAGTCTACCCATATTGGTCTTTTCCAAAATAAATTTCCCAACCATATGAGACTTATTGCATTTCGAGCATCTATGAGCATCATCTAAAGATTTCTTGTAGCTCAATAGATTTGCTCCATATCCTTTGAATCTCTTGTTAAGTGCACGTCCCAATATTGTGTCAAACATATATCTTCTATTGGTGAACTTGGTCACCGTGTTAGTCAAGTCTTCCACTTCATTGACTAAGACATCTCTCTCATTTAGGACTTCATTCAAGTCACTTTGGAGGTCATTAATGGTCTCATTTTGTGAATGAATCTCACAAATTACAATGGTCAAGCTCTTTTTGAGTTATTTGGTCTTTTTGACCTCTTTTTCCAATTCTTTCTTAAGCTCATCAATACTAGGCACATCATCCAAATCATCAACATCATTAAAACTTAAAGCATTTAAATTTACCTTACTTTATGCCATGAGACAAAGTATAGCCTTTTCATTTTTCAACTTGGAGTCTGACCTTGATGAAAATGAGTAATCCCATGTTGCCTTGAAGGTCTTCTTACCTTTCATCTTGTCGAAGACCTTCTTGGACTTGCAATCGGTCTTGACGTGGCCCAGTTTGCCACACTCAAAGTAAATGGTCTGACTTGACTTTCCTCTTTTGCTTCCACTAGTGAACTTCTTCTTATAATTTTCGCGTTTGTACATCTACTTGTTAAGCTTTCTTGAGAGCATATCTAATTCTTCCTCGATATCATTGTCATCACTAGATTTCTCATCTTCCATGATCTAAACTGATGGAGGTAGTAGGCTATTTAACTTTAATGCAATCTCCTTTCTTGAGCTCTTTGCACCACCACTAAGTGCTTCTAATCTAGCTCGATCCTTTAGTTCAAACTCATAGACTGTTAGCTCTCCACAAAAAGCATAAAAGGTGTAGTTTCTAAGGTTTTGTGTCAATTGGATGACATATTTCTTTGCATATGATCTTTAGAAAAGCCTATAAGGAACTTGTATATAGAAGTCTCTTGATCATAATTATTTCCAAGATTTTTGATGTCGTTCAAGAGCTTTGTTAACGGAGTGATGGCGGTGGCTATGTCTTCATCAGAGCCAACTCAAAAAGTTTCATAGTGCTCCTCAAGGATCCTCAATTTAGTCTTTTCACTTGAATTATACCCTCATAGTCTACTTCAATCTTCTCCTAAACTTCCTTGGCGGTTTGTCATGCACTAACCCGGTTGAACTCGTTCTCAATTAGTGCACAAAAGAAATGATTCATAGCTCGACCGTTTCTAAGCTCAATCTTTGTCTCATCAACAGTGTAGTCCTTCATGGGCTTGTCTGGTGGACTGTACCTATTTTGTATTGAATCCCACAATCTACTTTGTGTTCTAATATAGAAATTCATCCTAACTTTCCAATGAGCATAGTTTGTTCCATCAAAGTACGTATGCCTACTCAATGATTTTCCTTCCCTAAGGTGAGCCAGATCTAGAGTTTGCGTCCTTGCACAAAAACACTCAAAGATAGATTAGTAACACTTTGAACAACAACCCGCTCTGATACCAATTGAAATCACATCCAAGAGGGGGTGAATTAGGTGTATCGAGAGGTTATCACTTTTTAATAACTTTCAATGAACAACGATGCTCTATGCACGCACAATCAATAATTATAAATACCATGCAATGGTGAAGGGGATATAAGATATGGAAAAGAGACACAAGATTTATAGTGGTTCGATCCAACTGATCTACATCCACTATCTAACCTTTATGGTTAGGATTTTCAAACCTCCACCTATATTAATGATAAGTTTTACAACCTAAGCATGCAAGCCTAGAATGCCAAATCATAAATTAGGAATTCCTATATAGCCTCAACTAGAGTTTATGCCTAGCCTCAACTAGTACATCCCTTGACTTAGATCCCACTAAGTCTTACAACATGTACTTACAAGAAATAGATGAATATAATGAAGTTCAACTTTACAAAAAAAAAATGGCAATAAGTTCAATTACAAGCAAACCACCTAGAGCCTAACAACTCCAATGCATGAAAGTATGATTATAAATAAGATGTATAAGTGTATCACTGATTTTGCACAAATCGTAAAAAAGAAAATGATCAGAGAAAATTGATAAGATTAAATCCAATTTCAAATCTAATAAATAAGTAGTTTGATATAAATCATGTTTAAGCCCTAACTCTTGTTCAAATCAGTCATATGGTTTATAAGATCAAGTTTAAGTGCTAAAGTCAAGACAAATATGTTCAAGAACATAATAGATAATTTCCATACACTAACCACAACTAAAGATGTAGTTTAAACACAAAAAAGCTAGGAAATCAAACTTTCTCACAACCCTAAATCAGAGAGAATTAAATTAGTTATGGAGAAGTGGTTGCACGCCTTATAATACCTCATTGACACCACTTCTGAAGATGATTCGGTAGCCTCAAAAAATTCTAATTGGTTAAACATAAAATCAAGACTTTCGATGTGAAAACTTGGTCACTTATGAGTTTTTAAGCTTGAGAGAATAAAAGAATATTCCAAGGGGTTTGTTAATGGCTTCCAAGCCTTTTTAATAGTTTATAGCTGTCATCTTGATGTAAAGGCTCAAAATCAATCATTGATTCAAAACAAGGCAAAAGTTGTGAGCTTTTTTAAAAAAGTTATTAGGCGCCTATTAGCACTCTGGTGACATCATTAGCGCACTAACAAGTAGGGATCATAAACTAAATAAGTTTTTGCTCTCACATTAGCGACTCCCTAACACACTTACGACTCAATTAAACCTCTGGAAGCATAATGAACATATTTAGTACAAGTCATTGGACCCATTTAGATGGCCCTAATGATTTCACAAATCCCAAAAATTTGATATCTCGGTTTCATGAAACATGTAATGGCCTTCTACAAATATTTTTCTTTCTTTTCAAAAACTATTCAAAATCGAGTTTGGTCTTTCAAAACCAACCACAATATTTTTTCAAACTCAATGCATTGGTAAAAATGAGTTTTCACAACACAAAACAATATAAGATCATTTCTAGTTATGAAACTTAGTTGGTACTTAAGCCGATACTTGAAACATTGGAAAACGTGAAAAATATGGTATGCATGGAACTAATGCATTTGGCTTGCATAATTGGGCTTATATACATTACATAATTTGTAAAACTTATAATGTAATCTTTCTGGTCCTTGTTTCCTTATGTAAGCCGAATCTTAAACTTTACCGGCTATATTTGATTTGTAAGAATTCAATTTTTCTTTTGAACTTGTGATTCCTAACCAAGTTTGGTATTTTGAAAACACATAGCTAAATTTTTAAAATCCTTTCACATTATTTGTTGCCACCAAAATCCCTGGTGGAGTACAAGTGACTAACTATTTAGTCCAACAAGAAGAGCCTAGACCATTCAAATCAAAATTTTTACGAGAGATATGAAAATATTCAACATATGGAGTTCATTTGTAAACTAGGAATTAATTTGTCGGTCAAGGATGATAATAGAGTGAATAACTTCATTAGGCAACAAAATTGGGAGCAACTCACTTAAGACTATAGAAAAAATGAAGTTAAAAGAGTGAGTGAGATTGTGTACGAGTTTTATGCTAATGTGAAGTTCACTTACAAGGATGAGCTAGTGAATGTGAGAGGGATCTTTTTTACCTTAAATAGACGTGAGATTAATAATATCTATAGATTGGGGCACTTAAGTTTGTATGGATCCAAACCGAGTTTCTCGAATAAGTTATATGCGAGACCCTATAACCTATAGCCTTTCAAAGTCATAAAAAGAGCATTGGTTGTCCAATAATAACGAGGCTGGGTCATGGGAGTCAAGAATGTATGAAAGAACATAAAGAAAGGGAGTGTTAGGAAATTTTACATAATGTTGCAAAATTCCCTTATTGCTTCATTATACCTATTTCTTAGTAAGGTGAAATCAACAAGCCAAAATCAGCTTGTCTTTATGAGATTAAAAAGACCGAGGAGATCATTGATGAGATTATCTACAGCAATATGAAGGATTTGATCATGTTAGAAAAAGACAATAAATGTTGTTTCCTATTTTGATCACTCGGATATGCTTAAAGGTCAAAGTGCAATCGAGAAATGAGTGAGAATTTGATATTGAGGCCCAAGCAACCATAAAAGCTTTCATACTTACACTAAAATCACCACTTGTTTATCAAGACTCCGATGAGGAGAGAGATTCAAGGGAACTAGACTTGAGGCCGAGTTATTGGCGAAATGATAAAAGGATCAGGTAGCAGCAGTAGCAGAGGAACTAGCCTAAAAACTAAAAGATGAAGGATATAGAAAAGATGGGAGAAACAAAAGTAGGGATTTCCTAAGGGCTATAAGTTTGTAGACCATAGATTAGAGAGCAGAAAATAGATGGTCCCAAGATCTTTCCACCACCTCCTTCACCACAGGCATCAGAACCACCACTAGAGGACTTGACTCCACGAAAGTAGAGGTTATGGATAGCTGAGATGAGGAGACGGTATAGAGAGGACAAGGCGCATTATCAAGAAGTTGTGTTACAATATCAGCAGGATATAGAGAGGAGAGAGCAATAATGATGGAACGGGTAGCATAATTTCATATTGTTTGTTGATCATAAAAGGGACATAGCTAGATATAAGAGGAGAAAATAGATGAGACCTTCTGATAGGTAACAATTATGACGTGCAGTCCTATTGTTATTATATTAGGAGTCTTTTAGACCTGGGAGATGAGAGGTATATTGATACAATTTTTTTTAAAATTTGGGGTACTTTGTTAATTATTTAGTTATTTAAATCCTATGTTAAGTTTAGTTTCTGATTATATAATTTGTGTTAGTATATATGTTTGTTTATTTTAGTGGTTTCATGTTTCATGCTTATTTTTAAACTTTGAGGATAATGTTTGGTATAAGTTTGGGGCCATCAACACTACACTACACTACAGGAAGTGGTAAGAAAGTTAAGAAATAAGGATAAATACTCAAGTATGATCGTTTAAATCTTAAATTTTGAAGTGGTTAAGGAGGAAAGCATGATAGTGTATAAAGTTTTCATTCTATCTAGTATTTGATTGTTTAAGTAGTATAGATTGGGTTATATATAGTACTATGTAATGAATGAGTAGTTCATTTGCATGTTCATGCCTTAAATTAAAATGGAGGAGCCAACATTCACATTCCATTACTCCAGCTAAGGATGCCCAACCACGGGGTCTTTATTGAAGATAACTCAGTGGAGGAAATATTCTACACTCTTTATGATCCAGATGTAAGCTACGAGTCCCAACAGCTTGATCATTAAGATGATGGTGATGATGCGACATCTGGATAGCGATACTGAGATTTTTTCTTCTCTGTATAATCTTATCCTCAATGTTATTCATGTGAGGTCTTTGGTTGTAATACTGATTGATATGGTATATGTTCGCACTTTGATACATTTGCTTTGGTATGATTTTACAATTTGATATAATGAAATGGTTTGATATGTTTTATTCTATGCAATTATGCTTCGATATATTTAAAATTGTCTTTACTAATTCAATTCATTCTTATGTTATTTTAGTTAACTATTTAATTTATTCGTTTATGCTTCACGAGGTATTTTTTATTTTCATTGGAAAACCTATCTTAATTTTAAACCTTGAGAACAAGGTTTGGAATGAGTTTGGGGGTATTAGGTGAAGTGAAGTATGAAGATGCGAAGTATGGAAGAAATGAAAGGTAGAATCCAAATTATTTGTTTATTCAAAGTTGACCGAATTTTTTAAAATTCTTCACAATATAAGTAATATTTTCCCATTTTGTTTTACTTTACTAAGTTAGGAATAAGAATATGAATATAATTTGACTTTTAATTGAAATGGAAGGGATATATATTATAACCCATGAAAATAAAAATTTCTGATGGAAATAAATTATTATAACTTATTTGACTCCATATAGATTCTCTATACACTAGAGATGTTTAGAGGGGACTGATTATTTTGTGTTAGATATTATAATGGGTAGAAGATTGAAATGATAATATAAGACAAACAAGATAGATCTAAGAATCTTGTTATATAAAGATTATTGATCAAGTTTATATATATATGTATCGAAAAGAACTTATGACACAATTCAGGAGAAAAATAAGTAATAGCCAATAAACTTTACTTAGTTGGAAAAAGTACTTCCTTGATTGTAGTGAAAATGAGAAGAGCTAAAAGTACTTCCTTGATTGTAGTGAAAATGAGAAGAGCTAACAAGAGTTCTGAAATGACAAAATAGAGAGACGTACAAATTCCAAAGGAAATGGAGCTAGAAATCTAACGGTGAGAAAAATGTGAGGAATAATTCCTATAAAAATAATAACGGATTCCAAAGGAAATAGAGCAGAAAACCAAAGGAATATAATATAAAGAAGAAAAGGAATTTATATAATTAAAGAAGAAGAAAGAGAGAGACAAGAAAATGAAGGAAGTTTAAGAAAACTCTTCGAATAAAAAATTTAGCTCGAGTGCATAAAGCTAAGTAAAGTATGTCTTTTGATTCCAACAAAAGAATATGAAATGATTATTACTGGTGAATAAAAGTTCATATTGAATTTGATTGAAGTGATATTTTAAATATTGTTTGAAAAATGAGATTGATTGAGTGATTTTTATATGTTGACATTATATATTAGTTATCTTAAGCTTAAAGTTTGTCAGTAGAGATTGAAAAAACTTATGTAGTGTCTTGATCTTAGTGATTAGTTTAGCTTTGAATTCTGAGGTGTGTTGCACAATTAGGAGGTTTTTCTTTAATTTTTTCTATTATATCATGATTCTTATTTTTATTAAGGTAATATGTTTCTATTTAATTATCAATTCTATTTAAAAATAGGAGTATAATTATGAAATCAGAATGAGAGAAGAAAAAAAGAATATGATTTAGAATATTTCTTTGCTCGGGACAGAAAAATACTGAGTTTAGGGGTATTTGAAAAGTCAATAATTAGACATATTTTATAGTTTATTTTAAGTTAATTTTAGATGTAAAAGACCATATTACATGGGGTTTCTCTTGTTCTTTATATCTCGGGTAATAAATGGAGAATATGAAGAAATGAATGAAAAAGGGAAGATTAAGAAGGAATTAATCAATTGGAAGAAGTATACAAAGAAATATCACCAAGGAAGCAAAGAAGAACTAGAATTTTATACTAGAAATTCTTAACGATTCATGATGGACATTGAATCACTGGCCAAATTGATGGACACAATAAATGGCTAGTGAGCTAAATTTCTTCGATTTACCCAATGATTCTTATCACACCTAAATTGATAGGTAAGATTTCATGAATTTTAGATAACTACGAGTTGTTTAAGTTGTTTTGGGATGTTTACTACTTAGAATTTTATAAATAATAGCCTAAGGTTATGAAATTAGTTGCCCTTGAGTACGTAGATCGAAATTTCATTGCTCTAGGAGCTATTATATATTATTTTCTTATTTTATTGCTTTTGGAGAAGTTTTGAAGATTCAAGTATTTTAATTTAGAGGTATTTTCAACTGTCTTATATTTATATTATTGCAACGTTATTTATGATTATGAATGAGTTGTTAGTTCGATGTAAACAAAGTTCGAACGTGAACTAGATCCATTTGGCAATATAGTTATGATGAGATAAATATGTGCTTAGTGTTTTAAAATAATTACATGCATAGTTTAGAATGTGTATTGTGATATTTGGTTTCATTATCTATTTGAAGTAGTAACTAGGATTGTTTGAAAAGCAAACACCATTTAAATATCATAAGTGAATTTGAAATCTAAATCTAGTGTTGAAGTGGCTTTCCCAAGATGTTAGATTTAGTAGTTTGAAGTTCTCATAAATTTTAATGCGGTTATATTACCTGAAGTTAATGTCTTCATGTAGATAAAGGGGTTAGCTCAATATAATTAGAACATGGTTTTTCCACCTATATAAGGGGAAAATGGCTGACTAAAAGCTTTTACTTAGTTATGATTGGAATTTAATGATTTATCTTATGTTATAAAGCATGCTCATGACTATATGGATTAGATTTACACGTTTGGAATGTAAAACATGTTTATGTTTCATTGTTTTAGATAATTATTTTATATATTTATTTATTATTAAATTTAATCTATTTGATTGATTGTGAAATTAGATTGTGTTAGTTAATTAATATAATATGGATACTTACGTATTATTATATTATAGTTAATTATTAGTTAGTTTAGTTGTTGATATTAAGTATGTTAAAATAAAATTAAAAAAATAATAAAAACATTTCAAATTCCTTTTTCTCAGAAAGGTTTGATAAATCCCTGTGGGGACGATTCTCACTTGCCATTACTACAAAATAATTAAAATATAATATAAAAGGGAAAATTATTGTACACGACTGACACATATCAATGAAATCGAGACTTAAATTCCAAGAATACACTGAGTGACTTCACAGTGCCTTGTGATCTACAAGTGGACAAGTGGTGTTGATACGACACTGGACTCGATTTGGGACATAATCAAACACAAATAGAGTGTTGTAGCACTTCCTCAGTGATTCTCTATGCCTTGAAGTTTTGCACGTACGACGGTGGAAAATCAAAAGACTTAATGTTTTGAATTTGGTGGATTCGCTATATTCCCACTATCCATTTCGATTTATTTCATTTCCATATAAATAGCTAGTGTTTAGATGTCCATAAAGGCTCTCTCTCTGTTAACCTTTTTTAGAGTTCTTTGTAGTTTTGGAGGAAAGTGACGGAGTTCTTGATTCGCATTAAAGGTATTATTTACTTTGTTTTGATTGCTTTAATTTATTTGTATGAGCAGTATTCACTAAGTCCTCTCTGGATTAAGGGGGTTTTTTCATACTTGCAAACTAGATTTACGAGGTTTTCGTTATTGAATTAAAAACTTTATTTGTTGGATTATTGTAACGTTAATTGCATTGATTATAAATCTAATGTTTACACTAGATTAGATTAATCACATTCATCATATGTAAATATAGATAACTCCTTTAGACAACAAAAAACTTCTTTAGACTGTTGGAGCTTTTCCATTCCCTTTTATCCACACTCGACGAAGAACTTGTGGAGGAAATATTAGGTGAGCACAAAATAATCAACGATGCTCAGTAAGTCGGGTTAAGTTACATGCATTAAAAACATCCCATTTATCAGATGCAAGATTAATTAAAGATGGAAGACTCGCAAAATATTAAATATGACAAAAGGAAATAAGCAAAGAAATATTTAAACGAAATATTTGTAAATGCATCAAAATGTGCAAATGCTAGACATGTATGAGGTGACAAACTTCACAACCACACTGATATTCATTAAAGTTGACCTTATTATGGTCGTAGTGGTGTCGAAACTCCATTCCTCGCTCTGTAAAAAGTCTCACCTATCACTAAGTCCACCTCCTTTCCAAAGGCGCATAAAACCTATTATTGGACATTTTTTTAAGACATAGGAATTAATCATATTCTCAATTATTAATTTGTAAGTATGGGCGATTGCCTTACATTGTTCTTCCTTGCACGATCCAACTGTCTTGACTTATGGCCTGATTAAGTAGTTATTAATGCAAGGACTCCTAATGAGCTCAACTAAGTTACCTACATACAATGTCTAATGATGTGCCCAAGTACCTATTATCCAAGTTACATTATTCATATCCAAATAATTTAGTAGAAAGATAAATAAATATAATACCAATAGCATAAATCCCAACTTACCCAGTACGCTAATATCCAAATTCCTAGTTGGACTCGCGAGCATACTCTGAAGTCCCATAAATCTAAATAAATTATATATACATCAATTGCACAATTAAACTCAAACTTTGATAACCAAACTTATTTTCGAAAACCATTTGAAAACCTCGAGACACATTTAAAGTAAATTGAAATGTCTCATTTACATTAGGCCTTGAAGATTAGATTTTAGTTATTTTATTTCTGATTTCATTTCTATTATTTATTTATTTATTTCTTTTTATTTATTTATTTAAAAAAAAAAATTTGGGCCCGGCCATAGGCTAGCCCGGGGTTGGGGCAACACATACGCACCCTCATAAGTGTGGCCCGCCCCTCACAAACCAAGCGTGATCGACCCAACCTTACAAACATGCTTGATTTCAATCCAAGGCCCAATTAGGGAACGCACACACTTTGTGCTACCCCCCTTTCCTATTAGGGAAACTATATTTTGATATAGTTCATCCCATTCTCTTTTAATATATATATTTTCTAAATGGTATTTTAATGTGTAGCAGGTTAAACCTTATACTTTTTTGGAGATTATTTTCATCTTATTGATGTTTGTCTAAACTATCCAAATGGTGATAAATTCTAGAGTTATGAGTCGAGTCCACTAATTCCTTAACATCAAGAATGTTTGCTATCATTACAAGATTAGTTGAAGTTGCTCAAGGAGAAAACACAACAATGTGAGACTCCCAAAGAACGGCTTAATGCTCGACTATTAGAGATGCAATTACAAGGAGATATTGGTGAATTGCTTAAAGATGAGAAATCGAGTAAAGCTTCATGTGATGAGATGGGCTAGCTAATGACTTTAAATAAAAGCGCTTGTTGGGAGGCAACCCAACTTTATTTTATTTGTTTAATTCATTTATTTCTAGTTTATTTAGTTTACTTTACTTTACTTTAGGTTACTTTATTTAAGGTATGCTGCCATTTTAGCTAATCCTAAAATCCATTTATTAATCTTTACATGTTAAAGAAGTCTTGAAATGAAAGAAGGCGAGAATACTTTGTGTTTGTTGTCAGGTTTGACTTTCAATTGAATTCTAATTAGCATGATTTGAGTGATTTATAGGAAGTATATTACCGGCTAGGATTTATGTGTTTTGGGCCTTGGTTGGAAATCAAGAATTTGGGCTCACAAATTCTTGTTGAAGTTTTTATGTTAATTCGTAGATTTATAACTTCATACTCTTATTATGTTAAGACTTCAAAGTTTTTAAAATAAAAGTTCAAAGATCTTTCAAAACTTTTTCAAAAAAATAGGCTAGCGATTTGCCAGTATTTTATAAAATGAAATAGAAAAATTGTTGTATAAATCAACGCTAGTTGACATTATTATATGTTAAAAAATGTAGTTTAGTGATTCAGCAGCGTTCAAACCTATAACGTAAATCGTTGGTCAGGTCGATAAGGCACAGAACCTCGATTCCCACCAAAACCCCTCAATTGCTCGGCACGAATTCGAGTTTCTAAAATATAAACCCAAATTGGTGCACATTTCCATTCGCACTATAAACCCTTGCTCCCCTTCGATTAAGAAATCAAATTATTGTCTAGACTCAACTCTCCAAAGCCTTACTATATCTTATTCAAGTAATTCTCACTTCGATTAAGATTACTATATGATTTCAAAGTTAAGATTTTCGATAGATTTTCAATTTTTCAATCACTTTCAGTTTATTCATGATTTTTAAATTTCTATAGCTTATGAATGATTACTATATGGTTTATAAGGTTTTAAATTGAATGGGTGGTGATTAAAGTTGATCACTCAATTCTCAAATTATTTAGTGAAATACTTCAAATTTTTCCTGAAGTATGATTTTAAATCGAGTTTAGATAATGAAGGTTGTGTTTGAATCAATAGTGTTAAGAAAATATGTTTGGAAGTGGTTTTAAATGTTTAATTTGATAAGAACGAATTATTAACAATCATGTGCAAAATTGAATTTTAAATAGAAATATGAATTTTTTCCAAGTATCTCAATTATTTTTTAATGTTTTATCGATTAGTTAATATCGAGAATGTCTTTAGGAAATTATTTCTAGACAATTATCATTCTTATTATTCCAAGTAAGATTTTTGATTTTTTTTATCGAGAATTTCATTACATTTCACAATCAATCAAAATACATATTACACTTTTTAAAATACCTCTGACAAAAACATATAATTATTTAATATAATGTTTTTGGGGGACTTTTGTCATCTCTATCCTGCGATGATATTTGTATTATGCTATCATATTATTATCTTGTGTAACATTTATATTTCATATGTGGTTTTATTTTACTCTTGACTTGTTCTTGAACCTTGAGGATAAGGTTTGGGTTAAGTTTGAAGGTATTTATGTGAAATGGAGTATACAGAAGCAAAGAATGGAATACTTAAGAGGTTGAATTTATTTGTTTATTCAAAGTTTACTAAAATTTTTAAATTTTTTAAGATATAGGTAATATTTCTTCGTTTTACTTTATTTAGTTGGACAATATGAATTGAATATAATTCGAATTTAAATAGAAGTGATATATTTTTATTACCCATGAAAATAGAAATTGTATGATAGAAATGAATTGTTATACCCTATTTGACTTAATGTAGATTGTGATACGCTAGAGGAGTTTAGAGGGGATTGATTGTTCGTGTTAGACATTATAATAGGTAGAAAATCGAAATGAAAGTGCAAGATAAACAAGCTGGATTTCTAAGAATCTTGTTATACAAAGATTGTTGGTCAAGTATTTTATATATTTATATATATGATAAAAAGAGCTTATGCCACAATTAAGAGAAAAAATAGAAAATTTGCCAATAAATTTTACTGAGTTGAAAAGAATATTTCCTTTACAATAGTGAAAGTGAGAAGAGCTAATAAGAGTTTTTAAATAAAAAATAGAGACACTCACATATTCCAAATGAAAATGGAGCAAGGAATCAAGTGGTAGGAAACATGTCTGGATGAATTCTTATAAAAAACAAAAGAATATGAGTATCCAAAGGGAATGGAGTAGGGAACCATAAGAATATAAAGATGAAAAAAAGATTTAATATACAGAAGAAAGAAAGAAAAAAAGATAAATAGAAAAAGGGAAGGATATTTATAAAAAAACTCTTCTAATAAAATATTTAGCTGAGTGTTTATATCTAAGTTTAGTGAAGTATCATTTTATTCCAACATTAAAAAATAGGATAATTATTGGTGATTAAAAAATCCTATCGACTTTTATTATGGTGGCATTTTAAATATTATTTGAAAATAAGATTGATTTAGTGTTTTTTGTATCTTGAGATTGAATATTAGCTATCGCAAGCTTGATGCTTATCAGTGGAGATTGAGAAAACCTATATAGTAGCTTGACTTGTTAATTGACCGAACTTTAAATTCTGATATGTATTTCATAGCTAAAAGGTTGAGTTATCAAATAAAGGGGTTGTTCTTTAAATCTTTCTATTCTATCATAATTTTTATTTCTATGAGGGTAATATGTTTCTATTTAATGATCACTTCTGTTTAAGAAAAATGTAAATAGTTATGAAATAAAAATATAGAATGAAATAAGAGTATAATTGAGAGTATTCCTTTACTAGGGACAACAAAGTCCTAACTTTAGGGGTATTTGATAAGTCATAAATTAGACACATTTTATAGTACATTTTAGTATGTTTGATAAGGTAAAGTCTCTATAATATTGTCATAATAGCTTATATTTCTCTTTTTAGGTTTTTTAAGTGTATAGTTGAAATCGAGGCAAAAAAGAGTGTGAAATGTATATATTAGTCCTATGGTGGATTTCTTCGAAAAACGTGATGCGCAAATCTCGATGCGGTGAAGTGGGGCCACAACGCTGATTTGGCATAATGATGACATGGTAAAGTATGATGCGGCGTGATGATGATGTGACAACATGTGGTTGGACCGGTGATGACGTAGTGGAGTGTGATTGGTGAAGTGATGTTTCTATGCAAAGTTAGCAAAGAAAGTGATCAAGTGTAGTAGTGTGCATGATAAGCTAATGAACATACGTAAAGAAGACCATGAGATCTGTTTCGATATACATACTGAATAGTTGATAAAGATCTAATGGCTCATGATAACCATGTCTGACATATTGGTCTACACAACTATCCCAATCAGTGGTGCTTCAAGAGCCAAGAGTCGTCCGATTATCCTCAAGATTTGTGCGTAGCTAGTTGATGCAAGAAATTAGTATAAAAAGAGATTTTATTGGAGGTGGGGTTTGATTCATGGTCACCTAAAATCCAATTCGTTGCTTATACCAACTAGGCTACTTGGCCACATGAGTTGGATTAGCAAAGCTATTGAATTTATTTCAACTAAAATAGTCGGAGAAAATAAAGGAGAACGATAAGGGTAATTAGGGGATTCAAACTCAAAACCCTCTACACAATAAACATATGCACCTAACCATCTCAAATAGGTGATCAAATTTATAGAGATTTTGAAGACTTTTTTAATAAAGTAACTAAGTCGAATTAAATCAAATCAAAAGTGATTTACACAAAGTTTGTAACTATCAAGATATGAAGTATCTAGCCTAATCTAGCTTATATAAACCACTCCAGAGGCGAAAATGAAAATGTGAAAAATAGTATAAACAGAATCACCTCCTAATTAACTTTCTCTATCTCCCCCCCATTTCTTTTCTTTTTTATTTTCATTTCTTCTTAACTTTTATGGAGTTTTTTCATAGTTATTAGCTAAGTTTATTTCTAGACCGATGGATTGCTATTATGGTCATAAATCTTTTATGAGATCTTTATTTTAATAGTTCTTACATTATTTAGTATTCTTTGATTCACTAATTTAATAGATTATTATTTACGGATTATAATCATAAACTTTGTATTGCTTGCATAGTTCAAATATTTATTGTTGTATTTTGATTATACATCTAATATAAAGTAGTAACTAGGATTGCTTAATAAGTCTATTATCATTAGATGTCCTAGGTGAATTGAGATATAAGTTTAATATTGAACTAGCTTCCCGAAGGTATTAGGTTTAGTAGTTTGAAGTTTTCACGTAACGAAATGCAGTTTTGTTGCCTAAATTTTAATTTCTTTGAGTATTCAAAAGGTAATTCAATAAAATTAGAACGTGGCTTCTTTACCAGTATAAGGAGAATTGACGGGTTGCTAAGGGCTATCTACTTACTTATCGAATCATTTGAACTTATCTTTTACGATCGATGATTAATTGACTACAACTGAGTTAGTAATTATCTTCGGTCTAGGTTATTTTTATTTGCATTGATTGTCATAATTACTATTTATATTTAGATTAATTTATTTGCATTTAATCCCTTCAATTATTATCTGTATGTTTATTTATTTATTGCTTTCTAAATATTTAAGTTAATTATTAATTAGTATTGAATGACAAAAATAAAACCCTTTTTGATTAAAGAAAGTTACACAATCCATGCGGAGATGATCCCACTTACCACTACTACAAATTTTAAAGTTTAATAAAGATGAAAAACTTAATGTACATACTCGATACGTATCATGTAGCTCCATAAGATCAAGAAAAAATTAATTTACTTGCCCTTTTGGTACATTCGCTTACAGGCGTACGCTTTTTTGCTTATGTAATGCACATACTACATTTCAAAGATGTATGACTAATATTTTCTTAGACTATGTGGAGCATTTTACTGAAATCTTTGTGGATGATTTAACAGTATATGGTAATTCTTTCGATGAAGGCTTACTTCATTTAACTAAAGTACTTAAAAGATATATGGAGAAAAATCCAGCATTGACTTATGAAAAATGTCATTTTATGGTAAATCAGGGACTTATACTAGGACACATAGTATCAATAAAAAGAAGAAGTAGACCCCACTAAAATCCGAGCTATAAAGGCACAATACTCTGACGGAAGTAAGTTCTTTCTTTGGCCATGCAGAATTCTACATACATTTTATGAAAGATTTTTCTAAAACACAACCCTTATGCAAACTTTTGCAAAATGATTTCACCTTCAAGTTTACACCTGAATGCAAGATAGCTTTTAATAATCTAAAAGACACCCTATAACCACACCGCTGATAAAGTCACCATATTTGTTACAACCTCTCGAAATAATGCATGATGCAAGCAATATGCAATAGTAGTTATTTTAGGTCAAAAGTTAGGAAAGGATTCTCATATCATATATTATGCATCAAGAACGTTAGATCCCACCAAACTAAACTATATCAATACAGATAAAGAACTCCTAGTAGTTATGTTTGCATTAGAAAAGTTTAGACTATACTTACTAGCAATAAAAGTAATAGTATACTCAGATCATGCTACACTAAGATATTTGATGGCAAAGAAAGATGTCAAAACAAAATTAATAAGATGGATCGTATTATTATGAGAATTCGATCTTACTATAAAATACAAGAAACATGCCGAAAATTTAGCAGCAAACCATCTAAATAGACTAGAAAATAAAGAACCCTCAATACCATTAAAAGATGAATTTGTAGATGAACATTTATATAAGATATCTATGGTCCTCCAATATAGTCAACTATCTCAATACTAATAGGCTATCATAACATTTAACAAGAGCCTACAATAATTAGATAAAACAAGATTCTAAACATTATTTATGGAATAATCCCGACCTATGAAAATTTTGTTCCGATCAAAAAATTCAAATATGTATTCCACAAATGGAAATACAATCCATCATGGCTCATTGCCATATTTATGTTTGAGGAGGACATATTTTGCCACGACGTACAGCCCGTAAAATATTAGACACAGGATTCTTTTGGCCTACTTTATTCCACAATTGGTATGTTTACTCAAAAGTTTGTCCAAATTGTCAAAGAACCGAAAATTAAGGATGTAGGAATCAAATGCCCCAATTTCCTATTCTGTCTTTTGAAGTATTTGATGTTTAGGGAATAGACTTTATGGAACCTTTTCTACCATCTAATGGAAATATTTATATTTTACTGATCGTAGACTGTGTCTAAGTGGGTAGAAGCTATAGGCACGAAATTTAATGATTCTAAAATAATAGTTAATTTCGTAAAATTAAGGATCTTCACTATTTTTGGAGCACCTAGATTTTTTATTAGTGAAAGAGGTTCACAAATAGAGTTGTCGCTACTATACTTCACAAATTCAATGTTACCTATAGAACATCTACCGCACATCACTCGCAAACTAGTAGACAAGCCAAAACCTTAAACATAAAAATTAAATCAATTTGGGAAAAGGCAGTATGTCCAACACTTAAAGACTGGAGTCTTCATTTAGAAAATGCATTATGGGCATATAGAACTACATTTAAGACATACATAGGTGAGATACCTTATAGGTTAGTTTTTAGTAAAATATGTCATTTACCAGTCGAATTAGAGCATTAGGCATACTAGGCAGTCAAAACATGTAATACGAATTATGATAATGCAACAAAACAATGTATAATTCATATCCAAGAATTGGAATAACTCAGAAATGATGCTTTTTGATAAGTACTCATTAGACTTATGTATAGGGCTAGTTTATTTATATAATTAGTAAATATTCTCCAATAAGCTCTAATCGATGATATTTATGTGTTTTTAGATCTACAAGGCATAAAAGAGACAAATGAGTGATTTCATATGAAATGAGAAGAAAAAACACAAAACTACGAGTGACACCATGGACGACACAAGTAATGCTGTGGAGAATGAATGGAAGGTGTGGAGACTAAAGAATGTCGTACAAACAAGTTAATGTTGTGCATGTAGTGGCACCGCTGTGGGATTAACACAGACGTCGTCAAAAAAATACATAAGTAACGCCATGTCCACTGAAAAAAATACATACGAAAAGTCGGTGCTGAGTCGAAGTTGTTGATGCTTGCCGCAAGTATAACAACTAACTTCTTGTAATAGTGCAATGAATATACGTTGATCACGGATATGGTCCTCAAGGAAAGGTTTTTGCACTAGTTAATTACCTATTTAATTTTGAAATACTGCTAAGGAAATTTTTTTTTAATTGGTTTTATGCTAAAATAATCTAACAAATGAAATCAAAATTTACTTTAACTATTATATTAAGGATATCTTAGTTCACAACTTTAACTAGGTAATTGAATACTACGATTTTCAACAAATTTTACATCTCAATATGTTGTGTGCAATGCGTAATTAAAATATACAAATTTTCTTCAAATCCACTTTAACCCTCCGTTGTGACGGAAAAGATTCTAATATGCAAACTAGAACTCCATCTATCAGTGTGAATAATGTAAGCTCCACATTGAGTAAAGTCATAAATCTTTGGGCTCATAACAAACCGAGTTTACTATCCATGCCTCCCTAATCAACAACTATCGCTCGATGTTGTATGTTTTACGGTTGTATCATTCATGTCCGGGTTAAAAGCTTTAATGGTCATGATAACTCCTAAAATCTTATATCATTAAACACGTGATCAAGATGTCTAAAGCATTATGCTCAAAACCAATACAAATTATAACCATTGCACTTTTTATAATAACTTTCTACTCATATTCAAAGCATAGCATTCATACCATAGTATCCATCGATCCCTAAAATAAATAGACTACTTACTCTTCATTGAAACACACATATCACAATTCATAATAGAAATCATTGCAAATTAGAGGTGAATTTAAATATTAGCTTAAATTAATTGAATTGCGAATGTGAAGTCTTCAATGTTTTCTTCACACAATACTCCTTAATACTAAAATTCAAAGTAAACCTATGCTAAATTGCGTCTGATGGTGGCTAATAGTTGGTATGCGATTAGTTTATCACGCCCTATACCAATTTAAATTTCTTAATAATAATTAGAATTTAACTTGATATAAAACTCCAGCTTCTTATTTTTGTGAGTTTGGCACTGTCACTAATGCCTCGGCGCCTTGTGTGTTATACCACGGTGCCATTACCGCGCCGCCACTGCATTCACTTATTTTGCTCTACTGACCACCAGGTGTTATCCCTGTATGCTGGCCTTCCTTATATGCCACAGTGTTGTCACTATGTCGGACCTCTAGAGTTGATTTCTTCACTTTTTTGCTCTCCCACACCGTGCCTTTCCTTCCCACATTGTCCCTTACTCCTCTGCAGTGCCAACATGTGTAGCCACGATGCCAACCATGTTTTTATACGTTTTCGCTCCATTTCATCTCGTTTTTGCTCATTTGTTTCCTTCGCCCCTTAATTCCTTGAAAATGCAATAACATAATGAATTAGAGCTCATTTAGGGATATTTATATTAAATATACTACAGAATTAACCTTATATATACGTCTAAATAATCACTTATTTGACTGGTGCCAAATTTTTCTCAAAGATTGATCTCTGTTCAGGCTATCATCAGTTGAGGATTCAGTTGAGGATTCGAGAAGAGGACATCAAGAAGACCGTTTTTAGTATAAAATATGGGTTGTTTGAGTTTACAGTCATGCCTTTTGGGCTAACTAAAGCCTAGACAATCTTCATGGACTTGATCCACTAGGTCTTGAGAACATACTTGGAAAAATATGTCATCATATTTATTGATGACATCTTGATTTTCAGTATGACTCATGAGGAGCACGCGAGTCATCTCAGAGCGGTCTTGACGACGTTGACAGAGCACAGAATGTATGTAACATTTGGCAAGTGTGATTTATGGCTGACGACAATGAGATTTCAAGGATATGTCACCAACGATTAGGGTATTTCTGTGGATTTAGAGAAGATTCAGGCAATTATTGATTGGAGGACACCTGAATCTGTTTCTGATATTCGGTGTTTCTTGGAGCTAGAATGGTGTTACCGCCGATTCGTATAGGATTTTTCCTTGATTGCAGCACTGATGACTAGACTAACCAAGAAGAATGTTAGATTTGATTGGTCCGAAGAGTGTGAAAAGGCTTTCTGGAATTAGAATAGGAGATTGATTTCTACACCAATGTTGATATTGTCAAAACTGGGCTAGAGCTGGTCAGTGTATACGGATGCATCAAGTATTGGGCTTATATGTGTTTTGATGTAGAAGGGTAAACCAGTAGCTTACTTGTCCCAACTGTTAAGACCTCATAGGGGAAAATATCCAGTGCATGACTTGGAGCTTGCAGCAGTCATTTTTCAACTAAAGGCTTGGAGGCATTATCTCTACAGAGAGCGGTTTGTACCATACACCAATTATTAGAGTCTGAAATACATTTCCACTCAGAGAGATCTAAACATGCATTAGATGAGATGGCTTGAATTATTAAAGGACTACGACTTCGCTATTCAGTATCACCCAGGGAAAGCGAACACCGTAGTTGACGCATTGAGCAGGAGCGATATCGACAGTCAGACTGTATTGCAACGTATGACACACAAGCATGGCTTATTACAAGAAACGTTAGTTATGTGCATGATAGATGTGTTTACCACTGCCGAGCCGCACATTTGTTGTTAGATAAGAGTTCCGACTGTATCTATTGAGCAGATGACTGAGTGTCAGAGGACTGATGGGCTCTATGAGTGGTTTAGTTATCTAACTCAAGATCCAGAGTGTATGATTGGGCAGAGTCAACAGATTAGTGTTTGAGACACCGAGGGAGGTTGTGGATACCTAAAGTTCTGGAGATATGAGATGAGATTTTGGAAGACTCACACAGGTCTCACTACATAGCTCATCCTAGCCGGACCAATATGTATCACGATTTGAGGTGATTGTTTTGGTGGTTATGGATGAAGGCTGAGGTTGGCAAGTAAGTTAGGAGTTGTTATATTTTCTAGTAGGTTAAGGCTGAGCATTGGAGACCAAGCGATTTACTACAACCACTACCAATTCCATAGTGGAAATAGGAGTACCTTACCATGGATTTTGTCAGCGGATTACCACAGACTTCGATGAGACAAGATGCGATTTGGTTTGTAATTAACAGACTAATGAAATCGGTGCATTTTATTCCTATTTCTATGAGATTTTTATTCCCACAGTTGAGCATTATCTTCGAGAGGGAGATCGTTAGATTGCATGGGGTGCAAGTCTCTATTGTATCTAATCGAGATTCTAGGTTGACTTCAAAATTCTGGGAGGTGATGTAGGAGTATTTTGGCACTAGGTTGCAATTTAGTACAACTTACCATCCTTAAACAGATGGACAGTCTAAGAGACTGATACAAATTTTAGAGGATATGCTTAGGGCTCGTATTTCGCAGTTCGGAGGTTCGTGGGAGGGTTATTTATCGATGCGTGAGTTTGCTTACAATAACAGCTACAAGGCGAGTATCGAGATACTTTCGTTTGAGATGTTGTATGGCAGGCCCTGCACATCACTTGCATGTAGGGCAGCGCCTGAGGATACAACAGGGAAGGGCCAGATATAGTTGTTGATCACATAGATAAGATTAGGTAGATTCGACATAGACTTCAGCTGGTACAAGATACACAAAATAAATATGTGAATAAGTATCATGAGGGTTTGAGCTATGAAGAGGATGACATGGTTTATCTTAAAGGTTGGGATTAAAGGGAAACTGGCGCCGAGATACATATGAACCTTTTGAGTCACAGCATGAGTTGACAGTATGGCTTACACATTGGACTTGTCAGCAGAATAAACTAAGGTTCATCCTATATTTTATATCTCAATGTTGAGGCTGGCTAGGTCGGGGTCGAGACCAATGGTTGACTTGAGACAAATCGAGGTTCGGCCTGATGCGACATATGAGGAGTGAGCGATAGCATTTGTGGATCGCGCGATTTAGACTATTAGGAACAGGGAGATCCCTAAAGCGTTGGTTCATTGGCAGCATCATAGTACAGAAGAACTCACTTGGGAGCTCGAGTCAACTATGCGGGAGCATTACCCTCAGCTATTTCATGGTACGACACTTCAAGTTGTTTAAAATTTTGGGACGAGATTTCTTTTCTAGTTAGGAAGAGTTGTAATGGCCTAGTTTTAATTTTGCCGATATTATTGACTATTTTTAGACTCATATGCCAGCTTAGATCCGAGTGGATGCCACAGATAGATCAGGGCATGTCTAATTAGGTAAATAGTGATTTTACGTGATCTTTGCATATTTACGATGACATATATTAAATTATCTTACCTAGCATCGCAGGTGTGTATTTATATCATTGAATCGAGCGAGATAGAGTAACGAGCATTCACCTCGAAAAATGTGTCAATACGGGTACTAAGCGAGCGAAATGTGGGTACACTAGGTCAGAAAAATAATTTAGATAATCAAATAAATTAAATGTGGCAAATATTAATGATAAATACAGTCTAGGCCAATTGATAGAAATTGGCGACTATGGCGCACCGTGTTATGCGTGCCGAAGTGTGAAACAATAGGTGACGGAATGTAATTGAATAAGACCAAGAATTTGGCGTCTAGTAAAAAGAAAATGGGAACATGCCACCTATACACATAACACCCCAACATGAGGTTCACCGCTCATTTTCATTCACTCTCATTCCACGTTTTCTCTATTCCCTCTCTTCAACACAAAAACAAGAAAAATAGAGTGTAATTCATGGAGAAATTAATAACAACCATTAAGAGTGTGAGATTGTATGAGATCCTTGGAGTCTTGGAAGTGATTTGATAAAGCAAGCAAATAATCAAGGTGAGCATCTCTACTTTCTTTCAACTTCTCCATTTAAAATGAAGCTTAAATGGCTTTTAATGGTGATAGTTGATTGTGGTTGAATGTTTGAGAAAAAGAAGTGTTAGTGGTTGTTGGCTAATGTTGATGATGTAGTTGTATTGTTGTTAGTCGATTTGTATAAAAATAAGAGAAACAGAGAGTTCTCTGTGAAGAAAACGAACTGGGGAGGGGAGAGACGCATGCACGCGTGTGCGTGCGTACGATCCCTAAACTGGGTCGGGTCTAGCCGACCCGGTTGAAGCAAGTCAGACTGATCTGGTTGGACCAGGTTAAACCCCGTCCAAGGACCCACCCCTTTAATTAAATAAAATAATTGTCAAAAATTATTTAAAATAAGTTTTGAATAAAAAAAATTACAAAAAAATAAGAAAAATAGGTAGAAAATTATGAGAAAATTCAAAAAAATAAGAAAAAAATATAAAAAATGAGAAAAGGTAAAAAAAAAATATTCGAGAATTTTTCGGGTGTTCCCAGAATAAATTCGGCGAGGTAGGGGCAGACCAAAGTTAACATGGGATGCATTAATTAGGAGGGATTTGAATGGTTTGCAAAGCTCACCATCAATTGTACTTAATCGAGCACAATGAAAAAGTTTGATCCATGTAGCCGACCCCGGTTAATTTGGGACTGAGGCTATGTTGTTGTTGTTGTTGTTGTTGTTGGCACCCAGTATGCCAAAATCAAACTTTTTGGAATAAAATTTCAATATTTTCGGCCACACATTATAAATTCACTTAATTTGACTCTAAACTAGTTAAAATGGTTTAATTGGACACCAGAAACTTAGGAGACTATAGTCAGGAGTTGGGCGAATATCTCGAGATGTGAGGGAGACTTCGAAGTGCATTTTGAGGTACGTAAGAATCCATTTGAAAGTCACCGAGGGTTTACCATTCCATTATTGATTTTTGATTCCTTGTTATTGTACTCTATTTTGTTATACATTTGGGTTGGTGGTTGAGTTACTCCCACCTGATATTTGTAGTGTACTTTTGGCACGTTAGGCTGTAGCACGTCTAATCGGGCACTCGGTGAATTGCAACCTAAGTCGCATTATGGGTGCACGTGTCGGAAATGCATCGCGAAGAACCAGGTGAAAGGAAGTGAGGGCACTCACCGAAAGGATCCTGGGGTCCGAAGTACAGTTTAGTCTGACTGAGACGAGTACACACTTTGTTTCTCTCGTGTTATCTATTCATGTAATGATCGTAGCACAGTTGCATGTTTAGTTTCCGCATGATAATTTAACATGATTATTGATGTCTATTTACTTTCTTATAAATGCTCGGTGTACTTCGTTTGGAATCTTACTGACTGTACTCTCCATCTGGTTTTTTGTGACAATTAAGTGCAGATCCCAGTACTAGTATGGGTAAGGGGATTCTTGGCAACTTCGTCTGATTACATGCGGTCACTAGTATGTGTTATTTTGATATTTTGCTTTACGTTTGGGGTATTGGGAGACTGTATAGACACTGTACTTGTATATATTACTGCTTATTAGTATTTTCGACTATATACAAAATACTTTCCCGAGTTTTCTACAGTAGAACTTGCTCTTATAAATGATGCTTTATATGATGTTGAATTTAATTATTTTACTTACTTTAAATTTAAGACTTATATTGTTTTAATGCTAAAAGTGATTCAATTATCTAACTAAACTAATTAACCAAATGAGTTAACATGTATATCGAGGAGTCGTGACGTAGCAAAGGATGTTAATGGCGAGTGGGTCAATGTTCTGAAAAGGCTGTGGGTCTGCGACACTCTATATGGCGACCTCGGGACTTGGGCCTGCCATAGTTTACTTTGTCACAGAGGAAAGAAAAATGATTAGATAGAACTTTAGTGAACAGATAATCTGATTGATGAAGAGAGGGAACATAATGGAAATCAAGCACACTAGCAGCCAACTTCTCATGGACTAAATGAGCATCGACTTCAACATGTTTTGTACGAGCATGAAAAATAGTGTTGGATGCAAGAGCTTTTGCACCAGTACTATCACACCACAAAATAAGGCGAGATGAACTGCAAACACCAAGTTGAGACATCAAAGATGTAGTCCATAAGATATCTGAAACCCCATGAGCTAATTCAGTTTTATTTGAAGATCGAGCCATAACAGTTTGTTTCTTTGAGGACGAGAAATAACATTGCCACCGAAAAATAAGCAAGAGCCACTGGTAGGTCTTCTATCATCATAGTCACCAGTCTAGTCTACATCAGTGAAGGAATCAATGTAAAGAGATGAGGAGACTTTGAAGCATAATCCATATGCTAATGAGCCTTTGAGATAACGAAGAACACGTTTGTAGGCCAGCCAGTGTAGATCTATAGGAATCTTGAGGAACTGGCTGAGTTTATTAACAATGAAATTAATGTCTAGCTGATAATAAGTAATATACTACAAAGCCCCAACAGTACTCCTGTACAAGGTAGGATGCATCAAAGAGGGACAACTTCTGACTAACTAAAAAGGGAGTAATAGCATGCCTTGAATCCTGCAACCCAATTTTATGTAGCTGCTCTAGAAGATTTTTCTTTCGAGTTAGATAGATCCCTAAAGAATCTCTGAAGACTTTAAAACCCAGAAAATAATCCACTTTTCCAACATTTTTTAGAGAGAAATAAAAGTCCAACTAAGTGATCAGCTCAGAGACTTGTTGAGAATTAGAACCAGTAGTGAGAATATCATCTACATACACCAGTAACATCAAGAGTGTTCCAAAAAACTTCTTGTAGAACATAGAAACATCTGAAGTGGGATTAACTAATCCCCAACCAATCAAGGCACTCTTGAGCTTAGAGAACCAGGCCTTAAGAGTTTGTTTTATACCATACGAAGCTTAATTGAGTTTGTAGACATGACGAGGAAAAGACTTGTTAACGAGACCCTCTGGTTGAATAATATACACCTCTTCAGTAAGATCATCATTTTGGAAAGCATTATTGACATCAACTTGATGAACATGCCAGTTGCACGTAACTACAAGAATGAAGAGAATTATGTGGAAGAGGGCTTAACAACAAGAGAGTAAGCCTCAAAATAATTAAGACCAAGGGTTTGATGAAAACCCATAGCTACCAAACAAGCTTTGTAGCATTGAATGTCACCAGTTGGAGTTGTCTTAACTTTAAAAACCCATTTACACCCAAGAGGTATAGAGGGAGAAAGAGGAATAAATGTCTAAGTAATATTCTTATTCAAAGCAGAAATTTCATAAACCAGAGCAGTGTACCAATTTTGATCTTCGAGAGCCACCTTAATAGATGAAGGTTCCAACTGAGTTAATAAGGCATGTGGAGAACTGTGAACCAATGCCTTGGGTTTGAAAATCCCATTTTTTCTCCTAGCAATCATAGGATGATTGCTTACATGAGGTGCAGTAGGACTAAGCTTAAAAGGTGCAATTTCGGAAGGTACAAATATAATAGGTGATGTGTGTGAGCTGCGAGATGCTAAAGGTAAGCACTCGTTTGATGAAGAAGGCATTGAAGCAGACACCAAAGCCATATATGATGAAAAGCTTCGTGATGAAAGAACTGGTATTGATGGCACTTAAGGTGATGATGAAGACCTCAGAGGCACTATAATAGGAACGTTTAGTAGAATCTGCTTATTAGGAGAAGAAGAAGTTTGTAAAAGATAATCCTAAAAACATTGATTGAAACACTGAACACCTAATATTTCATAAAATGAATGTCTTCTTCAACGTCTTTTTCTATTGATGAGTTGATTCTACCAGATGTTCCTGTTCCAGTGCCACTGAGGTTTTCATCATTACCTTCTTTGCCATCAATGCCAGCTCTTTCATCACCAAGCTCTTCATCATATTTGGCTTCGGTATCTGCTTAAATGCCTTCTTTTTCAACTGATTGCTTACCTTTAGCATCTCTAGCTCACATACACCACCTATTGTCTCTGTACCTTCTGATGTTGCACCTTCTAAGCTTACTCCTTCTGCACCTCATGTAAGTAATCATCCTATGATTAGTAGGAGCAAAAATGGGATTTTCAAACCCAAGGCCTTGGTTTACACTTCTCCACACGCCTTATTAACTCAATTGGAACCTTCGTCTATTGAGGTGGCGCTCCAAGATCAGAACTGGTACACTGCTATAATTAATGAAATTTTTGCCTTGGATAAGAATAATACTTGGACACTTGTTCCTCTTTCTCCCTCTATGAACCTTGTTAGCTGTAAATGGGTTTTTAAAGTCAAGACAACTCCAACCGATGCCATTCAATGCTACAAAGCTCGTTTGGGAGCTAGGTTTTCAACAAACCCCTGGTCTTAATTATTTTGATACTTACTCTCTAGTTGTTAAGCCCTCTTCCATCATCATTCCTTTCATTCTTGTAGTTAATTACAACTGGCATGTCCATCAAGTTGATGTTAATAATGCTTTCCTAAATGATGATCTTACGAAAGAGGTGTATATGATTCAACCTGAGGGTTTCATTAACAAGTCTTTTCCTCATCATGTCTGCAAACTCATTAAAGCTTTGTATGGTCTAAAACAAGCTCCTAAGGCCTAATTCTTTAAGCTCAAAAATGCCTTGATTAGTTGGGGATTAGTCAATTCCACTTCTGACGTTTCTATGTTCTTCAAGAAGTCTTCTAGATCACTTTTGATGTTACTGGTGTGTGTGTGTGGATGACATTCTCATTACTGGTTCTAATTCTCACCAAGTCTCTCAGTTGATCACTTGGTTGGACTCTTGTTTCTCCTTCAAAAACTTTGGATAAGTGGATTATTTTTTGGGTTTTAAAGTCTTCAGATATTTTTCAGGGATCTATCTAACTCAGCAGAAATATCTTCTGGAGCTGCTACATAAAACTGGGCTGCAGAATTTAAAGCATGTTGTTACTCCCTTTTCAGTTGGTCAGAAGTTATCCTTATTTGATGGGAAACCTTTCACTGATCCTACCTTGTACAGGAGTAGTGTCGGGGCTTTGCAGTACCTCACTTACTCTCGGCTAGACATTAGTTTCATTGTTAATAAACTCATTTAGTTCCTCAAGAGTCCTACCGATCTACATTGTCTCGCCCGGAAATGTGTTCTTCGTTACCTCAAAGGCTCCTTGGCTTGTGGATTGTGCTTTAAACCTTCTCATCTCTTCACACTGAGTCCTCCACTGATGCGAACTGGGTTGGTGACTATGATGACAGAAGATCTACAACTGGCTCTTGTTTATTTTTATGTGGCAATCTTGTCTCTTAGTCCTCAAATAAACAAACTATTGTGGCTCGATCTTCAACTGAAACTGAATATAGAGTTTTAGTTCATGGGGTTTTAGTAATCTTGTGGACTACATCTTTGCTGTCTGAACTTGGTGTTTGTAGTTCATCTCGCCCTGTTTTGTGGTGTGACAGTACAGGTGCTAAAGCTCATGCATCCAACCCTATTTTTTATGCTCGTACAAAACATGTTGAAGTTGATGCTCATTTTGTCTGTGAGAAGTTCCTTGCTGGTCTATTTGATCTTCGTTATGTTCCCTCTCTTCATCAATCAGCTGATATGTTGACCAAAGTTCTATTTGGTCCTCATTTTTCTTTCCTTTGTAGCAAAATAAACCTTGTGCCTTTCCCTCGGTTTTCTTCGAGGGGGAATGTTAAAAATAGGACCGATAGAGGTAGTTTAGTTCAACTAAACAATGCACAATGTGTCTACTCTGATTATGGTTAGGCTTTAACTGTAGTTAACGTACCATAGTTTAACTCCAATGTAACAGAATTAGTTAGATAGTTGAGTAATTAGTTGTCTAGGTGGTCTACATATATCTTGTAATAACGTGCTTGGCAAGCTAATCAAAAGAGTTATTCATTTTGTGAAATATTGTGTGTCATGTGTTTCTTGAACACAGTGTTCTTCATTGTTCTGTGTTGATTGATCAATCTCTTTAGGTTTGATCTTAACACCCCCATTTCAATCCACCCAACCCATCTAATGCGGAGGGATCATCAATCATCACCGATTCAACATCCCCTCTCTCTCTCTCTCCATCTCGTCGCCTCTGCATGAGGTGCGCCGCCGCCGTCCGTCTTCTTGCCTCTACTTGAAGCGCACTGCCACCACAGCCCCTGGTAAGCACTGCCTCCACCACAGCTCCCCACAGCCACAGCCCATGAAGAGCACCGCCGTCACCTCTGTCTGAAGAGCACCGTCGCTGCCTGTTTTCTCGCCGCCGTCGCCCCTGCTGGACCGATTGAGTGACATCTTCTGGCATTCATTTAAAGGTGATGCATTTTCATTTACAGAGACGGAACATACAATGATTCATAGATCACTGTAATTAGGATATGATGCCCATGGGGCTTCCTGCAAATAATACACACAAAAAATTGATTTTGTGAAGGGTTCAACCCTGATATAGATGATCAAGATTGTTTAAAATTTGGACTGGCAAATAGAGGGGTTTGGGTCGTTGGTCTTGGGTTTGTTGCTGGCCGAAGGGTACCACCGTCGCCGCCCTTGCCCCTGGTGAGCACCGTGCCCTTCCGCTGCCCTTCACCAGTGCATTCCGCCACTTGTGTTTTGGTATTTGTTGTTGTTAGGTATTTTTTTTTTCTGACTTTTTTGTCAAATCAGTTTTTCAAAAAATTATGCGATTTGATTGTTCTAGGTTTTGGTTAGTGATTTTGATGATGATTTTGTGAATCTAATCTAAAATGGGATTATCAAACCCATTATCGAATCATTAGATATATGACAAGGTTTTAGCAAAGAAGCTTTGTTGAGGTTTCCTTGGAAATGATCAACTACAATCACCCAATAAAAAAGAAAATAGATCCATCTGTCCTTTCATCAAAAAAAAAAAAGAAAAAAAAGAAAATAGATATTCAATCCATGGTATAAATTCATATTTACCAATGTAGATACTCTGATTTAGAGTTTTTGTACTCTGATTTAGAGTTTTTGTTTTGCGCGAGACACCGCAATTCCTAGTTATGTATGCATGGTTGATTGGCATGAAAAGCTACATTAGTAGGACTTGATGAGATTAATAAATATGAGTACTGATTCGATGTGGTGGGTGATTTTTTGATGTGGTGAACAACAATTGATCATCATTGGCTTTTTAAGGAGCTCAATAAAGAATATATGATGAAATGCACATTCTCTAACTTTTAAATTATGAATTCGTTCAGTTGTTTATGTATCTTTAGTTGGTCCTCTTGTGCTTTCCTACACCAATCTTTTATTCATGTGATTTAATCAAAAAAAAAATCCTTATCAATTATGATGATGAATTGAAACGACACTAGCTTAACTATATGGTGTATGTATCAAAGACAACAAAATTAAACCTTCTAAGTACCAAGGTGGAAAAAAAATTAGCACATTTAATAACTATTGTGATTTATTCAAATCAAAAGCAAATTGAGAACCCATAGGCACCGCATAACTGCATGGGTGAACTCAAGCTTGTTCGAATTAATGTTATAAACCAGAAGATTAAAGAGCAATTGCCGCATTTTATGAAATCAATAATAAGTATATGCTAGGAAAGTTAAAACTTTTATTAATACATAAATCTTTTGAAATACAATTAATGCATAAATTCACTTAGAATACAATTTTTCATGTTAGCCAAGTTAAAAATCAAAATATTTATTAACTTGAAAGACACGTTTAAGACATATTTATTAATTAGGCAAATGCCACATTTAATTACTTATCTTAGACTAAGAGAAAATAAAATAAAAATTAATGGAACGGGTATTTAATTCATAATTCTATTAGTAATTTTACTTAGGAGTTATTAAGTGGTCTAAACGTAGAAAACTTGTAATGGTTCTTATCAAAGTATATGCATATAATTACGTAAAAAAGTATATCCATATAATTATATAAAAAAGTATATCCGTATACTAAATTATATATGGTAGAAAATTGTATGACAATTAACATAAAATTAATAAAATTTTACAAAGATTACTATTAGTTTTACGTGGAAACGCAAAGACATTTTACAGCGACATGGACCTGATAATAAAAACTCGACATTGTATTAATGATTACAAAAAAACCAACTACAAAAAATATTACGACATTAAAACTCAGAGAAAAAAATTCTACAATCTTACATTTATACATTTGTTCATTAAAGTAGCTTTAATTTTTAATTTATTTTATAATGTATATATAGATGTCAATAGAGATTGATATGGCAGGTAGAAGTAGAGAATGTATATACACTAAGCTAGAGAAAGGCTTAGTCCGGTGGGAGTTCATGGAGAAAGTGAGGAGCGAGTTCATTGAATTTGCTAAGGTTCTTAGTAGGGAATACCACCTCGAAGGATGAATCCGCTGCCTTTGCAATTGAACCAAATGTCGTAATGTCACCTACTCCGATGGGACACAGTCGAGTATCATATATGTAGGTGGCGCTTCATCACTGAATATTATATTTGGTACAAACGCGTGGAATCGAGATGCTTCAAGACGTAGCAGAATCGAGTTTTGATTTGGATCACAATATTGATGAGTATCCAAACCTTGAAGCACAACAATTATACGATATAATTGATGCAAGTAATCAACAATTGTGGCATGATTGTGAGAACATGACCAAACTATTTGCATTGACGAGGCTGCTGACGATAAAAGCATAACATGGTATTTCTAAACGGGCATTTGATAAAACTTTACGACTTTGAAAGGATTCGTTACCAACAAACAATGCATTAGTTGATAATTTTTATGGGACCAAACAATTGATGCGAGGGATGGGCTTACCGGTGGAGAATATTGATTGTTGCGAAGAAAATTGTATGATTTATTGGGGGATTGACGTTAAATTGATTGAGTGCAAGCTTTGTGGCAAGTCGAGGTATAAGATTTCACGGAGGGGTGATCGCGAGGGTAACATGATACTGCGTGTTTCCATGAAGATGTATTACTTTCCTTTGGCGCCCGAATTGCAACGTTTGTATGTTTCTAAACAAACGACGGAACACATGCGATGGCACACTGAGCATGTCCCGAGAGGTGATGTCATGCAACATTGTTCCAACTCACGTGCTTGGAAGCATTTAATGAGGTGAACTACAACTTCAATAATTAAATTCGTAATGTTTGATTAGGGTTATGGACATATGAATTCCAACTTTTCTTGCAATCTGGGGAGCAGTATTCATCTTGATCAGTGATTTTGCCCTCGTACAATCTTTCGTCATTGATGTGTATGAAGAGAGAATTTATAATATGTTATTGATTGTGATTGTGCCCAGACTAGATAGCCCTAGACATCGAATAGATGTATTTTTACGATCATTGTGAAAGAGTTGTTGGATTTGTGATTTTATGGAGTGCCCACATACGATGTTTCGACAAGGAAAAACTTACTTATGGGGGTTGTACTTATGTGGACGAGTAGTGACTTTCCTGCCTACATCATGCTTTCAGGGTAGAGCACTCATGGCAAGAGGGCTTGTTCATATTGCGTGGATGATACAAACACATTCTAATTAAGACATAGAAGGAAGAAATCTTGGTTCGATTATCACTGTTGATTTTTGCCATTGAGTTCGGCCACTTTGTGGAGGGATAGAGTCAACTTTTTGAAGGAAAAAGTGTTTTGCATGACGAGCCTCCTCCTATTAGATCAGGCGAGGATATCGTAAGAGAAATCGATGAGTTGGGGTTAATGAAAGTTACCGATATAGGTTCTAAAGCAAAAAATGCAAAGATTGTAAAGAAATATAAATGGAGGAAGAGAAGCATACTTTAGGATTTGCCTTATTAGAAGACTAATCTCATCCGGAACAATCTCGACATAATGCACATTGAGAATAATGTTTTTGATAATATCTTCAATACAGTGTTGGGTATTCTAGGAAAGACTAAAAACAACACTAAGTCTAAAAGGGACAGATGAAATCTGCTCACTTCTAGACTTAGTTTTGATGAAGAGACACAATCCTATCAGACATCAGATTATGCTCTTGATAAAAATCGGAAGCAAGTGTTGTGCAAATGGTTGTGCGAGCTGTGTTTTCCCGATGGTCATGCGTTAAATATTGGTCGTTGCGTGGATTCAAAAAAGTTGAGGATGTTCAGAATAAAGAGTCATGAGTGTCACATTTTTATGCAATGATTGATTCTAATTGCATTTCAATAAATCTTGCTTGATGACGTAGGGCGCGCCCTGATTAAGTTGAGCATCTTGTTTTGAGGCCTAACCTCACGAAATATAAAGGTTGAAGATATGGACGTTTTGCACTCCAACATTCCCAAAATATTATGCAAGTTGTAAATGATTTTTCCGCCTAGTTTCTTCAACTCGATGGAGCACCTCCCCGTACACTTAGCAAACGAGACATGTATTTCGAGCCCAGTTCAGTTTGGGTGGATGTATTCATTCAAGATGTATTTTTGTCGACAAATTCTTTTTCATGATACGTGCTTTGAAAATCTTAAAACTGCTCAAATTTCTTAACAACTTAGGCTTCATAAGCATATCAAAAATAATGTTAGAAACAAAGCTCATGTTGAGGGCTTAATATGTAATGCATATTTGGTATGGGAGGCAACTTCTTTTTCTTCGTACTACTTTGAAGACCATGTTAGCACATTACGTCAACGAGTTGAATGTAACGACGATGGCTGAGTTGGACCCAGTGCTCACATAATCGAAAAGGCAATACCTCATAGATAATAAACAAATCGCCGCTTAAACATATGTGCTACTTAATTTCCCCGAAGTATTACCATATGTCGAGTAAGTTAATTTAGAAAGTTTTAATTCAAAAAAATCATTATTTTTTCAATTACTTCTCCTTACTAAAAAAATTACTTGGGTTTCATTATTCCTTACAACATTTTTTTTATCAAAGATCGTTGGGAACAGGTTCAGGACTTTACTGATGCTGGCATTGATTCGTAACTTGAAAAATAACTTTCTAAATGGTTTAAATAATACGTAAGACATCTTACATTTTCATATTCGTAAATTATATATTTTGATATAGATTTATATTCCAATTTTCAACATAAGTAACTACATGAATACGGGCATAATATTCTATAATTGATAAGACGATTCTTGACCTCTCGAATGTGCCATTTCGTCATTTTCTTGTGCATCCAACATATTTTGTCAATAGGTACAAATATCAAATTGAGTCGTATATCGCCAATAGCTCAATACAAAGTTTTGGTGTTTGTGTGAATACCGATAATGAGTACGACTACTATTAAAAACTTCAAGAAGGTACTCAACTAGAGTACAAAGATAATAAAAACAATAGTATTCAAGTGCGATTGGTTCGATCCTACACTTAACTTGGGTACGTGATCTCATTGTTCCCTCGATTTAGTGGAGGTCCATCGAACTCAGCGATTCAACAAGTATGAGCCATTTATTATAGCGATGCAAGCATGCAAAGTTTACTACCTATCTTACCCATATTTGAGAAGAGAACAAAAGGATTGGTTGGCCATTTGGAAGATTCAACAAAGATTTGCGGAGGAAGTGGTTATCGTTAGAAGCACTGAAATTGTCGCAAGTGATGTCGCCTTCCAAGAGCACGAACTAACTCCTCACCTTATCAATGTCGAGTTTGACCTTACGAGATCATGGATTGATCATAAAGATTCCCACCTAACCATCGAAGAAGAAATCGACCGAGATGATGGTCAAGAGGATGACGAAGAGTTGCATTCGTCATTCAATAGTGATGGTGATAAGGATTTGAATGATAGTAATTGATGTTTGTTTGGTTAGCTTCTATACTCTTTACATATATTTAATATGTCTCACTTTCTTTGAAAATTATTTGATTACGTTATTCGTAATTTTTAAATTTTTAAGTATGGCTCGTAGGGAGGTCATTAGAGATGAGACATTTCAGTAGTCGCCACCAGATCCGGACTGCCTATGATCAGAAGGCAAATGCTAGGTTCATTGCCATATTGAAAACCATGCGTAGAGAAGGGGTCTACCCAGGGTTTTGTAGGCAAGAAGCTTGGTAGGTTTATGAGACTTGTTGGAAGACTGATACTTTCAAGAACAGGTCAGAGAAAGCAAGGAAGAATATGATAACCAAGAAGGAAGGACCTAGGACTGGTGTGTCAACACACAGTGGTGGATCGACATCTTTTGAGACATACAATGATCGGTTGGTAAGTAAACTCTAAGAATATAGAGTAATTTTTGTTGTGAAGTATTTTATCTTTTGATGCACTAACTAATAACTTGTTTCGCGTAGGAGACGAGACTTGGAAGGCCCATAGTGGTAAATGAATTGTACCTTCACACCCATACCAAAAAGCATAATGGGAAGATTTTTATAAGTGTGTAATAGTTGTCTAAATTATTTTAGTTTATTATATATAGATTAAAGAATAATGTTCCTTAAAAGAAGCTCATATTATATACTACTTATTTAATTTTGTAGGCTAAGTTCGAAAGGATGAATTAGAAGTTGACTCAAGTGGATCCAAACATACCAATCGACAATAATGACTTGTTCTACTAGGTAGTGGGTGTGAACAAAGGTCGTGTGTATGGGTTAGGATAGCATAGGGATAGCAGTAATAAGAATCTATGAGGTAGCATCTCTACAGAGCCAAAAGTTCATCGAGAGGAGCTCGAGGAGCTTCGAGTAGATTTTGATAAGAGATTTAAGGCCCAGCAGCAAACCTTTGTAGACTAGAAGGTGATGTATGAGCGACAGATCGCCCAACTCCAGCATATGTTAATGCAATCCTTGCACCGAGGATATCCTGACATGGGCTCCACCGCGAAAGCACATCAGCCACCACTTTCAGCCCCTCTACCGACAGTTTTGGACTCTGGTAGAGTCTTTATTACAATCCATCTCTAATCCTTCTCTGATGCATTGCTATGTAAGACGGGTTAGAGACGGATTATCCATTGCTAATTCAGAGATGGAATAGAAATCCATCGTTGACTGGTAAACATCTAGGTTTTTAATATTGAGCAAATTTTATTGCTTATCCGTCCCTGATCGGATTTGCAATTGAGTTTGCCTTATTTAGAGAAAAAAAACCCGTCTCTATTTGGCTCTGTTTTTCTAGTGTCCGTTGATGCATAGGAAGATATGTCGAATTATATAAAGTTTTTGAAAGACATAATGGCAAGGAAAGTGCTACTGGAAAAATATGAAACGGTAAACTTGACAGAAGAATGTAGTGCTATTTTACAAAGGAAGTTACCTCAAAAGTTGAACTCGGGAAGTGTTTTTCATTCCATGCACTATAGGAGTACATCTGTTTGATAAGGTCTTATGTGATGTGGAGGCAAGTATAAATTTGGTGCTGTTATCAATTTTAAAGAAGTAGGTTTAGGAGAAGTTAAGCCAATAAACAAGACTTTGCAATTAGCATATCAATCAATAATGTATCCAAAAGGAGTGATTAAAGATGTACTGGTAAAAGCAGATCGATTAGTGACATATCTAATAGGATTGATTGAAGATGTATTAGTAAACGTGGATAAGTTCATTTTTTTTCGTTGATTTTGTAGTGCTTGACATGGAAGAGGACGCAGAGGTACCATTAATTTTTGGGAAACCAGGATGCAGAGGTACCATTAATTTTAGGGAGACCATTTCTAGCAAATTCAAGAGCAGTGATAGATGTTTAAGAAGGAGAATTAAGGTTACAAGTAAATGACGAGGATGTTTTGTTCAATATCTATAAGACCTTGAAATTCTCAAGTTAGGGGAGCATTGTAAACTTATTGAAGTCTGAGATCTAGTGTCTGATTATGTTTCTAAGATAGTAAAGGAATATACTCCAGAGCATTATCTAGTTCAAAGCATAACAACAAATTTTATGATTCAGGGTGAACTTTAGAAGGCAGTCAATGCTCTATCACCATTAAGACGCCCAACGTTTCATAAATGTTTTGAGAAACTGGAAACAAAATTGGAAAGTGCAGTTATTGAACCAATAGTGGAGTTAAAGCCTTTGCCAGAGCATTTGAGATATGCTTACTAAGGAGAAAACTCAATATATCTTGTTATTATTTTTGCAGCTTTGACTGAACTGGAGGAAAAAAATTTGCTTCGAGTTTTGAGAGAGCACAGGTCAACATTAGGATGTACAATTAAAGATCTAAGAGGAATTAGTCTGACTGTCTACATGCATAAAACTTTAATGAAAGAAAATCATAAACAATCAATTGATTCTCAAAGGCAGTTAAATCCGGTAATAGAAAAATTGGTAAAGGATGAGATTTTAAAATGGTTGAACAACGAAATTATCTATGTTATTTCTGATAGTTCATGGATTTCACCATACCAAAGAAATGAGGAATGACCATTTTTCAGACTAAAAATGGGGAGACCTTGTCTACAAGAACAATAACTAGTTAGAGAGTTTGCATTGATTATCGAAAGTTAAATAAGGCTACACGAAAACATCACTTCTCATTACCGATCATTGATCATATATTGGATAGGTTAGCAGGTTATGACTATTATTTTTTCTTAAATGGGTATTCGGGATATAATCAAATTCCTATAGCACCAGAAGATCAGGAGAAAACTATTTTTACCTATCCTTATAGAACATTTGTGTTTAGAAAGATGTCATTTGGATTGTGCAACGTGCCAGCAACATTTCAAAGATATGTGAGAGCTATTTTCTCTGATATGGTATAGGATATTATAAAGGTATTTATAGATGATTTTTCTATATATAGAGCATCATTCGACTTACGCTTACAAAATTTGACCTTGGTATTGAAAAGATGTCAAGCACAAATTTAGTACTTATTTGAGAAAATTGTCATTTCGTTCGAGAATGAATTCTTTTGTTACATAGAGTGTCTCCTCATGGATTAGAGGTTGATAGAGCAAAAATAACGCGAATCAAGAAACTTCTTATACCAAGAAGGATTACAGATATATAGAGCTTTTTAGGACATGCGGGTTTCTACAGAAGGTTTATCAATGATTTTTCAAAGATCACTAAACCATTGTGCACGTTGTTGAAAATAAATGTTGCATTTGAAATGAGTCAAAAGTGTGCAAACACATTTGAGACCTTGAAAGTAGTTTTGGTTTCAACACCAATAGTGGCAGTACTAGATTAGGAATCTGACTTTGAAAATAATGTGCGATGCAAGTGATTATACTGTAGGAACAGTGTTATGCCAGTTGAAATATAGAACATTTAGAGTTATATACTATGCAAGAAAGACATTAGATCCAACACAAGAAAATCATAGTACCATAGAAAAGGAGCTATTAGCAGTAGTGTTCGCATATTACAAGTTTAGAGCTTACATAGTGGGATCAAAAGTCAATGTGTGCATTGACCATACTGAAATTCATTACTTCTTTGCAAAGAAGGATGCAAAACCAAGGATGATTGATGGGTTTTATTACTGCAAGAGTTTGATTTGAGAATTAAAGATAAAAAAGGGAATTGACAATTTGGTTACGGACCATCTATCTAGGTTACCACATAAAGAAGGTGATACATGGAAGGCGGTAACCGAAATATTCGCGGATGAGTAATTATTTCAAACATCGAAAGTCATGGAGTTACTCGATCTAGACTCGGACAAAAATGATCGAAAAGGCATCTAGCTGAAGACGATAAATGAAGCGCTAGTGGGAGGTAGGCCAAGGGTTTTTAATATCAGTTTTTGAATTTCAACTATTTATTTTGTTTAGATAGAACAATCCAAATGTTTTACTAAGTATTTTTCTAATTTTAACAAGTTTTGTGCTAAATGTGTAGAAAATACCATTTATCGGGTGAATTTTCATTGGGATGGAGAAGTCTCAACATACTCAGCAAAGAGCCTAAACGAGTAAAGGAATTAGAGTGGTAAATGTCAGGTACATTGACAAACCAAGGTAAGTTTTTACTAAGTTTTTATATATACATGATATTTCACGCTGTCCCGACGCCTTGTGTAGTGATACTTAGCACCGAGATAATGCCAATAGCGAGTTAAATAAAATATTTACAAATTATTTAGAATGACTAGTTTGACGTCGTGTACAAACATAGCGCCATGAGCTAACACAGACGGCAACAGGAAAACACTAACCTAAAAGAGCATTTCATGTGCTTAATAGGCTTGACGCTTTGACCACATTGTAGCGGCCTCCTACCCTATAAGGAACTGCGTTGACATCTAAAAGCGTTTTTAAAACCCTTCCAAACATAAATGTACAACTTATTCCAAACACCACCAACCAAGAATACATCCCTCTAGATACCTCGTTTGAGCAGTTTTAAGTGAAATAAAAGTGTTTCTAATGATCAAGAATGAAAAGGAAGTCACATTATGGATTTACACAAAAGAGGAGAGCTAGGGCATCGATTTTGAGAATGAAACAAAATAGCTATAGGTTCGTAGTTTTGAGCAAAGTGAGAAAGCTTTAATTGATAGAAACTTGGAGAAATAATTTACACCAGAAAATAGTCCGACATTAAGGTAAAATTCAATTTCATTGGTTATGCTTTGAGTTTTGATATTTGGAATGAAATTGGCTTGGATTGTGGAAATTTAGATTTTCGGACAGGAATTCGACGTTGTGTGTATTTAAGGCAGAATGTGGAGTATTAGGAATTAGTGTTTGTCATTTTGAGTTAATTGGCAAGTAAATGGCCCTTGTTAATGAAAATTTTGACTATAGGTGATTTGAAGACCCGTTGTTGATTCGTTGTAGTTGTCATGAGTTTTTGCAAGATTGTGAAGAACAAGGAGGCAAGCAAGACAAGTTAGTGAAGTTAGGGCTAATGACAATAAGGCATCAACCTCGGGAGCTCAAAATGAAGATGCCCCGAGAACATTCAAATCGAAGTTCTATGTTAGTGCGGAGGCAAAAAAGAAATATAAAACTATACATAATAGAGACTTCATCTACGAGAAAGGCATAGACCTCCTAGCCAAGTATGATAATAGACTAAATAGTTTTATTAGGTAATGGGGATATGAACTATTCACGCAATACTATAGGAAGAATAGATTTCGTAGAGTACATCAAATGGTTTTGGAATTTTATGACAATGCATAGCTCACAAAGAAAGGAGATCCTCTATGGGTGAAAGGAGTACATCTCCCATTCAATGAGCACTACATAAATGGTATCTATGGGTTAAAATATTTGAGTAGGAACGGAGACCCATAGACCTTCCCAGCTGATTTATATGAGAGACCCTACAACCTATATTCTTTTAGAACAATAGAAATAACATTAATTGTCCTAGGACAAAGAGGATGGATAAAAAGAGCCGATAATTTGCCAAAACACATTAAAAAGGCGAGTGTACGAAAAATTTATAGAATGTGACAATATTGTATGGTTGCTTCACTGTACCTAAATAATCAACAGGTTTAGATAAACAAACCCAAGGGCATTTGTTTATATGAAATTACAAAGAATGGGAGGATAAATATAGGGGAGATCATTTAGAAGAATTTGAGGGAGTCAATCTTGACTAAAAGAGGCAAAAAGTTATTATTTCCAATCCTCGTAACCCACATATGCTTGAAGGTTGGAGTGAGGTTTATCCGAGATGAAGAATTTGATTTTGAAGCCTAAGCAGTAATTTGAAAAAGAGGTTATGTTAACCTTGAAATCACCAAATGGATACAAGGACTTTGAAGATGAAAGAGAAATCCCAGAGAGGGGTAGACTTGATGCCAAGCTGTTAGCCAAGGAAGCCAAGGATCAAGCAGCAACAACAATGGAGTTTGCCCAAGAGATGAGGAATAAAGGATATGGAAAGATGAGTATAACCAATAAGGATTTGTTGAGGGCTACGAGTTTGTAAACCCTTTTATATGAGAGCATGACTTGGATGGTCCTAAATTTTTTCACCACCTCTACCATCACAAGCATCGATACCACCACCTAAGGTTTTGACTCCATGATAGCAAAGACTATAGATTACTTAGATGCAAAGAAATTATAAAGAGGATATGGCACAATATCATGGAGCCTTGAGAAGATTGAGCAAGACAAGTAGAGAAGGATTCGACACTGACTGAATAGATAGAGAAATTTATTGTTATTCGCAGATCATCAGAGAGACATAACTTGATATGAGGAGAGCAGAAGGTGGAGATCTACTTATAGGTCTATCACATTTTCACAGCACCGAATTATATGTTCGATCCAGAATAGTGCAGAACAGAAAAGTGAAGCGTCCTTTGACACCATCTTTTGCTAGGGCTGATGATGATGCATAGTTCTAAAGTCTAAGCCTTAGTATTTCTCTAGATCTTGGGGAGATGAGTGATAAATTTATACTGATTATTTTTAATTTGGGATATTTGACACATTAGTAGTTATTTAAGCTTTATTTTTACGCAATTTTATGTTTCTTATTATGCAGTTATCAAATTATATCATCCATGTTTTTGATCATCCATGTTTTTGTTGTTTAGTGTTTTTATTTTTCATGCTTATTTTTAAACCTTAAGGACAATGTTTGGATTAAGTTTAAGGGCATCAACACTAAGGATAGTGGTAAGAAATGATGAATTAAGGATGAATATCACAGGTATGATCGTAAAATTTTGTTTTTGAAGTAGTTAAAAAGGAAGAATGGTAGTATATTTTGGTTAATTCTTTTTCATTTACTTATTATTTAAATGTGTATAAGTAGTATAGATTAGCTTATATATAGTAGAATAGTAATAAATGAATAAATTAATTCATTTACAACGTTCATGCATTTAATTGAGGTGGAGTAAGAATACAAGTATATGTTGATATGAAATTCAAGAAAACGTTATTATTTTTGAAGAAAATATGAATTGTAGCAAACAACTGTATGATTTCATGATTAGAAACTTAAAGTTAGGGAATACCATGAACTTGAAACAAAAGCAAGAAGATTAACAGAACACTTCTTGTGGAAAAAGTTAGGTCTATAAAGAATTCTATAATAAGTATAAATCTTACTTGAGTATAAAGTAAATAAAGACTTAGTACTAAAAGGGGAGAAGATAAGCATGATGTTTAATAAAAAGTTGGAATCAAAACTTGCATATTAAAAGTGAAAGTGAAAAGTGATAACGAGAGTTTAAAAAAATAGAAAGAGTCCCACGTGTTCTACAGGAAAAGGAGCAGAGAACTTGATGGTTGGAAAAGTGAGAAAAACGGAGTCTAAAGGAAAAGGAACAGAGACCGTACAAATATATATAAGAAGAAAAGAAAAAAATATATATCTTATATATAATGAAAATACCCTTTAGGATTGTAGTGAAGCCAAAATAGCTTTTATTACATGTTTACCCTTCAAAGTTGAGTGTAACAAAGTTTCTTTCCAAATAATGTCCTTACAACAAATAAGGGCATACATGTCTTTTTTATGATTAAGTGGTGAGTGCCAAGTGGTAATTAATGAGTATATGTAGGGAGGATAACTAACTTCACGTTGGATAAGTGGTAGTTTTTTCTAATTAAAATTTAAAAAAAATGGGAGATGGCCAACTTAACATGGGTACGTGGTTATGTTTCACACAGTACGTACTAAGATTGTGCTTCACGTGTGGAGCACGTGCCCATCCACTAGTATAGATAAAGAAAGAAAGGTAAAAGTCAAATAAAAACTCTTCAAATGAAAAGATTTAACTCAAGTACTAGTAACTTAGTTGAGTTAAAGGATACTCCATGAATTATGTAAAATGTGTAAGGTAATATAAGTAGTATTAGTATGAGTAAGGTAATATACGTTGGGGCGTTCCCACCTAGCGACGCGCTGCATCGGAGCCCGGGCGTAGCGAGAAATGAGCAAGGGTGTGTTTCACATCGCCGTCTGGGTGTGAAGAAAAATGAGCAAGGGTTCCCACACATAGGACGTGTGTGGGTAAAGAAGCTAGTCCCTTCACATCGTCGCCCGGATGTGAAGAAAAATGAGCAAGGGTTCCCACACAAAGGACGGTTGTGGGTAAAGAAGCTAGTTCAAAACAAAAATGAAAACAAAAGCAAAATCATAGATACGAACACTAGATCTTTTAGACAAAATAGAAATAGAAAAGAAAAACAAATACAAAGGGGAGAAAAAATTCGTTTAGGAACATGGAACATAGGAACACTTACGGGGAAGTCAATAGAACTAGTAGATACCATGATTAGAATGAGAGTCAATATTGCTTGCCTCCAAGAGACGAAATGGGTAGGAGAAAAGAGTAGAGAAATAGGAAGCACAAGGTTTAAATTGTGGTACACTGGTATAGATAGAAAATGCAATGGAGTAGGAATTGTGGTCTATAATGATTATAAGGATAAGGTTGTAGAGGTTAAAAGAATGGGGGATAGATTGATTCTAGTTAAATTAATTATTGGAGACGAAAAAATCAACATACTTAGCGCATATGCAGCACAAGTAGGATTAAGCGAGAGCATCAAATGCAAGTTTTGGGATGATATAGATGGATTTATGCATAGTATACCATTAGATGAAAAGGTTTTTATTGGAGGAGATTTAAATGGGCATGTCGGGGTAAGTAACGATGGGTTTGAGAGAGTTCATGGAGGTTCTGGTTACGGTAATAGAAATGAAGAAAGAGAATCAATTTTAGAATTTGCTTCAGCATATGATCTTGTCTTAGCAAATACTAGTTTTAGGAAGAGGGAGTCGCATATAATTACTTTTAGTAGTGGTCGTAACAAGAGTCAAATAGATTTTCTTTTAACAAGAAAAATAGATAGAAAACTATGTAGAGACTGCAAAGTAATACCTGGTGAAACACTTACTACCCAACATAAGTTACTAGTATTTGATAGTAAGCTAACACAACGGAATAATATGAATAAAAGAGTTAGCGACCCTAGAATAAAGTGGTGGAACCTAAAACATAGTAAATAAGTAGAGTTTAGAGAAAAACTACTAAAGGAAAATGTTTGGAATCTTGACTTAGATGCTAATACGATGTGGCTAGGATGAGTAGTTGCATAAGGAGGGTCGGATCAAACATATTAGGTATATCTAAGGGCTTGGGACCTCCAAAGAAGGAAACATGGTGGTGGGACGAGGATGTCCAACGACCAATTAAGACTAAAAGAGAGGTGTATAGGAAAATACCTAAGTGTCAAGATGAAGATGCGTACAATCAATATAGAGAAGCTAGAAAACAAGCTAAAAAAGTAGTTAGTCAAGCTAAAACAAATTTCACGGAAGATCTATATACAAGGTTAGGTAATAGAGATGGCGAAAAATATATATAGGCTAGCCAAGTTAAGAGATAAAAAGAAACAAGACCTAAGTCATGTAAGATGTATTAAGGATGAAAATCAAAATGTTTTAACGCGCGAGGAGGATATTAAGGAGAGATGGAGAAGTTACTTTGATAGTTGATTTAATGATGGCCAAGTTGATACTAAAATAGATGAAAACTCATACCAAGAAAGAAATGTAAACTATACACGCAATTTTAGAATTGCAGAAGTTAAAAAGGCATTAAAAAGAATGAAAATAGGGAAAGCATGTGGCTCAGATGAAATACCCATAGAGGTTTGAAAATGCTTAGGAGAAATTGGAGTGACTTGGTTAACAAAACTTTTCAATAAAATTTTAAAATCAAAACGGATGCCAATGGATTGGAGAAGAAGCTTGTTTATGCCAATCTTCAAAAATAAAGGAGAAATTCAAAGTTGTTCAAACTACCAGGGAATTAAACTCATGAGTCACACTATGAAACAGTGGGAGAGGATAATTGACAATAGGCTAAGGAGAGAAACAACAATATCAGAGAACCAATTTGGTTTCACGCCTGAGAGGTCAACTATGGAAGCGATTGAAATTTTAAATTGGGGGATTTTAGTCTAAAATGTTATTAAGTTAATAGGGGCAGATATAGAGTAAAGAGGGCTAATAGTCACACTATATATATAGTGCCTTCGTTAATCTTCATGAAAAAAATTCGTAAAGTAAAGTGAGGAAGTTAAGGAAATTGGAAAACTAGGGGTTTGCTAGAGAATCAACATCTAAGGACCTAAAGAGGAGAAATTGAAAGGTAGTCAAGACAAGAAAGCTAGGGTTCATCAAGTCTAGTTAATGTAAGAATTTATAAAACTTCTCACTCTTTCAATTTAGGGTTTTAAGATGCAAATCAATTATAAGGTTGTGGATGTTGTTTTCTAGTTAATAGAATAAGGAAATTTTGGTTTTTATAACCCTCGTATGAATTGAGTTCAAGCTTTGGTTTTCGTTGAAACATTCTAGATGCATGAGCATAGTTAATGGTTTAATTTGATGATATATTCATGAAATTGATTATGAATGGTTAGGTTTGAGTTAAAACCTAATTGAGGGCACTCTCTAGAAGGTCTTGAAGTCCTATATGGGTGGATATAGGCCTAGGACTCGGCAAGGAAAATGGGGGTTTAAAACCCCCTTTTCATGTTTGTCACGTTTGGTGCCTCTAGTGACGTCGTGGGCATGAACTCCATAGCATCACCCTCAGCACCATTTGGTTAGAGGCTTTGCTAAATTGTCACCATGAATGGAGGTATGGGATCCATGCCCACTTTCAATGCTAAACCTAGTTTTCGCCTGACTTTCTTTCTAGTTTTTTAGACGGGACTTTTGGACCTTCTATGGAGTTCCAAATATGACCTAATTATCCATAATAAATGTTTATACGATAAATTTGATGTTTAACAATTTTCGTGCCATTCTGAGATTTCTAGCCCAGTTTTCAGTCCGAGTTTTGAACTATAAATTCAAATGAAGCACCAATGAACATATTTTCATTTTAAGTCCTTTTGAGGGTCAAACTATTACGAAACTTGACAAAAATTTCCAGAAAATGTTTATGATATATTCTCATTGATCGAAGATTCTCATTTCAATACGAGATGTCTAACATGGTTTTCTACTCTAGTTTTTAAAATAAGGATTTGTAAGTCCATAATAGGACTAAATTTTTATTTCTAAAGCTAGTAATTGTTTAATGCATTCTAATTGATAAATAATACCTATTTGTTGTTGAGAACACCAAAGTTTGGATACAGAACTTTTTGTGAGTCCTTTCAAACAATTTTACACGAGATTGATACCATTTTGCCAATGTAAAAGTTAAGTAAAAATGTTAAGAACTTACTAAAGGACTCAATTAAATTGAATAGAGAAGAGTTGAAAGTGGTGATTTGGGTTGGATTTGGAGATCAACGCAATGGAGGCTTCAATTTTGGTAAGTGCACACTTTCTCTCATCTCTAACCTTCTTTCTTTTGTGATTTTCTTGGTTTAATCAAGCTTTTGGCCTCTTTAATGCTGAAATTGAGATACCACCACCAATTGATGGTGTTTTGATGCCCCAATAATCCTAATTTGTATAGAAACCCATCTTTTTGAGAAATTCAGAGAAAATTTGAAGTTGGCGACATATTTCAGCGAGGAAAACACCCCAAAATGGGAGGCAGTGTCATCTTTGGGGAGGGGCGGTGGGACACCGTCTCCGCAACCCAAAGGTAGAACGACCTTTCCACTAAAAATCCCCCTAAACCCTAAAAGGGGGTGGCTCCTTGGCCACCCCTGGTAGGGGCGCCCAAGCACTGAGTGGGCACTAAGGTGTTCTTGGGCAATGGTGTGGGGAGCAACGATACTCTCCTCTCTGGTGTTTGGACGCTAGGGGCCATCTGGCCACTGGACCGTCCATCCAAAGGCTTTCTAGTCCATAGACCACTTGGGAGGGGCTAACTGGCCCCTAGACCTCTAACCAAGGGCCAAACTGGCAGCTAGATAATGAGTCAGGGGCTAGATTGGGCCCGAGACTAAAAAGTAAAAAATAAAATAAAATAAAAAGGATCCCTTTCAGCTTTGACCATTCGACAAGGGCGCACTCTTATGCCCTTAGGGAAAAATAGGTGGGTCCTCCCTTGGACCTTTGCATCGAGTGACAAGGGAACTATGGGACTTACACTTGGCCCCCCCAAGGAAATTATTTTAGAAATCAATTAAAAACTAAATTGAACTTGTGTGTTGATTTGATGTGTGTTGATTGTCTGGATTTGCAAAAGAGTTCCTAAAGAACTTTAGTGCTGGAAATTAGATTAGGATTTGCGCTGGGAGTCAAGGTAAGTGGGGAGCTTGCTCGATTATCAAACATGGCATGCTATTAGATATGTTTAGGTTTCACGTTTTGAATTCGAGATTTGGGGAATGGGTCGCGACCTATTATTAACTTAAATGTAACTATCTATAGGTTGTGATTGTGTTGCCATTTGTTCTTTTTGTTTTTACCTCAATTTCGTGGTCGTCACCACTATTTGATTATTATGTAGTTATCGCCACCAATGGCTTTGGAATTGACACTAACACAATTGCATGTTCATCGCCACTACTTGAGTACTGTATGGTTGACTCCATTACTCGAATCATACCATGAGATCAATACATATGTTAGCCCCCTCGTCATTAAGATGACTAAACAACCTATATTACCTTGATCCTTTGATAATCTAGTTAGCCTAATCCATTCTTTCAATTTTGACCTCAAAATAATAATTATTTCAATTCTTTACAAGCTCCAAAACTAATTTGTACTCCTCGATGAAACTCAATTCATGATTTGTTCAAATGGAGCAAATTCAGAAATCATGTCAGTATTTCACAAAAATTTTGGCACCACCTCCCTTAAAAGTGGTCTACAGAAAAAAAAACATCCACCTAATAGATAACAGAATGAGGAGATGTCTGGAAGGACTCATAACTCCCCGTATTTCATAATATATATCAAATTTGAATTTATAAGCTAATTTAAAGTCTCCGATAGCTTAATCATAACTTCACAATCTCAAATAGACCAAAATTGAATTATAAACCTCTTAACGTATTTTAAACTAACTTAGGAGGCTCACATAACCATTCAAAACTTCAAGTCCTATACTCACCTTAAGAATCCCAAAACTTAAATATAAACAATTTAAAACAAGAACTTACTTTAATTTGTGAAAATAATCACCACAATCTTCGAGTATTATCAACTCTTCCCTTGTCATCTTACAAACTCTAACATCATAAAAACAACTCGAAGATGTCAGGTAAGTAAATTCCTACATCGATCTGTACTCTTGCAATCTTTAGTCTGATACATGGATATATGCAATTGTATTTCCAAATAAAAAATAAGATGTATGCGTCAACATGACATGCAATCCACTCCGTCGTTGTCTCCTAACTATAATCAAACGTCGACTTCCAAAAATAGTACATAGACAATATTAAGAGATCATGAAATGCATAGATAACTTGTCCGCGCTAGACTTTGCTAGTCTCGCTTGACGACGTAGAGGCATGACTGAAACCTAGTTTCAATCAAACCAGATTTCGAATCAAGCTTATCTCCCTGACTCACTCTATGCATGCATGACTAAGAATGATAAAATGAAATGCAGACTAGATACAATTACAGGTATAAAAATATTTATTCAATTGAAAAAATCACTATAGGATTTACTTACAACCAACCAATTTTGAGCTTAATTTTTGGGGTTTTTGGATCGTTGGGTCACCTTGAGAATGAATCCAATAACTTCCTTGCATTCTTAATTACATTATAGGTCAAGCTTTAAGTGAAACCAAATCGCGAAACCTAATGAAAGCTGCGACCAAAGTAGCTTGAGAACATTTTTCAAAAATATTAATTTATATAACAGATTCAACCGCCTTTAAACTAGCCAACTTGGGGTAACTTTTTAACCATAAAAACCATAATATTTGTTACCTGAAAGTAAATTGTTGCACTCATGTATACTTTCCATAGACTCTAAGAACGCTCAAATCGGATCACCAATGAAGAAGTTATGAATTTTCCATTATGGCCTGTGAACTAGGTAAACTTTATTTTATTTTGAGCTGAAAAACTTCTCCAAATTAATGTTTTCGCAATTAAATCTTCAAAACTAGACAATTAACACCATGAAACCACTCGATTTCAACATCGAAATATTCTCGCAGACTGTAGAGTCAAATTAGATCAAACCCATTAATCCATTCATCAAAAAACCCAATGTAAACCAATATCAACTATAAAAAACATCTCTAAAATAGTTATCAACTGAATTACATTAGTTCAATTCATCAAAACCCTAACTCACGTCAGTGGAACTTTTTCGAAATTAGTGCACATCAACTCAATACATCAATTAAAAATGATTTCTACCAATTTTCATCAAAACCCCACGAAAGAAATTGAGAAATCACGAAAACCCAAATTGAATTGTGGAAAATGCCCAACATTGAATATTTACCAAATTGTGGGTTCAATACCTCGTCTCTACCGTAAAAACATGGCTGGAATTGATCGTTTTGTGATGCTCTACGATTTTGCGGAAAGAAATCGGGCAAAAATGGACATTAGGAGCTCTTGGAGTGAAAACCCAAGTGAGAAGGTTTAGGGATCAACGTAGCTTTGTTCTCTGTTTGAAACGAAACCAACATTTCATTTCCTTTTTTATGTTTATTTATACATAAATCTTCAGCTGCTTGTCAGCAGCTTAATTTCTTTTTATTTATTACTTCCCATAATTCCTATTTTGACATGTTTTGGCTTTCGACGCCTGTTTTCGATCCGATTTTTTACCAAATTGAACCAAACTCTTGAAAAAATAGTCCATTTTCATAAAATTTCCATAACGCTGATTTTGATCACATCCTAAAAATTTTATCTTTGTCCACGACATATTAAACCCTTATAGACCAATTTTCTTGCCATACTTGGCCAAACTTGCTCTGATTTAAACCCAATCTCAATAGCGACCACCACCAACTGATACAAAACTCGAAGCGAAGTTTTGTACCAACTTCATTCTCATATTATATAACACCAATCTCAATTTGCACGCAAATCGAGATGAAATCTTCACGTGAGAATTAACACTTGGTTAATTAGTTTTCGAGCAACTAATGATTTATTTTCACTTGTGCCCTTCAAACACGCACTTGTAACCCTGAGTATGAAAAACTGAGGATACACTTCAACATAACCCGACTTCACTATGAAATACCACATAATACATCAAATAAGCATTCATCATACAAAAATAATATTTTAACTTATGATCTCCAGTTCGAAATGCGTGCGTCCCATCTTGGATCTTTAAATCCAAAATTAAATCCAAAAATACTTAATTAGCATTCTAATCAAGTTTATAAAATTCTCGGATATCACAATCTTCCCAACTAATTAAAAATTTTATCCTCGAAATTTAAACTTACATGTTACTGAACCAAAAGAGATATGAGAAAATGATCATTCATCTATAACTCTTTTAATCTAAAACTATAAAACTATATATAAGGTGAACTATTAAGTGGATCCAATCACTTTCATTGTATTCAACAACTCGGTGGTAGAGATCATAACCATTTCAACTTTTCATTTTCAATTCTTTGGTTTAATGAAATGTTTCCTTTGTTACTTTGTCAATCCTGGAAATTTGTGAATTTCTAACGAGTTAACAGTCAGGTTTGTGGAATATCCAATAAACCTTGCTTTAATTCTCATCTCATACCTTGAATCCTATTCAAGAATCAATACTTAGCAAGATTTAACCTATCTAGTTTTTCGATAAAACTATTTTTATTCTTAATTGAATACTATTCCACGAACTATTGATAATTTTTTCCATACCCATCAAACTCTGGCACACATCTTGATTTTTTTCTCACCACTAATCATCAATATTAGAAATGTCGATCGGCCAATTCTTAAATTATCATCAGTCTAAATATAAGTGGTGCAAATAATATTTGAGCAAAACATTAGATACTAAGTAGCATTGTGTGTCTATTTGATGCATCATCATTCTAGCATTTCTCAACAGAAACTTGGAATTACGCAAGTCATCACATGACTATAGATCTCTAATTCCATCTTTCATCCTATGAAACGAGATCTCAAATGACAATCTGATCAAAAAATGAAACTTGACACATCGTGCAACTCTAACTCATTCTCTAAATGTCTACTCACAATATCATTTATATTATGGACTAGAAAGTAATTACCAATTTTAACTCGTCAGCCAATTCAAGTAACTTTTCTTTTGACTGGTTAGAAAATCAATGACTTTTCTAACTTTGTCGAATCATTTTGTATTCATGAGTTCACCAAGAATCTTATTACTTTCACTTAATCATCAATCTCATTTAATAATTATACTCTTATAGTATAACTTTTACCTTGTATCGCATACAAGGTTATACATATGTTATCTCTTTTTCATTTTTACTCAATTACAATGGAAGAATATTCAATTCTTCAAACATGTTAAGTTAGATACAATGTTCTCTATTCAACATTTTTAACCAATATGGATACTACTAACTAACAAAGTTGTAAGTTGTGCTTCTTTTTTATTTTTATTTGATCTTTACCGTCATTTTAGGTATCATACATCAACTCTAGTTTACAATAACTAGTGCTTTAAACTTCACCATTGACTAATCAGGTGGCGCAACACTACAATTGAACCAAATGTATAATATATTAACTGATATTAGTTGTAAATTAATTTGGTTCAAAACTTTCAATATTTGAATTTTTATGCCCAGTAAGATCCTTGTGAAGATATATTAAATTCCATCAAACTTATAGTTTGACATCCTAAGCCTTATCAGGACTCGTTCACATGAAATTCCATTTTGAAACATATGCGAGAATGTCTTGACCGTTTAGTTGCCAATACTTAAGCTTCCAATTGACTCCAATGAAACTTCATAGACTCTGTTATTTTGACTATCATCATTTCATTCAATTATTCAAAGAAAAGTGAATGCATAACACTAGTCTTTTATGTTGTGAATGAGTTGTAATTATAAAATGGAGTTATACAGTCTTTTGGTCAAACGTAACTACTCCATTGTTTGGCCTTAACTAAAGGAGTCCATTCGTGTCACTTCTATTTGTCACAATTATCTCTAAGTCTCATTTTAATTTATACACAGAGTCTATTCCATTTGATTTTTTTTTTTATCAATCTTAGATATTCTTATATTGATCTCAATCTTAGCCCCTTTATAATTTTAGAACGAGTTTCACTCAATAACCTGGCCACTTATAGCTCCTTAATCTTGACTTAAAAAGGCAATTTATATATCTTATCTTTTCGAAAACTTAGCTAAAGATTATACAACTCCTTATGATGATTCAATCAATTGAAGTCTTCTTTGGCTAACCTTTATTCGAAATAGAGAAATTTTGCGACTCAAGTAGTTAAACTATTTGTTATTGCCTTAATTTATCTCCATTAGTCTCATATTTCTCGACTTTTCTTTTCCTCAAAAAAATATTTGATACTTTTTAAGAGACTACGTAAGATATCAAAGTATCTTATTATTCATCATGCTACTTTTGATGAATTCACATTTTCATTATTATTCAACTAAAGAGATAGAAGAATTAGAATTTCCAAACCATTGATCAACTTAACGACGAATCAAACTCTTAATTTAAGTCCTATAAATGGAAATTTTTTCAATATATGAATTCATACTGATGTCCTATACAAACCATTTACTGATTCACAATTAATACATCTATCTCTTCATTAGTTATATTTTAAGTTGTAGTGATAGCCATCATAACTTAATGTCATTAGAAGTCTTTTATTGGGTACTTTGAATCTCAAAACACTATCACTTGTGTTGATGTTTAATAGCTAATCCAAGCTATTATTAGACCATTTCTCCAATACCTTAACTTCTTACACGTTGATTTTATCACTGCACTTCTTTTTTAAAGTTAGAAGTTTTTTGTTGATCTTTGTTCAATTACAACACCTAATCTAGTGTTAACAAGGATTACTTCTAGCTCATGTATTTTCATTTGTTTTATCAGTTCTTTATTCGAATGATAAAACCACTATACTCAATATTACTTATGAATAATTAACTTGAGTAATAAACAATCACAATTTTCAATACTTCTTTTTAGAAGTTGCTTGATTGTTTTAAATAATGGTTCTATTCCATATTTCACTTGATGTTTTGTTTTGGAAAGGAGATAATACTTTACTTTTGAGTATGTAATTTGCGTAGAAATTGACTTAGATAACTTGAATGATCCTATTTCAATCCCATTGTGATTTTACAATAAAATTCAGTTTATCCAATCAATATATGCTTTCAAAGCCGTGTCTCCATTTTCCTTGTTGAAGATATTTTAATATTTTTCTGAACATTTCATAATTGTAATAGTTCGTCGCTTTCGATTTCCAAGAAATCCATTTTCGGTACTCACGTACCTAAATCATTTGGACTCACTTCCAACTAATTTCCTATTGGTTTCATTCTGACACTTTCATCAGTTATACAAGTATCAAACTACTTTCAACACCTTTATGAATTTATACTTCACAAGTCTATTTCACATCCATTTACGTTCAGCTTTATTTCATAAGTGTATTATCTCTTTTAATTATCCATTTCAAATGTTACTCATCGTATCTTATGAGTTAAGTATTGAATGGACAACGAGAATAAACTTTCTATCGTATATGTAGCGATAATACATACATACAACACAAACATAACACAATAATTCCAATACCCTAGCTTACAGTTACTTTGCAACTAATCGTGCTCAATCACCCTTTTGTTCATAACTAAATTTTATCCTCAATTGAGCCAACCCTAGGCTCTGATACCAACTTTATCAGCCCATCATTAAGAAAACTGAATGGCTAGATTACCTTAATCCTATAATAATCTAGTCAGCCTAACCTATTCTTTCAACTTTGACCTCAAAATAATAATTATTTCAATCCTTTACAAGCTCCAAAACTAATTTTTATTCCTTAATGAAACTCAATTCATGATTTGTCCAATTGGAGAAAATTCAAAAATTATGTTAGTATTTCATAAAAATCTTGGCAGCACTTCCCCTAAAAGTGGCATGCAGAAAAACTTCCACCTAATAAACAAAAGAATGAGGAGGTGCCAGAAAGACTCATAAACTCCCCGCAGTTCATAATATATATCAAATTCAAATTTATAAACTAACTTAGAGTCTCTGATAGCTTAATCACAACTTCACAATCTCGAATAGATCAAAATTGAATCATAAACCTCTCAAAGTATTTTAAACTAACTTAGGAGGCTCTCATAACAATTCAAATAAACTTCGCGTCCTAGACTCACCTCAAGAATCCTAAAATAATAAATATAAATAATTTAAAATAAGAATTTACTTTAATTTGTGAAAACAATCACCATAACCTTTGAGTGTTGTCTACTTTTCCTTTGTCGTCACATAGAATCATATATCATAAAAAACAACTTGAAGATGTTAGGTAAGTAAATTCCTATATTGATATGTACTCCTGCAATTGTTAGTCAGATACATGGAGACATGCAATTGCATTTCCAAATAAACAATAAGATATATGCATCAACATGACATGTAATCCACTATGTCGTTGTCTCCTTACTATAATCAGACGTCAACTTCCAAAAATAGTACAAAAATAGTATTAAGAGATTATGAAATACAGAGATAACTTGTCAGTGTTAGACTCCACTAGTCTCACTAGATAGTGTAGAGGCGTGACTGAAACTTAGTTTCAATCAAATCAAACTCCAAAAAAAGCATATCCATCTTACTTACTCTATGTATGCATGACCGAAAATGATAAAATGCAATGCAAACTATGATACAATTATAGGTACAAAAATATTAAGTCAATAGTAAAGATTACTGTAGGTTTTACTTACAACTAACCAATTTAGAGCATAATTTTTGGGGTCTTCGGAGCGTCAGATCACCTTGAAAACGAATCCAATAAATTCTCTGCATACCCAATTACATTATGGGTCAGGCATCAAGTGAAACCAAATCACGAAACTCAATGAAAATTGCAACCAAAGTAGCTTAAGAACAATTTTCAAAAGTATTAATTTATGTAACTGTTTCAACTACCTATCAAGTAACCAACTTGGAGTAGCTTTTTAGCCTTGAAAACCTCAATATTTGTCATGATGAACTGAAAGGAAATTGTAGTACTCATATCATACTTTCCATAGACATCAAGAACACTTAAATCGGATCACCGATGAAGAATTTATGAATTTTCCAATATGACATGTCAACTAGGTAAACTTTATTTTATTTTGAACTGAACTTCTCCAAATTAATATTTTCCCAATTAAATCTTCAAAACTCGACGACTAACACTATGAAACCACTCGATTCCAACATCAAAATATTCCTACAGATCGTGGAGTCAAATTGGATCAAAACCATTAATTCATTCATCCAAAAACTCAATGTAAATTAATATCAACTATAAAAAACATCTCCAAAGTAGTTATCAACTGAATTATATTAGCTCAGTTCATCAAAACCCTAATCCACATTGGTGAAACTTATTCCAAATCGGCGTACATCAACCTAATACATCAATTAACAATGATTTCTACCAATTTCCATCGAAACCCTATGAAAGAAATCGAAAAATTACAAAAATTCAAATTGAATTATGGAAAATGCCCAGCATTGAGTATTTACTAAATTGCAGACCAAATACCTCGTCTCCGCTGGGAAAACTTAGCTCAAACTTACCGTCTTGCGATGCTCCGCAATTTTGCGAAAAGAAACCAGGAAAAAATCAGACGTCGAGAGTTTGTTGAGTGAAAACCTAAGTGAGAAGGTTTAGAGATCGACGTAGCTTTGTTCTCTGTTTGAAATGAAATCAAATGTTTCATTTGATTTCATTTTTATGTTTATTTATATATAAACCCTCTGCTGCTTTTCAGCAACTTAATTTTTTTATTTATTAATTCCCAAAATCCTTTTTTTGACGTGTTTTTGACTTTAGGTGCTTGTTTTCTATCCTATTTTTCAGCAAATTGAACCAAACTTTTGAAAAAATAGTTCGTCTTTATAAAATGTCCATAACACTAATTTTGGTCACATTAAAACTCAAAAAATCTTACCTTTGTCCATGACATATTAAACCATTATGGACCAATTTTCTTGTCATACTAGGCCAAACTTGCCCTAATTTAGACTCAATCTCAATAGCGACCACTACCAACTGATACAAAATTCTAAGTAAAGTCTTGTACCAACTTTGTTCCCACATTAGATTACACCAATCTCGACTTGCACATAAATCGACACAAAATCTTCACATGAAGATTAACACTTGATTATTTAGTTTGGAGCAACTAATGATTTATTTTCACTCATGCCCTTTAGACACACACTTATAGCCTCGAGTATGAGAAACTGAAGATACACCTCAACACATCCCGACTTCGCAATGAAATACCAAATAATACACCAAATAAGCATTCGTCATATAAAAATAATATTTGAACTTATGATCTCTGATCCGAAATGCTTGGGTCCCACCTTAGGTACTTAATTCCTAAAATAAATCTAAAAAAATACTTAATTAGGATCCTAATAGAGTTTATGAAATTCTTGGATACCGTAACATAAGACTGGTGTGCATATCAGTGATGGCTTTGGATGAGCCTACTGTGGACTTGACGGGACTAGTTAGGTGGCATAAAGCCCTTGTGTCAACTAATAGTTTGCATCACCTCGAGAGTAGGGTAATTAGTCACTGGATTCTCGTCGATACCTAGTACGCATTAAATGGAAACCGACTTATAGTATTCTTATGCTTTTATGATATCTCTCTCTTGAATCACCCTTACATGATGACTTGATTTACAAATGCTTTATGTTCCCTATGCGATGCTTTATGAATTTGATTAATGCTATTCACGAAATACTCTTTTTCTTTTCATTTATTTTTAAGTCACTATAGATTCACATGATTAGTAGGTATTATTTGTATGTTTGATCGTTGAGTGGGTTTTAGGCATTACTGAGCTCTGTTGGTTATTTTAGTTCACTTCACTTACTCCTCGGGCCCATCTTCATCAACACCAATGTGGGATGAAGGAAACGCGATAGCGTAGAGACTTGCCTTTGAATGTAAAGTTTGCATGTTATTTATATTATTGGTATTTAAAGCATATAAACATGAGTTATATTAAGTACTTAATGAGGTAGATTCTAATGCCCAAGACTTGTTGGCTTGACATATTCGTAGCATGATGATGTAGTTACCTTGAAAGACTGACAAGTTAATAATTAGACAAATTTTATAGTGTCATTTAGGTTGATTATATATATAATTATATGACACTAGGTATTATATTGTGTTTGTGATTTCAAGATTTAATTAGGAAAATGAAGAAATGGAAGAAAAGAGAAAGAAGGCAAAACATTCAACTGGAAATGAAGTCCAGCAATTGGCCATCGATTTGTAATAACACTAGGAATCACCATTAAATTGATAGTAGGAAAGTGTCGGCGAATCTACAACGAATTGGAGAATGCACTAGAAATCGCCAACTGAATCAATGGAGCATTGAGAATCATTTTTAGTGATTAACTCAACAATTTGTGTACAAAGTAGGAATCGTTGACAAATCGCTGAGGCCAGTTATAGGTTTTTTAGATTAATATGAAGAATTTGAGTTTATCTAGGATATGTATATATGAGGAGACTATAACAAAGACTTGAGAGCTTTGAAATAACTCTCTTCTTTTTGCTCTACATTAATTTCTATCGTATATTCTATATTTCTAGTTGATGTTTAAAGATATATTGGAGCTTTGATTTACATTAGGGTATTTATTTACCCATATGTCTTTTAATTACATATGTGCATTGTTTATTTCCAGCGTCAGTGAGTAGTCTATCAATCTAAACAAACCCTATACATGTATTATACTTTGGATTACTAGATAGTTATAATTAAGGAATCATGAATTTAATGCTTTAAATCTATTCATACACATCAATCACAGGTTTAACATGTCGTTTTGTCTATTACAATTAAAGAAGATTAATATTGCATGCATAGTTACAAATGTGTTATGTGGTATTTTGATTTTGATTCTACGTCTATAGTTACTGACAACAATTATTGAAGTAGCAACTAGATTTAATCTATAGGGTTTTTCCCGAGTGGATGTTCTAGGTGATTGCGTTCTAAATTGGTTATTTTGCGATTTCGGTTAATATTGGCATAAATTAGATATGATTTTCATTGAGTGTAGTGCTATTATCTTTCTACAGTGTTGCATTTTATCTAATTGGTAGATTTACAATGATAAGAATGTGACATTTTCATTGCTGGCTGAAGGCTATCAATCTTTTATGAAATATTATTTAATGATTCCAAGATTCCGTCTATTATGATTATAACTATAGTATGAAGTGATGTTATGTTTTAGTGTTTGAAAACAACCCAAGTATATTACATTGTTTGATGGGGCGTTATTTAGATATTTGTTTAAGATATTTGAGTTATATTGAATTTGAGTATTGTTTAATTTAGTTTGCATTAAATTGTTTAGATTAAGTTAGTTTGATTAATTAAGTTAGAATTTATAGTTTTCAATTATTTAATATTTTAGTTCCCATTTAATTAGATTAATTAAGTTAATAAAAATAAGAAAAAAATACTTCCCTTCGAGACTTGAAACATCCATGTGGAGAAGATACCATATTTACCACTACTACAAATAATAGCAAAATACGGGAAACTATTGTACACGCTCGACATGTGTCAATTTTTAGAGTCGTTGCTTGGGATTTTTAAATAATTTCTAAGAGTTTTAGACGTTGTATGGTCTACGCACCTCGCCATGTTAATTCAACTGGATCTTTACATCCGTTTGATCTTGAAATAGAAAGAAATTTTAATCGAAATTTAAGACATCAACGACTTAAGGAAAATTTAGCTAATAGAATTGAAGATAACAATAATGATATTGATGAAAATGCCAATAATAATAATAATAATAATAATAATAATAATAATAATAGTAATAATAATAATAATAATAATAATAATAATAATAATAATAGAGTTATTAATAATAAAAATAATGGAGAACTTACTTTTATACAAGCAAATCAAAATGTTACAGCATATGAGCCTATGTAAATAGTATACCCCGATGGATATCCTGAACTTGAACTTAGATATTGATTTATTAGTGCCTTGGTGAAGTTTTATGGTAAAAAAATGAAGACTCACATAAATTAATAAGGGAGTATCAACATAAAGGTAATATGATGAAACTGAAAGAAGGTAATTTAGAACAAGTTAAACTTAAGGTTTTCCCTTTTGCTTTAAAAATTAAGCACAAGATTGGTTGTTTTACCTCCCATAAGATTCAATAACTACATTGGCTCAAATGGTAGAAGCTTTCCTAGATGAATGTATGTCTGCTAGAAAAATTAGTTCCTATAGAAAACAAATCATAGTTGCTAAAATGAAAGAAAATGAAAACTTTAATGAATTTGAGATAGATTCCAAAGACTAATTTCTTTTTGTGCACAACTTAGATATACTCAAAGAGCTTTACTAGAGATTCTTATAAAGGACTCAATCACTTTGAACAAAGGTTGTTAGACACAGTATGAAGTGGATAATAAGAGAAATATTACGTTCGATGATAAAATTAATGAACTATCTAAGATGGTTAAGCTGTTAGTTAATGATAGATCTAATAAAGTTAAGACTTCTGGATTCTGTAATGAGGTAACACATCTTACGGATGCGTGTCCTACTCTACATGAAAAAAATACCGAAGAGGTTAATGCAACGATGAATCAATTTTTTGGTCCCCAAAAAAATCAATATAGTAATAACACTTATTATCCTGGAAGAATAAATCCAAATCTTAGTTAAAGTCCTCAAAATCAGAATTATAATACTTATAGACCAAGAGCTTAGATACAACCTACACCTAATCGGCAGCCTCAACAAAATCCTCAACTCATGAATCCAAATTTAGAGCAAATTTTGCATAATTTTTTGAGTCAAATTCATCAGATCTTTGCACAAATTTCTCAAAATCAATTAAGACTGATACTACTATTAATGAACTGAAAAACTAGTTAAGTCAAATGAATTTACAAATAAATAGGTTAAGTACTCAACAGAGCAGTCAAGTTAAAGCACCTACTCAAACTAGTGTTGCCCTATAATCAAGCGCAAGTTAATACTTTATTCATTAATAAGAAAGACACACCTATAACTGGGAAGACACTTAAATATAGCAGTAAAAAAAAGATTCATAAGACTGTTGAAGAAGAAGAAGAAACGATGGCTAATGTCATTCATACTAGAGATTGAATGGTTGAACAAATGAGATATGCACCTTTTCTGGAAGGCTATATCAATGGTACTTAGTCAAAGTTGAAGCATTTGAAAGATTTTTACAAAAGTTTGAATCCAATGATAAGATTTCTTATAATTTGAATGAAGGGACTTTTACAAAAGTTTGAGTAAAATGATAAGATTTCTTATAATTTGAATGAAGGTATATGCTCATATTCTACCATTCCACAATGATTAGCTAATACTAGGGGGGAAAACAATGAAGACATTCTTGAAGTATTTAGGAAAATAGAAATCAATAAACCATTGATGGAATCAATCATGCGATTTTCTAATTATGATAAAATTTTGAAAGAATTCTATGAATCAAAAAATAAATTTTTAGAAGAATGTAAAGAAAATTTAGGACAAAAAGTTTCTACTTTAATTAAAAAGAAAATACTTAAGAAATGTTTCGATCCATGGATGTTTGAAATTCCTATCACAATAGGGACTTGTTTTATAGATTTTACTATGTGTGATCTTGGAGCATCAATAAACATTATGTCACTTAAACTATATGAGTTATTGAAAATAGGTTCACTGACTATTACACCTATTAACCTTACATTCGTTGACAATGCCGTTATTAAACCTTATGGTTATGGTGCTAATTTAAATAAAATGACTAGAACAAGGGTAAATATCGTATAAAATAAATAATCAAACTTTAAGCTAGTCATAATAATTGGGTACATCAAGGATTGACATGCCTCGGAATGCATGCCAAGACACGGAGCACTAGATTTCAAGTAATTGGGTACTACAAAAAGTGGTTGTACACCAATTTTACACCCTAAATAGCCTACATATGTATAAAAGTGCCTAAGTGAAATTAATTGAATCAATTGATTACAAATGCCTATAGTTGGATGAAAAAAATTGATGTAATATATTTGCCTCAAAATTCGCACTAGAATGAAATTCTAGAAGATTTAAGTTGAAAATTTGTGTCAACAAGAAGGAAATTAGTGGAGTAGAAGCTAACAAGGACCATTAGATTGACATTGAGATACGTGAACATTATTGATTCTAACATAACCTGTATAGCTAAATTAGTGGGAAATTGCTTCATGCGACAATAACAAATTTTGCTCTTGTGATGGAGTGCAGGAAAATTCAGCAAGAACAAGGAGGAAGGGAGGTTATCTTTTAGAGGAATCAAGCTAGGAAGATCAAATCAAAGAGTTCAGCATGTAGGTACAAAGAACTCACTCTTTACTTGCTTAAATTCATCAAAACATGTACATGGAAACTCAAGTATTGGGGGTTTTGTGCAAAAATGAATTTCAATGATTAAGCTACTACTTTTCTTGTCAAAATGAGAGTTCTAAAGTGATCTTGATGATAAATAATGTTTCAAACTAGTTTTGGCAAGAAATTGGAGTTTCATGAATTCTTTAAGCATACATGATTAGTTCTTATCAAATTTCTTGACCCAACCTCTGTAAATTGAGCATAACTTTCTCATAAGAACTCCGAATAAGGAAAATAATATGTTGTTGGAAATCTTACCCAGAGATCTACAACTTTTGTCATGGAGAGAATTAGAGATTCAAACTCATTCCAGCTTAAAAATGCTCCTCAAATAGGTCGTTAAAGTGCTAATATGAGATTTTTAAAATGAGATTTGATAAGGCATAACTCTCTCAATTCTTATCGAAATGAGCTCATATTTTAGTATTTTGTTGGGTATTTTAATAGCCTATGAGTTTTAGGCTATAAATTTGGAGAAATAATGTTTACAATATTACCGGTCGAATTTGATTCTAATTTGGGCTATTTTGGGAAATAGAACTCTAAACTAACTTTAAATATTTTAAGTCACTATAAAACACAAGAAATGGATTTCAGGGGACTCGAGGCTATGATATGATAGTTGGGAGCATAGCGAGGTTGGATTCAGGAGTCCGGGGAAGTTGAAACGCGTATTGAGGTACGTAAACCCAATGGAATGCCTCATAGAATTCATAGCATTGTTTTATCGATATCGGGTTATGTGTGTGACTACTGGTGGGCACATATGGGTTTTCTACTCCGATCTCGATTTGCGTATATATTGGTAATGGCTAAGTCGCTTGCATAAGTTACTTGTGTTTAGTGCTCGCATCGATGGCAGTAGAAGATATCTATGATTGTCGGGAGGGACATAAGGTGTTACCTTGACTTTAAATAACATCTTTAAGGGTTCATCTATTGATTGTAGTTGGGGTTTAGTCACTGTAAGCCTATAAGTATATACGTTGTTCATGTCTTGTTTTATCAATTACTGGCTGGTTTAGGTTAGGGTTTTCTCGTGATTATATGGTTGTTTATTTATTAATGCTTCATTTCCAAGCTTATTTATTTAGTATGTGTTGTTTATTGAACACTACTGTTTTTGCTTGTCGTATGTTGTCTACATTCACGGGAGTATGACTTACTGTTGTAAGAGGTCATATTAACTTGTCTTGTAGTTTATCAGTTTTATTTCATGAATATTAGGTTGACTTCTCTTAGGGTTTTACTTAATGGACTAGTCACTATATTTCTTGGGCGACCGAGTGCAAATCCTTCGACGAGCAAGGGTAAAGGCAAAAAGGTATTGAGCTACTACCTCTGAGATAGCGATGCCAACTCATGTTTGATTACAATATGTATGTATTTACTTTTCATTAGGCTTGGGGGGCTGTAGAATACTGAATACATGTATATGAATCTTTTGCTATACTTATGTCGCCTTTGATATATACATGATATATTTTTACCAGATTCTCCACTACTTAGAATTATTAAATATTGCATAATTTATTTACTTAAAGACTTCTGCTGTAAAATTGTAATATAACTTGATAAATTAATTAACTGGCTAGTTAAATCATTAATACTTATATGGAGATTAATTAGCTAAACTAGTGTTAGTTGGAAAAGTGTAAGCAACCAGTTAGTTCACAAGGCATAATAGGAAAACAGGCCATGACGTGGCAAGGCTTGGTGATGTGTGATGCGACATGGTGGGTCCCAAGGTTGCCTAGAGATATGGGGCCGCCACAAATTAAGTCTGGCTAGGTTACCGAGGCTTAATCAAGGTTTCCGGCTGAGTATCATCCTTATCAGGATAAAGGATGCAATAGCTTGGTATAAGAGGCCAAGGCTTATCACTTTTGAATTAAATGGTAACTGTAATACGGTTCCGTATCATAGACAAGGCTCTAACCTAGATATCACTTTTGAATTGTTTTTGAAATGAGCGATAGCATATTCATTCGTATCGGGACCTAAGTTTATTGACTCTGAGAGTTGTCTCGAGTTTTGAATAAGCTTAAGGTATGATAGACAGTTTTCATCATGTTTCAGTGGGAAAATGATATTGAAAACCTTATTATACGTTATTTGTTACATGTATTGTTATTTACTGCATAGATATGATTTTATTGTTTTTTTCTAAATGTTACCTAATGATCTTGTCTCTCCTTTAAGTACAATAATCTAATAGCATATTAAGGAGAGGGTTCATAAAGACTTGTACCTTAGGGTAATAAGGAATTAAGGATCAATGGAAATCTAGAATAAAGCAGTAAATGAGAGAACTTATGGAGCCTCAAGCAAAACTTATGGATATGGAGATGGCTAAAATGGGAAAAATAGTAAATCGACCTGAGGCACAGCCTGCAACCAGTCCCGAGGTTAGCAGAGCTAAGGGAAGAGCTGACATAGTAGCAGCTCCAGCTAAACCATTATTAGCACATATTCAGGTCACTAAGACAACTGCCATGTTGCCATTGGATTCTTAGAGGGCTGCGTTTCTTAGAACCAGCAAGGAATTCATGAAATACGATATTATGAGATTCAACGACATAATGGAAGAAGGGGTAGCTGAGACCTGAGTACTGGAAATGGAGTAATGGTTTATTGCTGTTGATGTTAAGGAAAGATTTAAGGTCAAGCTGGTTGTTGATTGATTCTACACGAAAATGGTGGAATTCCTTAGAGAGAGAGCAGGGAAGATATTAACTACCCGGCCACAGTTTAGGACCTTGTTTTATAGGCAGTATTTCCTAAAATCAGTCGAGAACAGGAAGAAGACTAAAATTATTCAACAAAAATATTGAGCCATATGTAATGACCCAAAACGTAAAAAACCTGCCTTAAGGGTAATTTCGTAACTTCTAAAACTCTACACTAAATTAGTCCTACTATATAAAGCAAATTGTAAGCCCTAACCCTTTTTTGTTTGAAAGTTTAAACCACGTGGGGAGGAAGGAAGATCGAGGTGTGTTGGTGATACAAAGTGGTGGTATTCGAAAGTACAATTATCTTCCTTATTGCTCTTTTTCTTTCTTATTGATTAATTGAAAACTGGGATTGGTTAAAAAAATGTAAGAAAGACGAACCCTAGGTGCCAATCGACATAGCTGACGAAGGTGGCGGCAGGGCTACCACCGCCAGTGAGGGCACCGGCAGGGTCGTCCCCAGCATCGCTCTGGGCAAGCTACCCGAAGGAGAAGGCAGCATTGCCCAGTGACGCAGGGCGCCAAGGGCCAGTTTGGCACCTAAACATTTGAGCAGGGGCCAATCTCCCATACACTTTATATACCAGGGATGAAATGTCCCTAGTCACCTTATTTAAAAAATATAATCTATATAACATGTATATATATGATATTTATGTATATGTGTGTATATATATATATATATATGAAAAGAATAAATCCTATTTACGAACAGGGCACTACTGCATCCCTAAGGGAGTTTAAACAGGTCCCACTCCTGGCACCAAATGACATCGAACACGCGGGACCCACACTAGTGGACCCCAACAACCAACAAATGAAAGATAACTTAATTTTAAATTAAATCATTTATTTATGTGATGGATTATAGATTGTATAGCGTTTTGTGAAGGTTCACATCGAGCCTCGGGCTTATCGAGAATTGTTATTAGCGTCGCGACGAGTCGAGGTAAGTAGGGAGCTCTGCTCATGCATTAAATATGGCTTGAGTATTAGATAAATAGAAATATCACATTTATCTTGAAAGACTTGGGATTGGGTTGCATTTAGTCAATGGTATGAATATACTTATCTAGGGAATGTATGTGATATGAAAGCTTGTGTTATTCGGTCAAATGCGATGATATGGCAGTATGCTCATTAAAAGAGATTGATCCGCACCATGAGTAGTGATGGTGTCGAAATTTGCCCACTAAAAGAGAGTGGTTTGCGGCACGAATTGTAGTGGTGTAGTTACGATCCCACTAAAAAGAGAGTGGTCTACACCATGAAATATCAAGTTCACAAGTTGTCACAATTGGTGATGGCTTGGAAACACTTAGCGTTGATTTAACAGAACTAGGTGGATGTCACAACGGCCGTTGTGACCACCAATGGTTCATATCACCTCGAGGGTGAGTGTTTCGATTACTGGATTCATACCATTAGCTAGAATGCATTGATTGGAACAATGATTTATATTTGTTACTAAGTTCTTATAGTAACTCTCTTGTTGGACCCCTTTCCATGAATAAATGGAATTTATTTACAAATTACGCTTCATCGTTCATGATATGGTTTCAAAACACTGCTTGCTTTCTTGCTTATTGAATTAGGAATCGTATATTTATGTTTTAATTGACTTGGAACTTATTTGTACCCCCTTTACGAACAAGAACCACGGTTATATTACTTTTCAATTCGATTTACTACTTCATGTGAAGGATTATTTTACTTTATAGGTAATACTTGCATGTTTAGTGTTTAAGCGAGTCTTCTCTCTTATTGAGCTCCGTTAGTTCTTTAACTCACCCCACTTAGATCTCAAGTATTAACGTCGGCGCTAGATTTCAGGAAAAGGAGAGGCGATAACTTGAAGCTTTCTCTCTTAATGTGAGCCTAGTATTGTAATATCTATACATATATACTCATTTTTGAAACTATTAAGCTTGGGTTATATTCTAAAGTAGATCAATTAGGTAGTTTGAACACTATCTCCATTAAAGTTAAGTTATTTGGGAGCCTTTGGGATAACCCTACATGGCTTTACTAAATGAAAACTCATTTATAGTTCTTGGTAGACATATGGATTTGTTCTATATTTTATTTTGCATTTTATTTTCATATTGTCGTTATGATTATTTTGCTAGTTGTTTTGGCAAGCCATACCACTTGCTTAAACCCGATTTAGTTGTTGGATTTAGGAGGCGGCCTTGGCCTGGCGACCTGACCCTAGGATGGGGGAGGGTCGTTATAGTTGGTATCAAAGTATATGGATTAGAACCTAGGGAAACATTAGGTTAGTGGAACCTAAGTTTATAGAGCCTTTAAGATTTAAAGGTCAAGTTTAAGTTAGACAAATCATTGGTATGGAACATTTGGTTCAAAGTCGACTTAACATATATGAGTGATAAATCCTAGGATAGGATGGGACCAAAAGAATTTGACAAAGATTTAATGTGATGAGTATTTTCTACCATGTATATATAAATATATCGTTAGATATATAGATAATTGTCTTTCCTTAAGACAAGGAACTTGAGTTCCACGAGATGGGAATGATAATGAATTACACAAGGAAATTGAAGCAAACTTTTCAGAAGATTCCATACTCGCTTCAAGGATGTCTATAATGAATGTGACAAGAATGGATCTAAGAGAACGAATAAGCTTTGATTGGGAATTGCGTGGCGAGATGCACCTACACTTAATGGCAGAGTAGCAAGTAAAGACTAAACAAGAATCGCGAAGCTTGAAAGGGCAGTAAGACGCCACACTATATAAGCAAAATAAAATAGTGACATGGTCGCATTTCAGAGAATTAACTATGGCACCTAAAACTCTACTAAAATGGTCAAAATTTACGATTTCTTGTTTAAAACATAAGTTAATTATCATAGTAAGGATGCAAATGAATCTTTGTTTCAAACAATAAAAATTAAATTAGTTCAATCTGGAAGCTGAATTTGAAAACTTAATTCAAGATAGAGAGGACATGTGTATTCTTAAAACATCTAGCTCTTACTTAAAAATGTATACCATTGGTATAGAAATTCGACAAGAAGGTTAGTATTGTGGATCGAATTTCGTCGTTTCATGTAATCTATTTTTCTCGAAAAATGATTCTTTCGACTGTATTAGACCCTAGTTTTGTATTGTATTGAGTTGATGTTTATCGCATATTTGTGAAGTTATTGAAGTTAGACCATATTCGTTCTTACAAATTTTTGAAAACATGAACAAGTATAAAAGAGAACTATTTGTTTACCGTGCTATTAAAAAAGATAAAGTCAATAGACTTGTACGCTTTTCAAGGACTTGGCATCGCAATTTTGATTCTTACATAAAGAGTTTTACTGAATCCCAAGTTTTTGATTTGATGAAAATGCATCATATTGATTAGATTTATGTTACAATGGTGTGGTTGGAATACAAGTTTTCTTATGGTTATAATTTACTTTCAAGTTACATCGACTAAATCAGTTCAAACTGGATTTTACAAATTGCTTGAAAATGTAAGAAGGATTTACGATGATTTCCGTAAAATAAGCATATCTCAGCTTGAAAAAAAATATTTTGAAGAAACTCGATACTTTGAAAAAATGTTTGATTTGAATTCGACTTCTTGATTGATTGAGTCATGACATTCAAGTTTTGACCGAACTTGTGTAAAATAAAGTTAAATCTAAACCAATCATCGATAAGTTGAGTATCGAAGATGAGGCCTAAAAATTGAGAGTTAACTTAAAACATAAACATTTGATGTACAAGATAGCGAATGAGAAATTAGAGAATACCTTGAAAACAATTCAATTAGAAAATCTAGTGAATACAAAATGTCAGACTAGTACACTCGAAGAAAGGCTAGTTACTAAAAAAAATGGAAATCCCAAGTTAAGGACTATCTTGCTGAAATAGCCACGTACAAAGATCGTGTTGCCAAGTAGAAATTTTAAGGACTTAAAATTTAAGATTAAGATGATACAAATCAAGGGCAACCAATGCATCAAAGAAATTGTTCTAACATAATTAAAAGTGAATTGAACTAAAAAAGTTCGGGATACCCAAGACTTGATAAATTAATTTTTTAAAAAGTGTACGTCACAGTTAATGATATTATAATGAACTTAATGATAGATAAATCATTAGAATTTGGGATACCCTAATGAGAAAAAAAGTATCTCTGTGATTGGATACGTGAACTAACGACTATTGAGACAAAATGGAACCTAACATGATTGTAATGGTAATTGAATGAAAATAATGTCGAGGAGTAAATGATGTAACTAATGTCAACTAACTTAAGTCAATGATGAGTCGATTATTAAAATTGGGGATCCTAAGATAGGATCGACCTATAGGGAAACAAATAAGTTAATAGGTGGTATGAAAAACAAATTTATGAATCTAAGAGAAACAATTAACTACGATAGCATTTCGTAGTCATAAGATTTGCAAGGGAATACCTATTTCATAAATTTAGAATTTCAAATTGAAATGGTGATATCAAGAGAAATAATAATAATATCTAGTGAAAATTAACCTAAAACTTATTGATAAAAGTGAACGTTATTGTAAGAACTTAAACTACTAACCTAGGCAGTTTAGGGAAGGATGAAGGATCGAACCAATGATAGGTTCACAATTGAAAATTGGGAATCCTAAGCTAGGATTGACTCCTAATAAAGTTCATATTGTGTAACACAAAAAATATGATAACTAAGAAGAATGAGAAGAGATATTAAGCTAGCCATAAAATATGTACCTCTAGATGGAGATGAGATTTTCTAAATTTGACACTGTTAAGAATTGTTAAACAGAATGTGTCATTTACACTTGGAAACTTGAGAGCTTAATGTGATTTTAAAAGTGAAAACCATGACTTAGCGTTGCGAGAAAATTCTTGAAGCATGTATAAACGTGAGTTTGGATACCATTGAACCAAAGGTTTAAATAGCATGACATTTGAGTGTGCTTGCCTAAGTACTAAGTACATACTCAGGCACTTTACTTATTGAGTACCCAAAAAATAAAATAAAATAAAATAAACTAAAATAAAAGTGCGACAGTAGTAAAACTCACAAGCAACAAATTGAAATGTTGAGGGTGAATTATGAATTTATAATAATTGGATCATAGTGAGTTATGAGTCTTTAATGATAAAACTCGAGGTATGAGTTGTATATTCTCAAAAACAACATGGAAGTTAAACCACCATTAATTTCTCAATGAGAGAAGTTCTAAATAAACTATAAGAGCTAAGAGTTAGCTCGGGAGGATGATAAGAGACGATTGTGTAATAAATATGAACCTTAACAATGCTAAAAGAATTTTAAAATGGTCACCCTGGATTGTGATAGTTGATTAGTACGAGGACCCGATATGACAAGTCTCCATAAATTCAAGTGATTACAATAGGAGTTTGGAATGAAACAAAAATTACGATGTAATAAAATGCATACAAATGAGTATCGAAAGCTACTTAGGGATAGCAACAATGATGATTATTCCACAACTTACAAATGATGGAAGCTTATTGTGTAAGTAAATGGTTAAATGTGACGGAGAAGTTATGAGATTGACCATTTGTCAAAAGTTGACTTGAATTATGAACCCACAAAAATTAACATCGATAAATGTGTAATGACAATGATGTTAAGGTATAATTCCAGAAAGGAATGTCATGTATGCTTATTTGTAGCCTCCACAGATAAGTCGTAATGACATAATGAGTCGTTCGTTGATATGTGTAATCGAGATGATGAAAGACATGGTGTGCTAGTTTTCATATCATAGCAGATAGCTATCCTTGTTCCTACTACCAGTTAGCGGTATGGATTTATTGCCACATAGGCATAGATGCTTTTCGACGCAAACTGGCACCAGATCACATCTCAGTATGGTGATCTCTACTTACTGGTTGGACGACTTGAGTGCCCATTAAGACTTTGGTGGAGATTAAAAAGGAATACCAGAAATGCATGAGGATACAAGAACTTGGTAGGTAGCCAAGGTATAATGACTCTATTGGGGCCTATACAACACAAACCTTATGAATTTCCGCCAGAGGGATGAAAATAATATGATTGAGAAATTTGAGTCCAGAGTAAGATTTTATTTCACAAGGGGCACTAACAAACTTTGCATGTGCGAATTTGCATCAGTTAAAAAATGGGTCATAAAAGAAATCAGTATGAATAGACTCATTAGGCTAAAGATGTATTTTACTCACTTTCGAGGATGAAAATTCTTTAAAATTGGGGATATTGTGACGACCCAAAACCCAAAAGACGTGCCTTAGTGGTAATTTAGTAACTTCACAAACCATATAAAAAATTAGTCCCACTATATAAATAAAATTGTAAGCCCTAGCCCATTTTTGTTTGAAAACTTAAACCACGTGAGGAGGAAGGAATATTGAGGTGTATTGGTGATACAAAGTGGTGGTATTCGAAGGTACAATTATCTTCCTTATTGTTCTTTTTCTTTCTTCTTGATTAATTAAGAAATTGGATTGGTTAAGAAAATGTAAGAAAGAAGAAACCTAATAGGGTGCGGTGCCAATCGGCGTCACTAACGAAGGCGGCGGTAAGGCTGCTGCTAGCAAGGGCACCGGTAGGGGCATCCCCAGTGCTGCTCCGGGAAAGCTGCTTGGAGGAGGAGGTGGTGCTGCCCTATAACGCAAGGCGCCCAGAGGCATACGTCCTAGCCCAACACATCTAATGGCCGTTTGGCCCCTAAACACTTGAGCAAGGGCCAATCTGCGCTTGCACCTTATATACCAGGGACGAAATGTCCCTGGTCACCTTATTTGAAAAAAATATAATATATAGAATATGTATATATATGATATTTATGTATATGTGCATATATATACGATAAGAATAAATCCTACTTACGAATGGGGTGCTACTACATCCCCGAAGGAGACTAGTCGGGCCCCACTCCTCGCACCAGACGACATAAAAATGCAGGACCAACACTAATGGACCCAAAAAACCAACGAATGAAAGATTACTTAATTTTAAATTGAAGCATTTATTTATGTAATGTATTATGGATTGCATAGTGTCGCGCGAAGGCTAACATTGAGCCTCGGGCGTACCAAGAATTGTTATAGGCATCGCGACGAGTCGAGATAAGTGGGGAGCTTCGCTCATGCATTAAATATGGCTCGAATATTAGATAAATAGAAATATCACATTTATATCGAAAGACTTGGGACTGGGTTGCATTTAGCCAATGGTATTAATATCCTTGTCTATGGAATGTATGTGATATGAACACTTGTGTTATTCGATCAAATGCGATGATGTGGCAATATGCTCATCAAAAAAGAGTGGTATGCGCCACGAGTAGCGGTGGTGTGGTAGTGTGCCCACCAAAAGAGAGTTGTCCATGCCACGAATTGTAGTGGTGTAGTTAGGATCCAAATATAAAGAGAGTGCTCTGCACCACGAAATATCAAGTTCACAAGTGGTCACAATCAGTGATGGCTTGAAAACACTTACTGATGATTTGATGGAACTAGGTGGAGGTCATAACGACCATTGCGACCACCAATAGTTCATGTCACCTGGAGGGGTGAGTGTTTCGTTCACCGGATTTATACCATTAGCTAGAATGCATTGAATGGAACAATGATTTATATTATTACTAAGTTCTTACAGTAACTCTCTTGTTGGACCTCGTTGCATGAGTAAATGGAATTTATTTACGGATTGCGCATCCTCGTTCATAATGTGGTTTCAAAAGATTTCTCACTTTCTTGCTTATTAAATTATGCATCGTACATTTATGTTTTAATTGACTTGGAACTTGTATGTACCCCATTTACGAACAAGCAGATTGTTTACATTACTTTTCATTAAATGCTTTACAATTCGGTTTACTATTTCATGTGTAGAACTATTTTACTTTATAGGAAGTACTTGGGTGTTTAGTGTTTAAGCGAGTCTTCTCTCTTATTGAGCTCCATTGGTTCTTTAGCTCATCCCACTTACATCTCAAGTATCTTCGTCGACACTAGATTTCAAGAAAGGGAGAAGCGATAACTTGAAGCCTTCTATCTTAATGTGAGCTTAGTATTGTAATATCTATATGTATATTCATTTTTGAAATTATTAAACTTAGGTTATATTCTAAAGTAGGTCAATTAGGTAGTTTGAACACTATCTCCATTATAGTTAAGTTTTTTGAGAGCCTTTGTGATAACCCTCCATGGTTGTATAAAATGAAAACTCATTTATAGTTCTTTGGTAGACATATGGATTTGTTCTATATTTTATTCTGCATTTATTCCCATATTATCTTTATGATTATCTCACAAGTTGTTTAGGCGAGCCAGACCGCTTTCTTAAGCCCGATTCAATTATTGCGCTTAAGAGGTGGTCTGGGCTGGGCAACCCAACCCTAAGTCGGGGGAGGGTCATCACACTATGTCTGTTTGGGAATATGATCAAAGGTTCACTGAGTTGAGTGAATTCGTTACAGAGATGGTGGAGTTGGAAGAGAACAAAATAGACTTATTCGTAGGTGGGTTGAATTATGAGATTTAAGTTGTGGTTTCCTCTCATCCTCGAACTAGCTATGCTTTTATATTCGAGAGTGCGATAGAGGTGGAAGCAACCATTTTAGCCAGAGTTTCTAGAATAGTACTTACACCACCACAAGTACCATAATTCCATGGTAGTAAGAAACCTAAGAATTGCCTTATTTTCAACCAAGAAAGAAGCAGATGAGTGTAACTAGAATAGCTACACAGTCAAGGTCTATGGAGACAACAATTATTAATGCACTGGTTTCACCAGTTTCTTAGGCTTCGGTAGCTAAACCACCATTGCCACTTCCTTAGTTTGGAGGTATTGGCAAAAGTAGAGCACATTCATCACAGAAACTGAGTAGATCTAGGCAGGTTCTTTAGGCCAGTGGTTTTTTCTAGAGAGCTTCCATGATATGTTATCAGTGTGGTAGATGGGGCATATTCAGATAGAGTGCTTTATGCCACCGACCACATTTGCTAGCATGAGGGCATACTCATGTAGTGGTTGAGGCAGATTCAAAGGCTAATCGGAGGCTTGTAGAAGGTATATTACACATTTATGATCGAGATATGCATGTATTAATTCAAGCTGGTTCTACAGTTTCTTTTATTTCTGGTGCAATGGTTGATGAATTGAAATTAAAACTTGTTAGAGCCAGTACATTGTTGATTTTGAGCACAACAGTGAGTGAAAAGGTTTATCTTAACCTGATTTGCAAGATATGTGTAATCAAAATTGGGGAGAATGAACTCCCAATTGATCTGAAGGTAATGGAGTTCCTGGAATATAATGTACTGCTAGGGATGGAATGATTATCAGCATATCATGTCACTATTGACTATTTACATAAGAGGCTAATCTTTCAAATGTATAACCTTTCAAAAATTATAGTCTATAAAGGCTATAATCCTTCACGACTTGCAACTCATGGAAGGGAAGCTAGTCTTCGAGATGTAGAAGTTATGGCGAGAGTTATCACATTTGAAAAGCCTAGTCAGGAACTTTAGGTTAATTAGATACCTATGGTTTGTGAATTTCCAAAAGTCTTTCCATCTGTCTTGCCTGGACTTCCATCGCTATGTGTCATTGACTTCATCATTGATCTTATTATTGGTAACAAACCTATATTGATTCCTCTGTACTATATGGTATCGAAAGAATTATGTGAGTTGCAAAGTCAGCTTGAGGAGTTATTATAGAAGGGGTTTATTCATCTTAGTATGTCACCATGGGGAGCATTGGTTCTTTTTGAGAAGAAAAAAGATGAAAACTATGTATGTGCATTGATTATTGACAACTTAATCAGACGCCTATCAGGAACAAATACCAATTGCCTAGGATCGATGATTTGTTTGATCAGTTGAAGGGTTCTAGATATTTCTCGAATATTGATTTGAGGTCTGGTTATCATCAAATGAGGATCAAAGATGAGAATATCTTGATAATGTCTTTCAGTACTCGTTACAGGCACTTCAAGTTCATAGTGATGTTGTTTGGGGTCACTAATGCTCGTACTATGTTTATGGACTTAAAGCATAAGGAGTTCAAATCCTATCTTGACCAGTGTATTATTGTGTATATTAATGATATTTTAATCTATTCGAAGACACAAGAAGAACATTCGCATCACCTCAGAGTTACATTACAAACTCTAAAGGATAATTGGTTGTATGCTAAGTTTAGTAAGTACGAATTCTGGTCTTCATATGTTAAATTTCTTAGACATGTGGTTAATGCTGAGGGCGATCTAGCGAAGGTTAAGGCAATCAAGGATTAGCCTAATCATACCATAGTATCAGAGGTTTGGAGTTTCCTTAGGTCAGTGGGTTATTGCAGATAATTTGTTAAAGGTTTCTCTCATATTGCTATGCCAATGACTTGGCTAACACAAAAACTTTGTTTGGCTTTATGAGTGCAAGACTATCTTCAAAGATTTGAAGGACAGTTTGACTATGACTTATGTTCTTACATTACCTGAATTAGAGAAGGAGTTAGTGATTTATACAGATGCTTCTCATTCAAGCTTGGGCTGGGTGCTAATGCAGGAAGGTAAATTTATAGCTTATGTTTCAAAGCAACTCAAGGTTCATGAAAGAAATTGTCCAGTTTGAGATCTTGAGCTAGCTGTAGTTGTTTTTGCCTTGAAGATTTGGAGGCACTACTTGTATGGTAAGAAATTTACAGTATTTTCAGATCGTAAGAGTCAAAAATACTTGTTTACTCAGAGTGAATTGAATATGAGGCAGTGTTGATGGCTTGAGTTCCTCAAGAATTATGATTTCACTATGGAGTACCATCCATGTAAGACAAATGTAGTTATTAATGCCTTAAGTAGGAAAAGAAGAAGAATAAAAAACGTAGCTACTGCTATAGTTTTTCAGTTTAGACTTCTTGAGGAAGCTTCAATAATGATAATTCGTGAGAGTCCAGCTGACACATCATTAATAGAGAAAGCTAGTTTTAGATCTACTAATCTATTCTTCTATGCTTAGATTCGGGTTGAACCTGAGATAATTCAATGGGTGCTTGATTGTCACAAAACTGATTAAGATTATATAGTACATCAAAGGTTAGCGGATAGTGTAGATCATCATGATTAGTCAGTTTTTAATTATGTGCATTATGATTTAAGGATAGATTGTGGATTGCAACTCAAGATTAGTTGAGGTAGGAGTTGCTACAGGAATCTCTTAGATTTCTTTACTCTATTCATCGAGGTAACACTAAGATGTATCGTGATATGAGGCATGTTTATTGGTGGCATGGGATGAAATCAGATATTGCAGAGTTTGTAAAGAGATGTGAGATATGTTAGTAAGTTAAGACTGAGCATAGGAAACCTGGAGCGTTATTGCATTCATTGCCTATTCCTGAGTGGAAATGGGAACATATATCGATAGGTTTTTTTGTCTACCTTAGCGTGTCCCTCACATACTTCACTTGACTTATAAATATGCCATGTCTAGATTGCTTGATTTGCAAACCTAAAAATTATGTTAGTTCACCGATCATGCTTATTTCAAATTTGTGAGCCATCGAGGATGAAAATTCATCACATAATGCTTGTTTGATGACTCGAATATGATATCATCCACATAATTCTGAACAAGTATCATATTTCCATTTTTAATCAAAATAAATAATGTAGGATCTAATGTTCCTTTCTTAATTTGTTAAAAAGGAATGCACTTAGTCTATCATACCATGCTTTAAGAGCTTGCCTAAGTTCATACAAGGCTTTTTGAGAATGATAAACATGATTTGGTGAATCATAATCTTCAAATCCCGGTGGTTATTCTACATATACCTTCTCATTGATAAAACCATTTAAAAATACACTTTCAACATCCATTTGGTATAGTTGAAAACCATTGTAGCAAGCAACATATAAATTGCTTCTAGTCTAGCTACTAGTGCAAACGCATCTTCATAGTCGATTCCTTCCTCTTAGTTATACTCTAGTGCAACCAGCCTAGCCTTGTTTCACACTATTTCTCCCTTCTTATTCTTTTTATTCTTAAAGCCATTTGGTTCCTATGATGGTTTAGTTTTTAGGTCTTGAAACAAGGGTCCACACTTTATTCCTTACAAAGTTTATATATGTGTGTATATATAATATAGTTTATATATAAATATATAAATGAATACTATAGTTTAAAATCAAATAAAAATATACATTGGATACGCCTCGATATACGTGTAGCGTGATCATCGAGGAAGTAAATAATAAATGATTTGGTAGATGTTGGTGAGGTGTATAAATGTATCGATTTGCATGCAAGTCGGGATCAGAGGTAATGTGAAATGAGATGAAGTTTGTGCAAGATCTTGTTTTGAGTTTCGTGTCAATTAACAGATAGAGATTGGGTCCAAATTGGTGCAAGTTTGGTAAGTATGACAAGAGGATTGGTCCGAAAGATTTTAGTATGTCATGGACAAAGTTAAAATTTTTGGGATTTTGGCGTGACTAGAATGAGTGTTTTGGACGTTTTATAAAGATGGACTATTTTTTCAATAGTTTGACTCAATTTGGTGAAACATCAGATCGAAAATGAGAGCCAGAAGTCAAGACACGTCAAAATAGGGATTTCAGGAATTAATAAATAAAATAAAATTAAACTGCTAACAAGCAGCCGAGGGTTTATGTATAAATATAAACAAAAAAAAAAACAAATCAATCGATTTCCATTTTTTAAGCAATAGAAACGTTCAGAACGAACATTCTCAAGCCCTTTCCGCGAAAAATTTCACTCGCGGAGCTCCTTAAGCCCGATTTTCGTCCTATTTCTTTTCGCAAAATTGTAGAACATTGTGAGATGGTCAGTTCCAGCTAAATTTTTTCACGGTGAAAATGAGTTATTCGGCCTGCAATTTAGTAAATTCTTAATGCCATACATTTTTCCATAATTCAGTTTTAATTCTTGTGATATTTCAATTTCCTTCGAGGGGTTTCGATAGAAATTGGTAGGAATTGTTGTTAATTGGTATATTGGATTGATTTGCATCAATTTGGGATAAGTTCCATGATGTGAGTTAGGGATGGGGTGTACTATTGCAACCCAGTTGATAACTATTTTGGAGATATTTTAATAGTTGATATTGATTATTGGTTTAAATCCAATTTGAATCAACAGGATGTAAAAATATTTTGATGTTGGTTTCGAGTGGCTTTGTGCCTTTATTTTCTAGTTTTGAGGATTTAATTGCAAAGATATTTATTTGGAGGTATTTTTTAATTTAAAATAAATAAAGTTTGCCTAGTCGACATACCATATATAGAAATTCATAACTTCTCCATCGGTGATCCGATTTGGATGTTCTTGGAGTCTATGGAAAGTAGTACATGAGTACTACAAGTTTCTTTACCATCATGATAAATATTGAGGTTTTCAAGGTTAAGAACTTACCCTAAGTTGGCTAGTTGAAAGCTAGTTGAAACAGTTATATAAACTACTATTTTTTGAAACTGTTTTTAAATGTACTTTGATCGTGGTTTTCATTAGATTTCGTGATATGGTTTCACTTGAAGATTGACTCATAATAAAATTGGGTATGCACGAAAGCTATTGGAACCATTTTCAAGGTGATATAACATTCTGGAAACCCCAAAAATTAAGCTCGAAGTTGGATGTTTATAAGGTTAAGTAAATTCCATGGTAACATTTACATTGTATGAGTATTTTTCAAATATAATTGCATGCATGGTCTATCCTGCATATTTATTGATCATGCATTCAGGAACACAAAAGGAAGGAGGTAATTGAGGGTCCCATTGTCTTCATCGGCTATATGTGTGGTAGGATAAAAATCGTGGTGCTCAAATTCTGGAATCACTAATCATTGTTGACACTTGTTTCAGAAGAAGTATTTTTGTGATGTTGGCCAAGATCATACTCCATGGAGAGTTGAAAGCATGGCTTCTCAATGGACTTCCTCTCAAACTCATGAATCTTTATTATTGTTTACCTACCACTTTTGGAAAGACGTTTTCAGATCGTGGTCGGTCAACAAAGACGAGATAGATTTCATACTTGTATATTTATGATTTCTTGCTATATTATTGTTCCTTTAAATTTTTGTAATACAATGCATTTTATTATTATAGGTGTAATGGATAGTGTTGGATTTATTTATCTGGCATTATCAAGTTTTTATAATTGGGTAATGACAAGTTGTAGTGGTGACAAGGGAACGGGGAAGCTTTCCGATTGTATGTAATTGGCTTAATTCTTTTCTCCATGTATGTATTTGTTTTTGAATATATTATATTGTATAAATGGGTTTATGGGTTCAAGTGGATTAGGATCTGCTTTGGAATGTAATATATATTATTATGGGTGGATTGTGAGTCCTTCGGCATTTCCACCAAAGTTGAGTAGGTTTTGTTGAGATTTTTGAAGGTCGAGATTTTTGGTGTAGGCTTTAACGTTTAAGATTCAGTTTATGGAATTTAAAAATAGAGGAGATGCTGTCGAAAAAAGTTTTTACGGAATTTCAAGGATTATTTAATACATGTAAACAAACTTTAAGGTTTAAGATTCAGTTTAAATCCTCAATGGTTGATAATATTTTATATTTAATGATCGCAAGATCTTATTCTTAATTGATTATTGATGGAAAAGTTAAGGTTGCTAGATTATTAAGAGAGTTAAGGTAATCTAGGCAGATCAGATGCCCTAATTAGGTAGGGTCTGACAAAGTTAGTATTAGAGCCTAGGTTTGGCTCAATTAAGGATAAAACTTTGGTTGTGAAGCAAAGGGTAATTGAGCGTGATTAGTTGGGAAGTAACGTGATAGAACGGGGTTAAAAAACTTAAAAACTTTACTATTGTATTATATTTATGATGTATGTATATATTATCACTAAATATGCGATTGGAAGTTTATTCTTCTTGTCTGTTCCATGTTTAGCTTCTAAGATACGACGAGTAAATTTAGAAATCGATAATTAAAAGAGAGAATAAGCTTGTGAAATGAAGCTAATCGTGATTGGATATGAAATAGACTTGCAAAGTCTGAATTCACAAAGGTGGTGAATAGTTCAGTATTAATATAACTAATGAAAGTATGAGTTACAAAACCAATAGGAAATTAGTTGAAAGGGAAGTCTAAATAATTAATGTACGTAAAAACTAAACATGGATTTCTTAGAAATTGAAAGTATCAAACTATTATAATTTTTAAACACTCACAAAAGTGTTGGAATAGACTTAATAAAGTCTTAAGCGATTGAGAATCGTTTGGATAACGTAATATGAAGTTGGGACTTTTGGAAAACACAAGATATGAATTATCTTGGGTTGTAGTTGGTTGTGTTGAGGTTGTTGTTGGTGTCGTTGAGTGTTATTTCTCGAAATAATCTCAACAAGGAAAATGGAGACACATGGTTATTGAAAACATAAAAAGAATATTGATTAGACAAATTAAATCTTGACTTAGAGTCATAATGAGATTGGGATATTATAAGTCAATTTGTATAAGTCAGTTTCAATGAAAATAAAATACTTTAAAGTAAAGTATTGTCTCATTTTCAAAAGAAAACGTCAAGCAAAAAATAGAACAAAATCATATTTTAAAACAATCAATTGACATCTAAATATAAGTACTTAAAACTTTAATTGTTTATTACTAAATTTACTTATTCATAAGTGACATTGAGTATAGTGGTTCTATTAGACGAGTAAAGAACTGATAAAATGAATGAAAATATACAAGTTAAAAGTAATCTTTCTTAACACCGAATTAGGTGTTGTTATAGAACAAAGATCAGTGAAATATCTAACTTGAAAATGAAAAAATGTAGTGGTAAGATCAACGTGTTATAAGTTAAGGTGTTGGGGAAGTGGTCTAATAATAACTTGGATTAGCTATTAAACATCAACATAAGTGATTGTGTTTTAAGATTCAAAGTACCCAATAGTTACTTCCAATCAAATTAAGTAATGATGTATATCACTATGACTTAAAATATAATAAATGAAAAGTTTGACGTATTGATTGAATATCTGTAATTGATATGTATAGGCCAGTCAATATGAACTCCTATATTGCAAGAATCTCAATTGATATGAATTAAATGATTGAAATGGAATCCTTTAAATGTAAGCTAATCGGAGTTTGGAAAGTCAAATTCTTCTATCGTTTCAGTAGAATAATAATGGAAAGTTGAATTCATTAAAAATAATTTTGATGAATGATAAGATACAAAGTTATCTTGCACAGTTTCTTGAAATGTACCAAATTTCTTTTTGAGAAAAAGAAAAGTTAGGATGTTTGAGATTAATGGAAATAAAGTAAGGCAATAACAAATAGTTTAACTATTTGAGTTGCAAAGTTTCTCTATGTCGAATTAAGATTAGTTAAGGAATACTTCGATTCATTAAATGATTAAAAAAAATTCGCATCGTCCTTAGCTATATTTTCGAAAAGAGAAAAGATATAAATTGCATTTATAAGTCAAGATTAAGGAGCTATAAGTGGCCTAGTTGTTAAGTGGAAGTTGGGGTAAGTTTGTAAAAGAACTAAGAGGAAGATCAATGTGAGAATAGCTAAGATTGACAAAAACTAAACAAAATAGACTTAATGCTTAAAATAAAACGAGATGTTGAGATGACTTGTGACTGCTGGAAGTGCCATGGTCAAACTCCTTTAGTCAAGGTAAGGCACTGGAGTAGTTGTGCATAACTAAAAGTCTAAGTAACTCCGTTTCATAATCACGATTCATTCATAGCGTAGAAGATCAGTTTGACTCATCCACTCATCTTTGAATAATTGAATGAATTAGTGACAGTAAGAATAAAAGTGTCTATGAAGTTTCATTGGAGTCAATTGGAGGCTTAAGTATAGGGAACAAAATGGTCGATACATTCTCACATTAGTATAAAAATGAGAATTTCAGGTTAACGAATCTTGATCAAATTAGAATATCAAACTATAACTTTGATGAAACTTAATATATCTTTACAAGGATCTTACGAGGAGTCAAACTCTAAATGTTGAAGTTTTGAACCAAAGTAGTGTACAACTAATATCAGTGAATATATTATACTTTAGTTTAATTGTAGTGCACACCACTTGATTAATCAGTGGTAAAGTTTAAAACAATAGTTATTGTAAATTGGAGATGATGTAAGATGCTTGTATGTTGGTGAAGATAAAAATGAAAATAAGAGAAATGCTTCACTTACAGCTAGGCAGTTAGTTTTATTATTTGTTAAGTTGGAAAAATTGAATAAAGTACAGTGTGTATGATTTGGTATGTTTAAAGAATTGAATATTCTTCAATTGTAATTGAGTATAAATACAAAAAAGATATCATATTTATAAACTTGAATGAAATACAAGTTTGAAAGTTATGCTATGAGAGTATTATCAGTGACTATGTTGATATCTCTATTTAGAAATGTATATCTACTCAAGTTAAGGATAAATGTCTATATTCAAGCAATGAGAGGAGTTCGTGAATAGTTAGTGATTAAGACGTGGGTTTGTGGGAGGTCTCAGTTAAGTGAAAGGAATGAAATTCTTGATGAACTCATCATTAGAGAATGATACGACAAAGTTAGAAAAGTTGATGATTTTCTAACCAATCAAAAGAAAAAGTTAAGTGAATTGGCTGATGAGTTGGCATTGGTAATTGTTTTCTAGTCCATAATATAAATAATATTATGAGTAGACATTTAAAGAATGAGTAAGAGTTACATAATGTGTCCAGTTTCTATTTCTCATTGAATTAGGAATTTGAGATCTCTTGTCATGGGATGATAAATGTTTATGAGATCTATAGTCATGGGATGACTTTTGTAATTTTAGATTTTTGGTGGGAAACGCTGGAATAATAGTGGATCAGATAGACACACGACTCTACTTTGTATCTAATGTTGTGCTCAAATATTATTTGCATCAGTATGTAATTTTAGATTAAGTATAATCTAAGAGTTAATCTGTTGATAATTGAAAAAAAAGGATGGTTAATGATGAGGAAGTAAACTGAAACGTGTATTAGAGTTTTGGGGGATATGGAAAGAATTATCAACGATTTGTAGAATAGCATTCAGATTAAAATGAGAACGATATTATTAAAAGCAAGATAGACTAGGTCTTGCTATGTATTGATACTTGAATGATATTCAAGGTATGAGATGAGAAATAAGGTTATCAGATATTTCACAAAGATTATTGTTTAACTCATCGAAATTTCACAAATTGCCAAGATTGGCAAAGTAACTGAGATAACTTTTCATTAAACCAAAATGTGGGAAAATGAAAAGTTAAAATGGTTATAATCTCTACCACCGAGTTTTTGAATACAACGAAAGAGATTTGGTCCATTTAACGGTTCATCTTGAAAGTGGTCTACAAGTTTGGATTAAAAGAGTTGTATACAAAGAATTATTTTCTCATATCTCTTGTGGTTCAGTAACCTGTAAGTTTAAATTTTGAGAACGAAATTTTTTATTAGTTGGGAAGATTGTGACATCCGAAAATTTTATAAAATTAATTAGATGACTAATTAAGTATTTCCGAATTTAATTTGGGATTTAAGAATTCGAGGTGGGACCCACGTGTTGCGGATTAGAGATCATAAATTTTAATATTATTTTTGTGTGTTGTGTGTCTATTTGATGTATTATACACTATTTCGACGTGAAATAGGGTTAACTGGAGTGTATACGCAGTGTCCATAAGTTTTGGAGCGCGTTGAAGAATTTTCTCCAATTTTGATAATTTTGGGGTTTTGTCTTGAGATACGTGTCGACAGGAGTTTTGTGGAAGCTTAAATGTCGACTCAAGCAACTATTTCGATTTTTGCAAAAAATATTTACAAGTTTCAAAATTTGGATTTTGGACTTTAAATGGACTAAATGAGCTGACACGGGCCCCACACCTTGATTTGCATGCGAAACTAGTTGTTTAAAGGTTTTGGAGAATTTTGGTAAATTTTCCAACTTTTGGCAAAATTGGGGTATTTCTTGAGGATTTATTTAGACGTAAATTGAAAAGATAATCACGAAATAAAATAAAATAATAAATAAATTGGTGGACGCCTGGTGACACGTGGGGTCGAGGGTGACACGCGTGAGATGTACAACAGTGTACATGCCCGAGGTTTGTCATTGGCGCGTGTGGTGGATGTGACGGCCCCAATTTTCCACAAATTGGGCCCCGCCCAACCTAAGCCCACGTGGACCCCGAGTCAGTCTCGCAAGGTCAACGAGAGCCTAGTCAGCCTTCCAATCCATCATTTTCAGTAAATTATCTGCACGCGACACGAGGCGCGTCCATGTTCGTGTTTCGGCTCCCCGAATTCTCCGCGTATACAATTCTCAACAATTTGCATCTCCACTCGAGATTCAGACATACGCATTTCGACAAGTGGATCCCACAAACGACCCTGACCTGACATGTGGCACAAGTCTAATTTTCAAGTCGTTACAGTGGAGTTATAGCTGCGAAAATATATAGGTATGTATATAGTTATATATATATATATATATATATATATATATATAAATAAACAAATGAATACTATAGTTTAAAATCAAATAAAAATATACATTGGATGCGCCTCGAGATATGTGTAGCGTGATCATTGAAGAAGTAAATAATGGATGATTCGATGGTTGTGGTGAGGTGCATACACGTCTCGATTTAAGTCTAAGTCGCGATCGGAGGTAGTGTGAAATAAGACAAAGTTTGTGCGAGATCTTGTTTCGAGTTTTGTGTCGGTTAACAATGGTTGAGGTTAAGGTTGAGATTGGGTCCAAACTAGTGCAAGTTTGGTTAAGTATGACAAGAGGATTGGTATAAAATATTTTAGTATGTCATGTACAAAGTTAAGATTTTTAAGGTTTTTGCGTGACTAAAATCAGTGTTTTGGACGTTTTATGGAGATGGACTATTTTTTTAAGAGTTTGGTTCAATTTGGTAAAAATCAGATCGAAAATGAGTGTCGGAAGTCGAGACACGTCAAAATAGGGATTTCAATAATTAATAAATAAAAAGAAATTAAGCTGCTGAGGGTTTATATATAAATATAAACAAAAACAAAAAAAAAATCAATTGATTTCCATTTTTCAAGCAACAGAGATGTTCAAAACATCATTCTCAAACCCTCTTCGCGAAAACTTTTGCTCACGGAGCTACGTCCAATTTTTGTCCTATTTTCTTTCCGCAAAATTATAGAGCATCATGAGACGGACAGTTCGAGCTAAGTTTTCAAGGTGGAAACGAGGTATTTGGCTTGCAATTTGGTAAATTCTTAATATTAGGCATTTTTCCACAATTCAATTTGAATTCTCACAATTTTTTGATTTATTTCACAAGATTTCAATAGAAATTGGTAGAAATTGTTGTTAATTGGTATATTGGATTGATTTCCGTCAATTTGGGATAAATTCCACCGATGTGAGTTAGGGTTTTGATGAGATGTACTAATGCAATCCAGTTGATAACTATTTTTGAGATGTTTTAATAGTTGATATTGATTATTGGTTTTAATCCAATTTGATTCCACTGGGCTGTGAAAATATTTTGATGTTGGTATCAAGTGGTTTCGTGGTGTTTATGTCAAGTTTTGAGTATTTAATTGAAGAAATGTTGATTTGAAGACATTTTTTAGTTCAAAATAAATAAAGTTTTTCCAGTCGACATGTCATATAAGGAAGTTCATAACTTCTCCGTTGGTGATCCAATTTAGGTGTTCTTAGAGTCTATAGAAAGTATGACATGAGTACTGCAAGGTCCTTTAAGGTCATCATGACAAATATTGAGATTTTCAAGGTTAAAAAGTCACCCCAAATTGGCTAGTTAAAAGCTAGTTGAAACAATTATATAAATTAATATTTTTGGAATCTATTCTCAAGCATATTTTAATCGCTGTTTTCATCGGGTTTCGTGATATGGTTTCACTTGATGTTTGACCCATATTATAATTGGGTAGGCATGGAAATTATTGGAACCATTTTCAAAGTGATCCGCCGCTTCGGGTACCTTGAAAATTAAGCTCGAAATTGGTTGTTTATAAGGTTAAGTAAATTTCATGGTAACCTTTACATTGTACGAGTATTTCTCAAATATAATTACATGCACGGTTTATCGATGCATATTTATTGATCATGCATTCATGGACACAAGAGGAAGGAGGCTTTTAGGGGTCTCATTATGTTCATCGGCTATATATGTGGTAGGATAAAAATCGTGGTGCTTTATGACTGGAGTCACTGATCATTGTTGACACTTGTCTCGGATGGATTGTTTTGTTGATGGTGGCCAAGATCATACTCCACGGAGAGTCGAAGGCGTGGCTTCTCGAGGGACTTCCTCTAAAACTCATGAATCTTTATAACTATTTATCTATCACTTTTGGAAAGACGTCTTTTGATTGTGGTCAGTCAACATAAATGGGATGGATTGCATACTTGTATATTTATAATTCCTTGCGATATTATTGTTCCTTTAAATTCTTGGAATACAATGCATTTGATTATTATAGGTGTAATGGCTAGTGTTGGATTTATTTGTCTGACATTATCGATTTTTTATAATTGGATAATGATTGGTTCTAATGGCTATAAGGGAAAAAGGAAGCTTTTCGATTGATGTGACTAGCTTAATTATTTTCTCTATGTATATATTTATTTTTGAATATATTATATAGTATAAATGGGTTTATGGGTTCAAGTGTGATTAGGATCTCCTTTGGAATGTTGCGGAGCTAAGGTAATGAGAGTTTAAGTATTTTGAAAATCTGAGATATATTGGAATGAATAAATAATTTTTGTTAATGCAATATATATTATTATGGGTGGATTGTGAATCCTTGGGCATTTGCACCAAAACTGAGTAGGTTTTGTTGAAGATTTTTGAAGGCCTGAATTTTCAGTGTATGCTTAAAAATAGTGGAGATGCTGTCGAAAAAGTTTTTACGGAATTTCAAGGATTATTTAATTCATGTAAACAAACTTTAAGGTTTAAGATTCAGTTTAGAATCCTTAATGGTTGATAATATTTTATATTTAATGATAAGAAGATCTTATTTTTAATTGTTTATTGAAGGAAATATTAAGGCTGCTAGATTATTAAGAGAATTAATGTAATCTAGGTCTATCAGATGCTCTAATTAGGTGGGGTTTGACATACGCCTACCAAGCTATTGAGGGAGGGGAGGGGTGATGTCGGGACCATACCTACCCTCATTAGATCGTCTAACCGAGGGTATAGGCACTCCCACACCCTTGGCAAACCCTAGTAGGGGGGCGTCTCAGCACCAACCGGCACTGGGCCACCCACTACTAGTGGCCAAGGAGAGGGACCACACCCTCATTGGTGGACGCCACACCTAGGGCCAAACAGGCCCCTACCTCAGTCAACAAAGGGTTGAGTGGCCCTTAGACCACTGGTCAAAGGTCGAATAAATCCTTGGGGATCTATAGAAATCGAATCGGCTTCTAGACCAGTCAATAGGGGCCGGACCAGCCCCTTGACAAGTTAACAGGGGCAATACCAACCCTCGAATCAGACAACAAGGTCCAAAATAGCCCATGAACCTTAGAATTAATTAATTAAATCAAATAAAATAATATCAATATAAATATAACATATATATAAGTTGAAAACAAGTCCTTGTCGTTAAATGGGGCGCGCTACTGCGTCCCCAATAGAGACTAACCAAGTTCAACACTTTGACCCTCGCATTGGGCGACGGAGGACCCGCGACGCCCACACTAGTATGACCCCAAAGTTAATTACTAGTAAATTAGAATTTAGAAATGTTACTTTTCATTGATGTGACATGTCTTAAATCATCTAGATTTGCGAAATGGTTCACATAGAATCATGTGCTCAAAAGGATTGAGATGGGATATCACAGTGAGTCAAAGTAAGTAGGGAGTTTCACTCAGATATTAAATATGGCTTGATATTAGATAATTAAGGATCATGTTTTGAATGAAAGAATTGGGTTATGGGTTGAATTGGGTATTGGTTTGAATCTCTGTATCTATGGAATGTAGATGCACTTGTTTTCCTATTTATGTTATTCATTGCCTTAAGATGTTTGTGGAGTCCCCGCCGAGGGCCTAATTAGAAAGTTATCCTATTTAAATGCCCTAGGATATTTATGATGCCTCCAAGATGTTTTATGGAATTCACTACTGAGGGCATTACTTGTCTAATTGAATGCATAAGTGTATCACTTGAGTGTATGAGTTGGAGTTCCTCCTTGTGTAACTTGGTGATAAAGGGACATGTATCGATGATGGCTTCGGATGAACTTACTTTTATTATAATACTACTAGCTGGAGGACGCAATGGCCATTGTGTCCACTAATGGTTTCCACTAAATCACAAATGATGGATTCGATCAACGGATTCCTACCAATACCTAGCATGCAATGAATGAACTAATGACTTATATTTATTATTATCTTTTATGGTATATCTCTTGTGGGCCCCTTGCATGAGTGATTTGAATTCAATTATGGTTCAAATGAATCTTGAAACTTGCTTTAAAAGTTATGAATGGATGGCTTTTCTCTTCTTTATGAATATGAACCATACGTCCATGTTTCTACATATTTTAGATCCTATCAACATGCTTATGTTTGAATTTGAATAATGCTCCCATGCTTTCTATTCAATACTTGAGACTTAGTTTCAACTTCATGTTAGATCTTACATAATTATTAGTTAGTACTTCATATTTGATGTTTGAGCGAAACTTTCCTCTTATTGAGCTTCGTTGTCCATTTTAGCTCACCCCACTTACTCTCTAGTACATCCACATCCATGTTAGTTCGTGACGAAGGAAAGACATCAGTTTGAAGTCTTTCCTTGCATTATGAGCATTGCATGCTCTTATTTTCTAGTTATTTGGTTTTGAGAACAATAAACTGGGGCTGTAACATAAAGTAGGTCATTTAGTGTTGGGTTTTGGGGTTCATACGCAGCGGAGATTACAAAACTGTTTTGACAAAAACCCCAACAGGATCCTTATCTAATTCCATTAAAAACGTTTAAACCATGAAAAACTTAATCACACCTAAATTGCAATATACCTTTCTGAAGGTTGATCGATCTCTAAGGCGCTGCCAACGACGAACGCCCTCTATCAGCAGTCCACACACGAACGGCGGCCGTGATTTGAAGTGCTAGCTTCGAGAGAATACCAAACCTTTTTTGTTTCTCTCCAAAACGATCCATAGCATACCAAAAACCCTAAGTCGTTTCTAAAACGAAAATAGAGTTTCGACCTTTTTTCTTGCGTACGTGTGTTCTAACTTAAAGCTTCTATTTATACAACATTTGGTATATAGACGGTTAAGTAAATTACACATATACCCTTACTTAAAGAAGTATAAGTGCAATACACCACAAGGACGTTTCCGTCATGAATTTTATCATATAAAATTCATTTTTCTGAACCATCTTAAAATCTCGCAAAACCATTCTTAGTGTGCGACCCAATAGGCTCATACAACGTTGGCAGTGTACCAAAACACATTTTGGTATACAAGTCATAAGCGGCCTCTAGCAAGACATTATGACTACCCAAGTTGTACGAATATCAAATCGATACAACCTAATCAATAGTGTATATAACATCCTTTTGTCACACGATATCCTTTTGATCAAACATAAGGCATGGAATTGTCATCCAACATGTTCAATCGTAGTAGTCTCGATCTCTAGGTAGACTGAAAACATCCAAGTGACATTGATCAATATCAATTCACTTAAACTAGGCCTTTTAACAGTCTAACACATCGAGGGATCCACTAGATATTTCTCTTTATATGAGAGGGACAAATTCTATCTCGATTACACAACTTCATCACATTGCTCACACAATAACCAATCACAACCTTTATAATCGTCCGGTTAAAGACGACGTTTGATTGTGTCAAATCACTGTGTTCCTAATGTTGAAGTCTCTGGTAATCTCAAGTCGGAGGACTGGAATATATACCTATCATGAGAAACAACAATGACTTAATCCATGTGATGTTCTCATAGCGGATCGGTCCAGTACTTTGTTCCCTAACAAGTACTCGTGATCTTGATTCGTATCCCTATACGTATAATCATCATATGATCATCAATCAAGACTCACACTAGTCTTAATTCATTATAGTTCCCAGTATAATGATCGACTAGGGACATTTAGGATAGTTATGTAAATACACATGGATCTTATTATAATGTAAACATGCAAATTAATTATAATAAACAAAAAATGAAATCCTCTATTTTATTAACTAAAAGTATTCATAAAGACATTTATGGATTGACCTAGGGCACATGCCCCAACATCTCCCACTTGCACTAGGGCCAATCATACATGCATCTAATGCCTAATGATCTAACATGACCATCATGTTTTGCTTGTGGAAGAGTTTTTGTCAATGGAACCACAACGTTGTCTTCAGTAGGTACTCTATAAATCTTTATGTCTCCTCTCTCAATAATTTCTCAGATGAGATGAAAACGCCTGAGTATATGTTTGGATCTGTGGTGTGATCTAGGTTCCTTGGCCTGTGCTATTGCCCCGTTATTGTCACAATACAAACAAAAAGGGTTAGCAATACTTGGAACCACACCTAGTTCGAAATGAACTTTTTGATCAAATCGCCTCCTTTCTTTGCATCGGACGCTGCAATATACTCGGCTTCGTTGTAGAATCGCCACGATCTCTAGCTTCGAACTTTTCCAACTTACTGCACCCCCATTCAAAGTAAACACATATCCAGACTGCGATCTAAAATCATCTATATCAGTTTGAAAACTTGCATCTATGTAACCATTTACAACTAGATCATTTTCAAAACCTCCATAGACCAAGAACACTTCCTTAGTCCTTCTTAAGTACTTAAGGATGTTCTTTACTGCTATCCAGTGACTCTCACCAGGATCTGACTGATATCCGTTTGTAGTGCTCAAAGCATATGATACATCAGGTCGAATGCATAGCATGGCATACCTGGTAGATCCAATAGCCGATGCATATGGAATCTTATTCATACGGTCTCACTCATCATTTATCCTAGGACATTGATTCTTGCTGAGACTTATGCCATGAGACATTGGCGACAATCCTCTTTTAGAGTCTTGCAAACTGAACCTATTCAGCACCTTGTCTATGTAAGCACTCTGACTTAGACCGATTAGCCTCTTAGATCTATCCCTATAGATCTTTATCCGTAGGATATAGGTGCATCTCCTAAGTCTTTCATTGAGAAACACTTCCCTAACCAAGACTTGACATTCGCAATGTTGGGATGTCATTTCCAATGAGTAATATATCATCAACATACAAGTACCGAGAAAAACAACTACACTCCCTTTGACCTTCTTGTATACACAAGGCTCATCTTCGTTCTTAATAAAACCAAAATCCTTGATTGCTTCATCAAAACGAAGATTCCAACTCCGATAAGCTTGCTTTAATCCATAAATGGATCTTTGAAGCTTGCATACATTCCTAGAATTCTCGGGATGTACAAAACCTTCAAAGGTTGTGTCATATACACGTCCTCAAGCACTTTCCATTAAGAAATGTTGTTTTTACATCCATTTGCCATATTTCATAGTCATAATATGCAGCAATGGCAATTAAAATTCTTATGGATTTAAGCATGGCTCTGGCGAAAAAGTTTCATCATAATCAACACCTTGAGTCTGCCTGAAACCTTTTGCTACAAGTCTTGCTTTAAGAGTATGCACTTTGCCATCCATGTCAGTTTTCTTCTTGAGAATCCATTTACATCCAATGGTCTTACCACTTTCAGGTAAATCAACCAAGTTCCAAACTTGGTTATCATATATGGATTGCATCTCAGAGTTCATGGCACTTAGCCATTTATCTGGGTCTGGTCCAGACATAGCCTCATGATAAGTGGTGGGCTCATTTTGATCCATAAGCAACACATCACGACTATCAGTAATGAGAAATCCGAATCTCTCTGGCTCATGTCTTACCCTACCAGATTTACGTGGGCCTTGTGTCACTTGCGGAGGTTCAATCGGTTCGAACGTTGTTGAACTTCCGAGTGTTCAGGGTTTATCTGTGATTCTTGAACTTCTTCAAGATTTATTTCTCTCCCACTAGTGTCTTTTGAAATAAACTGTTTTTCCATAAAGGCACCATACCGAGCAACAAACACTTTGTTCTCAACGGTATTATAAAAGTAATATCCTTTTGTTTTCTTATGACACCCCGCAAATAAACACTTGTCAGATTTAGGTGCTAGTTTTTATGAGACTTGTCGTTTTACGCAAGCCTCACAACCCTAAATCTTAAGGAAAGACAAACTAGGTCTCTTCCCGTACCATATCTCGTATGGTGTTTTATCAACCGCTTTAGAAGGAACTCGATTTAGAGTAAAAGCTGCAGTTTGTAATGCATCCCAAAAGGATAATGGAAGATTCGCATGACTCATCTTAGATCGAACCATATCTAATAAGGTTTGATTTCTCCTTTCAAAAAATCCATTCCATTGTGGAGTTGCTGGTGGAGTCAATTGGGAGACAATCCCACAATTTTTAAGATGGTAATCAAATTCTTGGTTTAAATATTCACCACCTTGATCTGATCGAAGTGTTTTGATAGTTTTACCAAGTTGATTCTGCACTTCATTTTGAAACGTTCGAAACATCTCAAATGATTCAGCTTTATGTTTCATAAGATATACATAACCATATCTGCTTGAAATCATCGTAAATGTAATGAAAAGTACCGATAACCTCCTCTAGCCATTGTGTTTATAGGACCGCATACATCAATATGTATTAGACCCAATAAATCACTTGCCCTTTCTTGTGTCCAGTAAAGGGACTTTTAGTCATCTTGCCTAGTAAACAAGATACGCATGTTTCATATGTTTCTAAATCAAATGAATCTAGAAGCCCATCTTTATGGAGCTTCGTTATGCATTTCTCGTTTATGTGTCCGAGACGACAATGCCAAAGATAGGTTTGATTACATAAATGACAATTTTCTTCCTTTTCTTTTGGGTGTTTTGAAGCAGGAACAGGCTGGGGCTTGACTTCTTCCACAGGCTTTGCGACAGGTGCAGTAACAGCCTTGGCAACTTTAGCCTTGCCTTTGCCTTTCTTCTTCATTCCCTTTCCCTTTTAGACCATCAACATATTACTAGAGGGTTTCTTGATATTTTGTTCAGCAGTTTTGAGCATCAAATGCAACTCCAAAATTGATTTCTCCATATTATTCATATTGTAGTTCATCACAAATTGTGAGTAACTTTCTGGTAATGAATTCAGGATCAAATCCGTAGCCAACTCTTGGCTTTTGGGAAATCCGAGTCTATCAAGCTGGTCAAAATAGCCCTTCATCTTCAAAACATGAGGACTAACTGACGCACCCTCAATCATCTTGTAAGAATGTAGGTTCTTGACTATCTGCGAACCTTTCTTGTTTAGCTCGCTGTTGGAACATCTCCTTCAATTAGCGTTACGATGCCATGTCGTATGCTTCCATTAGTTCCATGTCCTTCGAAAGTACAGAACCATAGTTGCCGACATAATACATGCAACATCGGTAGAATCGTTGACATGTTTATTATGCGCATCCCTCACAGCTTTCGTAGCATTGGCTGGTGGGTCCTCAGGGGTTGGAGCATCCAGGACATACAACTTGCGTTCATGCTTGAGAACGATTCTCAAGTTTCTGAACCAGTCAAGAAAGTTTGTCTCAGATATCTTATCCTTCTCAAGGATGGGTCGCAGTGACAGGGGATTATTGTTACTTGAAGAGGTCATTGATCTACAATAAAGATTATGCAAATTTATTTTAGTATAGAGGAATAGACTCCCACTAAATTAACAACCCTCCTAAAACATACTGTTTATTTAGGGGACTAAAATCCATATTTCACCTAATTCTATGACAAACTATGGCATGAAACACGAGAACTAGATTATTTAGGTAGGTAACTGTTACCAATTACATCTTATGTAATTTTTAGATCATTTTATGAGATACGAGACATCTTATGTCTTAGCATATTTTTATCTCATCATTTGCCTAAAGCTCAAAACTATTTTGATGGCTTTATTAAATCGGACCATTTTAAACATTTAGGTAACTCTTACCCAACTTGTCTCACCAAGATAACACAATACATCCAGCTATGGCTGAAACTATATTAGTGTGATCGAGGCCTTTGACGAGTGTTTAAAATGGATGACATGAGACTTAAAATTTAATAGAGGGATTTTATTCAGTTTTAGTGATTTTTATGTAAACAATGAAATATCATATATTCTATTGATTTGTTCAATCACTAAACAATTTGGAAATTTTTATACTATTCACTAATAAAAGAATTTTCGTGCGCTAGGATTAGTTAGACGGCGGCCCCGCTGACTCAATTCCGAAAATTGAAATTCGCTATAGAAAATCATATTTTTCGCTGAATTTACTATACTAAATTTACCCCTTAATTTATCCAAAATTAAGTCAATTAAAATATTTTTAATTAACCCCAGCCCACATCTAACTAATCATCTTATCCTAATCCAATTAGGACTTTAGATATTTGAATCCTAGCATATCACCAATAACAAACTTCTCCATATTTATCTCCTATCCAATAGGGATAACGAAACCGATTTTGATTATATCTCATAATCTAATTTGTTATCTATCTTTATCAAATAGAAAGTTCATAACAAAATAGATATAACGAGATAAATAAACAATTTCAAAAATTAATTATTTGCAATTTCGGTCCTCATCCAAATAATCACAAATATGTCATTGAATCATGAACTACTATCCCAATCGAACCTAATCATATTAGTTTCGAATTAATATTCAGCCTTATACAATTTAAGAAACATAAGACAATGTAACCTAAATATGCATACTGAATTACAGAGATTTCATCCATGCATCAATACACGAAAAATAAAGATTATACCTAATGGTGTCATGGATCACATAACACGAAATTCAATTCATTGAAATTATTTGAATTAACCTAACATGGTTACTAGCATGTAAGAAACTGATTTTAATTAAATCACGAATATATGTATCATATACACAAAACATGATAATAAATCTCATAGACAACTTATGTAATCACATATACATCAACTATTAACATGCTTTCAATCATATATCATGTATATATCAGAAGAAAACATGCAATGAATTTAATGGAATCGAACTCGAAGGCTCCGATACCACTGTTGGGTTTTGGGGTTCATACGCAGCGGAGATTACAAAACTGTTTTGACGAAAACCCCAACAGGATCCGAATCTAATTCCATTAAAAACGTTTAAACCATGAAAAACTTAATCATACCTCTATTGCAATATACCTTTCTGAAGGTTGATCGATCTCTAAGGCGCTGCCAACGACGAACGCCCTCTATCAGCAGTCCACACACGAACGGCGACCGAGATTTGAAGTGCTAGCTTCGAGAGAATACCAAACCTTTTTTGTTTCTCTCCAAAACGATCCATAGCATATCAAAAACCCTAAGTCGTTTCTAAAACAAAAAATAGAGTTTCGACCTTTTTTCTTGCGTACGTGTGTTCTAACTTAAAGTCTATTTATACAACCCTTGTATATAGACGGTTAAGTAAATTACACATATACCCTTACTTAAAGAAGTATAAGTGTAATACACCACAAGGACGTTTCCGTCATGAATTTTATCATATAAAATTCATTTTTCTGAACCATCTTAAAATCTCGCAAAACCATTCTTAGTGTGCGACCCAATAGGCTCATACAACGTTGGCAGTGTACCAAAACACATTTTGGTATACAAGTCATAAGCGGCCTCTAGCGAGACATTATGACTACCCAAGTTGTACGAATATCAAATCGATACAACCTAATCAATAGAGTATATAACATCCTTTTGTCACACGATATCCTTTTGATCAAACATAAGGCATGGAATTGTCATCCAACATGTTCAATCGTACTAGTCTCGATCTCTAGGTAGACTGAAAACATCCAAGTGACATTGAAAATATCAATTCACTTAAACTAGGCCTTTTAACAGTCTAACACATCGAGGGATCCACTAGATATCTCTCTTTATATGAGAGGGACAAATTCTATCTCGATTACACAACTTCATCACATTGCTCACACAGTAACCAATCACAACCTTTATAATCGTCTGGTTAAAGACGACGTTTGATTGTGTCAAATCATTGTGTTCCTAATGTTGAAGTCTCTGGCAATCTCAAGTCAGAGGACTGGAATATATACCTATCATGAGAAACAACAATTACTTAATCCATGTGATGTTCTCATAGCGGGTCGGTCCAGTACTTTGTTCCCTAACAAGTACTCGAGATCTTGATTCGTATCCCTATACGTATAATCATCATATGATCATCAATCAAGACTCGCACTAGTATTAATTCATTATAGTTCCCAGTATAATGATCGACTAAGGACATTTAGGATATTTATGTAAATACCCATGGATCTTATTATAATGTAAACATGCAAATTAATTATAATAAACAGCAAATGAAATCCTCTATTTTATTAACTCAAAGTATTCATAAAGACATTTATGGATTGACCTAGGGCACATGCCCCAACATTTAGGTAGTTTGGAACACTTCTATCTATTTTGGACTATTTGGAGGCTTTATGGTAGTGTTGGAAGCTTTTTGGAATGATTAAACCTACTTAGACATTTGAACACTTATCATATTGATTATATAGTTTATAGAATTGTAATGTCCATTTCACTTTCGCATTTATTATTCCATATGGTTTCTATGTTATTCTGGAGGTTAAAATAGGCGTGTCAAATGGTTACTTAGGCCTAGTTCGGGTATTGGACTTAACTAACGGTTTGGGCCAGGCAACTCGACCCTTGTTCAGGTGAAGGTCGTCACAATTCTATTATGATGCTTATTATGATAACGAGTAAGTAGTTTATTAATCTAACCAAAATTTGAACATGAGCTTAATCCATTTTAGGATGTATTCATAATGAGATTATTTTGTTCTTAATGCTTTAAACCAATCATGTTCTTTTATTCATTGATTTAATAGATTGTTATTTGCGGATTGCAATCATTAATCTAGATATTGAATCCATAATGGCCAATGTGTATTGTGGTATTTTGATTGTATAACTACTTTAAAGTAGTGACTAGGATTGTTTAAAAGGTCTATTACCATTTATGTTGCTTCCCCTATCCCAATTAGGCCGATACTCGGCCTAAAACCTTAATTAAGCCCTAGTAACCTAGTCAGACTTAACTAAGGCCAGCAATCTCTCTTTTTGTACCTGATAAACTCAACCTATACATCAATATCGAATAAAAAATACAAAATATACACGGCAGAAAATTAAACTTTTTTTGATAATTAACGATATACATAAATACAGAGTTTATAAAAACCTAAAACCACGTTTATAGACCTCCTAGCCCCGTTTATATACAACAAAGTAACTCAAATAATGTATAAGTATACAGGAAGGCTAATTACATAGAGAGAATATAAGAAAACTCTTAAATCTTCTCCTTTCCCTTTGCTGAAGCGATAGGTTGCGAACCTGAAATATTAAATTTGGGGTGACCGCTCCAACTTGCCTTGTAATTAAGGATTCACGAAGGCATCAACATTCCATATAATAATCAAGAACATTATGCAATAACAACATGCACTAATATTAACTAACGAAGTTATGAAAAACATATAATTCAACAAATAATAGATGCAAGTCCGTCTGTTAATGACTATTACACTATGATTCTCATTTTATTTATAAAACTAGGGTCGATTACCTCCTGACACCATTAATGCGATTGCTAGACTAACACATTGGTCGATGTGTTGTCTAGTCAATCCATTAATGTCTAATGGTTCTATCTGAAACCCTCTGGTGAGTATGTAATTCATGCAACTAATATAATTGAGTAGGGAGTTACATATAGGCCGGGAAGGTAGCCCATCTCCTATATAACCTTGTCTCAGTTTCAGAAAATTAATCTCGTAAATCACATTAAACATCGTTTTCCATTTATTAAAACATTACATTGTACATAGTCCCCTCAATCAGTCCATAAAATTTATGAACTACATATACTAAGATAGCCAGACAATATTGACAACAAGTGAATCCATACTTACCTCGGTTTAGCTTTCTCGATGATCCAACACCTATCGCAAACTATTTATAATCAATATAGGTCTAATACCCTATGTTTAGAACTCCTAATTTAATCCCTAAGATCTCAGGAATTTCTAACTAAAACTCGGCATAATTTTTATTTTCTGGGGGTGGGAGCACAATCCCTTAGTGGAGTATGCTCCACCAGCTGAGTTCATCCAAACTAATGAAGGGAGCGCGCTTCTCTACTAGGTGGAGCGCGCTCCACCCTGTACTGTCTTGATATTACATAGGGCCGTAGCCATTGTTCCATTCACAAATCATCACAACATCATTACACATTCCTAAAATACAACAAGGAAGACCTCTAGTGAGGTAACAAACCATTTCCAATGATCATACACAATAATTTATAGAGATATCATCACCTTTTATCGAATTGAATTTCAAAAACAAAGTTACTAGCAATGATGATCTCCGATATCTAGTTGTGTAAGCTCATTAATTCACACTAAAACAACTCGTTGATTGATTCCTTCATGATCAAAACACCAAACCCTCAGCTGCTTTTTTTCTTACTCGATCGATTAGTGAAGATAAACATAAAGGTTTTTAGTTTAAATATATGAGTTTTCTTAAGATATGCATTGCGCTATCTCGAAGCTGATCGAATGATTGATGTGCTAACATGACACCTCTAAAGTGACACACATGTTCATAACATCAACACTCACGCTTATGTCGAGGCGATTCGACGATCCATATAATTCAAACTAAACTTATAGTTTTTAATATAATTATTTATATATCAAATATATAATTATATATACATATACCTTATGTATTTTCTGGCCAATAAAGAGCATGCCTACGAGTATTCTTGGATGTGCACATTTATTTCATGACCCCCTCATCGCACTAGGTGTACCACTTATTTATTGTTTATTTATGTATTTTCCATTATAGGCTTGTATATAAATTCTTTTTTACACTCAACCTATAAAATTCTTTAAACATTCCTAACAAATATAAACCATCATACAAACCCACACACATGTTAATCAAGGTACGTCGGATTTAAACACGAGCCTAATTCGAGTTATTTAGGATTTAGATTAACACTAATCACTAGCTTAAGGTAACAGGTCGTGACAGTCTCCCCAATTTAAAGCAGTTTTGTCCTTGAAATTAAATTAAATGTAAAATTACTTGTAGTTTCGAAGAGAAATGGAAACTGCTCCTTCGTATAAGACTCCCGCTCCCACCATATTTTTTAATCTCCATGAAACTACAATTTCACTTTAACCAAAGTAATCGTTTTGGTTCTTAGCCTCTGAGTTTTATAATCAAGTATCTGAATTGGCTGCTCTTCATAAGATAAGTCTTCCAGAAGACCAAATTCATTCCAATCAATTTGTTAAGTGAACTACATCTATGTTTTGTGAAGCATAGATACGTAAAAGACTTTATGAACTCTGACTAGCTGAGGAGATAACTCTAACCTGTAAGCAATAAGACTAATCATTTCTAGTACTCTGAACAGTACAATGTAACTTAGAGCTAGCTTAACTCGCAATCTAAACCTATACAATCCTTTCATAGTTGAGACTTTCAACAAGACAAGATCATCATTTGAAAAATCTACAAACCTATGATGTATCTTTTATGTCTTAGCTATGATGTAGTCAAATGCAAGCGAATCTAATGAATTCTCTCTATGTAGTAGTGAATCAACTCTAACCACATCAAAACTGTATCTCCAACCTTTGTCCAACATGCAGGTAAACGATAAAGTCGACCATACAGCGCTTTAAAAGGAGCTATTCCAATGCTAGTATGCTAGCTATTGTTAAAAGAGAACTCACACAAAGGAATGCATTTCTCCTAGTTAGCACCAAACTCTAAGACATAAACTCGAAGCATATCCTCTAGAACCAATATCAACCGCTTAGTCTGTTTGTCAATTCACAGAGGGTACGTCGTACTAATGTTAAGAACAATTCCTAATTGTCTTTGCGACTCATTCCACAGTCTGGACGTGAATCTCGGATCTCTATTTGAAGTAATCGACACTTGAACTCCATGAAATCTCAATACCTCACATATATATGCCACACATAATCAGTCAATAGTATATCGCATGGAAACTAGCAAGAAATGCGCAGACTTTGTCAACTTGTCGACTACAACCCATAGTACATCATGTTAACGCTGACTCAGAAGTACATCAAAAACAAAATCCATTGATATATGTTCCCATTTCCACTTAAGAATAGGTAGTAAATGCAATAACACTCCAGGTTTTCTATGCTCAGCCTTAACTTACTGACATATCTCACACTCTTTACAAACTCAATAATATCAGTCTTCATCCCAGGCCACCAATAAATACACCTCATATCATGATACATCTTAATGTTACCTGGATGAATATAGTAAGGAGATCCATGAGATTCCCATAGCAACCCCTGCCTCAATTGATCCTGAGTTGAATCTACACTATATCCCTGAATTGTATGCATCATCATTAAAAACTAACCAATCGGGATAATCTATGCTAATCGCTATCCTCTGTCCCAATATATAATCATGTAACATTTTCTAACAATCAACCACTTGTTGAATCATTTTTTGTTTAGCCTAAATCTGAGTATAAAAGAACATATTAGTAGCTCTAGAAGTAGCTCTCTCAGTTGATGTTGTGCCAACAAGATTTTTACGAATCACCATCATTGAAGCTTCCTTAAGAAGTCTAAACTGAGAAGCTCTAGTAGTAGCTACATTCTTTATGCTTGTTCTTCTCCTACTCAAGGCATCAGCAACCACATATGCTTTGCCCGGATGGTACTCCAGAGTGAAATCATAATCCTTAAGGAACTCAAGCCAACTGTGATGCCTCATATTCAATTCGCTCTAAGTAAATAAGTATTTCAAACTCTTAGGATGTGAAAATAATGTAAATTTCTCACTATACAAATAGTGCCTCCAAATCTTCGAGGTAAAAACAACTGCAGCTAGCTCAAGATCATGAACTGGATAATTTCTTTCATAAACCTTAAGTTGCCTTGAAGCATAAGTTACAACCTTGTTTTCCTGCATTAGCACATAGCCCGAGCCTAAATGAGAAGCATCTATATAAATCACTAGCTCCTTCCCTAATTCGGGTAATGTAAAAATATGCGTCACAGTTAAACTATCCTTCAAATCTTTGAAGGCAACCTTACACTCATCAGACCAAACAAAGTTAATGTCTTTTTGTGTTAACCGAGTAATTAGAAGAACAATACGAGAGAAACCCTTACCAAATCATTTGTAATAACCCACTAACCCCAAAAAACTCTGAACCTATGACACTATGGTAGGAGTAAGCTAATCTTTGATTGCCTCAACCTTTGTCAGATTAACGGATATACCCTCAACATTAACCACATGTCCAAGAAACCTGACTTCGAAAGACCAAAATTCGCACTTAGAAAACTTGGTATACAGTCGATTATCCTTCAAAGTCTCTAATGGAACTTTGAGGTGGTTTTAATGTTCTTTTTGTGTCTTTGAATATATCAAATATGATGTCAAACTGGTCAAGATAGGGTTTGAACACCCGTTGCATTAAGTCCATGAACATAGCAAGAGCATTAGTGAGCCCAAACAGCATCATTGTAAACTCGAAGTGCCCATAGCAAGTACTAAAAGCCATCTTTGAGATATCCTCATCCCTGATCCACAAATGATGATAACTAGGCCATAAATCAATCTTCAAGAAATATTTGTCACCCTTCAACTGATAAAACAAATCATCAATCCTGGGCAACGGGTATTTGTTCTTGATAGTCATCCGATTAAGCTATCTATAATCAATGCACATACGTAGGGTTATATCATTTTTCTTCACAAAAGAACTAAAGTGACATACTGGGATGAATAAACCTTTTCTATAACAACTCATCGAGCTGAGTCTGCAATTCACATAATTCCTTTGGTGCCATATGGTACAGAGGAATAGATATAGGTTTGGTACCATAAATAAGTTCAATGATGAAGTTAATGACACGTGGAGGTGGAATTCCAAGCAAGTCAGATGGAAAGACTTCAAAGAATTTACAAACCATGGGTATCTTAGTAACCTTAAGTTCCTGACTAGGTTATCTAAATGTAACAACTCCCGCCATAACTTCTAAATTTCAAGGAGTAGCTTTCCTTTCCGCAAGTTGCAAGTCATGACGGATTATAGATTATAATTTCACGACGGTTAGGGATTTGAAAGATTACCCTCTTATGGAAACAGTCAATACTACCATGGTATGTTGAAAACCAATCCATCCTTCATAGTGCATCGTACTCCAAGAACTCAATTACCCTAAGATCAATTGGGAGTTCATTTTGCCCAATTTTGATTACACATTCCTCGCTGATGAGTTCAGGATAAGAATTCCCACTCACTATTGTGCTTAAAATCAATGATGTATTGGCTCTAACAAGTTTCAGTTTCAACTCATCAACCATCGCACCAGCAATAAAGGAAATTGAAGAACCATAATCAATTAAAACATGCATATCTGGACCACAAATGCTTAATATACCTTCCACAAGCCCCCGATTAGCCTCTGGATGTGCCTTAGCCATTGCATGAATCTACCCTCGTACTGGCAGTGTTGTACTACCTACCGATATGGCCATTAGCAAAGAACATTCTCTTAGAATATGCCCCTTCTACCCACACCAATAGCATATCGTGGAAGCCCTCTAAGAAAAATCACTGGCCTTAAGAACCTATCTAGTTCCACTTGGTTTATGTGATGACTGTGCTTTGCTCTTGCCCTTACCTCTAGATTGAGGTGGTGGCAAAGGTTTTAATGTCTCTAAAGCTTCAATGCAAACACGATCACTGCTAGCTCAAGATCATGAACAGGATAATTCTTCTCGTGAGTTCTCAATTGACAAGATGCGTAAGCTATAACTATGTTATCTTGCATCAACATACAACCTAAACTGACTTGAGACGCATATGTATAAACTACAAAACTCATTATCTGGATAAGGTAACACCAATACTGGAGATGTAGTTAATCTTCTCTTAAGCTCAGCAAAAGTTTTTTCACAAGCATTTGACCGCACAAACTCTACATTCTTCTGGTTCAACCTTGTGATAGGCAAAGCTATTTTAGAGAAATCCTGCATAAATCTACGATAATAACTGGCTAAACTGAGAAAACTTCTAATTTCTATCACAGTGGTCAGTTTCAGCAAGCTCATAATTGCTTCAATCTTCGCAGGATCTACTGTGATTTTGGTAGCTCCAACTCATGTCCCAAAGATTTAACTTCGAAAATCCAAAACTCGCATTTACTAAACTTGGCATACAATCGATGACTTCTCAAAGGTTGGAGAATAACTCTGAGATGTTATTCATGTTCCTTACGAGTCTTTGAATATATCAGAATATCATCAATAAAAACAATCACGAAGCGATCTGAATACGGCTTCAGGATCCACTGCATTAATTATGGTTTTCTAGAGTTGAGTGTAATATATGAACGTGAGATTCTTCGTTTGCATAGAGTACCACTCTCTATTGTTTCTGATAGAGGTACTCAGTTCACCTCTAAATTATAGCAGAGTATGCAGGAACATTTTGGCACTTAACTACGATTCAGTATTGCATTTCATCTCCAGACTGATGGTCAATCAGAACGGTTGATTTAAATTTTGGAAAACATGTTAAGGTCATGTGCTCTTGAATATGGAGGCTTTGGGGAGGAATATATTCCATTATGTGAGTTTTCATACAATAATAGTTATCAATCCAGTATTAGAATATCGCCTTTCGAAACATTCTATGGTCGACCTTGCAGAGCACCGTCGTGTTGGGATGAACCAGGAGTTTTAGCCGAGTTAGGCCGCAGATTGTACGAGATCACACATAAGCAGTTGAGCAGATTCGTCAAAAGTTGAAAGCTGCTTAATATAGGCAAAAACATTATTATGATCTCTATCACTGAGTTGTTGAATACGACGTTGGTGATTAGGTCTATCTTAAGGTGTTACCTCGGAAAGGCTTGTACAGGTTTGGGTTGAAAGGAAAACTCTCTCCTAGGTTTATTCGTCCATTTGAGATTGTGCGGAAAGTTGGAAAGGTTGCTTACAGGATTGCTTTACTGTCTCATCTTGCCAAAGTTCACGACGTATTCCATGTTTCTATGCTTCGTAAAAAGGAACCGGATTTACATCATATTGCAGAATAGAAAAAATTTGATTTGAGGCAAGATACTACTTATGAAGAGCAACCTATTCAGATTATGGATCGAAAGATTCAGAAACTAAGGAACAAGGAAATTCCACTTGTACTTGTAGAGTGGCAATTTCATGGAGATTCAAAATTAACATAGGAGAGAGAGTATTATGTGAAAGATCATTTTTAATATTTCTTTTTATCCAGGTAATCTGTAAGTTAAATTTCGAGGACGAGATTTCTGATAAGTTGGAAAGAGTTCTGAAACCCGAGAATTTCCTAAACTAGATTAGATGACTAATTAATGATTTTTCAATTTTATTTGAATTTTTTTGAATCCGATGTGGGACCCATGCGAGACAGACCAGAGATCATAAGGTAAATAATATTTTTTTATTGTTATGTGCCTATAATGTGTAATATATTTTAATTCGTCGCGAAATAAGTTTGAATCAACATTTTAATGCGTTGTACGGTATTTCGGAATGCGTTGATATTTTCGCCAATTTTTGGCAAAATTGGAGTGATTTTCGAGGTTAAATTCGAACACAAAAATAAGGGATAAACATGAAAATAAAATAGAAAATTGGCAAATTACCAATAAGTACAGTTGGTTTATATTGTTGAGGATAAAATGAGATGGGCAAAAAGGTCATGTGGTTATCCCTTTTGGTTTTACAAACCAAACGAAGCCCCTGCTTCGTTTCTTCATCGTTTTCTTCATTCGACTAGTTTTCATCTCTCTCGATCTCTCGTTTCTCACTGATCTCTCACACTCTCATCTCTCTCTCTCTTTCGATTATCTTGATCAATCTCTCTCTCTCAACTGGACAGCAAAACAAAGAAGAGAAATTGTGACAACCGTGACAGTTGAAGATCAAAAGGTAAAGAAATCAAATTTTGATTTGGATTTCATAATTGCATGTTTTGATTGTTGGGACTGTGGTTCGAAAATGAAAAAGAGAGATAAGATTTTAATCAAAAAAGAAGAAAAAAAACAGAAGCAGCAGAGTTGCTATTGCCGTTAATGGCGAGGGGAAGAAGGAGAAGAGAAAACAAAAAGAAGAGGAGGTGAGCGTGAGGAAGAAGAAAAACAAAATGGAGGGAGGTAAGGTAGGGGCAAAAAAGATGAAGATTGTTAAGGAAACTGAATATTGTATCCAACTGATAAGGAAACTAGTATCCCCGATATCTCGTAGGTTCCTTTCGTGATTACTTTCCTTTCTTGTATTCTAAGCTTACCTATATAAATAGGGTACTATGTATACAAGTAAACACACAATAAACATATTTCATTATCAATCTAACATGGTATCAGAGCTTGGTTTCTAATTTGAGGTCGGTCGACTCGAGAGTCGACGACCGCTTCATGATTGCTTTTGTCTCGCTGTCACCACATCTGCCTCCGGCTGCCCGTCACAAGCACTTCCGCCTCCCGCCACTGTGCACTCTCGCGCCCGTCCCAGATCGCCTCCCGTGCGCCACTCGATATCCGCGCAACCGCGCGCGATGCCCGCCATCGCGGATATCCACCTACCCGACGCAGCCTCCGGATCTCCAGCTCACACCATCGCTCTCGCTCGCTGCCGCTCCTACCCGCCGCGCCTCACGCTCCAGATCCGCTGAGATCCCGCCGCGCCATCCTCGATCCGCCGCCGCTTGCCGCCGATCTCCGCTCGCGATGCCGCCACCACCGCCGCCAGATCCACCGATCCATTACCCGCCCTCGCAGATCCCGCCGCGCCACCGCTCCGCCATCCCCGCTTGCTGTCCGCGCCGCGCTTGAATCCGCCACCCGCCCATGCGAATCGCGCCGCCTGCTCGCACCGGCCGCCGCTTCGCCGCTTTGCCACAACCCGCGATCTCGCTTTGCCGCGCCTTCCCTAGTCGGATCCCGCCGACCGGCACCAGTTCAAACCGCCCGTCACGCGCCTGTCTGCGCCTGCCGCTCCCACCCGCTGATCCATCCCAGATGCGCCGGCGACTGATCTGGTCGTCGCCTGATCTGCTATTTGCGTCGTCTTATCTCGGTCTCTACCGCCTAACCTCTTGTTTGCCCTATACGCCTCGCCACCTGTACACCGTAGTTGTCGCTCCGTCTGCTCGAACTCTCTTTGCCGCTGCCTCGCCGCTCTTGGCTCGCCGCTACAAACCACCGATGTTGCTCCACTTTTACCACCGCCCTTGCTCTGCCGCTTCTCCGTCTGATACCTGCTGCTAGTGCCCTTGTCACCATTCAGCCTGCCTCCAGTTTATTAAAATCTGTCTAACCTCTGGTTGTGCGAGTCATAACAATCTGTCTAACCTCTGGTTGTGCGCGTCGCGTGTCACAACAATCTGTCTAACCTCTGGTTGTGCGAGTCACAACAATCTGTTTAACCCCTGGTTGTGCAAGACACAACAATCTGCTCGCCTGCTCAGCCGCTACACATCCGTCGATTGTGTCGTTTGCCTGTCGTCGACTATGTCGACTCTGCCATCTGTCCGTTGTCGACTCCGTCGACTTTGCTATCCGTTGTTCTACAATTTCATTGTTATGACTGCGCCACATCAGAATCTGTTTCTTGTCATCTTCGGTGGTCGTTGATCTGCTCCGCAACGAACCTTAGATTTGTTAGGTTTACCGATTCTTGACAAACTCAAGTTGAACCAACTTGAGTTTGAGGGAGGGTGTTAAGGAAACTGAATATTGTATCCAACTGATAAGGAAACTAGTATCCCCGATATCTCGTAGGTTCCTTTCGTGATTACTTTCCTTTCTTGTATTCTAAGCTTACCTATATAAATAGGGTACTATGTATACAAGTAAACACACGATAAACATATTTCATTATCAATCTAACAAAGATGAAGAGAGAAGAGATCAGGGAATAGAGGGAGAGAACGAACAGTTTGTGAGGAAGGGGATGGTTCCCCTGAACCGGATCGAACCGGACTCTGTTCAAGGGACCAAACCCTCCTATAAATAAAAAAATCAGTTTAAATCCGAAAACGAAAAAGAAAACCGAAAAAATAGATGAAAAATCTGAAAAAATAGGATTTTGAGCTCAATAAATATAAATTATATATTTTTATGAATAATATGCAATCGAGTGTGTACGAAACATTTATTCGGGGTTTTGTCTTGAAAAATGTAATTTAGACTAAATTAGCCTAAATTACCAAAATAATATCCAAAAATTATATAAATTAGTTTTTGAGGCAAATTATTAATAAAAATGCAGTAATTGAGAATTAAATAGTGGAATTAAAGTCTCGAAAAGTATTTTGAGTATTTCAATGTGTTGTCGTGTATTTTAAGGGATTTAAACATGGGCAGGATGAGGAATTTTTGAGAAATTGTTGAACAATGGTATAATTGAGTCGAGACTCATAAATTAAGGATTTTTGTGATTTATTAGGATTTCGGTACAAGGGTATCTGAGGAACAGGTGAGCGAGGACTCGAATAACCAACTTACGTTGGTTTGACTATAAGCAAACACTATTTTGCTTTTTACAGTAATATGGAATATATTTTTCACAGTAAGGGAGTGAGACTCTTAATCATGCATTCATGGCATCTGGATAGATTTTCCCATGTTATGGGTCGTAAGGGTGTGAGGTGTGCTCCACTCTAGACTAGATGTACTGTAGGCGTCTAAGGTGGGTAATGGTCGATTTCGGGTTAACCTGCATTGACTTGTAATATTGTTCTAGGCTCATCGTGAGAGGGTCCACTCATTATGAGCTTGAAATAGGAAATGGGGATTGATTTTGGATATTTATTTCAGTATTTTGTTTTATCGCGCAATACTCCTATTATCTCTTGTTATTACCTGTTGTACGAAGCAAGGTAGATGTTTACTTATCTAACACTGTTTATTTGGTGCACACTATATTTGGTGTTCTCGAAGTGGCTTTGTCAGGTTCTGAGCCTAAGGCAGATCAAAAGGGAAAGAGAAAGCTAGAGGACTTTTGCTGAGGAGATGTTTTCACTTATATGTAATGTATGTTTATATTGTTCTTGTTTTGGATTTTTAGGTGAGCGTAGGACGCGTATTACTGAGGAAAAAGTTTTGAAAAGTTCGTAAATTCAGTAAGCTTGAATTGGGATTGAGGTTTAAATAGTTCACTTTTGTATATTTGAGGCTTTGAACAGTTTTGTTTCAGTTTGAGATTTAGTTTTGTAACTAAGGTTTACTAGTTGCAGTCATGGTTATAATTTTAGATTGATATCATATTGTGAACTGTGGGGAGTTATGAGTCCTTTTATGCCTCTCCCTATTCTGTTGTTTATTAGGTTTTGGGTGCCGGCAGTCCATATTTAGAGGAGGTGTTGCCAAAATTTTTATCAATACGCAAAAAATATTTTGTAGTATTTCCTAATTCGCTCCATTTAAATAAGTTGAGAACTGAGGTTTAATAGCTATTCTCATTTAATATTTGGAGCAGTTTAAGGATTGAGTTAAGGGTCATTTCGAGGTTGGTAGTTAACCATAGGATTAATACCTAGTTAGGATAATTAGGTTAGGCCTGGGCTTAGTGAGACGGGTCCTGACACCAAATGAGGAAAATGAGATTATTGTCAATGAACTTGCTAATGATGTACAAGTGGCAAATGACAAGTAGAGCCACAAGAAATATCATTAAAAAGGTATGTAAGGACAAAAAGGCCAACAATTTCAAATGACTTTATGGTTTATTCACTTGAATATTACTGTAATTTGAGTATTGACAAAGATTCAGTCTCATTCAAACAAGCCATGAAATGTGACGATTTTGAAAATTGGTTTAATGTCATGATGGAAGATTTGCAATCGATAGATGACAACGAATTCTAGGAATTAGTCGAGTTGCTTGAAGGTGGAAAACAAGTTGGTTGCAAATGGGTCTTCAAAAAAGAATGAATCACATATGCGCATAGTTATATCTCTAAGCAAATAAAAAATAAGCGAACAATCTAATGCATGATATGATGAACATTGTGTTGAAGTCATTTTCTTGCGGGTTTTTATATTTCATGAGAGGTGATGAAACCAAAATAAAGATTGTAATAGATTTGCAAAAAAAAAAATTAAAGTTTGTTCCATATTTGAAAATTTTCAAAGTTTATTCTAGATTTGCAAAAAAGCTAATTGTTTATGTTTTTTTTTTTGTTATTACCCGTTTTTTAAGTTTACAAGTTCTTCATTTTAAAATTTTATCTAATATTACTTATAAATATTTTATCTAATATTACTTATAAATATTAAAACGTTTAAAGAAAGTTTCTTAAATATTATATGATGATTCTTTGATGCGTGTAAGGTAAGTCTTACTTCTAACTTCATGCATTTCTAAAAAAAAGTTACTAATATGGTACATATATAATTATGAAAAATATTAAGTTGACCTAAATTGAGTATGCAAAATGAACACGCACTTGTAAATGTCTATTGATTTATGCATCGATATGTGTGTGCACAAAAATCAATGTGTATCTAAAGGACACCTACAAAAGCGTGCCCACTTTGGATCACCTAAGCATTTGCTCAACTCTATTTTTGTTAATAAATATAGATTTATTTTAAATATAATACATGTATAATATGTATAAAAAAATTTAAAAAGTGAGGCTCGGGGCTGTTGCCCCACCGGCCCCTGCTTAGGGTCAGCTCTACCACCAGATGAACTTTTCATAGATAACTTAGAGCCAATAATCCCGCATCTTCTGGTTCCAACCTATATATTGTTTATATAATTTTTTTTTAAAAAAAAGGTATGCAGATGTATATAATGCATATAATTTAGGTCGAAATAAAGACGCCTTTCATTGCTTTGGGATTCTAATAAAACTATGAATCTCAGAATATATGAGCTGAATTTTTAGATCACTTTCATTTTATCAAACTTCCGAATGCAAATTAACAGTTATAAATAATAGAAATAAACGCAATAGTTATAATTTTGAAATCTAGCTTATTTCGAAAGAGAGACCATTGATTTCATGTGACAAATGTTCTTATGCATCTCAAATGCATTGAATAGTTTATTTCAAGTGGTACTTCACAGAAGCAAGCATACCATATGTAAGATAAATTGTGAGATAAATTGTGCCATGTGTCATATAACAAAACAAGGGACATAGCTGGCTACTATATATTGTACAATTATCAATGACAGAGAATATCACTTTCTATGCATATGAAACTTAAAAAAGACTCTGATATAGGTCTTTTAATTAAGATAATTTCATCGGCCAAGAAATTGATTGCTAAAATAGTAGCTTGTGATGAGCAATGATCAAGTCCATAAACTCGTAATTAATTTGTTTAGTTTCAGTTTAGAAAACTTGTTTAATAGATTTAAGTTAAATTTTAACAAGGATTTTCAATAAACGTGGCCATTATTCCAAGAAAACAGAGAAGGAATTTTATTTGGCATGAAGAGTTTGTGCCAGAGTATCATATCTAAGTAATTCTATTGACTTTGTGACTAATAGTGCACATAATAAAAATATGTTTTAAACATATTAAGATAAAAAATAAATTTGAATAATTTGATGAATTAACAAAAATTAGACTTTTGTCCTCACATGATGCAACTCAACTAATGAAAATACTATATAAATAGAGCAGAGAACTTAAAACGGTGAATCACTACTCTTTATATCTGAAAACTTGGTCTTATTCATTTGGCTTTCTTTATATATGAAAAATTGGAGTGCCAATGACAATCATAATAAAACTTAAATTGATCGAAACGAATCAAGTTCATAAGAAATTATACCTTCGGTGCTTTACTCCTTAGAAAGTTACTTGATCTTCGAGATCACCTTCGTGTAGAGCCCAATCATGCTTTTGGGAATACCAAAAAAATCATGCTTTCGGGCTTTATCTCTTTAAGAAGCCTCTTGATCTTTGAAGTCTCCTTTGTTAAGATCAACATCGTGCTAATAACATGTTGTAAAATTAACTAGAATAAAACAAGGAGAATAAAGAAAATGAACTATAATTTGAACAAGAGAATATATGAGACAGATGAGAGATGTTTCATGTGAATATGGTCTACCTTATTATATGGGTGTGACCCTTTTATATAGGCCATTGGTAAGACCAAAAGGCACAAGTTACATTTCCATACAATTACATGAATAAATAATATTAAGGCTAAGTAATTACATGAATTAAAGTGGATGTTACATCCTGTAAATAGTTGGAATAATAAGATTCAAAATATGTAGAGTTGTCAATCCTGATTATTTACAACAAAATTTAATCCTTCTTTTATTTTTTTGAAAGATGTGAGAGGTTTTTTTACTAATTTTATTTTTGTTAGCAAAAAAAGAAAACTTATTTTTTAGTTTGTACGAAAAGAAGCAATAAGAAAATGCTAAAAGAGTTTTCTTTTCATTTTGATTGAGAAAGGAGTAGTCACACCTATATATATATATATATACGAAGAAATATCTTCTAAAAAAATTAATGAGGTCGTGACATGTTGTATACTTTTTATTTTTATTTTCTCAATCATTTATTTAATTGGCCTACTTTTTTTCGTGTTTTTTGTGATTATCCACTTCTCGCCTACTTTTCAATGTTTTAGTGTTCTTGCCCATTTTCCCTATTTTCTTCTATTTTTCCCTTTTTATGATTTATATACACTTAATGCATATTTATTTTCGTGTTATCTAATACACGACCCCTACACAAGCACGTTTCTTTTTTTCGTTTACAAATTGGTCATATTGCGTTCATGCTGTCCAATATCGATTTGAATATTTCTTGCAAAATAGCTAATAACCTATACTTTCATAGCTAATTTTTAGGTATATTTTGTGACGGCATGCCAGTTCTCCACAAACTTGGCCCCGTCCGGCCTAAGCCCATATAGACCCCCCAGCCAGTCTCCGCGAGGTCAACACAAGTATAGTCAGCCTTCTAATCTATCATTATTAGTTAATTTAAGATTTTAAGTTGAGTTATTAATATTTTTCAAGTTTTATAAGTTAGCGAAAACAATTAATGATAAAGATAACAATAAAGTAAAGGAGTCGGACAACCTATATATATACACACATATATATATATATATATATATATATATATATCAAACTTATACATCAAGTGATAAGTGTAAAGTGGATGCAAAAATGATATACAAGTCAAATATGTCTCTCAAACCCCAAAACATATCCCAAGTGTGATAACACAACACATATATGTGATACAAACAATCAAAAACCCACGAAAGTGAGTAAGGGAGGGCCATTTCGATGTCCTCAAAGTACGTCACCTAGTACATGCACCTTGCCCTTGCTCGACTACGGATCTACATTTAGTCAAACACAAGAATGATGAGCCCAGTAATTAAAAGCCAGTAGGATCTAAACAATACTTCAAAATAAATAAAGCAGTTCTAAAATTCATGCAGATAGAAAGAAAGATGTAAGGAATGCATGATAATAAGACTGAATAATGAAAGTATAATAAGAAATAAGTGTCAAAAGAAGCAATAGAGAAGTGCCCAAGTAGTCTAAGACCACCGAGTGCGGGTGCCACATGGTCGGGGTCATAAAGTCACGACAACTCCAAGCAAACTAGGGTCTTAGGACGTGGCAGCTCCTGCTATACTTAGACCATCACAAATGAGAGATATCAATGGGGCCCCAGATAAAACACATCTCATCCCCACCAAACAATTCAGTGAATCGAGGTCATGGCTTCGCTAGCTAGCCGACAACCATTCCATCAGAGACACCTTCTTGACTCACTTGGCACTCGACACGACTCCAAACTAACTCCTAATGTCCGACTCTAGCTTGCTAAGTCCCTGACATCATTTTAGTTAGTTTTGGTGTGTTAGAGTCCGTTTGTCTTACTAATCCTCTATTAAGTATAATTCAGTCCATAATATTATTTCTTTTACATTATTATTCTTATATTATATATATAATTGTAGGCAAGGTTATACAAATACACCTAATGTCTTATACATACATACATAGATATATGTATGCATGTATGATATATAAATATATATATATATATAACCATTTAATATGCATCAATAGATCTCTAAACACTTATTTAAGGAATCTTATCATTTATTATTATTATTATTATTATTATTATTATTATTATTATTGTTATTAATATTATTATTATTATTATTATTTTAACACTAAATTAATCTTTGGTCACATAAAAACTCACTTTTATTTAGGTGCAATAGTAAATTTTTTGATTAGCTTACTTAGGTACATCAAACTAGCTTATATAGTTATTTTTGTCGTAAAGTTAACTTAGGCTTTTTATTTTGAATTAAATTTGTTTTTTTTTGTCAAGGTGAAATAAAATTGCTTTGATAAGTGAGAACCCATACATCCCTGATACAATATAACGTTCAATCTCCATGAGAGAAAATGAGGCAATGAAACCCCACTACATTCCATCATCGAAGGCCTATAAGGCACATTTAACGGGGAGAAAAACCAGATGAAACCAGGGAAAAACCCTGACAAAGGGAAGACGACCATTCAAGAGGGACAACATACAACAATAACTAAAACAAAACAAAAACAAAAATCGCCTCTCCAACAGGTAAACAAATCATAACATTTGAGGCAACATCCACACGTAGGCGAGAACGAAAGCTAACCTAAAGTTTAAATAACTGAACTAAATGCAACGGTATCGAATTCAAAAGAAAAATGAGAGGAGAAACACCCACCGGCTGAAGTAGACGACAACTCGGCTAGCCAGATCCAATAAGAACCAATATCACCAAACTTCAAGATCTACTCAGCTATGGCTGCGGCGACTAATTGGAGACTCGTGCACGCGGGCTCGTTGGAAAGCCGGTGAAGCTACACCATTGCTGCCCCTTCCAAAAAACCCTATCTCAAGTTGCTTTATAGCCAATTCACTGGACCGTCATCCCAAACCTCTTATGTCCAAAAATCATGAAAATAAACTAAGAAACGGAGAAAGATAGGTAGAGAATGAGAGACGGTGAGAGGAAGGGGGAACAAAAAGAAGAGGTTAGAGACCTTTAGGGCCACTTACGATGCTCGTGGCCGCCAGAGCGAGCTTCGGTATTGTCAGAAGCCCCACATCAAGCTGATATGTCGAGAGGCTGGAAGAACAAGAATACGAAACCCTAAGCTTACTTAAGAAAAGTTACCCCTCACCCTATACGCCTTATTTCAATTAAGTTCAAGCCTTCTAATTTATTTAAATGATTCAAGCGTAATTTTTCCATTAACTTATTAAAAGCCACTAATTTATACATGTAAATTAATTCATTTATCATTAGGCCTAATTGTCTTGATTTCACAACTTAGGCATATTATATAAATAGAATTAGCTTAATTTACTCATTTGACTTAGGTACTTAAGTATTTCTAATTAATACCTAAGTCATTAGCTAACTCAATGTTGAACTCAAATTCCCAATTCTCAAATAATTTAATCTTAGCTAATGAATATACCCTCCATTTATGCACCATTTCTTTTATTAATGCACATTATTATTATAATTATTATTTTCATTCTTCTTAGCCATATTCATATAAAGGTACCAATACATTTAGGCAAGCCCAACAATGAGCTGTAGCCATTAATTTGGATCAACCTTAAACACTCAAGGAAGCCATGCATGAATTTAGTTAATCAATATACATATGTGTATGTTGTTGATTAATTAAAGGGGATGCAAGCAAGATTAAGGAAATTAGAGTATGAAGAAGAAGTAGTTTGCATGAATAAGATCATCTTAAAAAAAAAGAAACAAATCAATAGGAATCAAATGCACGAATAAGAATTCAAATAGGAGAAGGTGTAGAACATGCCCTGAGACCATATAAATTGTTAACTTCTTCTTGTCTTCAAGCTTTCTCCAACTCCATTAATGGTGAGATTCCTTCCAACTTCCTCTCTAGAGCTCTTAGAAATGAATTTGAGTTAAGTCCCTAATGACTTCTACCCTTTTATACATTTATTTGAAATTCATTAGTGATGGATTAATTAAGCTAACCTAAATTAAGTCTGAATCAAAACTCTTCATCTTATTTCTAGATATGCCAAGTGTCCTACAAAATGTAAAATGACAATTTTGCTCTTAGTTCATCCATGTATTTTCCACGCAACCAAGACATTTACATAGATTAAGTAACCTTATTTTTCAACATATTTACCAAGCATACAATAGGCTATTGAATTTAATATTGGTTCCTTAATATGAATGAAGGAGAATTTTACATTAATTTCAATCTTCGATAGTACGCTTCTCGAGGTACATCATATGTCTTATTTCATTTCACACTATAATCATAAGTTACTTAGATGTGAATTGTAATGGTAAAGTAATGTAGTAATTTAAATAAAAATCTCTACTTAAGTTATTCTCTTAATCAAATGGCATTATAGTTCTACAAATATTTTTTTTCCTATTTTATCGCCTACTCATACTTGGGTATTCATAATATACACGCATACCAACCATCGAACCTTACTCATATTTTGATGCAATCAGACCAATAATTAACTGAAATTCAACATTTATGAGTATAAATAAATACTACACACACCATACACAAATTATATACCTCATGGCATGTTCGCTTTACACTCTTAGGGTGGATTAACCCCATTGGACTGGCTAAGCCGGTGTTCGCTTTGCGGATTAACTAGGCCACGGGATTAGCTAATGGGCAGTATAGGGGACTAAACAAAACCACCAATTTTGGTGGGACTAACTAATCCCAATGGTTGGTTATCACAGATTACCAATTTACCCCTCATATTTACAAACTATACAACAAAACCGATCAACCCTAATCACAACAACCGATCAACCACAACAACCGATCAACCCTCAAATCCAAATCACCAAGAACAGAGAGAGCGTCCATATAAGAACACCAATCAACCCTGAACCGATTACTCACCAAGAACACAAACCCTTAAATAACAACAAATCACTCAACTACATTTTGTAGGGGAAGAGAGTATTCTCTAATCAAGTTAAACTTACCTCGGATGAAGAAGACACCTTCGCACAAGAAAACGTTGACGATGATAGAGACCGGACAAAGAGAAGGCGAAGTGAAGAACGTCGTCGCTCATCAGAGATGGAAACCAGACAGAGAGAACGCAAAGTGAAGAAGAAAACGTTGACGACGATGGAAACCAGACAGAGAGAAGGCGAAGTGAAGAATACCGCTAAACTTTTCAGGGATGGAGACCGGATAGAGAACGCGATGTGAAGAAGGAAGTGGAGTTCCAAAATTTGTTGGTGATGGAACTTAAATAAAATGGTACTTTTGTAAATGTACCATTACAACCACATTTACTCCCAGCCTTCAAATTCTAAATCGAACAAATCCCATACACTACAAGAAAAATGTGGAATAACATCAAAAATTTGCAACATACTGAATATGATGCTAAACAACAACAAATCCGCAACAGTTCTGCATCAGATAGAGCTTTTGACTCGGTTGACCAAAAAGCAACAAATCAGTGACTGATTTGTGACAAAAATTGTGACAAATTATAATTCGTCACTGATCTGTCGCTGATTTCTCCCGCCATTAATTTCCCGCCCATTTTGTGACAGATCTGCGACATATCAGCTACATAACCTAGTTTGTCACTGATCTGTAGCTAAATCTGTGATAGATCAGCGACAAATCAGCAACAAACTGTTAGTAACAGACTAGTCTGTTGCCGATCTGTCGCTGAACTCACAAACTCCCATTACACGTCATCGCTGATCAGCGAAAAATTAGCAACAAACAAATCAGCAACATACTAGTCTGTTGCTGCTCTGTCACTAATTCCTAAATGGCTTTTACAAACCAGGGGCTCTCTTCCTCGTCTCTGCAAACCCATTTCGTCGATCCGAAACGCCAAGATCTCCGCTACCGCACCGTCACCGAAGATCCGCCACCACCACCGTCGTCGCGATCGACCGCAAGGCGCCGCCGCCGCTGCGCGGTATTTTCCTCTTATTCAAATTACAATATTGTCATGATTTTTCAACTTCAAAAGAAATTGTGAAAAATAAAAAAAAATTGTGACATAACATAATAAAATATTTTTTCTTTAAAATTTCCACGTACTCTGAATGTAATCATTGTTTTATCCGACTTGTTTACTTGCAAATGTGAGAGAACAAAAAACGAGCTTATCACTCAGCGGGGTGGTAAAATGAAGCAACAAGTTTAATTAAAAGATTCATTAAAGAAGTCTCAGTTATTTTTACACTTACAAGCATAATATATATATATATATATATATATATATATATATTGTATGAAGTGACCAAGAAATAATTAACTCGCAAGAAATAATTAACTCACATATAGTACATTTCTATATGCGCTACCTAGTTTTTATTTTTATTGTTGTTTTTTTTAATAAATTATACAATGTATAATGACATATTTTCAATGTGAAATCTTTTGAAATCTGGGCTAGGTATGAGGCTTAGAGGGTCTTGTTTAGATCCGGCTCGAACTTCAATTTGAATATGACAGTATTGCCCAGTTTCAATTCGGATTTTAAAAATTAATATTCTAAATATTTTTTTGGGCGGGATATATAAAACTGAGCCAATGAGGCAAACAAAAGATTGACACCCCTTAACTTGAATGTATTTGTTTTGAGAGATATTTTGTCTTAATCAATCAGTCATATTCGTCAAAGAAAATTACTTTCTTTAAGTCAAGAAATGATTATTAATTTGATTTTAGAAATTACCTTTCTTATGGAATAGAATGAACGTACGTATATATCATACTTAAGTTAATTTTTTTAGGAGTATTTAAATGTAATCTTAGTTGTGAGACTTACTCATTTTTAATTCTCATAAAAAAAAGATTATATATAGTGTATAGTTTGAATTAATTTGAAGATATCTCTCAATTTCAATTGATATATTGACTTGATCATATTGCGCGTTTGTGTCTATTCCAAGAGCACTCGAAGATTTTTTTTTTTTTTTAGTTATGATATGAACGAGATTTTAATTTATATAGCCAGCAAAAGTAATATGTGCAAAGCGGGAAACAATGTGTTTCCCTAAAATAAAGTTGAAAAATCATGATTTTGATTAATTCGTGAATTTTCAAGGGATTATGTGCATATATAATTGTTTCTTCTCCAATCAATTATTTTTCAAATGAAGTTAATTTCCCTCTAATTAAGTTTGTCTTGAATATTCTTTTTCTGTCGAAGTTGTCTGAATCTAATTAACCTGACCAAATCTCCAAGTTTGTCTTAAATTTTTTTATTTTTTTGTCGAAGTCTCATAGCTAAGATTACCTTATTAAAAGGATTTAAAAAATAGACCCTGCATGAGCCCACCCAATGGACTGAGCGCCGACGGTGGTGGCGACAACTCGCGGTTGCGGATGACGGACATGTAGCGGCGACGACGGCGATGGTGGTGGCGGCGGCTCTTCGGCGACGGTGCGGTGACGGAGATCTTGGCGTGTCGGAGCAACGAAATATAATGCAAGTCAAATGCGTTATATACTTATAGTTTGTTGTTGATCTGTCGCTGATCAGCGATAAATCAACAACAGATTGTCAGCAACAGACAAGTCTGTTACTGATCTGTCTCTAATGTCACAAATAATGTTTCAGCGTAGGTTTTGATCAGCGACAGATTTTGATCTGTTGCTGATCAGCAACAAAATAGCAACTAAAAACAAAATAGCAACAAAAAATCACAGATGATCATTTGTTGATTTGTCACTAATTTCTAAATGGTTTTAACAAACAATTTGCTCTCCTCCTCCTCCTCCCAGCAAACCCATTTCGCCACATTTTTCCCCCACGCGAAGATCGCGGCTGTCGGACCGTCGCCGCTCGGTCCCCGCCACCACCGTCGCCGCTCAATCGTCATCGCCGCCACCACCGTCGCTGGTCGTCCGTGAGCCGCCGCCGCGCCGCCGTCAAGCGCTGAGGGCGCCGCCTGTTCGACCGCGACCGCGTCGCCGCCGCACCGTCGGTGGTCGCCACGTGCACCAACCGCCATCGCTTCGGATCCCCGTGCGGCCCGCCGGACCCGCGCCGCCATGTCGCTTTGGACCCCGCGCCTCAGTTGCCGCCATTGCGGTTTGCGCGCCGCTGCCGGAACGCCTACGCGTTGCCCATGCCCGCCGCCGCCGGTCGGACCCGCCGCCGCGCGCCTTTCGCTTCTGTCGCCTCGCGATCTTCCCCCTTCACTGGTTCGGCCTTGCTCCGCCGCCGCCGCCGCTTGTCCCGACTCCTCCGCAGTCGCTGGTCGGCCTCGACTCCTCCTTGACTAAGTTTCGGGAATCATCTGCGGTTTGCATTTTCTTAAAAATCTATTTTGATATTTTGGTTGATTTTCGTTTCCATATGCGTACCGAAATTTGGATATCTATGGTTTCATTTTACATATCAAGATCTTATACGCCTTTGAAAATAGCGACGTTGCTAAACAACAACAAATCAACGTCAGAACAATCTGTCGCTAAACAACAGCAAATGAACAACCGAACAATCTGTTGCAATACAACAACAAATCAACAATTACAACGAATTGGAACTTGCATTTAGGTACGCAGTTTAAATTGTCACCATGAATTTGTACTATGACAATCATCATTTACTATTGTAAACTGTAGTTCATATATAGTATGTTCATTGAATAATAATATAATAAATTCGTAAATCTGTACATTGTATAAATTATTGCTTGGTCGTGCATGCATTTCCAACTAAAAATGAGATCTTATTGAGTTATAACTTATATATATCGTTATAATGTTTACTAATTGTGATTGTCATTTACTTGATACATATTTATATTTGGAAACTCAATGTAGTGTCTATATCTGTTGAATTGAAGAATAATTATATTAATTTGTAAAACGAAGAAAAATATATTTAGTTATATACCTTATTAGTAATAATTGATAAGATAATAGATTTTGCAAATAAAGAAACGGTGTGCGTCAAATCATCTTTCCAAAAATTGGTGATCGAAGACAATGACAAACGTTGGCCATTGTAATAAGAGAAGTTGATTAAACAATTGCCTTTGCCAATTGCTCTAACTAGTCCTTGTTTCTTTCTTTATATAATGCATGGGAAATAAGCATGCTACAAATTTTAGTGGACCATTGATGTTCTTGCTACTTCTACTTCTTCAAACATTACAAGTCTGCTTTATCAAACCAACTGTTACCAACCATCACAAAATCTTATTCAGTTTATAATTGGCCTTTTTAATTTGTTCCATGACAACATGTGGAAAACGAAGCTATCGTCTGCAAACATCAAAGTAGAAAGGGTTCATGTTGCTTTATCAAACATGGTACATCACTTCCAAATCAGTCATTGTGAGAAGTATATATATATATCATTAATTGGTAAACAAAAATTACGGAATCATGAAATCAAGAAAAGTAGAATATGGCATAACTAAAAACCAACAAATGAAGGGTAAAACAAAAGTAACTGGATCCCCACTTGGAGCCCAACTACCAACAAGTAGTTTAGGACTTCACTAACAAGACCATCAGTTATCTAAGCCAAAAAGCCAAAGAAACACAAATTTCTTAAAATAATATTGACCCTTCCAAACAAAAGGAAGCCGATCCCTTGGAAAATAAGGAACAAAAAACCAAAAACCAATACACTTGACAGATTGCTCAAATCATGATGGTGAGGAATAAAATTTATAGGTATGTATCTATATTAAAAATCTCAAGGTTATTTATAATCCAATTTATAGAATATTAATTTGGATTAATTTCTGAATATATAGTTAATTTGTAGGATTTATATATGTTAAATTTTATTAAGAGTTGATAAGATTTTTTCCAATGATCGGTTGAAAAAACTTAGGATCGAGATGTCTACTAATCGAAAATGGATGTATAGTCGTATTGAAAATGGCTTCACGCGACGAGAGTTCATAAACGGCGTGAACGAGTTCATCACCTACGCGAAGACGCACTGTAGGACATTCGCGACTGAGGGAAAAATTCGGTGTCCATGCAACCATACAAAGTGTCGTAGTCGTTCATACTATGATGTTGACACCGTAGAACTTCATATTCTTCGTTGGGGCTTTGTTCCGAGATATCATTGTTGGTCGGAACACGGGGAAGAAGATTATATGTACACTCAAAATGTACCTGACGAACCTAGCAATACGATGAGAATTGATGACCCCGAAGGGACACATACGGTCAATTATTGTACATCGTATCATGAGATGGTGCACGAATTGGCTGGTCCGAGTTTTAATTGGAGCCATGCGAAACAATGGCCAACTCCTGGAGCAGAAAATTTGTATGATACGTTGGACGCAGCAAGTCAGCCGCTATGGCAGGGGTGCGAGAAGATGACGAAACTGTCTGCAGTCGCGAGAATCCTAAAAATCAAAGCAGAACATCATATTTCTGAAAAAGCGTTCGATGAAATTCTTCAATTTTGTAAAGATGCATTGCCGAGTAATAATTGTTTAGTCGATAGCTTTTACGACACGAAACGACTAATGCAAGGAATGAGTCTACCAGTCCAGCAAATTGATTATTGCAAGTCCATGTGCTTGATTTACTTGGGCTCTGATTCAAAGTTGACGACGTGTAAGTTTTGCGGTGAGTCAAGGTACGAACAAAGTAGAAGTGATGGACGGAGCGGCGTGCCGCGGTTTCGGAAAAAATGTATTACTTCCCCCTAAAACCTCTATTAAAGCGTTTATTCGCGTCTGAAGCGATTGCGAGGCATATGCGTTGGCATGGGGAACACGTTTCAGATGGCATCGTCATGCAACATTGTTCCGATTCTATTGCATGGAAACATTTCAATGATGTGAACATCGAATTCAGCGCCGAAATTCGTAATGTTCATTTAGGTTTATGTACGGATGGTTTCCAACCATTTGGCCAATCCGGAAAACAATACTCATCGTGCCCTGTAATTCTCACTTCCTACAACCTACCCCCCTCAATGTGCATGAAGAAGGAGTTCATGTTTTTAACGGTCACCGTACCGGGGCCGACAAGTCCTTCAAATCAGATTGGCGTCTTCCTACAACCTTTGATAAAAGAGTTGCAAGATTTATGGCATGATGGGGTACTTACCTACGACATTTCCACCAAGACCAACTTCCAACTCCGAGCTGCACTAATGTGGACTGTAAGAGACTACCCTGCATATGGTATGTTGTATGGCTGGAGCACACATGGAAAGAGAGCTTGTCCTTATTGTATGGATGACACAGATGCATTCCAATTAAAACATGGTGGAAAAACCTCTTGGTTTGATTGTCATCGTCGGTTCCTACCGCGTGGGTCCACCTTAAGAAGTGATAAGAACGGGTTCAAACGCGATACAACTTGTCGAAAAGGACCACCGAAATTAAAATCGGGGGAACAAATTCTGGCTGAAATTGAAGCTTTGGGACTGATGAAAGTAACTGAACAAAATGCGATTCCTGTGAACAAAGAGATTGCCAAGTATTCAGGGTGGAGGAAACGAAGCATATTTTGGGACTTACCATATTGAAAGACGAATCTCATTAGGCACAATTTGGATGTCATGCACATTGAAAAAAATATTTTTGACAACATTTTTAATACAATTACGAGTGCCCTGGGAAGAGTAAGGACAATGCCAAGTCGAGACTAGATGTAAAAGATATTTGCAACCGACCTTTCCTCGAATATGACCCTGCGTCCAATTCATATCCCAGAGCGTCTTATACACTCGATAAACGTAAGAAAGAAGTATTGTGTGATTGGGTTAGACAGTTACGCTTCCCAAATGGGTATGCTTCAAATATTAGTCGATGTGTGGACTCGCACAAATTGAGGATGTTTGGGATGAAAAGTCATGACTGCCATGTGTTCATGCAGAGGTTGATTCCAATTGCCTTCGTGAACTACTAGAGGAAAAAATGTGGATTGCAATTAGCGAGTTAAGTTTATTTTTTCGAGACTTGACTGCTAGGAACCTTAATATGGCGCAAATCGAGTTGTTGCACTCTAACATTCCCAAAATATTATGCAAGTTGGAGCAAATTTTTCCACCGAGTTTTTTTTTTGACTCAATGGAGCATCTTCCCGTACACTTGGCATACAAGGCCCATATCGCCGGACCAGTACAATTCCGATAGATGTATCCATTTGAACGGTAAATTTCTTATGCATTCTACATTTACTGTATGAAATACGTCACATCTTAAGTAGGTTATATTGGTTATTGCTACCTAATTTGATGGACATAATATCCCAATGTTTCCTCTCATCATATAGGTATCTCAAGCATTTGAAAAACAATGTTAGAAACGAGGTGAAAGTTGAAGGTGATATGTAATGCTTACTTAGTTGAGGAATCAACTTCTTTTTGTTCCTTCTACTCCGAGGATCATATTAGTACTGCGCACGAAAGAATCCAACGAAATGATGTTGGTGGAGTAGGGCCGAGTGGCGCTAACAATGGTGCATTCTCGATTTTCCTTCATCCGGGGCGACCGCTGGGCAAAGCAAGGAAGCGATACCTCACGTCGGAGGAGTATGTTGCAGCTCATCAATATGTGTTACTAAATTGCCCAGAAATAGTTCCATTCATAAGGTATTATAAATCAGGGTCATTTAGTGACATTTTTTCTATGAAGTGTATAATCTCATATCATTTGTCGTAGCATTTTCAAGTCAATCGTTCGTTTTCAAGAACCGAACATCACCGATGAAGCTATTGAGATCAAACTTGAGCAACAATTTGCAGGCTGGTTCTTGCAATATGTACGTAATTGTTTATATACGCATACATCTCATTACCTTTCTTGGTTGATTCTAATATTGTAAATTTGCATCTATTAGGCTGAACAAAAAGATGTGCCAGAGGCGATTCATCAAATTTCTCAAGGACCACTGCGTTCATGTACGAGTTATCCTGGATACCTCGTTAATGAATATAAGTTTGACACAATTTCATACGGTACGAACAAAACAACCCAAAACAGTGGTGTATGGGTCAAATGTGGGAACGATACTGATTATTACGGTGTACTCCGAGACGTAATTCGAATTGATTACCATGATGGGTCACTTCGAACAATGTTGTTTAAATGTGATTGGTTTGATCCTACTCAAAATGGAACACGACTTCTTCGTAAGCTGGGGTTGGTAGAAGTTCATAAAAATCATCGGTTCAATAGGTACGAGCCTTTCATATTGGCAATGCAAGCACAACAAGTTTATTATCTTCCTTACCCTTCTATCGGAAGAGAGTTACGAAGTGATTGGTTAGCTATATGCAAGCTTCAACCAAAGTTCGTAGATGAAAGTAATGTCATTAGTTCAGAAATGGCAATCTCGGAGAATGCATTTCAAGCATTTCAAAATGAGAATATGGACATCGTGGAAGTAGATGTAGATCCTTTTGCTTTGGCAGCTGTTGATCCGACAAGTGAAATTGTGTCTGACAACGATGAATTTGAGACAAATGCGGACGATGAAGAAGATGATGAGTTCACATCGTCATCAGACATTGGTAGCGAAAATGAGTTTGAGTGATTGGTGTGAGTCTTTAGTGCACTATATCTATCAACGTGCTTGAAATATGATGTTCACGTTATATAAACAGTATCTCTATAAATGTTTTTTCTATGACTCAACTAAATTATTTGTTTATGTAATATATATATATACCATTATATATGGCGAGACGTAGGGGGCGTGGTAATCCAGAGGATGAGGACGTGGAGGACATCAATAGACATCCGGAGGAGACTAGCACCACTGGACGAGGCACCCTGTCGGTCCATGCTACACCTACCCATCCGGATGGTCGTTACTCATTACATTATACCCGTGGATGGTCACATGTGACTCGTCCATACCCGACTTATGCCCATGGACCGTCGTCATCACATTATACCTCCTCATCGCCTCCCGATAATCCATATCCATATCAGCATGGCACACCATCTCCTCCAGTTCATACCCTCCCACCTCGGCATGGTTTCATTCCATCCTCATCACACCACTCTACACCATCACCTCCAGCAGATGTATACCCACATGACCATGGTATCAGGCCGTCTTCATCACATCACGCCACACCATCACCTTCAAGTCATCCCGCTCATTCTCTTGGAGCCGGCGACGAGCACACTTCTACATCTCGTCGGCCCCCAATACCACATCGTCATTCATCTGCGAGGTCATCCAGTAGCAGGTTGCGGTCATCGATACCACAACCACTTGAGGAGATCCCTGACTTTTTCAGACCTCCAACAGCCCCTACGGATGGCGAAAACCCTCTTACTTATCTCATTGCTGAGCATGGCTTGTATGTTACTCTCCACAAAATATCTACGTCCAATATATAGAAATATTATTTTCGTATAGTAACTTAAATGACGAAATGGTAGGTTACACCCTTCTTCCGTAGCGGCAAAGAAGATGAGTTTAGTTTTTAAGAGCCGATATTTGAAAGAAGGATGGAAATGGGAATATGTCCCACAAGCCCAACGAGGTATATACTGGCTGCGTTGGAAGGTCAGTAACTTCACATCAACCTTTTGGGACAAGTATATGCGCATATAAATGATGATGTTTTCATAATACTTCTTCATCTGTAGGTGTTCTTCACTTGGGACTTGCCAATGTCTTTTGCGATATATGATGCGTGGTGTCGGAGGGCAGCAATCCGGTATACGGGCAATATATATCTCATCGCAAAGAAACGAATAACACCTATTTATTTAACGGAAGAGGTGTTTGAGCATTACAAGCGAATGCGAGCAACAGATGAAATATTCAAGAAAAAGTATGAGCAGATGAGCAACAATAGAAAGTCCGATGTGGGAGGGCCAGGCACTGGTATTTCGCTGCATAGCGCTGGAAGTATATCCGCCAGACAACATGGTGATACGTTGGTACGTATATATACAAAAAATAGTGTATTTTCCCGTGAACCGAGATAAAAACTATTAATCTTGTAACAATGTTGTAGGAGAAGAAGCTTCAACGCCATCCCACATGGAAGGAGATGTTTCAACACCTCCACACCCATGGCCATGACGGACGATCATTCGTAGATCAGAGATCCGCGAAGATTGATGTAAGTAATATGAATTGCATATATGTAACTAGTTCAAGACAACATATGTACCCTATCAATTTAAAAGAAACTAGTAGAGTTAACTATAACTTCATACTATTTAATGCAGGCTGAACTCACTCGGAGATTGGAGGAGATGTCCACCCAGACCCCCGACACATCGATTGACGAGGATGCCGTTTATCTTGAGGTGGTGCCAAAGGTCAAGGGACGTGTATACGACTTAGGGTCACAAGGTTATCATCGCAGCATATCTTTAAGGGGAGCAAGCTCATCTCGAGGACCGGCGTACGGACTGCATGAGTTGGAAGAGCTCCAGCGAGACCACCAAAGGTTGCAAGAAACATTGCTGAATGAGCGAATGGAAAGACAAGAACAAATGCAGAGAGACAAGATGGAACTCCAGGAAGAAACTCGAGAGATGTAGGACCGGTTAGCACGTATGGAGGCATTGTTGATGCAGCACCTTGGCATTAGGCCCCGCGTGCCTCCGACACCGTGGACTCCACCATCACCAGGAACAGAGCGTTATGGTCCTCAGAGTGACGACCACCCTGGTAATTTGACGACTGAGATAACACCTTCTCAGTCTGCGCACCCGCATGACCACCGATCTGGGCATTGGACCTCTCCACATAGAAGGATGTATGAGGATCAACGTCATCTTTTGGATGATCATGATGAGTTTATGGAGCAACTTATGCCGCCTCCGCGACCACCGCCACGGCAAGAGTGATTGGATATCCTATCTTGTTTAATGGTAAACTGTTATTCTCGAGTAATGTATATCTTCACATTGTTTCCCTTCTAATGTAGTCGATGTGATTACTTTATTTTGCAGGTATTTGCACCGGTGACGTTTGATATGGGTGTTGCATAAGGAGACAAACTTACCTCACCAATTGGGTTGGAAGTTTCAAAGATTCCTTTGGTATGTAACCTCCGCCATTTATTTTATTCACAAATTCTCTTACCCACATGTGAGGCCTGAAAATAACTTGGGCAATTACGTAGGTTGAGTTTATTATTTAAACCATCACCTTAATTTATCTCTTAAGTGTAATTGCAAAAATTGGCAAATTGTTCATATTTTTATCGAATTTTTTTCATTACATGATGTTCTTAACTTAATCAAAAGAGTACGTGCAAGCTTAGTAAAAGTTAATGTGAAATATATTAATGATTTCTTAGACTTTGCATTTTAACATGTGAGGCCTTCATTAAGCTTTCACAATTATATAGGTTGAAACAACACTGTAGTTAATTTCACTTTACTTGGATGTGATGCTATTTTCAATTGTGTTTCAATATTTTTGTTATGAAATTAATTGAAGTTCAAGACTTATGGACATGATTTGGAAAGCACACCATCACTTGCACTAGATTGAGAGCAATAAAAGAGTTTGATCTATGTTCCCAAACCCAACTAATTTAGAATCGAGTCCTTGTTGTTGTCTATGTTTGCACATTGATCTAATTTTTTCCTACTCATTTGCTTTAATGGGAGGTAGAATGTTTGTATATAACCATTAGGTGTCTAAATGCATGTTAGTTGGTGGATGAAATTATTGAAGTCTAAATTTTTGAATGAATGGTTGAAATTTGGTCTAAAATATATATATATATTTTTATGTTTATTAGATTAACTTTGTCTTGCAAGGGATAACGATCTCATTCTAGTATATGTGCAGCACTACAAGAACAACATAAATTGGAACCATATATAATATATTGTTGTCCTCTTAATTAATTTCTTTCAGATTTATATATCCATTGCAATAGAGTGGTGAATTAGAAAATATGAATTCGATTAGTATTATCAAAGAAGAATATGAATTTTTCTCATGTCATTGACTTTTTTCAATTAATAGTTACATATTTTCATATTTGCTAAATTATCTTAGATTTGTTCTCATGTCATTGAATTTTATCATTTTTAACTGTTTCGAGTTTTTAGAATGGTTCATTTGTGGGTTGCATAGTTTCTTCTTTTATGTTTTTAACTTCTTATATATATATGAATGAATGTACAAGAGGAAAAAAATTGAAAAAATGCATGGAATGTCATGTATGGAAGTTGTTTCACTCCCTTTTGAGTTGGAAATTTTTGTATGTGTCACTGTGTGCGATTTTTTATGTATGAGGTCGATGAGCAAGGCTTAACTTAATGATTTTTTCATTTGTGTTTCAAAATTTTGATTGCATTTCGAATATTGTTCAAGTTATTCCTTTTCATTTTCAGGATTTGGATGAGACACGCACTCCTAGCCCCAGAAATTATATGGTGTCTATCTTGTATCGGTGACACAATTGGGTAAGAGTGTGGGATTGACATTGTAGATATATATGTAAATTAATTAGTGTCGCCATCTTAATTTGTGTAGTATTTTGTTGGATAATGTTCATTTAGTAGTATATAGTATACTACTAGTTAATTATGAAATGTTAATCTCCACATTTTGTAGATATTTTTTGTTAAGTTTTGATTACAAACAATTTCTCAATTTTAGTTTTAATTGCAGCAGGAAAATTGTTTTTTGTTCAGATTTTACTACTGCAGGAATTCCATTTACTATTTACAGTAAACTGTAATTTTTTAAAAAAATTACCATTCCAAATCAAATTCCATTTGCAAATCAAGTCTCATTGTTGATTTGTAATAGATCAAAGAATGCCGCTTGTCTTGATTGGCAAATCGAATCGACAAGATTTGCAACATAACCTCATTTTTCAATCTGCAATAGATTTTTTTCTGTTGCTGTTCAGCAATAGATTTCTGTCACAAATCTATTGCTGAACAGCAACAAAACCAAAATATGTTGGTAACTTCAATCTGCGACAAAGAGTTTAGCAACACCTCTGATCTGTTGTTGATCTGTTGCTGAGTCCCTTAGCAACAAATCCGTACCAATTCAACAACAGATTAGTTTGTTGCTGTTTACTTTTTTTTCTTGTAGTGATAAATGGGACTAATACATAAACCCATGTGTTAGTCTCATTACAAACTAATCTCATGATCTTAGGTCTCCCTAAAATGTGAAGCGAACAGGCCATTAGTGTCGACTCTTAAGGGTTGATCAATTATGCCACGTCAGATAAAACCCCCGTCAGAGTCCTGCAGTGGCATGTGGCACATGTTAAATTATTCGGATCGTTACATATTTTATAGGGAACCAGGTAACCCACTTTGGGCATTGACCCAGTCGGATGTCGTGCATTCCGCCTCAAGATGAGGACAGACACATCTTGGCATGTGCTGCATGACATCCGACAGAGTCAATGCCCAAAATGAGTTACTCTAGCAGTTACGTATTTTATATTGATTTTTTTCACCAAAATACCTAATATAGCCTATTCTTTGATATTTTTATTTTATTTTATTTTATTTTGCAAACATCTAATATGCATATACATCCTTTGGCTATTTTTTATATTGTTTTTTTTTGTGGCAAAATAGCTAATATAGTATACTTCGATCTGCTTGATTTTTTTTTTTTTCAAAAATCTAATATTGTCAATATTGATTATGATTTTTTTTGGTGATGTCACACACCTGTAGCGCAATTAAAAGGCAGGGAAAATACATCCTCCAACCTCTATGAGTTTAAGGGATGGATTCTCAAGAAAAAATAACAATCTGATGTTGTATTTTTGTACACGACATGGTGTTTGTGTTTGAATATGATAAAGGATAGTATTACCATTCTTTTTTTTTTCTTTTTTTTTTTTTTTAACTTTTTAGAATATCAGTTCAATCGAGATTTAGTCAAATGAGAATATATAGGCCATTAGTAGTTTCCAAAAATAAAACAATCTTCTTATCACTCACAAATATATGTTATTGTCGGGGCTATATTTTTTTAAGGAAATGCTACAATGACACCCCAAAGTCACATCGGGGGACATGATGTGCAGGTATGAGTCTTTGGGAGCCATCTATGTACGCCTTGATATACACACCCTGCATGTCATGCACTAAAAATTATGTGCACACACCCATTTTCATGTAGGGTTTGCATGCCACATAACCCTAGTAAAACTTTGAGGTGTCGTCGTAGCATGTTCATTTTAAATTTTTTGAGTTTTCTTTAAGTGATTTGCTTAATTAAGAAGATCTTAATAAAAGACAATATTTCGGCTCATCCATCAATAGGGCTGGCAAAAGTTGTCCAAACTCGTTTGTCCGGTTTTGTCCGGACTCGCTATAAACGGGTCCGAGCAATATTTTTGTAAAAAAATATACGGGTCTAGATAATTTTTTGTGTCCATTTAAAAATACAGGACCGGGTCCGAGTTACAATTTCAAAAAAAAAGGTGTACCAGTGTAGCGATTAATTTGGACTATTGAGATGATCTCTTTTTTTTTGAAACTTTATGATGTGTGCATGTAATTTTAAAACTTAGACAATAGCAATGTGATGCTTTGTCTTGCATTCCTTGAAGATTTTTTTTTATCTATGATGTTTATATTGAAAATTAAAAAATTGTGATGTTATGTATTTATTTATTGGTAATTGAATGTTAGGTGACATGTAGTTGAGGTTTTTTCTAAAATAATTGATAAATAAAATACTTAATCATATTTAAAAATAAAAATCGGACAAAACGGGAGCAGTATATTTTATAAAAATACGGGTCCGGACGAAAAAAGTGCCCGTTTTAAAAAGGGGAATGGGTCTGGACACTAATTTTAATCATTATAAGGGGATGTCCGATCTCGTTTATGTCCGGTCCCTTTTTTTGCCAACCCTATCGATCAACATGTCATTAATCAAATGTATTAATTTGTATGACAAGCATTTTACTTTCACAATATAACAATACTCTAAATTAAGTTTTGAACGATAACCTAAAAAGGTATTGATTTCTTTGATTGATTATGCTTCAATTGCACCAAGAATGATTTTCATGGAATATTGCAACTAATATTTTTTTGTTGGGGGCAGATTGAGAAATTTGTGTAGTTCTTGCAAGTATGTGTGCTTGAGGAACCCGAGGAGCAAATTTAATAAATTCTTTTTGTTTGCTCTGTCCCACCCAATATCCAGACTTAATTGATTACTCCGAGCTCAAGTCGAGGCGGCCCACTTAAGGGTAAAAGGTTTTGTTTGTATTAAAATTTGTAGTTTACATTTGAAGGAGCGTGCAAATGGGCGAGGGCTTAAAGTTTGAAGTGGAGGCTTCACAAAAATGTCAATACTCGAGGTGTCTCCAATCCAAACTTATAATTCATTTATTTTGTATTTATATACCCAATGTGAAATTAATCTTAACACTCCTCCTCAAGTCCGATGGGCGATAGCCCAGTTGAGACTTGAATTAATATTAGGGAAACTAGCCAACTATGACAACTCAAATCAAACAGGGCACTGGCCAACGTTTTGGGCAACTACCCAACTGGGATGATCCAACATCGCACTGGCCAACTTGAAACCAAGAGGATAACCTACTTGGTAGAAATGACTTGGACTTCGCCAGCCTGGCACTCTGATACCATATTAAGGTTTGATGTGAAGGCTTCACCAAAATATTAAGGCCGGATGTTGTCTCCAATCCAAACTTATAACTCATTTATTTTGTATTTATATATCCGATATGGGATTAATCATCATAATTTACGTACAAGTTTTCTTTTCATTTTTTATTAATTTTTTTTTAATTAATTTTTTGATACTCGGCCTAGCCCACATGTGAAGCACGAGATGACGACTAGTTATAACATATTAAAGTAAGTTTGTCTACTTGACTACATAGCGATATCACTTTTGTCCAGTGTTAATGTAAAATACGATGTGAGAATAGAACGATTCTTTGTAAGAATATATGGACTCGGTTGCCGTCAAACCGTAGAACGACAATATGGAACCATCAATATAAGGGGCAAATTAGTAATTCCATTAGTAAAAGGGATGCGCACACATATTGACCTAAATGCCCTCCTCCGAGCGCCCCTGATATTTTGACCTAAATACCCCTTTTCCGTGTCTGCCCTAGCCGACTATCCGTGTCTCTCCGCATTCATCTTCTGCCCTTCTCTGCCCCTGCAATTCTCATCAATCTCCCCATCTCACCCTTTTCTCTCTCTCTTTCCCCTCAATTTTACCCGCCAATTTCCTTCCTTTCTTTCCTTCCCATTTCAAATTTTCCTCACCACCTATAACGCCCACTCACATCTCTCCAAACCCTAATTTATCTTTTGTGCTTGGATCATCCGGTGTACCCTTTTTCGAGCTCTTTCGTCCGAGCTACTGAAAAGCTCAGCTTGAATTGAAGATCTTCTGAGGTTTGTTTTGAGATTTGGTCTTAATTGTTGTTGTGGATCTGTTTTTGAAAATTAAGCTGCTTTGGGCTTTTGTTGTTTATAGATCTTGTTGTTTTGTTCATTATAGGTGGGGATTTGGTTTCGTGGTCGATTGCGAATTCGTTATTCGAGGTTTATGGGTTTTGTATGAGTTGTAGTGTTGAATGGCAAATCACGAGTTAATTCTAGGGCAAAACCATGACTTGGCGCTCGGGCATACCCATAATATAGGACTAGGGCAGAACCATGATTTGGATTTAGGTCAGTCACACCAACATGAATTAGGGCTCCGTCATGCCCACGAGCATGAATTGGGTTTAGGCCATGCCAATGACCATGAGCTAGCTTTGGGACAGACCCATGACCATGAATTGGCGCTCCGCCACCACTCCCATGTTCACGGTCACAACCATGAGAGTGAATTAGCTCTAGGTCAGAACCATGATGCTGAAAACGATCACGAACATGTTGATGAGGATAATGAGCATGAATTACGTATTGCTGCGCATAGTCATGAGTTGGGGTTGTCGGAAAACCATGAGTTGACTGTCAGTGGGAGTCATGAGCTTGATCAGAATTTAGAGCTGGCCGTGGATCACGACCATGAAATGTCTGTTGAAGTAACGGGTGATATAGCTATACAGCAGTCCCATATGGGGGTCATCAGTCCTGTACTTCAGAGCAGAGCAATTGTTCTGAGTCCCAGCCATCAGTTATCTGTGGGGCAAGAGTTTGCGGATGTCAAGAGCTGTAGAAGGGCATTGAGGGATGCGGCTATTGCCTGTCACTTTGAAATCCAGACTGTGAAGTCAGATAAGACCCGCTTCACTGCAAAGTGTGCGAGTGAGGGGTGTCCATGGAGAGTTCATGCTGCAAAGCTTCCAGGTGTACCAACATTCACTGTCAGGACCATTAATGAAGCACATACTTGTGGTGGAATCACACATCTTGGTCATCAGCAAGCGTCAGTGCAATGGGTTGCTAACTCTGTTGAACAGCGCCTCCGGGAAAACCCAAATTACAAACCTAAGGAGATATTGGAAGAGATCCACCGGGCTCATGGGATTACCTTATCTTACAAACAAGCCTGGCGGGGAAAGGAGCGGGTCATGGCGGCTGTTCGTGGATCATTTGAAGAAGGGTACCGTATTCTACCTCAGTACTGTGAACAAATTAAGCGGACAAACCCTGGAAGTATCGCATCCGTTTATGGAAACCCAGGTGATAACTGCTTCCAACGGTTGTTTGTTTCATTTCAAGCATCAATATACGGATTTGTAAATGCTTGTAGACCACTTCTTGGGCTTGATAGAACGCTGTTGAAAAGCAAATACCTTGGGACATTGCTTTTTGCTACTGGTTTTGATGGAGACGGTGCTCTTTTTCCTTTGGCCTTCGGAGTTATTGATGAGGAAAATGATGACAACTGGATGTGGTTTCTGTCTGAGCTGCACAACCTTCTTGAGACTAATACAGAGAACATGCCTAGGCTGACTATCTTGTCTGATAGGCAAAAGGGCATTGTTGATGGTGTTGAGGCCAACTTTCCCACTGCATTTCACGGCTTTTGCATGCGTCACCTTAGTGATAGTTTTCGAAAGGAATTCAATAATAGCATGCTTGTAAATCTTCTCTGGGAAGCTGCTCATGCTCTCACAGTCATTGAGTTTGAAGCAAAAATACTGGAGATTGAAGAGGTCTCGCAGGATGCTGCTTATTGGATTCGACGTATTCCACCTCGTCTATGGGCTACAGCATACTTTGAGGGGACGCGGTTTGGGCATCTAACGGCTAACATTGTTGAGTCATTGAATTCATGGATACTTGAAGCTTCTGGCTTGCCAATAATACAAATGATGGAATGCATTCGAAGGCAATTAATGACGTGGTTTAATGAACGGCGCGAAACAAGTATGCAGTGGACTACGATTCTAGTGCCATCTGCGGAGAGACGCGTAGCTGATGCTCTTGACCGTGCACGCAGTTATCAGGTACTTCGAGCAAATGAGGCAGAATTCGAGGTTATTTCTCATGAAGGCACAAATATTGTTGATATTCGAAACCGGTGCTGTCTTTGTCGTGGCTGGCAACTCTATGGAGTGCCCTGTGCCCATGCTGTGGCAGCACTCCTTAATTGTAGGCAGAATGTCCATAGATTTACCGAGAGTTGTTTCACTGTTACAACTTATCGCAAGACGTACTCGCAGACAATACACCCTGTTCCAGATAAAAGCTTATGGAAGGAGTTATCTGAGAGTAGTCAGAATGGAGGGAATAAATCTGCGGAAATTTTCATAAACCCACCTAAATCACTTCGGCCACCTGGACGGCCTAGAAAGAAGCGAGTTCGTGCAGAAGATCGTGGCCGGGTGAAGCGAGTGGTGCATTGTAGCCGCTGCAATCAGACTGGACATTTCAGGACTACATGCGCTGCACCAATATAAGTATGTATTGTGTTCTACAATTGGGATTCTTCATTTGATAATGAATAAATAATTGCATAGAATTGGCTTGTTTATTGTATCTGGATGGTTTAGTTCTTAGAAATTAGGCATAATTTGGCAGCTTTTTCGTAGGTTTTTCTCTAGTAGTGTTGTTGAAATATAATGATGCGAAAGTTTAATTTACTGATTTCTGCCTTTAATTTAGTTGAGATTAATTATCCCATTGTTTTCTTGTGCAGTTAATTGTTTTGTTTCTCATCTAGTAATACTCTTTAATTACTTAATCTGCAGTCTGTCCATCTGTTCTGTTGAAACTAATATTTGAAGTTTTGAACTATTTGAACGATTCTGCAGTTTTTTGCTTCATCGTTTTTTCTAGCTTGGTTCGTGATGGATGTAAAGTACATTTCTTCCAGCTTGAGAATGTCTTTGTCTCTGTATGTGCATATTCTTATATGATCCTCACAAAGCTGATGCCCTGATTTTATATGGTATTTTCAGAACATTTAAAATGACATTGTGTGCTTGTTGTGAAAGCTTCTTGGACGCTAAGATATTGCTTTACTAAATCTGCCCATGTCGATGTGTTGGATGAATTCTTTAAGATTCGGCCATGGAAACCAGCTGGTCTAATCATTTGAGAAAGGCGGGTTTTAGAGCCATATTGAAATTTCCGTTTAACATCCCATTGTAGTTCAGCCATGCATATTCTCGAATATGTATGTGTACGCGTAAATTTATGTAAAGGCTCCTTTTCGTGAAAGATGAATAGTTGCTTGGTTAGATAAATTTTTTTTGCAATAAGTGAATGTCCCGAGTTGGAGTTGTAACTGTCCAATTCATTTTCTTGGATGAACTAAGGAAGTTCACTGCCCTCTTGTTCTGTGCAAAGATTGGTCTTACTGTTGCTTCAGCCACTGACATGTCAACTGAGTGTGACTATTACAAGTTTACAACAATATAGCCTCAGTCCCAAAATAGTTGGAGTTTTGGCATAAATGGAATGGAGCAAACTCTTTTATTGTGCTCGATTTAGTGCAATTGGTGGTGAGCTTTCCGAACCATTTACATTCCTACTAATTAATGCATTTGAAGTTAGCTTCGGTCAATCCTTACCTCGTTGAATTTCTTTAGTTTCTATTGAATTGAGTTTTCTAGTGGGGGCATTTGTAAGCCGTTTTTGAGGTGTCAGGGCATGACTATTGCGGTAGATAATTTCAATTGTCACAGCTGATATAGTTGCTTTTAGATTGAAAACTCGGGTTCTCTAGTTAGTTTGTTTGGGAATCTTATTTACCTGAATTATTTTCTAAATGTCATACAAATTGATAGTAAAGGGAGTTGCTATTGTTTTTAAGTAGAGTAAATATATGGGAGAATTCTCTCATGCTAGCGCAGAGTAGAAACGGGGATTGTCAAATAAAACACTCAACGAAACTCTCCTGGTTAATCTCGAGAAAGAGATCATTTATTATCACAGTTTCTGGATTATGCTCTTAATTACGAGGATTGCAACTCATTGCAGTTCTAACTTATATGGTAGATTAATCTTATGCCCAGCTTTTGTATGTTTGGTGTTTGATTTGGTCTTGGTAACAACATAGATATGGTCCCATCTTCACATAACAGTTTTATTACTAGAGAGTCGAGAAAGAGAAAGAAAGCTAGGAACAGCTATGACAATTGTGTTCCCTCTAACGTTCAGTATCGAAGAACACTCACACTCCCTAATACATGAAAGGCTTTATTTAGACACTTGCTAGATGGACAACTCTTCATTCTACTAGGTAGGAGATGGTGAACCGCTTTTTTCATGGAAGAGTATACCCCGCAGAGACACAAAAGATGTTTGTGATGAGATGTACTGAAATTCAACAACAAACAAATTGAGAAGGCGTCATTGCATCTTACTTCCGCATTTCTTCCCAGCAGGTCTGTTCCTGATGTTGCACCTCTTTGGAATAGTGATGGCAATTGCTGGATTAATTCCAGCTTTCTTCACTAGGGGTGACAAGAAAACAGCAGAGAGACACTTCGGAGAGCTTCTAAGCAATGCCGCTACTCTACCGCAACAAGCAGGAGGGACCTTGGCTCTGATTCCTTTTGCTGCAACCAAGCACGGGCTCAAGCAGGCTGTGGCAGCATTGATGGGCGTCTTTCCACGCTATCCACTAGCTTCGGATTTTTTCACATGAGCTTGCAACGCTAACATGACAATCAAAAGAGCAGCACCGATAGCTTTCTGGTTCAAGGCCATATTTATTTACTTTCTTAATTAAGCTCAAATTCTGAACTTTGTATTGGTAATTCTATGGTGTTATTTAGCCCAACTTTTGTGGTTATTTGTACTCTAGTGTCGATACAGGTTTAGGTGAAAGTGAGATTGTAAGTGCGGTAGTTGTGGCATTAAACAAGAGTAGGAATCATGATTGCACCAGTGTGAACAGATGAAAGCGAATGAACCCACTATCTTTGTGGGTTACTGAATGCTCATCTGGTCACTCATTCGAAGACTCTAAACGTAGGTCTAAATTTTTGGTTCTTGATTCAAAGTGGTTTGCTGTCTTATTGACATGTAAAGCACGTTGGTTTGGGTTATGGATAAGGCATCACATTCCAAAATTCAAGGTTTAATTAGGTTCGAGCCAATTACAGATTACATTTGAAGTTCTTTTCTCTCTCACCCAATTAATTTTTTAAAGATTATCTTTCAGTCTCACCAATTTTTGTTAACCGAAAATTAGGGGTGGGCAAACTGCGGTTTGGTGATGAAAATCGGCAAACTGCGGTTTGGTGGTGAAAACCGCGACCAAATCGAGGGTTTACGGTTTGGTCATTTTGCAAACCACCACCAAACCGCGAACCACCAAAATCGCAACCAAACCGAACCGCGGTTTGGTCAGTTTGGTTTCGCAGTTTTCATGCGACCCATTTTCAAAAAAAAAAAAAAAAACAATCATACATATTACAATTACATACCATAAAGTCCATACATGTTTAATGTTTAATTGTTCATCAAAACTCAACATAAGATACAACAAAACATATATAATATAAGTATATAACCATTAACCAAGCATTCACCAAAAAGAACCCAATCAAAGGTAAAAATCGAAGTTCATATCAAAAGTTACAACAAAAACAAATAGGTTAGAAATTTAGAAAAATAAATTCAACAAGTAGGAAAGGCTTCAACTCCATTCCAAGTTCCAATTTCTTTCTTTGTTCCTACAATAAAACAACAATTGAAAATAGAAAGTTAGCAACATAATAAGAGTTCTATAGCAACAAAAAGTTTCGATAAGATTTACTTAACAAGTCAATGATTCCATGCATTTTGCTATGACAACAACAAAAACAAATAGATTCAACAAGGAAAAACTTCAACTCAATTCAAAGTTCCAATTTCAAGGGAACAACGCTGATACTACAATTCATCAGGTTATATTACAATAGAATTTCATGTGTCAACATCATTTTAATTAAAATATGTTCAATCACTATACAGTAATGGGTAGCAAAGAATGCACATGATTGTTGTTGAACCTGGAATCGAACATCAATGACAACTAGGGACTTCAAATTCAATATTTCCTCCACAAGATATGGACTTCACCATGATGGACAGATCTAGAAACATCAATAAAACTTTTAATTAATACTTATATTAAGAATTGATATGGAAAAACCCAGTTCAATATTACGATTTCAATACTTTTTCATGCTAAGGAATATTAATCTAAACGTTAAGGACATAATTAGATATGCGCAAAGCCTCAAACAATTATAGTTTCACAAAAAAGGCATATATACTTTAAATATACAGTCAGAGGTTACCGCCTATTATCTGCTTCAGCAGTTGAGGTACTACAATCCTGACAATGAACTAAAACATTATGGCTTGCAAAGTTTAGAGTCCAAAAAAAGGCACGGGTAAGGAGTTGTGCAAAAGTGGAACTATGGTACTAATTTGAGAAAAGGCTTTGACATACACTCAAGTCCAACATAATCAAAACCTCTGAGAATAGATAACTACTTGCCAACCAACACCACTGCTGAGAATTGATGGTGTTTGCTGCATAATTTAGCTCAAGCTGCAAAACAAGGCAACAACAAAGTCAGGAAATGCAACCAACCAACACATAACAACCATGATGAGATGTCGATCTCCAAATAGGATTACCAAAACCTACCTGTAACAACTAATCCATCAAAGAAATACATCCAGCGGCTAGAAGGAGGCGACGGAGGAGGCTGTGGGCGAGCAGTGGTTCGCGGTAGGAGGCGATGACGATAGGTGGTGGTCGGAGGTGACGGCGAAGGGTGTTGGTCGCCCCCAAACAGCGACGGCGAGTCGACGACAGTGGAGGCGGGACTGGTGGGAGGAGGCGGTGGACGCAACAATGGTGAGTTGGCGATAGTGGAGGCGGCGAAGGCCAGACCGGTGGGACGATGCGGTGCGAGGCCGCGGTGCGAGGCAGCGGTGCGAGGCGGCGGTGGATGCAGCAGCAATTTGCGTGGTGGAAGGCGACGACGATGGCGATGGATTCGGCGGCGGCGACGAGATGGGGAGTGAGGAGGATGAAGGGTGGCGGCGCGGCGACAGTGAGACGGGCACTCCGCGACGGCGGTGAGAGTGTTCGAGAGAAGAGACAGGGAGTGAGAGGAAAGAGGAGACGACTTCTTTTTTTGTTCTGTTTTAGGGTTTTTGACTTTTGAAGTTGTATATGGTGGTTATTTACTAAAATACCATCGGTTTGGTGAAACCGCGGTTTTTCCAAAATGAAAACCGCGACCAAACCGCGATTCTGCGGTTTTTACATTTTTTAAACCGAACCCAAATCGCGAGTTTTAAAAATCAGACCGAACCATGCGGTTTACACAGTTTGGACGATTTTTCGAAAACCGCTGCCCACCCCTATTGAAAATGGAATTATATAGTTAAGATGGCGAGTATTCTCTACATTGTTTTCTCTTTCATTACTTGATCTCCCTTGTGCAACTAGAAATCAATTGATATTTACGAGCTCTTTAATGTAGATATTTATGTCCCCGTTACCATTGGGTGAGAGGTGGAGGTGGGATTGTCCTTAACAAAAAATATTCAAATTTTATTTGTTCATAAATATTACATTTAACTAATTATGGGTACCAATCGTCAAAAAAAAAAAAAAACTAATCATGGGTACCTAATAAAATAATGATATAGGTTCTTCCAAACTTATTCAAAAGTTTTATTTTCTGAGTATATAAAAAAATCACCCTTTGACTTTTATATATATATTTACTGTAAAAATAACTTAGATGGTATTGTTTTTGGCTTTAAATCCGTCGAAAATTAAATATTAAGTTATATTTTTTATTTCACTTTCCTTTTCTCATCAAATTCATTTTTATCAAATATATTGATTCTAATTGGTCTTTCTAAATCATTAATCACTCTCAGCTGGAAATTCAATTATATTGAAATTAATAAATGCAAAATGTTAGCTTGCCCTGGGAAGAACACGCACAAGGAGCATACATTTATTTTCCGCCCTTGATACTCCTCGAGATGCATGTGTGCCCCGAGAATTGAGGGCAACTGACCACGTGTGTGCCCCTCGTGTGTATCCTATATACCTGGAGCAACAACAACATAGCTTTCTCAAATTAATTGGGGCTAGCTACCTCGGGGCACGACAACATTTTTTTTTAATAAGCTGCTCGCTCTAAAAAGCAAATTGAACACCTTAATTAGATATAGTTGTGTTAGTGTCACAGGGCCGTTAAGTGAGGGGTTTACCTCAAGGAAAACTTTCTCACCTAACCTAACCCGTGGTACCTAAGGACCGCCTTAGTTCAGCACACCAACGAAAACGTGCTTGAACAGCAACAACGACACAAAGGAAGTTTATTACTTAGTTCAATGAGATTACAACTCTAGCATCTCATACATCTCATGCCTTTCATGCATGAACTCCCTTTTTTTCTCACAAGCTTACATGCCTTGGCTTTATAGCAAAACAACCAAATTAATTACATAACTGCCGAGGACACCTGTTTTATGTACATTACTCGAGACTAAGTAAACCACCACACTCATGTAGTGCTTAAAACAACCACCTAACTACTTCATTCCTTTGCTGCCACCTGGTTCCATAACCGTCTTGACCCCCTGGTCAATAGGCACATGCTCATAGTGTTTGGAAGTTGCTAGGACGTGCCTTGGTCATGCTATGAGCCTTGACCAAGGTAGTTACACAACTGCCTGTAACTGCACTTGACTTGGTCCGTCCAAGCCTATAGTTCGCCTTGCTAAAAGGATAAGGTCTGATTGGTGGTGCCTAGCCGCGCGCCTTGACACCCTGGGTGCAGAGCGGAGCTCGATCCGTCTGAGTCCCACCGCCTCAGGGTGGCCGGCACCATGGTCTGTTCATGTGGCTTGGCATGGTTGCCCAAGGCATGCTCGAGGGTCTTCCTTGCTTCCTTGCCCAAGCCACCCCTATGAGAGTCACCCTTCCTTATAGTAGATGTTAAGCCGTTTCCCCAACTCCAACAGGGAACATCCAGAAATGAGATCAATCGTACTTTGACTTAGTCAATGCCTAAGTCAAAACTTGTCAACCCTTGCCAAGGTATGTCTTATCCGTGCTAAGGCGCGACCTTGCTCATGCCAAGGCGCGGCCTTGCTCATGCCAAGGCATGACTTTGCTCGTGCCAAAGGAATCTGCAAGTTATCGCCTTGCTCGTGCCCAAAAAACCTGGCAAGGAGCGGCTTGCTCGTGCCAAGGCGCTACTGTGCTCCCGCCAAGGAACGTGCCAAAGGAACATGCCAAGGCGCGACCTTGCTCGTGCCAAGGCTCGTGCAAAGATGCCACTATGCTCTCGCCAAGGAACATTTGGGGCATGTGCCCTAGGTCAATCCATTAACCGTCTTTATGAATACTTTTAGTTAATAAAATAGAGGATTTCATTTGTTGAATATTATAATTAATTTGCATGTTTACATTATAATAAGATCCATGGGTATTTAGAGAAATATCCTAAATGTCTCTAGTCGATCATTATACTGGGAACTATAATGAATTAAGACTAGTGTGAGTCTTGATTGATGATCGTATGATGATTATACGTATAGGGATACGAATCAAGATCACGGGTACTTGTTAGGGAACAAAGTACTGGACCGACCCGCTATGAGAACATCACTTGGATTAAGTCATAGTTGTTTCTCATGATAGGTATATTTTTCAGTCATCTGACTTGAGATTACCAGAGACTTCAACATTAGGAAAATAGTGATTTGACACTATCAAACGTTGTCTTTAACCGGACGATTATAAAAGTTGTGATTGGTTACTGTGTGAGCAATGTGATGAAGTTGTGTAATCAAGATATAATTTATCCCTCTCATATAAAGAGAGATATCTAGCGGATCCCTCGATGTGTTAGACTGTTAAAAGGCCTAGTCTAAGTGAATTGATATTGATCGATGTCACTTGGATGTTTTCAGTCTACCTAGAGATCGAGACTAGTACGATTGAACATGTTGGATGACAATTCCATGCCTTATGTTTGATCAAAAGGATATCGTGTGACAAAAGGATGTTATATACACTATTGATTAGATTGTATCGATTTGATATTCATACAACTTGGGTAGTCATAATGTCTTGCTAGAGGCCGCTTATGACTTGTATACCAAAATATGTTTTGGTACACCGCCAACGTTGTATGAGCCTATTGGGTCGCACACTAAGAATGGTTTTGCGAGATTTTAAAATGGTTCAGAAAAACGAATTTTATATGATAAAATTCATGACAGAAACGTCATTGTGGTGTATTACACTTATACTTCTTTAAGTAGGGATATATGTGTAATTTACTTAACCGTCTATATACAAGGGTTGTATAAATAGACGCTTTAAGTTAGAATATACGTACGGAAGATTAAAAGTTCGAAACTCTATTTTCGTTTAAGAAAAGACTTAGGGTTTTTTGGAATCTCGGCCGCCGTTCGTGTGTGGACTACTGGTAGAGGGCGTTCGTCGTTTGTAGCGCCTTGATCGATCAACCTTCAGAAAGGTATATTGCGACTGAGGTATGATTAAGTTTTTCACGGTTTAAACGTTTTTAATGGAATTAAACTCAGATCCTTTTGGGGTTTTTGTCAAAATTGTTTTGTAATCTCCGCTGCGCATGAACCCCAAAACCCAACAGTGGTATCAGAGCCTTCGAGTTCGATTCCATTAAATTCATTGCATGTTTTCTTCTGATATATACATGATATATGATTGAAAACATGTTAATAGTTGATGTATATGTGATATACATAAGTTTTCTGTGAGATTTATTATCATGTTTTGTGTATATGATACATATATTTGTGATTTAATTGAAATTAGTTTCGTATATGCTAGGATTCAAATATCTTAACTCCTAATTGGATTATGATAAAATGATTAGTTAGATGTGGGCCCGGGTTAATTAAAAATGTTTGAATTGACTTAATTTTAGATAAATTAAGGGGTAAATTTAGGATAAAAAAATCAGTGAAAAATATGATTTTCTATAGCGAATTTCAATTTTTGGAATTGAGATTCGTCTTCTAAAATAAAAATGAAAATGGGGGCTCTGCCCCCTGTACCCCCGTCCGCTGATCGGCCAGAGGGACCGTCATCTAACTAATCCTAGCGCACGTAAATTCTTTTATTAGTGAATAGTATAAAAATCTCCAAATTTTTTAGTGATTTAACAAATCAATAAAAATATATGATATTTCATTATTTACATAAATCATTAAAACTGAATAAAATCCCTCTCACGCCATCCATTTTAAACACTTGTCAAGGCCTTGATCACACTAATATAGTTTCAGCCACAGCTGGGTGTATTGTGTTATCTTGGTGAGACAAGTTGGATAAGAGTTACCTAAATGTTTAAAATGGTCCGACTTAATAAAGCTATCAAAATAGTTTTGAGCTTTAGGCACATGTTGAGATAAAAACATGATAAGACATAAGATGTCCCGTATCTCATAAAAGTATCTAAAAATTACATAAGATGTAATTGGTAACTGTTACCTACCTAAATAATCTAGTTTTGTGTTTCATGCCATAGCTGTCATAGAATTAAGTGAAATATGGATTTTAGTCCCTTAAATAAACAGTGTGTTTTAGGAGGGTTGTTAATTTAGTGGGAGTCTATTCCTCTATACTAAAATAAAATTTGCATATTCTTTATGGTAGATCAATGGCCTCTTCAAGTAACAATAATCCCCTGTCACTGCGATCCATCCTTGAGAAGGATAAGCTATCTGGGACTAACTTTCTTGACTGGTTCAAAAACTTGAGAATTGTTCTTAAGCATGAACGCAAGTTGTATGTCCTGGATGCTCCAATTCGAGGACCCAATGACCCAATGCTACGAAAGTTGTGAAGGATGCGCATAATAAGCATGTCAACGATTCTACGATGTTGCATGTATTATCGGCAACTATGGTTCCTGAACTTCAGAAGGACATGAAACTAATGGAAGCCTACGACATGGTTATAACGCTTAAGGAAATGTTCCAACAACAAGCTAGGCAAGAAAGGTTCGAGACAGTCAAAAACCTACATTCTTGCAAGATGACTGAGGGTGCGTCAGTTAGTCCTCATGTTCTGAAGATGAAGGGCTATGTTGACCAGCTTGATAGACTCGGATTTCCCATAACCCAAGAGTTGGCTATGGATTTGATCCTGAATTCATTACCAGAAAGTTACTCATAATTTGTGATGAACTACAATATGAATAATATGGAGAAATTAATTTCAGAGTTGCATTTGATGCTCAAAACTGCTGAACAAAATATCAAGAAACCCTCTAGTAATGTGTTGATGGTCCAAAAGGGAAAGGGAATGAAAAAGAAAGGCAAAGGCAAGGCTAAAGTTGTCAGGGCTGCTGCTGCACCTATCGCAAAGCCTGTGGAACAAGTCAAGCCCCAGCCTGTTCCTGCTTCAAAACGCCCAAAAGAAAAGGAAGGAAATTGTCATTTCTGTCATGCACCTGGACATTGGTTAAGAAACTGCAAACTCTATCTGTAAGATCTAAAGAAGAAAAAGGGTAGTGCCACTACCACTACAAGTATTTATGTTATTGAAATTAATTTATCTACTAGTGATTCCTGGGTATTAGATACCAGATGTGGATCTCACATTTTTATAAATGTGCAGGGACTCGCCAGAAGTAGAAAGTTGAAGAAAGAAGAAGTCATCCTCCGCGTAGGGAATGGAGCAAGAGTTGCTGCCCTGGCTGTTGGATCATATGACTTAGTTTTACCTAGTGGACTTATCTTAACTTTAAATAATTGCTATTTTGTGCCTGCATTGAGCAGAAACATCATTTTTGTTTCATGCTTGGATATGGGTGGTTTTAATTTTATTATTGCGAATAATAGATGTTCCATTTATCGTTAAGGAATATTTTATGCAAATGCTGATTTGTGTGATGGTCTTTATATTCTAAGCATGAAAAGGTCCACTGATACTCCAGTCTTTAACATAAATACAAAGAGATTTAAGTCAAATGATTTGAATCAAACCTATCTTTGACATTGTCGTCTCGGGCACATAAATGAGAAATGCATAACGAAGCTTCATAAAGATGGACTTCTAGATTCATTTGATTTAGAAACATATGAAACGTGCGTATCTTGTTTACGAGGCAAGATGACTAAAAGTCCCTTTAATGGACACAGTGAAAGGGCAAGTGATTTATTGGGTCTAATACATACTGATGTATGCGGTCCTATAAACACAATGGCTAGAGTAGGTTATCAGTACTTCGTTACATTTACTGATGATTTCAGCATATACGGTTATTTATATCTAATGAAACATAAAGTTGAATCATTTGAGATGTTTCGAACGTTTCAAAATGAAGTGCAGAATCGACTTGGTAAAACTATCAAAACACTTCGGTCAGATCGAGGTGGTGAATATTTGAGCTAAGAATTTGATGATCATCTTAGAAATTGTGGGATTGTCTCCCAATTGACTCCACTAGCAACTCCACAAGTGGAATGGAGTTTCGAAAGGAGAAATCGAACCTTATTAGATATGGTTCGATCTATGATGAGTCATGCAGATCTTCCATTATCCTTTTGGGGTTATGCATTACAAACTGCAGCTTTCACTCTAAATCGAGTTCCTTCTAAAGCGGTCGATGAAACACTATATGAGATATGGTACGGGAAGATACCTAGTTTGTCTTTCCTTAAGATTTGGGGTTGTGAGGCTTACGTAAAACGACAAGTCTCAGAAAAACTAGCACCTAAATCCGACAAGTGTTTATTTGTGGGGTATCTTAAGGAAACAAAAGGATATTACTTTTACAATCCCGCTGATAACAAAGTGTTTGTTGCTCGGTATGGTGCCTTTATGGAAAAATAGTTTATTTCAAAAGACACTAGTGGGACAGAAATAAATCTTGAAGAATTTCAAGAATCACAGATAAACCCTGAACCGCTACTGGAAGTTCAACAACGTTCTGAACCAGTTGAACCTCCGCAAGTGACACAAGGCCCACGTAAATCTAGTAGGGTAAGACATGAGCCAGAGAGATTCGGATTTCTCATTACTGATAGTCGTGATGTGTTGCTTATGGATCAAAATGAGCCCACCACTTATCGGAGGCTATGTCGGACCGGACTCAGATAAATGGCTAAGTGCCATGAACTCTGAGATGCAATCCATGTATGATAACCAAGTTCGAAACTTGGTTGATTTACCTGAAGGTGGTAAGACCATTGGATGTAAATGAGTTTTCAAGAAGAAAACTGACATGGATGGCAATGTGCATACTTTTAAAGCAAAACTTGTAGCAAAAGGTTTCAGGCAGACTCCAGGTGTTGATTATGATGAAACTTTTTCGCCAGTAGCCATGCTTAAATCCATAAGAATTTTAATTGCCATTGCTGCATATTATGACTATGAGATATGGCAAATGGATGTAAAAATAACATTTCTTAATGGAAAACTGCTTGAGGACATGTATATGACACAACCTGAAGGTTTTGTACATCTTGAGAATTCTAGGGAGGTATGCAAGTTTCAAAGATCCATTTATGGGTTAAAGCAAGCTTCCCGGAGTTGGAATCTTTGTTTCGATAAAGCAATCAAAGATTTTGGTTTTATTAAGAATGAAGATGAGCCTTGTGTATACAAGAAGGTCAGTGGGAGTGTAGTCGTTTTTCTGGTACTGTATGTTGATGATATATTACTCATTGGAAATGACATATCAACATTGCAGAATGTCAAGTCTTGGTTAGGGAAGTGTTTCTCAATGAAAGACTTAGGAGATGCAGCCTATATCCTAGGGATAAGGATCTATAGGGATAGATCTAAGAGGCTAATCGGTCTAAGTCAGAGTGCTTACATAGACAAGGTACTGTATAGGTTCAATTTACAAGACTCTAAAAGAGGATTGTTGCCAATGTCTCATGGCATAAGTCTCAGCAAGAATCGATGTCCTAGGACAAATGATGAGCGAGACCATATGAATAAGATTCCATATGCATCGGCTATTGGATCTATCGTATATGCCATGTTATGCACTCGACCTGATGTATCATATGCTTTGAGTGCTACAAGCAGATATCAGACAGATCCTGGTGAGAGTCACCGGATAGCAGTAAAGAACATCCTTACATACTTAAGAAGGACTAAGGAAATGTTCTTGGTCTATGGAGGTTTTGAAAATGATCTAGTTGTAAATGGTTACACAGATGCAAGTTTTCAAACTGATATAAATGATTTTAGATCGCAATCTGGATATGTGTTTACTTTGAATGGGGGTGCATAATTTGGAAAAGTTCGAAGCAAGAGATCGTAGCAGATTCCACAACAGAAGCCGAGTATATTGGCGTTCGATGCAAAGCAAAGGAGGCAGTTTGGATCAAAAAGTTCATTTCTAAACTAGGTGTGGTTCCAAGTATTGCTAACCCTGTTTATTTGTATTGTGAAAATAACGGGGCAATAGCACATGCCAAGGAACCTATATCACACCACAGATCCAAACATATACTCGGGCGTTTTCATCTCATCAGAGAAATTATTGAGAGAGGAGACGTAAAGATTTGCAGAGTACATACTGAAGACAACGTTGCAGATCCATTGACAAAAGCTCTTCCACAAGCAAAACATGAAGGTCATGTTAGATCATTAGGCATTAGATGCATGTATGATTGGCCCTAGTGCAAGTGGGAGATGTTGGGGCATGTGCCCTAGGTCAATCCATTAACTGTCTTTATGAATACTTTTAGTTAATAAAATAGAGGATTTCATTTGCTGTTTATTATAATTAATTTGCATGTTTACATTATAATAAGATCCATGGGTATTTAGAGAAATATCCTAAATGTCCCTAGTCGATCATTATACTGGGAACTATAATGAATTAAGACTAGTGTGAGTCTTGATTGATGATCATATGATGATTATTTGTATAAGGATACGAATCAAGATCACGAGTATTTGTTAGGGAACAAAATACTGGACCGACCCGCTATGAGAACATCACATGGATTAAGTCATAGTTGTTTCTCATGATATGTATATTTTTCAGTCCTCTAACTTGAGATTACCAGAGACTTCAACATTAGGAACATAGTGATTTGACACTATCAAACGTTGTCTTTAACCGGACGATTATAAAGGTTGTGATTGGTTACTATGTGAGCAATGTGATGAAGTTGTGTAATCGAGATATAATTTGTCCCTCTCATATAAAGAGAGAGATCTAGCGGATCCCTCGATGTGTTAGACTGTTAAAAGGCCTAGTCTAAGTGAATTGATATTGATCAATGTCACTTGGATGTTTTCAGTCTACCTAGAGATCGAGACTAGTACAATTGAACATGTTGGATGACAATTCCATGCCTTATGTTTGATCAAAAGGATATCGTGTGACAAAAGGATGTTATATACACTATTGATTAGGTTGTATCGATTTGATATTCATACAACTTGGGTAGTCATAATGTCTTGCTAGAGGCCGCTTATGACTTGTATACCAAAATATGTTTTAGTACACCGCTAACGTTGTATGAGCCTATTGGGTCGCACACTAAGAATAGTTTTGCGAGATTTTAAGATGGTTCAGAAAAATGAATTTTATATGATAAAATTCATGACATAAACGTCATTGTGGTGTATTACACTTATACTTCTTTAAGTAGGGATATATGTGTAATTTACTTAACCATCTATATACAAGGGTTGTATAAATAGACGCTTTAAGTTAGAATACAAGTACGAAATATTAAAAGTCTGAAACTCTATTTTCGTTTTAGAAATGACTTAGGGTTTTTTGGTATGCTATGGATTGTTTTGGAGAGAAACAAAAGGTTTGATATTCTCTCGAAGCTAGCATTTCGAATCTCGACCGCCATTCGTGTGTGGACTACTGGTAGAGGGCGTTCGTCGTTGGCAGCGCCTTAGAGAATGATTAACCTTCAGAAAGGCATATTGCGACTGACGTATGATTACGTTTTTCGTGGTTTAAATGTTTTTAATGGAATAAGATTCGGATCCTGTTGGGGTTTTTGTCAAAACTGTTTTGTAATCTCCGCGGCGCATGAACCCCAAAACCCAACAGGAACGTGCCAAAAGAACCTGCCAAGGCGCTGGCTCGCTCGTGCCAAGGCCCGTGCCAAGGCACCACCGTGCTCCCGCCAAGGAACATGCCAAAGGAATCTGCCAAGGTGCGGCCTTGCCCATGCCAAGACAACACTTTGCTCCTGCCAAGGAACGTGGCAAGGCGCGGCCGTGCACTTGCCAAGGTCTGTGCCAAGGCGCCATTGAGCTCCTCGCCAAGGCGCGACCTTGTCAACGCCATTAGACGCTGCCTCGTCTATGCTGCATACTATTTACCCATGCGTATACGCGAGCCTCCGCACGCTATACTGCGAACCATCCAAGGTATACTAACCAACAACTAACTCTCACGAAACCTTCCGAGTCCACCAAAACCCGAATATTGCTAGGTTTTCCCGCCACCTAGGCTGCTTACTCGGGTCACACTATCGAGGGGCTGAGAGTTAGTTCATAATAAGTTTTCCTACGGGTGTTAAGAAAGTGTTTTACGTGTATATATTTTTTAATTGTGTGAATTACTTGTTATTAATTGTTATTTTTGCCTTTTTAAGAGTTTTGGAGGTGATCATATATATATATATATATCTTTTGAAAGTATTATTGAATCGAATTCATACTAATTCTTTCTATGTGGCTTAAGTAGATAAAAAATTATTTTTTGAGTTGTATTGTAGCATTTCCTATCTTAATTAGGGTAATACTCATCTTGAAAACCTAATTACGCCTTAATACACAAGTCAGACTTAACTAGAGCCAATAGCCTCACTTTATGTACCTGATAAACACAATTGTATGTTGAATATTAAAATAAAACAAACGCAATGAAACGTTTATAACTTTTTTGATAATATATACGATATACAAAAACAAATTAAACCAGAATCATCATCGGCTACTCAAAACTTCCCAACTTTGTAATATTATGAAAGCGAACCTCATACAGCAAATAAGATATAAAATATGGTTCATTACATCGAATAGAAGACCATAAAACTCCTATAGCTTTCGTTTCCCTTGGCTAAAGCATTCAGCTGCAAACTTGAATGTTTATTTGGAGTAAGCACTCCAACATGCGCAGTAAGTTGAAATTCACATAATTATCAATACTCCATATAATATCAAGAATGAAATGCAATAGCAATATGAACCAATGATAACTATCAAGATAATGGAAAACATATAAATCAATATATAAACGAATGCAAGTCATCCAATCATTGGCTATGACACTGTGATTCATTCTTTATTAATAAAACTATGGCCGATTACCCATCGATACCATTATTGTGATTGCTAGACCGACACTTCGGCCGATGTGTTGACTAGTCAATCCATTAATGTCTAATGGTTCTATACAAAACATGAATTAGTATATAGGATAGAAACCAAACCTATCTCCTATACAACCTATCCTCAACTCTAGGAATTATTCTTGCCGATAACACGATACACCATTTTCTTTTTTAAAGAATCGACATCACAGTGTACATAGCACCCTATTCAAGTCCATAAAATATATGAACCACATATACAAAATATCCAGGCAAAATTGATAAGTAAGCGAATCCACACTTACCTCGATTAGTATTTCCTAGTCTCGTTAATCCTTCCAAGCATCTTAGGGAGCTTCTAATTAATCTGCACAAAAGTAAGTTTATTTTGGTCAATCTCAATGTTATACTAGCCCTAATATGATTGTAGAACCTTAGTCCGAATCTCATTTTGAATTCGATAGCGAAAACTCGATTTTTCTCAATTTTGTATTGTGGTCATAAGGGCACGACCTCGTCTACGGTGCCACTTAGATAGCAATTGGCTCCGTGAGTTCCATGCCCATGTCGGCGACGGCGACGCCATTTCCTATAACCCTACTACGGGGTTGCCTCCTTCTAGGCTGCCTACACTCATTGTAAAACCCCTTATCCACTTTGAAACATATCTAATCCATCTGAAAGAGCCAAGAAACGGGTCTTACCTAGCTAACAATCGTTCCAACAAAATCAAACTCACCACAAAACACATACAATTAGATGATTTTATGTGACTTTATCACCTTCATTAACAACAAATTCAACAACAAACCACTATGAATCACCTTTGATATGAGGTTCTAGTGAACCTCTTAAGTCTTTCCCATTACCCTTAAACCCACGGCCATAACCATCGTGGCTCACACTTACTAAAATTCAACCAAAACTCCATGAAAGTACAAGAGAGACTTATCGGGCTTGACGAAGAAGACAATGCCTATCTATCTATCTATCTATCTATTTACCTATCTATCTATCTATCTATCTATCTATCTATCTATCTATCTATCTATCTATCTATCTATCTATCTATCTATCTATCTATCTATCTATCTATCTATCTATCTATCTATCTATCTATCTATCTATCTATCTATCTATCTATCTATCCATCTCTCTCTCTCTCTCTCTCTCTCTCTCTCTCTCTCTCTCTTTTTCACGATTACAATGATGGTTGTGACGATGATGATGACAGGGAAGTAAAGGTCATGGTGGTGGTGATCACGTTGAGGAGGTGTAGTGAAGAGATGATGAAGGACAATGAAGATGAGATGATAATCATCATTTCATCTACTTAACTCCTAAGTTAAATCACCCCAACTCATGCTTCATGCCACCCCATGCTTCATTTCATTATCATCTCTTCCGTACAGATCTCAAGACGCATTCAAAGAATAAAAACTTAAGGTGATACAAGGTGATATCGTAACACCAATCATGATACACAATGCATCTCGAGACTTATCTAACATGTTTAATTATTCATTTGATTTGATTTTTTCAAACATTAGGCTATGCTATTCAATTTAATTCCATAAACACGTCACACAAACATAATACGACAAACAAACCCATACACATGCTAATTGAGGGTACACCGAACTTAACAACGTGTCTAACTCTAGTTAACGAAGATTCAAATTATTGCTAATTAATCACTTACTCAAGGCCATGGGTCATTACATGTATATTCTACTTTTTTCTTCTATAAAGAAGTTGGATGATGTTGTTCTTAGCTTTAAGTTAATAGAGACATTATATAATAATTTTTTTTCTTTATTTTATTTTTCATCATCAAATTCATTTTTATTTAATACATTGACATTAGAAATACTAGACATCGAGATAATGGAATGATAAAATTATGAAAAGTATGATGAGTGATTATATCTATAGACTTATACATAGGACTAGTTTAGTAATATATTCAGTATAAGTATCCCAGAATGAGCTCAAGTTGATGATATTTATGTATTTTTAGGTATACGAGGTATGAAGGAGATAATAGAGTAATTTTGTGAAGAAACGAGGATAAGATGCACAAAATGAAGGTTGACAATGTAGTACAGATGGTTGACGCTGTGGAAAGAAGGCTTGACAGAGTGCGCAAGGTGTGGAGGGCAAATGAAAGAAAAAAGTAGACAACACAGATGACATGGCCAAAGAGGACGACATTAGGGAGGTCTACACAGGGCGCCGAGTCTTCTCAATGAGGAAAATTGCACACAAAGTGTCCGAAACTGTCATGGTGTCATGGCTTTGTACACACAACGCGGGATTACTTATAGACAACGCCAATACATAGAAAATAGAAAGCTTAGAGTTCTATTTCGTGTGGAATTGTCTATTAGGGTTTCTAATTGTTTTCTAAAGTGTCTCAGGAGTATAAATAGGTATTAGAATATGGTAAACATATACACCGCCATAGATTGCAACTAATTATCATAGTTTTACTTTGTTATTGAGTATTAAGAAGAATTGTGGAAGAGAAGAAATTGAAGACTCCTGTGCGATTGTTCAGTATTATTTCCTTTAATTTAATTGAAGTTATTCTTTTAATCCTTGATTGCAATGAATACCATTATGTGGATGTTCATTTTAATGAAGTGTGAGTAGTTCATTAATCTTAGGGTCAATGGATCCTAAGATATGAACGCTATGTTAAAGTAGTTTGAATGGATTATAAAGTTAAAAAGTGCAATGGTCAGAATTTGCATTGATTCAGGGTGTAATGCTACGAACATCTTTATCACGTATTTGTTGATAGATTTTAGAAGTTGTCATAGCCATTAGTGCTTTTAAGCCCAATATGGATGGTGCAACCATAAAATACTTAACATCGATAGATAATTGTTAATTAGAGAGACACAAATAGTAAACTTAATTGGTTATGAATATAAAGACTTTGAACTTAAAATGTGGAACATATGTTATTCACACCTATAGGTGGAGTTCTAGTTATTACATTAGAATCTTTTCCATCACGATAATGGGTTGAAGTAGATTTGAAGAAAACTTATTTATTCTAATTAAGAATTGTACATACATAATGAAGATGAAGGAAGTGAGTTGAAAAACATAGTTATTACTTACCTAGGTGAAGTGTTGAACTTAGATCTTCTTAATATAAAAGTACAAGTATTTACATTGTTTTGTTAGAATAGAATAGTTTAGTTTAAAAACCAATTAAAAAGGAATTTCCTTAGCAATAGAGTAAACTTGACTAAGTATAGTGAGTGCAATACACTTTTCCCTAAGGACAATATCCTTAACCAATGTAAGTTGATCACACTATTACTACAATTGAGCCGTTATATTTATAATCATGATTAAGTTTTTGGTGCTGTTGCCGGGGATAGGCAACCCATTGACTTTAGTTGGTTTACAAAATTTTTAAGTTCTATTTTAAGTAATTTACTTTCTAGTTCATATAAAGAAAAAAATAAATAAATAAAAAGTTTAAGTTTCAAGTTTGTCAATCTGCACTTGATCTTTTGTGTTTTCTTTTCAAGGAGAATTAGCGCATGCATAGCAAAAGAGAGAAGGACTTAGTTCCTTACGAGATACACATAACCAACAAAGGAAAAAAAAATGAAAGAAAGGAATCAAGATGGCAGAGGATCATCCATGAAGCCAACAATTGGGCCGAGGGATTAACCAACCCAAAAATAATTTGGTAGTGCAGGATAGAGTGTGGGGATAGAGATGTCTTCTTGACTACTTCAAGCTAAAAGTCCAAGAGACTTATAACGGAGTGATGAGGCTTCCAGCTAACACCACTAAGTTCAAATTGAGATCGTCCCTAATCAACATGGTGTAAAATAGCTTGTTCAATAGGTCAGCGAATGAAGATCCAATTGCACATGTAGAAAATTTCTTGGAGAAGTGCAACACCATGCTCATTACTGGAGTTACAAAAGAGGTGATCAAGATGAGACTTTTCCCATTCTCATTGGGTTGAACTGCCAAATTCTGGTTTTAAGGACTAAACACAGGGAGTATGACTTTATGGGCGAAAATCAATGAAAGATTTCTAAACAAGTTCTTTCCCTAGTGAAGGTCAATGAAAGCAAAATAGAAATCAATCAATTCAGGTAGGAAGATGCCGGGTCTCTTGGCAATGCTTGGGAAAGATTCAAGGAGATGTTGAGGAGATGTCTAGGACGTGGATATGTGAAATGGGTACAACTACAGATTTTCTACTATGGATGAATCATAGCATCAGAACACTAGTAGATACCGCGGCAGGTGGTTCTCTACTAACCAAGAATGAAGATGGAGCTTTAACTCTCCTAGATCTTATGTCTCAAAGATCTACAGCTGGTACTCATTCCATAGTGAGGAAATAAGTAGCATATATAAAATTGATTCGTAAGCTGCAATAATGGAACAACTATCCAACCTGAGTAGTCAAATGGAAAAACTTAAAAGGGGATAACAAAGTCAACAAGTGCAGGCTATACATCAATCCATAAATCACCAAGCCATGATGGTTAATCAAATGGACATGCAGCATGGAATGAAGCTTAAGGAAATCAACTTCATGAACAACCGGAGCTATGAAAATAACTTCAGGCTGAAAGGAATGGCTTCTTAAAGGTTTTATCAAGGATACAACAATCCTAAATTCTCATATGAAAATCTTGAGAACGCATTGAAGTTATCTCCAGGCTTCGATTAACAAGTCCAACAAGGAAAACTAGAGCAGAGCAAAGAAATGAATTCATTGAAGTCAATCGAGAAACTCTTGCACGTCATGGACATGAGCAATAGAGAATGCCATGAGAAACATGAAAAAAAAAAAAAAAAAAAAAATGTAAAACGAGCTATGAAAAGGATGGATGACAAGAGATAAAAACCCATCAAGAACTTGGAGAGACACATTAGGTAGTTAGCCATTGCTTTTAATTCAAAGAAAGAAGGGCAGTTTCTGAGTAACACTCTCACAAATCTCAAGGAGAATGTTAGTACTATTCACATGATGAGCATTATGGCAACGGATGAGTTAATGCAAGAGGAAGTAATGTACAAGTCACAAAAGGTAAATATGATGGCAGTAAAGGAGTTAGAGAAATTAGAAGAAGTGCAAAAGGTAGAGGTTCAGAAAGATGCACCGTAGTTCACAAACTATGTTAACTATTTAGCATGCTGTGTGTTTCCTCTAGATTTAACATATGTAATAAGAAGGAAATTCCTGAGTGATTTTAAGTGATGAGCCATATCTATTCAAAAGATGAAATGATGGATTAATTTGACTACGTGTAGCAGAGGAGGAATTTGCATGCATTTTGGAAGGATGCCACTTATCACCATATGGAGGACATTTTGGAGCACAAAGGACGGCGAATAAAGTGTTACAATGCGGATTCTACTGGCTAAATCTATTTAAGGATTCTTATATTTTTGTGAAAACTTGGAATGAATGCCAAAGAATAAGAAATATTTCTAGAAGACATGACTTTGCACAAACGATTTTTCAAGAAGTTGAGCTATTTGACGTATGAGGAATAGATTTCATGGGACCATTCCCTACATCAAATGGAAAACAATATATATTGTTAGTAGTGGATTACGTCTCCAAATGGGTGGAAGCTATAGCAAACGAAATTAATGATGCAAAAGTGGTCATTGAATTCATAAAGAAAAACATTTTCTGCTAGTTTAAAACACCTAAAATATTAGTCAATAACAAGGGTCACCTCTTTATAACAGAGCCTTAGGCACATTGCTAAAAAATATGGGGTTAGGCATGAAACCTCACTTGCATAACATCCTCAAACAAACGAAAAATTTGAAGTAAACAACAGAGAATTGAATAAGATCTTGGAAAAAACAATTAATACCAGGGGAAAAGATTGGGCATTCCATCTTGAAAAAGCATTATGGGCATATAGAACGACATTCAAAACACCTATTGGCACATCTCCGTATCAGTTGGTGTATGGAAAAGCATGTCACCTACCAGTAGAATTAGAGCATAAAGCATACTAGGCGATTAAAAAGTTCAACATGAATCTTCAAGCTGAAGGAAATGCTAGATTGCTTCAACTGATGGAACTGTATGAGTTTTGATTGGATGCGTATGAAAATGCCAAGTTGTATAAAGAGAAATCAAGACAATAGCATGACAAAAAGATTAAATATCAATCTTTTGAGCCAGAAAAACTAGTCTTATTATATAATTCAAGACTGAAATTATTTTCGGGTAAATTGAGATCACGATGGTCAGGACGATTCAAGGTAGTTGCTACTTGGCCTTATGGAGTTGTAGAATTGATGAACAATAGGGGTAAGAAATTTAAAGTAAATGCATATAGGGTTAAGTTTTTTTACTGAATGGAAGTGAGGCAAGATGTACTTGAAGGATTTAAGCAACAAAGGATTAATGCCTTGAAGAATAACAAGAAGAGGAAGAAACAAAGGAAAACTAAGCAACAAGATGAAGGACCTTCTGAAGAGGCACCGAAAGGAGATAGTATCAAGGTTATTCTAAGGAAGCCGAAACCAAAATTGAAGTTCACATCGAGACTTCAACCAATTAAAAGGAGAGATCTAGGAGATATATGCATACCATTGAGCATTGATGGGCACCGGTTTAGATACATATTATATGATGCAGGAGCCTCAGTCAATATCATGCTAATAAAGGATGTATTACAAGCCAATTTGAAGATCAATTGCCCCGATACAATGGAGTTGCAAGTAGTTGAAAATAACTTAGTACCAACAACTGAGAGAGTTTTGAATGTGTATATGAAAGTGGGTAGATTCACATTCATCATGAATTTTGAGATTATGGATTATGACATATATGATGATGTGACTATGATACTTAGGTGACCATCTTTGAACACCGCCAATGCGGTGTTGCACATGAGGAAGAAAATGATCACAATGAGTGTAATGACCAATTACCTTAAGCATGTGATTAGTGTTAATCTGAAAGTTAATTAACCAAAGTTAGACTTGTGATTAAGCCCGACATATCTTGATTAGTGTGCATGTAGATTTACATTTTGTTTGGTGTTTGTATGAATTGTATTTTTATTTATGAAAATAATTGGATTAATTGATCTATAATTGAATAATTGATAAATTATGGGATGCATAATACTGTGTGTGGGTCAAGGGTGACGTACATGGCTATGGGTGCACGCTTGAGAAAACTCAGTGACGCGCACGACGGAGTTAAAGGCATGCATATATATATATATATATTGGGAAATAAATAAATAATTAATAAATTAGTGGGCGCTTAGTGACATGCAGGGTCGAGGGTGACATGCGTGGGACGTACAATAGTGTGCACGCCTAAGAGTGATCATTGGCGCCTACAGTGAATTTATTGGCGCGAAATACAAAGTTATCTATATATTTATATATATACAGTTGTATATATAAATATATATATAAATGAATCCTAAAGTTTAAATAAAATTAAATTATACATTGGATTCACCTAGAGATACGTGTTACGCATAAGTCGAGATGATGAATAATAAAGATATATACAGTTGCCTCGAGATTTGTGCAACACGAATCTTAAGAAAATATCATATTTGTCCTTAAAACTTAAAGACTGCATCAACTAAACTGTCGTTTCAATTTAGAGAAAGAAACCGAGTGACAAATAGAGAGATTTTGAAAGAGAGAGATAATGAAATGTTGAGGCTGAGAAAAGTGAGTGAGATCAACAATGGAGGCGAAGAGAAGGTAAGTAATGTTGTTGGGTTGTAGTTGATGTTGTTGGTTGTCATCTTTATGTGTTGTGGTGTTGTTACATTAATGGTTGCTGTTGTTGCGAACGGGAGGCTAGAACGATCTGCAAAGCAGTTTGTCTGAGGAAGGAGACGACAAAGGGGTCGTCTCCCTTCCCAGTGAGCCGGTGAAAATAATAAAAAATGGATTCGTTGATCTGCTAAAATAGTGGAATGGGGAAAAAGAAATGGGGTTGATCCCCAAACTAGACTGAACTAGGAATCAGATCGGTTCGTTTAAGGAGTCAAACCAAACATTTTACAAAATAAAAAGAAGTGAAAATGCTGAAAAATCGCAAAAATTTCTAGAAAAAATGGGAGAAATACAGAAAATAATATTTTAAACAAATAAATAGAAATTGATGAATCTTTATGAATAATGAAAGATTTTGGGATTCGTGTAAGACTTTATATTAGGTTTTTACCTCGTAAAGCGTAAAAATAGTAAAAAAATAAAAATGGAAAATAGGTTTCAGGGTTTCAGATTCAAATGTGACCAATTTAGGAGTTTTAACCGATGAGTATTAGACTCAAATTGATAATGATTAACTTATTTTAGGTTCAAATGGAAAATAATTGAAGATTTCAGGAGTTCTGTAAGTCAATCACAAGTTAGGAAAGCTAAGCACAGGTAAGTGGGACTTAATTACAAATATCATTTGTGCTATTTGTTATAGTATATCTAGTTCATAGAGGTTATGGACTAGGAGTGGGAGCATTGCACAATGACGAGAATAAAACATAACGAACATTAGGGAATTAGCTGGATCTTGCTAACTGGATACAAAATGGCTATGAGGTGTTAAGAATTAGCCTTTCCCATTTACTTTCATATATCATGGCTTAGTATTGATATTCATATCTTACAGAGTGTGGAAACTCCGTTATTCTTGAATACGCTGATGAAATCACACATAAGCCAATATGTGGATTTCGGTAATGGTATTCTTACGTAACTAAGAGATGACTCTTATAAAAGAATGATAATTGAATTCACATGTGCATAAGCTATGGAACTATGGTTTTCCATTTGTTTATCTATTATTTTATTATTTATCATGTCTTGAAATATATTGTTGGATTCATATTGTTATTTATATTCCTTAATTATTAGATAAACTCTTGATATTGTAATTGTGAGTCACTTATTGAGCAAGTTGGAGTGCTCATCCCAATTAACATTTTAGGAATACTATCGTGCGCTTCAACTTAGGACATGAGAAGATTCAGAGTTTATAGTCTTCTCACGGTGAATTGTTTTCCTTATTATTCATATATTGTATTGAATTACTATTTTGTAATAAATCAGGTTTTGATATAGTTTTACGATCGAGGTTGATACTGGTTTTGAACTCTTATTAGTATAATTTAGTATATCGTTTGTATTATCGAAAAATATTGATTCCACTGTGTTTTCAATTATTTATTTCATATATGATATATTGTATTGTGATTATTTGGTATGAAGGACGACTGTACTATTACTCTAATTGAGTCCGACTGGTGTAATAGGGCTTAATTAGGGTTTCAAGTTGGGCGGTCTCTTAATCGGGATAGGGGATGTTATAGTTGGTGTCAGAGCATAGCTTATAGAGTGAGGCTCCTTATTTTTGGATTTTCTGAGAATCAAGAATAAATCTGATATAGTTTAGTGTCGAAACCTAATTTCATTACTTGTGAACTGAATTGGAGTTTAGGGTTACTAACTTGAAGATTAATTCTCAAGTTATGGATAACTAGGACTAAATTAATGGTTATATCAATGTTTTAGAGGGTAATGAAAGATAAAAGACTGAGTTATGTTATATATTGTGATGTATTGTATCTATGCATTAGATATACATAATATGTTTTTCCTAAACGGTAGTAAGATGGTTTGTATCCATCAAGACCTTAGGAATTGAGAAATTATTGAGGATTAGGGTTTATAGAAACTAAATCCGAATGATACATAAAAAAAGGAAAGACATAAGAAATATTACAAAAATAAAAAGTAAAATATTCTTCCATATAATGTTCTCTAAAAGTCTTTATTTTCACTGGTATTGTTTGATTAATGATAGTCAGTGAAGAAAGATCGATTGAACCTGGATTTTAAGATAAATGTTAAGGGAATGGACATTAAGAAATAAAGGAAACATTAAGTGATTTCTAGTGAAATTCAAAGGTGATAAGTCACTTTGAGTAGAATATATACTAGTACTGAACTAGTTGAATGAGATTAAAAGCCATTCAGTGAGAAAATTAGTGGTGAATGGTGATAAGAACCTAATTAATGTTATATAACCACTAATTATTCATACTGTATAAGTTGTTATGAGGTATAACACTCAAGATATGGTGCTAGTACATATTGGAATTATGAGCAGAAGCCTGATAATATAGTTGTGGTGTAACCGAATATAGTGAAGTTAAAGTTAAAATAAGAAAAAAATTATTAATGTCGTTGTTGCACTCACTAATAGAATGATGAAAGGAAAAAGTGATGATGTGGTGGATCCATACGTAGGGAAAGGAAATATGAGATTACCAGATCGTTATGTAGATCAATGCTAGGATATAAAAGAATGATTTTAATGAAGAAATTACACTAAAAGTGGAGATTCAAAGAAAAAGATAATAGTTGAAAGATTATAAAAAATCCGCATTGTTAGTTAACTCTATCTTATCTATTATACTTATATCATTTTTATGGTAGTTTCTTATGGAAACTTAAAGTTGAAAATTTGTATAGCTTGAGTTAGAAAATAGTAGTGAACCAATGAGATGCCCTAATTTTATCATTTAGACTAATATAGTCTAAATTGGGGAGAATGAGTTGTCAATGAATCTGATGATTTGAAAATTGAAGGAATACATTAAGATATTGGGAATGAATATGTAAGCAGTATGTCTTGATGTTGGTATTAATTGCTACTTGTAATTGAAAATTGTGTAAATCTCTAAACTCCTACGAATGATGATTTGTGGAAATAAAGCTATCACTCAAGATTCAAATGGTCGAATTTGTTTTAGAATAATAGTAAGTTCGTGAAGAGAACTCAAACTTGATGAATGAAAATTGTGATTTCAAAAGTTTAAAGCAGTCTGATTATCATATTCATTTGGAGTTTTGCCACAATTTGAGATTTAGATTCATTAATTACTTGATTTCTAAAATCAATGATTAATTCCATTTTACTTAGTGTACTATGGGAATTGTATGAGTTTGAGAACTCAACTTGAGTGATGAATCAAATTAAACTAAATAGGGAATGAATATTCATTGCATATATATTGACAACTCATTTGACTTGTTGCATGAAACTAGTTGTTCTCAAAAGTTTATCGAGATCTAGTTATCATTAATTCAAGATTAGAATTAGGAGTGTGTGAAAATGAAGTTAGATAACGGCTTAATTATATTACAAATCATGGTGGAAACCACGAAAACTCACTCGAGTTCATGCTATGTTCATAAATGGAAAAGTACAATTCTTGAACTCTATTGAAATAAAATTGTCATTGTGTTATCAATGATAATATAAAAGGGTCGAAGACTTAGCAAAGGCACAAGCAATATCGTAGAGTTATGTGAACTTTGATGATAAATCGGTTTATGCCAAAGGCTGCAAGTGCAAATACTAAGCTTCAAATGTAACCTACTTAGATACATGTAGAATATTAATTGTGAGTCAATAAATTTGACTAGGATTGATACAATTAGGGAATTGTCTTAGGTTCAACACAAAATCTGAAAAGTAGTGTTATCTTTGGATAATTGAATGATACAAACAACTTATACAAAGATTTGTGGTATCGTTGTGTTGTATGTTCAATGAACTTAAAAGTGGATTTGAGATGATTTATAAATAACAAAAGGATGCCTTAAGAAGGAATTGAAATGTAGTTTAACTACAAAAATTGCTTGATTATACCTAGATTATTGAAAAGTTATTTAGAGATTTTTTCTAATTAGGGGTGGGCAGCGGTTTTTGAAAAACTGCCCAAACCGACCAAACCGCACAGTTTGGTCTGATTTTTAAAACTCGCGGTTTGGTTGCTGTTTGGAAAATGTAAAAATTACAAAATCGCGGTTTGGTAGCGATTTTCATTTTGAAAAAATCGCAGTTTAACCAAACCGATGGCATTTTGGTAAATACAAACCAAAAACCCTGAAAAGCTAACAAAAAAAAACCCTCATTCACTCCCTCACCTTTCGCACCTCACTCCCTTACCTCTCTCCTCTCCCTCACCTCCCGCACCTCACTCCCTCTCCTCTCACCTCTCTCCTCTCCTCACTCTCGCACCTCACTCCCTCACCTCTCTCCTCTCCTCACTCCCTCACCTCTCTCCGCACCTCATCTCTCTCTCTCTCCTCTCCTCTCATTCCCGCTCCTCACTCCCGTCACTCCCTGCTCAACTCTCTTTTCACCGCCGTCTTCTCTCTCCCTGCCGGCTCCTCTCTCCCCGTCGGCTCCTCTCTCCTTTCAGCCGCCGCCGCCGGAGTCGCTGGTGTTGTTCCCGCACCGACCAGTCCAAAGCCGCACCACCCTACGCAGCCTCTGCGTCGCCGTTTCGCCACTGCTGCAGCACCGCAGGTCCGCCACTACTGCAGCACCGCCGTTGCTGAGACGTCGCCACCGCCGCTAACGTGCATCCGCGACCTTCGCAGGTGTCACGCCGTTCGTTTGCCGCTGTTGGAGCTCCACCGCGAGCCCCCTTCGCGCCGCTGGCTCCACCTGTCTCACTACCGCCGCACCGCCGCCTCACACTGCACCAAAACCGCGAAACCAAACAAATCAAACCGTGCAAACCGCGGTTCGGTTTGGTTGCGGTTTTGGTGGTTCTCGGTTTGGTGGTGGTTTGGAAAATCACCAAACTGTAGACCCTCGGTTTGGTTGCGGTTTGGTGGTTTTCACCACCAAACCGCGGTTTGCCCACCCCTAATTCTAATACCTTTATTCAGGTAGTTATGTGTTGAGACAACGAGGTAAGAGATTGTAGTTTATACTTTTGTATGGTTCATGAAAGTTGAGAGGAACTATGGTGAAATAATTGTTTTGGTAGTAGTACCAAATCATTTAAAGCATCGCTTGAAGAGTAGAAGTTTAACATGTATTTCAAACGATGAATAGAATGGGTTGCAAGGACAAGTCTTAGAGTTGAGACTTAAGTGTTATAAGATATGAGTGTCGATTAACACTTATTTATGAATCCTGTTCAACTAGGCGTAAATTAATTTATTCATTATAGGGTTTGAAATACGTATATATACCCATATGAAAGAGTTTTGGTGAGTCTTTTAACTATCCCTATGATTAGAGAATCTTAGAAGAAACACTAGAAGATAAATGAGAAGTATAAAATCAAGAAGTTAGTGCAATGTGATTTGGAGATCTTCAAGGCATGAGAGTTTGAAGAATATAGTTTTTAGAGTGAAAGAAAGTAGAGGTGAAGTGAGTAACCTAAATTCATTAATATAATGAATTCACTCTAAGAAATCACCCATATAAAGTGATTGACATAATCAATACTTTGAATAGAGAAAAAAAATAAAGTGTAATTATAATAGGAACTCTTTAGTGCTATCTCTTGAGAGAGATATATAATAATCATGATAGAAGTCCTGCACAAGCACATCATCAACTGAGTTATTAGAATTATTAATTACAAATCAGTTCTTTGAAGCTCATATTGGAGCTAAGCTAAGTGTTTAATTAACTGGGTTATAAGGTGATTAAGACGTTTCATGGGAACCACTTGATACGCTAGGATTTGGCTATCAAGGATTAGTATTTTGATTATACTGTCTATAGAAATTATGCTAGACACAATAGATTCACGAAGGATATTAGGAAAAACTAATTCGATGATCTTATGAATCTCTTTACATAATTTTTATAGGTAGTATCATATCGTATTAAGGTATACAATGAGATTATGGGTTTTCCGAAATAAAGAATTATGTTATATAATTCATAAAGAGATATGAGATTTACTCAATAAGTTAAGACTAAATATCGAAAACCCGAAGGGTTAGGTAAATTCTTGTCTATACTTGATGTTGAAAGAAAAGCATAACGGTAGGTTATGTAATGAAGAATAACTAGATTTTAGTGTTAGCACAAAATAATGGAAGTTGTAGTAGATAGATTGATCTAGTCTGCAAATTCTTGTCAGTAAGGTTATGTTATTCTTTTGAAGGATTGAGCAAGATATATGTATATGGAGATGTGAGATAATATGGTGTTTCAATGTTTGATTCCCCGGACGGTGATATGAGACTTGCTTCTAATGGTGGAAGAAGTTATTGATATAGTTGAAAATCATACTCAAGCTCAGTACAATATATTTTTCTTCATGTCGACAAAGAAACCGAACTTTTAATCCTAGTTTTAAATAATAAATATCTTGAGCTTGTGTCTTATAATGTTTAACCACTGAAAGAAAATAGATTCCTTTGTGTGAGTTTTTTTTTAATACAAATAAAAACCTAGAGCCAGATGTTAGCCATTCCTAGTGATGGGGGTAGCGGGAGGGAAAACAGGAAGCTCTATTCCCTCGCTTGGTCATCCTCCCTACCGAAAGACATAAATAGTTGTGAAGTTTCTCCAACTCAATCAAGATCAACCAATATCTACTCATGACGAGCCTGACGGACTTCAGTCTCATTATGTGTAGTTAGGGCCTCTCATTACAAGCCAGAATATGATTGTTGTGCACCTTGCGCGATACGACTTTTTGGCTAATAAGGGGGATTACATTGTAGAATAATAAATCTAGGTATACTAAATCTTGTATATATTGAGGTATATAGCTAAGATCGGAGTATAGATTTTATAGAAAATGAAATAATAAAGAGCTATATAGAGAGGGTACGACAGGCTAGGTGATATATAGTTACAACTTGGTTTAAATAAAGATGTTGAAGAGTCTAGCATCATAGATTGTTAGGGAATTCAAAAGACAAATTCATTGTGCTTTTGAAAGTCTCATCTATGAAAGAGCTTTAGAGATTCAGATTACAGTAAATGGAAGAGCAAATTCCATTTCTTTTCGGAACTACTAGTAACTTGTACGTTTCTTTTAATTTCGAAGACGAAATTGTCTTAAATTGAGGAGACTGGAATGACCGGTTATCTTAAGCAAGTGATTAGTGTCGATCCGAAAGTTAGTCAATCCAATTTAAACTCATGATTAAGCCCGATTTGTCTCAATTGGTATATGCATGGATTTGTGTGTCATTTGGTGTTTGTATGGATTGTATTAATATTTATGAAAACAATTGGATTAATTGGTCTATAATTGAATAATTGACAAATTATGAGATGCTTAAAACTGTATGTAGGTCAAAAGTGACGCACATGAGTTAGGGGTAGTGTGCATCCCAGAGTGAACTCATTGACGCTAAGAGCGAAGTTATAGGCACGCATATATATATATATATATATATATATATATATATATATATTTATATATATGGTATATATACAAATATAATATATATACATATTAGGAAATCAATAAATAATTAATAAATTGGTGGCCACTTAGTGACAAGCGGGGTCGAGGGTGATACGCGTTGGACATACAATAGTGTGCACGTCTGAGAGTGATCGTTGGCACACACTGTGAGTTTATAGGCACGAAATATAAAGTTATCTATATATTTATATTTATAGTTGTTTATATAAATATATATCTATATATATAAATGAACCCTATAGTTTAAATCAAATTAAATTATACTTTGGATTCACCTTGAGATATTTATTATGCTTCGGTCAAGACGATAAATAGTGAAACCAGGAGTATGTACGATGGGTGGTTGGAATTAGATTGTTTCGAGATACGCATAGAAATGATCTTGAGAATGTTAATATAGCAAAATAAAGGTGTAGAATTTTGGTGATAAAGATTATCCATACCTCGAGATGTGTGTAATCTCATCTTAAGGATAATCAATGTTTTAAGTGTATGAATGAGTTTAACTTGTTGTCAATTTGATGAAAGTCCCTTTAAACTCATGATCTTTAGATTATTCTAAAGATTTATGCGTGTGAATCTCGATGAAAGTTTATTTTTAGCTTTTATACCTTTATATTTGCCTCGAGATTCATGCAATACGAATCTCGAAAAATCTCATATTTATCCCTAAAACCCACAGACCGCCTCAACGAAACTCTTGTTTTGATTTACAGAGAGAGACCGAGAGACAAAGAGAGAGGTTTCGAAAGAGAGAGATAGTGAGGTGTTGAGGCTAGGAAAGGTGAGTGAGATCGAAAATGGAGGCGGTGAGAAGGTAAGTTATATTGTTAGGTTATAGTTGATGTTTTTGGTTATTGTTGTTGTTGTTGTGTATTATGGTATTGTTGCATTGATGGTTGCTATTGTTACAGATGGGAGGCTTGGACGAACTCCACAACAGTTCGTTCGAGGAAGGAGACGATAAGAGGCATCTCCCTTGCCCAGTGAGCCTGTGAAACCAATCGAAAAAATAGATTTGTTGATCTGATGGAATAGAGGAACGAAGGAGACGATAAGAGGGTCATCTCCCTTGCCCATTGAGCCCTGAACCTAACTGAATCGAGAATTAGACTGGTTTGGTTCAGGAGTTAAACCAACTTTTTTACAAAATAAAAAAGAGCAAATGCTAGGAATTCATAAAAACTCTAGAGAAAACAAGAACAATATAGAAAATAACATTTAACCAAATAATAGAAATTGATGAATTTCAATGAAAAATGAAGAACTCATGATTCGTGCTAGAATTTATACCGGAGTTTTTACCTCTTAAAGCGTAAAGATGGTAAAAATAAATGGAAAATAGAAAAATAGGTTTCAAGATTCCGAATTGAATGGGACCGATTCAAGAATTTTAACTGATGAGTATTAAACTTAAATCGATGATGATCAACTTATTTTATGTTCTTAATTGAGAAGGAAAAGGATTGAGGATCTTGGGACTTAGGTAAGTTGATCTAAAGTTAGGAAAGCTCAGCATAGGTTGGTGGGACTCAATTACAACCATGATTTGTGCTATTTATTGTAGTATATCTAGTTCACATAGGTTATGGACCAGGAGTGGGAGTACTGCTTGGTGACAAGAATCAAATGTCTCGAATATCGAGGAATGAGTTGGATCTTGCTAACTGGATACATAATAGATATAAGGTGCTAATGATTAGCCTTTCCCTTTTACTTTCATATAACATGGCTTAGTATTGACGGTCGTATCCTTTAGAGTGCAGAGACTTCATCATTCTTGAATAGCTGATGAAATCACACATCGACCAATGTGTGGATTTTGGTAGTGGTATTCTTGCGTAACTAAGAGATGACTCTTATAAATGAATGATAATTAAAGTCACACTTGCAAAAGCTATGGAACTATGGTTTTGCATATGTTTATCTACTATTTTCTTATTTATCATGCCCTGATTGATTTTGTTAGATTCATATTGTTATTTATATGCCTTGATTATTAGATATACTTTTGATATTGTAATTATGAGTCTTTTATCGAGCAAGTTAAAATGGTTACCCAATTAACATTTCAGGAATATTGACGCACGCTTCAACTCAAGAACATAGAAGATTAGAAGTTTGTAATCTCATTTACAATGAATTGTTTTTCCTACTGTTCATATATTGTATTGAATTACTTTTTGGTAATAAACAAGGTTGGGATATGACTTTACGACCGAGGATGATATCGATTTTGGACTCTGATTAGTATTTTTTAGTATATCATTTGTATTATCAATTTTTTTAATTTTGCCGCGTTTTCAATTATTTATTTGATATACGATATACCGTATTTTGATTATCAGGTATGAAGGATGGCTTTACTAATACTCTAATTGAGTATGATTGGTGTATTAAGGCTTAATTAGGCTTCAGGTCGAGTATTCTCTCAATTCGGATATGGGATGTTACAATGAGTATTGAGGAGGATGATGATGTCGAGAAGATTGTCTTTGTAGAAGGGCAAGAAATACGTCCAAATGGGAGAGATATCGTTATCTTCGACCTACAACTGGAGTACCTTGATTTAGACTCGGACTAAACGAGGGAAAATATGTCAAACGAATGACGTTAAACTAACCGCTACTAGGAGGCAACTTAGGGGTTTTTCAATTTAGTTTTTAAGTTTTAATTAGTTATATATTTATTTTAGTTAGTACAATCCAAACATTTAGTAAACTTCTAAATTTTGAAAATCTTGTGATAAAAAGACCCTTTGCCAAGTGAATTTTCATCGAAATCGATAAATCTCAACATATGCTGCACATTCATAAAGCATCGAGGAGTTAGAGGGATATTTCGTCACTTCATTAGTGTTTAAGTTATATGTTTATGCATTATTATATTTTGTGTTATTATATGTTTGTGTTTAGTGTTTTCATTTTTCAGACTTATTTTTAAACTTTGAGGGCATGGTTTGATTTAAATTTGGGGGCATCAACACTACACTATAGGAAGTGGTAAGAAAGAATAAAATAAGAATAAACACTGCAGGTATGATCGTAAAATTTTATTTTTGAAGTAGTTAAATAGGAAAACATGGTAGTGTATTCGATTTCATTTACCTATTTGAATGTGTTTAAGTAGTATAGATTATGTTATATATAGTAATATGTAATGAATAAGTAATTCATTTGCAAAGTTCATGCCTTTAATTGAGGATGAGTAAGAATACAAGTGCCTTCTTGATATGAAACTCAAGAGAGTGTTATTTTTGAAGAAAATGAGAAATGTAGCTAACAACGGTATGATTTTATGATTAGAAACCTAAAGTTAGGAAAGACTATAGACTTCAAAACAAAAACAAGAAGATTACTAGAACACTTCTTTTGGGAAAAATTAAATCTCTAATGAATTCTATAATAAGTGTGAGTCTTTATTGACTATAAAAAGTAAACAAAGACTTAGTGCTAAGAGGGGAAGAAATATGCATTAAGTTTAATGAAACAGTTGGAGTTAAAACTTGCTTGATAAAGTGAAAGCGAGAAGTGCTAACAAGAGTTTTAAATAAAGAAAATAGAGAGTACCACAAGATCTATGGGAAAATGAGTAGAGAGCTTTTGGTAGGAAAAAGAGAGAAAAATGAAATCCATAGAAAAAGGAGTAGGGATAGTACAACTAAAAAAAATATGAGAAGAAAATAAAAAAGGGATAAAAATAATGAAAGAAATGCGAAAGTAAGATTAATGCTCTTCAAATAAAAGATTTAGCTCGAGTACAAGTAGCTTGGTTGAGTGAAGTTTTATTTCCAACTATATTAAGTCATATGGACTCTTGAAGTACTAAAGTCTACATATCTAGTATGATCTATGCTTATTTGTGAATTCTTGAGCTTAATGAGAAATCATGAGATTGTACACTTGCTACTTGAGTGCCGAGGTGAAATAAACTTGTGAGTAGTGATGGTTTTGATTGTGAACTACTTTGGAGTTTCAAAAGTGAATTGTATGTGTTATTAAAGTTACATGTTTTTGAAAATATAAGTTTTGGCAAAGAAAATCTCTTGTGTGGATTATTAATTTGAACTTATTTGAATTGAAGGATATTCCATGAACGATGTGAAATGAATATGAATTTAAGTAGTAGTAGTAGTAAGAACACTTAGTAAAATATAATTTTGCTCGGGACGTGAAAAATATTAAGTTTGGGGGTATTTGATGAGTGATTACATAGACTTATATATAGGACTAGTTTAGTAGTATATTTATAATAAATATCCCAGAATGAGCTCAAATTAATGATAATTATGTATTTTTAGGTATACGAGCTATAAAGGAGATGATGAAGTTATTTCGTGAAGAAACGAGGATAAAATACACAAAATGAGGATTGGCGCCGTGGGAAGAAGGCTTGACAATGTGGGCAAAACGTGGAGGACCAAGAAAAGAAGAAAAAGTTGACAGCACATCCGGCGCAGCTGCGGCACAATTGGCTAAAGGGGACGGCGGTCTACACAGGGTGCCAAGTATACTGAATGAGGAAAATTGCACACAAAGTGTAAGAAGCTATCATGGCGCCGCGACATAGTACACACAGCGCCAGATCACTTATAGACATTGTTGAAACATATAAAATAGAAAGTTTAAAGTTTTATTTCGTGTTAAATTTTCTATTAGGGTTTCTAATTATTTTCTAAAGTGTCTTAGGAGTATAAATAATATTAGAACATGGTAAATATAAACACCACCATAGATTGCAATTAATTATCTTAGTTTTACATAGTTTTACTTCGTTCTTGAGTATTAAGAAAATTTGTTGAAGAGAAGACATTGGAGACTCGCGTGTAGTTGTTGGGTATTATTTTCTTCGATTTAATTGAAGTTATTCATTTAATCCTTGATTACAGTGAATATCTTTATGTGCATGTTTATTTCGATGAAGTGTTAGCACTTCATTAATTTTAGGGATCGATGGATCCATTGGTATGAATGCTATACTAAAGTATTTTGAATGGATTATAAAGTTAAAATGTGCAATGGTTAGAATTTGTGTTGATTTAGAGCGTAATGCTACGAACATCTTGATCATGTGTTTGTTGATATTAGGTTTTAGAAATTATCATGACCATTGGAGTTTTTAAGCCAGATATGGCCGATACAACCGTAAAATACTAAACATCGATAGATAGTTATTGATTAGGAAGACACAAATAGAAAATTTAATTGGTTATGAATCTAAAGATTTGGAACTTAGAACAATGTGAAACTTAAGTTATTTACATCGATAAGTGAAGTTCTAGTTTGCACGTTAGAATCTTTTCTATATTGACAACGAGTTGAAGTGGATTTGAATAAAATCAGTCTATTCTAATTAAGCATTACACACACATAATGAAGATGAAGGAAATGAGTTGAAAAACATTGTTATTCATTTCCTATGTGAAGTTGTGAGCTAAGATCTTCTTAATATAAAAGTACAAGTACTTATATTATTTTGTCAGAATAGAATAGTTTAGTTTAAAAATCAATTAAAAAAGAATTTCCCCGGCTAATTATATTGAAGGCAATACACATTTCTGTGAGGAAGATATCCGTAATCAACATAAGTTGATCACACTATTACTACAATCGAGTCGTCATACTTGTGACCATGATCAAAGTAGAAGTTTCAAAGGTGAACCACTTTAGATATTTATGAATAATCATATAAAATGATGGTAATATTGAGAATGATGTCACACATAAAATTCAAGCCTGATGGAAGAAATAGACAAGTAAAATATGCGAAATGTGTGATCGAAATACTCCTACCAAGATAAAAGAAAATCTTATAGGACCACAATTAGGCCAGCTATGCTCTACGGACATAAATGTTAGGCGTTAAAGCAACAAAAACTACATAAAATGAACGTATAAAAAACGAGAATGCTTTATGCGGATGTGTGGTAAAAATCGTAGAGATAGAATAGCAAGTATAAAAATTCAAACACAAGTAGGAGTAACACTAATTGACATAGAGATTAAGGAAGAGCGGTTGCGGTGGTTTGGTCACATATAAAGGTGACCTACAAATGCCCCCACTAAAAAATTTGACTCAATAGAAACTGAAGAAATTCGACGAGGTATGAATATACTAAAAGTAACTTGGAATACATTAACTATAATGGATTTGAATAGTTTTGAAAGTTCACAATCAATTACACTAAATCGAGTACAATGGAAAGGTTTGATCCATATTGCCGTTCCCAATTAATTTGGGACTGAGGCTATATTTTTGTTGTTGTTGTTGTTGTTGTTGTTGTATATTGACATTATGTTTTTTTGTGTGCTTCGCGCGGGATGCCAAATTGTTTAAAAGAGATGATTGGGTAGAGGGGTGCAACAAGCCATATATATGATTTATATTATTGAAATATCTGTTTAATTAAATGGCTTTGATAAGAAAATTAAATGGGAAATTAAGGATCAAGGTTTTTGGGAGAATGAAAATGGGCCCTTTAAGTTTTTTCTCTAGATATGTGCTTTGAGGTTCATCTAAGGGTTCCCAACATAGGCTTCCACTTAAATAATTATCCAAAGCGCAAAATCACTGTTTTGCTTATCCAACTTTTAGCATTTAGGATTTTAAATCTTTAATTAATTATTTTATTAGGATATAATACGTCACAAATTAGCAGATCAAGTACAAATGATATGAAATTAAAACAATAGCCCCGAGTTAAGGCAAGCTGGTATTTGAGTCGTTACACCTCATAGAGGTCCTAAAAAGCCCTCGTTAAAAACTCGACTCAATAGAACTCGAAGAAATGGGACGATATATGAAAAGACTGAAGTCAATTTGAGACAAATTGATTAAAATAGACTTAAAGGACTTGAAAAAAATCGCACCATTAATTGCACTAAATCATGAGCAATGGAAGAGTTTAATCCATATAGCCAACCCCCACTAATTTAGAATTGAGGCTTTTATTGTTGTTGCTACTATTGTCGTTGTATATTTAAGCTACAAATTTGAATTAGCGTACCATAACAAAGTTTGAATAGACAACGATAGAAACAAAATTGATTCTCATTTAGAAAGATGGGGTTTAGAAAAATAAAGAAAACACAGACATAAAATTAGCTGATACAATTATCATTACAAGTTATCACATTATTTACCACTAGACTTGTTATGGGCGGATGAGCCATGCCTAGTTAGGCCCGCGCTTTAAAGCCTTGTCTTTCCCCACCAAGCCTGCCTAAGCTTGAAAATTTTAACTAAGTGTTTTTGATATCTTTATTAAAGTATATATACTTAATAAGAGTGAATACACAGTTCAGTATAAATTGTGACAATTGTTTTTTTAGTCTAAGGTTCCAACATACTTTTAATAGTTTTTTTAATATTCTTAAACTTGAAAAATCATTTTAAGTACATGATAGAAAGGTTGGGTCAGCCTTGGGTTTATAGATACAAACCTAAACTCATCCCAAAAAAGGCAAGCCTGGGCGGGTACTGAGCCCTAATCTTAAAAAAGTCTAGTTAATTACCATATACAAAAGACCGTTGCCCAAATTGATTAAAATATCTTAATCTTTTAACACTTTTGTTGTTATATCCCAAGCATTTAGATTTGTTATTATATTATGAAGTGGCTAAACGAGCTCCAAAACTTGTTTAACGGACCCCAATTCGAATATTTGTTTTTACCCCTAAGCAAAATGACATTTTTGGCCTTCCATATAAAAGGGCTTTTGCCTCGAATTCCGCTCTCACTCTGCTTACCCATACCTAGTCACTCTATCGAATCTTCCTATCTTGAATTGCTCCTCACCTATAGCCAAACTCTGACAAAATTCAAGTGAAACCACATCTATTCGATGCCGTAAGTGTATTTTCTACCTCTTTTCTTATCGATTTTTGAATTCATTGGTTTTTTTCTTTTTGTGTCGATTTTTTGTGTTTTTGTTATTGTTGGGTTTAAGGTTTTGATTTGGGACTTGAATTCATATTTAGAGTACAAAATATTGATGAAACCAAGAATCTTTAACGATTTTGAGCAAAACTCAATATTTTTTTATTATTTTCATGAATTTTTTAAGAGTTGATTTTTTTATTCGATCTTTTCGCCCATGAGTTTCAAATGCATATGGTCGAGATCTCCCACCGATACCTCTGAAAAGGTCTTGGCTGATATCCACCGAGAACTCTTTAAAGGTCTCGGCTGGCTACCTCAATCTCCCATCAAGATCAAGAAATCTTTATAGTCTCGATGGGAGGCGTCTGACACCTTTTTAAAGGTCACGATCGGGGTTGGCCGAGATCAAAAAAGAGGTTTCGATGGTATAATAAATTACCATTTTCTATTCTACTATTAATTTTGCAATAGTGATAAGAGAGATTGTCTCCACATGAATTTAAAGATTTCTTAAGATTTTTAAGGGTTTTACTAGTTATCTAACTATTGTAAATTACTAGTAAACTTAAAAGCAAAAATTGAAAGTAAGAAATTAACTAAACTTTGACAATTAAATAAGCTTGCAGTTAGAACTTACCTTCTCTAAAAAAATCAATAAATTTAAGATTAATTCAAATGAAACAAATCTAAACAAGGGATGTGCAACACCACCAATTGCATTCAACTAACCAGAGATCAACACTAATGTAACCATAAAGATAATTTAATCATAGATTGTAAAAGATTCATTAAGCCATTATCATAAGTAAGCTATAGTAATTCAGAATGCTTTAAATTACCTAGTTTTCCTTTTATTAATGGTAGTTCTAGCGACTCTATCCATATTCTAATTTTCCTTTTTTAGTCATTCGAACACTCAAAGTAAACTAATCCATAAAAACCACATTAAGCTCTAAAATATACCTACTACTAATTGATAACTACAAAAGCTATGTTACTTGATTTAAATCTTAAATTCACCTAAGACTTCCCAAACATGAATGATTACCCTGCTGGTCTTAGTTACTACTAATATTATAAGATATAAAATCTATCAATCATAGTACATGTAGCATCCCTATCCCGATTAGGACGATACTCGACCTGTAACCCTAATTAAGCCTCAATAACTCAACCAAACTTAACTAGAGCTAACAGTCTCTCCATCTGTACCTGATAAACTCAATATGTATATCGATATCGAATAAATAACTCAAAATATACGCAGCTAAATATTACAATTTTCTTGATAATTAAACGATATATATATAAATACAGAGTTGATCAAAATCCAAAACTCGATTATGAACTTCTCAACCCCATTCATATACAACAAAATAACTTAAGCAGTCTCGTTACATCGTATAGAAGATAATAAGACTCTTAAGTCTTCTCTTTTCCCTTTGTTGAAGCACTAGGTTACGAACCTGAAATATTAAATTTTGGGTGAGCGCTCCAACTTTCTTAGTAAATAAGGAATTAAAAAAGCCATTAATATTCCATATAATAATCAAGAGCATTATGTAATAACATTACGCACTAATGTTAACTAACAAGATTATGAAAACATATAATTCAATAAGTAATAGATACAGGTCAAACTGTCAATGACTATTACACTATGATTCTCATTTTATTTGTAAAACTAAGGTAGATTACCTACTAACACCATTAATACAATTGTTGTACTAACACATTCGCCAATGTGCTGTCTAGCCAATCCATTAATATTCAATGGTTCTATCCTAAACCCTAAAGTGAATATGTAATTCACACAACCTATCTAACTGAGTAGGAGTTACATATAGGCCAGGAGATCAACCCCACATCCAATATAACGTAGTCTCAGTTCCAAGAGTTACTCTTGTAGATTACATTAGACTTTGCTTTCTGTTTGGTAAAAACATCACAGTGCACATAGTCCCCCATTTCATTCCATAAACTATATGAACTATATATACTAACTTATTTAGGTAATTTTGATAAATAAGCGAATTCGTATTTACCTTGGTTTAGGTTTTTGTTAAGAAACTTCTTAACTTTCTGGATCACTCACGCTTTCCCAATGATTTAACACCTATCACAGACCATTTGAGAATAATATAGATCTAATACCTTATGTTTAAAACCCCTAAATCAGTTCCTAAATCCTTAAAAAATTCTAACCTAATTACAACAAAGTTGTTGTTTTCTTAGGTGGGAGCATGCTCCTTCATTAGGTGGGCCACACTCCACCAATTGAGTTCATCCCAGTTGATGAAAGAAATGCGCTCTTCTGCTAGGTAGAGCACACTCTACCCTGTACCGTCTTAACAGTAAAAAGGGTAGCAACCACTGTTCCATCAACAAATCATCTAAACAATGTATTCAGGGAGGATATCTGGTGAGGTATAAACCCATTCCAATCATCAATAACAACAATTAACAGAGAAGTCATAACTAATTATTGAATTGAACGTCAAATTCGAAACTTCAACTTATCAACTAATGATCTCTGATCAAGCTACTGTTTGATCTCCTTGAATCAACCTAAAGACTCCTTCAATTAATTCTTCAAATCAAACCCTCAGCTATTTGCCTTTCAGTCACTCCTTTGATTGATCAATAAGGATAAACTTGATTGCTTTAGTTTAAATATATAGATTTCCCTCGAGATACGCTTTGCGCTATCTCGATGCTGATCAAGTGAGTGATGTATTAACATAAAACCTCCTAAAGTGACACACATATTGACACCGTCAACATTTACGCTCATCTCGTTGTGATCTAACGCTCCATATAATGTTCTATATAATTCAAACTAAACTTATAATTTTAACATATACATACTTATATATCAAATATATATAAATACATATAATTCATGTATTTTCTTGCGAATAAATTCACCAGACATGCCTATAAGTATTCTAGGTGTGTATATTCATTTCACGACTCATTTTTTGATTATATGCTTGTATATAAATTCTCTTTTATACTACAACCAGTAAAACTCATTAAACACCCAAAACAAACACAAATCATCACACAAACACATGCACACGCTAATCGAGATACATTGAAACTAACTATGAGTCTAACTCATGTTAGTTAGGATTTCGATTAATTCTAATCACCAGCTTAAGGTAACTAATCGTTACTGCATACATTGGCCACTATGCATGTAAAATCAAGTTTCATGAATTGTAATTCAAGAAAACAACCTATTAAAACACAAATTTAAGAATACAATAACGATCAAAAGCATTAAGCTTATAACCTCTTAAACTATGACATGCTATTGATGTAGTCCATCCTCTATTTTAGACAAATAAACTACTCACACATACTTATAGGATACATCATAAAATAATAATTAAAAGACGTTAGTGAAAGATACATCTGTTATTAACTTCAACTCTCCAGCGAGTCCTAGCCTTATATTTATAGTTTTAGGCTAGTAAATATCCTAATTAAACTTAAATTCCTAGTCCTTATCTAAAATAATCGTCAGCAATCTCAACATTTTGCCAACAATTTGACTTTGTATAAATATTGCTGGTTAAATTATCGAGTCTTCTAAGAAATTGCTCTTTGTTATCCAATGATTCAATCATCGATTTACGTTCATTTTTCACTTTGCTGCCACATTTTTGACTCGCTTTGGTGCCAAATTGCTAAGCGATAGAAGTGTATTCTCCATATCGCAGGGACTTTGCTAGTCTATTTTTCAGAGTTGGTCAAATTCTTCTTCTTTCATCTCTAAACCCTTCATTTCATCAATTTTCCTTTATTTTTCCTGAAATAACATAAAAAGCGAAAACTTAGTGTAATATAGTCCTTTATTCTTAAAATAACCATAACATATAACATAATATATTATCTAGTTATTGACTTGTCAAATGCCCACAATCTCAACACTTTGGACTCATGAGTAAAGGAATAATTATAATTTATATTTTCTTATTATCATTTCATGATTTCAGAATAACTTAACTTAAATGGAAGTGATTATAAATAAAAATTAATTACCCACATGAAAATAAAAAGTTAGGTAGACTTAGAAGAAATTAGGAAACAACCCACAATCATGACTCAACATTCACATGCAACACCTTAGAACGTAAAGTTCAATCAATACTAGGCCAATCACTTATATAGGCTTACTCAATCTCCACATACAAGCTTCAAGCTTACATTGTCTATAAATGAGAGCAAGTTCATGATTTCTAGAATCCAATACGCATGAATTCTTAAACCAAACTCCACTATTGAAAACTTAACCACAATCAAAGTTAATAAGACTTTCCTTTAGGTTGTAATTGAGTGACAATTCAATAAAGAATAACATAGAGAATAGAGAACTTCAAAGCAAGAACTCTTGCACCAAATATAATATATTTTTTCAACAGTGCATTTCTTACCTTTTTTACCCACCTAATTATCTTCTCTACGTTAAGAAGAGATTTTGCATTCCTTCATATACTGCTTTTGGTGGGACTCTTTGTAACAACTTATGCCCAGATGTAGGTGGTAAACTATAATCAAAATGTTAATTAACTCGAGTTAGGCTCATAGTTAAGTCCGCCGTGTTTTGATAGCGTGTGGGGGCGTTGACGTGATTGTATTGCATTTGGTTGGTTTGATAATGAATTAAATATACTATAAGATATTATTATAAATTAATATAAGCATATAGTTGGAAAATAAATAAATAATTAACAAAGTCTCGGTACGCCTAGTGTGACGTGTGGTCATTGAATGAGTGTGCTCACCCAGGGTACTTGTAGGCACGCCCAATGAATTTATAGATGTGAGAATACACAGGTATATATATTATAATTGATATATATATAAATATATATATAAATAACCTATAATTTTTTATTTGAATTGTTTAAGCCATTAGATGGCCTTAAGATATATACGAGTGGAGATGGAGTTATGATCCTTGTCACTTTAGTGACTTGTGTCACTTTTAGAGTTTAACCATCAGATCTTCCTTGAGACTCATTCGATGCAGATCTTAATGAAAATCAATAAATGAATCAGAAACCTTAACATTTTCATCACTGTTTGATCGAGAAATAGAGAAGTAGGTTGGGGTTTTGAAAAGGTTTACATAGGGAGAGAAAAGGTTGCTAAATTGATTGAACAGTCAGTGAGGAGACCTAATCAACATGATTGTGAGTGGAAATTGGTTTGGGTAAGTTTTAGTTTTTAAGTTTTGAAGTTCTTAGTTGAATTAAAGATGGAAATCATGGAATTCAAGTTAATTATTGTTGTTGTTGCTTATTGGTGATGTAAGACCTCATTTGAAGCCATCCTCTATGTGTTAGGGAGGTTTGGAAGTGATTTTTAGGACTGAATAAGGACTGCTACCCTGTTCAGGTTTAGAAGCGATTTTTGGATTGAACAGAGACTGTTGCCTTGTTCAGGTTTGAGTTGCTCGATTATAGAGTGCACTTCCTATTACAGGGAAGAGCGCTCCCTAAAAAAACATGATGAACAAAGTTGGTGGAGCACGCTTCACAAAAGTAAGAATGCGCTCCCTATTTTGAAAAAAAACAATTTTGCTGAATTCCTTATGTGTTTTGACGAGGTTTTAGGGATTGATTTAGGATTTCTAATCTTATTATAATGGACTCAAATTGATGATGATCAATTTATTTTAGGTTCTTGATCGACATAATTTTTTTTTATGGATTCTAGAAGTTGAGTAAGTCTGTATAAAGTAAGGAATGGTTGGCACAGGTAAGAGGGACTCATTTATTTTATCAATAGACAAGTCAATAATTAGCTATGTTTTATAGTATAATCTAGGTTGATTTTAGATATAAATGATGATATTACATTGGGTATTCTCTTATTATTATAATTTCAGGATTTAATTAGAAAAAATGAAGAAATGGAAGAAAAAGAGTAGGAAGAGCAAAATAGTCAATTGAAGAAACATTTTAGCAAATAATTAGCGATAAAAGATTATACATGAATCACTGCTTAAATCGAAAGCAGAGAAGATCCAGTGAATTGGGATTTAGAAAAGAACCGCTAGATGAATCAATGGAGCACAGAGAGATATATCTAGTGATTTTCTTAATGATTTGTGAACAAAATAAGATTCATTGACAAATCGTCGAGGTCGGTGATGAGCTTTTTAGATTATTACAAAGAATTTGAGTTTATCTATAATTTATATAGATTAGGAAACTATAAATAGAATCTTAGAGCTTTGAAATTAAGAGCCCTCTTTTCTTTGAACAAGTTTGTGGGAGCTGTAAGTTAGTATTTATTGAGTTTATGTTGGAAGCAACGTTGGAGATTTGTTTATTTCAATAAGAGGTATTTATTTAATTATGACTTTCAATTATACTATTACATTGTTTATTTCTAGCATGAGTGAGTAGTTTATTAATCTAAACAAACCCTAGATATGTATATACTTTGGATTGCTATATAATTATAATTAAGGAATTATGCATCTAAATCTATTTATACATAACAATCACGATTTTAATAAGTTGTATTTACGTATGACAATTAATAATTCTTATATTGCATGCATAGTTACAAATATGTATTGTGATATTCAATTTTATAAATCTAAGTCTATGATCATTGAAAATAATTATAGAAATAGTAACTAGGATGAATCTATAGGGCCAAATTACCCAAATGGATGTTCTAGGTGATTGTATGCTAAGTTAGTTATTGATTGACATATTCTGATTAATATTTGATTTAGATTAGATATGATTTTCATTGAGTGTTAATGATATCGTATTTCTATTTTATTGCATTTTACCCAATAAGTAGATTTACAATGATAAGGATATGACTATTTTCTATTGAATATAGAAAATCGATGGTTTGCTAAAATGTATCAACCTATTATGAATTAGGATTCAATGCTTCCAAGACTCCATGTGATATAATTATAACTTGATTATGAACTAATGTGATGTTCTAGTGTTTAAATGTAGTCCAAGTATATTACATTATTTAGTTGGGGTTTGTTTAGATATTTATATTATATTGAATTTGAGTTTTCTTTAATTAAGTTTGCATTGAATTGTTTGAATTAGTTTAATTAGTTTTGTTAATTAAGTTAGTATTCATAGTTTTTAGTTATTTAGTATCTCAATTTGCATTTAACTAGATTAAGTAAACTAGGAAAAACAAAACAAAAACGCTTTCCTTAGAAGTTTGCAAAATCCATTTGGAGACGATATCCCCATTACAACTACTACAAATAATAAGAAAATATGAGAAACTATTATGCATGCTCGACACATGTCAATTTGCGGCGTCGTTACCGGGGATTTTTAAATAGTTTCTTAGGATTTTAGACATTGTATGGTCTACACACTTCGTCGTTCTAATTCCATAAGATCTTTACATCCGTTTGATCTTAAAATAGATATAACTTTTAATTGAGATTTAAGACAACAACAACATAGGGGAAATTTAGTTAATAAGGATGGAGGATAGCAACAATAATAATAATGACAATGTCATTAATTAATAATAATAATAATAATAATAATAATAATAATAATAATAATAATAATAATAATAATAATAATAATAATAATAATGCTAATAGAGTTATCAATAATAATAACAACAATAATAGAGAATTTACTTTTAAAGAAGCAAATCAAAATGTTATAGCATATGAGCCTATGTGCATAATATGCATCGATGGATTTCTTGAATTTGAACTTAGATATGGATTTATTAGTGCCTTACCTAACTTCTACGGTAAAGACAATGAAGTCCCATAGAAATTCATAAGGAATATCAACATAAGGTTAACATAATGAAATCGAAAGAAGGTACCCTAGAACAAGTCAAACTAAAAGCTTTTCATTCGCATTGAAAGATCAAGCACAAGATTAGTTATTCTATCTCCCCCAAGATTTAATAACTACATAAAATCAAATGTTATAAGCTATTCTAGATGAATATATGCCTGCTAGAAAAATTAGTTCCTATAGAAAGCAAATCACCGTTGCAAAGATGAAAGATAATGAGAATTTTAATGAATTGTGGGATAGATTCCAAAGATTAATTTCTTTTTGTCCACAACATGAATATACTTAAAGAGCTTTATTAGAATATTTTTATGAAAGACTCAATCACTTTGAACAAATTAAGGTTGTTAGATACAATATGTGGTGGATCTTTGTTAGAAACACTAACTAATTTAGTAAAGGAAGCAATTAATAAAATGGCTAAACAATCTAAGAAATATGGTGAAAAGATTGAATTCTCAAGAAAGAAACTTTATGAAGTTGATGATAGAAGAAATAATATGTTTGACGATAAAACTGATAAATTATCATATATGGATAAGCTGCTAATTAATGATAGATCTAATTAAGTCAAAGCTTATAGATTACACAATGAGGTTACACATCCTACAAATGTGTGTCTTACTCTACATGAAGAGAATACTAAAGAGGTTAATGCAATGATGAACTAATTTTCTTGTCTTCCAAGAAATCAATATAAAAAATAGTTATTATCTTAAGAGACGATACGCGAATCTTAGTTATGGTCTTAAAGAACAAAATTATAATACTTATAGACCAAGAGCTCAAATACAATCTGCATCTAATCAGCAACCTCAACAAAATGCTCAATCTACGAATTACAATTTAGAGCAAATCTTACGTAATTGTATGAACTAAAGTCATCAAAACCTTACACAGACTTCTCAAAATCAAATTAAAATTGGTACTATTATTAATGAATTGAAAAATCAGTTAAGCTAACTGAATTTACAAATAAATAGGTTAACTATTCAATAAATTAATCAAGGTAAAACACCTATTCAAGCTCCTGCTGCTCCTACTAACAAAGTGCAATTCAATGCTTTATTTAGTGATAAAAAGATGCTCCTATAACTAGAAAGATACTTAAATGAGGAAATAAAAAACAAATAAAACTATTGAAGAAGAAGAATAAATGATGACTAATGTCATTCCTACTAGAGAATGGACGCTTGAATAGTTGAAATATGCACATTTTCTGAAAAGCTATACATAATGGTATTTAGCCAGAGTTGATGCATATTTAAAAATCTTTACAAAAGTCTAAAATAATTAATAAGGATGAAAATGAGAATATTTCTAATAATTTGAATAAAATTTGTATTCATATTCTACCATTCCACAACGATTAGCTAATGCTAGGGAGGAAGAAAACAATGAAGTCATTCTTGAAACATTTAGGAAAATAGAAATTAATAAACCATTGATGTTATCAATTATGTAATTTTCTAGTTATGATGAAGTTTTGAAAGAATTCTTTGAATTTAAGGATAAAGTTTTAGAAGAATCTAAAGAAAACTTAGGACAAAATGTGTTTGCTTTAATTAAAAAATACTCGAGAAATGTTCTGATCCAGGAATGTTTGGAATTCCTATTACATTAGGAACTTCTTTTATATATATTTTGCTATGCGTTATCTTGGAGCATCAATTAACGTTATGTCACTTAAACTATATGAGTCATTGAAAATAAGTTCATTGACTAATACACATATTAATCTTACCTTAGCTGACAATACAATTATTCAACTTTATGGTCTACTGGAAGATGTCTTAGTAAAAGTAAATGACTTAGTATTTTCGGCTGACTTCTATGTCATGAAAATGGGTGACCCAGTATCATCTAAATCTTCACCTATACTTTTAAGAAGACCATTTCTGAGCTAAAACAAAGTTATATATTTTGAAGGAACAATATCTATGGAATTCGAAAATAAAATTGTCACTTTTCATTTTAATAATGTAGATGTCTACAATAATTTTGATTAATCTAATATTGATCAAACCAAAGATAATGAATCTTTAGAATTAAATCATCATAATTTAGAAGTTGAAGTATACGTTATTAATGCAGTAATAATGAGATACATAAATGTTATGACAAAGAATGAGTAAGTTGAATATACTTTAAATGAAAATATAATAACTCAAGAATGGATAGTTAAGTAACCGAACAATGTTGAGAATGGTCTTAAAATGGAGGAGTTTAAAGTTCTGAAGAATAAGAAGATGAAAAAGAAGAATTTCGCAATTGTCAAGTTTGATGATCCATGAGATATATACATAAACATAAAAGTTAAATAGGCTTGGCATTTTAAAGCTATTTGTGATATAGGTTCTAGAGCAAACTACACGCCAATTCATTTCTTTCTTCATACTCATCTAGAGTTGCATGTACTTGCTTCTGAAAAACTTCTTCTACCAAACGGTTATTTAGTGAAACCAATAGAAGTAGTTACTAATGTACCAGATCAAATTGACAAGTACATTATTCCCATAGAATTTTTGGTTATGCCATACTTCATCAATAAAAATCCTCCATTAAAATATTAAGACGACCTTTCTTAGCCACTTCGCAAGCTATCGCGGATACTCTGAACAAGACAATCACTTTTAGGGTGCATGGCCTAGCAATCATTTTCTGGAACGACAGTAGATTGGAGAATCCTACATTTATGTTTATAGATACAGTTTAGAATTGCGTCGTGTAGTAGAGCCAATGACAGTAAACAAAAGCTCTTTATAGGAGGTAGCCCATACTCTTCCTTCACTTTCATTTTTAGTATTAGAATTAGTAAATTGTTTTTATATTCTCTCGACTTTTGAATCTTATAATAGGGATGTTCTAGAAATTTAATTCTAGAATAATATCATATAAGGGGGGTTAATTGAGCCAATGTCTTTCTATATTACATTATCTTTATGCATTAGTTTTTACTTTAGTCGAGTATTTAAAGTAGTGAAATTATTGTTTAGTACAAATCATAGTCAAATTTTGATAACTTTGAATAATTCTACCTTTTATTGCACATATATGTGATAAAATATATGAGAAAATCAATTAAATTGGAAAAATAGTCAAAATAGGCGAGCAATTTCCCAATGATTCCCGTTTGTACTAGAATTCACTGAGAAAGTCGGTATCAGTTCGTAGAAATTTTAGTGTAATTTTAAGTCAGTGATTTGCACTTATAACTAAGATTTGCTGAACTAGTCAGTGAGCTACTAATGCTCATTTTCAGCGATTTAGGCAACGATTTTCTAGCAAACCCATTTAAACTCTAATTTGCTAAGAAAGAATAACTGTTTTTTAAAAAATAAAACCAAAAATCACCATATTTACTCATTATACACACAAACCATTGCAACTTTTTGACATAAAGACTACATTTTTGACTAGATTCAACTTTTTAATGTTAGATTTTAGTGTATTTTAGTGATTCGCATCTCGATCTTCACACATTCAACTAAAAACTTGGTGAGTTTTGAGAATGTAGAGTCAATTAGGGCTTAAGCAAGAGGAATTCAAAGCTAGAGCTTAGATGATTGTTCTAGAGGAGTTCTAGAGTTCCAATCTTGAAAAATTCATTTTCTACAAGATAATCAGTGAGAACCATAACCTTTTATTGATTATATTTTTGATTTTTCATGGATTTTGGATTTTTATTTAGGTTAGAGCCTAAATTTTGAAATTTTTGCTCTAAATTGGTTTGATGTCGAATATTTTCAATTATAATACTAGTATTAGAGGGGTGTGATAATTTGTTAATTGATTTCAAAATTTTGAATTATTTTTAGTACATGGTGAATGGATTCAATTTATTCGCAAACTAATTTGAAACTAATTCTTAAATGAGTTTGGGGTTTTTTGTGTTTGTCTATTGCATGACTTGAATTACTTATGAACGATTATTTTTATCAATGAATCTCAAACTCTCGATTTATAAATGACTTTTTTTCGATGATTTTCTCCTTATTAGATAGATAAGTTGAATTTTACAGAACACTTTTTTGACAATTTGATTTTAAATGATTTAACATCCTTATTCCTTTACTTTTATCTATTTAAATGGCTAGAAGTGGAAGGGGTAGAAGTTTGAGGGAGGAGAAAGGGAAGGGGAATTCAATAGAGAAACCCAAGGATAAATCCAAGCTTCCCTTAATTGGACCCCATGAGTCTTTCTTTCAATATACCTAGGATTAGTCCACAAAGAGAGCGTACTCCACCTTTAACGTTTAGCAATGACTATGAGAAGGAACATGAGGATGAGTAGGATAAAGTAGAAAAAGAGACACCAAAGGTAGTGAAGATGTAACGACTCCAGTTCTCCACAAACTAGGCCCCGCCCAGTCTAAGCCTACTTAGACCACTCGAATCATTCTTTGCAAGGTCAATGCAAGCTCAGTTAACCTTTTAATCTATCATTATCAGCTAATCTTAAATTTTAATTTGAGTTATTAATATTTTGCAAGTTTTACAAGTTAGTGGAATCAATTAATAATTAAAATAACTCAACAATAAAGTAAATGAGTCGGATGTGGAACCCTATATATAGAACCCTATATATTAAGTGATAAGTGTAAAGTGGACGCAAAAATGATATACAAGTCATATATATCTCTCAAACCTCTAATAGTATCCTAAGCGTGACAACACAATACATATGTGTAATATTCATAGTCAAAAACCTAGAAAAGTGAGTAAGAGAGAGCCGATCCGATGCCCTAAGAGTAGATCGCCTAGTACCGACACCTTGCCCTTACTCGAGAGTGGATTTGCACTCAGTCAAACACAAAAATGACATCTCTAGTAAGTAAAAGCCAGTACGATCTAAACAGTACTTCAAAATAAATAAAGCAGTCTAAAATTCATGCGGATAGAAAGAAAGCTATAAGGAATGCATGATAATAAGAGTGAATAATGAAATTACAACGAGAAGTGAGTGTTAAAAGAAGCAATAGAGAAGTGCCCAAGTAGTCCAAGACCACCGAGTGTAGGTGCCATAGGGATGGCATCATAGAGTCATGGCAACACCAAGTAGACTCAGGTCCTAGGATCCGACAATGCTTGCTGTACCTAGACCGTCGCAAATGAGGGATATTAAAGGCGCCCCCGGATAAAACACATCTTATCCTAACCAAAAAATCTAGTTAATCGAGGTCATGGCTTGGTAGCTAATCGGAAACCACTCCATCAGAGACACCTTCCTTATTCACTTGGCCCTCGTACACTCATATTGGAGTGGGAATCCCAAAAAAAGGTAAAATAATGCAATAGCAATAAAAATGAAGCTCATTAAATTACTGTACATTTTCTAGCTGGTTTTATGTCTAACGACCTGTTACCTTAAGCTGGTGATTAGTATTAATCCAAATCCTAATTAACTCGAGTTGGGCTCGTGGTTAAGTTCATCGTACCTCGATTAGTATATGTGTCCGTTTACATGACGTATAATGTTTGTTTGGATTGTTAAATAAATTTATATACATAGGTTGTTGTATAATAAGTATTATACACAAGCTTATAAAATAGAAAATACATAATAAACAATGATTTAGCGGGGCACCAAGTGTGACAATGGGGTCGTGGCATGAATGTGCATGTTCAAGGACACTTGTAGGCATGTCCGGTAAGTTTATTGGTGAATAATACACTAGATATATATATTAATATATTTTTAAATATATAAATATATATTAGAAAATAAAAGAATATTGGAATTATATGGATTGTTTGATTGTCTAAAATAAAGTGTTAGTGTTTGACGTGTCAAATTTTGTGTCACTTTAATGAGTGTCACTTTAACACCTCAACCATTTGATCGGCCTCGAGATGATGCGACATGTATCTTTAAAAAAATCCATATATAAAAATCAAAAAGTTGATCGTTATCAATAGAAGGATCGAAAGAATTCGCGAGGGAGGGTTCAACCTCGATTTTGGATCGAAGGGGATCATTTCGAGATTCAAATTCAAAGAAATTGAGGAGCTTAAATGGATCAAAAGCTAGTGATCATCAGTTTGGCGAGTTTTGTTTTTGAGTTTGTTGATGTTAAAATTTATGGTGATTATCAATTCTTTGTGAATTTATGTATTTGTTGATGGAAATTGGTTAATAACCTTATTAGAGGTCCTCCCTAACCATTTGGAAGTGTTTTGGAGGTTGTTGGGACGTTGTTTGAGGATTTTAGAATGAAATAGTGGCTACTGCCCTATGTTCTGTCGAGACAGCTCAGGGTGGAGCGCGGTCCACCTCGTAGAGGAACGCGCTTCCTTCATCAATGAAGATGAACCTAACTACTGGATTGCGCTCTACCAAATGAGGAAACACATTCCCACCACTAAAAAAAGAAAAGTTGCTATATTTTACATAGAATTTCTAATGGACTTAGGGATTAGTCTTAGTTATTACAATTCAGACTTAAATTGAGTACAAATGATTAATGGTAGGTCGAGGAACACCGAATATGTGTGTGACGACCGAAAAGCTAGGTGTTTGGTTAACGGAGACTTAAACTCAAGGTAAGTATGGATTCATTTAATTATCACCTTTAATTGGCTATTCAAGTATATGTAGTTCATGTAGTTTATGGACAGAAATGGGGGATTATGTACGCTATGATGGTTTTCAATATACGAAAAAATGATGTGTAATGTGACCATGCTATAACTCATGGTTTTGAGAATAGGTTTATAGGAGATGGTTTCCCTTCGGACCTATATATAACTCCTGCTCAGTTCGATAGGTTGTATGGATTATATACACACTAGGTGGTTTGGGATAGCACCACTAGGCATTAGTGGATGGGCTAGAGAGCATATTGACCAATATGTTGGTCTAGCATTCGTATTTATGGTGCGGTGGGTAATCGACCCTAGTTTTATAAATAACATGGGGATCAAAATGTAATAGTTTAAGACATTTGCTTTGCATCCGTTATATATATATTGATTTATATGTTTTCCATATTCTTGTTAGATATCATTGGTGCAAGTTGTTATTACATGATATTCTTGATTATTATATGGAATGTTGATGGTTATGTGAGTCCCTACTTATTGTGCAAGTTGGAGCGCTCACCCCAATTAACATTATATGATAAAATCGACGAGCGCTAAGACTACTGGATGGAGAAGAAATAGGTGTCTTGATCTTCCTTTCGATGTGATGACTCTCTCTAGTCTTAAAAGGTTGTACTGAATTATAGTTCTTGTAATATCACAAGGGATGGGTGATTTGTATAATTGTGGTTTATTCCAGTTTGTTTTAATATTTTATATTGTAGTTTGAATTATCGAAAAAGGTTTTAAATTTTCGCTGTGTTTATAAATTATTTAATTTTGATATTTGATATAGAATAGTGCTTATCAGATGAAGGTGGTAAGGCTGCTAGCTCTAGTTTAATCTAATAAGGTAAATTTGGCTTAATAAGGGTTTCGGCCGGGTATCGCCCTAACCAGGTTAGGAGATGCTACAACTTTGTATTAGAGCACAAGTCAGGTAAGGTTAGAACCTACTTTAGATTGTAAGGTTATTAGCTCTGATACAGTTTGGTATCAGAACCCAGTAAAGGTTCGAGGTTAAAGCCTAAGTCAAAGTTTGATTTATAGCTTTGGTTTAGACACAAGGTTTTAAAGGCTTTGGTACATTAGATAAATCTGATATAGTTTTATTTCAGAGTTTAAAGTTTATCACTTTTAGGGATATAGTGGTAACAATGATACAGTTTGGTAACATAGTCAAGGCTCTGACCTTAAATTCACTTTTGAATGGTGTTCAAAGTGAATGTTAGTCTACTTTGAAGTTTAAGGTGTATCAGAATACTTAATAACATAACCTAAGTTTATTAGACTCTGAGAGTTCTCTCGAGCTATGAATAATCTTAGGGTTTGATAAACAGTTGTTATTGTGATTTTGGGGGGTAGCCAATAGATAAAAGACTAAGATATGTTATTTGTTGTGTATACTATATCTATGTGGTAGATACGAGAGTATGTTTTTCTCGAATGATAGTAAAATGGTTGAAACCTATCTATTTCTCATGATATGAGAAAGTGTTGGAGGTAAGAGCTGTGGAGAGTTTTCACCCCGGGGAGATAAATGGAAAGACATAAGAAAACTTACAAATGTGAAATAAAAACTCTTCTCCAAGTAAAATCTACAATGGTCATTGTTCTCATTTATATTATTAAATAAATAATAGTCAGTAAAGAAGTATCTATTGAATCAAGACCTTGAAGTGTGTATTAAGAGAATGGAAATGTCGAAACAATAGAATACTGAATGACTTTTAGGGAAAACTCAAAGGTGTTAGACCATTTTGATAAAAGGTTTAATACTAGTATTGAGACTAGTTGAGTACGTAATGAAAGTTATTCACTGAATAAATTAGTGATTAATGATAAAAGCCTAATGGAGGTTAGGAAACCACTATTGCAGTTATACTTCATAAGTTGTTATGAAGTAGATATTCCAGTTATGGTGTGAATCCATATTAGAATAACAAGTGGTTTGTCAAATAATAAAAGACATTTAATCCAGAATATGGCAGTGAGTTAGTAAGATATCTTAGTCTGATATATTAGACTAGTATAGTCTAAATTGCGGGAATGAATGGTTAAAGAATATAAGGATTTGAGGAATCCAAAGAATAACATAACCGTGGGAATGAATATTTATTACCTAGGACCAACAACTCATTTTAAAAATAAAATGAAATCAGTGGTTCTCAAGAGTTCATAGTGAAAGTGATCAGAGTTAAGGATATATACATTCATAAAAGATGATTGCAGATAATTGCTGGATCATTTTAATTGGATGGTGGAAACCACTAGAACTTACTAGAACTCATGCTATGTTCATAAATTAAGGGTGTCAAGTATGGAAAACCCTATTGTAATCAAATTGTTATTGTGTTATTAATAATAACATGGAATCTTTGAAGACTTAGAGAATGCACAAGCAATTACCGTATGAAATTGTAAATTGGTAACAGTAAATTGGTTGAGACCAAATTTTGCAAGTGCCAGTGCTAAGTTTCAAAGGTTAATTAGTGGCATGAGTGTTGAATATTAACAACAAATAAGGGGATTAGACTGTGATTAAGACAATATGAGGTTGTCCTATATTCAACACAATAGTAAAAAGAGAAAAGTAAGCTTTAAATAATTGAATATTACAAATGATTGATCCAAAGATCTGTAATATCGTTGCATAATTTATTCAGTTAATAACTTGAAATCATATGCAAGGATGCCTTGGAGAAAAGTGGAAGTATAGTTTGACTACAATGTTTGCTCGATGATACCTAAATTGTGGAAGAAGTTAGAGGCTCATCCTAAGACATCTGACTTAGGTAAGAATGCGTAATTACATAAGAAAGCAAAATTATAGCTATTAGTTCTATATATACAATTCTAGATGTATGAGGAGAACTATTAGAGATTGCTAATCTCGAGATAGCCAATTTGGTAGTGGTACCAAATATAGGAAGGAATCACTAATAAATTAAGAAGAAAGGTTGTTGAGATGTCATTAATCATTCTTTGAGATTAATAAGAATCTTAGAGGAATCACTAAAAGACAACCTGAAAATATAACACGAGTGGATTAGTGTAAGGTCCAAGTAGTAAGGCTCGAACTATGGATGTCCGAAAAGTGGAAAATATCAGAGTGATAGAAATAGAAGGTAAGATAGTTACCTTAGAATTTTCTAAGTATTAGAAATTCACTTGGAAACATCACTCATCAGGGATTGCGTGGACAATGCCTTAAAAAGAAAAGGACAGAGTCTATAGTTATGATAAAAGTTGCTCAGTAATATCTCTTTAGTGAGATGTTTACTGATGCCAAATGGAGTCCCGTACAGGCACATCATCAGCTAAGTTGGCTAAATTGATAACTACAAGTCTATTTTTTGGAGCCCAGATTGGAGCTGAGCTAATGATTGATTGAGTGATGAATTATGGGAGAAATTGATTGAGATTATCAAGTAGTTTTAGGATGACTACTAATTATTATTGATGGCGAAGATAATCTTATATCGAAATATTAAATATGTAAGGAAAGTTCTTAAAACCTGAAACAAAAAGTAAGGCAGAAGGATGCTAAATAATATTAACCCGAAAGGTTATATTATTCTTACTTTATATAAATGACAATTCATGCTCATAAATTCATGATGGATTAACCTAAGTTGTGGTGACAATTGAAGGTTATCGATGTTATAATTGTAAAACTGATAGTGTTTAAAATCTCTTGCCAGTATTATGGTTTGAATTTCTCTTGAAAAAGTAAATGAGATATATGTGTGTAGAAGAATTGAGAGTTATGAAGAACCAGGATTATTATTTCGATAAGGAATCAAAAGTCTGTTTCTTAGGAAAAAGAGATTTATAAGAGCTAGAGAGGGATTTTCTCAATCTTAACCAATATATCTACGATTGATCTTAGTTTCCAAAGAACATAAATTTTTGAGCTGGTGACTTAGAAGATATTAGTTACTGGAAGAAAAACTTACTGTGTGAGTTCCCAGGTGTTAATTTTAGCAGGCTATATATGAGGTTAAGGTATTTACCTTAAAAATTTGTATGCTTTAATTTGTCATTATTTAGTAGGACGAAAAGTAATGATGCAAATTAGTTTGAGCTTGAGTAATTTAGAACTACATATAAAGATATTATCAGACTGTCAGTATACAATTGCAACTAAGATATATGGAGAAAATGTAGCTATTACTAGAGTTTCTTAGTTTAGACTTCATGATGAAATGACAGTGATGATGATTTGTGTGAGTTAAGCTGACACATCATTAATGGAGAGTGCTAATTTTCAAGCTGCTAATATGATCTTTAAAGTTCAGATTCAAACTGAATTTGAAATAATTCAGTGGCGATTGGTTGTTAGAAAGGTAATCAAGATTACATAGAGCGTTAGAGGTTAACATCTAGTGTAGATTATCCTGATTGGTCAGTTTTTGATAATGGTGCATTACGATTTAGTGTTCAGGGATAAATTGTGAATTCTAGTTCAAGATCGGGTGAGGTAGGAAGTTCTACAAAAATTTTATTAATCTCTTTATTATATTCATTCAGATAGTAATAAGAAATATCATGAAATGAGGCCTCTTTATTTATTGTTAACTTGGGATGAAGACTGATGTTGTTAAGTTTCTAAAAATATATGAGAAATATCGGCAAGTCGGGGTTGAGCATAGGAAACCTGGTAGATTTTTCGCATTCGTGGCCTATTCTTGAGTTGAAATAGCAACATAGATCGGTGGATTTTGTTTCCAGTTTATCTCAGAGTTAGCAAAAGCACAACACGGTATAGATTTTAGTTAACATGTTGACGGAGTCTCCGCATTTCTTGCCAATTTCTGTGCACGACCCTCTTGACTGATTATGAAAGATATACATATATGAGGTTTTAGATTTCAGGGTGCTCCAATGTCAACTATTTCAGATAGAGATCCGAAATTTACGTCCAGAGAATGCAGTGAATTGTTGCAACAGCTGAGGAACTGTTCTTAACCTCAATATGGTATACTACCAGCAGACCGAAGGGTAACCGAAGTAATTGATTTTTGATGCTAGAGGATATACTTCGAGCTTGCGTCTAGAAGTTTGGTGGTAGTTGGAAGAGATGCATTTCTCTGTGGGAGTTCTTTTGTAATAACAGCTGTCAAGCTAACTTTGGAGTGCTCCTTTGAAGCTATGTATGGTTAACCATGTCATTCACCGGAGTGTCTGGATAGGAGTTAAAATGCAAGTTTGTTGGAGTCAGAATTGATTCAGAACTACACAGAGGGAATGTAGTAGATTCGCCAGCATTGAATCCTACACAATTAAAATAGAAGAGATAGGCCAATAAATATAATAGGTTGTTGGAGTTTTTAAAGTGAAAATATTTCATATTGAAAATCTCACCTAAAAAAGAAGTTGTATAGGTTTGGATTATGAGGTAAACTAGCTTCAAAGTGTATTGAGTCGTTCTAAATATAGGAAATGATTAATCTTGGTAATTACAGGTTAAAGTTACCTCCTTAGCTAGTCGAAGTTCTTAATATCTTCCATGTGTTAATGCTATGTAAAATGAAGATTCAGTTCACTCCAATAATTGATTAGAATGAATTTGATCTTCAAGAAGACTTATCGTACGATAAGCAGTCAAGTGGGTTACTTGATAGTAAGACTACAAAGCTGAGAACCAAAGAGATTCTATCGGTTAAAGTGAAATGGTGATTTCATAAAGATGAGGGACTAAACTGGGATCATAAATCTTATGGGTATAAAACAATTTTCATTTCTCTTCTAAACTACATGTAATTTCATATTTACTTTAATTTCAAGGATGAAATTGCTTTAAATTGGGGAGACTGTGATAACTTGTTACCTTAAGCTGATGATTAGAATTAATTCAAATCCTAATTAACCTGAGTTAGACTTGTGGCTAAGTTCAACGTACCTCGATTAGTGTGTCTGTGCGTTTGCATAATGTATGGTGTTTGTATGGATTGTTAAATAAATTTATATATAGGTTGCTATATAATAAGGATTAAACACAAGCCAATAAAATGGAAAATTCATAATAAATAATGATTTACTGGGACACCAAGTGCGACGAGGGGGTTATGGCATGAATGTGCATGTTCAAAGACACTTGTAGGCACATCCGGTAAATTTATTGGTGAATAATACATGAGATATATAATATATATATTTATATGTTTTTAAATATATAAATATATATTGGAAAGTAAAAGAATATTGGAATTATATGGATTGTTTGATTGTCTCGAACAAAGTGTAATTGTTTGATGTGTCGAATTTCGTGTCACTTTAAGGAGTGTCAATTTAACACCTCGACCTCTTGATCGGGCTTGAGATGGCGTAATGTGTATCTCAAGAAAATTCATATATAAAAATCAAAAAGTCGATTATTATCAATAGATGGATCGAGAGGATTCGTGAGGGAGGGTTTGGCCTCGATTCCGGATTGAAGAGGATCGTTTCGGGATTTGAATTCAATGAAATTGAGGAGCTTAAACGGATTAAAAGCTAGTAATCATCACTTTGGTGAGTTTTGTTTTTGAGTTTGTTGAAGCTAAATTTTATGGTGATGATCAATTCTCTGTGAGTTAGTGTTTTTATTGATGGAAATTGGTTTATAACCTCATTAGAGGTCCTCCCTGACCATTTGAGAGTGTTTTGGAGGTCGTTGGGACGTTGTTTGATGATTTTGGAGTGAAATAGTGGATGCTGCCCTATGTTCTTTCGAGACAACACAAGGTGGAGCGCACTCCACCTTGCAGAGGAGTGCGCTCATTTCATCGATGAAGATGAACCAAACTGCTGGAGCGTACTCCACCAAATGAGGAAGCACACTCCCACCCCTGAAAATAGCAAGTTTGCTGTATTTTACATATAATTTCTAATGAACTTAGGGATTGGTTTAGGGGTTCTCAATATAGTATATTGGACTTAAATTGAGTACAAATGAATGGTGATAGGTTGAGGAACACCGAGAAAGTGTATGATGATAAAAAAGTTAGGAGTTTGGATAACGGAGTCGTAAACCCGAGGTAAGTATGGATTCATTTAATTATCGACTTTGCTTGGCTATTCTAGTATATGTAGTTCATGTAGTTTATGGACAAAAATGAGGGATTATGTACACTGTTATGGTTTTCTATAAAAGGAAAAACGGTATGTAATGTGACCATGCCATAACTCCTGGTTTTGAGAATAGGTTTATGTGAGATGGGCTCCCTTCCTGGCCTATATATAACTCATGCTCAATTCGATAGGCCGTATGGATTACATATGCATTAGAGGTGTGTACCATTCGCATGTCTGCTTAGCTAATCCATTAGATTAGATGTAATCCACTGTTCACTTCGCATGATTAGATAATGCAATGGATTAGCTAATGACACAAACTATGGACAAAACTAAGCGACCCCTTACCCTTTCTTTAGTTAGTCCATCATCAAGTTCAACTTCTTTACCTCAATATTCCTCCTTTGCCCCTCCCTTTTCACAAACACTACTCTCTCTAACCCCCCAACGAAAAACAACTACGAAGAATAACTACTCAATCACATCAACAACAAAAATATAAAAAATCTAAAACATTCTCCACAAACACACACTCTCTCTATTCTTCCTTGCTTGGAAAAATACTTCTGCACCAGCATTCCCTCAGCCTCATCTCTCACTCGATCTCTTTTTGCTCTTCTTCCATAAATCCTCTTTCACCATTGTTGACTATCATAATGCTTGTTCTCTTACTTTTTATTGTCATTGAGGTTGCACTGATTTGGATGAAACCCAGTCGATTGAGTTTGATTTAGGGGTTGTGAAGATGACGAGGATGATGTAACCAAATCATGAGGACGTGAAGATGGTTGTTTTCATGTAGGACGGGTAAAATCGTTATTTTTATAAAGTCACTTAAAATCTTATCATGCCAACCAAACAAGTCTCCAACTTCAGATTACCTCTAATCCATAGCTATGTAATCCAATGTTTGCTAATCCGACCCTATCAACCCAATGAACACACCATAAGAGGTTTAGGTTAGAACCACTGGGCATTAGTGGATGGGCTAGAGAGCATATCGCCCAATATGTTGGTCTAGTAATCGCATTAATGGCGCCGGTGGGTAATCAACCCTAGTTTTATTAATCAAATGGGGATCACAGTGTAATAGTCCAATATATTTGCTTTACATCCGTTATATATATTGATTTATATGTTTTTCATATTCTTGTTAGATATCATCGGTGAATGTTGTTATTGCATGATATTCTTCGCTATTATTTAGAATGTTGATGGATATGTGAATCCCTTATTACCGAGCAAATTGGAGCACTCACCCCAATTAACATTACATGATAACATTGACGAGTGCTACAACTACGGGATAGAGAAGATATATGTGTCTTGATCTTCTTTTCGATGTGATGATTCTCTCTAGTCTTATAAATTTGTACTGAATTACAGTTTTTGTACTATCACAAGGGATGAGTGATTTATATAATTGTGGTTTATTTTTGTTTCTTTTAATACTGTATATCATGGTCTGAATTATTGAAAAAGGTTTTAAATTTCTACGGTGTTTACGAATTATTTTATTTCGATATTCAATATACAGTAGTGCTTATCAGGTGAAGGTGGTAAGGTTGATAGCTATAGTTAAGTCTAATAAGGTAAACTTTGGCTTAATTAGGGTTTCAGGCCGGGTATCGCTCTAATCAGGTTGGGGAATGCTACATTACATACCTCATATCAATGCTAACGCACGTTCTTGTAGCTCTGACACTTGTCCTAATCGACTCCCCAATGCCCGACTCTAGCTAGTTAGGTACCTTGTGTCCATTTTGATTGGTTATATACATGTTAGAGTCAACAAGTTGTATTTACCATCATTTTTTCCAATGTAGTTTAATTGTAGTCTAACTTGCACATTTGTAATTTTACACTTGGTGTTCTTAGTATTTGGCTATTATGATTCTAATTGTGTGAACAATGTAAATGGACATATTGGTGTGAAGCAATCCCATTTTGTGACTTACAAATTAACTCTAATCAATTTGGGGTATAATGGTTCCTTTTATCCATTTCAAGTCCTCATTGGGCACTTAACTTGGCCAAAAGTGTCCGAACTTGTTTGATATTATTCAACACACTTTATTAATTATTTTTAGGTGTTATCGAACTATTTAGATCTATTATAAATCATTTCAAGTTGGTTTAAAACATCAATTTGCAACAAAGTCCCCGAGGGACTTCAAAATAATTACTTGAACGTTAGTTTTCCTACAACTTAGAAACTGGCTTAAAAAATAAATAGAATTTTCTAAAATTCTCGAGGTTGGTTCTGTGAAGTTCAAACACTTGAAACTAAGGTTTTCAAGTAATAAAATCTTATTTATAAGTCTAAAAACTCAATTTGCAACTCCAAGTGAGATTTCAAGTCCGTATTTGTAAATATGAGATTTTTAGTTCAAATGCGACTTGAAAACTGAGTTAGACACATTGAAAAATCACGAAAATCGGTTGAAACATTCATAATGATCTAATAACTTAATTTGAAGATTTTGGTCCAATTCTAATATCATTTGATGCTCGGAATGTGCTTAAACCCATCTCAGCTCAAAGTCACAAAAGTGTTATCCCTGCTGACAAACTCTAATTTTCTGCAAATCTTTTAGAAATTAAATGACTTGATTCTTCAAGTCTAATGATTTCATATTTTTTTTCTTTCTAGGCCTTCCAATGATATGCGGAGCATCAAAATCTGAGTTAAAACAAAGGAGATATTATCATTTTATGAAAAATTATTTAAATCGGTCCTAAGGCTGCCCATAACATTTTGGTGGAGCGTGCTCCAGGGTTGGGCAGAAATGCAGTTATGCACTCCTAAATCACCCAAAACTCATTCCTCAAGCCCCCATTCATATCATATCCCTAAAATTCGATCAAATACCTTTTTGGGCAATTCAAGCAATATAAGAACATCATTAAACATCATCAATTGAGTTAATTAATCATGAATTTTCAGTAGAACTACTCAAGAACATCACCACCAAAAATTGATTTAAAAACTGATTCAATCCTTATGAAGATGTTGTCCAGAGTTTTAAACATCATTAACAATTTAATAAACATCTATTAAAAGACCTATTTCATGCACAACATTGACAAGCAAAATTAAGATTATGAAATTCCATTTGAATCGAGAGAATTGGTTTATATGCTTACATAAGGTTGGATTCTTAGTGCAAGTTCTCTCCTCTTAGCTTGAGTGACTCTAATAGTATCCTATCTTTCCCCAAATTCTCAGCAATAATGGTGCCCTACTTACTTATTATTCTCTCAAATATTGAAGTTTTGAGGTTAGAAATGAGAAATTCATGCTAAGTCCTCCTTTTATATTTTGGCCCATATAAAATCATAGCCATTGATTAACCTAGTTTTAAAATATCTAGGAATATCCAAGGTTTAATCTACATCCAATATATGCACCCTTAGATGTCCACTAAGTCGTTCTAGGGCTTTTCGTTTCTTAGGTTCCTAGGATCATATCTAGGTTTATAAGATTACTCATTTCGCCTTAGGCATGTTAATTGGTATTATATTTTATTTGGAGACTTTATGTAAGCTAGCTCAATCCCACTAGATTAAATCGGTCTTGTTAACTTAGCTTATAATTTTTTTCATTTAGGCATTTTTCTCATTATATTAAAGCCTAAGTTATTGTCTAATCTACTATTATACCAATATACCCCATACCTAACATATGCACGCATTCCTAAGCAAACCTCACTCGAAAGTCTACGAAGATGGAAAAATAGATGAGCGACATTATTCATTAGATATAGGTAAATAATACACCACATCAAATAAGATATAAAATACATAAGTGTCGACTCCCGAGAGTTGACCAAGTATGCCAAGTCATCATAAGTCCTTATAAGAGACATGCAATGACACGTAGTATGATTTAGAAATTTAGACAACCTTCCCAACTAATAATAATTTCATCCTTAAAACTGAAATAACTTAAACTAAGACTTACTTGAACTTGGAATAGGTTTGGGAAGTGCTCGTGCATATGTGACTCTAGTTCCCAAGTCCGCTCATCATCCTTGTGATGTTGCCATTTGATGAGGATTAGGGGGATGTCCTTGTTTCCCAGTCTCTTCACCTTACGATCCAATATTTAAATAGACTGCTCCTCATAGGTGACGTCATCTCTCAAGCCTATTTGACTCAAAACTCTCATCAGTCATATGCTTCCCCTTGACCTATCCAATTGAAGCATCGAAATGTAAAACACTTGGTGGATTTCGGCCAACTGAGGTGGTAACTCTAACTCATGCACAATTTTTCCTATTCTTTTCTTTATCTTGAATGGACCTATGAGTCTCGGCGTGAGCTTTTACTTGATTCCAAATCTCTTGTGACCCGTTAGGGGATACCTTCAAATACACATAAGATCCCTCATCATACTGTAACTGATCGTGGTACCTGTCCTAGTATTTATTTCGTCTCTCATGTGCACCCTTTAGATGTAGTTTGATTTATCATATCTTCTTTGTGTGATCCACTATAATCTCTGGCCTATTAGTTGCCATATCTTCGGGCATTGCCCAACATGATGGAGATCTACATGGCCTACTGTAGAGTACCTCAAATGGTGCCATTCCAATACTGTCATTATAACTATTATTGTAAGCAAACTCACACAGATGATGATAATTCTCCCATGAACCACCGTTCTATAGTACACACATCCTTAACATGTCCTTGAGCATCTAGATTAGTCGCTCTGACTATCCATTAGTCTGTGGATGGTAGGTTGTACTCATATCAAACTGTATGCCAAAATGTGCTTGCATGCCTTGCCAAATATGTAACGTAAACTGTGGCCTCATATTTGGCATACTAAAAAATGAGAACCTTTGAAGTCGGATTATCGCACTCATACAATATGGCCAGCCTATCCACCTTATATGTAGTAGAGATTGGTAGGAAGTGCGCGGACTTAGTCAACCTATCCATAATAACTTATATACTATTACGTCTGCATTGAGACTGAGGTAATCCACTGAAGAAGTCTATTCCAATATGCTCTTGTTTGCACCGGGTAATAGGAAGTGGTTGTAGTAGTCCACCAAGCCTCCGATGCTCAGCTTTAACTTACTGGCATAGCTTACATGCTCTAACATAATCAGAAATGTTAGTCTTCATCCTAAGTAAAAACAAATACGTAGCTTGTTCGCATACATCATGGTTCGATCCAGATGAACCATAAAATGTGAGTGATGAGCTTCCTAAATTATGTCCTCTCGAATCTCAGCCACTGAAGGAATCTATGAGCATCTTTTGAATCTCAGGCATGAGTCTGTAGATTGAATCCACTCTGGGTGAGTTGGACTCTAAGCCATTTGACTGAACCTTTGATAGAGCTCGCCAGCTTGTTAACCCTAAAGTACCTCTCAACTTACATTATATGAGTCCTCATCTTACTACAAATCATTGCCTCCATAGCTGCTGTAATCTCTGCTGAACAAAGTATGTCAGTCACCTCGAGTAACATATACTCATGTGTCATATGACATATCAAAGTCTCTAAGTTTGACCTCCAGCTGCTCAAAGCCTCTACCACTATATTGGCCTTTCCTAGATGGTAGTCCGATAAAAAATCATAATCCTTCAAGAACTCCAACCATCTCCTCTGTCTCATGTTCAGTTCCTTCTGGGTGAAGATGTATTTCAGGTTCTTGTGATTCATGTAAAGCATGAAACTCTTACCCTAAAATTAATGATGCTAGATCTTAAGTGTAAATACTATAGTAACTAGCTCTAAGTCATGTGTTGGTTAGTTTTTCTCATGAATTTTGAGCTATCGAGATGCGAAAGCTACCAATCTACTATCCTGCAGTCAAACATGGCCCAAACTAACTTTAGAACCATCGGTGTTCACATTGAAGCCCTTCCCTATCTTTGGTAGCACTAACACCGGCATTGTAGTTAGTCATTCATTCAAAGTTCTGAATGCCTGCTCTCAACTGTCATTCCACTAGAAACTGACTTCCTTCTTTGTCAACTATGTCATCGGTGTGGCATTGATAGAGAAATCTTACTTGAAACGCCTATAATATCTTGCCAATCCAAAAACAACTACAGATGTATGTCACTGATGTCAGTGTAGGCCAATCAATTACTACTCTAATCTTAGCGAGGTCCGCTAACACTCCGCTAGCTTCGAAAATGAGTCTTAAAAATTTGGTCTCTATAAGCTAAAACTCGCACTTACTGAATTTGGCAATAGACGATGCTCCTCGAGTTTGCGATATTGTCTTAAGGTGCCCCTCGCGATCCTCACGAGTCCTAGAATAGATGAGAATGTTGTCGATGAACATTATCAAGAATGTATCAAAATTGTAACGTCGATTAACGTGTGCGTGCGTTTGCATGATGGATGGTATTTGTTTGAATTGTTAAATCAATTTATATATACGTTGTCATATAATACGAAAATTATACACAAGCGTATGAAATGAAAAACACCTAATAAATGATGGTTTACTGGGACACTGAGTGTGATGAGGGAGTCGTGGCACGAATGTGCACGCTCAAGGACACTTGTAGGCATGTCCGATGAGTTGATGGTTGAATAATACGCAATATATATTTTTATGTTTTTAAATATATAAATATAAATATATATATATATATATATATTAGAAATATATAGACTATTGGATCGTCTCGAATGAAGTGTAAGTGCTTGATGTGTTAAGTTTTGTGTCGCTTTAAGGAGTGTCACTTTAATGCATCAATCACGAGATCGGTCTCGAGATAGCTCGACGCATATCTTAAAGAAAATCCATATCTACAAATAAAAATTCATTCTTATCATTCTCATTCGATCATTTCGAAACTTTCAAAAGGTTGGTTTCGATTCTGATCGAAGGGAGATCTTTCCGGAAGCCAGATTCAATGAAGTTGAGGAGCATAAATGCAATAGAAGCTAGTGATCATCATTTTAGTAAGTTTGGTTTTTGAGTTTGTTGAAGTTCAATTCGGTGGTGATGATCGAAACTTGTTAAATTGAGGTTATTGTTGATTATAAATGGTTTATAAACTCGTCAGAGGTTCTCCCTGGTGATTTAGGAATGTAATTGTTGAGTTTGGAGGTGTTTTGGGTTGAATTGGATCAACAGAGGTATGCTCTATTGCAGGTCTTGTATGATAGCGCGTTAGACACTGGCCATAGCGCGCTACGCGTACTAGGGAGGATGACTGACTTATGGCTAGCGTGCTATCCATATCATATAACGTGCTACCAGACCCCTAAAACCAACAACTGTGTTGTGTTTTATGAATAATTTTCAGGGGACTTAGAGACTGGTCTAGAGGCTTTAAATGTAGTATAATGAACCTATATTGATCTCAAATGATTGGTGATAGGTTGAGGAACACCAAGGAAAAGTGAGTTGACCAAAAAGTTAAGAAATTTAGATGGAGACTTAAACCTGAGGTAAGTACAGATTTACTTATTTATCAATATTGCTTGGCTATTTAGTATATATTGCTTATGTAGTTGTCGGATTGAAATGGGAGTTATGTATATTGTGATGGTCTTTCTAATGAATAGAAATTGGTATTTACTGTGATTCACGAGAGTAAGATCCTGGAATTGAGACGAGGTGATATAAGAGATGGGTTAGCTTCCCAGCCTATATGTAACACCCTACTCAGTTTATAGGTGGCTTGGGTTACATTAACACTAGAGGGTTTGGGATAGAACCATTGGGCATTAGTGGATAAGCTAGAGAGCACATGAGCGCGATGTGTTAGTCTAGCAATCGCATTAATGGCACCAGTAGGTAATCGACCTTAGTCTTTATAAACAATGGGGGTCACAGTGTAATAGTCTAAAAAATTTGCTTTGCATGTGATTATGTATTGAATCTATATTCCATATTCTTGTTAGATATCATTGCATGTTGTTATTGCATGGTATCCTTGAATATTATATGCAATGTTGATGATTAGTGTGAATCCTTAGTTATTGAGCAAGTTGGAGTGCTCACCCCAATTTACATTAAAGGTAGATCCAACGAGTGCTACGACTACGAGATGAAACAGTTATGGGAGTTTTGAACTTCTCTTTAATGTAATGACTTTCTCTTGTTTTATATATTGGTGTTAAATTACAGTTTTGTAATATCGCATCAGATGGGTGATTTATATAACTGAAGTTTATTTCGGTTTTATTTTCATATTGTATGTTGGGCGGTAAAGCAACAACAATTACGTAAAGTGAACGTAGCAAAAATGAGGATGCTTAAGTGTATGTGTGGTAAAACTAGTAAAGATAGAATAAGAAATACATAAATTCAAAGACAAGTAGGAGTAGCACCAATTGATATAAAGATTAGGGAAGGGCGGTTGCGATGGTTTGGTCACCTGCAAAGACGGCCTACAAATGCCCCAACTAGAAAACTTGACTCAATAGAAACTGTAGAAATTCGACGAGGTAGGGGCAGACCAAAGTTAACATGGGATGCATTAATTAAAAGGGATTTGAATGATTTGCAAAGCTCACCATCAATTGCACTTAATCGAGCACAGTGGAAAAGTTTGATCCATGTAGCCGACCCTAGTTAATTTGGGACTGAGGCTATGTTGTTGTTGTTGTTGTTGTATATCATATTTTTATTATCGAAAAGGTTTTAAATTTCCACTGCGTATATTAATTATTTTATTTCGATACTTGATATACAATAGTTCTTATTAGGTGAAGGTGGTAAGGCTGTTGGCTCTAGTTAAGTGTGGTAAAGGTAATCTATGTTAAATTAGGGTTTCAAGCTAGGTATTGCCCTGATAAGGTTAGGGGATGCTACACAAATACTCTTTTAATACTCTGGGCATTAAATCCATGAGCATTGCTGAGGCATTCGTCAACCAAAAAGGCATGACAGTGAACTGGAAGTGCCTATATCTCATGCAGAAAGCAGTTTTCTCCCAATCCTCATCTCTAATCCTGAGCTGGTTGTAGCCGGATCTCAAGTAAATCGTGGAGAACCACTGTGCTCCTTTTAACTGACCAAACAAGTCATATATGCGAGGAAATGAGTACTTGTTCCTCACGGTGACTCTGTTCAACTGTCTATAGTCTATGCATAGTCGTAAACTGGTGTCGTTTTTCTTGACTAATAGTAACGGAACACCCTACAGTCACATATTTAGGTGAAAGAATCCCAGTCGTAGCAACTCATCAACTTAGGTCCTAAATTCCTCAAGATATCTCGGTGCCATCCTATACGGCAGAATCGATAAAGGTTTAGTCCACGGGATCAAGTTGATAATGAAGTCAATTTCTTTTGTCGGGGGTAATCTAGGTAGATCATCGAAAAAAACTTCCAAAAACTCACATGCAATAGGTACCTCCTCAATCTTAGTCTGAACTCTCCCTTTCATGCTCATGATGTTGGCCAAAATCTCAACAATGATACTCATGGCCACTCTGCCCTTGGTAATCAGTAATTTAGTTGAAGTATACTAGAAGCTAAACTCTTCCCAATCTGGAAGTCGAAGTGTAATGAATTTTCTAGAACACTCAAGCTATGCGTGGTATGCGGCTAACCAATCCATGCCTAGTAAGGCATCTAACTTTAAGAACTTTAATACCCTCAAGTCTGCTGGCATCTCCCAGACCTTTATCTCAACAAGTATTCAACACATAGTAAGTTCGGGTATATCTTGTCCCTAATAGATGTGGTAGGATTAAAGGTCTCTCTAGCCTAATAAGTATCATTCTTAACTTGTCAACCATACGACCTAAAATGAAAGACACCGTAGATCCTGAATCAATCAAAGTATCCATAAATTGATGACAAATGTAAATCATACCCTCAATCAAGTTATGTATAGCGGCTGGATCGGATGTGGCGACAACATGAACTTGCTCTCATCCCTGTTGTGACTGTCCTCTACCCAATCGCGGACAAGTACTCACAAATTTTCCTGTTATTCTGCAATCAAAAAACACTCTGCATGGCCCTGGCCCTGGTGGAATCTTCTGTCCCTATCCCTTCATTTGACTAAACCTTTGTCCCTATCTTTTTCTATATATCTGCCCTAGCCCAGTCAGTACCTTTGTCCCTAACCACTACCTCTATCCTCAGTCTGTTAATAATACTGTTGTGGTACTTACTATTTTGGCAGCTACGGTAAGCTAGCGCAGGTACGTGCTGACATAGAAGGTGCTAGCGGAGAAAGTGTTGTTATGGAAGGTACTAATGTTGTACGTGCTGGGTGTGATAATGGTACCACAAACCCTAAATTTAATACATTGGCATGTCGCGGCCTGAATGGTCAGTGTCTCTTCCGCCTCCAGTCATCCCTTGATCTGTGCTCTAATTATGCTAAGATCGATGCTGTGATGATCTCATCGGGGTATTTGCTCAAGTATGTCTCTTTGGTCAGGCTACACTCATATGCAACTTACAAGCTCCAGGCTTAGTAGTTATTACAATGCACCCCAATGACTCTCAATAGCCCCTCCATGAAGTAGTGTGCCTGGTTGGTGTTTGTGTTTGTTGGGTTTTGGGGTCATATGCAGCGGAGATTACAAAAATTTTTTGACAAAAACCCCAACAAGATCCGAATCTAATTACATTAAAAACGTTTAAACTAAGAAAACTTAATCATACATCGGTCGCAAAATACCTTTCTAAAGGTTGAGAACGCCCTCTACCAGCAGTCCACACACGAACAGCAGCCGAGATTTGAAGTGCTAGCTTCAAGAGAATACCAAACCTTTTTGTTTCTCTCCAAAACGATCTAGAGCATACCAAAAAACCCTAATTCATTTTTAAACGAAAATAGAGCTTCGGCCCTTAATCTTTTATATGCGTGTTATAACTTAAAGCGTCTATTTATACAACCTTTGTATCTAGACGATTAAGTAAATTACACATATACCTCTACTTAAAGAAGTATAAGTGTAATACACCACAATGATGTTTCTGTCATACAATTCATTTTCTGAACCATCTTACAATCTCGCAAAACCAGTCTTAGTGTGCGACCTAATAGGTTCAAACAACGTTGGTATACAAGTCGTAAGCGACCTCTAGCAAGACACTATGACTACTTAAGTCGTACGAATATCAAATCGATACAACCTAATCGATAGTGTATATAACATCCTTTTGTCACACGATATCCTTTTGATCAAACATAAGACATGAAATTGTCATCCAACATGTTCAATTGTACTAGTCTCGATCTCTAGGTAGACTAAAAACATCCAAGTGACATTGATCAATATCAACTCACTTAGACTAGGCCTTTTAACTGTCTAACACATCAAGGGATCCACTGGATATATCTCTTTATATGAGAGGGACAAATTATATCTTGATTACATAACTTCATCACGTTGCTCACACAGTAACCAATCACGAAATTTATAATCGTCCGGTTAAAGACAACGTTTGATAGTGTCAAATCACTGTGTTCCTAATGTTGAAATCTCTGGTAATCTCAAGTCAGAGGACTGAAAAATATACCTATCATAAGAAACAACTATGACTTAATCCATGTGATGTTCTCATAGCGGGTCGGTCCAGTACTTTGTTCCCTAATAAGTACTCGTGATCTTGATTTGTATCCTTATACGTATAATCATCATATGATCATCAATTAAGACTCACACTAGTCTTTATTCATTATAGTTCCCAGTATAAAGATCGACTAGGGACATTTAGGATATTTTTGTAAATACCCATGGTTCTTATTATAATGTAAACATGCAAATTAATTATAATAAACAGCAAATGAAATCCTCTATTTTATTAACTAAAAGTATTTATAAAAAGAGTTAATAGATTGACCTAGGGCACATGCCCCAATAGTGTTAACTATACCCCCGACATACTCTAACTGCTACAAATACCTACCAATATACTGCATCACTGACTCCACAGTGTATTATCGAGTGCTCAGAAAACTTGGCCCTCTTCGAATTCAATACCAAAGGCAGAAAGTACTTCTGATTAAACCGCATTTTGAACTCTGCCTAGTCCTTGGGCTTACCCTGGGTAGCCACCATACTGCGCCACCATATATCGACCTCTCCAAACATCAGTCCTAATGATGTACTTGGTCTCATGTGCTCTGGTGTGGTCAAGATGTTGTGTATCTTCTGTGGCTCTTCACAAATATCTCATTTGCTTCGAGATTTGTGCCCCCATAAAACTTAGTTGGTCTACGTATCTGGAACTTTTGCTATTGTCTTACCTCATTTATTACCCAGTGCTCGTCTTTGTAGGCATAGTCTTTATCGGAGTAGGGGTGTAAGTAGAATTTTTTGTCTATGTACCGGCACTATCTCAGCTATCACGGGTCTTTTCGACATGATGGGAGCCACTATAGTGGCCTTTACAATGGGCGCACTCCGCTCAGGAGCATGGGACGTCGCTGTCATAACTTGAGATGGTGATAGTGCAGCCTGTGCCCTCAATAGCTTAAGGATCTCCCTAAGCTGATGGCTTTAAGATGTGACTAACTGAGACATCTCATCTAGCCTCCTCTGATCATTTAAGCTACCACCGCTACAGCTGGGTTTGGGATGATCGACCATCGCGATTTGCAAAGAAGGCAGATTCCTGATCATTTTCTAGCTACTGATAATAATATAAGACAATACATCGAATAGAACATATAATTCAAATTTTTGATTTTCGTAACTCTCTTCACTTCCCAACTAAGACTCTAAATCAGGATCACAAGGTTCCATTTTGAGCCCCAATCGTATCCTAACTCTACTACTATTTTTTGTCTTATGCTGGTTGTAGTTTTATCTTGAGCTAAGCGTAAAACCCTAGGCTCTGTCACCAATTGTGACGACCCTAGTTCCTTACAAATTGGGCCCTACCCAGCTTAAGCCTACTTGGACTACTGAGTCAATCTTTGCGAGGTCAACGCAAGCTTAGTCAACCTTCCAATCTATAATTATCAATTAATTTAAAATTTTAAGTTGAGTTGTTAATACTTTGCGAGTTTTTTAAGTTAGCAGAAACAATTAATAATTAAAATAACTCAATAATAAAATAAAGGATTTAGACTACAGATACGAATAATCCTATATATATCTAACCTGTATATCAAGTGATAAGTGTAAAGTGGATGGGAAAGTGATATACAAGTCATATATGTCTCTCAAACCCTAAAACGTATCCTGTGATAACACTACACATATATGTAATACAAACAGTCAAAAATAAATGTAAGGGAAGGCCACTTCGATGTCCTCAGAGTAAATTGCCTGGAACCAGCGCCTTGCCCTTGCTCCACCGTGAATCCACTACAGATCTACACTCAGTCAAATATAAAAATGATGATTCTAGTAAGTAAAAGCCAGTAGGATCTAAACAATACTTCAAAATAAATAAAGCATTTTAAAATTCATGCAGATAAAAAAAGCTATTTGGAATGCATGATAATAAGAGTGAAAAATGAAAGTACAATGAGAATTTAATGTCAAAAGAAGCAATAAAGAGGTGCCCAAGTAGTCTAAGACCACCAAGTGTGGGTGCCGCAACACTAAGCAGACTCGGGTCCTAGGACCTGTTAGTGCCTGCTGTACCTTGCCTATTGCAAATGAGGGATATCAACGATGCCCCAGATGAAACACGTCTCATCTCGACCGTACAATCCAGTGAATCGAGGTTATGGCTCTAGTAGCTAACTAGTAACCACTCCATCAGATACACATTCCTGACTCACTTAGCCTCGAACAGTCAGAATGGAGTGGGAATTCCAAGAAAGGTAAGATAGTGCAATAGCAATATACTATACATTTCCTAGCTGATTTCATGTACCTTGAATCAACGCTGACATGTTTTTTTACGGCTCCGACATGTGTCCCAATCAACCCCCCAACACCCGATTGTAGCTAGTTAGGTACTAAGTGTCCATTTCGATAGATTATATACAAGTTAAAGTCAATAAGTTGTCTTTACCATCATTATTGCTAATGTAGTTTAATTCTAGTCTAACTTGCATATTTGCAATTTTACATATGGTGTTATTTGTATTTAGCTCTTAGGATTCTTATTGTGTGAGCATTATAAATTGACATATTGGTGCAAAGTAATCCCATCTTGTGACTTACAAATCAATTCAAGTCAATTTGGTGTATAATGGTTACTTTTATCCATTTCAAGTCCTTATTGGGCTCTTAACTCAGCTAAAAGTGTCTGAACTTGTTTAATATTATTTAACACACTTTATTAATTGTTCTTAGGTGTTATTGAACTATTTAGAATCATTAGAAATCATCTCAAGTTGGTTTAAAACATTAGTTTGCAACACAGTCCCTTAGGAACTTCAAAATAATTACTTGAAAGTTAGTTTCCTTACAACTTGGAAAATGGCTTAAAAATAAATAAAATTTCCTAAAATTCTCGAAGTTAGTTTTGTGAAGTTCAAACACGTGAAACCAAGGTTTTCAAGTAATAAAATCTCATTTATAAGTAAAAAAACTCAATTTGCAACTCCAAATGAGATTTTAAGACCGTATTTGTGTATATGAGATTTTTAGTTAAAATGTGACTTGAAAACTGAGCTAGACACTCTGAAAAACCACGAAGATTGGTGAACACCTTCATAATGATCTAATAACATAATTTGAGAATTTCGGTCCAATTTCGATATCGTTTGATGCGCAGAATGTGCTTAAAACCATTTCACCTCAAAGTCATAAAAATGTTATCCCCATGGATAAAGTCTAATTGTCAGCCAATTTTTGACAAATAAATAACTTGATTCTTGAAATCAAATTATTTTAGAATTTTTCTCTTTCTCTAAGCTTTCCAACGATATGTAGAGCATCAAAATCTGGGTTAAAACGAAGGAGATATGAACATATTATGGAAACAAGTCAAATTGGTCTCGAGGTTGCGCAAAATGTGGGGTGCGCTCCATGTTTTGGTGGAGCGCGCTCCAAGGTCGGGCATAACTCCAAAAATGTGGTTCTGCACTCCCAAATCACCTAAAACTCATTCCTTAAGACCCCATTCATATCATAGCGCTAAAACTCGATCAAATACTCTTTTAGGCAATTTAAACAACATCAGAACATCATTAGACATCATCATTTGAATTAATTAATCATGCATTTCCATTAGAATTACTCAAGAGCATCAATACAAAAACTCAATTAAAAAATTGATTCAATCCTACTGAAGTTATGCTCCAGAGTTTTAAATATCATTAACAATTAAATACACATCTATTAAAAAAGACCCATTTCATGCATAACATTGACCATCAAAATCAAGATCATGAAACAGCATTCGAATCAAGAGAGTTTGTTTGTATGCTTACCTAGGGTTGGATTCTTAGCGCAAGGTTTCTCCTCCTAGCTTGAGTGACTACAATTGTATCTTATCTTTCCCCAAATTCTCAGCAATAATAGTGCCATACTCATTTGTTCTCTCTCAAATATTGATGTTTCGAGGTTAGAGATGAGAAATTCAAGTTAACTCCTCCCTATATATATTAGCCCATATTAACTCATAGCCATTGATACACCTAGTTTTAAAATTTCTAGGAACATTCAAGGTTTATTCTACATCCAATACATGCACCCTTATATGTCCACTAAGTCATTCTAGGGTTTTTCTTTTCTTAGATCCCTAGGATCATCTCTAGGTTCATAAGATTACTCATTTCACTTTAGGCATGGGATTTGCTATTAAATTTTATTTGGAGACTTTATGTAAGTTACCTCAATCCCACTAGATCAAATAAGTCTTGTTAACTTAGCCTATAATTTGTTTAACTTTGGCATTTTTTTCATCACATAAAAGCCTAAGTTATTGTCGAATCTACTATTATACCAAAATATGCCATACCCGATTTATGCACGTATTCTTAAGGGAACCTTACGCGAAAGTCTGCTACGATGGAAAAATAGATAACCGACATTGTTCATTACATATAGGTAAATTATACACCATATCAAAAAAAATATAAAATACCTCGGTGTTGACTCCCGATAGTTGACTAAGTACGTCATGTCATCATATGTCCCCATTAGAGTCTTACAATGACACGTGGCATGAGTTAGAAATTTAGGTCATACAGAAGAAGTATGTTATTAGGGAGGAGAATTTTGTCAATTCTAAGGCATTTGCCAAGATTAGGAAAGATATTTAGAGATGAAGGAAGTTGATCTCGGACAGGGAACTCAATTTGAAAAATTAGTTAAAATATAGGCCTATGATCTTATATATCATTGATGTGAGAAACTGGGGGTTATTATCTAGGGATTATCACCATTTAGACCTTAAGAATGTTCATAGTGAAAAGGGATGCGACATTTTAGTGAGAGAGTTTTATGTAAATGCTTATGGAAGTGAGAACAATACGAATTCATGACCTAGATGAAGGACATTGGATTATTCTGCTGTGAGAATAAACAGGTTTTATATGCCCAAGACGACAATGCCAAAGATAGGTTTGATTCAAATCATTTGACTTGAATCTATTTGTATTTATGTTAAAGACTAGAGTATAAATGGACCTTTTCATGCTTATAATATAAAGACCATCACCAAATCAGCATTTGCATAAAATGTGCCTTTACGAGAAATGGAACATCTATTATTCTCAATAATAAAATCAAAACCATCCATATCCAAACATGAAACAAAAATGATGTTTCTGCTCAAGGCACGCATACAATAACAATTATTTAAAGTTAAAATAAGTCCACTAGGTAAGACTAAGTCATATGATCCAACAGCCATGGCAACAACTCTTGCTCCATTCCCTACGCGGATGATGACTTCTCCTTTCTTCAACTTTCTACTTATGGTAAGTCCCCGCACATTTATACAAATGTGAGATCCACATCCGGTATCTAATACCCAGGAACCACTAGTAGATAAATTAATTTCAATAACGTAAATACTTGTAGTTGTAGTCGTACTACCCTTTTTCTTCTTTAGATCTTCCAGATACAGTTTGCAATTTCTGAACCAATGTCCAGGTGCATGGTAGAAATGACGATTTCCTTCCTCTTCTTTTGGGTGTTTCGAAACAGGAATAGGTTGGGGCTTGACTTGTTCCACAGGCTTTGCGACAGGTGCATCAGCATCCTTGGCAACTTTAGCCTTGCCTTTGCCTTTCTTCTTCATTCCTTTTCCCTTTTGGACCATCAACACATTACTAGAGGGTTTCTTGATATTTTGTTCAACAATTTTAAGCATCAAATGCAACTCTGAAATAAATTTCTCCATATTATTCATATCGTAGTTCATCACAAATTGTGAGTAACTCTCCGATATTGAATTCAGGATCAAATCTGTAGCCAACTCTTGGCTTATGGGAAATCTGAGTCTATCAAGCTGGTCAACATAACTCTTCATCTTCAGAACATAAGGACTAACTGACGCACCCTCAGTCATCTTGCAAGAATGTAGGTTCTTGACTGTCTTGAACCTTTCTTGCCTAGCTTGCTGTTGGAACATTTCCTTCAAGCTGTTACGGCCATGTTTGAGCTTCCATTAGTTCCATGTCCTTCTGAAGTTCAGGAACCATAGTTGCCAGAAAAATACATGCAACATTAGTAGAATCATTGACGTGCTTACTATGCACATCCTTTACAGCTTTTGTAGCATTGGCTGTTAGGTTTTGGGGTTCATACGCAGCGGAGATTACAAAACAATTTTGAAAAAAACGCCAATAGGATCCGAATCTAATTCCATTAAAAACATTTAAACCAAGAAAAACTTAATCATACCTTAGTCGCAATATACCTTTCTGATGGTTGATCGATCTCTAAGGCGCTGCCAATGACGAACGCCCTCTATCAGCAATCCACACACGAACAACGTCCGAGATTTGAAGTGCTAGCTTTGAGAGAATACCAAATCTTTTTGTTTCTCTCCAAAACGATCAAGAGCATACAAAAACCCTAAGTCGTTTCTTAAACGAAAATAGAGTTTTAGCCTTTTTTTTCTTTCGCACCTGTGTTCTAACTTAAAGCGTCTATTTATACAACCCTAGTATATAGACGGTTAAGTAAATTACACATATACCCTTACTTAAAGAAGTATAAGTGTAATACACCACAATGACGTTTCTGTCATGAATTTTATCACATAAAATTCATTTTTTTGAATCATCTTAAAATCTCGCAAAACCATTAATAGGCTCATACAACGTTAGCAGTGTACCAAAACACATTTTGGTATACAAGTCATAAGCAAGCTCTAGCAAGACATTATGACTACCCAAGTTGTACGAATATCAAATCGATACAACCTAATCAATAGTGTATATAACATCTTTTTGTCACACGATATCCTTTTGATCAAACATAAGACATGGAATTGTCATCCAACATGTTCAATCGTACTAGTCTCGATCTCTACGTAGATCGAAAACATCCAAGTGACATTGATCAATATTAATTCACTTAGACTAGGCCTTTTAACAGTCTAACACATCGAGGGATCCACTAGATATCTCTCTTTATATGAGAGGGACAAATTCTATCTCGATTACACAACTTCATCACATTGCTCACACAGTAACCAATCACAACCTTTATAATTGTCCGGTTAAAGACAACGTTTGATTGTGTCAAATTACTGTGTTCCTAATGTTAAAGTCTCTGGCAATTTCAAGTCAGAGGACTGAAAAATATACCTATCATTAGAAACAACTATGACTTAATCCATGTGATTTTCTCATAGCGGGTCGATCCAGTACTTCGTTCCCTAACAAGTACTCGTGATCTTGATTCGTATCCCTATACGTATAATCATCATATGATCATCAATCAAGACTCACACTAGTCTTATTTCATTATAGTTCCCAGTATAATGATCGACTAGGGACATTTATGATATTTATATAAATACCCGTGGATCTTATTATAATGTAAACATGCAAATTAATTATAATATATAAATAGCAAATGAAATCCTCTATTTTATTAACTAAAAGTATTCATAAAGACGGTTAATGGATTGACCTAGGGCACATGCCCCATCAGGCTGGTGGGTCCTCAGGGATTGGAGCATCCAGGACATACAACTTGCGTTCATGCTTGAGAACGATTCTCAAGTTTCTGAACCAATCAAGAAAGTTAGTCCCAGATAGCTTATCCTTCTCAAGGGTGGATCACAATGACAAGGGATTATCGTTACTTGGAGAGGCCATTGATCTATAATAAAGATTATGCAAAGTTTATCTTAGTATAGAGGAATAGACTCCCACTAAATTAACAACACTCCTAAAACATACTATTTATTCAGGGGACTAAAATCCATATTTCACCTAATTCTATGACAGTTATGGCATGAAACACAGAACTAGATTATTTAGGTAGGTAACAGTTACCAATTACATCTTATGTAATTTTAGATACTTTTATGAGATACGGGACATTTTATGTCGTAGCATGTTTTTTTATCTCATCATGCGCCTCAAGCTCAAAACTATTTTGATAGCTTTATTAAGTCGGACCATTTTAAACATTTAGGTAACTCTTACCCAACTTGTCTCACCAAGATAACAAAATTCACCCAGCTATGGCTAAAACTATATTAGTATGATATAGGCCTTGACAAGTGTTTAAAATGGATGGCACGAGGCTTAAAATTTAATAGAGGGATTTTATTCATTTTTAGTGATTTTATGTAAACAATGAAATATCATATATTTTATTGATTTGTTCAATCACTAAACAATTTGGAAATTTTTATACTATTCACTAATAAAAGAATTTCCATGCGCTAGGATTAGTTAGGCGGTGGTTCTGCTGACCGGTCAGTGGATGAGGGAACAGGGGGCCGCGCCCCCTTTTTTTTTCGGAGACGAATTTCAATTTCGAAAGTTAAAATTCGCTACAGAAAATCATATTTTTCGCTGATTTTATCATCCTAAATTAACCCCTTAATTTATCCGAAATTAAGTCAATTAAAACATTTTTAATTAACTCGAGCCCACATCTAACTAATCATCTTATCCTAATCCAATTACGACTTAAGATATTTGAATCTTAGCATATCAACAATAACAAAATACTCCATATTTATCTCCTATCCAATAGGGATAACAAAACTGATTTTGCTAATATCTCCTAATCTAATTTGTTATCTATCTCTTATCAAATAGAAATTTCATAACAGAATAGATATAGCGAGATAAATAAATAATTTCAAAAAATAATTATTCGCGATTTCGGTCCTCATCCTAATAATTACAAACATGTAATTGAATCATGAACTACTATCCCAATCGAACCTAATCATATTAGTTTCGAATTAATATTAAGACTTATACAATTTAAGAAACTTAAAACAATGTAACCTAAATATGCATACCGAATTACAGAGATTTCATATATGCAACAATACACGAAAAATAAAGATTATACCTAATGGTGTCTTTGATCACAGAACACGAAATTCAATTCATTAAATTTATTCGAAATTACATTACATGGTTATTAGCATGTACGAAACCGATTTCAATTAAATCACGAATATATGTATCATATACAAAAAACATGATAATAGATATCACAGAAAACTTATGTATATCACATATACATCAACTATTAACATGCTTTCAATCATATATCATGTATATATCAAAAGAAAACATGCAATGAATTTAATTGCATCGAACTCGAAGGCTCTGATACCACTGTTGAGTTTTGGGGGTTCATTCGTAGCGGATATTACAAAACAATTTTGAAAAAACCCCAACAGGATTCGAATCTAATTTCATTAAAAACGTTTAAACCATGAAAACTTAATCATACCTCAGTCGCATATACCTTTCTGAAGGTTGATCGATCTCTAAGGCGCTGCCAACGATGAACGCCCTCTACCTGCAGTCCACACACGAACGACGGCCTAGACTTGAAGTGCTAGTTTCGAGAGAATACCAAACCTTTTTGTTTCTCTCCAAAACGATCCAAAGCATACCAAAAAATCCTAATCGTTTCTGAAATGAAAATAGAGTTTCGGCCCTTAATCTTTCATACGTGTGTTCTAACTTAAAGCGTCTATTTATACAACCCTTGTATATAGACGATTAAGTAAATTACACACATACCCCTACTTAAAGAAGTATAAGTGTAATACATCACAAGGACGTATCTGTCATAAATGTTTTCATATAAAAATTATTTTTCTGAATCATCTTAAAATCTCGCAAAACCATTCCTAGTGTGCAACCTAATAGGCTCAAACAACGTTGGCAGTGTACCAAAACACATTTTGGTATACAAGTCATAAGCGGCCTCTAGTAAGACATTATGACTACCCAAGTTGTACGAATATCAAATCGATACAAGCTAATCAATAATGTATATAACATTTTTTGTCACACGATATCCTTTTGATTAAATATAGGACATGGAATTGTCATCCAACATGTTTAATTGTACTAGTCTCGATCTCTAGGTGGACTGAAAACATCCAAGTGACATTGATCAATATCAATTAACTTAGACTAGGCCTTTTAACAGTCTAACACATCGAGGGATCCATTGGATATCTCTCTTTATATGAGAGGGAAAAATTCTATCTCGATTACACAACTTCATCACATTGCTCACACAGTAACCAATCACAACCTTTATAATCGTCTGGTAAAAGATAATGTTCGATTGTGTCAAATTACTGTGTTCCTAATGTTGAAGTCTCTGGTAATCTCAAGTGAGAGGACTGAAAAATATACATATCATGAGAAACAACTATGACTTAATCCATTTGATGTTTTATAGCGGGTCGGTCCTGTACTCGTGATCTTGATTCGTATCCCTATACGTATAATCATCATATGATCATCAATCAAGACTCACACTAGTCTTATTTCATTATAGTTCCAGTATAATGATCGACTAGGGACATTTAGGATATTTCTGTAAATACCCATGGATCTTATTATAATGTAAACATGCAAATTAATTATAATAAACAACAAATGAAATCCTCTATTTTATTAACTAAAAGTATTCATAAAATACATTAATGGATTGATCTAGGGCACATGCCCCAACATCTCCCACTTGCACTAGGGCCAATCATACATGCATCTAATGCCTAATGATCTAACATGACCATCATGTTTTGCTTATGGAATAGCTTTTGTCAATGGATCCGCAACGTTGTCTTCAGTAGGCACTCTGCAAATCTTTACGTCTCCTATCTCAATAATTTCTCTGATGAGATGAAAACGCTTAAGTATATGTTTGGATCTGTGGTGTGATTTACGTTCCTTGGCCTATGCTATTGACCCGTTATTGTCACAATACAAATAAAGAAGGTTAGCAATACAACTAGTTCAAAAATGAACTTTTTGATCCAAACTGCCTCCCTTATTGCATCAGACGCTGCAATATACCGATCTTCTGTTGTAGAATCAACCACAGTCTCTTGCTTCGAACTTTTCCAGCTTACTGCACCACCATTCAAAGTAAACACATATCCAGACTTCGATCTAAAATCATCTATATCAGTTTGAGAACTTGCATCTGTGTAACCATTTACAAACTAGATCATTATCAAAACCTCCATTGACCAAGAACACTACCTTAGTCCTTCTTAAGTATTTAAGAATGTTCTTTACTACTATCCTGTGACTCTCACCAGGATTTGACTGATATCTTCTTGTAGTGCTCAAAGGATATGATACATCAGGTCGAGTGCACAACATGGCATACATGATAGATCCAATAGCTGATGCATATGGAATCTTATTCATACAGTCTCACTCATTGTCTTAGGACATTAAATCTTGCTGAGACTTATGCCATGAGACATTGGCAACAATCCTCTTTTAGAGTCTTACAAACTAAACCTATTCAGCACCTTGTCTATGTAAGCACTCTAACTTAGACCGATTAGCCTCTTAGATCTATCCCTATAGATCATTATCCCTAGGATATAGGCTGCATCTCATAAGTCTTTCATTGAGAAACACTTCCCTAACCAAGACTTGACATTCTGCAATGTTGGGATGTCATTTCCAATGAGTAATATATCATTAACATAAATACCAAAAAAACAACTACACTCCCACTGACCTTCTTGTAAACACAAGGCTCATCTTCGTTCTTAATAAAACCAAAATCCTTAATTGCTTCATCAAAACGAAGATTCGAACTCCGAGAAGCTTGCTTTAATCCATAAATGGATCTTTGAATCTTGCGTACCTTCCTATAATTCTCAGGATATACAAAACCTTTAGGTTGTGTCATATACACGTCTTCAAGCAGTTTTCCATTAAGAAATGTTGTTTTTACATCCATTTGCCATATTTCATAGTCATAATATGCAGCAATGTCAATTAAAATTCTTATGGATTTAAGCATGGCTACTAGCGAAAAAATCTCATCATAATCAACACCTTGAGTCTGCCTGAAACCTTTTGCTACAAGTCTTGCTTTAATGTTTTCAGTCTACCTAAAAATTGAGACTACGATTGAACATTAAAAGTGATTTTTTCGTTTCTTATCTTTAATTAAATGATATCATACGAAAAAAATAATATGATATAAACTGTCGAGTAGGTTGTATTGATTTTGATCTTTTTGTAATTTGAGTAATAGTAATGTCTTGTTAAAGACCGCTTATGAATCATGTACCAAAATGGTTTTTGTTTACTACCAACGTTGCATGAACCTATTAGGCTGCATAGAGAGAATGATTTTGCAACAATAAACTTTATACGATAAAATCCGTATCATAAAACTCATTATGACGATCCCCAATTCCTATAACTAGGGCCATCCAGCCTAAACTATCGCCAAACCCTTCGAGATAACCCACCAAGTCGAGCGATGATCTAGTAAGCCTTAACCTGAGAAAATAATATACGACAATCTACCCAAAACTACTAATACATGAATAGCTTAGAAATAAAAGTTTTCTAAGTCTATTAGGTGCAGAAATGAAGTAGAAAGTCTTACAAAAGTTTAACAACTAACCTAAGTAAAATCTCCTGTTTATTACATAATGTCTCCAAATAAATAAAAAATATAAGTAAAACGACCTCGCAAATAAGAAAAGAGCTTCTACGCTGGAGTAGCAGCTGAGGTACCCGGAGTAACAGGTGAGGTACCTGGAGTGGAAAAATAGTGGGGAAAGTAATATTTCAATGGTCTCAATAAAACAAAAGCCTACTTTACCCTCAATCATCCAAGTAATACCTAATACGTAGTAACTAGCATGAACAAGGTTATTAATCAGTTCCTACTATCATTCCGTGCATGAAAGGATAATATAAACAAGCATACTATATAATGCAAGACATAAAGAAAACAAAGCCTAAATAAGAAAGTCAATGAGATAATAATGATAACATGAATGTCGTAGAGTCAACGAAATGGAAAATAATACAAGTGTGTGATGGGACAACCAACTAGCTTCAGAGGTGTCATAAATGGCCCGACTTCAATAGATTAGTCTCTATACAACCAATTGGATTCAATATTATCTAACCCACCCTCGACAGATTGGTGTTCAAGCATAGCGGAGAGAGGTGACTGGTGGCCGCCGGCTCTCCAGTTTGAGATACCAGTTCAATTTGTATAATCCAAGCACATTAGTTCCATATGCATTTATAGATATAGAGCTTAAAGATTAAGATGAAATGTAAAGACAAGATATGTTCAACTTGATTCCAACAGGATATCAACAATTCACTATCAAGAACTCTAGCATAAGTAATTGCATGGAATTATTGAAAATAAAGCAAACCCCACTTACCTCGAAGCGTTGTTATCTTAACCAATCCAAGCTAAGAAGTTCCTCTCTGATTCTTCTTGTGTCTATATTAGTATAGGTTTACGTTTGTGTTATAAGTATGTTTGTTTGAGGTAAGTTTACTCAAACTCGTATTAATATCTTGAAAAAGATGTGAAAGCCTTTTCGAATACTACGATGACAACGATTTTCAGGGTTAGTTACTACTGCCACGACTGTCCTGACATTATATCTCTATTAAAATATGGTTAATTTTGAAAACATCAAAATAATTTCATTTTGAAAAATAGACCAACACCTTCCTAGCCTCGTATGTTTTACCCACAGAGTACTAGACGAGATCAATGTGTTCCAAATCAACAAACCAAAATTATGATCCTGCGATTCGCCAGTGTTGTACATTGTATCTCATGACATTGAGAGATCGATGGGCTCGTATCGTTATTCCTAGTCGGCACTTTGGCTAGCACTATATCGCCTATAAGCAAGGTGCTGACGCAATGCTGGGCTTGAACTCATAATTCCAGAAGTGAAATTCAGAACCTAAATTCTCCAATGACACACGCCGACCATCAAGGGTCCATACCCAATCAAAACAGCAATAAAATAAATGTTTTAAAACAACAAAATACTTCCATTATTCACATTCAAGATCCAAATCTAATCAATCATTAAATCATGGATTTATATACTATTTTGAATCAAAATACAGGTACAAGATTTGAATCCCCAAATCAATACAAAAAACAGTAAAGACAGGGCAGAGATGAATTAAATCAAACTTCAAATATCATGATTCATCTCCTACATAACCCATGACACGTGTCGAGCGTGGCAATAATTTTTCATATTTTACTATTAACTTGTAGCAGTGGTAAATGGGATATCATCTCCACAGAGATTTTTGAAATCTCAAAAGAAAGTAGTTTTTTTTCTTATTTTTATTAATTTACTTAATCTAATTAAATGGGAATTAAATTATTAAATAACTAACAACTATGATTACTAACTTAAATAACCAAATTAACTAAATTAATCTAAGCAATTCAAGGTCAAATTAAACTAAATAATATTCAAATTCAATTCAATATAAATAAACAAACATCTAAAGAAACCCCAACTAAATAAAATAATATATATTTGGATTACTTTTAAACACTTGAACATAATATCACTTCATACTATAATTATAATCACAAAATAAGAAATCTTGGAATCATTAAATTGTAGTTCATAATAGGTTGATAGCCTTTAGCCATTCACCGATTTTCTTTATTTAATGGAAATGCAACATTCTTATCATTGTAAATTTACCTATTAGATAGAATGCAATACCATAGAAATACAATAGCATTAAGTTCATTGAAAATCATGCCTAATCTAAACCAATATTACCAAAGCTGCATAATAAACAACTTAGAATACAATCACCTATAACATCCACTTGAAAATACCATATAGATTAATCCTAGTTAATCTTTCTATAATTATTTTCAATAACTATAAACATAGATATATAATTATAGTATCTCATAACACATTTAAAACTATGCATGCAATACTAATCTCCTTTAGTTATAATACGCAAAACTTGTTAATTTCGTGATTGATGTGTATGAATAGATTTAAAGCATTAAGCACATGATTCCTTAACAATAACTATTTAGCAATCCAAAATATATTACATTTTTTAGGGTTTGTTTAGATTGATAGATTACTAATTCATGCTGAAAATAAACAATGCGTAAATATAATTAAAAGACATAATGAATAAATAAATACCTTAATATAAATCAAAGTTCCAAAGTATTTTCAAACATAGAGAAGAAAACTAATATAGAGCAAAAGGAAAGCAAAAAAAAAGATTTATGAGAGTTATTTCGAAGCTCTCTGGCATTTTTATAGTTTCCTTACATATACATATCATAGACAAACTCAATTTCTTCATAGTAATCTAAAAAATCCACAATCGACCTTAGAGATTTCTCAACGATTACTAACTTATACACAAATCGCTGAGGAAATCACTGATTTTAGTTCTCAGTGCTCCACCGATTCTGCTAATGATTTATTGTTCATTCTCTAATTCATTGTGGATTCTCTAGCCTTCTTTTGCTGCGAATTTAGATAGCAATTCCTCGTCTTATTTCAAATCGCTAGCTAATCACATATGTATTTTTCTAGTTTACCGTTTTGATTTTCTTTCTCTTTTCTTCTATTTCTTCATTTTCCTATTTAAAACTTGAAATCACAAAAAAGATAATACATAGTGTAATATTATCATTTATGCATAAAACCAATCTAACTTACACAATAAAATGTGTCTAACTATTTACTAGTCAAATACCCCTAAAAATCAACACTTTGTTGTCCTATGCAAAGGAATACTCTTAATCATATTCTCTTTTCATTCTTATATACTAATGTCAAACTAATTCATCTTGACTTAAAATAAATTTTAAAATAGAAGTGATTTTCAAATGAAAATATATATTACCCACAAGTAAATGTAAGTGATGACAGAAAAGAATGATTTAGAGAAATTAAAACATCCCTTAATGATAACTCAACCTCTTAATGTAACACTCTTTAGAATTTAAAGGTCATTGTCAAGGCTAGTGCATAACATATGTTTTCTCAATGTCCAATGACAAGCATCATGCTTATGATAACTAATATAGAATCTCAAAATACAAAAACCACTAGATTAGTCTTAATTTTAGAAAATAATTTATAATATTACCACAATCAAAATCAATAGGAACTTTGCCAAGATACTAATGAATGCCTTTTAAAACTTATTAGATTAAGAAATACTTCATTCAACTCTAGCTTCAAATTCTCGAGTTAAATCTTTTCTTTTGAAGAGTTTAAGAACGTCCATATTTTTCATCTCTCATTCTTTTTCTTCTACTTCATTCTAATTATTATTATTTTTACCATATTTCTTTTACTTTTACTTAAACTTTTGAGTCCCTGCACCATTTCCTTTAGACATTCTCATATTTTCCCACTATAAAATCCCTGCTACATTTCCTTTGGAATCTATAAGACTCTATATATTTTTTATAAACTCTTGTTAACACTTCTCACTTTCCATTAAAACCAAATAAAACATTCCTTCTAACATATAGAAACTCATCAGTTTCCAACCCATTTCTTCTTTCAATTGTGGCATAATAGTTTTTCTTGACATATACTATAAAAATACTTAACCAATAGCTTTTGTATAATATGATTCTTAGAAATCTATCTTGTTCATCTTGCACTATTGTTTCGATCTTCAACCTATTATCATGACTAATACAAGGCATTCAATTAAGTGTATATATCAACTAGTAAAGTTTAAAAAAGGTAAAAAATTGATTCATTCTATCATAAAATTCACTTGGGTAGTAAAATATCACTTCAATTCAATATCTATTATATATTCATTTTCATTCTTTTTCTAACTAAAAATAAAGAAAAATGAAATTCATACTTAGTTGATTTCAGAAGAAATTTGAAAAAAAAAATATCAACTCTCTTCAATATCAGATCAAAAGCAATTCTGAACTTTTCTTCTACCTTTCTTTCATTTCGTTTCCATCAATGTCATACTTCTTCTAAAATACCCCCAAACTCATTCTAAAACGTATCCTCAAGGTTTAAAAACGAAGTCTGATTCTCAACATAACAAATATACCACGTGAAGTACAAAAATTGATAAAATCATAAATTTGGCGATTAAGAATTAATCTAATTTAAGAGTACAATAAGGCAGAGTGCATAAAAATCTAATGAATAAATATAACCATTATATTAGAAATGAATTAATTATCATAACCGACACTAAATAAAGGAATTCTCAAAGTATCACTTAGAGACAGTGAAAATAAAATGGAATAAGGGAATCAATGTTGGTGTCAGGAAAATACATCGTCATCGTCCTCTATTAGGTCAATCCTCTAGGACACATGACTCATAGCGGGGTCATAGAGATGGAATTCCTAATATGATAATGTCGGAATATTAAGATTATTGCTAAGTGGTAATCTTATTTGTGTAGATGATACATGAAACTGTACGACTCCTTGATGTCTATTTCTCTAGGACATCATATGCTCTATTATGTGGATGTTGCTTGCTGAGGCTCTCTAGTTCTTAAACACCAATTCTTGATTATAGAGAGTGGTCATCTATTGCGCAAAATTGCACTCATGAAAACCAACTTCGATTCTTCCATGTACAATCCGTCATAATCTCTAGCAGGCTACTCCACGTTCGGATCATTTCTAGTTTCTGATATCTCTTCCAAGATTCTCCTCGTGTCATCTCTAATTTTCTCTCTTCTTGGTTTATCTTCTAGCTATTTTAACCCTTTCTCTCTCATCCTCTGTGTCTTCATAACCATTTAGTCTTTCCTATCTCTCTAGAACCTCATCAGTGATGGTCTTATCTTGTAAAACATCCATGTCGAGGCCTCTCATGTTCACTTGGTCCATCTAAAAAAAGGCCTTAATTATCAAGGGGAAAGGAATTCCTTCATTTTTCATGGTGATGATGGCACTCCTAATCGATTCATAAATTATTTTGCTAATATCTAAGTATCCTATTCCTATAGCAATATGGTAAAGTAGAGCGACCTTGTAGTTCACTATCTCTTAATACTGCAGGCTCGGTGTAAGTTAGCATTGATGAAATAACACTAATATTTAATGGTTTTTCTAAAAGGGTTTTGTACTTATGTGTTTGGGATACCCCTTTATATCAAAAATAAATCCATCTCCATGGATTTCCTTTAAACCACTCCTTATTGTCAAGGAGGGGAAATAGTATATGATTCCATACTCGAGTTTAGGGTACTCGTCGTTTTGTTTTTAATGAGACTTTGGTAATCCAAAATACTAGTTTATTCTTGCTGCGGAATAGTCCACTATGCTTCCTCAATTTTGAGACTCGGTCTTACTTTTATTTCAATATTTATTGGCGTAAAACTTTTTAACTAAGGCTTCACAACCCCATTCACTAAGAACATCTTTTAGGTCTAGGCGGTTGTAATCCCTAGTCAGTAAACCCCAGTTTTTTGCCTCCATGGAGTCTAGCATCCTAGGCCTAGACTTCAATTTGTTCTTCAAATTAAATCCCCTCCATTATTCCTAAATTTCTTGTATGCTTTTTCATTGAAAAAATTTTCATTCCACAGTTCATAGTTTTTCTACCTTATCGATATATTTTCTTCAACTTCATCATCCTCTTCCACATAATAATCCTCAATGTTGTAACTAAATGAAGAAGGTGGAGTAGGTTCTCTTTGCGATCTAATCCTAAGTGTGTCCAAAGATATTAATATAGGTTGGATTTAGGAAACTTTGGACTTCGTTTTCTATTTCTCTACCAACTTTCCTTACCATTTCTCTTATCATGAATTTTTACCTTTGCAACCTCTAGCCATTTTGAATATTGTAAGTGAAAGAATTAACTTGTAAAATCATTTGGAACCGAATTTGTTGGAAAAGGATTTGATGGCATTAAACTTATCTATCAAGAATAAGAAATCATCGAGAAAAGTATTTTGAAATTGAAAGTTTGAAATTTATATGAATGTTGTTGATAAAATAACATTGGGAACAACAAACCTTGTATGTAATTCAAATCAATCGATAAATATTTATAAAAAACCCCAAACTTATTTGAGACTTAGCAAAAAATTAGCTTGCGTATATAATTCAATCTACTTGCCATATATAAGAAATAGTTCCAAAATATGATAGTAATAAACGAATCATCACATCACTCCCATATTATTATTATTATTATAGAAATCGTTCGATATCAAAACCATTTAAGACTAAAATTTGAAATTGAGTTCATATCCTGATAATCAATCCAAAACCGACTAAAAATAAAAAAATTGATCCAAAAGATGTTAGGGGTTTAGTTGATTAACTTCATGAAAGTAATTCTTTCAAGTGTGAGACTCAAAACTCATCTTTATGACACTCCTCTAAGCTCCAATACAAACTCCATTGCTGAAGCCCTAGGTGGCTCTACAATCTCAAAACTCACCTCGTTTTGGATTGAATGTATGAAGATTGAGGAGGGAATCACTGAAATACACTAAAATTAAGCTTTGGAAGTTTGAATCTAGTCAAAAATTGATCTCTTGACCAAAAGGTTGTAATGGTTTGTAAGTGTGAAGGGTTTAAATGTGGTAATTTAAGGTTTCTATTTTTAAAAGTCGAATTATTCTCAATGAATTAGAGTTTAAGTGGTTTTGTTGAGGAATCACTGATGAAATTCCTGGAAATGAGCATCAGTGGCTCGGTGATTTTCCCACCGATTTCTAGCTGTAAACTTGATTTTGTAAGAAATCGTTGACTTAAATTTGCACTAATAATTTTGCATACTGCTGCAGGTTTTCTCAGCGATTTCTAGTACAAACTGAAAAAGCTGGGAAATCTCCATCTAGAGTTTTTACTATTTTTCCAATTAAATATATTTTCCCATTTAATTATTGCATAAATATTGAATAAAGGTAGAAATATTAAAAAAATTTAGGGTTTTTCCAATTATATCGAGCTTAATAATTGTTGGGTTCTTCTTTTTCTTCTTCTTATTTTTCGTAAATTTAAGTTCCTCTATGTTATTATTCTCAATATTGTTTGATTAACCCTCCATTCTTAGGTTATTATTTGTTGATTAAAAGTATGTTCACCTTGCTTGATCATGGTCTTAGCAGTTCCATCGTCCATTATTATTGCGTTAATAACATATATTTCAGCTTTATAATGATTTAATTCTAAAGATTCATTATCCTTAGTTTGATCATTATCAAATTCATCATATTTCTCATAGATATCTTCATCATTGAAACGAAAAAAGACAATTTAATTTCAAACTCTATATACATTGTTCCTTCAAAAATATCTAGTTTTGTTTTAGTTGTTTGAAAGAATGGTCTTCCTAAAAGTATAGATGGGGACTTAGCTGATATTAAGTCTCTCATTTTCATAACATAGAAGTAAGTGAAAAAAATTAAGTCATTTACTTCGACTAAGATATCTTCTAGTAAATCATAGGGTTTAATAAATGGTATTGTCAGCTAAAGTAAGGTTAATAGGTGTATTAGTTAATAAACCTATTTTCATTGACTCATATAATTTGAGTGAAATAACGTTTATTAATGCTCCAAGATTACACATAGTAAAATCGATTAAAGAAATTCCTATGGTGATAGGGATTCCAAACATCCCTGGGTCAGAACATTTTTAGGTATTTTCTTTTTAATTAAAACATACACTTTTTGTCCTAAGTTTTCCTTAGATTCTTCTAAAGATTTGTCTTTTAATTCAAAGAATTCTTTGAAAACTTCATCATAGTTATAAATTTTCATAATTGATTCCATTAATGTTTTATTGATTTCTATTTTTCTAAATGATTTAATAATTTTTTCATTGATTTTTTCCCTCCCTAGAATCAGCTAATCGTTATGGAACGATAGAATATGAACACATATCTTCATTCAAGTTATTAAAAACCATATCATTTTTATCCTTATCAATTAATTCAAACTTTTGTAAAGATTTTCATATGTTTCAACTCTGGCTAAATACCACGAGTACAACCTTCTAGGAAAAAGTGTATATTTCAATTGTTCAACCATCCATTTACTAGTAAGGATGATATTAGCTATCATTTCTTCTTCTTCATCTTAAATAGTCTTATGAACCTTCTTTTTATTACTTTGCTTAGGTGTCTTGCCAATTATAGTTGTGTCTTTCTTATAACTAAATATAACATTAACCTGTGTTTGATTAGTAGGAGCAATATTGGCTTGAGTAGGTGTTTTAGCTTGACTAGTCTATTGAGCACTTAACCTATTTATTTGTAAATTCATTAGCCTTAATTGGTATTTTAATTTTATAATGTTAGTGTCAGTCTTAATTTGATTAAAAGAAATCAGTGTAAAGTTTTAATGACTTCGACTCATAAAGTTATGCAGTATTTGCTCCAAATTTGGATTCATAGATTGATTATTTCATTGAGGTTGTTGATTGAGTATATGTCGTATCTAAGCTCTTAGTCTATAGGTGTTATAATTCTGATTTTAAGGACCATAACTAAGATCCAGATTCGGTCTTCCAGGATAATAAGTATCAATAGTATATAGATTTATGAGGGGACCAAAAAATTAATTTATCATTGCACTAACCTCTTCAATATTTTCTTCTTGTGGAGTAGGACACGCATCCATAGGATGTGTAACCTCATTACATAATTCACAAGCCTTAGCTTGATTAGATCTATCGTTAACTAATAGCTTAACCATCTTATATAATTCATCAATTTTATTATCGGTTGTGTTATTTGTTTTACTATCTACTTTATAGAGTTTCTTTCTTGAAGATTTAACTTTTTCACTATATCGTTTAAACTGTTTTGCCATTTTATTAATTGCTTCTTTTGAAAGAGTAGGTGTTGTCTCAAAAAAAGATCCACCACATAGTATGTCTAGTAGTCTTCGTTCAAAGTGATTGAGTCCTTCATAAAAATATTCTAATAAAGCTCTTTGAGCATATCCATATTATTGAGAAAAAAATAGTCTTTGAAATATATCCCAAAATTCATTGAAGGTTACATTATCTTTCATCTTAGTAGTTGTGAATTGCTTTTTATAGGAACTATTTTTTTTAGTAGGCATATGTTCATCTAAGAAAGCTTCTAACATTTGAGTCCATGTAGTTATCAAATCTTATGGAAGATAGGACAACAAGTCTTGTGCTTGATCTTCAAAGCAAAAGGAAAAGCCTTAAGTTTGACTTGTTCTAAAGTTCCTCCTTTCAGTTTCATTCCATAAATTTTATGTTGATACTCCCTTTGGAATTGATGTGGGTTTTCATTGTCTTTACCGTAGAAGTTAGGAAAGGCACTAATAAATCCAAATCTAAGTTCAAATTTACGAAATTCATCGAGGTATGCTATGACCATAGGCTCATAAGCTGTAACATTTTAATTTGCTTTTCTAAAAGTGAGTTCTCTATTATTATTGATAACTCTATTATCATTATTATTTTTAATGGCATTTTCATGAATAGCATTATTATTTTCTTCCATCCTATTAGCTAAATTTCCCCTAAGTTGTTGTTGTCTTCAACTCCGATTAAAAGTTCTATTTAATTCAGGATTAAACGGATGTAATGATCTTGTTGAATAAATAAGACAAAGTGTGTGGACCATACAATGTCTTGAATCCTCTAAAATTCCTTGGCAACGACGCCAAAAATTGACGCGCGTCGAGCATAGACAATATTTTTTTGTATTTTACTATTAACTTGTCGTGCTGGTAATGGAGATATCATTTCTACATAGATTTTTGAAATCTCAAAGGAAAGTAATTTTTTTCTTTTTTTTATTAATTTTGTTAATCTAATTAAGCGGGAATTGAAATATTAAATAACTAATAACTATGATTACTAACTAAAATGATGAAACTAACTAAATTAGTCTAAACAATTCAAATTGAAACTAAACTAAATAATGTTCAAATTCAATTCAATATAAATAAACAAAACCCTACTAAACAGTATAATATATATTTGGATTACTTTTAAACACTAGAACATAATATCAATTCATATAATAGTTATAATCATTAAACATTGAATCATTAAACCCTACTTCATAATAAGTTGATAGCCTTTAGCCGACCATCGATTTTTCTTAATTCAATGGAAATGCCACATTCTTATTATTGTAAATCTACCTATTGGGTAAAATCGAACACCATCAAAATGTGATAACATTAAGTTCAACGAAAATCATGTCTAATCTAAGCCAATATTATTGAAACTGCATAATAAACAACTTAGAACACAATCATCTAGAACTTCTACATGGGAAATTCCCTATAGATTAATTCTAGTTACTACTTCTATAATTGTTATCAATAACTAAAGACATACATTCAGAATGATAATATCACATAACACATTTGCAACTACGCATGCAATATTAATCTCTTTTAGTTGTAATATACGAAAATAACTTGTTAATTCCGTGATTGATGTATATGAATAGATTTAAAGCATTAAGCATATGATTCATTAATTATAATTATCTAGCAATCCAAAATATATTACATTGTATAGGGTTTGTTTAGATTGATAGACTACTCACTAATGTTGAAAATAAACAATGCATAAATATAATTAAAAGACATAATGAATAAATTAATAGTTTTATATAAACCAAAGCTCCAAAATATCTTCAAACATAGAAATGAAACTAATATAGAGAAAAAGGAAAGCAAAAAGATAGAATTAGGAGAGTTATTTCGAAGCTCTCTGCGCTTTCTTATAGTCTCCCTACGTATACATGTCTTAGATAAACTCAAATTCTTCATACTATTAAAAATAACTTGTAACCAACCTTAGTGATTTTTCAGCAATTCCTAACTTATAAACAAATAACTGAGTAAATCACTAAGTTTATCTCTTAGTGATCCACCGATTCAACTAGCAGTTTATAGTTCATTCTCTAATTTGCTATGGATTCGCCGACCTCTTCTACTACCAATTTAGATAGTGATTCCTAGTGTTAGTTCTAATTGTTGGCCAATCGTCAGTGTAATTTTTCTGTTGACTCTTTTGGGTTTCTTTCTATTTTCTTCCGTTTCTTCATTTTCTTATTTAAAATCTAAAATCACAAAAACAAGAGAATACTTGGTGTAATATCATTATTTATACTAAAATCAATCTAAATTAGACTATAAAATGTATGTAATTATTGATCTGTCAACCCGAAACAACTATATGAATCAAAAGAGTGGATTAATAAAGAAGAAATTGAGTGATTTAACTAACCTTGGTGAAAACTTGATTGAGTTCCCTCTCTTCCATCAAATCCACCAAGAAAAGTCTCTTAGGGTCTCTTCTCAATTCCTTTACATAGTGTTTTCAAACTAAAAGTGGTTTTAAGCCCTAATTTAGTTTAAATAGTTAGTTAATACAATTAAGGTTATGTTGACCAATCACAACCCTGCATCTCATCTTGATGGACTTAAGTTATAATATGATCCTAATGTCCTTATTTAATCCATTCATTTTTTTGTTTTACAAAAATACCCTTTTTATATTTACAATCCCTGCCATTATGTTTTTTTTAAATCATCTAACAAGTCATTTAAGTATTTTCTCCATCACTTGGGCTAAGTTTCACACTTAAGTTAACTAGCATTATATAATACACATTAATCACACCATTTCATAATTATCATGCATATTTACGAAATTAACATTGATAAAGGGAAAACTTATCCTAGTCGAGATCCGAGGCATCACTGCCCCTATGGTATATTATACTAATACCACTTTAAGTAAAGGTATAATGATAATTCAATTACCGGGATTTATACAAAGGTTTTAGAAATAGGCATGTTAAGTAGATTCGCATTTCGTGAGAAATTAGGGTTGGAATCTATTTCTCGTTTTTAGAAAAATGACTTAAATTTTTCTGCCTTCAGGAGTTTTAAGGAAAAAAATAAAATTATTTTTGTGTTCACTCTCAAGCTACCAATCAGAATCTCAATTTCATGTATGAATTTTTGATAGAGGATGTTCATTTTTCGTAGCATTTTGAAGATCGATCAGCATAATGAAGCAAACTAACGATTGAGGTATGACTTAATTTTGTTAATCGATTAAATGGAATTAAGATTTAATCATGTTGAGGTTTCGAAAATAAAAAATTTAAAATTCTTGCTGTATTTTGAACCCTTAAAACCCATTAGTCCATTGAACGGCCGAGGGGACCATCATCTAACTAATCATAGCACAATGAAATTCCTCTATTGGCGAATAATATTTAAATCTCCTAACTTGTTTAATGATTTTACAAACATGAAAATATATGAGACTTTTCCAATTCTTATTGGGTGGAAAAACAAAATCTTTGTTCCAATGACTGAATGAAAGGAGTATACCTCATAGGCAGAAATTAATGAAAGATTTATTGATAAGTCTTTCCCCTAGTGAAGTTCAATGAAAGGAAGCTGGAAATCAATTAATTCAAACAAGAAGATGCCGAGTCTCTTGGTGAGGCTAGAGAAAGATTTAAGGAGATGTTGAGGAGATGTCCATGACATGGATATGTAAAATGGGCACAACTCCAGATTTTTTATTGTGGGATGAACCAAAGTATAAGAACTCTAGTAGATGCCGTAGCAGGTGGTTCCCTACTAACTAAGGATAAGGATGGAACATTGGATCTCCTAGATCTTATGTCACAGAACTCTACAACCGGTAATCGTTCCACGATGAGGAACTATCAGGCATATATAAGGTTGATTCTCAAGCTACAATAATGGCAAAGCTCCAAATAAGACAACAAAGTCCACGAGTACAGGAGATACAACAACCCATTAATCACCAAGCCATGGTGGTTAACCAAATGGAAATGCAGTAAGGAACAAAATATGAATATGTAAACAACTTCAGGCTAAAAGGAATGACAGCTTAAAGGTTTTATCAAGGACACAACAACAAGAACTTCTCGTATGGAAATCCTGATAATGCACTTAAGTTACTACCATGCTTCAATCAACAAGTCCAAAAGAGGAAGCTAGGACAGAGTGAGGAGATGACTTCATTGAAGTCAATTGAGAAACTCTTGCATGACATGGACATAAGAAATAGGGAACACTACGAGAAGCATGAGAAAGAGATGGAAGGAGTGAAGCAATCCATAAAGAGGATGGATGATGAAAGATCATAATCCATCAAGAATTTATAACGATAGATTGGTCAGTTAGCCATTGCTTTGAACCCAAGTTAAGAAGGGCAGTTTTTGACTAACATGATCACTAATCCAAAGGAGAACGTTAGTGCTATTTATATGATGAGCACTTTAGCAACGAGTGAGAAAAAAGACAAGAGCAAGTGATGTACTAGCCAGAAAAAGTCAACACTTTTGCTATAAAGAAGCCTGAAGAGATGCATGAGAATGGAATAAAAGTAAAGCAAGATGAACTCAAAGTATTCAAGCAAAAAATAATCGATGCCATGAGGAACAATAAAAAGGTGATGAAATAATGGAAAGCCAAGCAAAAAAGATGAAATAAAGAAACGCCGAAAGGCAATAGCATCAAGGTAGTTCGAAGGAAGTCGAAACCAAAGTTCAACTTCATACCGAGACTTCAACCAATCAAAATGAGATATCCTGGAGAAATTTGCGTACCAATAAGCATGAATGGGACCACTTTAGAAATGTCTTATATGATATGAGAGCTTCAGTCACTATCATGTCAATAATGGACATGTTGCACACCGATTTGAAGATCAATTGTCCCTATATGAATAATTTGCAAGTAATTGATGGCAAGTTGATACCTACTATAGGAAGAGTCTTGAATGTGCATGTGAAAGTGGGTAGATTTACATTCATTAAGGACTTGGAGTTTATAGATCACAACATGAATGATGATGTGTCTATGATACTTGGGATGCCATTCTTGAACACTACCAATTCAAACTTATATACAAGAAAGAAGATCATAATGAGTATCGACGAGAATGATGATGCAAAGAAGATAATCTTTACTGATGGAGAAGAAGTGCATCTAAATGGGAATGACGTTATTAACTCTGATTTATGATTGGAGTATCTCGATTTAGACGCACACTAAACTAGTGAATGGACGTCAGGCTAATGACATTTAACAAGTCATAAATTATATATTTCGTGCATTTTAGTATATTTTATATGGTAAAGTCTCGTAAATATAGTTTTAATAGCTTATATTTGTCTGTTTTAGGTTATTAAGGAGTATAATTGAAACGAGGCAAAAAACAGTGTAAAATGCATATATAATAGTCCTATATTAGATTTACTTTGAAAAATGTATTCCACGGATCTCGAGGAGGTGAATTAGGGCCCAAAAGGCTGATGTGACATGATGATGATGTGGCATCAGTGATTTGGACATGTGATGATGTGGAAATGAGCTATTAGTGGAGTGATGGGTTCTATGACATGTTTGCATGGCCCCTGCAAAGGTGGCATAGGCTATGTTCCAATATGTCAGAATTCAAAATAGTTAATGTATGTCTTTAAAGAACTGTGTTTGATGAAGATCAAGTGAATTAGGTTGATTTTGTCAACTATTGAAGTCATCATGAGTAAAATTGAGATGTGCATGAGGGGAGAATTGATCCCTGGCATTTAAAAATCGTTGAGGAGTCCTATCCATCTAGGCTACTTAGCCATTTTAGATGAAAAGCAAAGATTTTAAATATATTCCAAATTAAAGCGATTGAGAAAGTAAAGGAGAATAAATGGGGAGTTGTGGGAATCGAACCCGAGTCTCATCCAAACTCACACATGCGCCTAACCAACTAAGTCGGATGTTAGAGTTTAAAGAGAAATGAGAGGTTTCATTGATAAATCAATAAATTTGAATTAAATCAAATAAAAAGTGATCGTCACAAAGTTTGTAACTATCAAGATATGAAGTATCTAGCCTATTCTACCCTATTTAAAAAACTCTAGAGGTTAGGACAAAAATTAGGAAAATAGTATAAATAGAACCATATGCCTACTAGCTCTCTCTCTCTCTCTCTCTCTCTCTCTCTCTCTCTCTCTCTCTCTCTCTATTTCTTCTTATTTCCTTTTTAGTATTAATGGAGTTTTTCATAGTTATTGTTAGCTAGTTTTTTTTAGACCAAGGGATTGCTACATTATGGTTGTAAGTTTTTTTTTATAAGATCTTCATTTTAATAGTTCTTTCATTATTATTCAATATACGTCAATCACGGATTAAACAAGTTATTTTTGTGTAATACAACTAGTGAATCTTTGTATTGTGCATAATGGCCAATATGTTCCTTAATATAGAGTGTACAAATCTATGTCTATAACTATTGACAACAATTATAGAAGTAGTAACTAGAATTAATTATAGGGTTTTTCTTAAGTGGATGTTCTAGGTAATTGTGTTCTAAGTTGTTTATTATGTGGCTTTGGTTAATATTGGCTTAGATTAGGCATGATTTTCATTGAGTTTTGACATGTGTCGAGCATGCACAATAATTTCTCGTATTTTACTATTAACTTGTAGCAATATTAAATGAGATATCGTCTCCATAGAGATTTTTGAAATCTCAAAGGAAAGTAAATTTTTTTGTATTTTTATTAATATAGTTAATATAATTTAAAGATAATTAAAATATTAAATAACTAACAACTATGATTAGTAACTTAAATGATCGAACTAACTAAATTAATCTAAACAATTTAAATTCAAACTAGACTAAACGATATTCAAATTCAATTCTATATAAATAAACAAACATTTAAACTAACACCCACTAAACAATATAATATACATTTGGATTACTTTCAAACACTGGAGCATAATATCACTTCATACTATAGTTATAATCATAAAACATGAAATCTTGGAATCATTAAACTCTACTTCATAATGAGTTGATAGCCTTTAGCCAGCCACCGTTTTCCTTAATTCAATAGAATGCCACAACATTGTATATCTACTGATTGGATAAAATGCAACACCATAAAAATACAATAGCATTAAGTTCAACGAAAATCATGATTAATCTAAGCCAACATTACCAAAGCCACATAATAAACACCTAAGAACACAATTATTTAGAACATTTACTCAAGAAATGCCTTAAAGATTAGTCCTAGTTAATAAATCTATAATTGTTGTTAATAACTATAGACATAGATTTAAAATCATAATGTCACATAACACATTTGCAACTATGCATGCCATACTAATCTCCTTTAGTTGTAATCCGCAAAAACAACTTGTTAAATCAGTGATTGATGTGTATGAATAGATTTAGAGCATTAAGCACATGATACCTTAATTATAACTATCTAGCAATCTAAAATATATTATATTGTCTAGGATTTGTTTATATTGATAGACTACTCACTCATGCTGAAAATAAACAATGCTTAAATATAATTAATAGACGTAATCACTAAATAAATACCTTAATATAATCAAAGTTCAAAAGTATCTTCAAACATAGACATTAAAACTAATAAAGAGTAAAAGGAAAGCAAAAAGAAAGGATTAGGAGAATTTTTTCAAAGCTCACTGGCCTTTTTTATAGTCTCCCTACGTATACATATCTTAGATAAAGTCAAATTCTTCATACTAATCTAAGAACCTGTAACCAACCTCGACGATTTTTGAGTGATTCTTAATTATAAACAACTAAATCACCGAGTTTGGCTCTATGTGCTTCACCAATTAAGCTGGCGATTTATAGTTCATTCTTCAATTCGCTGTGGATTCGCTGGCCTTCTTTTGCTGCCGATTTAGATGACAATTCCTAGTGTTTTTTCAAATCGGTGGTGTATTTTTCCAGTTGACCGTTTTGTTTTTCTTTGATTTCATCATTTTCCTATTTAAAACCTGAAATCTCAAAAACAAAAGAATAACTAGTGTAATATCATCATTTATAAATAAACTCTATTTTAATTATACTATAAAATGTGTGTAATTATTGATTTTTTAAATACCCCCAAACTCAGCACTTTGATGGCCCGAGCAAATGAATACTTTCAATCATATTATATTTTCATTCTTATATACTAATTTCAATCTAATTCATCTTAACTTTAAATAAGTTTTTATAATAGAAATGATTTTCAAATGAAAATATATACAACTAAATGGTTAATGAAAGTAATGATAGAATAAAATGATTTAGTCAAATCAAAACACCCTTTAATACTAATGTGACACTCTTTAGAATTTAAAGTTCACTGCCAAGGCTAGTGCACTACACAAGTTTTCTCAATCTAAATTGATAAGCATCAAGCTTATAATAACTAATATAGAATTTCAAAATGCAAAAACCACTAGATTAATTTTAATTTTGGAAAATACTTTATAATATTAGTATAATCAAAATCAATAGGAACTTTGCCAAGATACCAATGATTATGTCTTTTAAAACGGATTAGATTAAGAAATACTTCAGTCAACTCTAGCTTCAAGTTATCGAGTTAAATCTTTTCTTTTGAAGAGTTTAAGAATGTCCATCTTTTTCATCTCTCATTTTTTCTACTCCATTCTAATTGTTTTTTTTTAACTTATTTCTTTTACTTTTACTTTAACTTTTAATTCTCTGCTCCATTTTCTTTGGACATTCTCACCTTTTTAAGTCCCATTATAGATTCCCTACTCTATTTATTTTGAATCTATATGACTCTCGATATATTTGTATATAAACTATTGTTAACACTTCTCATTGTCAACTAAAATTGAAGAAAAGATTCCTTATAACTTATAGAAATTCATGGGTTTCTAACCTATTTATTGTTTCAATTCTGGCATAATAACTTTATATATACAACAACAACAACAACAACAACATAGCCTCAATCCATAGAGAAAAGTTTTACTCTGGCTGTCAACCTATCGCAAAATAACTTTATATATATACTATAAAAATATTTAATCAATAGCCTTTGTATTATATGATTCTTAAAAATCTATCTTATTCATCTGGCATTGTTGTTTCAATTTTCTACCCGTTATCATGACTAACACATAGCTATCAATTAAGTGTATACATAAACTAGTAATGTTAATAAAAAATGGTATAAAAAATGATTCCTTCAATCATAAAATTCATTAAGGTGGTAAAATATCACTTCAATTCAATATCTATTATATATTTATCTTCATTATTTTCCTAATTAAAAATAAAAAAATAAAATTCATGCTTAATTGATTTTAGAAGATATTCGTAAAATTTCATCAACTAACTTGAATATCGAATTAAAAGTAATTCTGAACTCGTCTACCACTTTTCTTTCCTTTCATTTCCTTCAATGTCATACTTAACCCTAAAATACTCTTAAATGCATTCTAAACCTTGTCATCAAGGTTTAAGAATGAAGACCAATTTTCAACATAACAAACATACCATGTGAAGTACAAAGAAATTGATAAAATCATAAATTTGACGATCAAGAATTAATTTAATTTAAAAGTATAATAAGACAAAGTGAATAAAAATTTAATTAATAAACATCACCATTATATAACAAGTGAATTAATTATCATAACCAAACACTAAATAGAATGTATCACATAGTATATTACCATAAACATATAGTATCATCAAGAAACACAAAACATATAACCACTATTGGCATTACATAGAGGAATTCTCACAGTATCACCCAGAGACAGTGAAAATAAAATGGAATAAGGGAATCAATGTCGGCGTACACAAGTCACGTCATCATCATCCTTTATTGGGTTAATCCCCTAAAACTGGTAGCTCACAATAGGGTCATAGAGATGGTATTCATGTGACGGCCCAACTACAAATAAGGGCACCGCCCGACCTAATCCCTTAATTAAGCCCTAATCTCCCCTATAGGACCTAACGAGGAATTAGTCAGCCTTAGTTATACACCTACATACCTACCATTTATGATACCGCCTACGGTTAACTTAATTGTTCTAGTGACTAACCTATGGTTGTCGGTAAATTAGAGTTACTAAAGTTTTTTTTTCTAACCAATTATTCAGCGAAAGTCTTATTCAGTTACTAGTGGAAATGAAATCCTAAGGCCTAACCTATTGTGGAAAAACCAGGAAATAGTGATCACATGCATATATAAACAAAAATGGTGATATATATAACATGTGTCCATTTCTATAGTCCTATCGCTCAACCCCCAACCATAATCATATCATGTACATAAAAACGTAATACAAAAGAATACAAAACGTACAAAAGTATATCGTAGCAGTCCTCCACCGGCTAAGAGGTAGTCACAAATTTTCTCTTTACCTGGTCTGCTACTCGGTTGATCTGCACCCACCGTCACAAACTAGACGGTGAGTACATGAAATTATTTAAGTAAGACCGAGAGACATCGATCCACATTCCCAAATAAGCAACAAGTATCAAATTGCATAATTTAAAGAGAAACTATGCTGAAAGAAACATCATGCAAAGAGATACTTGAGTTAACAAAATATGAAACTGACTCAAGGATAAGCAGTAATGGATTAGGGTCGGTCGGCTGTGATCTTCATCACTTCAGCCTGTCCACCGCAGTTTGAGCTCTGCTCTATATCATTTCATTTTAAATCGAGCTCTATATCATAATTTCAAAAGGTCGTACTTACGATTTTGCCTTTTCTATTCCAAGTGAATTAGTCGTCACCGAAATGTATACTTGCTGACATACCCGAGTTTTAAGACTCGTCATGTCACACAAGTTATTATTGCGCCAACAAACCCCGAGGTCCGGTTACCCCGTTCGAGGCATGTTACCTCGTGTGTTATGCAAGGTAGTGGAGAAATTTCCTAACATCCCGACAAGTCTAGTGACCCCCGTATGAAGCTGAATTTCTATCATCAAGTGACCCTAACCACAAGAACCACTTTCATATTCAAAAATGACACAACATTGGAATCCAATAAATATAGCGGCATACTAATGCCCAAAGGATTAGAGTCAAATAAACACACTAACCTAATAGCATGCTATATCACTGACTTTCATACACAACAATAAATATGACAAAGTATAGGAATTAGAATCAATGATATACAAAAATAGTGTATGCTATTAATATCATAAAATGAGCGACTGAACTAGTCATAGCATATGGATTTCAAAGGCAATTCAGTTCGAATAACTGAGAAGAAGTAAATAAATGGAATGAAATGTAAATAAATGTCTCAAATTAGTTTACTTACATACACACAACAATTCCTAAGCTATCCGGCTTCCGTCGCGTCGATGTACGCACTCAAACCCCGTAATAGCTCCTCTAGGATCCTAACAATTGAAAACGTATCAGTTTAACTTCCGATTCAATGATTTAACATCCCTAAATTGGTCGACATCGGTCAAACTTGAGTTCGAGACCAATTTACCGATTTCGCGTTTTTCGAGGGAAAACTCCGATATAAATCCTCGACCGACTTTCGAATTCTTCACTTTTTATAGCAATTAATATCGAAGTTTTATTGATTTGGGTCACAAATATAATTTCCCTATTTTTTCAGAGTTTCCCTGAATTTTTCCATATTTTTATCTATTTCAGGAATTTATTATATATTAATAATTGTTTAATTTAATTAATGAAATAATTAAATATATATAATATATATATTGAGGTGGGTCCGAGTCAAACCCGACCCGGTCCAACTGGATCCTGGTCGACCCGACCCGATCCAGCTGGACCCGGGTTGGTCTGACCCGGTCTCCATCGAGTCAGGGTCAGTCCGAGCCGACCCACATCGGGTCCACTCGACCCGTTTTCCCTCTTCTTTCTCGCACGGCTGCGGCTCTGCAAAATTATTATTATTATTATTTTTTCCTTTGTGAGACGTCGGGACTTTGGTGTCCATCCGCAAACCATCAGAAGTTGATGGCAGGGGAGACCCCCTGCCATCTTCTTTCTCATGCCTTTCGGCCATGGAGGCTGAGCTTTCGATGGCCGAACATGGCGGCCAACAACGACAGCCCCAACAACAACAATCAACAAGAACAACCAGTCTCTCACCTTCCTCGAGCTCTCTGTGTCTTTCTCCCGGTCTCTGTCTCCCGGTCTCTCTTTCTCTCTTCTTCTTCCTCACCGCATTTTCTTCCTCTCAGTCTCTGCATTTTTTTTTTCTTTTGAATGAGATAAAGATGGTTGACCAACTTTATATATATATATATATATATATGGATTGGTAGACGTGGCCATTTATGGCCCACATATTTTTTTTTTTATAAAATGAATTTCAACTAATTATACTTATCCCACGAGCTGCTACCTCGGACCCATGTCGGCACGCGACTCGAGGCGCGTCCCCGCTCGTCTCGGTATCTGCGTACCCGTAAATAACTTAACAGTCTACACATATACATTACACTAGGCAAACAACACACAAATATAACATTTACCTCGGTCACCGTGCCTCGTTAGTGACACGTATCGCGCCACGAGTCCCAAGTCATGGGTCATTGTGTCCTAATTTACGAATTAAACGTGTATTAATTATTTGGGCCGTGACAATACTTCCCAACTAATAGGAAGTTCATCCTCGAACTTAAACTAAACTAACATTAAAACATACCTGACTCGAAGAGATACGAAAATCTGTCGCGCATATAGTTTTCCCATTCCCAAGTGAGTTCTGAATCTCCATGAAACTGCCACTTCACTAACACCTTCGGGATAGACTTATTTCTCAACTGTTGTACCTTTCGGTCAAGAATTTGAACTGGTTGCTATTCATATAAGATATTTTCACGTAAATCAATCTGACTTAAATCCTCAGTTGGTATTTCGCCTGCTTTTGACTTAGCTAGTCGAAACATCGAAATATGAAACACCGGATGAATACCCGTCATTTGTGGAGGTAACTCTAACTCATAAGCAACCTTTCCAACCCGTTTCTTGATTTTGAAAGGCCCGATAAATCTCGGTGCTAATTTGCCTTTCGAACCAAATCGATGATGACCCTAACGAGGAGAAACCTTTAGATAAACTAAAGCTCCCTCATCGTACGTGAGATCGCTGCGATACATGTCTGCATACTTCTTTTGCCTCTCTTGGGCTCCCTTAAGCTTCTGGCGAATCTGTCTTACCTTTTATGTGTGATCAACAACAATTTCAGGCCCTAACAAGTTTCGATCTTCTGACTCAGCCTAACTAGATGGTGAGCGACACGGTCTACCATATAACGCCTCAAATGACGCCATTTCAATGCTCGCCTGATAATTTTTGTTATATGCAAATTCACACAACGGTAAGTACTCTTCCCACGATTCGCCAAACTCAAGTACACATGCTCGGAGCATATCTTCGAGAATTTGTATCAACCTCTCAGTCTGCCCATCAATCTGAGGGTGAAAGGCTGTGCTAAACTGTAAGCGTGTACCACAGTGCTCCTGCATACTCTGCCACATCCTGGAAGTATACATAGCATCTTTGTCTGACGTAATAGTCAAAGGTATTCCATGCAGCCTGATAATCTCTCTCTCGAACAATACACTCGGCTGGTCAAATGTGTAATGAGTTGCAACTGGTATGAAATGGGAAGATTTCGTCAATCTGTCCACAATCACCCAGATGGAGACATGTCGATGAACAGTCTTCGACAGTCCTTGAACGAAATCCATGGATTGTCTTCCCACTTCCATTGTGGAATAGGAAGTGGCTGTAGTAATCCTCCAGGTCTATGATGCTCTGCCTTCACCCGCTGGCAGATCCCACAGTTCCTGATATACTCTGATATGTCCGCTTTCATCCCAGGCCGCCAAAAATGTCTTTTCATATCATGATACATTTTGGTCCTTCCTGGATGAACAGTGAACTGTGAACGATGTGAATCCTGAAGAATCTCATCTCTCAGCTCTACGACTGCCGGTATCCACGATCTGCCTCAAAATCTGAGACACAGATCTGCTGTTTCAGACGAATCAGTACACTCGGAGCTCTGCGCTAACTCACTGAATCTCGGTTACAGTATATCGGCTTTCTGATCCTTTGACACTCTCTGAGTCGACACTGCCCGAAGTCTCACCCGAGCACAAATCAGTACCTCTGTGTCATTAGCAATATCTGACTGACTAAGCCTCACCGCCGCCTCGAGTAAACCATACTCGTGCGTCATATGACATCGAACAGTCTCAGCATCTTCGGTTGGAATTCTACTCAGCGCATCAGCAACGACATTTGCTTTTCCTCGATGATATTCCAGAGAAACGTCATAGTCTTTCAAAAACTTTAACCATCTGCATTGTCTCATATTCTACTCTTTCTATGTGAAGAGATATTTCAAACTCTTATAGTCAGTATATAGTGTGAACTTCTCTCCATACAGATGATGTCTCCATATCTTCAAAGCAAACACTACCGCCGCCAACTCTAAGTCTTGAGTTGGGTAGTTCTTCTCATGTATCTTCAGCTGTCTTGATGCATAGGCCACCGTACCCTTCTCTTGCATCAACACACAACTTAAAACCATACGAGAAGCATCAGTGTACACCATGAAACCTTTTCCAGCCTCTGGCAATATCAACACTGGTGCAGTAGTCAACAAGTTCTTCAGTTGAGCAAATGACTCCTCGCATTCCTCTGACCACTAAAACTTCACGTCTTTCTGGGTTAACTTGGTCATTGGTGAAGCGAACTTCGAAAAATCCTTCACGAACCTTCGGTAATAGCCTGCTAACCCCAGAAAACTCTGAATCTCACTTACTAACGTCGGCGTTGGCCAATCCAAAATCGCCTGAATCTTTGTTGGATCTACAGCAATCCCAACCGCTCCAACTACATGACCCAAAAATTTAACCTCAGATAGCCAAAATTCAAATTTACTGAATTTGTCATATAGTCTGTGCTCCCTCAAAGTCTGCAACGTCTCCCTGAGGTGCTGCTCGTGATGTTATCGAGTCTTCGAGTACACCAATATATCATCAATAAACACGATCACAAAACGGTCAAGATATGGTCTCATTACTCGATGCATCAAATCCATAAACATGGCAGGAGCATTAGTTAAACCAAATGACATAACTGTGAGCTGATAGTGTCCATACCTCGTACTAAACGCTGTTATGTATCTATCATCCTCCCTGATCCTCAGTTGATGATACCCTGATCGTAGATCTACCTTGGAGAAAAACTGCGCTCCCCTCAGCTGATCGAATAAGTCTTCGATACGTGGTAATGGATACTTGTTCTTGACTGTGACCTTATTCAATTGTCTGTAATCAATACAGCGTCTCAAAGTACCATCCTTCTTCTTCACAAACAAAACCGGTGCTCCCCATGGTGATATCAAAGGTGTGATGAATCCCTTCTCGCTCAATTCTTGCAATCGTTTACTCAATTCTTCCAACTCTCGTGGAGCCATGCGATAAGGTGGTATGGATATTGGTTTCATCCCTAGCGCCAACTCAATAATGAAATCAATCTCCCTCGGTGGTGGTAATCCAGGTAAGTCTTCAGGAAACACATCTGAAAACTCACACACAATTGGAATCTCTTCCAGTTTTGGTCCATGACTCTCTGTAACTGTATAGACCGATACCAGAGTCTCCATCTTCCCACTAGTCGCAAGCCGACCTCGAGTGCCCTCGGCTTTTGGTGTACTACCACTATACACGAACATTGGACGCCCTGGAATCTCAAATATCATTGTTTTAGCAAAACATTCGATATACGCATGATGTGATGCTAGCCAATCCATCCCAAGCAACGCATCGAATTCCAAGAATTCAAGTACTCTGAAATCTACAGGTAATTCGGCTCCATCGATCTCTATTGGGCATCTCTCCACCAGAGAATTAGGGTACACTCTATCTCCGGCTGCCGTACTCAAAATCGAATGGACTTTGACACTAATTGGTTTCAACCCTAACATGCTGACCAAGCGACCAGAAATGAAAGAAACTGTAGAATCAGAGTCAAATAAAGTATAAGCTTGCTGACCACAAATGGAAATCATACCCTCAATGAGTTTCAGTGAAACGTATGTGTCAGGCTGTGCAATCGTATGGACGACCTCTCGACACTGTGGTGGAATCGATGTCACCGACTGTGGACAATCTCGACTGATATGTCCCATTCTGACCACATCGATAACAAGTGGCTGCTCTCGACTGAACATGTGTCCGATCCTAGGCCTGTGCAGATGCCTGTCTCTGCCCTAGTCTGGAACTGCCTCGTCCTCGTCATCTATCTCTACCTCTGCCTCTACCACCATGCCGCCGACGTGGGGCTTGTGGTGCTGGTAAAGCTGGTAAAGTAGTCGTAGTAGGAGCTAGAAATGCATGTCTGACTGGTGGTGGTACAGGAGGTCTACCCACAATAGTCTGCAAAGGTGTAGGAGCTGCTACATAAGGCACAATCGCCCCCTGAACACCTCTATCCCATCTCCTCGGTCCTTTGCCTTTCTGTCTCCTCCGCTCATACTCTGCCATCTGATCAGGAGTCATCGCAAGTACTAAGGGTGTCCCATCATCCACTCGGCTCATATAATAAGTCTCGTGAGCAAGTGCACGCTCAAAAATCTCTCCCAGTGTCATGACACCTGAACTGACCACATAAAACCCAATATTTGGCCTCAATCCATCGCCAAAATGATACACATCATCAGCATCCTCCTTCACAAGATCTCCGGCAAACTGCCTCAAATAGTTGTATCTGTCTCTGTATCTCATCACTGTCTCGTCGGCTCCCTGTCTCAAGTTCATGAACTCCTTCCTCAATTGCTTCATTACCGCAGGTGGGAAGTATTGCTGATAGAACTTAGTCTTGAAAGCATCCCAAGACTCAAACTCTCCCTCAGCAACTATCGTCGCACGCCACCACACATCGACATCTCACTGTAAGGTGTACGAAGAAATCCCCGCACTGAGTTTATCATCAATCTGCAAAACTCTATGTAACTTCTCCTGCGATAAGACCCACTTCTCAACCTTCTCAAAATCTCCTGACCGTCGAAATATACAGATTTCAATTTGATGAAATCTTTCACCAACTAAACTACCATTGTCGAACCAACTAATGGGGGTGTGTTGGATGGTGTCGGCACTGTCTCCATTGCTGGAGTTGCTATCATCGGTGTTGCAGGTACAGTTGGCACTACGATCGATATTGTAGTCGCAGTAGGACCTGTTGTCTGAGCTGGAGTTGCTGGTGGGGCAAAGCGGGAAGTCATAAGTTCAATGAGATCTGCCAACTGCTGACCCTGAGCAGCTACTCGATCTGAAAGCCTTTGGAAATCCTCTGCTGATGGTATCGAAAGGCTGGCTGTCGCTCGCACCGGCATCATCTCTACTGCGTGAATCCGCCATCTCCGAATGCAAATGGAGAACGAACGCGAATCAGCTACCGTGTGGATAACGCATATATACACATAACAAAATTAACATGTATATTATAAATATATCAAATCCCTAACTCACTGTCGCTCACTTCCCAACTAATAATTTTTATGCGAGGATCATCTAGTTTTCCATTTCTAACTAAAATTTTCTAGCTTCTACAATTTTTTTTTTACAATTTTTTAGTTGTTTCTAGCAGAACAAGGTAGGTCGTTCACTACATATTGTAGTTGTGGTATCGTATTGTAGAAACTCCATATTCTACAATCTTAGAGCAATGTTTTCTCAAACCATGGCGCTGATACAAACTATGTTAGCATCGTATAGCCTGACACCACATAAGTAAGCCAAGTTTTATAAACCTTGGCTTTGATACCAACTGTGACGGGCCCAACTACAAAATAAGGGCACCGCCCGGCCTAATCCCTTAATTGAGCCCAAATCTCCCCTATAGGACCTAACAAGGAATTAGTCAGCCTTAGTTAAACACCTGCATACCTACCATTTATGATACCACCTACGGTTAACTTAATTGTTCTAATGACTAACCTATGGTTGTTTGTAAATCAGAGTTACTAAATTTTTTTTTTCTAACCAATTATTCAGCGGAAGTCTTATTCAGTTACTAGTAGAAATGAAATCCTAAGGCCTAACCTATTGTGGAAAACCCAGGAAATAGTGATCACATGCATATATAAACAAAAATGGTGATATATATAACATGTGTCCATTTCTATAGTCCTATCACTCAACCCAACCATAATCATATCATGTACATAAAAACGTAATACAAAAGAATACAAAACGTATAAAAGTATATCGTAGCAGTCCTCCACCGGCTCAGAGGTAGTAACCAATTTTCTCTTTACCTGGTCTGCTACTCGGTTGATCTGCACCCACCGTCACAAACTAGACGGTGAGTACATGAAATTATTTAAGTAATACTGAGAGACATCGATCTACATTCCCAAATAAGCAACAAGTATCAAATAACATAATTTAAAGAGAAACTATGCTGAAAGAAACATCATGCAAAGAGATACTTGAGTTAACGAAATATGAAACTGACTCAAGGCTAAGCAGTAATGGATTAGGGTCGATCGGCCGTGATCTTCATCACATCAGCCTGTCCACTACAGTTTGAGCTCTGCTCTATATTATTTCATTTTAAATCGAGTTCAATATCATAATGTCAAAAGGTCGTACTTACGATTACGCCTTTTCTATTCCAAGTGAATTAGTTGTCACCGGAATGTATACTTGCTGACATACACGATTTTTTAAAACTCGTCATGTCACCCAAGTTATTCTGGCCCCAACAAACCCCGAGGTCCGGTTACCCCGTTCGAGGCACGTTACCTCGTGTCCGGCAAGTCTAGTGACCACTGTATGAAAGCTGAATTTCTATCATCAAGTGACCCTAACCACAAGAACCACTTTCACATTCAAAAATGACACAACATTGGAGACCAATAAATGTTGCAGCATACTAATGCCCAAAGGATTAGAGTCAAATAAACACATTAACCTAATAGTATGCTATATCACTGACTTTCATACACAACAATAAATATGACAAAGTATAGGAATTAGAAACAACGATATATAAAAACAGAGTATGCTATGAATATCATAAAATGAGCAACTGAACAAGTCATAGCATATCGATTTTAAAGGAAATTCAATTCGAATAACTGAGAAGAAGTAAATAAATGGAATGAAATGAAATGTAAATAAATGTCTCAAATCAGTTTACTTACATACACACAGCAATTCCTAAGCTATCCGGCTTCCGTCGCGTCGATGTACGCACTCAAACCCCGTAATAGCTCCTCTGGGATCCTAACAATTGAAAATGTATCAATTTAACTTTCGATTTAATGATTTCACATCCCTAAATTGGTCGGAATCGGTCAAACTTGAGTTCGAGACCAATTTGCCAATTTCGCGTTTTTCGAGGTAAAACCCCGATATAACACCTCGACCGACTTTCGAATTCTTCACTTTTTATAGCAATATCAAAGTTCTATTGATTTGGGTCACAAATATAATTTTCCCTATTTTTTTGGAATTTCCCTGAACTTTTCCATATTTTTATCTATTTTCGGGAATTTATTATATATTAAAAACTGTTTAATTTAATTAATGAAATAATTAAATATATATCATATATATATTGAGGTGGGTTCGGGTCAAACCCGACCCGGTCAAATCCGATCCGGGCCGACCCGACCGATCCAGCTGGACCCGGGTCGGTCTGACATGGTCTCCTTCTGGTCAGGGTCGGTCCGACCCGACCCACATGGGTTCGGGTCGACTCGACCCATTTTCCCTCTTCTTCCTCGCACAGTAGTGGCCCTGCAAAATTATTATTATTATTTTTTTCCTTTATGAGACGTTGGGACTTTGGCGTCTATCCCCAAACCATCAGAAGTTGATGGCAGGGGAGACCCCCGCCATCTTCTTCCTCCTGCCTTTCGGCCATGGAGGCCGAGCGTTCCATGGCCGAAAATGGCGGCCAACAACGACAGCCCCAACAACAACAATCAACAAGAACAACCAGTCACTCACCTTCCTCGAGCTCTCTGTATCTTTCTCCCGGTCTCTCTCTCCCAGTCTCTCTTTCTCTCTTCTTCTTCCTCACTGCATTTTCTTCCTCTCAGTCTCTGCGTTTTTGTTTTTTTTTTCTTTTGAATGAGATAAAGATGGTTGACCAACTTTATATATATATGGATTGGTAGACGTGGCCATTTATGGCCCACATATTTTTTTTTTTATAAAATGAATTTCAACTAATTATACTTATCCCGCGAGCTGCTACCTCGGACCCACGTCGGCACGCGACTCGAGGCGCTTCCCCGCTCGTCTCGGTATCTGCATACCCGTAAATGACTTAAAAGTCTACACATATACATTACACTAGGCAAACAACACACAAATATAACATTTACCTCGGTCACCGTGCCTCGGTAGTGACATGTATCGGGCTGCGAGTCCCACGTCACGGGTCATTGTGTCATAATTTACGAATTAAACGTGTATTAATTATTTGGGCCGTGACAATTCCTGATTGGCAATGTTGAATCATCGAGATTACTGCTAAGTGGTAATCGCATCTATGTAAATGGTATATAACCTCTGCACCACCTTGACCTATGTTTCTCCTAGACATTATATGCTCCATTCTATGGGTGCTCCTTGTAAACGCTCTTTGGTTCCCAAACATCTGTTCTTGATTACGAAGATTTTTCATTTGATTGTGAAAAACTTCACCCATGAAAGCCAACTTCAATTCTTCCATGTATAATCCATCATAATATTTAGCGTGCTGCTCCATGTTCAGATCATTTATAACTTCGGACATCTCTTCCAAGATTCTCATTGTGTCATCTCTTAATTTCTTTCTCTACTCGATTTCTTTTTTGGCTATATCGACTCTTTCTCTCGCATCCTTTATGTTTTCATAATCATTTAGTCTTCCTTATCTCTATATAACCTCACCCGTGATTGTCTTCTCTGGTAAAACATCAATATCGAGGCCTACCATGTTCATTTGGTCCATCATACAATAGGTCATAATCATCAAGGGAAAAGGAAGTCCATCAATGTTCTTAGTGGTGATGGCACTCCTAATCGATTCATAAATGATTTTGCCAGCATATAAGTACCATATTCCCATAACAATATAGTAAAGTAGGGCAGCCCTGTAAGCTTTCATTGATGAAATAACACCAAGCTTTAGTGGTTTTCATAAAAAAATTTATGGTTATGTGTTTAGGAAACCCCTCCATATTAAAAATAAATCCATCTCCCTGGATTGCCTCTAAACCTCCCCTTATTGTCTTGGTAAAGAATGGTACATAATTCCATACTCTGGTTTGGAGAATTCATCGTTTTATTTTTCGTAAAACTCCGATAATCCAAAATACCAGTTTATTCTTATTGTGGGTTTATTCTTATTGCGGAATAATCCATAATTCAGGATTGGATATTATTTTCACTTCTATATACATTTGCATAAAATTGTCTCACTAAGCCTACACAACCCCGTTCACTGGGAACATCCTTAAGTCTAGGTGGTTGTAATCCTTAGTCAGTAAACCCCATTTTTTGCCTTTATGATGTCTATGATCCTAGGCCTATACTTCAATTCATTCTTCAAATTAAATCCCATCTCCCAGAGTAACTACTTATCTTCTTAGGCCTTCTCATTAACAAAGTTTTCTTTCTTCAGTTCATAGTTTTTCTCCCCTATCAGTATCTCGCATTCAACTTTCTCTACACCCTCCTCATCGACATAATCATCCTTAATGTTGTAATTAAATGAAAAATGTGGTGTAGGTTCTCTTTGCAATGTAATTTTGGTGTGTTGAAAGATATTGATATGTATTAGATTTGGGAAACTTTGGATTTTTTTTTTATTTCTCTATTAACTTTCTTTTCTTCTTCTCTTCTCGTGAATTTCTACCTTTACCACCTCCATCCATTTGAGATATTGTAAGTAAAAAGAATTAAACTATAAAATCATTTGAAACCAAATATATTGGAAAAGGATTTGATAGAATTCAACTTATCTATTGAGAATAAGAAACCATCGAGAAAAACATTTTGAAATTAAAAGTTTGAAACTATATGAAAGTTGTTGATAAAATAGCATTGGGAAAAACAATCTTTATATGTAATTCAAATCAATCAATAAATATTCACAAAAATTTGATAGTAATAAATGAATCATCATATCACTCTAATATTATTAATATAATAGAAATTGTTCGATATCGAAACTATTTAAAAATAAAAATTCAAAATTGAGTTCCTATCCTAATTATCAATCCAAAACCGACTAAAAATAAAACGTTTATTCCATAAGATGTTAGGGTTTTAGTCGATTACTAGAAAGTGATTCTTTCAAGTGTGGGACTCAAAACTCTTCTCTATGACACTCCTCCAAGCTCCAATCTGAACTCCCTTACTCAAGCCTAAGTGGCTCTATAGTCTTAAAACTTACCATGTTTTGGGTTGAATGTGTGAAGATTGAGGTGGGAAACACTTAAATACATTAAAATTAAGCTTTGAAAAGTTGAATCTAGTTTAAAATTGAACTCTTAATTGAAAGGTTTCCATGGTTTATGAGTTTGAATGGTTTAAATGTGGAAATTTGGGGTTTCTATTTTTAAAAACTACAATTCATTTTTCACAAATTAGGGTTTAAGTGGATTCGTTGAGGAATCGCTGATGAAATCGCTAGAAATGAGCATTAGTGGCTCAATGAATTGTCCAGTTATTTCTCTCTATAAACTTGATTCGGTGAGAAATCATTGACTCAAATTGCTCCGAAAATTCTGTATACTGCTGTCGACTTTCACAGCGATTTTCAGTACAAATTGGAATCGCTGTGAAATCACTAGCTTAATTTTTACTAGTTTTTTGACTAAATTGATTTTTCCATTTAATTATCGCATATATATTCAATAAAGGTAGAAATATTCAAAATTTTCATAATTTAACGATGATATGTATTAAATAATCCGTATTACTGCCATAAATAACTAATTAAAATAAATCTAATGCATAAAACTATATAGTTCGGAAATAAATTGGCTCGATCAACCCCTTACGTGTAACTATTTTAGAATTAAATTCCTAAAATATTCCCACTATAAGAGTCAAAAGTTGAGAGAATATGAAAACAACTAACTAATCCTAATAATAAATTTGAAATTAAAGATAGGAGTATGAGTTGCCTCTCATAAAGCACTTTTGTTTAATGTTGTTGGCTCGAACCGTGTAGATCTAGATTAGTTCTATAAACTTAAATGTAGGATTATCCACTCTAGTGCTGTTCCAAAAAGTGATTGCTCGGCCATGCACTCAAAAAGTAATTATCTTGTTGAGAGTATCCATGGCTGCTTGCGAAGCGGCTAAGAAATTTCATCCTATTATTAATGGAGGGTGTTTGTTGATGAAGTGTGGCATAACCAAAAAGTCTATGGGAATAATATACTAATCAATTTGAATTGGTACATTAGTAACCACACCTATCGATTTTTCTGAATATCCGCTTGGCAAGGCATCTTTTTCGGAAGCAAGTATATTTAATTCCAATTGAGTGTGAAGAAAAAATGAATTGGCATGAAGTTTACTCTGGAACCCGCATCACATATAGCTTTAAAATACCATGCCCATTTTACCCTTATGTTTATATATTTATCTCCCGGATCATTGAGCTTGACAAATTTTTAGTTCTTTTTTTTCTTTTTCTTATTTTTTACAGATTTAGGTTTCTCCATGTTATTATTCTCAACATTGTTTGATTGTTTAACTTTCATTCTTAGGTTATTATCGGTTGACTAGAAGTATTTTCACCTTGCTTGTTCATGGTCTTAGCATTTCATCTTTCATTACTACTGCATTAATAACATATATTTCATATGATGATTTAATTCTAAATATTCATTATCATTGATTTGTTCATTATCAAATTCATCAGAGTTTCCATAGATATCTTCATCATTAAAAAAATTGAAAATTTTATTTTCAAACTTAATAGACATTGTTCCTTCAAAGATATCTTACTTCATTTTTTATCTATTTTAAAGAATGGTCTTCTTAAAGGTATAGATGGGGACTTCATTGAGATTGAGTCTCTCATTTTCATGACATAAAAGTTAGTGGGAAATATTAAGTTATTTACTTCGACTATGACATTTTCTAGTAAATCATAGGGTTTAATAATGCTATTGTTAGCTAACGTAAGATTAATAGGTGTATTAGTTAATGAACCTATTTTCGTTGACTCATATAACTTGAGTGACATAACATTTATTAATGCTCCAAGATCACACATAGAAAAATCTATCAAAGATGTTCCTATTGTGATAGAGATTTCAAACATCTCTGGGTCATAACATTTTACAAGTGTTTTTTTAATTAAAGCAGACACTTTTTGTCTTAAGTTTTTTACAAATTATTCTAAAAATCTATCTTTCGATTCAAAAAATTCTTTCAAAACTTCATCACGATTAGAAAATTGCATAATTGACTTCATCAATGTTTTATTGATTTTTATTTTTCTAAATGATTAAAGAATGTTTTAATTGATTTCTTCCTCCCTAACATTAAATAATCGATGTGAAATGGTTGAATATGAACACATATCTTCATTTAAATCATCGGAGATTTTATCATTTTTATCCTTATCAATTAATTCAGACTCTTGTAAATATTTTTCATATACTTCAACTTTGGCTAAACACCGCGGGTACAACCTTTTAGGAAAAGGTGCATATTTTAATTGTTCAGCCATCCATCTATAGTATTCTAGTAGGAATGACATTAGCCAATGTTTCTTCTTTTTCTTTTTCTTTTTCTTCTTCTTCTTCTTCCATAGTCTTATGAACTTTCTTTTTATTACTTTGTTTATGTGTTTTGCCAATTATAGTTGCCTTTCTTCTCACTAAATATAACATTAACTTGTATTTGATTAGTATGATCAACATTAGCTTGAGTCGGTGCTTTAGCTTGACTTCTCTATTGAGTACTCAACCTATTTATTTGTAAATTCATTTGACTTAACCAGTCTTTAATTCATTGATTTTAGTGTTAGTCTTAATTTGATTTTGAAAAATTTGTGTAAAGTTTTGATGACTTTGACTCATAAAGTTATGCAGTATTTGTTCTAAATTTGGATTCATAAATAGAGTATTTTTTTGAGTTTAATGATTGGGTGTAGGTTGAATTTGAGCTCTTCGTATGCAAATGTTATAATTCTGATTTTGAGGACCATAACTAAGATTTGGATTTGGTCATCCAGGATAATAAGTATTATTTGTATATTGATTTCTTGGAGAACTAGAAAATAAATTCATTATTGCATTAATCTCTTCAATATTTTCTTCATGTATAGTAGAACACGCATCCGTAAAACATATAACCTCATTATAGAATCCACAAGCCTTAACTTGATTAGATCTATCATTAACCAACAGCTTAGACATCATAGCTAATTCATCAATTTGATCGTTGGTTGCATTATTTTTCTTACTATCCATTTCATAGAGTTTCTTTCTTGAGGATTACATTTTTTCATCGTATTGTTTAGATTGTTGTGCCATTTAATTAATTACTTCTTTCGCTAGAGTAGGTGTTGTTTCAAATAAAGATCCACCACATATTGTGTCTAGTATTTTTTGTTCAAAGTTATTGAGTGCTTCATAAAAATATTCTAATAAATCTCTTTGTGTATATCCATATTGTGGACAAGAAGAAATTAGTCTTTAAAATCTATCCCAAAATTCATTAAAGTTTTCATCATCTTTCATCTTAGCAACTGTGATTTGCTTTTTATAGGAACTAATTTTTCTGGCAGGCATATATTCATCTAGGAAAGATTCTAACATTTAAGTCCATGTAGTTATCGAATCTTATGGAAGATTAAACAACCAGTCTTGAACTAGATCTTTCAACATAAAAGGAAAAGCCTTAAGTTTGACTTGTTCTAAAGTTCATTCTTTCAATTTCTTTCCATTAACTTCATGTTGAAACTCCTTTATCAATTTATGTGGGTATTCATTGTCTTTACCGTAGAAGTTAGGTAAGGCACTACTAAATCCAAATCTAAGTTCAAATTCAGGAAATCCATCAGGGTATGCTATATACATAGGCTCATATGTTGTAACATTTTCATTTGCTTGTTTAATGGTGAGTTATATATTATTATTGATAACTCTGTCATCATTGTTATTATTAATGACACTGTCATTAATGTCATTATTATTGTTTTCCATGATATTAGCTAAATCTTTCCTAAGTTGTTGTCTTAAACTCCAATTAAAGATTATATTTATTTCAGGATCAAACGAATGTAAATAACCCGTTAAATTAACAAAACGAAATGTGTAGACTATACAATGTCTATAATCCTTTAAGATTATTTAAAATCATCAGCAACGACGCCAAAAATTGACACATGTTAAGCATGCAAAATAGTTTTTTGTATTTTACTATTAAATTGTATCAGTGGTAAATGAGATATCGTCTCCACATGGATTTTTAGAATCTCTAAGGAAGGTAATTGTTTTCTTATTTTTATAAATATAGTTAATCAATTAAATGGAATTTAAATATTAAATAACTAACAACTATTATTACTAACTTAAATGACCAAACTAACTAAATTAATCTAAACAACTCAAATTCAAACTAAATTAAACACTTCCCATCAAAACTAAACTAAACAATATTCAAATTCAGTTCAACATAAATAAGCACATATCTAAAAAACCCCACTAAACAAATCAATATATGTTTGGATTACTTTCAAACACTATAACATAATATCACTTCATACTATAGTTATAATTACAAAACATGAAATCTTAGAATTATTAAACACTACTTCATAATAGATTGATAACCTTGAACCTGCCACTGATTTTCCTAAATTCAATAGAAATGCCACATTCTTATCATTGTAAATCTACCCATTCGATAAAACGCAACACCATAGAAATACAATAGCATTAAGTTCAATGAAAATCACGCCTAATTTAAGCCAATATTACCAAAGCCACATAATAAACAACTTAAAACATAATCACTTAGAACATCCACTCGAGAGATATCCTATAGATTAATCTTAGCTACTACTTCTATAATTGTTGTCAATAACTATAGAAATAGATTCAGAATCATAATATCACTTAACACATTTGCAACTACACATGCAATAGTAATCTTTTAGTTGCAATACACAAAAACAATTTGCTAATTTTGTGATTGATATGTACAGATAGATGTACAACATTAAGCACATGTATCCTTAATTATAACTATCTAACAATCCAAAATATATTACATTGTCTAGGGTTTGTTTAGATTGATAGACTACTCGCTCATGCTGGAAATAAACAATGTATAAATATAATTAAAAGACATCATGAATAAATAAATACCTTAATATGAATCAAAGCTTCAAAGTATCTTCAAAAATAGACAATAAAACTAATATCGAGTAAAAGGAAAGCAAAAAAAAAGGATTATGAGAGTTATTTTGAAGCTTTCTAGCATTTTTCAATAGTCTCCCTACATATACATATCTTAGATAAACTCAAATTCTTCATACTAATCTAAAAAACCCAAAATCGACCTCAGCGATTCCTAACTTATACACAAATCTCAAAGTAAATAACTAAGTTTAGCTCTTAATGCTCCACTGATTCAACTGGAGATTAATAGTTCATTCTTCAATTTGTTGTGGATTCATTGGCCTTCTACTGTCGATTTAGATGGCGATTCCTTTCTGGCTAATCGTTGGTGTATTTTTCAAGTTGACAGTTTTGATTTTCTTTGTATTTTCTTTCATTTCTTCAATTTCCAATTTAAAACTTGAAATCAAAAAAATAAGAGAATACCTAGAGTATTATCATCATTTAAGCGTAAAATATACCTAAATTACACTATAAAATTTGTCTAATTATTGACTTTTCAAGTGTAATGCTATCTCATTTTTATAGTGCTGCATTTTATCCAATGGGTAGATTTACAATAACAAGAATGTGGCTTTTCTATTGAATTTAGAAAAATCGGTGGCTAGCTAAAGGCTGTTAACCTATTATTGTATTGTTTGAACTCATCTTTCATGATTGACAATTAATTGACTACAACTTAGTTAGTGATTAACTTTGGTTTAGACTATATTATACGCATTGATTTCCTTGTTAATTATTACTCATGCATTTTTATTATTTGCATTGCATTCCTTAATTGTTATCCATATGTTTATTTAATTATTTATTGCTTTCTAAATAATATAATTAATTAGTAATTAATAAAACATGACAAAACCTTTTTACACTAAAGAAAGTACACAATCCATGTGGAGACAATCTCATTTACCGCTACTACAAATTTAAAGTATAATAAATAGGTGGGTATTATTATTGCAGGCTGGACACGTCTCAATTTTGGGCGCTGTTGCTGAGGATTGAGTTTAAATTTTCGTTTTTTTTATTTTATATTTAGATCCTTGTTTCTAATATTTTTTACAGGATTACTTCATGGCCTCCTATTCTAACAATGATGATCAATAAGAAGACTCACGCTACAAAAGTGTGAAAGGGTAGGTATGTCTAATTATGAACAAAATTCTCCAAATTGGTGTTCTATTGTGATACAGATTAAATCTTTAAGTAATGAAAAAGAAGCCGAAAAATAAGTTTAAGTTATCTTACAATGGCCATATGAATCATATGAAGAGATGAAGGAAGATTAACCTCTATTATTGATGAATCCGCCTCATTTTTCACTTATATTTGTGGAGTTTGAAATAGGGATGGAACAAAAAGGGCACTTGAAAATCTTATATGGTGTTGACAACTATGTGTTAGACGGTCAAGACTATATGGATACTTAGGTGTTAGAAGTCCAAGATGAACTCAAAATTCTAAAGGAGGGCATGCTTATTTCATTGCCCAAAGCTATGGTGAATTCGTTTGTTCATGACTATTCTCAAGTATTGGGCGTTACGTGATCTTTTAAGCTAAGTTTAGGCGATGAATTAAAATAAAAGCTCTTGTTGGGAGGCAACCCATCCTTATTTTATTTATTTTCAAGCATTTATGTCTTTCTACTTTAGTTTAGTTTAGTTTAATTTAATCTCCTTTAATTTGGTTGTTCAACCATTTTAGCTAATCCTTAAACTCAATTTACCGATTTTTAATAGGTTAAGGAAAGTCTTGAGGAGAAGGAAGAAGAAAGTACAATATATTGGTATTAGGTTTGACTTTCAATTAAGTTTTAATTAGCATGATTTAAGTGATTCTTTTAGGAAGTTAGACTACATTTTTAGGATTTTTGTGTTTTCAGACTTGGTGGGAATTTCAAATACTAACTTAAGTCGCTGCATTAGTGGCAGCACTAGACTCTATTTTCATTATTTTGTTGATTTTATCCTTAATTGTAAAATTTTAGGCTCGCAAAACTTGGATGAATTTTTTTTTAACTTAACTCCTTGATTTACTGCTTTTTACTTTTATTGTGTTATGGTCTTAAAGCTTTTAAAGTGAAAGTTCGATTTTTTTCAAAATTTTTTTAAAAACAATTAGTGATTCATCACTATTACCAAATAACACCGGGAGTCGCTGGGTAATTAGCAGCAATTTGCATAATTTATAATGCGAAAACGACTTAACAATTTGTTAGCGATGTAGGTTTTACCCATGAATTGCTGGACAAATTGGTAGACCACTAAGACTAAGTTTTTTGAACTTTTCAACCGAATCCATAACGATTTTAAAAATACACATGATTCGCTACTTAAATCGGTGGAGCAGAGAAGCTTAGTTTCATCGATTTTATCAGTGATTTTTTCTAAAAACTTATGAATCACTGAGCTAATAAAAATTGGCATTATTTTTTTAATTGAATATACTTGAATTGTTTTGAAATGGCTGAAAATGGAAGAGCAAGAGGTAGGTCTAAGCTTTGAAGCAATATATTCTTCAATATGTTTTCAAAATGGAAATGAGATTAATAGTGATACATTCATTGATATAGTCTACACTTGAAAAAAGTGTGTAGATCATTTGATTGGAGCACAAATTTGGAAATTGAAATATTCGTATTATGCATCTTACTAAGGAGATTTACTTCTATTAAAATATTTACTCAACCAAACTATATTTGTTTTCAAGACTTTGGTTTTTCTTACTATAATTTTCATGAATATTTTAGATGTTTTCATAACTTTTGAAATTTTGTTGATTCTTGAATTATAAAATGCTTGGAAAGATCAATTAAAAAGATTCGATGATTTGATTTCATTGAAATAAAGTTTACGAATGTTGGATTATGTTGATAGACTACTAGTGACTTTTCTAAAAAGTTGAAATTTTTAAGTTGTTATAGAATACAAAACTATTCTTTAATGATTCTAAGATTGTCAAGAATACATTTGAGGGTTTCTAGTGATTGAATTCCAATAATTTGACGAATGAATGATTTGGTATTATTTTCTTGACTATTTGAAAAGTTTAAGTTTGATTTCTTTTCTTACATCACATACAATTTTATCGCAAAATATATTACACAATTGAAATATCTAAGAAAATTATTTATTTTATTTAATAGATTAAGTTTATGGAGACTTTTGTTCATCTATGTCCTGCGATTATATATTATATTATATATTATATATATCATATTATTATATCATATGTTATTTCTATGTTTTCTATGTGGTATTATTTTACTCTTGACTTGTTCTTAAACCTTAACAACAAGGTTTGGGTGAATTTCGGGGATATTTAGGGATGGACGGTATGATTTGCAAGACATTAAGGTAATTTTGTTCCTTATTTATAGTTTGTAGTAAGAAGGTTGTGTTACTCTATTTTATTATTTTCTTATCTATCTAATTATTATTCATAGAATTTGTATAGTTTCACGCATTCATTTTGTTTCATGCATTATATAGTGTTTATCATGTATTGAAATTTTCATTTTTAGGAATGTTTAGTGCATTTAGATTGCATATTACCTGATGATAACTAATATACTGGTGGACAAATGAAGATAATTGTTTTTAAATATTGTCGTTGAAATACAAGAACTTAGGTAGAGTTCATGTTAATTAAATATCTATAGATTCTAAAATAGGTGTGCATCCTATTCAATATGGAATTTTAGTTCCAGACTAAGTTTGAAGGAAGATGTAGGCAATGCTTGTCAAAAAGGAAAAAAAAATATAAAAGAAAATAAAAATAATGACATCGTAGGAAAGAATAATTGCTTAAATATAGTGATAGTGAGAAGTGCTACCATGAGCTTTTTAATGAAAAATAGAGAGTCCCATAGGTTATAAAAAAATATAGCAGGGAACCTAGTAGTGGGAAAAAAGTGAGAAAAGTATTCCAATGAAAAAAAGAATTGCGGTATCCATAGAAAATGGAATAGGGAACCGTATGAAATAAAAAGAAAAAATTATGAAAAAATTGAGTGATATATATGAGAAAGAAAGGCAGATGTTTATGAAAAACCCTCAAATAAAAGATTTACCTCGAGTGCTTATAGCTAAGTTAAGTGGAGTTTCTGTTCCAACATTTGAATTCATGAATATATCTTGTTTATTTGTATCCTATTCTTTCAGAATAATCTGCAGACTATATCAGTGGAGATGGTTGTATAAGTTCTATTTTTCGATTCTTTAATATTCAATGCTCTATTGAGAGATTAAGTCTTTACTTTGCTTAGATGTTCTTATATTGATTTGGTGCAATTAAAAGATTGGAAGTTACAACTAGTCATTATTGAGTTTAGGATCATTTAATTTGCAATGATTAGTAAAGCATATAAGATAGTTCATTCTATTGCATTATGAGTTTTTTAGAATTGCATTATTAGGAGTCTAGTTTGCATTAAATTAGATTACTTATTTCCTATAATTCTTTGCTCAGGTCATGCAAAGTCTTAAGTTCGGAGGTATTCGAAAAATCATAAATTATACACATTATTTAGTATATTTTAGTATATTTTATAAAGTAACGTCTTGTAAATATGGTCATAATAGCCTATATTTATCTATTTCAAGTTTTTAAGATGTATAATTGAAATGGGGCAAAAACCATTGTAAAATACCTTATAATAATCTTATGTTGGATTTACCTTGAAAAACGTATTGTGCGGATCTCGAAGCAATGAATCGGGGCCCACAAGGCTGATGTGATGTGGCATCAATGAGGTGGACGTGTGATGATGTGGTGATGATCTATTGGTGGAGTGATGTGTTATATATTGTGTTTGCATGACCCATGCAAATGTAGCATAGGTTATGTTTCAATGTGGCACAATGCAAGCTAGTTAATGTACATCCTTAACGAAGTGTATCTAATCTACCTCGAGATATGTACTAAACAATTGATGAATATCAAGTGAATAAGGTTGATTGTGTCACTTATTGAAGTCATCATTTTGTGTCAATCCTTGGTGGTTGAAGAGCTACATGATCATCCTTGAGATGCATGCTGATAAGGTTGATGAAGAGTAGAAAATCAGGAGTAAAAAATCAATATGCATGAGGAGGGAATTGATCCTTGGTCATCTCAAAATCGTTAAGGAGTTTATGCTACTCAGCCATTTGAGATGATAAGCGAAGCTTTTAAATATATCTTAAAACAAAGCAGTTGAGAAAATAAAGAAGAATAAAATGGGTGTTATGATAATCGAACCCGAGCCTCATCCAAACTCACACACATACGCTTAACCAATCTAGCTGAACATCCAAGTGGTAAGAGGAGTGGGATGTTTTATTCATCAAACTTACACCTATGTGCCTAACAACCTGAGCTAGGCATCTGAGTTTGAAGAGAAATGGGAGGTTTTTTTTATAAATCAATAAAACCAAATTAAATCAAATAAAAAGTGATCGACAAAAAGTTTGTAACAATCAAGATTTGGAGTATTTGGCCTATTATACCCTATCTAAACCGCTCCACAGGCTGGGATGCAAATTAGGAAAATAGTATAAATAGAACCATATGCCTCCTAGCTCTCTCTCTCTCTCTCACCCTTATTTATTTCTATTTCCTTTTTAGTATTAATGGAGTTTTTCATAGTTATTGTTAGCTAGTTCATTTTCTAGACCAAGGGATTGCTACACTATGGTTGTAAGTCTTTAATGAGATCTTTATTTTAATAGTTCTTTCATTATTATTCAATGTATGTCAATCACAAGATAAACAAGTTGTTTTTGTGTATTACAACTAGTGATTCTTTTTATTGAGTGCATAGTGGCCAATATGTTCCTTAATATAGAGTGTCTAAATCTAAGTCAATAATTAATGACAACAATTATGGAAGTAGTAACTAAGATTAATCTATAGGGCTTTTCCCTAGTAGATGTACTAGGTGATTGTGTTGAGAGTTATTTATTATGCGGCTTTGGTTAATATTGGATTAGATTAGGCATGATTTTCATTAAGTGGAATGCTATCGTATTTCTATGGTATTGCATTTTATCTAATGGGTAACTTTACAATGATAAGAATGTGGATTTTTCATTGAATTTAGGAAAATCGGTGGCTGACTAAAAGCTATCATCCTATGATTGAATTGTTTTAGCTCATCTTTTATGATTGACGATTAATTGACTACAACTTAGTTAGTAATTACCTTTGGTCTAGATTCTATTAATTGACTACAACTTAGTTAGTAATTACCTTTGATTTCCTTATTAATTGTTATTCATATTTTTTATTATTTGCATTGCGATTCTTAATTGTTATTCTTATGTTTATTTAATTATTTATTGCTTTCTAAATAATATAATTAATTAGTAATTATTAAAACTGGCAGAAAACCCCTTTAAACTAAAGAAAGTACATAATCCTTACCGAGACGATCCCATTTACTGTTACTATAAATTTAAAGTATAATAAATAGGTGGGTATTATTACTGCATGTTTGACACTTGTCAACATTAAACTAAGCACTACTGGGAGGCTGCCCATAGGTTTTTAAATTTCATGTTTTTAATTTTAGTTAATCATTTTATCTAGTAAGTACAAGTCCCACCTTATAGTTTTTAATTTTTGAAAATTTATATTAAACGTGCGGGAAAGACCATTTGCCGAGTAATGATTCATCGGAATGGAAATGTCTCGCCAAACTCTCGAAAGAGCGTAAAAGAGCGAATGTGTTCAAGTGGAAATGTAAGGTACAGTTTTGTTAATATTGAGCATCAATGAAAATCATGGAGGTCTAGTTTATGTTTTTGCATATAAATGATCGATGTGATATAAATTTTGATTTTTAGGTGATTTCAAGACCCGAATTGCTAATTGCATTTGTTGTATAGTTGTTTGAATTTGGAAAATGTGAGAACAAATAGGCAAGTTAATCAAGTGAGCATAAATTATTTAGAGTCATTAACCTCAAGAGACCTTGATGAATAAGAGCCTAGGCCATTTAAGTCCAAATATTTCATTAGTAGGAATTTTATGAGGCGATTTAGCATAGGGAGTTAATTTGTGATAGGGGTATAAATTTGTCGGCCAAGTATGACAAACGAGTGAATAACTTCATTAGGCAAATAAATTGAGAGCATTTCATTGAAGATTATAGAAAGAGTGAAGTTGGAGGATTGAGTGATATTGTATATGAATTTTATGTCAATACAAAATTCGCTAGGAAGAATAAGCTAGTAAAGAAGAGATGGGTGTTCATCCCCTTTAATGTGTGTGAAATAAATATCATCTATGGATTGGATCATTTGAGTATGGTTGGAGTCAAACCAGATTTTTCAGATGATCTATATGAGAAATCATATAACCTATAGCCTTTTAAAGCTATAGAGAAAGCATTGATTATCCAAGGAAAATAAGGCTGGGTAATGGGAGCTGAGAATGTGCCAAAGCACATCAAGAATATGAGTGTTAAGAAAGTCTATCGAATGTGTATCGAATGTGGTAACATTTCCTTACTGCTTCTATATACCCCACCACTTAGGAGGGCAAGTTCAATAAGCCAATAGTGGCTTAATTATCTGAGATTACAAAGAACAGGGAGATTGATGCCCGCAAGATCATCTAAAACAATCAGTGGGAGTCTATTATGTTAAAGCGAGACAACAAATTATTGTGGCCCCATATTGATCACTCAGTTATGTTTGAAGGCTAGAGTTATATTTATTAAAAATGATGAATTTGATATTGATGCCTAAGCAACCATGGATGAGGCTTTTATGCTTACACTAAAATCACTGCCTGGTTATCAATACTCTGAGGATGAGAGGGAAAGAGCCAAGGGAGCTAGACTCGAGTTCGAGTTTTGGCCAAGCAGTATGAGGATAACGCAACAACAACAATAGAGTTAGCCTAGGAATTAGAAGATGGAGGATACAGAGAAGAGGAGCCAAATTAGCAGGGATTTGCTTAGGGCCATGAGTTCATAGATCTACTTATTGAGGAGCAGGACTTGGATTGTCCTAAGGTTTTTAGACTTTCTAGTAGCACCAACTTATGTATTTGATCTGGATATGGCCCAGATCACAAGGGTGGAGAGTCCATTGACACCATCCTACGCTGGAGCTGATGAGGCAGATAATGATGCTGATGTCGCGTAGTCCCGATTTCAACGTCTTAGAATTTCTTTAGAGCTTGGGAGTTAAGAGGCACATTAATACCATTTCATTTTAAATTTTACATATTTTGTTAACCATTTTATTATTTAAATTCTATGTTTAGTTTAGTTTATGCTTATATATCTTGTGTTATTATATATGTTTGTGTTTTTTAATGTTTTCATGATTTTAGGCTTATTTTTAAACCTAAAGAACAAGGTTTAGTTTAAATATAGGGGCATCAACACTACACTACATTACGAGAAGTGGTAAGAATGGCTGAAAAATAAGGATAAACGCTGTTGTATGATAGTTTAATTTTTTTTAAGCAATTAAACAAGAAAGCATGGTAATGTATTATTTGTTTTATTTACTTACTATTTGAATGTTTAGGTAATATAGATTAGGTTATATATAGTAATATGTAATGAATAAGTGGTTCATTTTCATGTTCATACCTTTAGTTGGGGATGAACAAAATACAAGTGTCTTGTTGATATGAAACTCAAAAGAGTGTTTTTAAATTTCCGAAGAAAATAATGAAATATAGCAAAAAACGGTATGATTTCATGATTAAAAATCTAGAGTTCGGGACGACAATGAACTTGAAACAAAAACAACGAGAATACTAGAACACTTTTTATGGAAAAAGTAAGATCTCCAAAGAATTTTATAATAAGTGTGGATTTTACTTGAAAATATATAAAGTAAACGAAGGCTTAGTCCAAAGAGGGAAAGAAATAGACATTTTAAATAAAAAAACTAGAGTTAACTTGCTTGATCAAGTAAAAGAGAGAAGTGCTAACAAGAGTTTTAGAAATAAAACAATAGGGTGTCCCACAAGTTCTACACAAAATGGAGCAAAGAACTTGATGGTTGGAAAAAGTGAGGAAAAATAGAGTCCATAGGAAAAGGAGAAGAACAAAAGAAATGAGAGAAAAAAAAGAAAAAAAAAACGGAAGTTAAAATAAAACTCTTCGAATAAAAGATTTAGCTCGAGTGCTATCTTTCTAACTATGTTAAGTCATATAAACTCTTGAAGTGCTAAAGTGTACCAAAAATTAGTTTGATCTATGCTTATTTATGAAAGCCTAAACTTAATGGGAAATCATGAGATTGTACACTTGCTACTTGAGTGTCAAGGTGAAACAAGCTTGTGAGTAGTAATGGTTTTGGTTGTTATCTACTTTGGTGTTTTGAAAGTGAGTTATATGTGTTGTTAAAGCTACATATTTTGAAAAATATGAGTTTTTGCAAAGAAAAACTATTTAGTGGATTATTAACTTGAAACTTAGTGAATTAAAGGATACTTTATAAACGATGTAAAACGAATGAGAACTAAAATAATAGGAGTAGTTAGGAGACTTATATATACTTTTTCTCAGAACGTGCAAAATTCTAAGTTTGAGGGATTAGGTAAGTGATTATTTAGACTTATATATAGGGTTAGTTTAGTAGTATATTTAAAATATATATCCCTAAATGAGCTCTAATTGATGGTGTTTATGCATTTTAGGTAAACAAGGCATAAAGAAAGGAAATGAGAAAATTTGAAAAGAAACGGAGCTAAAATAAATCAAACTGTGGTTGGCGCCCTAGCATATAGGTGTAGCGCTATGGGACACATGAACAGTATGGAAGACATAAGCACATCATTGGAGAGGAAGGAAAAGAAGAAAGAAATAGGAAGGCCGGCGCAGTGGCAGCGTTGTGGAGTCTAAATGGATAATGCTAGAGAAAATAGTGACATCGCCTAGTCTGTTGAAAGAGGTATTTGCATATAGAAGTGGTGGCATAGTGGAGGCGTCGTGGCAATACACACAACGCCAGGAGAAAAGAAATTAGAAAGTTAGAGTTTTCTTTAGTGATCAGGGAATATAAATAGATAGAAAGACATGATAAACATATAGCATACAGGAGATTAGCCACCATTAACATAGTTTATCATATATTTACTTATTGTTAAGTATTAAGACGATTTGCGGAAAGAAAACATTGAAGACTCACTTGTGGTGATTCAGGTATTATGTTTATTAATTCAATTGAAGTTATTTCATTATATCTTTGATTGCAATGAATAACATTATGTGCCTGTTTATTTCAATGATGTATGAATAGTATATTAATCTTAGGGATCAATGGATCCTATTATATGAATGCTATGCTATAAACATAAGTACAGTCAAAATATAAAAAGTGCAAAGGTTAGGATTTGTATTGATTCTGAGCGTAATGCTACAAACATCTTGATCACGTGTTTGTTGATATGAGGTTTTAGAAGTTGTCATGACCATTGAAGCTTTTAAGCCAAATATAGATAGTACAACCATAAAATACACAACATCGAGCGTTAGTTGTTAATTAGAGAGACACAGATAATAAAATTAATTGGTTATGAATCTAAAGATTTGGAACATTAAAGCAATATGGAGCTTATGTTATTGACACTGATATGTAGAGTTTTAGTTTGCACATTAGAATATTTTCTGTCATGATAGTAGGTTAAAGTGGATTTAAAAGAAATCGGTCTATTCTAATTAGGCATTGCATACACATAATGAAGATGATAAATTGAGTGAAAAAGCATAATATTTTATTACCTGGGTGAAGTTGTGAACTAATATTGTTTTAATACAAGAATTTAAGTAAATTGCATTGATTTGTTAGCATTAATTTGTTTGGTTTAGTTGTAAAACGAATTAAAATGGTTTCTTTAGTAATAGAGTAATTTTAGTTAATTACGTTGTGAGTGCATACACCTTTCCCTAAGGATGATATACATATTCAACATAAGTTTGTCACATTATTACTACAAGTGAGCTATTATAATTGCAGCACACATATTACCGCTCGTACAAAAAGGAAAGTAAGGATGAGGTTGATATTTTAAAACATAAATAGTTTGAGTTAGAATATGATAGAGAGCTAGTAAGTTGTCCTAATCTGATCATTTAGACTAGTGTAGTTTAAATTGGGGATAATTATTTGTCAATAAATCTGTGAATTTTAAGAATCTAAAGAATATTTTACGATACTGGGAATAAATAGATAAACAATAGATTATGAGGTTGGTATTAACTGGTACTCTTAATTAGAAAATAGTGTAAATTTGAGAACTTAATTCGAATGATGATTTGATTTAAGTTAATGAGAATTGGTTGAGATCTGGTGAATTACATAAAACTAGTTGCTCTCAAGAATTGATTTAGATCTGGTTGTCAATTACTTAATATTAGGATTAGGAATATAGGAAATTGATATCAGGTAACGACTTGATTATACTAGAAATCATGGTAAGAACCATTAGAACTCATTATAGCTCATAAATATGTTTGTGCATGAAGAAGTAGAGTTTTTGAACTCAATAAAAGAATAAAAAATTTGAAGACTTAGATAAGGCATAAGCAATATAGCAGAATCATGTGAATCCTGACGATAAATTGGTTTATATCAAAGTTGGCTTATGCAAGTACTAAGTTTTAAACATAATTCATTCTAATATGTGTAGAATCCTAATTATGAGTCAATAGATTTAACTAGGATTGAGACAGTCAAGGAATTATTGTATATTTAATACATAATCAGAAAATTATTGTTATCTTGGAATGATTGAATAATACAGACAACATATATAGAGATTTATGGTATTGTTGTGTTATATGTTTGGTTAATTTAAGAGTGAAATGAGGATAACTCATACAGTTAAGACATTGGTGCTAGAAGATATGAGTGTGAATCTTGACTTATTTATGAATATATTCAAATGGATAGATTGCAAAGATTCATTCATTCATTATAGGGTTTGAAATACATATATACCCATATAAAGGGGTGGCGAAGAGTCTTTAAGTCATTCCTAAGATAAGAGGATCTTAGAAAAATCATTAGAAGACGGATGAGAAATAAGAAAACCAATGAGTTGGCGCAACTTGATTTGAGAATCTTTAAAGGATGAGAGTTTGAAAAGTATATTTTTCAGAGTAAAAGAAATTAAAGGTATACTCAATTCACCCACACAAAGTAATTGATGTCATCAATGATTTGAAAAGAGAAAAGAATTGAAAGTGTAATTATAGTAGGACTTTCAAAGTGTTATATCTTGAGATAGATGTGTGATAATGATGATGAAAAGAAGTCTTGCAGGTAACCTCGAAACCGCAAGTATAATGGTTCAATTGTAATAATAATGTGATCAATTAAGGATGATTACAAATATCGTCCTTTGGGAAAGGATTATCTAGACACGGTTCACTTAGTTAAGTTCACTATATTGTTATGCATATCTATTTTTAATTGATTTAACTAATTTACTATATTCTATAAAACAATGTAAATAACGTTTACTTTTATATTAAGAAGACTCTTAGTTCGCGACTTCACCTAGGTAATGAATTACTATGCTTTAATCTCAAAATTCTTTCATCTTCATTATGTGTATGCAATGGTCAATTAGAACATACAAATTTCTTTCGTATCACTTCAACCCACTGTCATTGTGGAAAAGATCTTAATATGCAAACTAGAACTCTACCTATCAGTGTCAATAATGCAAGTCTTACATAGCATTAAGTTCCAAATCTTTACACTTTTAACCACTTAAGTTTACTATATGTGCCTCCTTAATCAATAACTATATATCGATGTTATATATTTTATAGTTGTATTATCCATATGAAGCTTAAAAGCTCTAATGGCTATGGTAACTCCTAAAACCTCTAATCAACAAGCACATGATCAAGATGTTCATAGCATTTTTTTATAGAATCAATACAAATTCTAACCATTGCACTTTTTAACATTATAATATATTCATACTTCCTTTAGTACAATATTCATATCATTGGATCCTCTGATCTTTAAGATAACAAACTACTCACTCATCATTGAAATCAACATGCACATCATGGTACTCGTTGCAATCAAAGATTAAGTCAAATAACTTTAATTAAATGAAAGAAATAATACCGAATAACCATAAGTGAAGTCTTCAATGTCTTCTCCTCTAAAGCACTTCTCATACTCAAGAATAATGTAAAATATTGTAAACTATGATACTCTATAATGGTCTATGATAATCAATGAGTTTACCTCATTCTAATACGTATTTATACCCTTAAGACTCTGAAGAATACAATTATAAACTCTAATTAACGATTCCAAACGAACTAGAACTCGTATACTTTCAATTTTTATTTCTCAACATTGTTTGTAAGTGATCCACACAGTATGTGTAAAACCACAACACCACCACAACTTCGACCTTTATATGTGTATTTCCTCCTCAAAGTAGGCTCGGCGCCCTGCATGTAATGTCCCAGAGCCGTGTGGACATCCCCACAGCGCCACCACTGCATCACCTATACTACACCACTTCTTTGGTCTCCACACCTTCTCCACGCCTTGCCCACGCCTTATGCTTTCTTCCCACAGCGTCAAGCCTCTATGCTACAACATCAAGTATAATTTTGTGCTCTTTCTCCTCATTTCATCATGAAATCACTCTTTTGTCTCCTTTATATCTTGGATGCTTGAAAACACATAAATTTCATCAATTAAAACTCATTCTGGGATATTTAGGCTTATTATACTACTAAGCTAACTCTATATATAAGTCTAATTGATCACTTATGTAATACCCAAAAACTTAAGATTTTGCACGTCCTGAGCAAAAATATATTTCGTTAAGTACTCTTACTGCTTCTACTACTTGTATTTTTTACTCGATTTACATAGTTCATGGAGTATCTTTTAATTCTAAGAAGTTCAAGTTAATATTCCAGTCAAGAGTTTTTATTTATAAAAATTGGTATTTTCAAAACATGTAGATGTAACAACACATAATTCACATTTAAAACTCAAAAGTAGTTCATAACTAAACCCATCACTACTCACAATTTTATTTCACCTCGACACTCAAGTAGTAAGTGTACAATCTCATGATTTCTTATTATGCTCAAGAATTCACAAATAAGCATAGATTATACTATTTTTCTAGACTTTAGTACTTCAAGAGTCCATATGACTTCATATAGTTAGCAAGAAAAATTAACACAACTAAATTACTTGTTCAAGCTAAATATTTTCATTTATAGAGTTTTAATATAAGTTTCGCCTTTCATTCTTTTTATATATCTCTATTTTTTCCTTGTATATTTTTTGACTTGTACAGTCCTTGCTTATTTTCCTATGGATTCACCTTTTTTTACTTTTTCTAACCATCAAGTTCTCTCCTTATTTTCCTGTAGATCTTATGGTACTCTCTATTTTTAATATTTTAAAACTCTTGTTAGAATTTCTCACTTTCGCTCTATCGATCAAGTTTTAACCCTAACTTTTCATTAAAAATCTTGTCTATCTCTTCCCCTTTTGGTATTAAGTGTTTATTTAATTTGTACTCAAGCAAGATTCATACTTATTATCGAATTCCTTAAAGATCTCACTTTTTCCATAAGAAGTGTTCTGGTAATCTTTTTGCATTGTTTCTAGTTCATGGCCTTCCCTAACTCTAAGTTTCTAATCATGAAACTATACCATTGTTTGCTACGTTCTTATTTCCTTCAAAACATGAATAACATTTTCTTGAGTTTCATGTCTACACGATACTTGTATTCTTACTCATCCTCAATTAAAGGCATGAACTTTGTAAATGAATTACTTGTTCATTACATATTACTATATATAACCTAGTATATACTACTATATACATCTAATTAATTAGTAAATGAAAAAGATACAATACCATTTTTTCCTCTTTAATTGCTTTGAAATAAAATTTTACGACCATACCTATAGTATTTATCTTCATTTCATCCTTTCTTACCACTTCCTATAGTGTTGATGCCCCGAGACTTAAACCAAATCTTATCCTCAAGGTTCAAAAATAAGCGTGAAATTTAATAACACCAAACACATAAGTATGTATATATATAATTTAATTTAATTTAATTTAAGATCCAAACATAAAAATGTATAAACATACAAATTTAAAATATTAAAGTGACAAAATATTCCCAATGTAAAAACAATCAGTATGAATGTATTGCTCATCTCCCCAAGGACTATGGAAATCCTAAAACTCAGACTCTAAGAGTGTGCATCATCATCAACATCATCATCATCTCCTCCAGTAAAAGATAGTATCAAATGACGCTCCACCCTTTTGATCTACACCACATTAGGATAAAAAATGTGTTCACTGCTACTGGAAAGCCAACAGACCTATCAGTAGGTATTAACCTTATGTACCTCTCATATCTAGCTATGTCTTTATGATGATCTAAAAATAACATGAAGTAATTTTATCCATTTAGTCATTTTTGCTTATATCTTGATAAGGCTTCAAGACACTAAGCCTTATGCTATCTGTAATGTCTCTTCATCTCAGCATTCCACTGCCTTTAATGTCATGGAGTCAAGTCCTTTAGTGGTTGTATCGGTGCCTGTGGTGGAGGAGGTGGTGTAAAAACTTCAAGATCATCTAAGTCTTGCTTTCCTATCAATAGGTCTATAAACTCGTAGCTAATGTAGGTCGCAAGTATAATGACTTGATTATAGTAATAGTGTGACTAAATTATGTTGAATATAGTTATCATTATCAAGGAAAGGTGCATTGCAATTAGTGTTCTTATTCAGATCTACCCTACTGCTAAGGAAATTCTTTTTTTAATTGATTTTATGCTAAACTATTCCATTCAAACAAAACAATGTAAATTACTTTTAAACTCTTATATTAAGAAGACAGTTCACAACTTCACCTAGGTAATGATTAACTATGCTTTCCAACTCACTTTCTTTATCTTTATTTTATATGCAGTACCTAATTAGAATAGACAAATTTTGTTCAAATACACTTCAACCCACTATCGTAATGAAAAAGATTCTAATATGCAAACTAGAACTCCACCTAGCGGTGTGATTAAGTAAGCTCCACATTGCTTTAAGGTTCAAATCTTTAGATTCATAACCAATTAAGTTTAATATATGTGCCTCCCTAATCAATAACTATCTATCAATGTTATGTATTTTACGGTTGTACCATCCATATTCGGCTTAAAAGCTTCAATGACCATGATAAGTTTCTAAAACCTAATATGAACAAACACGTTATCAAGATGTTTGTCACATAATGCCTATAATCAATACAAATTCTAATCATTGCACTTTTTAACATTATAATCCACTCATAACTACTTTAGTATATCATTCATACCATAGGATCCGTTGATCCATAAGATTAATAAACGTCTCACACATCATTGAAATAAACGCACATATCATGGTAATCATTGCAATCAAAGATATAGTCAAATAACTTCAATTAAATCAATAAGAATAATATTGAATCACCACTCATAACTTCTCACATATCATTCAAGCATTTTACTAGGTTAATTTGTAATGTATGCTAATTGGTTGTATTAGTTAAATTTACCATGCTCTAATATCTGCTTATACTCTTACGACACTTTAGAAAACAAGTAGAAACCTTAGTAGAAAATTCTACATGAAATAGAACTCTAACTTTCTATTTTATTTAGTCTTGGTGTTGTCCATAAGTGATCTGGCACTGTGTGTAAACCCATAGCACAATGATAGCTTCGGCCTCTTCGTGTGTAATTTTTCTCATTTAGTAGACTCTGCACCCTGCATTGACCTCCTGGGCGCCGCACCATTTGAGCTACGATGCCGCCATTGCGCCGGCTGTGTTGTCTTTTTTTTTCACTTTTTGGTTCTCTATGCTTCGCCCAAGTTGTGTAGCCTTCTTCCTACGAAGTCAAGCCTATGTACAATGGCGTAAAAACCACTTTTGTGCATTTTAGACTCGTTTCTTCACAAATTCACTCATTTATCTACTGTACACATTGTATAAATGAAAATACACAATTACCATCAATTTAAGCTCATTTCGGGATATTTACTAAATATACTACTAAACTACTCCTATATATAAGTTTAAATAATCACTTATCAAATACCCAAAAACTTAGGATTTTGCACATCCCGAGCAAAAGTATATTTTACTAAATGTTCCACTACCACTACTACTACTAAAGTGTTCCACTACCACTACTACTAAAGTTTTTATTCATTTCACATCGTTCATGGAGTATCCTTTAATCCAAATAAGCTCAAGTTAATAATACAATCAAGAGCTTTTCTTTGCAAAAGCTTATATTTTTCGAAACATGTAATTTTAATAGTACATATAAGTCACTTTCAAAACTTAAAAGTGCTTTACAACGAAAACCATCGCTACTTACAAGTTTATTTCAACTTGACACTCAAATATCAAGTGTTAAATCTCATGATTTCTTATTAAGCTCATAATTTACATATAAGCATTGATCATACTAGTTTTGTAGACTTTAGCACTTCAAGGTCTATAGGACTTAATATAGTTGGAAATCAAACTCAATTAAATTACTTGTACTCGAGCTATATCTTTTATTTGAAAAGTTTTAATCTAACTTCTGCCTTTTTTCATTTATTTTTATTTTTTTCTTTTCTCCCTGTTTTCTAAATTACACGGTCCCTGCTCATTTTCCTATGGATTCCCTTTTTCCTCATTTTTTCCAACCATCAAGTTCTCTACTCCTTTTCCCATTAAACTTATGGGACTCTTTATTTTTTATGTAAAACTCTTGTTAGCACTTCTTACTTTCATTCTATCAAGCAAGTTTTAACTCAACATTTTCATTAAAAACCATGCCTATTTCTTTCCATCTTAACACTAAGTTTTTATTTACTTTTTATTATTAAGTAAGATTCCCGTTTATTATAAAACTCTTTAGAGATCTAACATTTTCAACAAGAAGTGTTCTAGTATACTCTTGCTTTTGTTTCAAGTTCTTACTCTTCCCTAACTCTAAGTTTCTAATCATGAAATCATACAATTTTTTACTACATTTCTTATTTTCTTCAAAAATTGAATAACACACTCTTGAGTTTCATATCACCAATATAATTGTATTCTTAGTCACCCTTAATTAAAAGGCACGAAATTTGCAAATGAATTACTGTTTCACTATATATTACTATATATTACCTAATTTATACTACCTAAATACATTTAAATAGTAAGTAAGTAGGAAAAACTAATGCACTACCATGCTTTCTTCTGAAACTACTTTAAAAATAAGATTTTCCAAACATACCTGCAATGCTTATCTTTATTCCATCCTTTCTTACCACTTCCTATAGTGTAGTGTTGATGCCCTCAAACGTAAATAAAACCTTGTCCTAAAGGTTTAAATAATAAGTCTGAAACATAAAAACACTAAAAACAAACATAATAATGATAACAAGTTACTAATAATGTAGAAACGTAAAATTTATGTTGGACTAAGTGGTTAGTCACTTTTACTCCACCCAGAATTTTGATGGAAACAAACAAAGTGAAAGTATACTAATAAGTTTATCCAGTGTGTGTCGGCTAGTTAAAGTTCGTAAAATATCACATCTCAAGTGTTTAAGCCATACAAGTTCAAGATTCGGTCCACACGAAGAAACGAAGAAGAAAGATCATATTACATGTTGCAACATTAATGTAAGGTACACACGTTCATTTACGCAAGCCTAATGCATTAGTTCATGCGTATAATGTTTTTCAAATTTCATGTGATCATTTAGAGTTTTAAATGAAACTTACTACTTGAATTGGTCTTGTAAGTTCAAACTATGTGAAACCATATTTTTATATTCACATCATACTTTAAAAACAATTGTAAAAGTTTTCGAAAATGAAAAACTTGTTTTGAAAGGTTTTTGAAAAGAAAACCAGTGTATTTACAGAAAAGCCCCTATGAAAGTCGTGAAACCGAGATTTTCCATTTCCGGGATTTCTAAAACCTGTTGGGTTTTGGGGTTCATACGCAGTGGAGATTACAAAACAATTTTGACAAAAACCCCAACAGGATCCGAATCTAATTCCATTAAAAACGTTTAAACCATGAAAACTTAATCATACCTTAGTCGCAAATATACCTTTATGAAGGTTGATCGATCTCTAAGGCGCTGCCAACGACAAACGCCCTCTACTAGTAGTCCACACACGAACGGCGGTCGAGATTCGAAGTGCTAGCTTCGAGAGAATACCAAATCTTTTTGTTTCTCTCCAAAACGATCCAGAGCATACCAAAAACCCTAAGTTGTTTCTAAAACAAAAATAGAGTTTCGGCCTTTTTATCTTTCGTATGTGTATTGTAACTTAAAGCGTCTATTTATACAACGCTTGTATATAGACGGTTAAGTAAATTACACATATACCCTTACTTAAAGAAGTATAAGTGTAATACACCACAAGGACGTTTCTGTCATGAATTTTATCACATAAAAATTCATTTTTCTGAATCATCTTAAAATCTCGCAAAACCATTCTTAGTGTGCGACCCAATAGGCTCATACAACGTTGGCAGTGTACCAAAACACATTTTGGTATACAAGTCATAAGCGATCTACGGCAAGACATTATGACTACCCAAGTTGTACGAATATCAAATCGATACAACCTAATCAATAGTGTATATAACATCCTTTTGTCACACGATATCCTTTTGATCAAACATAAGGCATGGAATTGTCATCCAACATGTTCAATCGTACTAGTCTCGATCTCTAGGTAGACTGGAAACATCCAAGTGACATTGATCAATATCAATTCACTTAGACTAGGCCTTTTAACTTGATCTAACACATTGAGGGATCCACTAGATATCTCTCTTTATATGAGAGGGACAAATTCTATCTCGATTACACAACTTCATCACATTGTTCACACAGTAACCAATCATAACCTTTATAATCGTCCGGTTAAAGACAACGTTTGATTGTGTCAAATCTTTGTGTTCCTAATGTTGAAGTCTCGGTAATCTCAAGTCGAGGACCTGGAATATATACCTATCATGAGAAACAACTATGACTTAATCCATGTGATGTTCTCATAGCGGGTCGGTCCAGTACTTTGTTCCCTAACAAGTACTCGTGATCTTGATTCGTATCCCTATACGTATAATCATCATATGATCATCAATCAAGACTCACACTAGTCTTAATTCATTAAAGTTCCAGTATAATGATCGACTAGGGACATTTAGGATATTTATGTAAATACCCATGGATCTTATTATAATGTAAACATGCAAATTAATTATAATAAACAGCAAATGAGATCCTCTATTCTATTAACTAAAAGTATTCATAAAGACAGTTAATGGATTGACCTAGGGCACATGCCCCATCATCTCCCACTTGCACTAGGGCCAATCATACATGCATCTAATGCCTAATGATCTAACGTGACCATCATGTTTTGCTTATGGAAGAGCTTTTGTCAATGGATCCGCAACGTTGTCTTCAGTAGGTACTCTGCAAAATCTTTACGTCTCCCCTCTCAATAATTTCTCTTATGAGATGAAAACGCCGAGTATATGTTTGGATCTGTGGTGTGATCTAGGTTCCTTGGCTCGTGCTATTGCCCCGTTATTGTCACAATACAAACAAACAGGGTTAGCAATACTTGGAACCACACCTAGTTCGAAATGAACTTTTTGATCCAAAGCGCCTCCTTTGTTGCATGACGACGACGCAATATACTCGGATTTGTTGTAGAATCGCCACAGATCTCTTGCTTTGAACTTTTCCACTTCTTATCGCACCCCCATTCAAAGTAAACACATATCCGACTACGATCTAAAATCATCTATATCAGTTTGAAAACTTGCATCTCGTGTAACCATTTACAACTAGATCATTTTCAAAACCTCCATAGACCAAGAACACTTCCTTAGTCATTCTTAAGTACTAAAGGATGTTCTTTACTACTATCCAAAGTGACTCTCACCTGGATCGATCGATATCGATTGTAGTGCTCAAAGCATATGATACATCGGGTCGAGTGCATAACATGGCATACATGATAGATCCAATAGCGATGCATATGGAATCTTATTCATACGGTCTCGCTCATCATTTGTCTTAGGACATTGAGTCTTGTTGAGACTTATGCCATGAGACATTGACAACAATCCTCTTTTAGAGTCTTGCAAACTGAACCTATTCAGCACCTTGTCTATGTAAGCACTCGACTTAGACCGATTAGCCTCTTAGATCTATCCCTATAGATCTTTATCCCTAGGATATAGGTGCATCTCCTAAGTCTTTCATTGAGAAACACTTCCCTAACCAAGACTTGACATTCTCGCAATGTTGGATGTCATTTCCAATGAGTAATATATCATCAACATACGAGTACCAGAAAAACTACACTCCCATCGACCTTCTTGTATACACAAGGCTCATCTTCGTTCTTAATAAAACCAAAATCCTTGATTGCTTCATCAAAACGAAGATTCCAACTCCGAGAAGCTTGCTTTAATCCATAAATGGATCTTTGAAGCTTGCATACCTTCCTAGAATTCTCAGGATGTACAAAACCTTCAGGTTGTGTCATATACACGTCCTCAAGCGGCTTTCCATTAAGAAATATTGTTTTTACATCCATTTTCCATATCTCATAGTCATAATATGCAGCAATGACAATTAAAATTCTTATGGATTTAAGCATGGCTACTGGCGAAAAAGTTTCATCATAATCAACACCTTGAGTCGCTCGAAACCTTTTGCTACGAGTGTTGCTTTAAAAGTATGCACATTGCCATCCATGTCAGTTTTCTTCTTGAAAACCCATTTACATCCAATGGTCTTACCACCTTCAGGTAAATCAACCAAGTTCCAAACTTGGTTATCATACATGGATTGCATCTCAAAGTTCATGGCACTTAGCCATTTATCTGAGTCTGATCCAGACATAGCCTCCGGATAAGTGGTGGGCTCATTTTGGTCCATAAACAACACATCACGACTATCGGTAATGAGAAATCTGAATCTCTCTGGCTCATGTCTTACCTTACTAGATTTATGTGGATCTTGTATCACTTGTGGAGGTTCAATTGGTTCGGAACGTTGTTGAACTTCCAGTAGCGGTTCAATGTTTATCTGTGATTCTTGAAATTCTTCAAGATTTATTTCTATCCCACTAGTGTCTTTTGAAATAAACTGTTTTTCCATAAAGGCACCATACCGAGCAACAAACACTTTGTTCTCAACGGGATTATAAAAGTAATATCCTTTTGTTTCCTTAGGATACCCCACAAATTAACACTTGTCAGATTTAGGTGCTAGTTTTTCTGAGACTTATCGTTTTACGTAAGCCTCACAACCCCAAATCTTAAGGAAAGACAAACTAGGTCTCTTCCTGTACCATATCTCATATGGTGTTTTATCAACCGCTTTAGAAGGAACTCAATTTAGAGTGAAAGTTGCAGTTTGTAATGCATAACCCCGAAAGGATAATGGAAGATCTGCATGACTCATCATAGATCGAACCATATCTAATAAGGTTTGATTTCTCCATTCAGAAACTTCATTCCATTGTGGAGTTGTTGGTGGAGTCAATTGGGAGACAATCCCACAATTTCTAAGATGATCATCAAATTCTTGGCTTAAATATTCACCACCTCGATCTGATCGAAGTGTTTTGATAGTTTTACTAAGTTGATTCTGCACTTCATTTTTAAACGTTCGAAACATCTCAAATGATTCAACTTTATGTTTCATTAAATATACATAACCATATCAGCTGAAATCATCAGTAAATGTAATGAAGTACTGATAACCTTATCTAGCCATTGTGTTTATAGGACCGCATACATCAGTATGTATTAGACCCAATAAATCACTTGCCCTTTCACTGTGTCCAGTAAAGGGACTTTTAGTCATCTTGCCTAGTAAACAAGATATGCACGTTTCATATGTTTCTAAATCAAATGAATCAAGAAGCCCATCTTTATGGAGCTTCGTTATGCGTTTCTCGTTTATGTGCCCGAGACGACAATGCCAAAGATAGGTTTGATTACATAAATGATAATTTTCTTCCTTTTCTTTTGGATGTTTTGAAGCAGGAACAGGCTGTGTCTTGACTTGTTCCATAAGCTTTGCGATGACAGGTGCTGCAACAGCCTTGGCAACTCTAGCCTTACCTTTGCCTTTCTTTTTCATTCCCTTTCCCTTTTAGACCATCAACATATTACTAGAGGGTTTCTTGATATTTTGTTCAGCAGTTTTGAACATCAAATGCAACTCTGATATTGATTTCTCCATATTATTCATATTGTAGTTCATCACAATTCGTGAGTAACTTTCTGGTAATGAATTCAGGATCAAATCCGTAGCCAACTCTTGGCTTATGGGAAATCCGAGTCTATCAAGCTGGTCAACATAGCCCTTCATCTTCAAAACATGAGGACTAACTGGAGCATCCTCATAGCTTTTGTAGCATTGGCTGGTGGGTCCTCAGGGATTGGAGCATCCAGGACATACAACTTGCGTTCATGCTTAAGAACAATTCTCAAGTTTCTGAACCAGTCAAGAAAGTTAATCCCAGATAGCTTATCCTTCTCAAGGATGGATCGCAGTGATAGGGGAATATTGTTACTTGAAAAGGCCATTTATCTACAATAAAGATTATGCAAAGTTTATTTTTGAATAGAGGAATAGACTCCCACTAAATTAACAACCCTCCTAAAACGTACTGTTTATTTAGGGGACTAAAATCCATATTTCACCTAATTCTATGACAGCTATGGCATGAAACACAGAACTAGATTATTTAGGTAGGTAACAGTTACCAAATACATCTTATGTAATTTTTAGATCATTTTATGAGATACGAGACATCTTATGTCTTAGCATGTTTTTATCTCATCATTTGCCTAAAGCTCAAAACTATTTTGATGGCTTTATTAAGTCGGACCATTTTAAACATTTAGGTAACTCTTACCCAACTTGTCTCACCAAGATAACACAATACACCCAGCTATGGCTGAACCTATATTAGTGTGATCGAGGCCTTTGACAAGTGTTTAAAATGGATGACATGAGACTTAAAATTTAATAGAGGAATTTTACTCGGTTTTAGTGATTTTATGTAAACAACGAAATATCATATATTCTATTGATTTGTTCAATCGCTAAACAATTTGGAATTTTTTTTTTTTTTTAGAAGACGAATCTCAATTCTGAAAATTAAAATTCGCTAGAGAAAATCATAATTTTTCGCTGATTTTATTATCATAAATTAACCCCTTAATTTATCCAAAATTAAGTCAATTAAAACATTTTAATTAACCCGGGCCCACATCTAACTAATCATCTTATCCTAATCCAATTAGGATTTAAGATATTTGAATCCTAGTATATCACCAATAACAAGATTCTTGATATTTATCTTCTATTATAATTTGTTATCTATCTTTATCAAATAGAAACTTCATAACAAAATAGATATAACAAGATAAATAATTAATTTCGAAAATTATTTATTTATTTTGGATTTAAGATATTTGAATCCTAGTATATCACCAATAACAAGATTCTTGATATTTATCTCTTATTCTAATTTGTTATCTATCTTTATCAAATAGAAACTTCATAACAAAATAGATATAACAAGATAAATAAATAATTTCGAAAATTAATTATTTATTTTGGATTTAAGATATTTGAATCCTAGTATATCACCAATAACAAGATTCTTGATATTTATCTCATATTCTAATTTGTTATCTACCTTTATCAAATAGAAACTTCATAACAAAATAGATATAACAAGATAAATAATTAATTTCGAAAATTATTTATTTATTTTGGATTTAAGATATTTGAATCCTGGTATATCACCAATAACAAGATTCTTGATATTTATCTCCTATTCTAATTTGTTATCTATCTTTATCAAATAGAAACTTCATAACAAAATAGATATAACAAGATAAATAAATAATTTTGAAAATTAATTAATTATAAATAAATAATTTCGAAAATTAATTAATTATAAATAAATAATTTCGAAAATTAATTATTTATAAATAAATAATTTCGAAAATTAATTATTTGCAATTTCGATCCTCATCCAAATAATCACAAACATGTAATTGAATCATGAACTACTATCCCAATCGAACCTAATGGTGTCATGGATCACAGAACACGAAATTCAATTCATTAAAATTATTTGAATTAACCTAACATGGTTACTAGCATGTACGAAACTAATTTCAATTAAATCACGAATATATGTATCATATACACAAAACATGATAATAAATCTCACAGAAAATTTATGTATATCACGTATACATCAACTATTAACATGCTTTCAATCATATATCATGTATATATCAGAAGAAAACATGCAATGAGTTTAATGGAATCGAACTCGATGGCTCTGATACCAGTGTTGGGTTTTGGGGTTCATACGCAGCGGAGATTACAAAACAATTTTGACAAAAACCCCAACAGGATCCGAATCTAATTCCATTAAAAACGTTTAAACAATGAAAACTTAATCATACCTTAGTCGCAAATATACCTTTCTGAAGGTTGATCGATCTTTAAGGCGCTGCCAACGACGAACGCCCTCTACTAGTAGTCCACACACGAACGGCGGTCGAGATTCGAAGTGCTAGCTTCGAGAGAATACCAAATCTTTTTGTTTCTCTCCAAAACGATCCAGAGCATACCAAAAACACTAAGTTGTTTCTAAAACGAAAATAGAGTTTCGGCCTTTTTATCTTTCGTATGTGTATTGTAACTTAAAGCGTCTATTTATACAACCCTTGTATATAGACGGTTAAGTAAATTACACATATACCCTTACTTAAAGAAGTATAAGTGTAATACACCACAAGGACGTTTCTGTCATGAATTTTATCACATAAAAATTCATTTTTCTGAATCATCTTAAAATCTCGCAAAACCATTCTTAGTGTGCGACCCAATAGGCTCATACAACGTTGGCAGTGTACCAAAACACATTTTGGTATACAAGTCATAAGCATTCTCTGGCAAGACATTATGACTACCCAAGTTGTACGAATGTCAAATCGATACAACCTAATCAATAGTGTATATAACATCCTTTTGTCACACGATATTATTTTGATCAAACATAAGGCATGGAATTGTCATCCAACATGTTCAATCGTACTAGTCTCGATCTCTAAATAGACTGAAAACATCCAAGTGACATTTATCAATATCAATTCACTTAGACTAGGCCTTTTAACAGTCTAACACATCGAGGGATCCACTAGATATCTCTCTTTATATGAGAGGGACAAATTCTATCTCGATTACACAACTTCATCACATTGCTCACACAGTAACCAATCATAACCTTTATAATCGTCCGGTTAAAGACAACGTTTGATTGTGTCAAATCAATGTGTTCCTAATGTTGAAGTCTCTGGTAATCTCAAGTCAAAGGACTGGAATATATACCTATCATGAGAATCAACTATGACTTAATCCATGTGATGTTCTCATAGCGGGTCGGTCCAGTACTTTATTCCCTAACAAGTACTCATGATCTTGATTCGTATCCCTATACGTATAATCATCATATGATCATCAATCAAGACTCGCACTAGTCTTAATTCATTATAGTTCCCAGTATAATGATCGACTAGGGACATTTAGGATATTTATGTAAATACCCATGGATCTTATTATAATGTAAATATGCAAATTAATTATAATAAACAGCAAATGAAATCCTCTATTCTATTAACTAAAAGTATTCATAAAGACAGTTAATGGATTGACCTAGGGCACATGCCCCATCAAAACCATCCAGACCACCTAAACGGGTTCTATGACCCTTAAAAACATGTATAACATGTTATAAGAGGTTGGTAGGGTCCCGAATCTATTAAGGGGTCGCTAACTCTAGGGCCAAAAATATTTATTTTGAGGCCCCTGACAGTTAGCGTGCTAATAGTGATATTAGCATGCTAATTACTGAGTTAGTGCACTAATGTTTAACATTAGCGCACTAGCTTAGAAGATTAACGCGTTTGGTCTAATATTAGCGTGCTAATAGCCTTTCTGACAGCATTTTTATAAAGCTAAAAATCACACTTTAGTTTGAATAGATGATCAAATCTAAGCCCTTGGATCTCTAGAACGATCAAAAACTGCTAAAAAAGAATGTAGAATATTATCGAATTACCTAGAACATTCTATTGTCTTATCAAGCAAGAAAATCCTATGGTGCTCATTTTTTCATAGAAGAAGCTTGGATTTTGTTGTGTTATCGCTTGTAATCTTTCGAGAAAACTAAGTCACTTTCAAAACTAGCGTTATTGAGGCATTCTAAATCTTACAACATCCACTATAGAACTCATTTTCAAATCACTCTCTCGAGGTTGTAAGAATGTCCGATTTCTTAGCTTTTCTTATGCTTAAATTTCATATTTTTTTGTGCTTGACTTGTGGAAATCATTTTTTTTGTTCTTGAACACATTAGTCTTGAGTTTTACACTTAAACTTTATTTATTAAACCTTAGGACTGGTTTGGACAAGAGTTTACACTTAAAATTTATTTTTATCGAACTTCTTATTCTTTGGATTCGAAACTGGATTTGTTTTTAATGATTCGTTTGAAACGATTTCATATGTGAGATTTACATAAAATCAGTGATACACTTGCATTTCTCATTTGTTCTCATACTTACATGCATTAGACTGGTTAGGCACTAGGAAGCTTGCTTGTATTTGAGTTTGGTGCCACTTTACTTTGTAAAGTGAATTTGATTACTTTCGTCGATTCTTTGTAAGTGGCTTATTATAAGACTTAGTGGGATCTAATTCAAAGGGAAGACCTAGTTGAGGCTAGGCATAAATCCTAGTTACGGCTAGGTAGGATGTCCTAATTTGTGATTAAGCATTCTAGGCTTGTATGTTTAGGTTGTAACACTTATTGGCAATATGTGTGGGGGTTTGGAAATTCTTACCAGGGAGGTTGGGTAGTGGATATAGATCATTAGATCGAACCACTATAAATCGCGTATCTCTTTCCATCTCTTCTATCCCTTTCGTCTTGAATTGCATTCATACTTGCATTTAAGTAAGCATATAGTCTATTTATTGTTAAATTATTTTAAAAAGGTGATAAATTCTTGATACACCCAACTCACCCTCTCTTGGGTGTGGTTTCAATTTAAAAAACTAATAAAAGTACACAATATCCAAATGTAAAGTTAATAAGTAGAAATGTTTCTCTCATATCTCTCAGGTCTAAAGATATCCTAAGACTCTGACTCTGAAACTGGGTATCAACATCATCGTTTCCATCAAAAGATATTGCCAAAGGATGCTCCACCCTTTTGCTCTTCATCACTTCTAGGTTAAACATGTATTCAATGTGCTAGAAAATCAAAAGATCTATCAGTAGGTCTCACTCATTTGTTTCTCTCATATCTAGTTATATACCTTTAATGATTTGTAAATAATATAAAATTATGTATTCGTTTAGTCGGTATCGCTCATATCTCATCAAGGCTTCACAATACTGAGTGTTGTCCTCATTGTATTGTCTCCTCATTTTAGCAATCGAAAACCTTTTCTACCATTGAGATAAGTCCATTGGTTATGGTACTGGTGCTTGTGGTAGAGGAGGTGGCTAAAAAATCTCAAGACCATCTAAATCTTACTCTCCTATAGCCTTAAGAAAATCCCTGCTGGTGATCCTCCTCCCTTCTATATCCTTTGTTCTCTAACTCTTAAGCTAGCTACGCCACTACTGATGTTGCCCTTATGCGATCCTCTTGCACTTTAGCTAACAACTCGGCCTCAATTCTGGGACTCTTGGCTCTATTTCTCTCTCTTTTTCATCATCAAATTCTTAGCAAAAAGTTGGTGATTTCAGTGTGAGCATAAACTCCTTATCCATGGTGGCTTGGGCCTCAATATCTAACTCTTATTCCTAAGCGATCCCACTCCAATATTCAAGCACATCTGAGTAATCAAAATTTGAAATAAAATCTTATTGTCTCTCTGACAAGGACTGGTTTGGACAAGAGTTTGCACTTAAACTTGATTTTTATCAAACTTCTTTAGATTTGAAACTGGATTTGTTTTTAATGATTCGTTTGAAGCGATTTCATATGTGAGATTTACACAAAATCAGTGATATACTTGCATTTCTCATTTGTTCTCATACTTACATGCATTAGATTGGTTAGGCACTAGGAAGCTTGCTTATATTTGAGTTTGGTGCCACTTTATTTTGTAAAGTGAATTTGATTACTTTCGTCGATTCTTTGTAAGTGGTTGATTATAAGACTTAGTGGGATCTAATTCAAAGGGAAGACCTAGTTGAGGCTAGGCATAAATCCTAGTTGCGGCTAGGTAGGATGTCCTAATTTGTGATTAAGCATTCTAGGCTTGTACGCTAAGGTTGTAACACTTATTGGCAATATGTGTGGGGGTTTGAAAATTCTAACCAGGGAGGTTAGGTAGTGGATATAGATCATTAGATCGAACCACTATAAATCGCGTGTCTTTTTCCATCTCTTCTATCCCTTTCGTCTTGCATTGCATTCATACTTGCATTTGAGTAAGCATATAGTCTATTTATTGTTAAATTATTTTAAAAAGGTGATAAATTCTGGATACACCCAACTCATCCTCTCTTGGGTGTGGTTTCAATTTAAAAAACTAATAAAAGTACACAATATCCAAATGTAAAGTTAATAAGTAGAAATGTTTCTCTCATATCTCTCAGGTCTAAAGATATCCTAAGACTCTGACTCTGAAACTGCGTATCAACATCATCATTTCCATCAAAAGATACTGCCAAAGGATGTTCCGCCCTTTTTCTCTTCACCACTTCTAGGTTAAACATGTATTCAATGTGCTAGAAAATCAAAAGACCTATCAGTAGGTCTCACTCATCTATTTCTCTCATATCTAGTTATGTACCTTTAATGATTTGTAAATAATATGAAATTATGTTATTCGTTTAGTCGGTATCGCTCATATCTCATCAACGCTTCACAATACTGAGCATTGTCCTCATTGTATTGTCTCCTCATCTTAGCAATCGAAAACCTTTTATACCATTGAGTTAAGTCCATTGGTTATAGTACTGGTGCCTGTGGTAGAGGCGGTGGCGAAAAAATCTCAAGACCATCTAAATCTTACTCTCCTATAGCCTTAAGAAAATCCCTGCTGGTGATCCTCCTCCTCTATATATCCTTTGTTCTCTAATTCTTAAGCTAGCTCCGCCACTACTATTGTTGGCATTATGTGATTCTGTTGCACTTTGGCTAACAACTCGGCCTCAATTCTTTGACTTTTGGCTCTCTTTCTCTCTCTTTTTCATCATCAAATTCTTAGCAAAAAGTTGGTGATTTCAGTGTGAGCATAAACTCCTCATCCATGGTTTCTTAGGCCTCAATATCTAACTCTTATTCCTAAAGCGATCCCACTCCAATATTCAAGCACATCTGAGTAATCAAAATTTGAAATAAAATCTTACTGTCTCTCTGACATGATAGACTCCCTCTGGTCTTTTACATGATCTCTCCTACATTGATCTCCCCATTCTTTGTAATCTCAAATAAATAAGTTGCATTTGGCTTGTTGTTCTCTCCCTGCTGAGTGTTTGGGTACAATGAAGCAACTGAAAAATGTAACCACATCTATAAATTTTAGGTCTCCACAAGCCACATTCATGCTCTAAATCTACATAACCTAAAGCTCATATCCAACAACCTCATATCGACAATTTATTGCAATTTCTTCAATAATTTCCAAAAACTCAAAGCATAACTAATGAAATTATAAATTTACCTCAATGTCGAACTATTTTCCGGTGTAAGTTGCTTCTTAAAGCTTTATTCAAAGCCCTCTCATTTTGCTCACAAAACTAAAATCCTAATGCTTATTTGATGACAACTCAATAATTAGACATGTTTTATAGTGTAATTTAGGTTGATTATATATATAAATGATGATATTCACTAGGCATTCTCTTATTTTTGTGATTTTAGGATTTAAATAGGAAAATCGAGAAATGAAAGAAAAAGAGGAAGAAGAGCAAAACATTCAACTGGAGAAGAGGTCTACCAATTAGCCAACGATTTATATTTACACTAGGAATCAACACCTTAATGGGCTGCAGGGGAGTGCCAGCGAATCCATAACGAATTAAAGAATATACTTGAAATCACTAGCTGAATTGGCGAAGCATACAGAACTAAATCCAGTGATAGGCTCAACAATTTATGTATAATTTAGGAATCATCAACAAATCACTAAGGCCAGTTATGAGTTTTTTAGATTAATATGAAGAATTTGAGTTTATCCAGGATATGTATGCATAGATAGACTATAAATAAGACCAGAGAGCTTCAAAATAACTTTAACTTGTACTCTCTTTTGCTTTTTCTTAAGCATATTCTACATATTTTAGTTGATGTTCGAAGCAACATTGGGGCTTTGATTTATTTTAAGAGGTATTTATTTATTTACTTATTTATTCGTTATGTCTTTTAATTATATATTTTTTATTTCTAGCATGAGGGAGTTGGCTATTAATCTAAACAAACCCTATACATCTATTTATTTTGGATTGTTAAATAGTTATAATTAAGGAATCGTGAACTTAATGCTTTAAATCTATTTATACACATCATATACAAATTTAACAAGTTGTTTTTACATGTTACAACTAAAGAAGATTAATTTTGCATGCATAGTTGCAAATGTTTATCGTGGTATTTTAATTATGATTCTATGTCTATAGTTATTAACAACAATTATAGAAGTAGTAACTAGGATCAATCTATAGGGCTTTTTCTCGAGTGGTTGTTTTAGGTAATTGTGTTCTAAGTTGTTTATTATGTGACTTCAGTTAATATTGTCTTAGATTAGGCATGGTTTTCATCGAGTGTTAATGCTATTATCTTTCTACGGTGTTGCATTTTATCTAATGGATAGATTTACAATGATAAGAATGTGGCATTTTCATTGAATTTAGGAAAATCAGTGGTTAGCTAAAAGCTATCATCCTATTATGACTTAGGATTTAATGATTATGAGATTCCATGTGTTATGATTATAACTATAGTATGAAGTGATGTTATGTTCTAGTGTTTGAAATCGATCTAATTATATTACATTGTTTTAGTGGGGGTTTATTAGATGTTTGTTTAAGATATTTAAATTATATTGAATTTGAGTATTTTTTAATTTAGTTTGAATTAAATTGTTTGATTTAATTTAGTTAATTTGGTAATTAAGTTAATAATTATAGATTTTAGTTATTTGGTATTTCAATTACGTTTAATTAAATTAACTAAATTAATAAAAACAATCAAAACAACGTTTTACTTTAAGATTTGAAAAATCTCTGTGGAGACGATATCCCAATTACATTATTATAAATAAGAAGAAAATACTGAAAACTATTATGCACGCTGAACACATGTCATTTTTTGGCATCGTTGCCGGGGGTTCTTAAATAATTTTTAAATAATTTAGATGTTGTATGGTCTACACATTTCATTGTATTAATTCAACAATATCTTTATATCCGTTTGATCCTGAAATAAATAGAACATTTAATTGTAGTTTCAAACAAAAAATTAGAGAAAATTTAGCTAATAGGATGGTAGATAACAATAATGATATTATGACAATGTCATTAATAATAATAATTATAATAGAGTTATCAATAATAATAACAATAATAGAGAACTCATTTATAGACAAGCAACCAAAATGTTAGAGCATATGAGCCCATGTGTATAGCATACCCCGATGGATTTTCTGAATTTGAACTTAGATCTAGATTTATTAGTGTCTTACCTAACTTTTATAGTAAAGACAATGAAGACCCATAAAAACTCTTAAGGAAGTATGTTGCATAAAGTTACTGGGATGAAATCGAAAGAAGATATTTTAGAACAAGTCAAACGTTAAGGCTTTCCCTTTTGCATTGAAAGATCAAGCATAAAATTGGTTGTTGTATCTCCCACAAGATTCAATAACTATATGGACTAAAATATTAGAAGTTTTCCTAGATTAATATATGCCTGCTAGAAAAATCAATTCCTATAGAAAGCAAATCACAATTGAAAAGATGAAATATAATGAAAACTTTAATATATTTTCGGATCGATTTCAAAGATTAATTTCTTCTTGTCCACAACATGGATGTACTCAAAGAGCTTTATTAGAATATTTTTATGAATGACTCAATCACTTTGAACAAAGGTTATTAGATACAATATGAGGTAGATCCTTATTTGAAACAACACCTACTTTAGCAAAAGAAGTAACTAATAAAATGACAAAACATTCCAAATAATATGTTGAAAGTTGAATCCTCAAGAAAAAAACTCTATGAAATTGTTAATAGAAGATATAATGCGTCTGATGATAAGATTTATGAACTATCTAAGATGGTTAAACTATTAGTTAATGATAGATCTAATCAATTTAATGCTTGTGGACTTTGTAATGAGGTTACACATCCTATGGATCTGTGTCCTACTCCACATGAAGAAAATAATGAAGAGGTTAATGCAATAATGAATCAATTTTTTGGTCCCCTAAGAAATTAATATAATAAGAATACTTAATATCGTAGAATACCAAATCAAAATCTCAAATATAGTCCTCAAAATCAAAATTACAATACTTAAAGACCAAGAGCTCAAATGAAATCTGCACCTCATCAGAAACCTCAACAAAATACTTAACGTATGAATCCAAATTTAGAGCAAATCATGTATGATTTTATGAACCAAAGTCATCGAAATCTAACATCGATTTCTCAAAATCACGTTGATACTGATAGTACTATTGATGGACTTAAAAATCAGTTATGTCAAATGAATTTACAAATAAATAGGTTAAGTACTCAATAGAGTAACTAAGCTAAAGCACCTACTCAAGCCAATGTTGCTCCTACTAATCAAGCACAAGATAATGTTTTATTCTGTGATAAGAAATACACAACTATAACAAGGAAGATATATAAACAAGGTAATAAAAACAAAATTCGTAAGACTATTGAAGAACAAGAATAAGAAATAATGTCTAATATCATTCATACCAGAGAATAGATGGCTAAACAATTGAAATATACACATTTTCCTAAAGTTCTATAATCATTGTATTTAACCAGACTTGAAGCATATGAAAAATCCCTAAAAAATCAGAATTAATTGATAAGGATAAAAATAATAAGATTTCTGATCATTTGAATGAAGATATGTATTCATATTGTATCGTTCGATCACGATTTGTTGATTCTAGGGAGGAAAAAAATAATGATGGCATTCTTGAAGCATTTAGGAAAATAGAAATCAATAAACCATTGATGGAATCAATTATGCAATTTTCTAATTATGATGAAGTTTAGAAAGAATTCTCTGATTCATAGGATGAATTTTTAGAAGAATCAAAAGAAAATTTAGGACAAAAAGTGTCTGTTGTAATTAAAAAAAATACCTAAAAAATGTTCCGATCCATGCATGTTTGGAATTCCTATTATGATGAAGACTTCTTTAATAAATTTTGCTATGTGCGACCTTGTAACATCAATAAATGTTATATAACTTAAACTATATGAGTCATTAAAATAGGTTCGTTGACTAACACACCTATTAATATTGCATTAACTAACAACACAACTGTTAAATCTTATGGTTTACTAGAAGATGTCTTAGTAAAAGTAAATAACTTAGTATTTTCAGCTGACTTCTATGTCTTGTAAATGGGAGACTCAATATCATCTAAGTCCCCATTTATACTTTTACAAAGACCATGCCTTAAAATAGCTAAAGCAAACTTAGATATTTTTTATGGAACAATGTCTACGGAATTTGAAAACAAGATTGTCACTTTCCATTTTAATGATAAAGATATCTATGGAAATTTTGATGAATTTGAATGAGCAAACTAATGATAATTAATCTTTAGAATTAAATCATTAAGAAACTAAAGTATATGTTATTAATGCAGTAATAATGGAAAATGAAAATGTTATGGCCAAGAATAAGCAAGTTGAAGACACTTTGAATCAAAAGACAATTACCCGATAATGGAGGGTTGAGCAACTGAACAATGTTAAAAAGGATAATAAAATTGAGAAACTTAAATCTACAAAGAATAAGAAAAAGAAAAAGACAATCTAATAGCTGTCAATCTTGATGTTCCAGGAGATATATACACACACGTGTGCATAAATGTCAAATGTACTTAGTATTTTAAAGCTATTTGTGATAAGGGTTCTAGAAAAAACTACATGCCAATTCATTTTTTTCTTTATACTCAACTAGAATTAGATGTACTTGTTTCTGAAAAAGTTACTCTACCAAATAGTTATAAGTGAAACCAATAGGTGTGGTTACTAATGTACTAGTTCAAATTTATAAGTACATTATTCCCCCAAACTTTTTGGTTATGCCACACTTCATTAACGAAGATCCTCCATTAATCTTAGGACGACCTTTCTTATCCACTTCGCAAGCCGTCATGGATATTGTGAACAAGACAATCACTTTTAGGGTGCATGGTCAAGCAGTCACTTTCTGAAATGGTTCTAGAGTGGATAATCCTACACTTAAGTTTATAGAACTAGTTTAGAATTGTGTGGTTCAGTCGAGCCATCGACAAAAAACAAAGGCGCTCCATGGGAGACATACCATATTTTATCTTTACTTTTAGTTTTAATACTAGGATTAGTCAGTTGTTCTTATATTCTCTCAACTTTTAACTCTTATAATGAGGATATTTTAGTAATTTAATTTTGAAATAATTTCATGTAAAGGCCTTGATCGAGCCAATTTATTTTTGTATTATATTATGCATTAGTTTTATGTTAATTAGCTACATATAGTAATGAAAGATATCATTTAATACATATCATAGTTAAACTCTGATAATTTTAAATAATTTTATCTTTTTATTGGATATATATGATAAATATATGGGTAATCAATTTAATTGAAAAATAATAAAAATGGGTTGACGATTTCCCAACAATTCTAATTTGTACTGAAATTCATTGAGAAAATTGGCAGAAGTGTGCAGAGTTTTTAATATAATTTTAAGTAATCTATTTCTCACCGATTCGAACTTATAACTAGAATTTACTAGATAAATCGTTGAGCAAATGTGGCTAATCTTCAATTATTTTGTCCATGATTTCTCAGCAAATTCAATTAAACCCTGCTGAGAACGAATTTATGTTTTTTTTTAATAGAAACAAAAAATTGCCATATTTAAACATTTAACACTCATAAATCATTGCAAGATTTTGATCAAGAGACCAATTTTTGATTAGATTCAACCTTCTAAAGCTTGATTTTAGTGTATTTGAAAGATTGCCACCTCAATCTTTACACTTTTAACCTAAACATTTTGTGAGTTTTTAGAGTAGAGCCGCCTAGGGCTTGTGCAAAGGAATTTGAATTGGAGCTTAGAGGAGAGTTCTAGAGAAAAAATCTTGAATTTCAATCTTGCAAGAATCACTTTTAAAAAGGTAATCAATAAAAACCCTAACCTTCTATTGATTAAACCTTTTGGGTTTTAACCGATTTTGGATTATTATTAGGTTAGAAGCTCAATTTCGAAAACTTTACCCTAAAATTGTTTTGATATCGAATGATTTTTACTACAATACTAGTATGGGAGTGATGCGATGACTTGTTCATTGATATCAAATTTTTGAACTATTTTTCATATATGGCAAATGAATAGAATTTTATACGCAAGCTAACTTGATACTAAGTTTCAAATGAGTTTGGGGATTTTTGTGTATATCTATCGACTGATTTGAATTACATATGAAGAATGCATCTCTTAATTTTGTTTATCGATAACTTTAATAGATTTCAAACTCTCAATTTATAAATAAGTTTTTTGATGAATTTCTCTTTTTAGATAGATAAGTCGAATTTAACCAAACACTTTTCCGATAAATTTGGGTTTAAATTATTTTACATGTTTATTCTTTTACTTTTACTTATCCAAATTTTTGGAGGTGGAAAGGGTAGAGGTTAAAGAGAGGAGAAAGGAAAGGAAAAGTTAGTGGAGAGAATAAAGACTAAATCTAAAGTTTCCAAATCCAACCAGCATCAATATCTTTTAACACACATAGGACTAGACCACAAAGAGAACCTACTCCACCTTCTTCATTTATCTTTAATACCGAGTATGATTATGGAGAAGAGGATGAGGAAATAAATGAAGTTGAACAAGAGATACCGACAGGGAAGAAAATTATGTACGAAGGAAGGAGAACTTTGTCAATGAAAGCCTATTGAAATATTTAAGAATGATTTAGTAAAAGATAGAAAGTTGATCCCATATAGGAGACTTAATGTAAAAAATGAATTGAAATATAGGAAAAGGATCCTAGTTATCATTAAGTCCATGAGCTCGGGATTGTTGACTAAGGATTGTAACTACTTAGACCTAGAGGATGTTAGTTGTGATATATTGGTTATAGAGTTTTATGCCAATGCATATGGAAGTGATAGTAAGATTGAGTCACGAGTTTGAGGGAGAACAATAGATTATTCCGCTGCAAGAATAAACTAATATTTTTGGTTTACCAGAATTTGATAAAAATAATGATGAGTACCATAAGCCTGAATATGCCATTAAGCACCACTACCCCACCAAGACAATTAAGGGAGGTTTAGAGGCAATCCATTTAGATGTATTCGTTTTTGATATGAAGGGTACCCGAGACACATAACCACACAATTTTTTAGGAAAAAAAATAGAGCTTGGTGTTATTTAATCAACTCTAGCTTACAACTGAGCCTGCAGTATTTTGAGATAGGGAACAACAAGGTCACCTTACTTTACCTCATTGTCACAGCATTAGGATACTTGGATGTTGGCAAGATTATCTATTAGTTGATTAGGAGTGTCATCACCATGAAGAAAATGATGGACTTCCTTTCGCTTTGATGATTATAGATTTTTATATAGCGGATCAAGTGAACATGGCAAAGCTTTATATCGATGTTCTACCAAAAAAGACCCTTATGGACGAGGTTATAGAGAAATATGGAAGATTTAATGGTTATAAAGACACATAGGATGAAAGAGAAATGGCGAGATAGCCAGATGAAAGACAAAATAAAGAATGAACATCAGAGATGATGCGAGGAGAATCCGGAGGAAATGTAGGAAGCTTGAAATGACCCGAATGTGGAGCAGCCTACTAGGGATTAGACAGACTATACAAAGAAGGATCCGAGTTGGCCTTCATAGGTGCAATTTTGCACAATTAGATGACAACTCTGCGTAATCATGAACTAGTATTCGAGAACCAGAGGGCCTTAGTCAGGAGCATCTATTGGATAGAGTGAACAATTTCTAAGAGACATAGACGTTAAAGAGGCCCAAAGGTTCTTATACCATCTACACAGATGAAGCTACCACTTAGCAATAATCTAAATGTTCCAACACTGATAGGTCATGACTACAACCTTTATGACCATGCTGTGAGTTACCAGTTTGAGAGGATTAATCCAACAGAGGATGATGACGACGTGACTTCTAGACGATAAAATTAATTTCCTTATTCTATTTATCTTATTTTTCTTTGAGTGATATTGTGTGAGGTCTTCTATGTAACTCCATTATTGGTGATATACCTTTTGATTTATAGTGCTACTTTGTGTTTATGGTGGTGGTATACTATATGATACATTTTATTAGGTGCTTTGGTGTAAGATTTGATACATTTGATATATATATAGTGATGATTTTAATTCATAAACTTTTTATGCACTCTGTTTTATGATAACTCTAAATTGAGTTTATTTATAGATGATTGTCAAATTAACGATTATATCAATTCCTTTGTACTTCATGTGGTATGTTTGTTTTATTGGATACCCGAATTTATTTTTAAACCTTGAGAGAAGGTTAGGAATGAGTTTGGGGGCATTTTTTGTGAAGTATGACAATGATAGCATAAAAGCAAGGAAAGATAAAAAGGAAGAAGATAAGTTCAGAATTGATCCACAATGTCCAAACTTTAGATTCGATATTCAAGTAAGTTGACGAGATTTTTCAAATCTCTTCCTTATTTAAGTAAGTATGAATTTCATTTTACTTTATTTTTAGTTTGAATGATAATAAAAATGAACATAGAATAAATTTTTGAATGGAAGTAATGTTTTTACTACCTAAGTGAATTCTATGACAGAAGGAATCCGTTTTTATAGTTGATGTATATTCTAAATTGAATACCTTATGTTAGTCATGATATTGGGTAAAAGATCAAAACAATAGTGAAAAAAAACAAGATAGATTCTTAAGAATCTTGTGATACAATAGCTATTGATTACGTATTTTTATAGTATATATATATATATAGAAAGTTATTATGCCACAATTGAAAGAATAAATGGGTTAGATACAGATGAAGTTCTATAAGTTAGAAAGAATACTTTAATGGATAGTGAGAAGTGTTAACAAAAGGTTACAAATGTATAGAGAGTCCTATAGATTTCAAAGGAAATGGAGTAGAGAATCTATAATAGGAAAAATGTGAGAATACCCAAAGGAAATAAGGAAGGGACTCAAAAGCAAAAGATATATTATAAGAATAAATAATTAGAATGGAATAGAAAGAAAATTAGAGATGAAAAAAATGGATGTTCTTAAACTCTTCAAAGAAAAGATTTAACTCGAATACTTGAAGCTAGAGTTGAATGAAATATTTCTTAATCTAACATGTTTTAAATAAAATACTCATTAGTGTCTTGGCAAAACTCTTATTGATTTTGATTGTGGTACTATTATAAAGTATTTTCTAAAATCAAAATTAATCTAATAGTTTTTGTGTTTTGAGATTCTATACTAGTTGTCATAAGCTTGATGTTGTTAGTGGAGATCTAGAAAATTTATATTATGTACTGACCTTGGTAATAAATTTAAATTCTGAAGAGTGTTACATTGGGTAGTTGAGTGATCATTAAGGAATGTTTTGTTTTGTCTAAATTATTCTATTCTATCATAGCTTACATTTATTTTGGGGTAATATGTTTTCATTTGAAAATCACTTCTATTTAAGATTTTATATTATTTAAAGTTAAAATGAATTAGATTGAAATCAGTTTATAAAGAATGAAAGAGAATATGATTGAAAGTATTCATTTGCTCGGGATAGCAAAGTACCGAGTTTGGGAGGTATTTGACAAGTCAATAATTAAACATGTTTTATAGTGTAATTTCGGTTGATTTTGTATAGAAATGATGATATTACACTAGCTATTCTTTTGTTTTTGTGATTTTAGTATTTAAATAGGAAAATGAAGAAATGTAAGAAAAAAAGGAAGAAGAGCAAAAAAGTCAATTGGAGAAAGAGTCCATCAATTAGCCAGCGTTTTGTGTTTACACTAGGTATCACCACCTAAATTGGTAGCAGGGAAGTCCCAATGAATCCACAACAAATTGAAGAATGTACTAGAAATCGCCAGCTTAATCGGTAGAGCATAGAGAGATAAATCAAGTGATTGACTCAATGATTTGTGTACAACTTAGGAATCGCTGACAAATCGCTGAGGTCAGTTATGGGTTTTTTAGATTAATTTGAAGAATTTGAGTTTATCTAGGATATGTATACATAGGGATGTTATAAATAAGATCAAAGAGCTTCGAAATAACTTTCTACTTTACTCTTTATTGCTTTTTCTTAAACCTATTCTACATATTTTAGTTGATGTTTGAAGCTACATTGGAGCTTTTATTTATTTTAAGAGGTATTTATTTATTTATTTATTCATTATGTCTTATAATTATATATTTGCATTATTTATTTCTCTCACGAGTGAGTAGTCTATCAATCTAAACAAACCCTAAACATGTATAAACTTTGGATTCCTAGATAATAATAATAATTACGAAATCATGAAATTAGTACCTTAAATTTATTCATACACATCAATCAGATTTAACAAGTTGTTTTTGCATTTTACAACTAAAGAAGATTAATATTGCATGCATAGTTGCAAATGTGTATTGTGGTATTTTGATTTTAATTCTATGTCTATAGTTATTGATAACAATTATAGAAGTAGTAATTAAGATTAATCTATATGGTTTTTCCCAAGTGGATGTCCTAGGTGATTATATTCTAAGTTGTTAATATGCAGCTTTGGTTAATATTGGCTTAGATTAAGCATGATATTCGTTGAGTGTCAATGCTATTGTATTATAATAGTGTTGCATTTTATCCAAATAATAGATTTATAATGATATGAATGTGGCGCTTTAATTAAATTTATGAAAATCGATGGCTGACTAAAGGCTATAAACCTATTATGAATTAGGATTTAATGATTTCAAGATTTCATGTGTTATGATTAAAACTGTAGTATGAAGTGATGTTATGTTCTAATGCTTGAAAGCAGTCCAAGTATATTACTTTATTTAGTTGGGGGGCTTGTTTGGATGTTTATATAAGATATTTAAATTATATTGAATTTAATTTTTGTTTAATTTAATTTGAGTTAAATTGTTTGAATTAAGTTAGTTAATTTGGTTAATTAAGTTAGTAGTTAAAGATTTTAGTTATTTGGTATTTTAACTCCCATTTAATTAGATTAACTAAATTCATAAAAACGAGAAAAAATATTTCATTTGAGATTTGGAAAATCCCTGTGGAGACGATATCACAATTACCACTACTACAAATAATAGGAAAATTCGGGAAACTATTGTGCATGCTCGACACGTGTCACTTGAATCTATTTTCCAAATCAATGCCCTAGCTCTCCTCTTTGTGCTAATCCACAATGTACTCTATTTTTCTCTAAATCACTAGGAACTCTTTTTTCTCTCTTAGAATTGATCAAACTTGGGTTCTAGAGGGATGCATGCTTGGTTGGTGGTGTAAGGAGTTAGTTTGAAGTGTTCAAGATGTGGGTGAAATGGGGGCACAATGCCGTGACAGTCTCGATCCTACTACGAGCTATTCTTGCTTATAGCTCAGCACCCTGCTTGGGCTGTCCCTTAAGCCCCACGGCGCCATGTGTTTACATACACGGCAAAACCAGTATGTATATATAAATTTCCATATTTTTCGTTGACTCCTTATTGGCGCTCTCCTTGCTTTGTGTATTACAACATAAGTCATTGTGACAACTTGAAACACCATGTATATATAAAAATTTGATAAATGCTCGTGATTTTCCTTTGTACCTGACCTATACCACTTGAACTCATTCGTTCTTTTACGATCTTTACTTAGATAGTCGAAATCTTTCCTTTATGATGAATTGTCACCCGACAAATGGTCTCTCCTACACATTTAGCACAAATATTCGAAAGCTAAAAAACTAAAACATTTGGATTGTGTTTAACTAAATAACTAACTAACTAACTAACTAGCTAACTAACTAAATTTTAAAAACTCAGAATTAAAAACCCCTGGGTTGCCTCCCAGTAACGCTTAATTTAACATCATTAGCTCAACACCTATTTGTCAATTAATATAAGTCTTAATTGAGATACTCCAATTTTAGGCCTGAGATCACTATATATTTCTCATTTGGATGTACTTCTTGCCATTCAAAAAAGACAATCTTCTTAGTATATCACCAATTTCGATAGTCATTGTGATCATTTTCTTCCTCATGTGCAAGACCGCATTCGAAGTATTAAAGAATGGTCGTCCAAGTATCATAGATATATCATTATCTATTTCATGACCCATAACCTCAAAATCAGTTATGAATGTGAATCTACCCACTTTTACATGCACATTTAAGAATCTCCCAATTGTTGGTACCACGTTACCATCAACTACTTGCAACTCTATTTTCTAGGGACAGTTGATTTTCAAATCAGCTTGTAACATGTTATTTATTTGCATGACATTAACTGAGGCACCCGTGTTATATAAGATGTTTATAAACCTATGTCCATCTATGCTTAATGGTATGCATATATCTCCAAAATCTCTCCTCTTTATTGGTTGAAGTCTCGATGTGAACTTGAGTTTTGGTCTCGGCTTCTTTGGAACAACCTTGATACTATTTCCTTTGAGTGTTTCTTTAGAAGGTCATTCATCTCGTTATTTAGCCTTCCATTGATTCTTCATCTTCTTGTGATTCTCAAAGCATTGATATGTTGCTGCTCGAGCCCTTCAAGCTCATCTTGCTCACTTAAGTTTCATTCTCAAGTATCACTTCATACTTCCCATAGCCAAAGTGTTGACTATTTTTGGCTTGTACATCACCTACTCTTGCATTGGCTCATTCATTGCTGAAGTGCTCATCATGTGAATATCACTAACATTTTCATTGGGATTTGTTATAGGATTACTCAAAAATTGTACTTCCTTCCTTGAATTCAAAGCAATGGCTAACTGAGCGGTTTATCACTCTAGATTCTTGATGGATTGTGATCTCTCATCGTGCATCCTCTTCATAGTTTGCTTCATATTTTCCATCTCTTTCTCAAGCTTCTCATGGCTTTCCCTATTGCTCACGTAGATGGCATCCAAGAATTGCTTAATTGCTTTAATGAAGTCATTTTTTCACTCTACCCTAGCTTCCCTTATTAGGCTTGTTGATCAAAGTCTGGAGGTAACTTCAATGCGTTACAAAGATTTCCATATGAGAAGTTGGGGTTGTTGTTATATCCTTGATAAAAAACTTTGAGGAGCCATTCCTATCGACCTGAAATTGTTTTCACAGCTTAAGTTGTTCATGAAGTTGATCTACTCATGTTGATAACCATCATGGCTTAGTGATTGATGGGTTACTATATCGCTTACACTCATGTACTTCGTTGTCCCATTTGAAGCTTCGTCATTTTACTACTCATGTTGGATAGTTGTGCCATAGCTTGCGAATCAATCTCATTTACGCCTACTTGTTTCCTTAGTGTGGATCGAGTACCGGCTGCAGAGTTCTTGGACATAAGATATAGGAGATCCAATGCTATATTCTCATCCTTCGTTAGTAAAGAACCACTTACTGCGACATCTACCAGTTTTTTAATGTCGTGATTTATCCCATAGTAGAAAGTTTGGAGTGGTGCCCCTTTCACGTATCCATGTCTTGGACATCACCCTAGCATCTCCTTGAATATTCCCCAAGCCTTTCCAAAAGACTCGGCATCGTCCAACTTGAGTTAATTGATTTCTAGTTTCCTTTTGCCGATCTTCACTGGAAATAAAAGAACTTATCTAGAAATCTTTCATTGATTTCTGCCCATGAGGTCATATGCCTTACGTTCAGTCCTTCTAACCAAGATTTGGCTTTTCCACCTAATTAGAATGGAAAAAGTCTCATCTTGTTCACTTCCTTTGTTACACCAGCAATGTGCACGAAATCACACTTCTCCAAGAAATTATATACATGCGCAACTAGATCTTCATTTGCTAGCCCGTTGAATAGGCTATTAAAAACCATGTTAATTAGAGACGCTCTCAGTTCGAACTCTGTGGTGTTGGCTAAAAGCTTCATCACTCCATTGTACGTCTCTTGAAGTTCTAGCTTGAAGTACTCACAAAGACGCCTTTATCCTCGTACTCTATCATGTACCACTTGATCACCTTCGGGTTGGTTATTCCTCGGCCCTATTTTTGATTTCATGCTTGATCCTCCACCATCTTGATTCCTTTTTTTTCTTTCCTTTGTTGGTTTTTTCAATCTCAGGGTAGTAAGGCACTAATTCCTTCTCCCCTTTACTACGCATGTACTAATTCTTCTTGAAAAGAAGACAAAGAAACAAGTGTAGATGTCATACTTCAGACTTGAACCTTTTATTTTTTCTTTTTGTATTTATAAATTTGAAAGTAAATTACTTAAACTAAAACTTATCAATTTTGTAAACTAACTAAGTCTAAATGGCTATCTATCCACGGCAATAGCGCCAAAAACTTGATATGAGATGCAAGTATAACAGCTCGATTGTAGTAATAATGTGACTAACTTACATTGATTACAAATATCGTCCTTAGGGAAAGGCGTATTGCACTTAGCGTTCTTAGTCAAATCTACCCTATTGCTAAGGAAATCCTTTTTTTAATTGATTTTAAACTAAACTATTCTATTCTAAAAAAAACAATGTATATTACTTTTAAAATCTTATATCAAAAAACTTTAGCTCACATAAATCCACCTAGGTAATGAATAAATATGCATTTCAATTCACTTTCTTGATCTTTATTATGTTTATGCAATGCCTAATTAGAATAGACAAATTTCCTTCAAATCAACTTCAACCCACTATTGTGATGGACAATATTCTAATGTGCAAACTAGAACTCCAACTATCGGCACCTATCAGTGTGAATAACACAAGTTCCACATTTCTTTAAGTTTCAAATATTTAGATTCATAACCAATTAAGCTTACTATCTATGTCTCCCTAATCAATAACTATCTACCGATGTTATGTATTTTATGTTGTACCATCCATATCTGGCTTAAAAGCTTCAATGGCCATCATAACTTCTAAAACCTAATATCAACAAACACGTGATCAAGATGTTCCTAGCATGACGCCCATAATCAATACCACCTATTTACCTAGTTATTCATACCAAAAATAATCCTTTTACAATTCATTTTTATTTTAGATTTAATTAATAAGTTTTTATTATTTTGTACTTATAAGTGGAAGACTTAACAAAAACACCTACTTTGGAAAGCAGGAAACAATGATCAAGTAAATATAACCAATATAACGACAATAAATAGTGTAATTACATGTGTTTGGATGGAAAACTATCACTTAACATAATATATACAACCCAAAAAGTATATAGAAAACATATATAAGTCATATAACCAAATTTCAACCTACAATGTTAGAAGTACTAGTACTCTAAGGGCTTAGAGGTAGTTGCCGATCTTCTCCTTGCCCGGTCTGCTACTCGATGGATCTGCACCTGCAGTCATAAAAAGGATGGTGAGTACAGTATTATAGAAAGTAACACTGAGAGACATTTATCCACATTTCCAAACTCAACAGGAAAATATTTCATAATACATACATTCATTTCATAACAACATTCACTGATACATAAACACATTACCAAACAATGGAGCATCAATTAACTTATTCAAATGAACTACACAAGTATTAAATTATGTACCTAACACATTAGCCCAGTTATTACCCTATTGATCACATAGACCTTGGGTAGTCACTAATTTAGTTGTACACATAGGCATTCTCCTTATTGAGTGTGAAACACGTCATATCAACCTCATGTAATAGGTCTGTAGACATAGTATTTCAGTATTATTTTTATTGGTCGCCGCTTATTCATAGGCATTATCCCTATTAAGTGTGAAGTGCAGCATTTCGATATCATGTAATAGGTCTGCACACATAGTACTTCGGTATTACCCTTATTGGTCGCCACTTAATCATTTCGCACATTGGCTTAGATATTACCATTTTATCACATAGATATAAGGTAATAGCTTATTTAGCAGTGCATAGGTATTATCCTTATTATTTGTGAAACATTGCTTATCGACATCATGTAATAAGTCAACAAATATAGTACTTCGTATTACCCTATTTGGTCGCCACTTTTTGATTTCACACATTAGCCTAGTTATTACCATTCAAGTAATAGCTTATATATCAGTGCACGTACGTACTATCCTTACTAGTTGTGAAACACGGCTTATCAACCTCATGTAATGGGTCAGTAAACATAGTACTTTGGTATTACCCTGATTTGTCCATTCTTAATCATTTCATCAACCTCATATAATAAGTACGTGACACTTACTAATTAGTATATCGACATCTCTAAGTCTCATACCTCATGTGCCGCGTACACCCTAAACCACATCCAGTCTTAAACACATATATTCTAATTTAACAACAATCGCATAATAAGATAAAGCACACCAATCATAGCACTAAAAATCCAAAAAAAACACAATAATATAAACAACTATAAACAAGCAGCAACATCAAAGCACGAAATGAAGAAAACTATCTCAATCAGTTTATTTACAAACAACGCCAAACTCCTATACTAATTCGTCCTCCTTACACCTCGAACACGTATCTGAACCTCTGAGACTCTTCCTTAGGCTCTTAGTACCATTAGACGTGTTTTATAATGTGTTTAGACCTTTAATTAAGGTGTTAGGCTTTTAAATTTAACTTTAGTAATTGGAGTCAGTGTACTATCTAGAGCACCAAGCACGTTGGGAGGAATATCTAGCGCGCTAGTGACCTTTTTAGGAACTATATCAGCATATACTTCATATATAATCATTAAACCATTAATATATATATGCATTTTTTAATAAAACTCAAAAACACACCTAACACTTTCATTGATCATAACTTGGTCAATTTAACTCCGAGTTTCAAACTTCTTTATAGCAAATTTAATAGTTTTTCACAAAGAATCAAATATGTCATTCAATTTCAAAAATCATTTCATTTACCATTTGAAATCACATGAAAACTGAAACTGAAACTACACCTCTAATTTTTTGAAAACTTTATGTAGAGTAGCTTACCTAGTTGACGATCTTCATACCTAGCTTGATCACCACCTCCAAAATACCAAATCTACATCATCTCTCTTATGGATTTTTTGATCTTCTTCTCAAAGTAACTAAAATGTATTGCATAGGTTGATCTATCTAATCTTATATATTAAGATAAAATTGTTTAATAGTCATTGATCCTAAAGTACACATATCTCGAGACTAATCAAATGGTCTACATCTTGATACAATTCCACTAAGTCTCTACTAACTCCATCTATGTAACACCAATTGAAACTCAATTGGTCTCTTGATGTCTCAACACGTATCTCAAGATTCGTAAAATGCCTATTTTTTAACTTGATAACTTAGGTTTCATTTAATATAAAACCAACTATAGCTGCATTCATACTATTATTTAAGTTACACTAAGCTTAAATAAACTAACTACATCACTCTCTACCACAGTCCCATGCTGGCATGCATCTCGAGGTGCGTCCCCAATCATGTCTCAACCTCTATACACATGTGGGAGTGACTTACTATGTTTACATATATATAATGCACTAAGCATTCATCATAATACAAACGATATATTACTCTATCTCCACGCAAGTGTTGGGATTGTATACCCACTCTGGAGCAACGTCTTAGATCAGTGACCCTTAATTATAGACCAAATCAACTATTAGGAATTCAAACCATTACAGATCAGCAGTCATTGATCTACCTAGGAACACGAGCAGTCTCTATTTCACTTTCCAGCGCTCTCTCTCATCATGAACGATGTGACTCTAATAGCCCCAGATCTATCTCGATCAATGTATTAGCATACTCTTCATCCATCAATAGGCGTAGATGCTCTCGGGCGGACTACTTCACTCCCCATGCATGTTTGCGATCTCCACCATGCGACTCTCAGGACGCTTGGATTTACTTCGACTTACGCATCAACCCCATTCCTAATGATAAAGCACCGCAGGATCTTCCTCAGTGCACACACTACTCAATACCCTAGGGTTAAACAAGTCATTTTGCCACCAAATAGGTTTCCACCCCCACTTGATCGACACTTCAACTTCTCTCTCCACACCAATTTGTCAATAAGGGGATTCTATCTCTTCCAAGACACACTAGAAATAATAAACACTTATCCCCCATTTTCTCATCTCTCTCCTTTCTTTCTCTCCATAAACTCTTAATTTCTTCAATATTAAGCTTTGTTATTGAGTTTTTATGGCCATAAGGCTTTGAGCCTCATGGCCCAGGATTGGGATTTTTCAAGGGATGCTCCAAATCACCATGGGATTTATGAGGTTCTACCTACTTTAATTTCAAATTTGGTTTATATTTTGGTATCACTCTTGTTATTGTTTCATTATCATTATTTGAATGATTGATTATGTAGTTGCAAATACATTCTCCTTTATTAAAATCTATTGCTAGTTTGGTTATTTCAAATTTGTAATTGTGTGAAGTGTTGAACACCAAGTGGGAAGCCGATAACCTAATGAGTGCCCTCCCTTTTAGTCTATCTTTCATAATAAGATGTTCTAGGCTAAATTGAGCATACTTCGTGACTTGGCTGTCTAGGACTAATGGTTTCACGAATCTTAACACGGCAAGTGAACACTAAACTTGAGAATTCAGATTTTTTTAGAGAGTTTCCTATGCAAAAATTTCAGTAGATACCTTGAGTGTTATTTCTTCGAAGAATATTGAGGAGAATGAGCTTTAACTAAAGAAGATTTTGAAGTTTATGCTCAAAAGTCAGAAACTGGCATTGCATAAACTCAAAAAGGACCTGAAAGAAGGTTGAGATCACTTTTGAAAGGCTCGAGGAACTACAAAAAGAGAGCAAAGAAGACCAGCATTTTATGTTGTTTAATCCACCTACCCTCTCACATATACTTGTAAGTTTTGACATGGAGTTAGAAGACAAGGAACAATCGAGTACTTTCTACACCGTCGACACCTTTATGTTGGAAGATCATGGCATGATGTATTCTTATGTCTTAGAAGTCCCGATTATGCTCCCAATTCAAAAAGAGGGCGTGCCTATCTAATTGCTCAAAGCTAAAGGAGTGAGTATCATTATTGAATACTTTTATTAGAAGGCAAACCAACCTTATCTTTTATTTCATGCAATTTATTTTAGTTTTGTTCTTACTTGTTCAATAAACTCTTGATATCAAATTTCTTTGATTTTTGCAGGGACTTTTGGTGTTTTGTGAGTATTAGAGATGAGAGAGAGTAACCAAACAAGTGTTGAAAGTTCTATTGATTGGAGTGAGCTTGATTGAGAGTGAGATTACCTAAGGGCACATCCATCAAATATACTTTAAATTAGCATGTATGATTAACTCTCATGGATCCCTTTCCCTTGCTTCAATAAGATGCATAATGCCATGCAAGGCACTACCCCACCACATATTTATCTTGTTGAAACTCTTGCTCATTTCACATATTCTACTTGAAAATTGATTGTTAATGAATTCATGGGTGTGAATGATGCTTTTATGAGTTTTGAAAGTTTTGTGGATTCATTGCCTATACTAGAGGGATTTTATGATATATTTTTTTTGGAATTGCATGTATAAAATATGTTGTGAGCTTCAAATGACTATACTCGAAGTAGTTGTAACAATTGTAGTCTCTTATGGCTATTTTCTTTGGTTATGTGCTATGCGTATGCTTTTCAACTTGATTCAATCATTCTTTTTGGGCAATTGATATTCTTTTAGGATTCTTGGTGTTTTGAGATTTGGTTGGAACTTTTAAGTCAATTCCTTTGTTTATTAGTTCTTGCTTTTATAACGTAATGGTTTTATTTTGTCCCAAAAGTGCCCTAGATAATTGAAAAAAAAAAGATAAAACAAAACAAAAAAATAGAATAATCACATAAATAAGACTTATTTTTGTCATTTAACTAGTTTTGGAGACTTTGTTGCATTTCGATTCTTTTATAAACAAATGCTTGCTATGGATGGTAATGATAATGTGTTCCTCTATTCTTGATCATTTCATCTCTTTGTCTATCCCTTGTTCTTGCCTATTCATCTTATTTTTCTCGTCATCTCATTCATTCATTTTCATTTTTTATTCCAATAAATAAAAAACGTGTTTTTTAGAATAAATATACTTTGTTCCATGCATTTAGAGTCTTATGAACAATTTTGATGCATATAGAGTTGCCCAAACTTAACTTTTATGCCTATGAATTATGGATTTTCTTAATGCATTCCTTCAAGATGTGTACTTAGGATGATGCGAGAGACTCCACTTTGTCGTGTCTGTAACCCGGTTTGATTAGTGTTATGTCGTAGAGTCTACTACGAGGTAGGGGATGTGTGCTTGACACCAAAGTGAAAATAAAGTCAGAACTGAGCAAGTGGAATAAGTTGGATCCCTAAGGTCCTAGAACAAGGTTACACTCTACTCAAGGCAAAGTTTTAAAGACCTAAGCATGTGTAAGAGAACGATTCTCGGCCATCCTTGTGTTAAAAGAAATAACATTATAGCCTACCTATCATCTATTTCCACTAGTTACCCATTTTTTAGCCTATTCCATCATGTTTTTGTTATGTACCTATCATGACCAACGAAATCACTTAGCCTTTATATATTTGTTCCCTAGTTGTTGGAAAGCCTAGTTTAGACCAAAAATTTGATAAAGAGAGTTCGTATGATTCATTCTAAGAGAAGCTCAAGTTTGGGGGTTCTTTATGTATTTGTCAATTTGATTAACCAGTCCAAAAGTTGTGAGAGAATAATGCGCGCAAAGAACTTGTAAATAATGGAGTTGATGAAGAAAAAAAGTGAAGATATTCATGATTTCAAAATTCAAAAGTTATGTTGTTATTCACTTTGTTTTAGCTTTATGTTCTATATGTAAGGTCTATGCTAGTGTTTTCTATTTCAATCCATACAACTCCATTTTTGTTGTAAGACTAGCCAAGCCCCATTACAACCAAAATAAAAGTCCTTTTTTTACTCTTGAATGTGTTAATTCTTAATTATTAGAGAGTATGAGTCATAGTCTCGCCTACACGATTCCTTTGCATTTTTAATGCCCAATAAGGAGATCGTAAGCTTGCGACTTAAGTGTATATGCTAATAAAACTCATGATTAATTGATAGCTTTAGCTTTGGACTGAGTTTTAGTTTCGATAGTATAATATTCGATGAGGTTGGTATTAAGTTCTTGGCAACTTCTAGTCTCCCAAGTCTCTCGAGTTTTGTATCAATTTGGTATCTAGTGAAATCAAAGGATTCGCACTTTTGTTAAATTTAGGCTTAAGGTCATTTAGATCATATTTTGTTGTCTTTTAATAAACTTTGATGTGTTATATTTTGTTTTGAGTCATTATGAGTAAATAGGAGTCTAGTTGCATCAGTTATATAGAGTCTGCTTAGATAAATTATTTTTCCTTAGAAGTCTAGTCGCATTAGTTTGAGTCTTATATAATAATTATTTACTCAAGACGAGTAAAGTAATACGTTTGGGGGTATTTGTCGAGTTAATTTTTACCCTATTTGTGTATGTGTGTATTTTATTGAACTGCACCAATGTCTCCACTTTTAGTTAATAATTACTTATTTTTGTTCATTTGATGTTTATAGGTTATGTAGATCAAAAATAATAAAAACGGGGCATATTGGAGTGGTTTTGATGTTACGTCTCAAAAAGCACACCAACATGCATCTAGAGATAGCCATGTGGGGCTATTATCAAGCTAGGATGGTGGTTGGTTTATGTACCAAATAATTGGAGTGTCTAAAGTGCAAGAAATTGTTAGAAAATAGGCTAAGTATAGTTTAAAGTTGCAGTGGTTTAGCAACACCTGGATCATCCTCGAGACACGCGATTCTATCAAATAAAAAGATATGGAAAAGCTAAATGGCAGAAGGAGTGAAACAAAAGAAGTTTGAAGATGCAGGAAATGTCTATATATCCCTCGGGATTCATGACAAGCCAAGATCGGAGGAAGGAATTAGTGTTTTTCTCATGTGCGCTCTCTCCTCCATTATGACTTTTGTCGAGCTATCGTTAAATCGTCCTCGAGTTGTGCATCACTTCTCTCCTAGCTATTAGAAGCCGTTGATCTACCTAGGCGCACGAGCAATCTTTATTTCACTCTCCACCACTATCTTTCATCTTCAACGATGCAACTCCAATAGCATCTAGATATGTCTTAATTGACGCATCAACCTACTATTCATCCATCAACAACCGTAGATGTTCCTAGGTGGACTACTTCACTCCCCACGCATGTACGTGATCTCCACAGCGTAACTATTTAGATGCCTAAATGTTTCTCGACTGACACATCAACCCTATTACCACTAATAAACCACCACAAGATCCTATTTGGTGCACACATTGCTCTATACCCTAAGGTTAAACGAGTCATTTTGTTACCAAATAGGGTTTCTACCCCCACTTGATCGACACATCAACTTCTCTTTCTTCACCAATTCATCAATAGGGGATTCTATCTCTTCTAGGACACATTAGAGACAAAAAAAATGTTTCTCCCCCCATTTTTTCATATCTCTCCTCTATTTCTATCCATAAACTCTTAATTTCTCCATTATTAAGCATTGTTATCGAGTTTTTAGGGTCATAGGTTTAGTAAGATTGGGATTTATCAAAGGATGCTCAACATCACCATGAAATTCGTGAGGTTCTACCTACTTTAATTTCAAATTTTGTTTATGTTTTGGTATCACTCTTATTATTGTTTGATTATCATGGTTTGAATAATTGATTGTGTAGTTGCAATGCATTCTCATTTAATTGAATATATTGCTAGTTTAATTATTTCGCATCTGTAATTATGCAGAGTGTTGAACACCAAGTGGCAACCAGATAATTCAATTAGTACTCCGTTTTGGTCTATCTCGTATAACAAGATGGTATAGGCTAAATTGAGCGTGCTTCACGACTTGGTTGTTTAGGACTAGTGGTTTTACGAATCTTCATGTTGTAAGTGTGCGAAATACAAAGATTGCTCTACCTAGGATTGTATATTTGTTAGAGAGTCTCTTACCAAAAATAGGAATCTAAGGAGTGCTAGGTGCTTTCCGAAGCTCTATAACTAGTCTATTAGAACTAAACCAAACGATCCTTTATAGAATCGACGATCAATTGCTTAATGTTAGTTGAACTTGATTTTCCTAACCTAGGAGTTTATATAACTTAACTTATTATCTACTTTCCTTCATGCAATGAGATTTGTTATTTCATTATCCTCTTGTCATTGTAGTTAGTTTATTATTCGTTCTCTCATTAGTTTAATTAGTTAGTGAGTTAATTCTCATTTCTTAAACCCGTTTTCGACCGAGATTTAGATTACTAATCCCTGCCGATTGACACTCATGCTTACCACTATTAAAAACTAATGGTAGTTAGCATTTAGTAGCAATAAATAGTTTAAATTTACCATTGATGCATTCGACGCCCATCAATTACATTCTAAAAACTTTCCTCACACTCCCTTTTTTAATGTGCTTTGGCATATTTTCAGCTCCCATTATCAATCATTGTTGTCCTCAACAACTAATATTTTCTTAATGACTCTAAAAGGATATAGGTTATAGGGACTTTCTTAAAAATCATCTAGAAAGGTGTGTGGTTTTCAATTCATGCTTAATTATTCTAACTCATAGATGTCATTTATTGAATGCCCATTAAAAGGGACCATCACTCCTTTCACCTTAACCGTATTACCTTTCCTTATAAACTTCACATTGGCATAGAACTCGTAAACTATTTCATGTTTTGATGGCCCACAATTCCAGATTGCCTTGCTACCAGCCACGTTGCATCCCACGTCAACTAGCTTTGCCACGTCATTGCCCACTTCTCCTTGACGCCTCACGACCTAACGAGTTTTTAACACTTTTCCAACTAATCCTAGTTATGCTAACTAACCTTTACATAAGTACTAATAATTCAGGTAGCCAGTTACTCAATTTATCAAGTTATATTATAATTTACAGCGGAAGTCTTTTAATGAGTAACTTATGCAATATTTAACAATCTTAAGTAGTGAAAAACCCGGCAAAAGATACCAAGTATATATCAAGGCGAGATAAGTATAACAAAAGTTCCTTATACATGTAATCAGTGTTCTATGGTCCCAAAAACCAAACAAAAGCAAAATAAATACTTATTGATACCACACACGACCTGGTTCACAATCTTAAAGGTAGTTATCCAGTACCTCCTTGCCCTCGCCCTTGCTCGTCGAAGGATCTGCACTCAGTCACCCAACAAATACAGTGCCGTGTCCTGTGAGTAAAATCCCTAGAGAAGTCCACACAATATTTATGAATTAAAACTGATAAACTACAAGACATGTGAGTATAACACCTGGCAACAGTATGTCATATTCCCATGAATGTAGGCAACATATGACAAGCAAAAGCAGTAGCATGAAATAAATAAACAACATGTACCAACTAAACCAACTCAGAAATAAAGCATTGATCAGTAAGCATACGTATAATCATGAGAAATCCCTAACCTACATAGCTAGTAATCAATAAATCAAGTGGGAACCATGTATATACTTATATGCTTAAAGTGAAACCCCAACTACAGTTATCGGATGAACCCCTCTTAATGGTATTTCAAGTCAATGGAACACCCTAAATCCCTCAAAATGGTTGTAAGTATATCCTATTGTCGTCGACACGAGCACTAAACACAAGTAACCCGTGTAAGTGACTTAGCCACTTAGCCACAACCAGTATATATGCAAATCGAAATAGCTAAAAGAGAAACCCCATGTATGCCCACCAACATTCACAAATGAAATGCGATATTTGTATAATCAAAATCATGAATTCTATGAAGCATTCTCAATAGGATATGAATTATGTCAAAAATCCCAAAACAACCCTTTATGTTCAATTTTTGTTTGTTGTTAGTGTGCTATATAAATAGCGTAGCGCTATGTGCTGGTAGCGCGCTATGGGCAGGATGTACACGTTAATGTTCTTAATCCTAAATAATAGTTGGAAACCCAGAATGATTAGTGCACTAACCGTTCCAAGTAACGCGCTACTTGTCCTCTAGGACGAAATCCTCAAGTCGAAAATTTTGTATTTCCCCTCCAATTTGGCTACTTAAACATGTGCATACCCTCTCCATACATAATTAACTCCAACACGGTAACAAAAATCACTTCAAAACAACAGTTTTATCACAATTGCACTAAAATGGGTTTAAGTGAAAGTGTAGATGATGGAGAAGAAGATTACCTAGGTTTTAATCCTCCAATTGAGCTCCAAGTGGTAGAATTACAGTTCGACAATCTCCTTCTCTTATCCAGCAACCTCGAAATCAAAATGGTTTTCATTTGCATGGTTTAATCAATCTTCCATATATATTGAGTTAGGATGTATTTCTAACCTTCGATCCTCATACAATTACGTATCCCGAGGATCATTTAATGGCCCACCTCTGCCACTTATCCCACTCACTCTGTCCATGTGACACGAATTTTCTATTCATCCGGTTCTTAGATGTGTCCATGCACACCTCTAAACAAATCATATGGTTCCCAATTAATTTGAATAAGCTATAGGCCTTGATTTATTTTAATTTAATTGCACTAACTTAGTTCCATCTTACTACATATTGTTAATGTTTTATTTATCAAAATTAATCAACTTATGGTTCCACTGACCTTCGACTACTTGGTACCTGGTGCTCCGCGTCTCGAAATGCATTTTGAGGAGAACACCTGTCACGCTAACTCGCCCGATAGCAATATACACACATGCGGTGCAATATAATAATAATAATTTTAAACACCACATATATACAACCACCATCCAAGAATAACATAGTTCCTCAATTCTCGTGTCCGAGCCAACCGAGTGGTGCACGTCACGCCTGAATTATTACCTTTAATCCCTGATATTAACGTTAATCCTAGTTTTATGTGTGTGTTTCTAACGTTAATTTGGGTCGCTACAAACACACTCCATAAACCTTATTCTCCCTTGCGTGAAATGCTCCTATCCCCATTGCCTAATGAAGTTATTAAATCCCTTATAATGCTTAGCCAATAGGTTTATTCTTCTCTCATAAAGCAACTCTTTTTTTCAATGACTTTATACCTCTCCTTGCCCTCTTTACTAATGTAGAACTTAGACTTAAAAGGCATCGAGGCATCCTCAACAGGATCTCTCTCGAGGATGATGCCTCATTATCATTTTACCTTGGTTCACTAACTCTGCTTACTTGCCTCCTTGTTCTTTTCATTAGCTCAATAAAACTCACACAACATAACAATTCAACACGAGTCTTCAAATCGCCTAAAATTAAAATCATCATTTACATGCCAAATTAATTCAAAAGACATATACTATGGGAGCCCAATCTCAGTGAGAAAAAGAAGAGGTTTCAATTTGCATAGCTGAATAGAGGAAGAAGAAAGGGGTTGGGTCCCTTAACTGGACCAGTTCGACCCGGCTCAGGCTCAGGCCTAAACCCCTTCAAAATAAAAAAAATGGAAAAAGTCTAGAAAATGGGAAAAATTCCAAAAAATAGAAAAACATATATTTGAGCCAAATAAATTAAAATTGTGAATTTTTATGAAAAATGAGGATTTTAAAATTTTTTCGAGGATTTATACTGGGTTTTGCCTCGTAATACATGTTACAACTCCGAAAATGTCCAAAATTGAGAAAATTGTTTTACAGCATAGTCAAAGTTAATTTTCGATTTTGAACCACAATTTAGATTCAAGATATGGATCCAAACATCTGAGGATAAGATTTAAAGAGATTTCAGGGTTTTCGGGCGGTTGAAGGACCAATAAATATATAATAAATAAATAAAAATTATATTTAAGCCTAGACAACGTAGTTTTCGATGCTAAACAATAATATTGAGTAACAAATAAAATTTGGGCATCGAAGAATTTATTTTGGAAGTATTATAGGCATTTTGTGATGTGATTGAGTTAATTAAAACCACAACTAATTGGAAAAAAAACTGTGAAGTCGTTGTGAAGTCTTACTGGGCTTATAAATTAAATGTAAGACCATAATTGGAACCTTGTATTGACTAGCTTTTCGACTCAGAGTGCAAGGGAACTTTGTATCATGTTTGTATGGTTAAGTAAATCCCGCAGTAACTTTTACATTATATGAGTATTTCCCGAACATAATTGCTTGCGCGATTTATCGGTGCATATTTATTGATCATGCATTCACACACACGAGAGGAAGGAGGCCTTTGGGGGTCTCATTATGTTCATTGGTTATATGTATGGTAGGATGAACATTGTGGTGCTTTGCGACTTGAGTCCCTGATCACTGTAGACACTTGTTTCGGATGGGTTATGATGCTGGACAAGATCATACTCCAGAGATAGTCGAGGGTGTGGCTTCTCAAGGGATTTCTTCTAAACTCATGAATCTTTATTACTGTTTACCCACCACTTCTGGAAAATGCCATCTAATTGTGGTCGGTCAACGGAAATGAAATGGATTGCATACTTGTATATTTATGATTCTTTGTGATATTATTGTTTTTTAAGTTTGTGGAATACAATGCATTTTATTATTATAGGTGTACTAAATATTGTAGGATTTATTTATCTAACACTATCGAGTTTTTATGACTGGATAATTACGGGTTTTAGTGGCGACAAGGGAAAGGGAAAGCTTTCTGACTGTTTGTGACTTATTTAGTTCTTTTCTCTTTAACTATATATTTGTTTTTTGAATATATTGTATCGTATAAGTAGGTTTTTGGGTTTGAATGTTATTAAGATATCCTTTGGAATGGCTAAAATGATTTTGATATGAATTGAGATAATTTTTGAGTTATGGTAATATTAGTTTAAGGTTTTTAATAATTCAGATTAGGTTAGAATGAATATATATATAGGTTTGTTAATGAAATATATATTGTTATGGGTGGGTTATGAGTCCTTCAGCAGTTCCACCTAACTGAGCAAGTTTTATCGAAGAACTTTGAAGGCCTAGTATTTTGATGTAGGCTTAGAAATAGAGGAGGTGTTATCAAAAAAAATTTACATAATTTTGAGGAGTATTTAATTCATATAAACAAACTTCGAGGTTTAAGATTTACTTTAGAATCCTATATGGTTAATAAAGCTTTATAATTGATGATTATAAGATTTTAATCTTAATTGTTTATTAATGGAGAAGTTAAAGCTGCTAGATTATCAAAGGATTAAGGTAATATAGGCCGATCAGATGCCCTAATTAAGTGGGGTCTAACACATTCCTTATTGCATGTCCAATGGATTAACCACCATTGCATGGTGATTAGCGGTTTGTTGTATTAATTGCACTTGTAGACTTAGTTGTCCCATTTGTAGCTTCGCCATCTGACTACTCAAGTTTGATAGTTGTGTTATGATCATTGCGTATGAATCAATCTCATATGCTCCTGCTGGTTTTTCCCAACTGTGGAACGAGTTCTTACTATAGAATTATGGGAAATAAAATCTAGAAGATCTAATGCTCCATCTTCATCCTTTGTTAGTAGAGAGCTACCTACTGCGATATCTACTAATGTCCTCGTGCTGTGATTCATTCCATAGTAGAAGATTTGTAATTGTGCTGACTTCGCATATCCATGTCCTAGACATCTCCTCAACATTTCTTTGAATCTTTCCCAAGCCTCACGAAGAGAATTGGTATTATCTTGCTTGAATTGGTTGATTTCCAATTTCTTTCACTGACTTTCTTTAGGGGAAAGAACTTGTCTAGAACTATTTCATCGATATCCGCCCATGAACTCATATTCCTTGCATTCAGTCCTTAGAACCAGGATTTTGCCTTTTCACTCAATGAGAATGGAAAAAGTCTTACCCTAATTACCTCTTTTATAACTCCAGTAATGTGAACAGTGTCAAATTTCTCTAGAAAACTCTCCACATATGCAATTGCATCTTCATTTGCTAGCCCATTGAACTGGCTATTCTACATCATGTTGATGAGAAACAGTCTCAACTCAAACTCGGTGGTATTGGTTAGAAGCCTCATCACTTCGTTATACATCTCTTGAGCATTCGGTTTGAAATAGTCTCAAAGGCATCTTCGTCATCGTACTCTGTCATGCACTACTAGATCACCTTCAGGTTGATTATTCCCTCGTCCCTAATTATTAGTTCCAGTTCCCCGCTCGATCATCCGCCATCTTGACTCTTTTCTTATTCTTGCACTTGTTGGTTCTGTGAATCTCCAGATCATAAGGCACTAAGTCCTTATCACCTTGACTATGCATACACTAACCTTTCCTTGAGAAAGAAAATACGAAAGATCAAGTGTAGATTGTCAAACTTTAAACTAAAACTCTTTCTTTTACTTTTTGTTTTTTTATAAACTTGAAAGTAAATTACTGAAAATAAAATCTTAACTTTGTAAACTAACTAAACTAATTAAATTTACTTTATTGTTAAGAAGATATATTTTTAATTGGTTTAACTAAAGTATTCTATTCTATAAAATAACTTGTACTTTTATATTCATAAGACTTTTAGTTCATGACTTCACCTAGGTAATGAATTACTATGCTTTCATCTCAAACTTCTTTCATCTTCATTATATGTATGCAATGCTCAATTAGAATAGATAGATATCCTTCGTATTCACTTCAACCCACTATCATGGTGGAAAAGATCGTAATATGCAAACTAGAACTCTACCTACCAGTGTGAATAACGTGAGTCTCACATAGCATTAAGTTCTAAATCTTTAGACTCGTAACTACTTAAATTTACTATACATGCCTCCCTAATCAATAACTATCTATCGATGTTATAAATTTTACAGTTGTATTGCTCATATTCGTCTTATAAGCTCCAATGGCCATGGTAACTCCTAAAACCTTTAATCAACAAACACATAATCAATATGTTCATAGAATTACATATAGAATCAATAAAAATTCAAACTATTGTCATTTTAATTTTATAATCCATTCATACTTCCTTTAGCATAGCATTCATATCATAGGTTCCATTAATCTTTATGATAAACATACTATTCACTCATCATTGAAATCAATATACACATCATTGTATTCATCACAATCAAAAATTAAATCGAATAACTTCAATTAAATGAAATAAATAATAACGAATAACCACAAGTGGAGACTTCAATATCTTTTCCTCCAAGACTCTTCTCAATACTCTAGAACAATGTAAACTATTGCAAACTATGATATTCTATGGTGGTCGATGATAGTTTATGCAATTACCACGTTCTAATACATATTTTTACCCCTAAGACTCTTATGAATACAATTAGGAGCCCTTATTAATAATTCCAAATGAACTAGAACCCTTAAACATTCTATTTTTATTTCTCTGTGCTATCTATAAGTGATCTACGCCATGTGTGTAAATCCACAACATCACCACAACTTGAACCTTTGTGTGTGTATTTTCTCTTAACAATAGGCTCGGCGCCCCTTACATAATTTCCTAATGTTGTGTGTACTACCCCATAGTGCTGCCTCTGCATTACCTATACTACACCACTTCCTTGGTCTCCACACCTTGCCTACCCCTTGTGCTCTCTTCCCACGGTGTAAAGCCTTTATGCCACAACTTCAAGTATACTTTTGAGCTCTTTCTCCTCATTTCATCATGAAATCACTCCATTGTCTCTTTTATACCTTATATGCCTGAAAACACATAAATTTCATTAATTAGAACTCATTTCAAGATATTTAAGCCTATTATACTACTAAACTAACCTTATTTATAAGTCTAATTAATCACTTATCAGCCGGCACGTCACCAACTGAGCTATTGAATTTGATAATTACACCTATTTTTTTGAAGTTCAGATTGCAGCTGAACTTATTGTATAATAAATGGGTTATGGTTAAGAAGTCTAATTGGAATTATTTGATATACCAAAATTTGGCTATTAATCATTAGTATCCATATTAGACTATATAATGAGATTGTGTTGTATGCATTAAATTCTTAAATGAAAATCATAGCTCATGAAGGATATTAGACAAGAATCATTTCGATAATCTCGTAAATCTCTTTATATTGATTATACAAGCAATGCCATATCGTATTGAAGTCTACGATTAAAAATGTGAATTGTTTGAGATGATGGTCTATGCTATGAAACTCATAAAGTGATATGAGATCTATTTTGTAAGTAAGGACTAAATATTGAGAAGTTGAAGGGTTAGGTAAATTCTTGTCTATATCTGATGGTAAAAAGAAAACATAAATGTAATTTATATGAAACAAGATTAGCAAGATCTGGGCGTTAGCAAATTAATGTATAAGGTGTAGTTAATAGATTGAAAGAAATTTAGCATTTTCTTGTTAGTGTCAACAATTTATCTGAAATGCTTGGAAGTGGATGTGGTAAGGCAGCTTGGGCCTGGATGAAGAAAAAGTTTAGCCATGAGAGAAACTCTGCCCTTTATTATCAGTAACCTTGAATAACCCTGAGCATTCCCTATTCATTGAGAACTTTAGTTTATGAGCTTGTGCCTTGGAAATGTATGATAGTTGAAAGAAAATGGATTCCTTTGTGTGAACTCTCAAATAATAACGTAATTAGGTGGATTACATCATCGAACAATAAAGCTGAATATGCTCAATCTTATTGTACGTTAATGTACAAAACTAAGATTGGTGATATAAATATTGTAAAATGAGTAGTTAAACGCTACACTAAGAGGGTATGGTAGATAAGATGATTTACAACTACAACGGGATTAAAATTGAAAATATTAAGGTGATAAGCATCATAGATTGATGGAGAATTTAAATGACAATTTTGGTTGTGCTTTTGAGAGTCTCATCTATGAAAGGGCTTTGCAGGTTCAGATTAAGGGAAAATAGACGTTTCACGAGAAATGAAAAGATAACATGGGAAAAGGTGTTATACATGGAAGAGCGATTTTTCATTTCTCTTTAGAGCTACTGGTAATTTGTACATTTCATTAAATTTCGAGGATGAAATAGTCTTAAATTAGGGAGACTGTAATGACTCGTTACCTTAAGTAGGTGATTAGCATTAATCTGAATTCTAATTAACCCGTTACTAATTTTTTCTATATAAATTAATTTTTTTTGCTGGGAGATGTTGATCAAGAAAGACTTGTAGTATCTCTGACTAGTTGGTTATGAAGTTTTGAGGGAGGTAAATAACCAATCTAAAACTTTGTCTTTTAATATAGAAGGAAAAGCTTTTAATTTAACATAATCTATTTATATATGCTTAGGTTTTAACGTGTTTGCTTTGTGTGCAAACTCTCTAATAAAATTTTTAGCATCTTCATTATCTTCACCATAGAAACACGGTAAAAAATTTATGATCACAATTTCAATTCGAATTCTGAAAATTTTGTCTAAAAGTTATACATATAAGTTCATAAGTAGTGACATTCCTATACGATTGCCTAATAATTAGTTCTTCCTCGTTTTATGCCCTATTATATGACATTCAACAAGAAGATTTCCAAGAGATTACTTTTAAATCTCCAGCAACGGCGCCAAAAGTTATCACGTGCCAAGCATGCACAATAATCTCTCATATTTTCCTATTATTTGCTATAGTGGTAAATGGGATATCACATCCACATATATTTTACAAATCTCTTTGAACTAAGGCTATCCTAAAGTTTTATTGGATTTAATTTGTTTTAATTTAACTAATCTAATTATAATGGGAATTAAATATTATCAATCTAAATAATAACAATCAATTAATTAAAATAATTAAACTATAAAAAATTTAATTTCAAAAACTAATCTAATGCAATTCAAACATACAATCAATATAACTTAAATATCTAAATAATACATTTTAGACAATAATATATGAACTGCCATATCTGGACATTTTCATTAAAACATAGTCATAATCAATCATCATATTTATATAATGATCCCAAATCATTAAACTTTTATCACAATAGGTTGATAGCTTTTAGCAAACTATCGATTTTTCTATATTTTATGGAAATAAGTCATATCCTTACTTAAGTAATTATACTTATTAAATAAAATGCAATAAAATAGAAATACACTAGCATTAACACTCAATAAAAGTCATACCTTATCCAACTAAATAAAAACTAGAATTATGCTACTCATTAAAAAAACTAGAATCTAATCACCTAGAATATCCACTCGGGTAATTTTGCCCTATATATTAATATTAGTTACTACTTTTATTTTTTTTTGTCAATAATCATAAAGATAGATTTAGGTACCTTATATTAAGATGCATATTGGCTACTATGCACTCAATACAAAGAATCATTAATTGTAATACGCAAAAATAACTTATTAAATATGTGATTGGTGTTTGTGATTGATTTAAAGCATTAAGCACATAAATTTTATATTATGACTAAATTGATTAACAGTTTACAATAATGACTAGAGTATTATTTAAAATAATAAATTAATCACACATAATAAAATTAAATATAACAATAAATAAATAATTGAAAGAAACTAATGTAAAATACATTTCTTCAATAAATCATTAATATCCAAAAGTAATGAACACAAACTCAATTGAAAAGATTTTTAAACTAATAAAAACTAATAAAGGGCTAAGAGAGAGAGAGAGATAGAGTAATTTCAAAGCCCTAAGGTCGTATTTATAGTTTCCCTAAGTATATATGTCATAGATAAACTCAAATTCCTTGTTCAAATCTAAGAAAACAACTCGTCACAGACCTTTGCGATTTATCAGCAATTCCACTTGGTTCCCAAATCGCTGAGAAAATCACAAGATTTAGCTCTCTGTACTCCATCAATTCATCCGACGATTCTTAGTGTATTTCCTAATTAACAGATGGTTTGTTGGCTCTTCTTTGTAGCTTATTTTTATAGCAACTTCTTGTGTGATCTTGTATCACCGGCTAATCATTGGACCCTTTTCTAATTGACTGTTTTGCTCTTCTTTCTTTTTTTCTTCCTTTTCTTCATTTTCCTAATTAAATCTTGAAATCACAAAATATCATCATTTATATCTAAAATCAACATAAATTACATTATAAAACATGTCTATTGACTTATCAAATACCCTAAAACTCAACACTTTGTTGTCTCGAGTAATAAAACATTGTTAATTATATTTTCTTTTCATTCGTTATAAACCAATTTCAATCTAATTCGTCTTAACTTTAAATATATAATATAAGTTTCAAATAGGATACAATACCAAGACCAGCATGCAATATAGGTTTTCTCAATCTCCAGTTACAAGCATCAAGTTTACGATGACTAGTATAGAACCTCACAATACAAAAACCACTAGACTAATCCTAATTTTAGAAAATACTTTATAATAGCATCACAATCAAAATTAATAGGAACTTTATCAAGATACCATTAAATATATCAATTAAAATATGTTAGACAAAGAAATACTTCACTCAACCATGCTTCAAGCGCTCGAGTTAAATCTTTTCCTTGAAGAGTTTAAGAACATCAACTCTTTTAATATCTCATCATTTTTTCTTCATCCTAATTATTTTTTCTTAATTATATATATTACATTTGACTTTTTGAGTCTCTGCTCCATTTCTTGTGGACATCTCTCATTTTTCCTACATAGATTCCCTGCTCTATTTCCTTTGGAATCTAAAGGACTCTCTATGTGTTTGTAAACTTTTGTTAGCACTTCTAACTATCCGCTAAAGTTGAAGAAAGTGTTCTTTCTAACTTATAGAAATCATTGGTTTCTAACTCATTTCTTCTTTTAATTATGGCATAATAATTTTCTTTGTATATATATTATAAAATACTTAATCAATAGCCTTTGTATCACAAGATTTTTAGAAATCTATCTTGTTCATCTTGCACTATTGTTTCAATATTCTACCCATTCTCATGGCTAACACAAGGTAATCAATCAAGTGTATCGACAAATCAATAATTAAACATGTTTTATAGTGTAATTTAGGTTGATTTTAGATATAAATGATGATATTACATTAAGTATTCTCTTATTTTTGTGATTTTAGGATTTAATTAGGAAAATGAAGAAATGGAAGAAAAATACGAAGAAGTGCAAAATAGTCAATTGGATCAAAAATCCACCTATTAGCAAGCGATTTGCATTTATACTAGGAATCGCCACCTAAATTAGTAGCAAAGAAGTGTCAGCGAATCCTTAGCGAATTGAAAATTATACTAGAAATCGCTAGCTAAATCGGTGGAGCACAGAGAGCCAAATAAAGTGATTAACTCATCAATTTGTGTACAAAGTGAAATCACTGAAGTTGGTTACAGGTTTTTTGGATTAATATGAAGAATTTTATTTTATCTAGGATATGTATAACTTAGGAGACAATAAATAGGACCAGAGGGCTTCGAAATAATGAACTCTCCAACCTATTTCAATTTTTAATAAGTATTTTATTAGTTTTAGTTTATTTTTGAAGCTACATTGGAGCTTTGATTTATTTAAGAGGAATTTATTTATTTAATATGTCTTTCAATTATATTATTGTATTATTTATTCCCATCATGAGTGATTAGTTTATCAATCTAAACAAACCTTAGACATGTATATATTTTGGATTGTTATAGAGTTCTAATTAAGGAATCTTAAACTTAATATTTTAAATCTATTCATACACGTCAATCGCAAATTTTAACAAGTTGTTTTTGCGTATTACAACTAAAAAAAATGAATATTGCATGCAAATGTGTATTATGGTATTTTTATTTTGAATCTATGTCTATGATTATTAACAACAATTATAGAAGTAGTAACTAGGATTAATCTGTACGGCTTTTTCTCGAGTAGATGTTTTAGGTGATTGTGTTCTAACTTATTTATTAGCATGTTCTAATTTATATTTGATTTAGATTAGGCATGATTTTCATTAAGTGTTAATGCTAACGTATTTCTCCGGTATTATATTTTATCCAATAGGCAAATCTACAATAATAAAAATACGGCTTTTACAATGAATTTAAGAAATTATGTGGCTGGCTAAAAGCTATCAACCTATTATGAATTAAGATTTAACGATTACAAGATTTTATTTGTTATGATTGTAACTATATTATGAAGTGATGTTTTGTTCTAGTATGTGAAAGCAATCCAAATATATTACATTATTTAGTGAGAGTTTGTTTAGATATTTATATTATATTAAATTTGATTATTATTTAATTTAGTTTGCATTGAATTGCTTGAATTAGTTTAGTTAGTTTGGTTAATTAAATTAGTAGTTATATTTTTTAGTTATTTGGTATTTTAATTCTCATTTAATTAGATTAACTAAATTAATAAAAACAAGAAAAAAATATTTTCTTTTGAAGTTTGTGAAATCCCTGTGGAGACGATATCTAATTTACTACTACTAGGAAATTATGGAAAACTATTGTGCACGCTCGACACGTGTCAATTTTTGGCACCATTGCAAGCATTTTTAAATAATTTCATTTAATTCTAGACATTGTATGGTCTACACACTTCATTATATTAATTCTATATGATCTTTACATCTGTTTAATCCTGAAATAGATAGAACTTTTAATCAGAGTTTAAGACAACAACAATTTAAGGAGAATTTAGCTAATAAGATGGAGGATATCAACAATGATATTAATGATAGTGTCGTTAATAATAATAATGATAATAGAGTTATCAATAATAATAGAGAACACACTTTTAGACAAGCAAATCAAAATGTTATAGCATATGAGCCTATGTGCATAGCATACCTCGATGGATTTCCTGAATTTGAACTTAGATCTGGATTTATTAGTTTCTTACCTAAATTATATGTTAAAGACAATAAAGACCCACAAAAGCTCAAAAGCGAGTACCAACATAAAGTTAATGGGATGAAATCGAAAGAAGGTACTTAAAAACAAGTCAACACAAAGCTTTTCCTTTTGCATTGAAAGATAAAGCACAAGATTGGTTGTTCCATCTCTCAGAAGATTCAATAACTACATGGACTCAAATGTTAAAAGCTTTCCTAGGTGAATATATGCCTGCTAGAAAAACTAGCTCCTATAGAAAGCAAATCACAATTGTAAAGATGAAAGACGTTGAAGACATTAATGAATTTTGGGATAAATTTCAAAGATTAATTTCTTCTTGTCCACAACATGGATATACTCAAAGAGCTTTATTGGAGTATCTTTATGAAGGACTCAATCACTTTGAACAAAGATTATTAGACACCATATGTGGTGAATCTCTATTTGAGACAACACATATTTTAGCAAAAGAAGCAATTAATAAAATGAAAAAACAATCTAAGTAATATGGTGAAAAGGTTGAATCCTCAAGAAATGAACTTTATGAAGTTGATAATAAAAGAAATATGTCTGATGATACAATTGATGAACTATCGTAGATGGTTAAGCTATTAATTAATAATAGATCTAATCAAGTTAAAGCTTGTGGATTTTGTAATGAGGTTACACATCCTACGGATGTGTGTCCTACTTTACATGTAGAAAATACTGAAGAGGTTAAGGCATGATTAATCAATTTTCTAGTCCCCCAAGAGATCAATATAATAACAATACTTACTATACTGGAAGATCAAATCTAAATCTTACTTATAGTCCTCAAAATCAAAATTATAATACTTATAGACCAAGAGCTCAGATGCAATTTGCACCTGATCAGCAACCTCAACAAATTTACAACCTATGAATCCAAATTTAGAGCAAATATTGCATAATTTTATGAATCGAAGTCATCAAAACTTTTTACTGATTTCTCAAAATTAAATCAAGATTGATACTACTATTAATGAATTGAAAAATCAGTTAAGTCAAATTAATTTACAAATAAATTAGTTAAGTACTCAATAGAGTAACCAAGCTAAAACACCTACTAAAGCTACTATTGCTCCTACTAATCAAGCACAAGTTAATGCTTTATTCAGTGATGAGAAAGACATACCTATAACTAGAAAGACACTTAAATAGAATGATAAAAACCACGTAAAACTATTAAAATAGAAGAAAAAGAAATGATGGCTAATGTCATTCCCACTACAGAATGGATGGCTGAACAATTGAAATATACACATTTTCCTAGAAGGCTATACCTATGGTATTTAGCATAGTTGAAGCATATGAGAATTTTTACAAAAGCCTCAATTAATTGATAATGATAAAAATGATAAGATCTCTGATAATTTGAATGAAGATATGTATTCATATTCTACCATTCCATATTGATTAGTTTATGCTAGGGAAGAAGAAAACAATGAACATATTCTTGAAATGTTTAGAAAAATAGAAATCAATAAATCATTAATGGAACCAATTATGCAATTTTCTAATTATGATGAAGTTTTGAAAGAATTCTAAGAATAAAATGATAAATTTTTATAAGAATCTAAAGAAGACTTAGGGCAAAAATTTTGTACTTTAATTGAAAAGAAAATATCTGAGAAATGTTCGGATCTAGGAATGTTTGGAATAACTATTACATTAGGAACTTCTTTTTATAGATTTTGCTATGTGTAATTATGGAGTATCAATTAATGTTATGTCACTTAAATTACAAGGCATTGAAAATAGGTTAATTGACCAATACACCTATTAATCTTACCTTAGCCGACAACATAATTATTAAACCTTATGGTTTACTAGAAGATGTCTCAGTAAAAGTAAATGGCTTCGTATTTCAAGCTGACTTCTATGTCATGGAAATGGGAGACTCATTATCACCTAATTCTCTACTTATACTTTTAGGAAAACTATTTCTTAAAACAGCTAAAACAAAGTTAGATATTTTTGAAGGAATAATGTCTATGGAATTAGAAAACAAAATTGTCACTTTCCATTTTAATGATGAAGATGCTTATAATAATTCTAATGAATTTAATAAGGAACAAACTAATGATAATGAATCATTATAATTCAATCATCATGAAGCTGAAATATTTGTTAATAATGCAGTAACAATGGAAGATGAAAATGCTATGACAAAGAACAAGCAAGTTGAAGACATTCAAATCAAAAGATAATAACTCAAGAATGGAGGGTTAAGCAAGCAAATAATGTAGAGAATGATATTAAGGTGGAGAAATTTAAATCTACAAAGAATAAGAAAAAGAAAAAGAAGAATCTAGCAATTGTTAAGCTCGATGATCCAGAAGATATATACATAAACATAAAAGTCAAATGGGCTTAGTATTTTAAAGCTATTTGTGATACAGCTTCTATAGCAAACTAGATGCCAATTCACATTATCTTCATACTCAATTGGAATTGGATGTACTCGCATCTAAAAAGTTACTTTACCAAATAATTATTCAGTGTAATCAATAATTGTGGTTACTAATGTACCTGTCCAAATTGATAAGTACATTATTCAAGTAAACTTTTTTGTTATGCCATACTTCATCAATGACGATCCACCATTAATCTTAGGACGACCTTTCTTAGCCACTTCGCAAGTTATCAAATTGACAAATACACTTAACTTTATACAACCAGTCTAGAATTGTGAAGTTCAGTCAAGCCAACGATAGTAAATAAAAGCGCTTTAAAGGAGGCAGCCTATACTCTAACTTTACTTTCAATTTTAGTATTAGAATTAGTTAATTATTTTTATATTCTCCCAACTTTTGAATCTTATAATGAAAATATTTTAGGAATTTAATCCTGGAATAACTTCATGTAAAGGGGTTGATTGAGCCAATTTCTTTCCGTACTATATTATTTTATGCATTAGTTTTATGTTAGTTGGCTATTTCTAATATTGTAAATATTATTTAGTACATATCACAGTTGAATTCTATTAATTTTGGATAATTCTGCTTTTTTATTAGATACTTGTGTGATAAATATATTGGAAATCAATTAACTTTGAAAAACAGTAAAAATAAGCTGCCTATTTTCTCAGCAAATTCAACTAGTAAAGTTAATCAAATGGGTATACAAATAGATTCCTTATATCATAGAATTCATTTAGGTAATAAAAATGTCACTTCCATTCAAAAACTTAATATATATTCATTTCATTAGAGTATATTCCTAACTAAAAATAAAGCCAAACAAAATTCATACATACTTGAATTCGGAAGAAATTTGAAAAAAATTTCATCAACTCATTTGAATATCAGATCAAAAATTTTGAACTTTGCATCAATTCTGAACTTATATTCTACATTTCATTTCTTTCATTGCTTTCTTTTTTATGCTTGTTATGCTTCACCTAAAATACCCCAAACTCATTACAAGCCTTGTCCTTAAGGTTTAAAAATTAGGTCGGGTTTCTAACAAAATAAATATACCTCGTGAAACATAAACAAATTGATGTGTAATAAAAAATGGAAAATAATGGACAAATGTGTAATTCTACAAACTTCAAATGAATGGAATGCAAAGGGAGCATATTTTATTTATAAGTAAAGACTTAAGCAAGAGCAACAAAATTAATCATTCATTCATTCATTTCATATAAAAGAAAATAAACTACACATGGCGGTGTCTAAAAGTAAATTCATTGTTATCTTCATCATCTTCATCTATTCTTGCAGAAGATTGTGAAGCATAACTATCAGATGGGTTGTAAGTCCCAGTTGGAAATTGCAATTGCAAAGATGGAATGTTGACGATCATCCTCAAATCTTGCAAACGACTGTCATGCCTTCTCTCAAACATAGAATGATAACATTGTAAAGTCCTCTCATTTGCTGCTATCATTTCTTAATTTTAGTTAATATTTGTTAAGCTAAATATAAGTGAAGAAAATATGGTCAGGAAAAATTCTCCCATCCTAGGATGTGATGAAGACGGTGCCAAACTCGTATCAACACTCGACACTTTCACTCAAGCCATTAATCTTGTTGATTTTTGTCTGTCTTCTTTTGTCTTCCTTCTATTTTCTTTGCTACTCTGCCTTGTTGCTTCTCTCGCATTTATTGTATAAAATTATTCTCATTCATCCTCCAAGTCATTGTGTCCTATCACTTTATTCATTCTTTCTACTCTCGCATCATTTATTATCTTCTTAAGCAATACATCGAACTCAATATCGAAACTTACTCCTACTTAACTTACTCCTACTTGCCTACACAATTAAGTGATTAAAATTGGGAATGGTAATCTTTTGTTCTTCGTAGTCTTCATTGAAAACTTCATATAATCGTGTATGATCTTCTCAACATTAATGTAACCCATTTTCATCACTATGTGGTAAAGCAAAGCAGCTCTTGGGTTCTTCACTTTAAAGTGTTACTAGATTCGATAAAAACATGCATCTAAAATATCACTCCAACTCTTCATGATTTTCCTAAAATAGGTGGTTTCGATAAACTTTGGGTATAATTCACTATCAAGCGCAAATTCATTTCTTGGATGTATCTCCAATGCATCTTGGATCATCTGATAGGGATAGGGTTCCTTATCGACATAGATGACATTCGGGTAATCCTCTTGTGTCCTTTGTTTGTGTCCTGGTAGACCAAAAAATCTTTTCCATTTCATAAGTGAAATATCAATTTTCTTCCCTTACACTACTAGTTTATCCCATTCCCTACTAACATGGCCATTCGCATAAAATTGTCATACAATTTTCAATTATCATTTTTCTCCTCTACCCGCATAGTCTCTCAGAAGTTGCTCCCATCCTTGGTCTTTAATGATGCCTAAAATCTTGTCCTCATACTTGTTCGCATTTTGAATATTGAACCCTCTATCAAGAATTATCACCATTTACTTATCATTATAGTACCTCTTTTGAGCTCTAGGTCTCAAAAACAACGAAAGTTCATAAAGCACTAAATGATTAGGTTCTGAATTCTTAAAATATTATTCCTTATCATACAACAACGGAGATTGTTCTCTAAGATCTGCCCTCTCTGGTGTAGGTTCTATAATATTAACCCTAGTAGGTATAATATTAATTGGGTGGCCTGCATACTTATGCTTAGGTTTTTCTTGCACTACCCCCTTCCCTTTATCTTGCTTACTACTCCTACCTTGTCCTCTACATCCTCCCACCATAGAAATACTCAACTATGATTAAGTAGGTAAATTGAAAACTTTTATTTGAAAATTTCAAGCTATCAAGGTATGGAAAATAATTTTGTGAAAAGGTTTTATCATTGAATCTCGAAATAGTCAAAAATAGTACATCTAAAATAAATTTATCGTCATATTCCTATCATAATTCTGTATACATTGGAAAAACTTGTAGAATTCAAACTCATTTGAAAAACCATATTCAAATTGAAAATTTGTATCTAATAGCCAATTTTGCAGTCAAAATTCTATCTACCACATTCGTCAAAAATATCATCAAAATCGACATTGTTCAAATAGAGAAATCAAAAGAATGCTAGAGTATCGATTTATTACCTTCTTGAGAGTGAATCCCCCAATTAATATGCTCTAATAGCTCCTTAGACTCCGTCTCCAAGCTTCAATTCGAAGAATATCCACCTAAGCCCTAACTTACTTGTATAAACTTGATTTCAAAGTTTCTAAGGTCAAATCACTCCTAAACTAGGTGGGATACATTTAAATACGCTATAATTCAAGCTTTGAAGGGTTGAATCTACAAAAATAAATAAATTAAAAATCGAATGGGTGCAAGGGTTTTAGGTGTGAAAGGGTTTATGGATTAGCGATTTGAGGTTCTGTTTTTAAAAACACAGATTCGTGCTCAGCAAATTAAATTTTAAGTGGATTCGTTGCCTAATTATCACTTAAATTGCTAAAAATTAGTCTTGGTAGTCCATCGACTAGCTCAACAATTCTTAGTGTACATATTAATCGCTAACTTGTTTTTACACTGAAAATTATGCAAACTGCTAGTGATTTTCACAGCGATTCTTAGTGTTATTCGATATCATTGGGAAATTGCTGACTAAGTTTTACTATTTTCAATATATAATAAATACTTTACTAATACTTAACATATATTCATCATATTTAAGGTAGAATTGAGCAGTAATCAACAAGAAATATTCGAAAATAAAAATTTTATTTGTAACTTGGAAACATTATACCACTAACTAACTACTTTTATTAAAAACATCTAGTTCAACAGAAAGACAACTTGATCATCCCCCTCTCTGTTTGAAATATCTAAAAAGAGAGTTAAAAAGAGAGAAATTGGCTCGATCAACCCCCTTGTATGAAATTATTCAAGAATTATATTCCTATTATGTCCCCATTATAAGAGTCAAAAAAATGAGATAAAAACAGCTAAATAATCCTAATGCTAAAACTAAAAGTAAAGATAGAGTCTGGGCAGCTACCCATAGAGCGCTTTTGCTTATAGTCATTGGCTTGACTTAATAGATGAGAAAACTCACGTTCAACTCGAGCGAGTCAAATTGGCCATCAACTGATTCTTTATCATTATTGACTTCTTCAGCTTCTTTATCATTCCTTGTGTGGCGGCCCTCGCCGCCCCGGGGTGACGTGTCTCCGTGTACTCCTCGCCAACTGGCCTAATTACACGTGTACGGCACCTGCCCGTCCTTACTCTGTCTCGAGATTTGCATCCACTTGTATGTGTACGATGTGTAAATGACAAATGCAGCGGAAGGTGTACGTAAATACAATAAATATTAATGAAGTTAACAAACCCTACCATGGAAAAACCCTGAACAATTCAAAGTAAACAAACGTACCATATAAAACTAAGCAGGTACAAGGTCAAGTCACTCCCCAATTTCCTAAAGAATCAAAATATCAAAATAATCACACGTACAAGTAGTCCTCAGAGGTAGGCAGTCAGAAATAGTCGCCTAAGATCCCCTTGCCCTTACTTCTACTAGGATCTGCACTCAATCATCACGGAAGAAATTGGATGACGAGTCCAGTTAGTAAAATCACAAGGAACTCCTCCGAGCATTCATATAAATAAATGAAATTCAATAAATATTGTTAAATAAACATGTAGAATGTAAACAGACAACTGTAAGTAGGGCATCGCATGCGTAAATAACAATAAAGCGCAAATGTGTAAGTCTGTTCCAGTCAGACTAAACCTTACTTCGGGATTTTCTTTCAGGATCCCACTAGTGGACGCACCCAACTAGCTATCACCTAATCCTTCTCGGTGGCCGGCGTAGACCTACGACGCACCGACTCATGTAGCAGTTCCCTCAGGTCATTATCCACCAAGCACTCCAGATACATATGTTATGGTCTAGAATGCATAGACACGCATAAACACACAACGGAAAGTCCGGTGGGAGTAACTAAACAACCGTGCAAACTACGATAAGATAAGATATAGGAAAAATCACAAGGAATAATGGAAAGGAATGGAAATACGAAAGCAAAATAAATACTCGAGAGTTTTTCCATTGGGTTTTACAAACCTCACAACGCGCTCTCCTACCTCGTAATCAATCCCCGGGTCCAAGTTCACTGAGTCCTTGGTCACCAATTGATCACCCGTGTCAACTTATGTCCATTTATCAATAATTTAATTTAGCATGACAATTTCTCAAATGTTTAGGCCAAATTGCCTATTTCACGCTTTTCGAGGCAAACCCCCGCAAAAAGTCAAGTCCAAAATATCCAAATATTTTATTTTTCATGGAAATTCATAAATTTCTATTTCTTTCATGGAAATATATTTTTTTTCAGAATTTTTCTAATTTTTCCAAAAATTTCCAAAAATTTTCCAACTTTTCTTCCATTTGTATTCTCTTTTTCACTTTTTCTCCTTTTTTTTACTGTTTGGGTCGGGTCTGGTTTGGGTCGGGTCGACCGAATTGGGTCGGACCCGACCTGGCCCTGAACCAGAATGGTCTGGGCCGAGCCAGGCCCATTCTAGCCCGGCCCATGAGGGGGATGCACACGCGCACAAGCTCGCGCGCGTGTGCATCTTCATCCTCTTATCGAACCAGTTTTCACTGGTTCGATCAGATTTTTTTTCCGTGACGGCCCCAACTACTAATAAGGGCACCGCCCAATCTAATCCCTTAATTAAGCCCTAATCTCCCCTATATGACCTAACAAGGAATTAGTCAGCCTTAGTTAAACACCTACCTACCTATCATTTATGATACCACCTACGGTTAACTTAATTGTTCTAATGACTAACCTATGGTTGTCTGTAAATCAGAGTTACTAAATTTTTTTTTATCTAACCAATTATTCAGTGGAAGTCTTATTCAGTTACTAGTGGAAATGAAATCCTAAGGCCTAACCTATTGTGGAAAAACCAGGAAATAGTGATCACATGCATATATAAACAAAAATGGTGATATATATAACATGTGTCCAGTTCTATAGTCCTATCACTCAACCCAAAAGGCAAATGAGCACGTACATAAAAAGAATGTACAAAAGCATACAAAACGTACAAAAGTAGGTCGTAGTAGTCCTCCGCCGGCTCAGAGGTAGTCACCAATCTTCTCTTTGCCTGGTATGCTACTCGGTTGATCTACACCCACCGTCACAAACTAGACAGTGAGTACATGAATTTATTTAAGTAATACCGAGAGACATCGATCAACATTCCCAAATAGGCAACAAGTATCAAATCGCATAATTTAAATAGAAACTTATGCTGAAAGAAACATCATGCAAAGATATATTTGAGTTAATCACATATGAAACTGACTCGGGGCTAAGTAGTAATGGATTAGGGTCGGTCGGCCGCGATCTTCATCACATCAGCCTGTCCACTACAATTTGAGCTCTGCTCTATATCATTTCATTTCAAATTGAGCTCTATATCATAATTTCAAAAGGTAGTACGTACGATACGCCTTTCCTATTCCAAGTGAATTAGTCATCACCGGAATGTATACTTGCTAACATACCCGAGTTTTAAAACTCGTCATGTTCATCCAAGTTATTTTTGCCCCAACAAACCCCGAGGTCCGGTTACCCCGTTCGAGGCACGTTACCTCGTGTGTCATGTAAGGTAGTGGAGAAATTCCCTAACATCCCGGCAAGTCTAGTGACCCTCGTATGAAAGCTGAATTTCTATCATCAAATGACCCTAACCCCAAGAACCACTTTTATATTAAAAAATGACAGCATTGGAATCCAAAAGATGTAATAGCATATCAATGCACAAAGGATTTGAGTCAAAATATACAAACTATCCTAATAGCATGCTATATTACTGACTCACACACGACAATCAATATGACAAAGTATAGGAATTAGAATCAATGATATACAAAACAAAGTATGCTATGAACATCATAAAATGAGCAACTGAACAAGTCATAGCATATGGATTTCAAAGGTAATTCAGTTCGAATAACTGAAAATAAATAAATAAATGGAATGAAATGTAAATAAATGTCTCAAATCAGTTTACTTACTTACACACAGCAATTCCTAAGCTATCCGGCCTCCGTCGCGTCGATGTACGCACCCAAACCCCGTAATAGCTCCTCCAGGATCCTAACAATTGAAAATGTATCAATTTAAGTTTCAATTTAATGATTTAACATCCCTAAATTGGTCGACATCGGTCAAAATTAAGTTCAAGACTAATTTACCGATTTCACGTTTTTGAGGTAAAACCCCGATATAACGCCTCGACCGACTCCCGAATTCTTCACTTTTTTATAGGAATATTGAAGTTTTATTGATTTGGGTCACAAATATATTTTTTCCTATTTTTTTGTAATTTTTCTGAAGTTTTACATATTTTTATCTATTTTCGGGAATTTATTATATATTAAAAATTGTTTAATTAATTAAATAATTAAGTATATATAATTAAATATATATATATTATATATATTGGGGCGGATCCGGGTCAACCCGACCCGGTCCAACCCGACCCGGGTCGGTCTGACCCGGTCCTCCGCTGGTCAGGGTTCGGGTCGGGCCGACCCGACCTGATCCCCTCTTCTTCTTCTTCTTCGCGAAGCAGCGCCTCTGCAAATTTTAATTTTTTTTTTCTTTGTGAGGCGTCGGGGTTGGCTCCCAACTCCAACCCCAAAGGGTTTTGATGGCAAGGGAGATCTCCTTGCCATCTCTCCCGTTCCTCTCTCGGTCGGCCATAGAGGTTCAACCCTCCATGGCTACGACACCGAAAGCAACAACAACAACAACAGCCGACACACAACAGTAACAGCCAACAACCAAATCGACAATGGAAATCAACAACTCACCTTGGAGCTCAATCTCTCTCGCCTTTCTTTCTTTTTTCTTCTCCTCCTGATCGTCACTCATTCTCTGCTGCGTTTTCTCCTTCTCTCTCTCTGTTGTTGTTTTTTTTTTTTTTTTTGTTAATTTGGAGAGATAGAATAAGAGAAGATAAGGTTAGACTTTTTTTTGTTTCATTTGACCAACTTTTTATATATACATATATATATGATTTATTCTAGCCGCTCATTTTTTTTCCTTTTTCATTCATTTTCATTTTTTAATAAAATGAAATTCAACTAGTTACACTTACCCAACGAGCTGTTGCCTCAGGCCCACGTCGGCACGCGACTCGACGCGCATAGCCGCTCGTCTCGGTATCTATATACCCGTAAATGACTTAGTAATCTACACATATACAATTCACTAGGCATACAACACAACACATATAACATTTACTTTTGCCACCGTGCCTCAGTAGTGACACGTATCGCACTGCGGGTCCCACGTCACGGGTCATTGTGTCCTAATTAACGAATTAAACGTGGATTAATTATTGGGTCGTGACAATACTTCCCAACTAATAGGAAGTTCGTCCTCGAACTTAAACTAAACGAATTTAAAAATGTACCTGACTCGAAAAGGTACGAAAATATGTCTCGCATATAGTCTTCACGTTCCCAAGTGAGTTCCGAATCTCCTTGAAACAGCCACTTGACTAACACCTTAGGGATAGACTTGTTTCTTAACTGTTGCACCCTTCGTTCAAGAATATGAACTGGTTGCGCTTCATATGAGATATCCTCACTCAAATCAATCTGACTCAAATCCACTGTCGGTCTCTCGCCTGCTTTTGACTTAGCTAGTCGAAGCATCGATATATGAAACACCGAATGAATTCTCGACAACTGTGGAGGTAACTCTAACTCATAAGCAACCTTTCCAACCCATTTCTTGGTTTTTAAAGGCCCGATGAATCTCGGTGCTAATTTGTCTTTCAAACCAAATCGATGACGACCCTTACGAGGAGAAACCTTTAGATAAACTAAAGCTCCCTCATCGTACGTGAGATCACTACGATTCGTGTCTGCATACTTCTTTTGCCTCTCCTAAGCTCCCTTAAGTTTCTGGCGAATCTGTCTTACCTTTTCTGTGTGATCGACAACGATTTCAGGCCCTAACAAGTTCTGGTCTTCTGGCTCAGCCCAACAAGATGGTGAGCGACACGGTCTGCCATATAACGCCTCAAATGGCGCCATTTCAATGCTCGCTTGGTAACTGTTGTTGTATGCAAATTCACACAACGGTACGTACTCTTCCCACGATCCTCCAAACTCAAGTACACACGCCCTGAGCATATCTTCGAGAATTTGTATTAACCTCTCAGTCTGCCCATCAGTCTGAGGGTGAAAGGCTGTGCTAAACTATAAGCGTGTACCATATTGCTCCTTGATACTCCGCCACATCATGGACGTATACATAGCATGTATGTCTGATGTAATAGTCAAAGGTACTCCATGCAGCCTGATAATCTCTCTCTCGAACAATACAATCAGCTAGTCAAATGTGTAATGAGTTGCAACTAGTATGAAATGAGCAGATTTCGTCAATCTATCCACAATCACCCAGATGGAATCATGTCTATGAACAGTCCTCGGCAGTCCTCGAACAAAGTCCATAGCTATGTCTTCCCACTTCCATTGTGGAATGGGAAGCGACTTTAGTAATCCTCAAGGTCTACGATGCTCTGCCTTCACGTGCTGGCAGGTTCCACAATTCCTCAAGGTATGTACACATCTCGGATACAGTATGTCAACTTTCTGATCATCTGACACTCTATGAGTCGACACTGGCTGAAGTCTCACCTGAGCACAAATCAGTACCTCTGTGTCATTAGCAATATCTGACTGACTCGGCCTCGTCACCACCTTGAGTAAACCATACTCGTGCGTCATGTGACATCGAATAGTCTCAGCATCTCCAATCGGAATTCTACTCAGCGCATCAGCAACGACATTTTCTTTTCCTTGATGATATTCCAGAGAAAAGTCATAGTCTTTCAAAAACTCTAACCATCTGTGTTGTCTCACGTTCAGCTCTCTCTGTGTGAAGAGATATTTCAAACTCTTACGGTCAGTATAAAGTGTGAACTTCTCTCCATACAGATAATGTCTCCATATCTTCAGAGCAAACACTACCGCCGCCAACTCTAAGTCATGAGTTGGGTAGTTCTTCTCATGTATCTTCAACTGTCTTGAAGCATATGCCACCGTACCCTTCTCTTGCATCAATACACAACCTAAACCCATACTAGAAGCATCTGTGTACTCCATGAAACCTTTTCCAACCTTTGGCAATATCAGCACTGGTGCGGTAGTCAACAATTTCTTTAGTTGAACAAATGCCTCTTCGCATTCTTCTGACCACTGAAACTTCACGTCTTTCTGGGTCAACTTAGTCATTGGTGAAGCGGTCTTCAAAAAATCCTTCACGAACCATTGGTAATAGCCTGCTAACCCTAGAAAACTCTGAATCTCTTCAAGTTTCGGTTCATGACTCTCTGCAACGGTATATACAGATACCAAAGTCTCCATCTCCCCACTAGTCGCAAGCCGACCTCGAGTGCTAACGGCTCTCGGTGTACTACCACTATACACGAACACTGGACGCCGTGGATTCTCAAATCTCACTGTTTTCGCAAACCAGTCGATATGAGCATGATATGATGCTAGCCAATCTATCCCTAGCAACGCATCGAATTCCAGAAATTCTAGCACTCTGAAATCTGCCGGTAACTCGACCCCGTCGATCTCTACTGGGCATCTCTCCACCAGAGAATTAGGGTACACTCTATCTCCAGCTGCCGTACTCAAAATCAAATGGACTTCGACACTAATTTGTTTCAACCCTAACACGCTCACCATGCGACCGAAAATGAAAGAAACGGTAGAACCCAAATCAAACAAAACATAAGCTTGATGACCACAAACGGAAATCATACCCTCAAATGTGTATGTTTGTTCCAGTCAGACTAAACCATACTTCGGGATTTCCTTCCAGGATCCCACTAGTGGGCGCACCAAACTACCTATCACCTAATCCCTCTCGGTGGCCGGCGTAGACCTACGACGCACCGACACATGTAGCAGTTCCCTCGGGTCGTTATCCACCGAGCACTCCAGATACATCTGCTATGGTATAGAATGCATAGACACACAACGAAAAGTCTGGTGGGAGTAATTAAACAACCGTGGAAACTACGATAAGATAAGATATAGGAAAAATCACAAGGAATAATGGAAATGAATGGAAATATGAAAGCAAAATAAATACTCGAGAGTTTTTCCATTAGGTTTTACAAACCTCACAAAGCGCTCTCCTACCATGTAATCAATCCCCGGGTCCAAGTCCACTGAGTCCTTGGTCGTCAATTGATCACCCGTGTCAACCTATGTCCATTTATCAATAATTTAATTTAGCATGACAATTTCTCAAATGTTTAGGCCAAATTGCCTATTTCGCACTTTTCGAGGCAAAACCCCTCAAAAAGTCGTGTCCGAAATATCCAAATATTTTATTTTTCATAGAAATTCATAAATTTCTATTTCTTTTATGGAAATTTTTTTTTTCAGAATTTTTCTAATTTTTTTAGAATTTTCCAAAAATTTTCCAACTTTTCTTCCATTTTTCTTCTCTTTTTCACTTTTTCTCCTTTTTTTTTCTTGTTTGGGTCGGGTCTGGTTTGGGTCGGACCCGACCCGGCCCGGGACCAGAATGGTCCGGGCTCAGCCCATGAGGGGGATGCACACACGCACACGTGTGCATCTTCATCCTCTGATCGAACCAGTTTTCACTGGTTCGATTAGATTTTTTTTTTTTTTTCGAGATTTGGGGTTTGGGGTTGGGATTGCTCTCCACCCCAACCCCCGGTGGACTCGATGGCAGGGGAGACACCCCTGCCATCACCACCACAACCCGGTTCGGCCTCCATGGCCGAACCCTTGTCCTGGCTACCTCGGCCAACCACCGAAACCCAACAAAAACCACAAAAACGCACCTTGATCGTGACGCTTCCACGTTCTCCTCTCCCTCCCGGCTGCTTCTCCTCCTCCTCTCCCGTTCTTTCTTCCCTCTCGGCCTCTCGATTTGTGTGTGTGCGGGAGTGTACGGGGTGTGTGTGTGTATGAGGTGAGAGGAAAGGTGGTGGAGTGGTTTAGATAAAGATAAGTAATTTTGACTTTGTGTCCTTGACACCAAATCTTGACGCAGCTGGGACACTCGCCCATTTTTTGGGTGTTTCGACGCCCGATTTCGAGTCCGAATCGTAATATACGCGTACCGCCCCGTCACAAACCACCTAATATCATTCCATATTAGTTACTTTGTCAATTGTTTATATAATTTGTGTATTTTAGTCTCCCCAACCTAATATTCGGTCCCGTCAACTACTCGGTACCCGCGTCGACCCGCATATCAAGGCGAATACAGTTCTCACAATCTCGCACGTATTTTGATGCAACATACACACATGCGATGTATTTCAATAAATTTCACCGCAAATAAGCATCCAACACACAAATACCTAGCGTACCTAAGTCTCGTGTGTCCTAGCCCATCGCGACGTCCCTGTGGATCTGAGTTGGCATCCACGTATGCCAAGTGAAGAGACATTTACAAAATGGGTCGTTGCACCTTGCATCTGCATAGCATCCTTCGGGGTAATCATTACAGTCATAACTCTCCTCTTCATAGCCATTGTCATAACTATCATCATTAACGTAGTCATCCATCTCGTAACCATCCTGAATACACATATAATTATTTCTCATCCTAAGCGTAACTATACGTTATTCTTTATCGAGAACAACTCCAGCTTTCTCGAGGAAAGTTTGTCCCATCAATGCACCGTCATCCTTTTCAATACGTGGCACTACCAAGAAGTTGGTGAGATATTTGAAAAGCCTACTTGCATTGGCACATTTATTAACATTCCTTACGGAATGATCTTATCACCATTTGCTTTATAGACAATAAAAGGTGGTATAAAATCAATCTTCAACTTGGCCTTTTTCCATCATTATTTTGGTGAGATATTCATATCGGCTCTTGTGTCAAGTAGAACACCAGGAAAAATGACTTCATTGATCAGCACGTGGAAGAAGAGGTTCCCTACATCATCTTTGTAAATTTCAATTAGATGTCTAAAATCTTGAAGCTTTAGTTGCTCATCAATAAATTCTTCTTCTACTAATTGCTTCCCTACTTGCTTTGCACTTCAGGTTGTGGCTCTTTAAGTTGTTGCTTCTTTGATTTCTTTATCTTATTGCATAGCTTTTTATACATACAGAGTGTAATTGTTTCTTCCTTAACGGTTTCACTCGCATTTATGTAAACATTGAACTTCTTTTCATTACTTTGTGGACTTTTTTTCTTAAGCACGAGATTCATGATCTTCATATCTTGTTCAACAAAATTTTTATAATAAGGTTTTAACATATGACCGTTACTTTAAATATTTTTCCTATTTCAAAGCTTTCTATTTCTACTATGTCGTGAGGTAATAAATTCATAACCATAAAAGGTCTTATCTATCTTGAACGGAGTTTTTCAGAAAATAATTTAATCTTGAACAAAAAGTAGAACTTTATGTCCTACTTGAAAACTTTTAGGAACTAATTTCTTATCATGAAATGCTTTGGTTTTATCCTTATAAATTAATGCATTTTCATAAGCGTCATTCTTAAGTTCTTCTAATTCTTGAAGACTCAACTTTCGTTGGTTTCATGCTTCATTATAATTCATGTTACATGGTTTTATTGCCCAACGGGCTTTATATTCTAATTCTATAGGTAAATGACATGCTTTTCTATATACTAGCCTATAAGGTGTCATACCTTTGAGTTCTTAAATGTTGTTCAATGTGCCCATAATGTGTCTTCTAATTTAAGAATCCAATCCTTACATGTTGGACTAACTATTTTTTTTCAGTATTGACTTAATTTCTCTATTTGAAGTTTTAGCTTGTTAACTAGTTTGTGGGAGATATGCAATAGATGTCTGTGATGTTATACTTAGCAACTAATTGATTACAAAAATGTGAACCTCTATCACTAATAAGTGGCCTCGGCACTCCAAAAACTGTAAAAGTCTTTGATTTAAGGAAATTAACTACTATTTTTGAATCATTAATTTAGTAGCTTTTGCTTATACCTACTTAGACACATAATCTACAGCAAGTAAATATAAATATAACCATTTGATGGTGGAAAATGTCACATGCAATCTATACCTTTAATAAGTCGGTATTTATAGATATTTAGTAGTTTATTTTAGTATATTTAAATATGTAATGTATTTAAAATATATACTTAATTATATTTTTTGGTTGTTTTTAGGTGAAACGAAGTGCATGGTTGAATTTGTGGCAAAAAAATACTCAAAATAGAGTATCTACATGCAGTGGTCGGATGTCGGACAGTTTGCTTCGAAATACGCGTTGCGCGGTGAGTAGAATAAGAGACAACATATTTCAACCAATTGGGAGCTGCCATGTCAGTGTTCGACCAATCAAACATTGCCACGTCAACAATTCTCCTCACAGCAGCTGACACGTGGTGCGTTTTCATTGGATACAAGCATGTCATCACAGCCAGTTCAGCCAATGGAAGAGCGCCACGTAGCATCAAAATCGCCAGCTTGCAATCAACACACCAGCTCCACCAATTGCGTCTCACCACGTCAGCGAAACGAAGCATTCTCCACAATCAAATACCATCGCGTCAGCAATCACATGCCACGTCACGCGCGCACATTTCTTCGCGATACGGCTGCCCATCAATCTGGCTCGGGATGCATGCCAGCACATACTCCCAGAAATCCGGCACGTTTTCGCGCGACTCTCCTTTCTGCGTCATGCGCAAAGTTTCACTCACTGACCCACGCACAGAACATCATCAGCTGGGTTTTCTCCAATCGGCGTGTGACACGTGACATTACCGGACAACACAACGCGTCATCGCGAGCTGTTTCAACAATCAGAATGTGCCACGTCAGCGCGGCGAATAGGTACGAACCAATAGCGTTCTAACATGTGGCGGACAATATTTCTCATGCAAAAAACAGCCCTACGATGCTCCTTGGCTCACGAGTCACTTCCCCAACCCAAAAATTAGTTTCTCTCACCTCTCAAGACCAATTTTTACTAGTTCTATATATTAGGAACTTAGGTTTCATTATTAAGAACACCGACTCTTATTTTTTAGTATCAACTTTCTTCGACGACGATGATCGACTAATCAACTTTTTGCCTAAGTCGAAGGGGAAGCAAGTCGGGATGATGGATCCATGGCATATTATGTGAGATCTATTATTTTATTATTTAATTCAATTTAATTTCTTCTATTTCATTGTTGTTGATTTTAATGATTATGATTTAGATTTAGGGTACGTATGTGGCCAGTGCATGCTTTTAGGTGGACAGTCTACAGTTATTTAGACTATTAGTATCCGCGTAATGGTGATTTTGGACCAATAAAGTGACAAACACTCACCCATTTGCCGTCAAACCCTTTCAGTTCTTGAGTGTACAACAATTAAGTCTAGGTTAAATCAGTAGCGGATGCGATCCGGTTATTTAGGATTAGTGTTCCCACATATCCAAATTATTGCGGTTAGTGTGTCAAGTCCGATTGGCGGATGTCTATGGTTATACATTAATTGGGGAAATAGTTAGTGGCGGACGTCCTGATTATCGAAATTAGGGGAATTAGGAATTTCTAGCGGATATCGATTTTCCATAGCTAATCTAGGAGAAATTAAGTTAATAACTTTTTGGGATGATTGAGGACCATTAAATGCCATTGAATCTTAATTCTTGCTTGTGAAACTGTAGACTTAGGTGATTTCTTCTTATTGATATTATTTTTGTGAACTTTTTATTTGTGCTAGTTTAATTAATTATTTCATTGATTTTCTGAAAACCCACCATTTTTAGTTAACTTGGAGTAAAACTCAAGTCGTGTGGATTCGACCACGTATTTACCACTACTACACCCTTGTGGTTGGTAACCAGATTGCGGGTTATATTTGGCACGGACGACACGTGAACCAAATTTTGGCGCCGTTACCAGGGACTTAGTCCTTACTCTGAGTTAAGGTTTCTTTTCTTTTCTTTTTTTTGTTTTATGATACCACACCTCACTTGGTCAAATCGGCTGGTTCATTGTTACCTTTCGATTCTGAACCGAAGAGAACATTTCATAGGTGGATTGGAGAGACCCAACTTAGGCAAAAAGAAGCCCCAAATCCCATGAATATGGCTGCAAATCACCAAATCACCATGGGTCATGCCAATCAAGAGCTTCAAGCTCTTTTGGCGCAACAACCCTTCTGCATCAACTATCCGGATAATGTTGGAGACTTTGAGTTGAGGTATGGGTTCATTAATCTCCTACCATCCTTCCATGGTGGCTAGAATGAAGATCCTGTCACTTTTCTGAAGGAGTTTCATACTACCAGCAAATCAATGAAACCCTCCAATGGGGACGAGGAAATGGTCAAGCTTAGATATTTTCCATTTTACCTTAAAGACAAAGCCAAGGAATGGCTTTTCTACCTTCCGCATAGTTGCATTAACTATTGGAATGAAATGGCAACCGCGTTTTTGAATGAATACTTCCTTGAGGATAGAGTTTCTCAGCTCATCAAGGAAATATGTAGCATCAAAATTAGGTCGGGCGAATCATTTGGGGCGCATTAGGATCGCTATAAGTGATTGATTGCTAGTTGCCTGCAGCATGGCCAGTCTGAGAAGGCCATAGTTCAATTCTTCTATGTTGGCATGTCGCCCATAGAACGACGCATGATTGATAATGCGTGTGGGGATCACATTAGAGATAAAACTCCAGCCTAAATAAAGCAATTGTATGAGGACATCACACAACAGTCACGCCTTTTTGGTGATCTTGATGCTACTGCTTACCGAAGTCTGATTTTTGGAGTGTCTCGAGTTCCACTGACCAGAAAATTAACCAACTAACCTCTATGATGGAACGTCTTCTCTCCTCTGGCAAAGTGCAAGTCAAAGCTTGTGGCTTCTGTTCTACCACAAATCATGCAACTGATGAATGTCAAACTCTCTTTGAGGACAATCAACAGTCCAATGCCATAGGTAATCAGTTCCAGGGACCATCTAGAGTCCCATTTGGGAATACATATAATCATGCAACGGCGAGGAACAACTTGAACTTAAGTTAAGGGCCTCAAGATCAGAACTATCAAACCTTCATCCCTAGAGGTCAATACCCTCCAATAATTCATCTTCACTTGAGGATATGTTGAAAGCCCTTATGGATTGCAAACCAATTTATGAGTCAAATGGCCCCACTCAGGTCTACCATCAAGAAATCCATCATCGAAACCAATTCGGTGGTCTGAACTCTTCAAGCTCAAATGGACCAAATGACACAGCAGAATGGACGTCTCGAGGATAAAGGAAAGTTGCCTTCGCAACCTTACCCGAATCCTAACACGAGTGCTAACGCAGTTACACTCCAAAGTGGTAAAGGGCTAGAGGGACCCAAAAGGAACAATGGGTCATCTGATGCCAAAGACCAGGCAAATAAAGACGAACATGAGGTAGTAATGACTGTGTCTGTTCTTAAACAAATGGTAACTACTCAAAAGGGAGCACCACCCACATTTAAGGTCAAACCTATTTTTCCACAACGACTCATCTTAGACAAAAAAAGAGGAAGAGAAAGAAATTCTCGAGAACTTTCGGCGAGTGGAAATCAATATTCCACTCCTCGACGCTCTGAAGTAAGTCCCTAGGTACGTAAAGTTTCTTAAGGAACTATACACTAACAAAAGAAAACTGAAAGGCAACAAAAAAGTCCAAATGAGAGAAACCATCACGGCTATCCTATAGAAGACGTTGCCTCCTAAATGCAAGGATCCTGGGATATTCTCAGTACCTTGTGTTATAGGTGATGTAAGCATTCAGAGGGCTATGTATGACCTTGGCGCTTCCATTAATGTCATGCCATTGTCTATTTAATGAGACATTGCATGCAGGCCTATTAGAGGAGACAGATATTGTCATTCAGTTAGCAGACCGTTCTGTTGTCAGACCTGTTGGTGTTCTCGAGGATGTTCTAGTCCAAGTGAACGAGTTTGTATTTCTTGGTGACTTCTACGTGGTAGATACAAAAGAGGAGCCATTCCCCAATGCATCGTCAGTACTCTATGGACGTCTGTTTTTGAAAACGGCGAAGACGAATATAGATGTTGATGATGGATCTTTTACCATGGAGTTTCATGGTGAAGTCATCAATTTTAACTTCTATGACGCGATGGGATACCACAGTAATGTGTCGTTTATGGTGTGTACCATGGACTGTGTGGATCCATTCGTTGAGCAGACCTTACTCACAAGTGGCGATGATGAAGTTAAAGTAGTGTTAGAGCATCATCTCGACACTACTCAAATCCACGAGAGTAATCTGACCTTCAACACTGATGTCAAGGATGTTGTTTTCGAGTTGGATTCACTCCAACCCCTGCCCCTAAGTGCCTATCATTTGGAGTTGCCTACTTCTGACTCTGAACTTTCTCCCTCCTTAGTTAAAGCTCCCACACTTGAGCTGAAGCCATTACCTGAGCACCTAAAGTATATGTTTCTGGGTGAGAATGACATATTTCCTGTTATCATCTCAGCCAAACTTACACATTTGGAGGGAGAGAGGCTCCTTCGAGTACTCTAGGAGTTTAAATAGGCTATTGGGTGGACCATAGCAGATATCAAAGGTTTGAGCTCTTCCATTTGCATGCATCATATATATATATATATATATATATATATATATATATATATATATATATATATATGGAAGAAGGGTCAAAGGTTTGAGCTCTTCCAGTGGACGCTCAATTCGCTCACGATGGATGGCGTGAAGAAGGAGATACTGAAGCTCCTTGATGCTGACATGATTTACCCCATCTCTGATAATAAATGGGTAAGCCCTATCCAGGTGGTCCCTAAGAAAATGGGAGTCACGGTAGTCACCAATTCACATGATGAGTTGGTTCTAACCCGCATTCAAAATGGATGGCGGGTATGCATTGATTATAGGAGATTAAACCCTTCCACTAGGAATGATCACTTCCCCTACCATTCATTGATCGGATGTTGGAGAGACTAGCTAGTCGTTCTCATTACTATTGTCTTGATGGTTATTTCGATTTTCATCATATACCGGTAGCACCTGAAGACCAGGAAAAGATGACCTTCACCTGTCCGTTAAGCACTTTTACTTATCAGCACATGCCCTTTGGGTTATGTAATGCACCTGCCACCTTTTAAAGGTTCATGGTGAGTATCTTTTAAGATTTTGTTGGGCATTTCATTGATGTCTTCATGGATGACTTTACTATTTACGGTGATTCATTTGATAATTGTCTCAACAATCTAGCAAAGTTACTCAGCAGATGTATCGAGAAAAACCTGGTTCTGAACTTTTAAAAATGTCATTTAATGGTGGACCAAGGTCTTATTTTGGGATACATTGTCTCATCCAGGGGCGTAGAGGTAGACCAAGCTAAAATTGATGTTATTAAGAAACTTCCCTACCCTACGAATGTGCAGGAGATTAGATCTTTCCTTGGACACGCAGGTTTTCATCGTCGTTTCATCAAAGACCTTTCAAAAATCGCACAACCCCTATGCCATCTACTTCAAAAAGACGTACCTTTTTAGTTTGATGAGGCATGTAAGAGTGCATTTGATGCACTAAAATACGCACTTACTAGCACACCAGTCATTCAGGCCCCTAATTGGGAGCTTCCATTTGAAATTATGTGTGATGCTAGTAATTATGTGGCGGGTGCACTCTTAGGACAGAGAGTCATGAGAGCTTCACAAGTCATTTACTATGCTTCTCGTGCTCCAGACGCGGCTCAGATGAACTACACCACTACCGAGAATGAGCTCCTTGTCGTTATCTTCGCACTTGAGAAGTCTTGGCCTTATCTCTTAAGAATCAAGGTTAGTATTTACTCTAATCATGCTGCCTTGAAATACCTGATGAGTAAAAAGTATGCCAAACCTAGGCTCATTAGATGGATACTCCTACTACTGGAGTTTGACATCACAATCAAAGATAGAAACGGTGCAGAGAATCTAGTCGCAGACCATCTTAGCAGAATTGAGAATGGTGAAAGTCTTACTCCTCTTAAGGATGATTTCCCGGATGAGTACATCTATGCCGTTATGGAAGATCTCCCTTGGTACGCCGATTTGGTGAACTATATCACCTCGGGCGAGCTATCTCCTCACCTTTCGAAGGCTCAAAAGAATAAAGTAAAGAGCAATGCTAAGTAATATGTATGGGATGACCGTACTTATGGAAATTTTGCTCTGACCAGGTTATCAGGCGTTGTGTTCCTCATATTGAGAGTCACTCCATATTGGTTTTTTGTCATACTTACACCTGCGGTGGCCACTTCGATCCCCGTCAGACAGCTAGGAAAGTTCTTGAGAGTAGGTTTTACTGGCCCACCATTTTCCATGATTCATACATGTTTACCAAGACTTGTCCTAACTGTCAGAAAACTGGTAACCTTAGTCATCAGGACCAAATTCCACTTACCCCGATTCATATTTGTGAGATATTTGACATTTGGGGTATAGACTTTACGAGATCGTTTTCAGTGTCATTTGGTAATGTTTACATACTATTGGTAGTGGACTACGTGTCTAAGTGGGTGGAAGCTAAGGCTATACGCAATAATGACTCTAAAGTGATATGTGAATTCCTTAAATCGCGGATTTTCACAACATTTGGTACCCCACGTGCCCTGATCAGTGATAGAGGCACTCACTTCTGCAACCGTATGATTAAAAGTCTTTTGAGGATGTACAAAGTCACACATCAAACGTCTACAGCGTATCATCCCCAAACGAGTGGTCAGGCAGAGGTCTCAAATAAGGAGATCAAATCTATCTTAGAAAAGACGGTGAATCCTACTCGTAAAGATCGGAGTATACGTCTTGATGATGCAATTTGGGCTTACCGAACGGCATTTAAAACGCCAATTGGGATGTCCCCATATCACCTTGTGTTTGATAAAGCTTGCCACCTGCTAGTCGAGCTCGAGCATAACTCCTACTAGGTTGTGAAACAGCTTAATATGAAGCTTGATGAAGCAAGAAAATAGAGAAAGCTCACTCTCCAAGAATTGGAGGAAATCAGGAATGACGCGTATGAAAATGCGAGGATTTATAAAGAAAAAACAAAAACGTTCCATGATAGCAATCTTTTTAGGAAGTCTTTTCGTGTTGGTCAGAAAGTGCTTTTATTTCAGTCACATCTTAAGATTTTTACAGGTAAGCTGAGATCGAGGTGGATAAGACCATATGTTGTGACCGCGGTGTATGATCACAGAGCTGTGGAGATTCAGAGTTTAGAGACTGGTAATGTGTTTAAGGTGAATGGCCACAGATTGAAGATCTTCTATGAAGACTTTCCGAGCCATAATGTGGAGGTCGTCTCACTTGCGACGCCAATCTATACTGATTGACAAACTCAGACCAAGTCGAGCCAACGATTTTAACCAAAAGCCCTATTGGGAGGCAGCCCAGACTTTAATTAGTATCATTTAGTTTATTTATTTTTGTATTTTTTTATCTTTTTGCATGAATTTGTATCATTTCTTTTATTTTATATTTATCATGTTATTTCACCATCTCGTTTGTTTTCTATGTGTTGACTTCTCAACTTGTTTTGAACCTTGAGGACAAGGTTTGGAATACGTTTGGGGGTGTTTTGGGGATTGTGGATTATTTTAGATGGATTCTTTTGTGAAAGACCGCAGGTGAGATCATTTATTTTTTTATGCAGTTATATGCGGATATTGGATGGTAATGGTGGTGTTTTATATCATTTCTTCCATTTCTTTCATTTCTTGTCCATTCATATTCTTTTCTCATTTCATTCGGATTTGATAAACTTTCATGCTTACACGTATTTAGTATTTTTTATTTATTTATTTTAGTTATATAGAGTCACCTGAAACTTTGTTCATGCCTTTGGTTGTGGATGGGTAATTTACGGTTGCCTTTTTGACTTGAAACTTAGAGAAAATTGGGAGAAATACTAAGTCGAGTTCATAGCTCAGCATTTTTATGATTTCATGATTAAGGACTTAGTTAGTGGTTGGACTTTGTGCTAGATAATGAAAATGAGTAGAAGGTCAAATATGTACAAGAGATATTATTTTAACCCACATTGGGGATTCACTTGATAATAGTGACAGTGAGAAGTACTAACAGGAGTTTTTCTAAAAAAAATGATGTCCCACAGGTTTCCACAGGAAATGGAGTAGGAATCTGGTGGTGGGAAAAAGTGAGAAAATCAGTCCATAGGAAATGGAGCAGGGACCGTATTTGTTAAAAAAAATTGAAGAAGAAAAATATGCGAAAAGAAAATATAAATAATGAATAAAGGCGGAAGTTGTGAAACTCTTAAAATAAAAGATTTAATTCGAGTGTTTTCACTATATTAAGTGAGAATTTAAACTTGTGTGCTTGAATGTATAGACCAAAAAAACTCGTGAGTAGTTGATGACCTTTGTCTTGACCGAATTTTTTATCTTTAAAGTGTGATCTTAATTGTGTTTGAGTTGCGAGTCTTGACATATCATAACTCTGAAACTTTCTGAGTTACCTGTTAATTTGGTGGCTATGTAAATCAAAGGAGCTCCATGAATTTGGGTTGGGTATAAGATTAGTTGAGTCAGTGCATTATTATATTAAGAGTTTAGTTTAGTTTGTGTTGTCATTTACACATTTGCTCGGGATGTGCAAAGTCTTAAGTTTTGGGGTATTTGATAAGTCGGTATTCATAGATATTTAATAGTTTATTTTAGTATATTTAAATATGGAAAGTATTTAAAATATATACTTAATTATATTTTTTCGTTGTTTTTAGGTGAAACGGAGTGCACGGTGGAGTTCGTGGCAGAAAAATACTCAAAATAGAGTATTTACATGCATTCATCGGATGCCGAACAGCTTGCCTCGAAATATGCGTTGTGCGGTGGGTAGAATATGAGATATCATATTTCAACCAATTGGAAGCTGCCACGTCAGTGTTTACAATCAAACGCTGCCACGTCAGCGGTTCGCCTCACACAAGCTTCCACGTGGTGCTTTTTCATGGGATACAAGCATGTCATCACAGCCGGTTCAGCCAATGGGACAGCGCCACGTAGCATCAAATCGTCGGCTCGCAATCAACACACCAACTCCACCAATGGCGTCTCGCCACGTCACGCCACGTCAGCGAAATGAAGCATTCTCCACTAATCAAATAGCATCGCGTCAGCAATCAGAGGCCACGTCACGCCCGCACATTTCTTCGCGCTACAGCTGCCTATCGATCTGCATCGCGATGCGCCTCAGTACAGACGCCCAGAAATTCGGCACGTTTTCGCGCGACTTTCCTTCCCAGGTCATGGATCTCGTGGCACTCACTGACCCACGCACAGCGCGTCATCAGCTGGGTTTTCTCCAATCGGCATGCGACACGTGGTACTACCGTACAACACGGCGTCAACGCGAGCTGTTTCGGCCAATCATAATGCGCCACGTCCGTGCTTCGAACAGGTACGAACCAATAGCGTTCTGACACGTGGTGGCCAATATTTTCATGAAAAAACAGCCATACGATGCTCCTTGGCGCACGAGTCACTTCCCCAACCCAAAAATTAGTTTCTCTCACCTCCCGAGACCAATTTTTACTAGTTTTATATATTAGGAACTTAGGTTTCATTATTAAGAACACCGACTCTTTTTTTTTTATTATCGACTTTATTCGACGACGATGATCGGCTAATCAACTCTTTGCCTATGTCAAGGGGGAAGCAAGTCGGGATGACAGATTCATGGCATATTTTGTGAGATCTATTATTTTATTTTTTAATTTAATTTAATTTCTCATATTTCATTATTGTTGATTTTAATGATTATGATTTAGATCTAGGGTATGTATGTGGCCAGTGCATGCTTTTAGGTGTACAATCTACAGTTATTTAGACTTTAGTATCCGTGTAATTGTGTTTTTGGACCAATAAAGTGACAAACACTCACCCGTTTATCGTCAAACCCTTTCGATTCTTGAGTGTGCAACAATTTAATATAGGTTAAATCGGTAGCGGATGCGATCCGATTATTTAGGATTAGTGTTCCCACATATCCAAATTACTGCGATTAGTGTGTTAAACCCGATTAGCGGATGTCTAAGGTTATACATTAATTAGGGAAATAGTTAGTGGCGGACGTCCTGATTATCGAAATTAGGGGAATTAGGAATTTTTAGCGGATGTCGATTTTCCATAGCCAATCTAGGAGAAGTTGAATTAATAACTTTTTGGGATGATTGACGACCATTAAATGCCATTGAATATTTATTCTTACTTGTGGAACTGTAGACTTAGGTGATTTCTTCTCATTGATATTATTTTTGTGAACTTTTTATTTGTACTAGTTTAATTAATTATTTCATTAATTTTCTGAAAACCCTTCATTTTTAGTTAACTTGGAGTAAAACTCAAGTCCTGTGGATTCGACCCCGTATTTACCACTACTACACCCTTGTGGTTGGTAACTCGATTGCGGGTTATATTTGACACGCACGACACATGAACCAACCCTATCCATCAAACACTTCACAAAAAATAATAGGAAGTAAAGGCATCTGATTTCTACGTCCTAAGTTTCCTGTTCGTTGGCATTTTGGATTAGATTTTGTATAAAGAAAACAATCATGAAATAGAGTGGGCTAAAAGAATTTGAAATCTAAGATTTTATGAGTAGTTCTTTGTGGACCAAAATGTCCTCTATAAGCATAAGTATTGCAATGAAATATAATTGTCTGCACTTCCGACTGTGGTATACATCTCTTAATTATTTGGTCGGTATAAAATTTTCATAAATAGGGATCATCCCATAAATAATATTTTGAATCCTTTTTAATTTTATTCATTTGAGCTATCGTCAAATAAGATGATAACCTAGTTGTGCTAAGATAATTAACTATATCAGCATACCAAGGGTCATCAGTCTTTATACTACACAATATTTATCCAGAAATTCATCCCTTAATGGTATAGGTGGTTCTTCATTTTCCAACCTACTTAAATTATCTGCTACTAGATTCTCGACTCCTTTCTTACCTTTTATAGTAAGGTCGAATTCATATAGAAGTAATATCCGTCTTATTAGTCTTGGTTTAGCATTTTGTTTTGTCATTAATTTTTGCAATACCGCATAATATGAATAAACTATCACTTTTGTTCCTAATAAATAAGGTATGAATTTTTCTAAGGGAAAAACAATCGCTAAAACTTCATTTTTAGTAGTGGTATAGTTCTGGATCTTGCGTCCTAGAAGCATAATATATAAAGTGAGAAATATTTCCTACTTTTTGACCTAAAACAGCTCCAACTGCACAGTTACTTGTATCACACATTATTTCAAAAGATAAAGACCATTCTGGTGATTTAATCACATCCGTGGTTGTTAAAAAATCCTTTGATTTATTAAATGCTATTTTGCAATCATCGGTAAATTAAAAAAAAAAACATCTTTTTGTAAAGGTTTGCATAAAGGTTGTGTTATTTTAGAAAAATCTTTCACAAATCTTCTATAAAATCCTGCATGGCCAAGAAATGAACATATTTATCTCACCGTATTAGGGTAAAGTAATCATTTGATTACTTGAATTTTAGCCGGATCTACCTATATTCATTTATGTGACACTATATGTCCTTATATAAGTCATTGATCTTCCATGAAATGGCATTTTTTATAATTTAATACTAAATTCTTTTCTATGCATCTCTTAAGCACTTTAGTTAAATTAACTAAATATTGATCGAAAGAATTACCATAAACAGTAAAATCATCCATGAAGACTTTAATAAAATTCTCTTAATAATCAAAGAAAATACTAAACATACATCTTTGAAAAGTTGCAGATGCATTAAATAAACTAAAAGGCATTTCTATAAGCGAATGTACTAAAGGGGCAAGTAAAAGTTGTTTTTCCTTATATTCAAAAGCTATAGGTATTTGATGAAATCTTAAATAACCATTTAGACTACAGTATTGATTTTTTCCAATTAGTCTTTCTAACATCTGATCTATAAACGAGAGTGGATAATGATCCTTTCTAATCAAAGCATTAAACTCCTATAATCTTTACATACCCTCCAACCTTTTTTTATTCTAGTTGGTACTAACTCTCCATGCTCATTTGTTATTATTATAATTCTTATCTTTTTAGGAACTATAGCTATTACCTATTAGAAATATCATTCCTGCATCTAATAATTTCAACATTTTAGCTTTTATTATGTCCATCATAGGCAGGTTTAATTTAGTTGAGCTTGTCTAGAAGCTTTGTGTCAGTTTCTGGGTTTATCCTATGGATACACATAGCTGGACTTATTCCTTTTATATAAGCTATGGTCCATCCTATTTCTCCTTTCAAATCTTTCAGTACATTTATTAATCTATCTTCTTCTAAACTTGCCAGTTTATTAGAAATTATTACGTTTAATTCATTATAGTCCCCTGGATAAACATATTTCGAATTATTTGGTAAAGTTTTATATCTAATTATGGGCCTTTAACTATAAAAAGTAAAAATTTTATTGAGATCTAGATAAATCTAGGTAAGTTGAGGCATTCAACTTCCTATAATCTATACATACCCTTCAATTGTTTTGGATTGTAGTTGGTACTAACTATCCTTGCTCATTTGTTATTACTGTAATTCCTATCTTTTAAAGAACTACTTGGACTAGGCTTATTGAATTGATATCAGCTATTAGAATATCATTCATGCATCTAATAATTTTAATATTTCAGCTTTTACTACATCTATCATAGGCAGGTTTACTCTACGTTGAGCATGTTTGGAAGCTTTTATGTCAGTTTCTAGATTTATCTTATGCATACACCTAGCTAGACTTATTCCTTTAATATTAGCTATGGTTCATCGTATTGCTCCTTTAAATTCTTTCACTACATTTATTAATCTATTTTCTTCTAAACTTGTCAATTTATTAGAAATTATCACTGGTAACTTATTATAGTCCCCTAGATAAACATATTTCAAATGATCTGTTAAAGATTTTAGAACTAATTCCGGGGCTTTAATTATAAAAGGTAAAAGTTTTGAATGAGATCAAGATAAATTTAGGTAATAAGTAAGTTTTGGCAGATCATTATATGATTCCAAAGTACTTATTATCTTTCGTGTCTCCTCATCTTTATTGTCATATTCTCCTAAATCTTTTATTACCAATTTCAATTTATCTACTTTATCTTTTATAAGAGATTTGTCTGTTATTGGGTCTATAATATCTATTATGCATAAGGAAGAGACATTCATTAGGTATTTCATTGTGTCATATGTATTAAAATTCACTATATCATCTACTTCCATTATTAATGTTCCATTTGAAACATCAATCTTCGCTTTTGCTGGGAACACTAAATCATTAACCCTGACTAGTACATTTTTTAGAAACCATACCAGTTTAATAATGGATTTATCTGCTAATTGTACCACTATACTAGTTTCTTCTAAATGTACATCTGTCATTTACAAATAAATAGATAAAAGCATAATATTTATGGAGGCTTCTAGATCACAAAATGCTTTAAAAATTCTTATATTTTCAATCGTACATGGAACGAAAATATTCTTGGGTCAGAATATTTAGGAAGTAATTTCTTTTGAATTAGTCCTGATATGCGCTCTCTAAGACTCACCTTTTCATTAGCCTTAGTCTTATTAGTGCATAAATCTTTTTAAAATTTCTGGTACTTAGGTGCATTTTGAATGACTTCAAATAGATGTATATTAACTACTACTTTCTCTAATGTATCAGAGATTTATTTTTCTTCCTACATTTTCTTAGCATTTCTATTATCTTCTAAACGATGACGGAATTGTGAGTTTATATTAATTCGTCTATTTATATCGGGCTCATCACCTTTTTTGTTAGGAATCCGATAACTTGTTACTTTAATTTCTTTTACTAATTCTCTTATATTTCTTTTCTTAAAACTAATTGGTCTAGTATTTTAGGTTCATCCATTTGCTTACCACTTCTTAATGTTATGGCTGGTGTTTTTTCGTATAAAGTAGAAGAAAGTTGAGATGGTAAATTCCCCTTGATTTACAAATTTACTCATTTGTGTTACCATTCGACTCAATCAGTTTTTTAACTCGGTTATATCATTTCGTAATATTTGAGTTATTTGATATTTTTATCTTTCTAAATTATTCGATGTTTTATACCTTTGATAACCATGATTGCTAGTACGATTATCTACATTTAGCTGTAAGTAATTTGTATAGCTATTGAAGTTATAAGTAGGATCAACAAATCCATCATATTGGTTCATTATAGCATTAGCTTCTTCTATTTTGGTTTGTTGTCTCAAAGGGCATTCATCATCAGAATGACTTAATTCATTATAGAAAACACAAGGTTTTACCTTTCTTGATCTTTCATTTAATAATAATTCAACCATGGCTTTTAGCTCATCTATCTTATTGTTTGATGTCTTATATGTCTTTCTATTCATCTCACTTAGATTTTCCTTAATTAATTCACTATTTTAACCATATTTCTTAGATTGTTTAGCCATTTTATTTATAACTTCTCTTGCTAAAGTTGGTGTTGTGTCGAGTAAAAACCTTCCATATATCGTGTCTAATAATCTTCGTTCTAAGTGATTTAATTCCTTCATAAAAATATTGCATTAAGTTTTTATGTAAATCCATGCATTAGACATAATGAAATTCATCTTTGGTACCTATCCCAAAATTCATCGAAAGTTTCTCCAACTTCCATCCTAGCACTACTATTTTTTATATAAACTATTTTGTCTTGTTGGGACATATTGATCAAAAAAACTTGTAGCATCTCTAACCAATTGGTTATAAAGTTTTAAGGGAGGTAAAATAACCAATTTAAAGCTTGGCCTTTTAAAATAGAAGGAATTTAATGGCCGAATTTAACTCGCCGTTAATAATGACGTGTTTGCAGACATGGATGATAGCTCAAATGCTTGTGGGACCCGTAGCTAGGCTTGTGCGCAGTTGGAGCTAGGTAAATGGTTATTTTTGTGTGTTGTGTTGTTAATTTGCGATGTTTTTATTGAACTAGTGTAACTGGCATCATAATATGTATTATTATAGTACATTTAACGAGTGAGACCCTATGTTAAGTAGTCGCCTCGATATGTGTGTCGACGCAGGTACCAGGTAGTTTAATCGACTTAAGAGTAAGCCAGGGGAGATAATACGCTCAAATAAAATTGGCTAAATAATTAATATGGAATGTATATTTGGTGGTTATGGACATGGTAGGACGCGTATGTCGCGGATCAAGACACGAAATCGGGTGTCGGAACACCCAAAACACCATATTTCGAGTTACATATAAGGGTGAGTATGTTAATGGTGTCAATTTCAGAATCAAGGGAGGTTGGAAAGGGGGTAAATGGAGGTCGTTAGATTGCATGGAGATGTGTAAGTGTGGAGAGATGCCAAATCAACTTATAAAAGTCATTTTTGACTCATTGTACACCACCTTTTCTCTCTCCTCATCTTATATACGAGTTTGGAAGTGAAGAAACAAGGGTTTTGGTGGAGCAAAGCGGTGATTTAAGGAGCTTGGAGTGAGGAATACATTAAATCCAAGGTAATAATCACTTACACCACAGCTAGCTCTATCTTTTATCCTACTTTTAAAGGTGTTAATGAAGAATTAGTGGATGTTGGGTTGTTGTTGTCATGAGTTTCAAGTGTGTTGAAGTGTTCTTGTTGGTGTTGTGACTATTGTTAGGTTGTTGGGTGTGTGTAAACCCACAAATTTTTAGCTGTTTTTTTGTCAAAAACACGATTAGTGTGCTAATCACAGCATCTAGCGTGCTAATGTTCATCTGGGCGAAGAATGTAGCGCGCTAATGTACCCCTGTTTTGACATAATTAGGGTGAAATGACTTAACACACATACAAATGATTAAATATCATTATAGCTGGAAATAGGTCAGTATGGACTGTAATTTGGGATATTCAAGACTAGGCAGAACCGGACCGAGGGTAAGTGACGGGACACAGAGTGCAGTGTAAGGTGTGTAGTATTCCAACTAAGATTTCTTGAGCAGTACTTTATTTTGCTTTTGAAATCATATTATGTCTTTCATTACTCTATTCTTGGTGTGTTGTAATGGACGGACGTTGAGGCTCTCCCTCCCTGCCATTTCTGTGTGTATGTCCACTAGGCCTTAACACATATGCCATCTCAGTGAATAGGGCTACCTGAGAGTGTGACGGGAATGTGTGGGTGCGTTGTAGGTTCCACTCCGACCGCCTAGCAGATCTAGATACTGGCCTTGCTTGAGTGCTACTCGCCGGTAGTAGTCTGTAGGGAGTCTAAAGTATGATGCTAGTCTGACCCTAGGGGCTAAGAACACACACTTTGAGCTTTTACTATTACATATGCGCGCATGCGATGAGCACAATTGCCTGTTTTTATTTTTGCATGTTTATTTAATAGTTTTGTTTCAAATTCTAGTACTTCCTTTTCGTATTACTCGCTTAATTTCCTTGGGAATACTCACTCTGACTCATCATCTGTCTTTTGTGATGGCTTGAGTGCAGATCCTAGTACGAGTTGGGGCAAAGGCAAGCTACCGAAATACAAAGACGTTTAGTCAGGCTTGTACGTTTATATTATATATTTTTTGTTTTATTTTGGGATTTTGGATTATATGAGACACTAGGATTCTGTACTATCGATAGTTTGATACATTGAGGTACATTTTGATCTATGATGATCTATAGGTTTTCCACATTAGGTATCAGAGTTAAATGCATGACGTAATTGCTTAGTAGATGAATTGACATGATAAAAGACTTCTGCTGTGTTTTATATGATATTAGAGATAGATGATTTGAGACCATTAACAATGTAAACAATAAAATTGTTTTTTTTAATAACTACTAAATGGTGGATGAGATGGTATGCATGACACAGTCGACGCTGGTAGGCCAGGTTGTGGGCCCGCATCAGCCCTTGTAGTGGTCCATTTAGAAAATTGGCTCAAATGGGTCGTTACATTTTGCTATCAGAGCAAGGTTAGTGAACGTAGAGGAATTGGAAATGAACTCCGATATGATTACGTGGATGGTATAATTTGAGAATAAAGCTAATGATGGAAACCCAAAGGAACTGCTTAAAGTCCTAGTTGGGAAAAGAGGTGAGCTGGGTAGAAATCAGATATATACGCATTATATTTTGAGTGTATTATATATACGATAAACGCGTATTGGTATTGAGGCTGATTAGGTGCACGTTCTTCGAAGCAGATATCGATGGACAAACAGCCTTTAGATACCCCTCGGCTTGAGGTCATAAATATTAGTGATCCGACGAGAGCAACCTTGACATTCAAGTCATTAGCGCAGACTATGGACGATAGGTTCACAAATGATGATGGATATGTTGAGACCTCGGGAGGTTACTATTGCTCCTACTACCATTGTGGCTACACCGATGACTATGCAGACAGTCGTAGTTCTTACTATGGCCTAAGCTCAGGTGCAGGCATCAGTATCGGAGACGAAGAGGGCTACACCATACTATGGACTAGGCAGCAGTGGAAGATGCAGTGGTGGTTACACCATCTACGACCGAGTAGCAGCCAATAGTGGCATCAACTTCTGTGAACCAGATGACATTAGAGGCTAAGAAGATGAGGGATTTCCTTAAGTTCTCTCCAGGGTATTTCTATGGGGCCGAAGAACCAGAGACAGCCGGGATATGGTTGTTGTCACATGAGCGACTATATGACTTGCTGCGAGTTAAGGAGATCGATCGGGCGCGATTATTGAGTTTCCGTTTGAGAGCCGATGCAGCGATCTGGTGGACTACTTATACTGCTACCCATCTTGCTATGTCTACTTGGGCAAAGTTCAGGATGTTGTTTATGGATAAGTATATACTCATGGAGGTCAGGGTTCGCTTGAGTGAGGAGTTTTTATCCCTTGTTCAAGGTGATATGTCGGTCATGGTCTACATGGAGAGGTTCTGATATCTGTTGTCTTACTCCATGGACATAGCTGGTACCGAATGACTATAGATCTACTATTTTGTCTGGGGTCTGGATAAGCGAATGACGAGTATGGTTGTATCTAGTAGATCTTATACTCTGACAGAGATAGGGTTCAAACTACAGCATATGGGGTCACGCAACCGGACCGGGAGGTTCAGGGTACTTATCTGTATGTGGTATTCATATCCATATGATGATGGATTCTTGTAGTACTTTGTCTTTTATTTATAGATGCATGGTAGGAGAGTTAGGGTTACCTACCCAGACTTTAGATACACATCTTGTTCTCAACACGGCAGTTGGGGATAAGATTTACCCTAACCGGATTTGCCGAAAATGTATTGTTAAGATTGAGGGACAACAACTACCTGCTGATTTGAGAGTGTGAGAATACTAGGAATTCGATGTGATGTTCGCGATGTATTGCTTATCATCTTATCGCGCACAAATTGACTATTTCAGTAAGACTGTGACGTTCGACGTCGAGAAGATTCCAAGGTTTACATTTTTCGGAGTTGTGTCTGTATTAACGATCACGCAGGTTAGATTAGCTACGTCACTAAAGATGGAGGCGTACGTGAATATGGTTAAGCCGGAACATAAGACGTTGCTAAAGGTTGAAAATGTCCCTATTGTCTGTAAGTTTCCAGACGTGTTTTCGGATGATTTGCCTGGTTTGCTACCACCGAGAGCTGTGGAATTCATCATTGATCTGATCCCGATGACTCAACTAATCTACGACTGACCGTATAGGATGTTAGCATCGGAGCATGAGGAGTTGAGGACCCAGTTAGAGGAGTTACCGCAGAACGGTTTCATTCACCATAGCATGTCGCCTTGGGGAGCTCCAATTCTATTTGTGAAGAAAAATGATGGCTCAATGCATAAGTGTGTAGACAATTGGAAGCTGAATCAAGTGATGATTCGAAATCGTTACCCACTTTTGAGAATCGATGATTTATTCGATCAGTTGGCTGGAGCCAAGTTCATCACGAAAATCGATTTATGATCAGGATACCATCAGGTGAGGATTTAAGAAGAGAGTATGGAGAAGACCGCATTTAGTATGCGTTACGGCTTGTTCGAGTTTAAAGTCATACTGTTTGGGCTGACAAATGCACCGACGATCTTCATAGATTTGATGCACAGGGTGCTGAGGCCATTCCTTGACCGATACATCATTATGTTCATTAATGACATCATTTTATACAGTAAGACTCATGTGAAGCACAAGATGCATCTTAAAGATGTTTTGATGATGCTGAGAAAGCACAGATTGTATGCCAAATTCAACAAGTATGCATTTTGGCTGAGTGAGTTGAAGTTTTTAGGCCATGTCATCGGTGGTCAAGGTATATCAGTTAATGGTGACAAGATTCAAGCAATTATTGACTAGAAGACGCCCGAGTTTGTATCTGACGTGCGGAGTTTCCTGGGTTTGGCAGGATATTATAGACGCTTTTTGCAGAACTTCTCGATGATTGTAGCTCCGTTAACGAGACTGGCCAAGAAAGATGTTAGATTTGAATGATCACGAGAGTGTGAGGATGTTTTCTGGGAGCTAAAGAGGAAATTGACTTCGGCGCCAGTTTTAGCTTTATCGGTGACAGGTAAAGGTTTTCACTCTATACTGATGCATTAGGCACTGGGTTGGGTGGCGTGTTGATGTAGGATAGGCACCTAGTGGCTTATTTATCTCAGTAGTTGAGACCTCATGAGGTGAACTATCCATTGCACGACTTGGTACTTGCAGTGGTCGTATTTGCACTAAATGCTTGGAGGCATTACCTGTATGGTGAGAAGTTCGTGTTGTACGGATAGCACCACAGTTTGAGGTATTTGTTCACTCAGAGGGAGCTAAACATGCGATAGCGGCGATGGCTCGAGTTACTGAAAGACTATGACTTCTCCATTAAGTATCATTCAGGCAAGGCGAATATTGTAGTTGATGCATTGAGCAGGAGTGGCATTGAGAGCTACAAATTTGTTGTCGGATGCGAGTTCCTATAGTTTCTGTAGAGCGATTGGCTGAGTTGCAGAGAGCTGATGATCGATATTTGCATATCAGTAGTCTCGCTCAGTATCCGGGGTTCACCGAATGGTCTTAGGGGTTAAACGGGTGCTTGAGACACAAGGGTCGAATGTGGATACATGGGGTATCGAAGCTCAAGGATAACATTCTCAAGGACACACACTGGTCGTGATACATAGTTCATCCTGGTTGGACCGAGATGCATCACGATCTGCGGAGATTATTTTCTTTTGAATTTAGGTTTTGTCTTTCATTATTCTATTCCTGGTATGTCGTAATGGACGGACGTTGAGGCTCTCCCTTTGTGTCATTTCTGTGTTTACGTCCACTAGGCCATAGCGCGTGTGCCGTCTCGTTGAATAGGGCTACCCGAGAATGTGACGGGGCACGTGTGGGTGGGTCATAGGTTCCACGTCGACCACCTAGCGAATCCAGATACTGGCCTTGCTTGAATGCTACTCGAAGGCAGTAGTCTGTTGGGAGTTCGAAGTATGGTGCTAGTCTGACCCTAGGGGCTAGGAACACACATTTTGAGCTTTCACTATTACATATGCATGCGATTAGCACAGTTGCCTATTTGTATTTTCGCATGTTTATTTAATAGTTGTTTTCAAATTCCAATACTTACTTTCCGTATTGCTCACTTAATTTTTGTAGGACTACTCACTCTGGACTCGTCATCTATCTTTTAGTGATGGCTTGAGTGCAAATCCTAATACGAGTCTGGGCAAGGGTAAGCTATCGGAATACATAGACATTTAGTTAGGCTTGTACATTTGTATTATATATTTTCTTTTATTTTTGGATTTGGGATTGTGTCTCAACACTAGGATTTTGTGCTATTGATAGTTTGATACATTGTGGTACATTTTGATCTATGATCTATGGGTTTTCCATACTAGGTATCAGAGTTAAATGCATGACTTAATTGCTTATTAGATGAATTGACATGATTAAAGACTTCCACTGTGTTTTATATGATATTAGAGACAGATGATTTGAGGCCATTAACAATGTAAACAATAAAATTGTTTTTTAATAACTACTAAATGGAGGATGAGATGGTATGTGGGACACAGCTGGCACTGGTAGGCTAGGTTGTGGGCCCGCATTGGCCCCTGTGGCAGTCTATTTGGAAAATGGGCCATTACAAGGAAAATCTTTTAATAGAACATAATCTATTTCTTTATCCTTATGTTTCAAGGTGCTTACTTTATGAGCAAACTCCCTAATAAACTTTTGAGCATCTTCATTATCTTCACCATAGAAACACAGTAACAAATTTACGAATCTGAACTTTATAAGCCGTGACTCTTTTATCAGATTGCCTAAAAGCTAGTTCTTCCTCGTCTTGAGCTATATTATATGACATTCAACAAGAAGGTTTCCAAGATATTATTTTTAAAATCCCCGACAACGGCACTGAAAATTGACACATGTTGAGCGTGCACAATAGTTTCATGTATTTTCCTATTATTTGTAGTAGTGGTAAATGGGATATCGTCTCTACAGGGATTTTGCAAATCTCTTTAGAACTAAGGTCACTTTAAAGTTTTATTGGACTAAATTTACTTTAATTTAACTAATCTATTAAAACGGGAAGGAAACACTATCAATCGAAAATAAAAAAAATTAGTTAATTAAAATAATTAAACAATAATCAATTTAAATTTAATAAACTAATTTAATGCAATTCAAACAAACAATTAAGAAATCAATAAAAATTACATATCTAAACAATACATCTTAGACAATGATATGTAAATTATCATATCTAGAAAATTTCATTAAAGCTTGTCATAATCGAATCATCATATTTATATAATGATCATAAATCATTATGCTCTAATCAAGATAGGTTGATAGCTTTTAGCAAACTATCAACTTTCCTATATTCAATGGAAATAAGCCATATCCTTACCTTTGTTAATCTATTTATTGGATAAAATGCAATAAACTAGAAATTATAATAGTGCCAACACTTAATACAAGTCATACCTAATCCGAATTAAATAAAAATTAGAATTATGCTAGTCATTAAATAACATAGAACATAATCACCTTTATCATCTACTCGGGTAGTTTTTGCCCTATAGATTAATCATAATTACTACTTCTATAATTGTTGTCAATAATCATAGACATATATTTAGATACCCTATACTAAGAAACATATTGGCCACTATGCACTCAATATATAGAATCATTAGTCGTAATATGCTAAAACAAATTATTAAAACTGTGATTGACGTGTGTGATTTATTTAAAGCATTGAACACATATATTTGCATTATGGCTAAATTGATAAACGATTTACACTTATGTCTTGAGTATTGTTTAGAATAATAAACTACTCACTCATATTAATAATAAACATTGCAATAAACAAATAATTGTAAGACATTAATGTAAAATACCTTTAATAAATAAGTCTAGAATCTCTAAAGAGTCTTCAAAAGCAAAATAAACTAAAAACTTATTAAAAAAAACTTTAAAACCGATAATAGCTAATCGAGCTCTTCAATGGAGTTCCAATTTTGAAGCCCTGATGTCTTATTTTTAGTTTCCCTAAATGTACAAATCATAGATAAACTCAAATTCCTCATTCTCAAGTAAAAAACTCATCACCAACCTCAGCGATTTGTCAGCAAATCCTATATTTTTTACAAATAGCTAAGTTAAACATTAGAAATATCTCTCAGTGCTTCACTGATTCATCTAACGATTCCTTTGTAAATCCTATTTCACTGGGAATTCGATGGCTCTTTTCTATTGTCGATTTATGTAGTTATTCATTTGTAATCTCATATCACAGGGAAATCGCTAGATTAAATCCTGAAATGACAAAAATAAGAGAATACATAATGTAATGTCATCATTTATATCTCAACCATCCTAAATTATACTATAAAACATGTCCAATAATTGACTTGTCACTCTATTCTTAAATAACTCTGAACACAATGTCTTTTCGTTCATAGAGGTCCATCATTCTATAGGTGTGCCTGGGTACAAGAATAGAAGAGCCTGATAGAATAAAAACCTTCTAACGAATAAAACTTCTAATCAGCAACTCTAGTGATGTCATGGCGCCACCATTATGTGTGAACGGCGCCTAGTCACGGCATGGGTCTCTATAGAAATTCTTAGTGTTCAAGTCAGCTGAAACTTCTAAATCTGAGTCAGGTGCTTTAGGTGACGCTGCCTATGTTAATCATAACCCCTTCTATTGATTTGGTCCGACACCTTGGTGGTGATGTTGCTCCTCTGCTGGCATTGTTTGTTATTTTACACAGCGTCAAGCCTGTTGTTGTTTTGACCAATAGTTGACTTCTTTCTTCGCGCACAAATACTCAAATAACATGTAAATCTCCAAAGTAAATATATAGAGCTATAAAACATGAATTTAGACCTAATTTACATAGCAAAACACCTATAAAAGTGCATAAATAATGAATCATCAGTTATTTATATCCCGTCCATGCCAAATCACTCGCAATTGGTTGCGTATGGTATGTGGTATTTTCTCAAGTAGATTCAATTTGATAATCCAACCTAGAGATTTTATCAAGGATTTCATTATTTTATTCCTTAACATGATAGCTATCCATTCTTTACATCCCTAAAACACCAAAGACATAAGAAAGTAGATCAAGTGCAGTATGATCAATCAAATTTAAACTAAAAATTAAAAATTATTAACTTCATAAACTAACTAAATATGGCTACATATTCTCGATAATAGCGCCAAAACCTTGATCGTAACCACAAGTGTAACGGTTCAATTGTAGTGATAATGTGATCAATAAAAATTGATTATGGATATCGTTCTTTTTAGGAAATGTGTATATGGACAAAGTTACTTAGTTAAGTTCACTATATTGTTAAGAAGGTCTCTTTTTGTTTAATTTAGACTAAAATTAATCTAATCTATAAAAAATGTAAATTCAGATGTATTCTTATATTGAGAAAACTTTGTTCACAACTTCACCTAGGTAATGAATTACTGTGCTTCACATATAATACTTCCTTCATCTTTCTTATGTGCGTGCAATGCATAATTAGAATAAACAAATTTACCTAATATTCACTTTAACATACTATCGTGGTGAAAACGGTCATAATGTGCAAACAAGAACGCCACCTATCGGTGTGAATAACGTAAGTCTCACAAAGCATTAAGTACCAAATTATTAAAATTATAAACAATTAAGTTTACTATCCATGTCTCCCTGATCAACAACTACCTATCGATGTTATATAATTTATGATTGTGTTATTCATATCCGACTCAAAAACTCTAAGGCCATGGTAACTTCTAAAACCCCTAATCAACAAATATGTGATAAAGATGTTTATATCATTACGCATAGAATCAAACACTAATTCTAATCATGGGACATCTAAGACATTATAATCAATTCATAAGGTTGCATAGCATTCATACATAGGATCCATTGATCCCTAAGATAAATAGACTACTCATTCATCATTATCAAAAACACACAAATCATAGTATTCATTGCAATCAAAGATTAAATCAGTAAAACTTGAATTAAACCAAAGAATAATATTGAATCACCACAATTGGAATGTTCAATGTATCTCCTTTAAAAGCTCTTATCAATACTCAAATAAAATGTTTTATAATTCAAAACTAATGTAAACTATATTATGATATGGTAATTGATATGTTTACCCCCCATCTTAATACCTATTTATACTCATTAGACTACTAAGAATACAATTAGATACCCTAAATGACAATTCAAAAAAAAATAGAAGTCCAAGTCTTTCTTTTTTTTCTCTTGGCGATGTCTATAAATGATCCACATTGTCTGTGTTAAGTGACTGTGTCTTGACTGCACTAACATTTCTTGTGTATTTTTCATTTCGGTAGACTTGATGCCACATGTAAAACTACAGCGATGTCTATGTTAAACCAATAGCACCAAATATATATATGCATAGCTTCTGGTTGTCCGAACCTCATTCTTTGATCTCCACATTATCTCCATGCTATGTGTTCATTTCCTATGGCGTCATTGCTGCTCCCATAGCGTCAACCTTGCTTTTGTGCTTTTTCTTCTCTTTTCATCATGAAATCTCTTCTTTGTCTTTTTATGTCTTATAGACCTGAAAACACATAAATACCATCAATTAGAACTCATTTCGATATATTTAGACCAATTATGTAACTAAACTAGTCCTCTATATAAGTCTAATTCACTACTTATCAATTGCCTCACATTGAATGCTTTTGTTTAGTATTGTTGGCTCAACTGAACAACTCCGGTACTAAAGTGGATCTATAAACTTGAATTTCGGATTCTCCACTCTAGTTTCATTTCAGAAAGCAATTGCTTAATCATTCACTCTTAAAGTGATAGTTTTATTCAGAATATCCATGATAGCTTAAGAAGTGGCTAAAAAGGACGTCTTAAAATTAAACAGCGATCTTCATTGACAAAATGTGGCATATCCAAAAAGTTTGTGTGTAAAATATACTTAGCTACTTAAACTGGTGGTACATTCCTAACCACCCCTATTAGTTTAATTAAAGAACCATTTGATAAAGGAACTCATTCAGAAGTAAGTTCATCCACCTCTAATTGAGTGTGTAGAAAGGAGTGTATTGGCATGAGATCTGCATTAGAACACATATCACACTGAGCTTTAAAGTTCAAATTATATTCAAATATATATCTCCATGATCATTCAGCTTTACAAGACTAAAACTCAATTTTTTCTTCCTCTTATTCTTCTTAACTTTGAAATCTCCCGACTTATTTATACTCTTCCCATTCTTTGATTGTTTAACTCTCCATTCATAAGTTACTTTCTTTTCATTTGAAGTGTCTTCAACTTATTCTTTCTTTGAAACATCATTTTTAGTTTCCATTTTTATTATGCTAATAGCATATACTTCAGCGCTTAGATTTTCACGATGATTTAAATTCTAAAAAATCATTATCATTGTAATAGATTTCCATAGTTTACATTAGTTATTTAGATCTTCTAATTGTATTTTTATCATTCTAAGGAGTATAAATAGGTATTAGGGCATGGTAAACATAGACACCATAATAGCATAATATACATTACAATAGATTTACATAGTTTACATTAGTTTTTGAGTATTGAAAAGAGCTTTTAAAGAATAAGACATTAGTAACTCATATTTGCAATTCAATCTTTGTTTCATTGATTTAATTAAATATATTATTTAGTTTAATCTCTTATTTCAATGATGTTTATGAAATGTATGATGTTGATTTCAATGATGAATGAGTAGTTTATTCATCTTACGGATCAGTTGATCCTATGGTATAAATATTATGCAAAGTCATGAATTGATTATAATGTTTTAGATATGCAATGATTAGAGTTTGTGTTTGATTCTATGCTTAATGCTATGAACATCCTAATTACATGTTTGTTGATTAAGGGTTTTAGAAGTTACTATGGCTTTGGAGCATTTAAGCTAGATATGAATAATACAACCGTAAAATATATAAAATTGATAAATAGTTGTTGATTAAGGAGACATGGATAGTAAACTTAATTGTTTATGATTCTAATAATTTGGTACTTAATGCTTTGTGAGACTTACATTATTCACACATATAGGTGGGTTTTTAGTTTACACATTAAGATCTTTTTCACCGCGATAATTAGTTGAAATGAATATTAAGGAAATATATTTATTCTAATTATGCATTACACGCACATAAGAAAGATGAAAGAAGTTTGATATGGGAAGCAGAGTAATTCATTACCTATGTGAAGTTGTGAACTAAAATTTTCTCAATATAAGAATACAACTTAATTTACTTTGTTTTATAGATTAGATTAGTTTAGTTTAAATTGATTAAAAAGAGGCCTTCTTAACAATATAGTGAACTTAACTAAGTAACCATGTCCATATACACCTTTCTAAAGGAACGATATCTATAATAAGATTTTGTTGATTACATTATTACCACAATTGAACCGTTATACTTACGGTTATAATCAGGTTTTTGGCACCATTGCCAAGGATATGTAGCTCAAATTAGTTTAGTTTACTAATTTGTTAAAAGTTTTTAATTTACTATAATTTTTAATTTTAGTTTTAACTTGATTGATCCTACTACACTTGATCTACTTTCTTTCGTATTTGGTGTTTCAGGGATGTAAAAAATGTATAGTTATCATGTTAAGGAATCAAATAGTGAAATCATTGATAAAATATATGGGTCGATTTATCAAAGTGAAGCTATTTGAGACAATACCACATACCAAGTACAACAAATCACGAGTGGTATGGCATGGACAGGATATAAACAACCATATTATAACCTGTATGAATTTACAAGATTTGTTGGAAGTCAAGAGCATTGCAACTACATACAAGGAGAAAATTCATGATATAATTCTCAAAGCTTTTACAACCCTAACATTTAAAATGTCTATCAACCATGACGAAGTTCTTAGGAGAACTGGCAATCACGACAAGATGAAGATATGGAGGAACAATTGTCTCATACATCTTTAGAGCTAATAGTAAGAAGAATGATTGAGCACAGCAAGCATGATCTCAAGAAGTATGAGGAAAGATTAGATATTTTATGCGCAATTATTTAATATAAAGGTCGAAGAAGATGATCAATCTTTCTTTAATTTGGAAAAGAATTTAGAAAAAATTGCAAAATTCGTAAATTCAAGATAAGAGGTTGTGGTTGAGTCTAAAGAGAAACAAGTTGAGGAGATAATACTAAGCGGGGAAACATGTCATGAAGCATATGAAGAAGTAGAGAAGAAAAATCAAGAGAATTGGAACATTATTGATTCTTCAGAGCAATATGATTCACTTGACCATGTTAGAGAGGATATTGATATCAAGGATATTATGCAACATGATAGTGGTGTTGATCTAGAGAATATTGAAATAATAATGATGAAAGATGAAAGCAGTGAAAACTTAAGAACATATAGTACAAAGTTTGCGGTGACGTATGAGAAAATTACAAAGATGATCCCATGACAAGTTATGCCAAATTATATAAAGATCGTGAAGGATATGGTGGTATGCCTGAAAAGGATTAAAAGATATGAGGAACTTTGCGAGCATACATCATTGAAATAACATTGGTATATCATGCTGATGATTTGAGAGCCGTAGTGCAGGCGTTAGGCTAAGAACATGAAACGAAGCTGTACTGGGAAGCAGCCCATGAGTTTTAAATTTATTTTTAATTTAGTTTTTACTTTTAAGTAATAAGTATAGCAATCCAAATATTCTAGTTGTGTTTTTCTAGCTTTAACGAAATTTTGTGCAAATTTTGTATGAAGAACCATTTGTCGGGTGATTTTTCATTGGAACGGAGAAGTCTCAACATATTCATCATATTCACACGAGAATCAAGGAGTTAGAATTGTATTGGATAGGCAAAGCGACGAAACACAGTGTTTTTCTATTTTAAGCTTATTTTTAAACTTTGATGACAAGGTTTGGTTTAAGGTTGGGACATCAACACTATTGATAGTGGTAAGAAATGATGAATTAAGGATAACACTGCGGTTATGATCATAAAATTTTATTTTAAATCAATTAAAGAGGAAATAATGGTAGTGTATTTTATTTAATTCCTTTAGTAAGTATAAAAGTAGTATAGATTAGGTTATATATAGTAGTATAGTAATAAATGAATGAAGTAATTCATTTACAAAGTTCATGTATTTAATTGAACATGAATAAGAATACAAGTATCTTGTTGATATAAAACCCAAGAGAATGTTTTTGTTGTTTGAAGAAAATAAGAATCATATCAAACAATGATATAATTTGTTGATTAGAAATATAGAGTTAGGGACGACCATGAACTTGAAACCAAAGCGAAAAAATACCAAAACACTTCTTGTGGAAAATGTTAGATCTGAGTATAATATAAATAAAGACTTAGTATTAAAAGGGGAAGAGATAGGCATGGTGTTTAATGAAAAGTTAGGATTAAGATTTGCTTAATAAAAGTGAACGTGAAGAGTGCTAATAAGAGTTTTTAAATAAAAGATAAAGAGTCCTACAAGTTCTACAGGAAAATGAGCAGAGAATTTGACGGTTAGAAAACATGAGAAAAGCAGAATCTACAAGAAAATGAACAGTGACCGTACAACTGAAAAATGTAAGGAGAAAAGAAAAGAGATAGATATATATATAAAGAAAGAAAGGCGAAAGTTGAATAAAAACTCTTCAAATAAAAAGATGTATTTCAAGTACAAGTAACATAGTTGAGTCAACTTTTCTTTCCAACTATACGAAGTCCTATGGACTCTTGAAGTATTAATGTCTATAAATATAGAATGATATATGGGTATTTGTGAATTCTTAAGGTAAATGAGAAATCATGAGATTGTATACTTTTTGTTTAAGTGTCGAGGTAACGTAAACTTGTGAGTAATGATGGTTTTGGTTATGAGCTACTTTTGAGTTTCGAAAGTGAATCATATTAGTTAAAGCTACGAGTTTCAACAGTATTAGTTTTTATGAAGAAAAACTCTTGAGTGGATTATTAACTTGAAACTTATTTGAATTGTAGGATACTCCATGAACTATGTAAAATGAGTAAGGTAATAGAAGTAGTATTGGTATGCATTCTTAGTAGAATACATTTTTGCTCGGGAGGTGCAAAATCTTATGTTTGGGGGTATTTGATAAGTAGCTAATTAGACTTATATATAGAACTGGTTTAGCTACATAATTTATGGTATTTATGTGTTTTTAGTTCCACAAGGTATAAAAGAGACAAATGAATGAATTCATGAAGAAAAAAGAAGAAAAATCACAAAATATAAGTTGACGCTATGGAATATAAGGTTGACGTCGTGAGGATAACATGGATAGCGTAAGGAAAATGTGGAGATCAAAAGAAGTAATAAAGTCAAAGTGATGCAGTCATGGAGCACTGGCTCAACATAAACGGCATTGAGATGCAATACATGCGGTGCCAAGTGCATTGAGAAGGAAAAATAGAGAGAAGACATGGCGTTGTGGTGGCGTAGTCACTTAACACAGATATCTTGGATCACTTATAGACAATGTCAAGACATAAAAATAGAAATTTTTAGACTTCTATTTCATTTGGAGTTGTTATTTGAGGTTTCCAATTGTATTTTTAGTAGTTTAAGGAGTATAAATAGGTAATATGATGTGGTAAACATAGACACCACAATAGCATAATATACATTTAAATATATTATCATAGTTAACATTAGTTTTTGAGTATTAGAAGAACTTTTGAAGGGGAAGCCATTAAAGACTCTTATTTGCAATTCAGTCTTTGTTTCAGTTTTTTAATTAAAGGTAGTATTCAGTTTAGTCTTTTATTTTAATGATGTTTATGAATTGTAAAATTTTGATTTCAATGATGAATGAGTAGTCTATTTATCTTTGGGATCAACTGATCCTATGGTATGAATACTATGCAAAGTTATGAATTGATTAAAATGTTTTCGATGTGCAACGATTAGAATTTGTGTTTGATCATATGTTTAATGCTATGAACATCTTGATCATATGTTTATTGATTAGGGGTTTTAGAAGTTACCATATCCTTGGAGCTTTTAAGCCGGATATTAACAACACAATTGTAAAATATATAACATCAATATATAGTTAAGGATTAAGGAGACATGGATAGTAAACTTAATTGTTTATGAGTCTAAAGATTTGGTCCTTAATGCTTTGTGATACTTATGTTATTCACACCGATAGGTGGAGTTCTAGTTTGCTCATTAAGATATTTCTCACCACAATAGTGAGTTGACGCGTATATTAATGAAATATGCTTATTCTAATTATGCATTGCATACACATAACAAAGATGAAAGAAGTTTGATATGGAAAGCATAATAATTCATTACCTAGGTAAAGTTGTCAACTAAGAGTTTTCTTAATATAAGAATACAACTTGATTTATATTGCTTTTATAGATTATATTAGTTTTAGTTCAAATCAAACAAAAAAGATACCTTCTTAACATCATAGTGAACTTAACTAAGTGACTATGTCCATATACACCTTTCCTAGAGGAACGATATCCGTAATCAATTTTTGTTGATCATATTATTACTACAATTTAACCGTTACATTTGTGATTACGATCAGTTCTACATATGCCTAACATAAAATCTCATAGGGTCCATTGATAAGTGATTCTTTAGACTTAGATATAGGTTTAGTTTAGTAGTATATTTAGTATAAATATCTCTAATTGAGCTCTAGTTAATTATGTTTATGCATTTGAAGGTAATTAAGGCGTTAAGGAAGGAAATGAGCAAAAATGAGAAAACAATATAGCAAAAACCCATGAAAGTATGGTTAGCGTCGTGGCTACACATGGTAGCACTATGAGTGCATAAGGCACAATGTGGAGGACTTAAACACAGCATGGGAGAAAAAGCAAAGTGAAGAAATCAAGTTTGTAAGCTTGGTGTTGTGGCGGCACTGTGGAAAGTAAGGAACTGCACCGGGTACTTAAGGCAGGGTGTCGAGGTCACAAGAGATGAAAATTGCACACAAAAGATGGTGCAATGGCGGCGCCGCTGCTCAATACACACCGTACCGAGGGATAAGAATACAACTTAATTTATATTGCTTTTATAGATTATATTAGTTTTAGTTCAAATCAAACAAAAAAGATACCTTCTTAACATCATAGTGAACTTAACTAAGTGACTATGTCCATATATACCTTTCCCAGAGGAAAGATATCCGCAATCAATTTTGTTGATCATATTATTACTACAATTTAACCGTTACATTTGCGATTACGATCAGTTCTACATATGCCCAACATAAAATATCATAGGGTCCATTGATAAGTGATTCTTTAGACGTAAATATAGGTTTAGTTTAGTGGTATATTTAGTATAAATATCTCTAAATGAGCTCTAGTTAATTGTGTTTATGCGTTTAAAGGTAATTAAGGCGTTAAGGAAGGAAATGAGCAAAAATGAGAAAAACCAAATAGAGTATAAACCTACGAAAGTATGGTTAGCGTCGTAGCTACACATGGTAGCGCTATGAGTGCATAAGGCACAATGTGGAGGACTTAAACACAGCATGGGAGAAAAAGCAAAGTAAAGAAATCAATTTGTAGGCTTGGTGCTGTGGCGGCACTGTGGAAAGTAAGGAACTGCATCGGGTACTTAAGGCAGGGTGTCGAGGTCACAAGAGATGAAAATTGCACACAAGAGATGGTGCAATGGCGGCATCGCTGCTCAATACACACCGTACCGAAGGATAAGTGATAACACTTGATTGGAAGAAATTAAAAAGTAAGAGTTTTATTTCGAGTTAAATTGTAAAATAGGATTTCTATTTATTATTCAAAAGTATAAATAGATATTAGAACATGGTAAATTCACTATATATCAACTATTAGTTAACATTAGAGTATTTTAGCATAGGTTTACTTTGATTTTGAGTATTAAGAATATTTATGTGGAGAAAATATTAAAGACTCCAATTTTGCAATTCAAGTATGGTTTCGTTGATTTAATTGAAGGTAACATATTTATATTCATCTCTGATTTTCAATGATTTCAATTATGAATTTTAATGTGTGTTTCAATGAAGTGTGGGTAGTCTATTAATTTTAGGGATCAATGGATCTTATAGTATGAATGCTATGAACATAATTAGAAAGTGAATTTAAAAAGTGAAATGATTAGAATTTGTATTGATTCTAAACTTAATAATATAGACATCTTGATCATGTGTTTATTGATATTAGGTTTTAGGAGTTATCATGAGCATTGAAGCTTTTAAGTCGAACATGAACAGTACAACCGTTCAATACACAAAATTTATAGATAGTCGTTGATTAGGAAGGCACATATAGTAAACTTAATTGGTTAAAGATTTGGAGCATTAAAGCAATGTGGAGCTTATGTTATTCACACTGATAGGTGGAGTTCTAGTTTGCACGTTTTATTTTTTTCGTCACGACAGTGGGTTAAAGTAGATTTGTAGGAGATCTGTCTATTCTAATTAGGCATTGCATACAACATATAAAGATGTAAGCATGGTTTAAAAGCCTAGTATTTCATTACCTAGGTGAAGTTGTAAACTAAGATATTCCTAATATAAAAATTAAAGTAAAGTTTATGTTATTTTATAAGATATAGTAGTTTAGTATTAAACCATTTAAAAAATGGATCCTTAAGCAATAATTCAAAGTTAAATAAGTATTCAACAAGTACAAAACCTTTTCCAGAGGATGATATTCGTAGTCAATGTAAATTGATTACATTATTACTATAAGCAAGTTGTTATACTTGTAGCATGCACATCAAGTTTTTGCATCGTTGCTGAAAATAAGTAGCCACTTAGTATTACTTAGTTAGTTTGAAAAGTTGCTAAGTTTTATTTTAAGTACTTTACTTTCAAGTTCATAAAAATAAAAAATAAAGGCCTAAGTTTCAAGTTTTACTACACTTGATCTCTTGTGTTTTCTTTTCAGGGATAACTAGTGCATGCGTAGCAAAGGAGAGAATGACCTAGTGCCTTACGACACTGAGATTGACAGAACTAACAATGGAAAGAAAAAGAAAGGAATCAAGATGGCTGAGTAGCAAGCATGAAACAAACAACAAGGTTACAGGAATAACTAACCTATGGGTGATCTGGTAGTGCATTACAAAGGGCAAGGACAGAGATGCCTTCATGACTACTTCAAGGTAGAAGTTCAGGAGATTTATAATGGATGATGAGGCTTCCAACCAACACCATTAAGTATGAACTGAAATTGTCTCTGATAAACATAATGCAAAATAGCCTTTTTCAATGGGCTATCTAACAAAAATCCAGTTGCACATGTTGAGGATTTCTTGGAAAAGTGCGACACCATGCACATCACCAGAGTTCGAAAGGAGGTGATCAAGATGAGACTTTTTCCATTCTCATTAGGTGGAAAAGCCAAATCATGGTTCCAAGGGCTAAACGTAGGGAGTATGACCTCGTGGGCGGAAATCGATGAAAGATTTCTTTACAAGTTTTTTCCCCAGTGAAGGTCAACGAAAGGAAATTAGAGATTATTCAATTCACGCAGGAAGACACCGAGTTTCTTAGCAAAGGTTGGGAGGGATTCGAATAGATTTTGAGGAGATGTCCAGGACATGGATATGTGAAATGGGCTCAACTATGGATTTTCTACTATGGGATAAACCATAGCACGATAACACTAGTAGATGTCACAGCAAGTGGCTCTCTTCTTACTAAGGATGGGGATGAAGCATTGGATTTCCTTGATCTTATTTCTCAAAATTCTACAATCGATAATCATTCCACAGTAAGGAAACTAGTAGGGGTATTTGAGATTGATTCGCAAGATGCAATTATGGCGTTGTTATTAAATCTAAGATGTCATATGGCAAAACTTGAAATGGAACATCATGTTCCACAAGTAATATAGCAACCCATCAATCACAAAGGTATGGTGGTTAACCAAATGGACATACAGTTGGGAATGGAGTATGATGACATAAACTTCATGAACAACCAACGCTATGGATCCTTAAGAGTTTTATCAAGGATATAACAACAAAAACCTAAACTTCTCTTACGAAAATCACGATAATGCACTGAAGTTACCTCAAAGCTTCAATCAATAAGTCCAATAGGGGAAGCTGGGACAGAGCAAAGAGACGACTTCATTAAAGCCAATTGAGAAATACTTGCAAGCCATGGACATGAGCAATAGGAAGTGCTATGAGAAGCACGAGAAAGAGATGGAAATAGTGAAGCAATACATGAAAAGGATGGATGATAAGCGATCACAATTCATCGAGAGTTTAGAAAAACAAATTGATTAGCTTGATATAGTCTTGAACTCGAGGAAATAAGGATAGTTTCCTAACAACACCGTCACCAATTCCAAGGAGAAAGTGAGTGCTATTCACTTGATGAGCACTACGACAACAAAGAAGCCAGAGAAATCAGAAGAAGTGCAAAAAGTTATGGTTCACGAAGTGGCAACATGGTTTGCACGCTACTTTAACTACTTAGCATGCTAAGTGTTTACTCCGGATTTAGCAAATGCAGCCAAAAAGAAATTCCTAAGTGATGTGAAGTCGTACTTTCATGATAAGACATATATGTTTAAGAGATGCAATGATGGACTAATTCGACGAAGTGTAGCTTATGAGGAATTTGCAGGAATTCTGGAAAGATTTCATTCATCATCATATAGGAGCACTTTGGAGCATAAAGGACGGTAGCTAAAGTGTTATAATGTGGATTCTATTAGTCAAATCTATTCAAGGATTCATATATTTTTGTGAAAACTTGCAATGAATGCCAACGAACAGGAAATATTTCTAGAAGGCAAAAGATTCCACAAACCACATTTCAAGAAGTTGAGCTCTTTGACGTCTGGGGAATAGATATCATGGGACCATTCCTTACTTTAAATTGAAAACAATATATACTGTTAGCAATGGATTATGTATCCAAATGCCCAGACGTTGTAGGAACCGCAACCGATGACACAAAAGTGGTCGTAAAAATTCATAAAATAAAAATCTTATGTCGAATCAGAATGCCTAGAGCACTAGTCAGTGATGAGGGGTCACATTTCTGCAATAGAGCCTTAGACACGTTAAAAAATATGGAGTTAGGTATAGGACTTCACTTACTTATCATCCTCTAACAAACGGACAAGCTAAAGTAAGTAACAGAGAAGTGAAATAGATCTTGAAAAAAATATAATTACCAAGAGAAAAGATTGTGCATTCCACCTTGAAGAAGCATTGTGGCATACAGGACGGCCTTTAAAACACCAATTGGCAAATCTCCATATCAGTTGATCTATGGAAAAGCATGTCATTTACCGGTAGAGTTAGAGCATAAAGCATATTGGGCAATTAAAAAGCTCAACATGGATCTTCAAGTGGTAAAGAATGCCAGATTACTTCAGTTGATGGAACTGGAAGAGTTTAGACTAGATGCATATGAAAATGCCAAATTGTACAAAGAGAAATCAAGACAATGGCACGACAAAAGTATTGAATATCGATCGAGGAAGGACAACTAGTATTATTATTCAATTCAAGATTGAAATTGTTTCTAGGCAAATTAAGATCACGATGGGCAGGACCATTTAAGGTATTTTCTACTTGGCCTTATAGAGTGTTATAATTAATAACAAATAGTGGTAAGACATTCAAAGGAAATGCTCAAAGAGTTAAACTATTTTATAGAGCGAAAATGAGGCAAAATGAACTTGATTATTTCAAGAAACAAAGAATCAATGCCTTGAAAAAAAAGGGAAGCAATAATGGAAGGCCAAGAAAAAAGATGACGGATCTCCTAAAGAAGCCCTTAGAGGCAATGTCACTAAGGTGGTTCTGAAAAAGCCGAAACTAAAGTTCAAGTTCATCCCGAGACTTCAACCTATCACAATGAGAGATCCAAGAGAAATATGTATATCGATAAACATCAACGAGCACTGATTTAGAAATTTCTTATATCATACGGGAGCCTTAGTCAATGTCATGCCACTGATGGATAAGTTGAACGTCGATTTCAAGATTAATGTCCCGATAACACGAATTTGCAAGTAGTAAATGGCAACTTGATACCAACTCTAGGGAGAGTATTCAATGTTCATGTGAAAGTAGGTAGACTTACATTCATCACAAATTTTGAGGTTATGAATCATAATATGGATGATGATGTGTCTATGATACTTAGGCGGCCATTTTTAAACACTACTAATGCAAATCTGTACATAAGAGAGAAAAATCATAATAAGTATGGATGAGGGCGATGATGCTGAGAAGTTTGTCGTAGTCGATGGTGAATAAGTACATTCGAATGGGAATGACACCATAATCACTTATCTATAGATGGAGCGTTGCGATTTATACTTGGATTAAATTAGAAAAATGGCGTCAAGCCAATGACGTTAAATTAAGCGCTACTAGGAGGCAGCCTAAGGGTTTTTAAATTTCAAGTTTTTAAGTTCAGTTAATAGCTAGTTATTTAGTTTAATAAGCATAATTAACACATTTCAACTCTAACTTTCAAAATTTTATGTCGAATGTGCAGGAAATACTATTAGTCGGGTGATGATTTATCGAAATGGAAATGTCTTGCTAACTCATGAAAGAGGTTAAAAGAGCGAAGAAGTTCAAAACAGTGAAGGTAAGCTGCATGGGAAAATCAAAAGTAGAATTTATTGATTTTTATATTTATATGGATTTCATGCGGTCATGACATCTTGTGTGAGTGATACATAAAGTCGGGGGAGTGACAAAGATGAATTAACAAAAGATATATGGGAAACACGTAGGCAGAAAGTTCAACATCGTGGCCATGAGCCACGGTGCCGTAGGTATAAGTAATGGCGCCATCAGGGCAGCAAAGTAAAGGCATAACAAAAGCCCACTGCGTTGAGGATGCAGTGGTGGCGCTGTCACGGTGACATGCCTTATAAGGCATGGCACCAGTATTGTTATAAAGGTTTTAAACCCTTGTTCACCACATTCTTCATACTTGCAACCAAAACCCCACAACAACCATCAAGCATACATTCCTCTAAAGCTAAAGTTTGATCATTTCTAAGTGAGATAAGAGAGTTTCTACTGATTGAGAGTGAAAAAGGTAAGTGCATTGTGGATTTGCACAAGTTGGAAAGCTAGGGCTTGATTTTAAGATTTTGATTTCAAATAGAGCTAGGTTTCTAGTTTGTGAGAAAAGTGAGAGGGCTTGAATTTATAGAGACTTGGAGGAGTGTTCTACACCAAAAGTTAATCCGGCATTGAGGTAAAATTTACAATTTCTTTAGTTATGCTTTGAGTTTTGAAAATGTTGATGAAATTGTTTGAATTGTGGATTTAAGGCTGCGGGATGCATTTTGCAAGATTGTGTGAATGTTGTGCATTAATATTACCCATGGAGACTCAGTTTATGTTTTTGCATGAGTAGGTGTATGAATGATCCGTGTAATATATATTTTGGTTTTTAGGTGATTTGACGATCCGAATTGCTAGTTGCATTATTTTTATGTTATTTGAATTTGAAGATAATGCCGAGAACAAGGAAATAAGTTAGCCAAGTTAGAGCAAATTAATTTGAGGCATCTACCTTAAAAGATCTCATAGAGGAGCCTAGGTCATTTAAATCCAGATTTTTCATTAGTAGAGTAGTCAAGGATAGATATAAGTATATCTAACACAAGGAATTCATTTGTGATAGAGAAAAAAAATATGTCGGTGAAGTATGATAAATGATTGAGTATTTTCATTAGGCAACAAAATTAGGAGCAACTCACTCAAAACTATAGAAAGAACGAAGTTAAGGGAATGAATGAGATTGTGTATGAATTTTATGCTAATGCGAAGTCTATTTTGAAGGATAAATGAGTGAAGGCAAGAGGGATTTTTGTTCCCTTTAATAGATGTGAAGTTAATAGCATCTATGAATTGGAGCACTTAAGTTTGTATGGAGCTTAACCAAGTTTCCCGAATAAGATATATAACCGAACCTTAACCTATACCTTTTTAAAGCTATAGAGAGTGCATTAGTTGTTAAAGGACAACAAGGCTAGGTCATGGGAGCTGAGAATGTGTCGAAACACTTAAAGAATGGGAGCGTTAGAGAATTTTACCAAATGTGACAACATTTCCTTATTGCTTAATTATACCCCACCTCTCATCAGGGTGAGATTAACAAGCCAAAAATGACTTGCCTTTATTAGATTATAAAAAAGAGGGGAGATCAACATCGACGAGATCATCTACAACAATCTGAGGGTGTCCATCATGTTATAGAGAGACAACCAATTGTTGTTTCCAATCTTGATCACTCAGATGTGCTTGAAGGATGAAGTGCCATTGGGAAATGATGAAGAATTCGATGTTGAGGCCTAAGCAACCATGGATGAAGCTTTCATGCTCACATTGAAATCACTACTTTGTCATCAAGACTCCGAGGAAAATAAAGAAAGAAAGAGAAAGAAAGAAAAAAAAATAGAGAGAGAGAGAGAGCCGAGTGAGCAAGACTTGATGCCTATTTGTTATTCAAAGAGCAAGAGGATCTGGTAGCACCAGCAGCAGAGGAGTTAGTCTAGGAACTGAAAGATGAAGGACATGGAGAAGATGGGGAGCAACTGCAACTGGGATTCATTGAGGGTTACAAGTTTATAGACCCGCAGATTGGAGACCACGACTTGGATGGCCCTATGTCTTTCCACCACCTCCTCCACCACAGGCACCTATACCACCACTAGAGGAATTGACTCCATGACAATAGAGGGTGTGTATTGCTGAGATGAGGAGACAGTACCGAGAGGACAAGGCGCAATATCAAATAGCCTTGTTACGATACAAGCTAGATATGGAGAGGACATAGCAACACCGTCAGAACGGGCATTGTAATTTCATGTTGTTTATCGATCATCAGAGGGACATAACTAGATATGAGAGGAGCAGATGGATGAGACTTGCTGATAGGTTAATTGGCTTTCTAGCACCACCAGACTATGTGTTAGATCAGAATTTAGTGCAGAGCAGGAGGGTGGAGCATCCTTTGACGCCATCCTATGCTGGAGCTGATAATGCGGATGATGATGACGATGCGCAGCCTTGATGTTAGTGTATTAGGAGTCCTTTATACCTGGGGAGAAGAGAGTTACATTGATACCATTTATTTTTAAATTTAGGATATTTTATTAACTACTTAGTTGTTTAAGTTCTATGTTTAGTTTAGTTTATGATTATATACTTGTGTAATTATATATTTTTGTATATTTTAGTGTTTTTCATGTTTCAAGCTTATTTTTAAACCTTGAGGACAAGGTTTGGTTTAAGTTTGGAGGCATTGACACTACACTACACTATGAAAAATAGTAAGATAGGCTAAGAAATAAGGATAAACGATATAGGTACGATCATTTAAATTTTATTTTGAAGCAATTACAGAGAAAAGTATGGTAGTGTATAATTATTTCATTTTATTTACTATTTGAATGTTTAATATAAATTATGTTATGTATAGTACTATGTAATGAATAAGTAGTCATTTGCATGTTTATGCCTTTAATTGAGGATGAGTAGATTACAAGTATCTTCTCGATATGAAACTCAAAAGAGTGTTTTAAAATTTCGAAAAAGAAAATAATTAAATGTAGCAACAACGATATGATTTCATGATTAGAAACTTAGAGTTAGGGAAGATCGTGAACTTGAAACAAAAGCAAAAAATTAGAACGCTTCTTGTGGAAAAATTTAAATCTCTAATGATTTTATAATAAATGTGAATCTTATTTGACAATAAAAAGCAAATAAAGACTTAGCGCAAAAAGGGGAAGAAATAGACATTGTAAATAAAAAGTCAGAGTTAAGTTACTTGATTAAGTAAAAGTGAGAAGTGCTAACAAGAGTTTTAGAAATATAAAAAATTAGAGAGTTCCACAAGTTCTACAGGAAATGGAGCAGAGAACTTAATGGTTGGAAAAATGAGGAAAAATATAGTCCATATGAAACGGAGCAAGGACTGTAAAATAAAAATGAAAATGAGAAGAAGAAGAAGAAGAAGAAGAAGAAGAAGAAGAAGAAGAAAAAGAAGAAGAAGAAGAAGAAGAAAGGAAATAAGAAAAGAAGAAAAATAAAGAAGTTAAGGGGGAAGTAAAATAAAACTTTTCAAATAAAAGATTTAGCTTAAGTAAGAGTAGCTAGTCGAGTTAAGTTTTCATTCCAACTTATTTGTGAATTCTTAAGCTTAATGAGAAATCATGAGATTGCATACTTTCTACATGAGTGTCGAGATGAAACAAACTTGTGAATAGTGATGGTTTTGATTGTGATATATTTGGTTGTTTTGAAAGTAAAGTTATATGTGTTGTTAAGGCTATATATCTTAAAATATGAGTTCTTCAAAATAAAAAATTTTGAGTGGATTATTAACTTGGATTTTAGTGAATTAAAGGATACTCTATAAACAATGTAAAATGAACAAGAACTAGTTATTAGGAGACTTAGTAGAATACAATTTTGCTCGGGACGCGCAAAATCCTAAGTTTAGGGTCATTTGATAGGTAAATATTTAGACTTATATATGTTTAGTTTAGTAGTATATTTAGTATAAATATCCTTAAATGAGCTCTAGTTAATGTTGTTTATGTATTTTCATGTAATTAAGGCATTAAGGAAGGAAATGAGCAAAAACAAGAAACAACGGAGCAAAAACCCATGGAATTATGGTTGGTGTCATGGCTATACATGGTGGCGATCTGGGTGCATAAGGCACAGTGTGGAGGACTTAGGCACTACATGGGAAAAAAGTGAAGAAATCAAGATTGTAGGCTTGGCGTCGTGGCGGTGCTCTTGAGAGTAAGGGATGGCGTCAGGTATTTAAGGCAAGGCACTGAGGTCACAGGAAATGAGAAATTGCATACGGGAGACGGCGCAGTGTCGCACCTTGGCTTAAGACACACGGTGCCGGAGGATAAGTAACAGAGCTGGATTGGAAGAAATTAAATATTTAGAGTTTCGTTTCGAGTTAAATTGTAAAATAGGGTTTCTAATTGTTATTAGAAATATAAATAGATGTTAGAACATGGTAAACTCACCATATATCAACTACTAGCCACCATTATAGTATTTTAGCATAAGGTTACTTTGATTTTGAGTATTAAGAAGATTTGTGTTGAAAAAGCATGGAAGACTCCAATTTTGCAATTCAAGTTTGGTTTCATTGGTTTAATTGGAGGTAACATCTTTATATTCATCTATGATTTTCAATGATTTCAATTATGAATTGTAATATGTGTGTTTCAATGAAGTGTGAGTAGTCTATTAATCTTAGGGATCAATGGATCCTATGGTATGCTATGAACATGATTAGAATGTGAACATAAAAAGATCATTGATTAGAATTTGTATTAATTCTGACCGAAATGTTATAGACATCTTGATCACCTGTTTATTGATATTAGGTTTTGGGGTTTATCATGGCAATTAAATCTTTTAAGCCGGATATAAACAATAAAATCATAAAATACACAACATCGATAGATAGTTGTTGAGTAGGGAGGCATAGATAGTAAACTTAATTGGTTATCAATCTATAGACTTGGAGGATTAAAGCAATATGGAGCTCAGTTATTCAAACCGATAAGTGGAGTTATAGTTTGCACATTAGAATCTTTTCCGTCACAACAGTGGATTAAAGTGGGTTTGAAGGAAATTTGTCTATTCTAATTAAGCATTGGACACAGCATATTAAGATGTAAGAGTGGTTGAAAAGCATAGTATTTCATTAACTAAGTGAAGTTGTAAATTAAAATATTCTTTATATAAGAGTTAAAGTAAAGTTTACATTGTTTTGTTAGATATAGTAGTTTAGAATAAAACCATTTAAAAAGAATTCTTAGCAATAATTCAAAGTTAAATAGGTGTTCAACTAGTGCAAAAATGTTTCCATAAGAATGATGTCCATATTCAACATAAGTTTATTACACACTACAAGCGAGTTGTTATACTTGCGGCATGCACAACATGCATTAATGCCTAATTGAGATTTCAACTCTAATTGGATATTGAATGGATAGGGTATCATAGTTAGATCTGGATTTGAATTTCAATTACTATTTCATTAAAGGTAGGTACTTATCCACCTTCCTCAGAGATTGGTACTTATCCACTGCTCTCTGAGATTGGTACTAATCTACTGGTCTCACGTTAGTCATTGAAGCTTGGTACTTATCCGTCAACTTCAATATATTCAAGTTATTGACCCCCTTTCCATTACACTTCTGAAATTTTTCTTATAAAACATTAAACAACATAAGTCGTAGTACATGCCCCAAACCTAGTTCATAAGCTACATGAACTAATATATTAATTACATAGCTTAGTTAATGACACATGTCAAGCGTGCACAATTGTTTCCCATATTCTCTTATTATTTGTAGTAGTCACAAGTAGGATATCGTCTCAACAAAGGTTTTATAAACTTATAAGTAAAATATTTTTGTTTTGTTTTAGAGAGATCAAGATGATAGAGAGGACAGACAGTACGGTCGAGGCTATAAGGACGATGGTCAGATAGCCATAGCTTATGATGTGCTAGCACTACTAGCACCACCACAAAAATAGACTTAGACCCAAGGAGGCAGGGATTGGAGATCATAGGGTCAGGGCCATGGGTCAGGGAGTTAGCAGGTATGACCAAGATGAAGGACCACGTGTTAGCGATGTGGGTCGGAGGGCCATGTCAGAAGGGACTATCCACGAAGATCGATGACTCTAGAAGTGGTGACACCGGTACTAATTTAAGAGCAAATGCACATGGTGAGTAAATCGAGCCGAGAGACGTCCCGGTAACGGGTTCAGGGTACGTGATTTAAAGTTTTGAACAATTTTTGTTTAAGTTCATGCATGCATGGTAAGTTAAGGTAGGTCATGGTATATCATGGTATAAATGGTTAAGTTTATTATGTTGTGATACATGATAGGAAAGGTTTATGGTTACCTGGTGTTAGGTAACTGGGTTAACGAAAATTGGGCAGAGAATCGAGCTAAGAATAGGTTATGGAGGTTTCGAAAGCGTGACGGATCAGAATAACCTCAGTGGCACGCGCCTATATGTAAGTGCAATACATAAGCTGGGTACGAGAATAGTGGGGTGTTCAAAGGACAGTAGAATGGTACTATCAGGGTATGAGGCATGGTCATACAAGGATAGGTTAAGTGAACCAGAGGTTCCTCGAGATCTGACTTTCAGGGATGAAGTTTTTCCTAGTTAGGAAGAATTGTAACGGCTCAAATTAATTAAATTAGGATTAGTGTTAATCTTGGGGATTAATGATTGTAACTTGAACGTTACATGGATAACTCGGTTAACTCGAACATGAGAATCGAAGGTAAATGTCATTCAAAGATGATGGTTGCTTATAATGCGGTGTTCACAATCATTATATTATTGTAATGCGTAGCATGTATGTACATTGCTAACATGAGAATTGGTGTAACCGGTAGGTACGTCGATATGCGTGTCGAGGTGCGAGACACAAGTGCGAGGTGCGGGGCACCGAGTGTCGGGTAATTAGGGGTTAGTGTAACCGTAGATATGTTAAATATATGACTAACAACACTAACCATGTGTAATTATATGCCTAAGTGAATTAATTTGATTTAAGATAAAATAAAGTCATATAGTTCGATTGGAATCGATAAATCCCTTGATCAACCTAGTAATGATCCTACAATACATATAACAAGGCAAGATGAGTGGCTTTCATGTGGGACAAGTGGCATTGAGGGAGGACACGTGTCTTTCCAATTAACTAATAGTAAATCAAAGATTTGGTTAATTAATCCACTTACTAATATAAGTATATAAGGCATATACATAATGGAGGAGCTCAACATATACATTTGAGTTAAAAACATCAGAGAAATTGAGGAGGGTCCTAGTTGAAAAGTTCAGGGAGATCAATTGAAACTAGTTTTTGGTTTTTGCTTTTTGGTTTTTGGTCATTTTCAAAGGGTCATAGGTACACATCTCTATATTTCAAGTTTGAAACTAGTTTTTGGTTTTCGGTCATTTGCAAAGGGTATGTGATTGAGTCTTTGAAATTGGTTTATATATTTGGATTCCTCATTTGAAGCTAATAATCTAGTTGTTATGATGTTCTTAATTTAGTTTTGAAATCAAAAAGATCTGGGTTTTTGCAATTGTATGATCAAAAATTGAGATTTTGAATGTTGTATTATGAACCAGCCTATGTAATCTGGTCATATAAATCGAAATGGACCCAATCTTGTGGCATTTGAAAGCTAACTCAAATAGGAACAACTTTGTCCTACTAATACTTTTGTAATTCGAATTTTTTACATCTAAAAGTACTCTACAAATAGGTGATTGAATGCATTATGGGATTTTTGAAACTAAATTTTAAAAGGCATAGCTCCCTAATTACTTATCCAAATTAGTTGATCTTTTAGTATGTTGTTACTGGGTATTTTAGCTGCCTTGTTGTCAAGAATCATGATTTTTAAAACTATAGATTGGGAGAAATAAATTTTCTAAAAAAACTGGTTGGATTAGGTTCTAATTGAGCTATTTTTAGTAAAATTGAGATGTCACTTTCATTTTAAACTAGGATTTCGCAAACGAAACCTTTTCAGGAAGCTAAGATAGAGACCAAAATTTTTGTATTAAGGGAAGATTTTGATATTTGTACAATTTCATGCCTCAAATTGCGTTGTAATACAAGACTAATTAAAATTTGACTTTTGTTTAGTCTTAAGGGGTTGTTTTGAGTTAAGGTTCCTAAACCCATTTGACCTTACATAAACCTAATTTATTTAGATTGATTTGATACTAGGGACCCAAAGAGTTTTAGTTGGGTATCAAGTACACTTTCGGGGACATTTAGGGGCTTTGAAGGCGAGGATTCGGTGTACTTGAGGTGCGTAAACATATTGGAATGCATCACGGTATTCGTGATTTTGTTTTAATGAAATCGGATTACATGTGTGACTACTGATGGGCACACATTGGTTTTTACTCAAATTTTGGTTTGTGCATATATTGGTTGTGGCTAGATCACTTGCACAAGTTACTTGTGTTTAATTCTTGTGTCAACGGCTGTAGCGACCCCGCACCCTATAGCCGCCTAGGGTGTCATCGTGTCATACGATCCTCGCTCAGTAGCCTAGCTACACGTGCTCGGCACCTGCCCTTCCATCTTGTCTCAATAATCGTATCCATGGTCTATTACTATTGTAGTTAACTGATTATTCATATCAGTCTTAACTTATTCCCTTAATTCTTTAAATTCCCTAAGTTCAATTGTCTATAGTTTATTCAAGTTCTAGCCGTGCTAATGGTTTGTATATTACAGAGTTACAAGTAATTAATCAGTATTTTATAGCGAAAGTCTTAAATTAAAGATATACATGTATTTTCATTAACTCTTAGGTTTTATAGAGCATCAATCCTACTATGGAAAACTAGGAATAGAGCACATTATATATAAAGTGAAAAAAGTAAATATATATAAGTACACATGTCTCACCGGTCTCCCATAAACTTAAAATATAGCAACATAAAAAATAAGCACCTACGAGTAGTGTGCTGAACAGTGGGCGTGCTCAGAAATAGTTGCTAAGAATCTCTTTACCCTTACTCATAAAGGATCTGCACTCAGCCATCACAACAAAACAGAAGACGAATCTAGTAAGTAAAATCCTAAGAAGATTCACTGAGCATTCACATGATAAAGTAAAGGAAATCTAATAAATATTGTTAAATAAACATACAGAATGTAAACAGGCAAATGTAAATGGATCATCGCATGCGTAAATAACAATAAAGCGCAAACGTGCATGCCTATTCGAGTCAGAACAAACCATACTTCAGATATCGTCCCAGGATCCTACCAGGGGGCACACCTAACTAGCCCAATACCTGGTCCTCTCGCTGGCCAACATAGACCCACGATGCACCGACACATTCACCGATGACTTTTGATATACATGTTATAGTCTAGCGTGCCCTAGACACACAATAGAGTACCCTGTGGGAGTGAACTCAACCAACCATTCAAACAGTGAAAAAGACATGATAATTGAAGTAGATAAGGAATATAATCAATAATACAGTATACAAGATAAAATAAGACAGTAATGAAAGCAGTAAATACTCAAGTGATGTTCCTGTAGGTTTTACAAACCTCAAACGCTCTCCGACTTCCTTAGACTTCTGAATCTAACCCGGCTGGCTCCACGTTACTCGAGCTTTGGTCCTTTAAGTCCCTGAAATCCAATTTTACAAGTTTAAATTTGTTAAAAGTGTTTACATATGTATTAAGTCAAAAATTCCAAAATCAATCCTTAAATCCAACTTTTATTTGTCTAGCGCGCTAGGCCGAGTTAGCGCACTAAGGGATCTATCTAGCACGCTACTGTTCTTCAATTCGAAAAAAAGTTAAGAGCCCAGTCTGGTTAGCTTGCTAGCCAGCCTGGTTAGCGTGCTAACTGCTCACTGTGACAAAATTCTCAACTCGAGAATTTTTTCATAAACTCCCCAATTAGCTAACCAAGCCTCACAAAACGATTCTTCATTCAATGGTGACTCCAAAACATCATTTAAACCAACATAATAACACCAATTTGCTCAAGACCATCAAATTCATGAATCTACTAGTTTTTTTCCCAAATTCATCGAAACTTAAATTTCCATCAAAACTAGTGTAAGTTCTCATTTGAAATGTAAATATACTTGCAATTCATCAAGCCAGCATCAAAACCAATGACCAATCTTCAAATTCGAATTACACCCTAACCTACCAGTTTTAACTCATTTTTATGTGAATGAGGTGAAGGGGATGATTACTTTAAGTTTAATCCTCCAATTTGACTTCCAAATCCTGCTTTCCTACTCCTCAATCACCTCTTCAACTCTCTAGCAACTTAGAAATAAAAAATGATTTGGTTTGCATGTGTTCATCAACTCATCTTATATATTAAGATGGGATTTATTCCTAGTCATTGATCTCCATATTTTTATGTATCTCAAGACTCATCTAATGGCCTATTCTTGACACTTTTCCCACTTACTATCTTCAAATGACACCAACTAGCGACTCACTTGGTTCCTAGATGTGCCAAAACTTATCTCTAGATCAATCTTATGGTTTCCAATTTAATTAACCAAACTATAATCCTTTATTATTTAATCTAATTATTTATCTTAGGCCCATTATAATACATATGATTAGTGTTTTATTCAAAAATTTAGCTAAATTTGTGATCCCACTAATCCTCGACTACCCAACACCCGGTGCCTCGCGTTTTGGCACGTATTTCGAGGTAACTTCATAGCCTATTATACTAATTAAATCAACTTAGCCTATACTTACATTACCTATTATAATTGATTAATTAGTCATTTTAACGTGAGTTAGTCGAGTTTCCTAACGTACCCATTGCTCGCCTACCCAATACCCGCATTAACACACCTTACGAAGTGAATACCCGTCACATTGACTCATCCGATAACAATGTACACACATACTGTGTTACAATAATATAATGAATTTAAACATCACATATAAACGACTATCATCCACTAATAATATATTCCCTAAGTTTTCGTGTCTGAGTCAACCGATTTTTTCCCATGTAACGTTTGAATTACGACCATTAATCGTCGAGATTAACATTAATCCTAGTTTAATTAATTTGGGCAGTTACAACGGCAGTATAATACATCTACGTCGAGAGGGATTTAAGGTGTTTCCTTTACTTGAAATAGCGTCTGGAAGGGGTTCATCCATTAACCAAAGTTGGGGTTTAGTTAAAGTAAGCTTGTAAGTATATAAGTTTCCCGTCCTGTTTTTATCGATTACTGGTTGTTTTAGGTCGAGGTTATTTCAGATTATTCCATTATTTATTTATTGTTGCTTTATTTGTTAGCATGCTTTATTGGTATGTATTGTTACAATTATCTGTGTTGTTTTTGCTTGTTCTATGCCGCCTACATTTATAGGAATATGGCTTACTGTTGTCAGATGTTATATTCACATGTCTCATAGTTTACTAGTTTTATTTCATAAATATTGTGAAGACTTCTCTTGGGATTTTGCTTACAGGACTCATCACCGTATTTGTTAGATGATCGAGTGTAGATCCTTTGACGAGTAAAGGTAAAGGCAAGGAGGTATTGGGCGATTGCCTCTAAGATAGTGGCACCAGCTTGTGTTTGACTATAGTATGTATTTATTTACTTTTCGTTGGGTTTTGGGCTCTATAGAACACTGAATACATGTATATGGATCTTTAGTTGTACTTATTTCACCTTTGATATATGCATGGTATCTTTTTGCCAGGTTTACCATTAATTAAGATTGTTAAATATTGCATAATTTATTCACTTAAAGACTTACATTGTAAAATTGTATTAATAATTGGTAAACTAATTAAACGGCAAATTTAAATCGCTAATAATTATATGAAGATTAATTAGCTAGGTTAAAGTTTAATGTAAAACATGTAAGCAACCATTTAGATCGCGGGGCATCGTATATAAGCAAGCCACTGTGGGGCGAGGCTTGTTGACATGTGACGCGATATGGCGAGTCCCACGGCGGTCTCAAAGTTTCTTTTTGTTGGGTTTTGGGGTCTATACACACTTAGGGGTGTATTCAATTTGTCAAATCCATGGATTTCTTTAAAAGATGGATTTTCATGGATTTCATGAAATTTGATGGATTTAGAAATACTTGATCCAAATCTATTCGAATCTTATTGATAGGGGTGGGATTTGGTTATGTGTGTTTTTTTAATAGAAATCTACCAAAACCTATTAAAATCCACTCAAATCCTAATGTCTTTAAAAATTAAATATACAAAATTTTTAGAAATCCATTAAAATCCTAAAAATCCTAATTGAAATCCAAATTAAATACACCTCAATTTCAAAATCCTCCAACCTCTTTTAAAATCCTTCCAAATCATCCAATTGAACACACCCCTTAAACTCTGATTCGCAAATTGCCAATTTATCCATTTCACACTCATAAACCATTGCAACTTTTTGATCAAGTGATCAATTTTTCATTAGATTCAACATTTCAAAGCAAGATTTTAGTTTATTTAAGTGATTCTCACCTTAATTTATCACACATTCAACTTGAAATTTTGTGAGTTTTGAGAGTGTAGAGCCAACTAGGGCTTAAGCAAATGAAATTCAAATTGGAGCTTGGAGGAGTGTTCTAGAGGAGTCTTAGAATTTCAATCTTGAAAGATTAACTTTCAAGTAGCTAATCAATGAAAACCCTAAGTTTTTATTGAATATATTTCTGGTTTTTCATCGATTTTGGGATTTTTATTAGATTAGAAGTTAAATTTTAAATTTTTCTACTACAAACTAGTTTTGATGTCGAATGTTTTCAATTATAATACTAGTATGAGAGTGGTGTAACGATTTATTTATTACTATCAAATTTTTTTAGCACATGGTTAATGAATTGAATGTTGTACACAAACTAATTTGAGACTAAGTTTCAAAAAATTTTAGGGGTTTCATGTTCATCTGTCACATGATTTGAATTACTTACGAACGATTATTTTTATCAATAATATTTTATCAATGAGTTTCATATGAATTTCAAACTCTCGATTTATAAACAACTTTTTTCGATGAATATCTCCTTATTAGATAGATAAGTTGAACTTTACCGAACACCTTTCCAACAATTTGATTTTGAATGGTTTTACTGGTTCATTCTTTTACTTGTGCTTATCCAAATGGTTGGAAGTGGAAAGGGTAGAGGTTCAAAAGAGGAGAAAGGAAAGGGAAGTTAGTAGAGAAAATAAAGAATAAATCTAAAGTTTACAAAATCCAACCCATGTCAATTTCTTTTAACATACCTAGAATTAGACCACGAAGAGAACATACTCCGCCTTCATCATCTAGTTATAATATTGAGGACGATTATGTAGATGATGGGGAGGAAGTGTTAGAAGTAAAGAAGAGATGCCGACGGGGGTGAGAAATTATGTAGTTAGGAAGGAAAAATTTATTAATGAGAATGCCTTAACAAATTTAAGAATGATTTAGTGAAAGATATGAAGTTAATCCCGGAGAGGGGATTCAATGTAAAAAATGAATTGATATACAGGCCTAAGATCCTAGATATCATCGAGGTGAGAAACTAGAGATTGTTGACTAGGGACTATAAGCACTTAGACCTTAAGGATGTTCCTAGTGAGAAGCGTTATGATATTTTAGTGAGAGATTTTTACACAAACGCTTATGAAAGTGACAATAACAAAGTCACGAGTTCGATGAAGAATAGTGGATTCTTTTGATGTAAGAATAAATCAGTATTTTGGTTTACCCGAATTTCACCAAAAAAGAAATGATGAGTACCCTAATCCTGAATACGTAATTAAGTACCACTACCCCGCCGAGACAATTTGGGGAGGTTTAGAGGCAATCGATGATGATTGATTCATTTTATATGGAGGGGTACCTGAAGCACATAACTACCAAATATTTTTGTAAATCACTAAAACATGGTGTTATTTCATCAACGCTAGCTTACAGCCAAGCCTACAATATTATGAGATAGTGAACTACAAAGCCGCCTTACGTTACCACATTTTCATGAGGTTGGGATATTTAGATGTTGGAAAAATTATCTACGAGTCGATTAGGAGCGTCATCACCATAAAAAAGAACGATGGACTACATTTTCCTTTTATAATCACGGCTTTTTGTAGAGTAGATCAAATAAACATGGCAGCGCATCATACGGATGTTCTACAGTAGAAGATCATCACGAATGAAGTTATAAAGATATATGGAAAAATTTGTGTCTAATAAGAATTCGAATATGAGAGAGATGGCTGAGATAGCCAGAAGAGAGACAAAGCAGAGAAGAAAAACTAGAGATGACACAAGGAGAATTTTGGAAGAAATGTCAGAAGCTAGAAATGATCCGAATGTGAAGCAACCTACTAGGGACTATGATAGACTATACATGGAAGAGTCAGAGTTGTCTTTTAAGGGTACAATTATGCTCACTCAAAGCAAACTTTAAGGATTCAAGAACTGGTGTTCGAGAGAACCAGATGGCCTTAACAAGGAGCATTCACAGGATGAAGAGAACAATGTCTAGAAGACATAGACGACAAGGAGGCGTAGAGGTTCATGTACCATCTACACAGATGAGACTATTGATTAACAGTAGTCTTAAAGTTCCAATTTTCTAGGTCAGGACTAACACCCGTATGACCCCACTGCAAGTTACAGTTCCAGAGGATTGACCCAACTGAGGATGATGATGATGCGACTTTTGGAAGACGGCATTGATTTCATTATTCTATTTATCATCTTTCTCTCCGAGTGATATTGTGTGAGGTCTTCCATGTAAATTTGGTGATATACTTCGTGATTTTTGGTGAAATATTATTTTTGATTTATGATTGGTGATGTGAATTCATGTGCTACATTTGATAAAGTGCTTTGGTGATACATTTGATATACATTGGTGATGTTTATTCTAATTTTTATGCACTCTGTTTGACGAAATTTATTTATTGAGTTTATTCTTACATTGATTATCAAATTTATGATTATATCAATTCATTTATACTTCACATGGTATATTTGTTTTGTTGAAAACTCGACATAATTTTTAAACCTTGAGGACAAGGTTTGAAATGAGTTTGGGGGTATTTTAGGTGAAGCATGACAATGATAGCAATGAAAGCAAAGAAAGGAAAGAACCGTAGAAGATAAGTCAAGAATTAATGCAAAGTTCAAACTTTTGATTCTATATTCAAGTAAGTTGATGAGATTTTTCAAATTTCTTCCAAATTCAAGTATGAGTTTCATTTTACATTATTTTTCGTACGAAAAAAAATGATTATGAAAATGAATATATAATAGACTTTGAATGGAAGTGATATTTGTATTACCCAAGTGAGTTCTATGATAGAAGGAATCAATTTTTACACCCTTTGTGATTAACTTCACTAGTTGATGTATATACCAAATTGAATGCCTTGTGTTAGTCATGAGAATAGGTAGAAGATAGAAACAAAAATGCAAGATGAATAAGATAGATTTTTAAGAATCTTGTAATATAAAAGTTATTGATTAAATGTTTTATAGTATATATATAGAAAGCTATTATGCCATAATCGAAAGAAGAAATGGGTTAGAAACTAATGAAATTCTATAAATTAGAAATAATATTTTCTTCAACTTTAGTGGATAGTGAGAAGTGTTAACAAAAGTATACAAATATATAGAGAATCATATATATTCCATACTAGTGTTCGAGAGAACCAGATGGCCTTAACAAGGAGCATTCACAGGATGAAGAGAACAATGTCTAGAAGACATAGACGACAAGGAGGCGTAGAGGTTCATGTACCATCTACACAGATGAGACTATTGATTAACAGTAGTCTTAAAGTTCCAATTTTCTAGGTCAGGACTAACACCCGTATGACCCCACTGCAAGTTACAGTCCCAGAGGATTGACCCACTGAGGATGATGATGATGCAATTTTTGGAAGACGACATTGATTTCATTATTCTATTTATCATCTTTCTCTCCGAGTGATATTGTGTGAGGTCTTCCATGTAAATTTGGTGATATACTTCGTGATTTTTGGTGAAATATTATTTTTGATTTATGATTGGCGATGTGAATTCATGTGCTACATTTGATAAAGTGCTTTGGTGATACATTTGATATACATTGGTGACGTTTATTCTAATTTTTATGCACTCTGTTTGACGAAATTTATTTATTGAGTTTATTCTTACATTGATTATCCAATTTATGATTATATCAATTCATTTATACATCACATGGTATATTTGTTTTGTTGAAAACTCGACATAATTTTTAAACCTTGAGGACAAGGTTTGAAATGAGTTTGGGGGTATTTTAGGTGAAGCATGACAATGATAGCAATGAAAGCAAAGAAAGGAAAGAACCGTAGAAGATAAGTCAAGAATTAATGCAAAGTTCAAACTTTTGATTCTATATTCAAGTAAGTTGATGAGATTTTTCAAATTTCTTCCAAATTCAAGTATGAGTTTCATTTTACATTATTTTTCGTAGGAAAAAAATGATTATGAAAATGAATATATAATAGACTTTGAATGGAAGTGATATTTGTATTACCCAAGTGAGTTTTATGATAGAAGGAATCAATTTTTACACCCTTTGTGATTAACTTCACTAGTTGATGTATATACCAAATTGAATGCCTTGTGTTAGTCATGAGAATAGGTAGAAGATAGAAACAAAAATGCAAGATGAATAAGATAGATTTTTAAGAATCTTGTAATATAAAAGTTATTGATTAAATGTTTTATAGTATATATATAGAAAGCTATTATGCCATAATCGAAAGAAGAAATGGGTTAGAAACTAATGAAATTCTATAAATTAGAAATAATATTTTCTTCAACTTTAGTGGATAGTGAGAAGTGTTAACAAAAGTATACAAATATATAGAGAATCATATATATTCCATACTGGTGTTCGAGAGAACCAGATGGCCTTAACAAGGAGCATTCACAGGATGAAGAGAACAATGTCTAGAAGACATAGACGACAAGGAGGCGTAGAGGTTCATGTACCATCTACACAGATGAGACTATTGATTAACAGTAGTCTTAAAGTTCCAATTTTCTAGGTCGGGACTAACACCCGTATGACCCCACCGCAAGTTGAGCCCAGAGGATTGACCCACTGAAGATGATGATGATGCGATTTTTGGAAGACGACATTGATTTCATTATTCTATTTATCATCTTTCTCTCCGAGTGATATTGTGTGAGGTCTTCCATGTAAATTTGGTGATATACTTCGTGATTTTTGGTGAAATATTATTTTTGATTTATGATTGGCGATGTGAATTCATGTGCTACATTTGATAAAGTGCTTTGGTGATACATTTGATATACATTGGTGATGTTTATTCTAATTTTTATGCACTCTGTTTGACGAAATTTATTTATTGAGTTTATTCTTACATTGATTATCCAATTTATGATTATATCAATTCATTTATACTTCACATGGTATATTTGTTTTGTTGAAAACTCGACATAATTTTTAAACCTTGAGGACAAGGTTTGAAATGAGTTTGGGGGTATTTTAGGTGAAGCATGACAATGATAGCAATGAAAGCAAAGAAAGGAAAGAACCGTAGAAGATAAGTCAAGAATTAATGCAAAGTTCAAACTTTTGATTCTACATTCAAGTAAGTTGATGAGATTTTTCAAATTTCTTCCAAATTCAAGTACGAGTTTCATTTTACATTATTTTTCGTAGGAAAAAAATGATGATGAAAATGAATATATAATAGACTTTGAATGGAAGTGATATTTGTATTACCCAAGTGAGTTCTATGATAGAAGGAATCAATTTTTACACCCTTTGTGATTAACTTCACTAGTTGATGTAAATACCAAATTGAATGCCTTGTGTTAGTCATGAGAATAGGTAGAAGATAGAAACAAAAATGCAAGATGAATAAGATAGATTTTTAAGAATCTTGTAATATAAAAGTTATTGATTAAGTGTTTTATAGTATATATATAGAAAGCATTATGCCATAATTGAAAGAAGAAATGGGTTAGAAACTATTGAAATTCTATAAATTAGAAATAATATTTTCTTCAACTTTAGTGGATAGTGAGAAGTGTTAACAAAGGTTTACAAATATATAGAGAATCATATATATTCCATAGGGAATGGAGCAGGAAATCTATAGTGGGAGAAATATGGAAATGTCAATAGGAAATAGAGCAGTGAATCAAAAAACCAAAAGCAAAAGAAATGTATAATAAAGAAATAATTAAGATGGAGTAGAAAAGAATGAGAGATGAAAAAATGGATGTTCTTAAACTCTTCAAAGAAAGAATTTAGCTCGAGTGCTTGAAACTAGAGTTAATTGAAGTATTTCTTAATCTAACACGTTTTAAAGAATGTATTTATAGGTATCTTGGTAAAATTCCTAGTGATTTTGATTTTGATGCTATTATGAAGTATTTTCTAAAATTAAGATTAATCTAGTGTTTTTTGTGTTTTGAGATTCTATACTAGTCATCGTAAGCTTGATGCTTGTCAATGGAAATAGAGAAAACCTACATTATGTACTGGCCTTAGTATTAAACTTTAAGTTCTAAAAGGGTGTTGTATTAGGTGGTTAAGCTATGATTAGATGATGTTTTGTTTTATCTAAATCATTTTATTCTATCATAACTTTTATTTACTAGTAGGTAATATGTTTCCATTTGAAAATCACATCTATTTTAAATTTTCTATTATTTGAAGTTAAGACGAACTACAATGAAATCAGTTTATAAAGAAAGAAAAGAGAATATAATTAAAAGTATTCCTTTATTCGGGACAGCAAAGTGTTGAGTTTAGGAGTATTTGACAAGTTAATAATTAAACATATTTTATAGTATAATTTAGGTTGATTTTAGATATAAATGATGATATTACACTAGGTATTCTCTTGTTTTGTGATTTCAAGATTTAATTAGGAAAATGAAGAAATTGAAGAAAAATAGAAAGAGAAAAATAGTCAACTATAGAAGAAGTTCGGCGATTAGCTAACGATGCAGGAATGCATTAGGAATTGCCACTAAAATTGGCAGCAGAAATTAACAAGCAGCGAATTGAAAAATCTAATAGAAATCGCCGGCTAAATCGATGGAGTATAGAGACCAATCTTCATTGATTAACTTAGCGATTTGTGATCATTATGGAATCGGTGACAAATCGCTAAGGTCAGTTACAGGTTTTTTTAGATTAATATGAAGGATTTGGGTTTATCTATGATATGTCTACTTAGGAAACTATAAAAAGGGCCTTAGGGCTTCAAAATTAATATCTCTCTCAAAGCCCTCTATTAGTTATAAGTTTATTTTTATTGAGTTTATGTTGGAAGCTACATTGGAGCTTTGATTTATTTAAGAGGTAATTATTTATTAATTATGTCTTTCAATTATATTAATGTGTTATTTATTTTCGTTATGAGTGTGTAGTTTATCAATCTAAACAAATCCTAGATATGTATATACTTTGGATTGTTATATAGTTATAATTAAGGAATCATGAACTTAATGCTTTATATCTATTCATACCGGTCAATCTCGATTTTAATAAGTTGTTTTTGCGTATTACAACTAATGAAGATTAATATTGCATGCATAGTTGCAAATATGTATTATGGTATTATGAATTTGAATCTATGTTTGTGATTATCGACAACAATTATAGTAGTAACTAGGATTAATCTATAGTGCAAATTTCCCAAGTGAATGTTCTAGGTGATTGTGTTCTATGTTATTTATTAATTAGCATATTCGGATTAATATTTGATTTAGATTAGGCATGATTTTCATTGAGTATTAATGTTATCGTATTTTTGTTTTATTGCGTTTTATCCAATATGTAGATTTATAATGATAAGGATATGGCTTATTTTCCATTGAATATAGGAGAATCGATGGCTAGCTAAAGGATATCGGTCTATTATGAATTAGGATTTAATGATTACAAGATTCCATGTGATATAATTACAAGTATGTTATGAAGTGATGTTATATTCTAGTGTTTGAATGCAATCTAAGTATATTACGTTGTTTAGTGGGGTTTGTTTAGATGTTTGTTTAGATATTTGCATTATATTGAATTTGAGTTTTGTTTAATTTTGGTTGCATTGAATTGTTTGAATAAGTTTAGTTTGTTAGGTTGATTGAGTTAGTAGCTATAGTTTTCATTTATTTTATATTTTAATTACCATTTAATTAGAATAACTAAATTAAGAAAAACAAGAAAAAAAATCTTTCCATATTAGTTTGCGAAATCCATGTGGAAACGATATATCATTTACCACTACTACAAATAATAAGAAAACACGAGAAACTATGATACACACTCGACACGTGTCACTGGTAAATTCAAGTCAGAGGACTAAATAATATACCTATCATAAGTAACATCTATGACTCAATTCATGTGGCGTTCTCATAGCGAGTCGATCCAGTATCTTATTCCCTAACAAATACTAATGATTTTGATTCGTATCCTTATACGCATGATCATCACATGTACATCAGTCAAGACTCACCGTAGTCTTAATTCATTATAGTTCCCATAATAATTACCGACTAGCGGCATTTAGGATGTTTCAGTAAATATCCATGGATCATATTATAATGTAAAAATGCAAGCCAATTATAATTATGAATATCAAAATGAAATCTTCTATTTTATTAACCAAAATAGTGATAGAAATAACGTTCATAAGATTGACCTAGAGCACATGCCCTAACAACTTTATGGCAAACTAGAATTATCACTTTGGTAAGGAGCCAAACATCTACTTTCAATTATGGAAGAGATGTAAAATAGCTATGAAGGGGCATTTTCAATCTTAACACAATATATCTACGGCTGATCTTAGTCTCAGAAAATATAATTTTTGAGCTTGTGACTTGGAATGTAGTAGTTACTGGAAGAAACATGTTGTGTTTTGTAAGTTCTATGGTATCGATAATTATCAAGCTATAAATGTTTAGGTGTTTTTCTTTAAAGCTTGTATGTTTAATTTCGTCATCAACTGATGTGATGGACAGGAGTTAAAGATACAAGTTAATTAGAGCATGAAATAGTTAGAACCACATATAAAGGTATTAGCATACTAGTCAGTATACAACTACAACTTAATTAAGTGGAAAGGATATATATAGACAAGCATCATAGGTTGTTGACATATTTGGAAAATGTATATATTCTTTCGAATCTCTCACCTATGAAAGGGCGGTGTAGATTCGAAATTTTTTTACGTTAAGGAAAGCTTGAGAATTATTATATACATGTTAGAGCTATTTCCTAAATTAATTGGAGTGTACAATATCTTCCAAGTCTTTATGTTATATTAGACAGACCAATTCATGTCCAATGTTCACTAAAACAAAATTGATTTGAAGGAAGATTTATTGTTTGTGGAATTAACTTTGAGAATTCTGTCATAGAGGACCAATAGTGCGCTACCTGGAATGGTTAGCACGCTAATCGTTCTGGGTTTCTTATTGTTCTTTGGGATGAAGAACAGTAACATGCTACATCATTCATCTAGCGCGCTACACAAAGCCTATAATGCTAACTGCAGATTAAAAATGAAAATTAAATGTTGTTTCGGCAGTTTTCCACTTAATATACATCTAAGCACTAGGAAATAACCTAAACTAATAAAATTGGACTTCAGGGACTAGGAGACTATAGCTCGATGTCGGGAAGCTTGACGAGTCGGGTACAGGAGTCCAAGGAGGTCGAGAGAGTTTTGAGGTTTGTAAAACCCACAAGAACGTCACTCGAGTATTTATTTACTTTCATTATTGTGTTACTCTATTTCTTGGTTCTATTTCCTATTTACTCAATTATCTATATATGCGTCATTGTGGGGACGGTTGGTTGAGTTTACTCCCACTGGATATTTTGTTGTGTGTCTATGTATTCTGACCATAACATGTGTATCAGGAGTTCTCGGTGGATAATGACCCGAGCTACTTTGTCGATACATGTGTCGATGCATCGTGGGTCTACGCCAACCACCAAGAGGAACCAGGTGATGGGCTAGTTGGGTGCACCCACTAGTGGGATCTTGGGAAAGCATCTTAAGTATGGTCTAGTCTGACTGGAATAAGCACATATGTTGCGCTTTATTGTTATTTACGCATGCAATCATCCATTTACAGTTGTCTGTTTACATTACGCATGTTTATTTAACAGTGTTTCTTGAAATTCCTTTACTTTATCGTATGAATGCTCAGTGAATTTCCTTGGGATTTTACTTACCGGACTCGTCATCTGTTTTGTTGTGATAGTTGAGTACAGATCCTTCTACGAGTAAGGGCAAGGGGATCTTTGGCAACTATCTCTAAGCTCACCCTCTGTTCGGCATACTACTCGTAGGTGTTTATTTTGTCATTTCGCTTTATATATGTTTTTGGGTTTATAGGAGACTAGTAAGATAGGTGTACTTGTATATATTCTCTTTCGTCGCCTTATATATATAGTGTACTATTCCAAGTTTTCCACAATATGAGTTATGCTCTATAAAACTTTGGAGTTAATGAAAATACATGTTAATGTTACTTTAAGACTTCTGCAGTAAAATACTAAATTTCTAATCGCAACTCTGTAATACACAAACCACTAGCATGGTTAGGACTTACATAAGCTACAAATAGTTGAACATATGAACCAAGTTAGTAATACATATGTGGACACGATTATTGAGACATAAGACGAGCAGGTGCCAAACATATGTAGTTGGCCGAGCTGGAAAGGAGTACACGGAGACACGTCACCTCGGGGCGACGGGGCCGCCATACAGGGTGGGGATCGTAATTATCGTCCCCGTCCCTACGGGGTGCGGGATGGGGATTTATTCCCGCAAATTTCCCGCGGGGCGAACTTTGCCGCCCCACCCTGCAAGGATCCTCGCGGGGCTGAAAATCCCCGCGGTGCCCCATTACTTTTGTAAAAAATATCTATTTTGATCTTCATTCCTTGGTCATTTTGGCGCTTAAGTACTACTTTCTCAATTGTCTTAAGAAACTATTTTTCTCAAATTGAATGATTAATGTAGACTTATTTTGTTGATTAAGTTACAAGTTATCATACTTAATTAAATATATAAAATTTCCAAATCTAGTATGGCAAATATAATTCAATGATGTTCTTAATATAATTTTATATATATTTATCATATAATATATATATTATAGAATTAATTTAATAGAAAAAACAAATTTTATTGTTGGAGATCTTGAGTTTCGTTCTATATATTACATATGTTTTAAGCAAAAAAGTTAAATATTTTTTTTGTAAAAACGTAAAAAATGAATAATTCTATGCAAGGGATGTGGGGCGAAAATCCTCGCGAGGCGAGAACAATTACCGTACCCGCCTTGCCCCTAATGGTGGAGCAAGATTTTGCCCCGTGCGCTGCCCCGCGGGGAGCAAAAGCGAGGATTCCTTGCCCCACCAGGGAGGGACACCACGGGGAACGGGGACTCCACGCCCCACTTGCAACCCTAGTACTAGGACTAGTATAGCATCGAAATTGACCAAAATAAACTTATGCTTATGTATATTTACCTAGGAGTGCCCTAGGAGGCTCGGAAGGGTTAACGAGACTAGGAAACACTAATCGAGGTAAGTATGGATTTGTTTGATTATCAATAATGTCTGGATATGTAGTATATGTACTTCATATAGTTTATTTACTTGAATGGGGTGTTATGTACATAGTAATGTGATTTAAAAAAAAAAAAAAAAAAAGGAAAACGGTGTATTGTGTGATCGGCGAGAATAATTCTTGGAGTTGAGGATAAGTTGTATAGGAGATGGGTTTGGTTTCCGACCTATATATTAATTCCTACTTAGCTAGATAGGTTGCGTGGATTACACATTCACTAGAAGGTTTAAGAGAAAAACATTTGGATAGTGATAAGAGGTAAGGCAATACATACACGCCAACGTGTTGGTTAGGTTATGGCATCACTGTAACTGATAGGTAATCGACTCTAGTTTTATAAAATGAGAGTGAATCACAGTGTAATAGCTAATGACCGAATAACTTGCATTCATTTATATATTGATTTATATGTTTTCCATATTCCTAATAGGTATGACTGGTTCTTATTGCTATTGCATTTCTTTCTTGAATATTATATGGATTAATGATGATTATGTTAAATTCTAACTTACTGAGCAAGTTGGAGCGCTCACTCAAATTAGCATTTCAGGTTCATAGCCTAGCACTTCGGCTAAGAGAAAATATACGGCTTAGGAGTTATTTGGTCTTTCTTTGATGTAATATTGATCCCTTTTTTGTATATTATTTACTATTTAAAGCGCAATTTTGTAATATCACAGGGTTGGAAAGTTTTGAGTACTCGATGTTGATTCTGGTTTAATTTGATTTTATATATCATGTACAATATCAAAAAAGTTTTAATTTTTCATTGTATTTATCCTTTATTCTATTTCATTGTAATATCACATGAGGTGATGTTGTTGGCTCTAATTTAGTCTAGCTGGTGTACCAAATCTTAATTAAGGTTTTAAGTCGAGTATCACCCTAATCGAGATAGGAGATCCTACATTGAACCTGCACGATCAAGTCCCACTCTTTAAATTTAGGTGATGTCCTACCGAGGCTCACGAGCGTAACAAAAAAATCACGAAATCAAGAAGATCTTGCATCATTGTGCTTTGGGCAACTTGTTCTTTGAGAATTCGTCGACGTTATGCACCAACAAACTCTATAAATTGATGCCCTAAACACTAACAGCGGCACAACAACCCAATTAGATCAACCAAAAGCACTCAAAAATCCATAAATCAAATGGAAAACAGAGGGAGAACACAATTACTCAATGAATGAAGGTAGTTTTTGATGGTTTAGCCAGGATGGATGGGATTGGTGGCGCGAGAAGAGAGTGGTAAGTTTTTTTTCAAAATGGAGTACGTTTGGCAAAAATTGGGTTCCATTTGGTCGAGGGTTTATAGCGGAGGTTCTGTCATTTCACGCCGGGATCAGAACATTTTTAGAAAGCAGTGTATGTCAGCAAAAAGTGAAGTTCATTTAACCACTCCCAAAAACAATTACCAATCCAATGGTGTAGAAAATAGTACCCTCTGAGACGAAGGTTTTTCTGGTTGGGAAAGAATAAAATGTTCCACAGCAAACATATTAATGTCATCTGATGACAAAATAAGCTTCTATCATGTAATTGACTTCCAATTGAATGAGCCACAAATGCTGGAGCAATGGCCAAAAACAGTATTAGTTAACATCGAACCGGCAAATCTTTCAACTTAGTATGAAATTGGCAGTGTGCTTCTATCTAAACCTTCTCCATGAAGTGAGTTTCATCTCTTACCTGCCAACTGAAATATTGGAAAACCTCACTGGAAGAGCCAGCAAAAACACAACAAAGCTCGTCAGAAACTATGTTAATCATCACTGAGTTGAGCTTTCCAAACAAGAATTTGTCGTTCATTAGGATGCACATTTTGATGTCAAAGCCTTCTCATGTACAGCCATAAGTTTAGGTAGGAGTTCAGAGACCACCTTCTGCAAAGAGACATGGCTCACGCAGGCATTCTTTCCATTGACGATTGTTCTTGCAAGAACCAGAATTTCAGATGTGTCCATATTTTCATCAATATAAACACTCGGTGAACTATCTTCATTGAGGCTCGAGTTCTTTAGAATCTCGATAACTTTTTCCAAGCTAGCAACATTCCTACCGGCACCTGAGCCCATTGCAGTGGCAGCACCAACTGCATTTGCAAGTGCCAATACATTGATTGCGGGCACATTGTGTAAAAACCCAAAAACAATAGCGGCCACAAAGCTATCTCCGCACCCAACAGTGTCAACCACATTCACCTGGTGGAAAATCAAAATGGCAATTACCTAAACCTTCAAACTCAAGGAATCTGTGCAATCAAAAGCTGCCTCAAAGTAAGAGAAATAGGCATAAGCATATTTTGTGAATAGATTGGAGAAAAAAAAAAAAAAAAACTTTATTTTTTTTACGTAAGCACATGAAATACTTCACAGAAAGGCAAAAGACAGACTTATATCGCATTGGAAAAACAAGTTACCTTGAAAGCAGGGGCGTATGAAACACTAGAAGAAGTTATCAGGAATGAACCCTTAGATCCCATTTTAACAATGACCCATTTTGTACACACCCCTTCCTTGAGCAACTTCCGGCCAGCCAGAATTGGGTTTCCAACTCCAGTTAAAGATTCAGCCTGAAAATTCATGTACACTCGTTGAATAGTGAAAGGAAGGATAATTAAGAAAACTGTATGAATAACAATCCAAAAAGATAAGCGCACATACAACATAGCCTCAATTCCAAATTAATTGGGTCGGCTACGTGGATCAAACTCTTCCATTGTTCTCGATTTAATAAGCGCACACACATGAAAGAAAAACGTTTGACATGTACATTCACAAACAAAAGCTCGAAATACCCAAGCAAAAGGAATTTTTCATAGAACTAGGTTCCAATCAGCAAAATAAATGAATGAAAAATAATCCAAGCATTTATTGTAAAAGTCAAAAAACAACAACATAGCTTCAGTCACAAATTAATTGGGGTCGGCTACATAGATCAAACTTTTCCATTGTGCTCGATTAAGTGCAATTGATGGTGAGCTTTCCAGACCATTCAAATCCCTCCTAATTAATGCATTCCATGTTAACTTTAGTCTACCCCTACCTCGTCGAATTTCTACAATTGCTATTGAGTCAAATTTACTAATGAGAACATTTGTAGGCTGTCTTTGCAGGTGACCAAACCACCGCCCTTCCCTAATCTTTGTACCAATTGTTGCTACTCCTACTTGTCTTTCAATTTATATATTTCTTATTTTATCTTTACGAGTTTACCACACATCCACCTAAGCTTCCTCATTTCTGTTATGTTCATTTTATGTAATTGTTGTTGTTTTACCGCCCAACATTCACTTCCATAAAGCATAGCTGACCTAATTGCGGTCCTATAAAATTTTCCTTTTCCTTTTAACTTAGTAGGAACATTTCGATCACAAATCACCCCTCTTGCACTCCGCCATTTCTTCCATCCAGCTTGAATTCTATGTGTGACATCATTCTCACTATTACCATCATTTTGTATGATTGATCTTAGGTATCTAAAGTGGTTCACCTTAGGAACTTCTACTTCCCCTAATTTTACCACTCCATTTTCTCAATGTCTAGTATTTCTAAACTCACAGTGCATGTATTCGGTCTTCGTCCTACTCAACTTAAAGCCTTTAGATTCTAATGTATTCCTCCATAATTCTAATTTCCTATTCACTCCATCTTTTTGTCTCATCCACTAAGACAATATCATCTGCAAATAACATACACCATGGTATATCCTCTTGTAGATGTCTAGTTAGCTCAACCATAACTAAAGTAAATAGATATGGGCTTAAAGCCGATTCTTGATATAGTCCTATCGTAATGGAAAATTCTTTTGTATCTCCTCCAAATGTCTTTATACTCGTTACTACTCTATCATACATATCCTTAATAATGTCTATTACTCTATTGTAACAGTCTTTGTAATTAAAATAAAATTTCAAGAATGCAGTGTTAGGGATTAAATACCATGAAAGCTTATATATTACCTTTATAGACTATGGGAATGAGGAAGAGAAGAAAGCTTAGGACCATTGAACAACAGCATTTGATAAAACTAGAGTTATGAATGTAATAGTAGAAGTACTGAGTTCACATCACATATCAACAGAAGAATTACATACCGGTAGCTTTGCTACATGAAGTTGTAGATTAAGTAATAGCAGGTTGCTCAAGTAGTGAAATCGAAAGATACTTGAAGGTTCAAGATCCAGCTGTGGCAGCTTAGATCTGATTTCTGAATTTGACCGAAACAGATGCAGATAAGATTTTTTTTATGGGTGTGTTTTTCATATATTATTATTTTCAATTAGAAGTCAGTTCTTTGATTCTAAGATTGTGTACCAGGTTGCACATTCCTAAAATCATGTTCTCAAGAGCTGCACGTATTCTTGAACTTAAAGATGACAAGAAATTATTCCTTCAACTTGGCATGAAAACTCTTCTAGAATTCAAGGAATTTCATTTCTACTAGGCTGTTACCAAAAAAACCCTTTCAACATATGCAAAGTCAACAAGATCACTTCAAACCCAAGTCTGGGTACTGGAGAACTCCTAAAAGCTAAACTTCCTTACCGCAAAGCCCCAGATTGTCAAGACATTTTTGAAGGAAAATGGGATGATTAGTCGTCTAATAGGTTATCCTCAACTTTGCTGATCTATGTGATGAGAAGGGCTTCATGATTATGCGCCATGTTTGTAGAACTTTCCCTCACATAATTTTATCAACAGTCGAGGACATTTGGGAAGCTGTTAGGCAAACTTACATAATGAAGGATAAGAATTCATGAGGGAGAAAACAAAGCATTATATATTGAATTATAATGTTATGAAAGGTAGGTGGAATTAGATTATTATCAAACCTTCAATAAGAAGTGTAACTTAGGTCGCAGCCAACTCGGAACACTATTTGGAAAGAGAACTTTTGAATTTCTTGCAGGGAACAATAGAAAAACGACCCAATCCATATTACTAGAGGTCTTGTCAACTATAAATTATTTAGGCTGAAATAAGGAAGGGCTGTGATGCTTGATACAATTAACTCGAAAGGCTCTGCCAAGATGACCGTTTGTAAAGCTCGCAAGTCTCTATTGAGGCACTAAATGCTGCTGCAATAAATACAAAGAATGAACTAGATCATATTCCAAAGAAATTTGGTGCATCTATCGCAAAAAACTCACAACAGCCCATAGACGCTTGCTAGAACCTCTAACAAAAGCCCCCAAAGAGTAGGACACTCTAGTGGATTCATGGTGTTTCAGCAGTATAGATGGCCCACATTGTCAACTTTGACATTCAACATGTACAAACCAATTCTGATAGTGAAAACATCAATGAGAAGAGATTGAACTAAGAAGCCTTCTCACAATAGCATTGACAAATCAGCAAGCCACGTTCTTTGGCTCAGAATGATATAATCCCTTGCTCTTACAGAACAAGTGCCTCATATTTCATTAACTATAGTCTTAAGCAAATATTTCCTCTACTATTCAAGCATCTTGATGTTGAGAGTTTCCTTGTGTAATACAGTACTACAGTACTTATGATGTGAGCTTTTAAGAGGGTAGACTAAGAGTGAATAGCTTTAAGTTTTTAGGCTCCACTAGAGTAGTCTTTGAGTTTAAGAGCATTTAAAATGTTTTTTTAAAATAAAAAATAGGTTAAATGGACACGACCAATTTTATTCACATGTTTAGCAACCCCTGTCGAAACACTCAATCAATAAGAATATCGTCTAATTGGGACTGATTTGCAATTTTTCATCAATACGGATCTGTAAGAACATGGTACTATAATTCCACATATTTCCCCGAATTATTTAGTTTTATTCAAACACCGAATACAAAATATACATGCAAATGAATTTTACAAGTTTTCATACCCAAGGGGAAAGAAAACATAACTTGCAAATTTGATGCTAACTTGAAAGGAAATGATGTGACAACTGATGTTATTTTTCAAAAGATGCTCCTACTTAATGGAAGCACGTTAGATATTGCAAAATCAGGAAATAGTGTCAAGTATGATGACTAAATTTGATAGGACTCAATTCAGACAACTCACAACTTGATTGAAAGAACTAAAGATTAACAAATTTACTGATCAAAAGATGGAAAAAACTGAAATATAGAGAGAGATGTAACAAAACCAAATATGCAATACGCATTTGAGAAGCCTATTAGCTCTCCAATCTGTACCAAGAGATTCTCAACAAATTCTTCACACCCTTCACAAATGTTTAGCTATTTAGATATTTTGGAGAACATACAAGAACTTCATGCAACAAAAGTGCTATTATGAGGATCAAAAGAACTGATTTTGAGAGCATCAAAAGTATAAAAATTGAACTTAGAAAACCTTGCATCATGTATAGAAAGAGAAAATACAATAACTATTTTAAACAATATGCTTCGTTAATGAGCTTTGACAAAACTAGTCTTGCAAGCACTTAGAAGGACTTCTTTCTACTTCTCCTTAGTGTCAAGAATTTGTAAAAATTTCATAACATCAAATTAGTCTTCCCCGAATAACTTCTGGATTTTAAGTGACCAAAGTCATTAACAAAGTTGAATTTTCAAACCTACATCTATGACAAAAAAAAAGATATCTGAAGATTCAGGATTCAACTGTGACAGCCTGGTAGAACTGATTCTTGAATCAGGTAGTAACAACCTATAATTTTTTTTTTCTTTTAATACTTTCAGTTAAAAGATACTTGGTATTTGCTATTGTTTAGAAATTATATGTCATTTCCTTGATTGCAGGATGGGTGTGCCATGCATTTCAGTAATTCAATGCAACATATATTTCAAACCTCATCAAAGGCTAATAATCAAGAAATATTAAATTATAGAATAAAAATAATCTATAATTTCAAAGACATGCCGGTTTCCATAAACAGTCGAACCAAGAAATGAAGTAAAACTTCATAAAATACGTCTCAGCCCTCCCCAAGTGGACTCCTTTTCAAGAATTCTAAAACCAAACATCAGTTAAGTCAAGACTAGCTAGGAGCTCACATACATCACCCTTCAATGCTTTTCTTTTCCTGTTGTAAAATGTCAATTACTCAATGATGTTGATTATGAGCCCCCAAACAGGACGACACTAATTGTGTTTTTCTGATGTATTATGACCAACATAAATAAAACATTATATGTGCCCACTACATTGAATCTGGCCAAAAAATAGCAGTAGATGAACAAACTCAGACACAATGCCATCACCAGAATCCTTTTTTTTATTCGAAGATGCTAGGGTGACCCACTTTGGACGCACGAAATGGACATACACTTTTTGGTGTCACTAGGTACACATTGATTGGTGTGCGCACAAAAATCGATGCACAAATCAAGGGGCACCAACGAGTGTGTGTCCATATGGTACGTCCAAAGTGGTCATCCAATCGTTTTCCTTTTTTCTGTTTCTATTTTTTATTTTTTTCATTGTTGCTTATGACGTTACGGAGATAACGAATGATCTTCAGACTACGGTGTTCAACTTTAAGTGCAATGCACTTTTCATCATAATTTAAGATCAATACTGAGAACTAACCTCGTCTGAAGTTAGAAGAAGAACATCACTCATTTTCAAGTACTGGTCAAGGGCTCTACGTTGTTCAGTAGTTCCTGAAGATAAGGTCTTTCCTCGTGGTCCAGGATCAAAAAATATGGATGTCCCTACTTCTATAGAATACTCCAGAGCAGATGCAAGTAACACAGGTGAAAGTTCATCGAAGGAATAACCATTGCAGAACAGAACCTTGGACCTCCTGATCGCCATCTTTACTTCCTTAGAGAGCTTGCTTAGCCAACTGAATGCGGGATCATCACTGAAATCAGCTCGACTGAAACATAATATTGATTGTTAGATGTCAAACCTCAAGTAACAAAAAGCAGAAACCTACAGAAAAATAAATACTTGCTGCCATACATATAACACCAAATTTAATCACAAAGCTGAACCTTAGCATCAATTGCTTAACCTGCAGAAGCCGTGTCTTTGTAAAGGATCAACCAAAACCCAGCATATAAGTGTTTCATAGGCAGAAATGTCGATACTAGAGTCAGTTTGTCCACTCATCCCAACCATCCCAATGCCCTCATCATTAAGCACATCAAGAAGGAAATGCCCATATATTTCGTCACCTACATGACCGACTGTAAGACAACAAAGGCCCAGCCTGGCTGCAGCAATAGCTACGTTACAGTTCCCACCAGCTTCCCAATATTTCTAATTGCACAAGCAAATTCCATCTTAATCAACTGGTATCAAAATCATAAAAATATATAATAAGATAGAAAACAGAAAAATAACTGATAATGCACAAGAACCCAGATCTCAAAAACATATATTGGCAAGGTAGAATGGCTAAAAATATGAAGCACGTGTCAAATCTAAAATCACAAGAGAGGAAAATAGTTCAAAGATTTCCCATCATACACACAGAATATCTAATGGGAGTTGGTAGCCTCCTTTGTTGCATGCTCAAACTACAAATCCCCACATGAGCCATGGTAATATTGCAACGATCAAAAGATTAATTGATCATGTTAGGTGGACAGTGGACTTAAAACCAGGACATCATCTAATGGACCTTAGATTTTTTCCTCTGTTGCACACTCAAACTACAAATCCCCATGTGAGCCATGGTAGTATTGCAACGATCAAAAGATTAATTGATGATGGTAGACAGTCAGTGGACTTAAAATCTGGAAACTCATTGACCTTAAATTTGTGAGAAAGCATGATAGACTCACTGACTCAACAAACAAACCACACACTGAGCCTTAGCTACTCCATGAACAGTCTCTCGCCTAATAGTTGCACTTACTACTCACACCCATCTAACTCTCTCTACGCCACACGATATTCACATACCAACACGGACTCACTGACTCAACAAACACACCACACGTTGAGCCTCAGTTACTCCTTCGAGAGACCCATGTGAACATGGGCAGCTCTGATAGAGTGTTCCTCAACTTCTTCCCATAATGTCTTGATGATGGGAAGTGGGCTTGGGCCCCTGAGTCCCTACCAAATGACTACATGTTATTGACATTTTTTTTGTACTTGCACGCTTAGTTTTCAAATCCTTAAAAGCTTGAAATCATGGAGTTTTTTATTCATACCCTCCAGATGAAAGGTTAGCACAACCGCAGTTAGTTTGTTGAGAGCAACGATATTCATTACATCAGTTTTCTACCTATTATACTAGTATTTGACATGTATTCATTAATAAATTGAAACTCAGCTTGTAATACCGCTACTGATCAGGGATTTTGCAATAACGAGCAAGGATTGCCTATTTACTTAATACGCTCATCTATAGTTTTAAATACCTTTCATTCGCTTAATGCTAGGGGGTCCTTGGATATTTTTGACAACCATGTTATTTGCTTATGATATTGACGATGTGGTATGGTGCGACAAGCCTGTAATGTAAGACTCTACATTCGATATGTGATAACTAAATTAGATAGTCATGGCCCAGAATGTGTGCTTCATGAATGCTTTTATTAAAGGAATTATATGGCTGGTATTACTGAGTAAACATAGGCCACTGATATTTGTAACGTACTACGAGAAAAAGTGACCGGGAATACACGATCAAGGACAGGTGGGGGCTGCTGATGAGAAGAGAATGATTAAGTTAGTTTGGGCAGGAAATGAGTGAGGCTAAATACTGTAAAAAGAGAATTGGGAGTTAGCTTGTAATTGGTGAGTTGAGTGACTGAGTTGGAGATATCAGGCCTCTCCAAATGCCTTGGCCCCTTTTGTAATCCTGTTCCAATTATCAACAAAATCTTTTTGTTTCTTGTTGATCTCACTGTTCTATTGAATTGCGATCGATCTTTCATTGAATTTGCACCCGATTTAAGTTGAATCCCATCAGTAAAGTATAAAGAAAACAAAAATGATCACTTTGGTACACAAACAAAACACTCCTCATACTAGAACAAACACTTCTCCCTGCCCTCCTAACCTCTATACATTTATCAGCGATTCGCACAAGGGATGGTGAAATTTTGGAACGTTTCTCGGCGATATGCAAAGGAAATATGGAGGAGATGGAATGAGTTTTCTTTGAACAAAATTAGAAGACAACTTTCTCTATCACATTTGATTGTGCAAAACGATGTTTTGCTTTCCAGCAAAGATAGTGATGCAAGAATTTGTGCAGTGATGACCACAACGAGGCATTTTTTTTTTAAGGAACAACTTGGCATATTTCGATGGAACGGAGGAAGGTATTTAGAGATAAAGAGTTTAATAGTTTACATGTGTTGGAATCTACATGGTTTCCTTAATGTTTTAGGATTTTTTCCTATGTTACCAGGACTTGGGTACGGGAATCGGGTGCTGGTGTGTGTCTAGAGGTCAGACTAGTTATTTTTTTAATTTTTAAGACACGGGAAGTCAGCCATAAGTGTCCAAAATCTTGAACACAGTTAATTAGTCACATCATATACAATATGTGTGTGTGTGTGTGTGTGTGTGTGGGGGGGGGGGGGGGGGGTGCCCAAATATATCCATGCTATGGGAACCCCTCAGAATGTGTTGTGCATTAAATGCTTTGTGCATTTACGATTCATAGATTAATGAGTTGAATTTCTTTCAACATTAGGAAAAGGGTTTCTAGTTATTTTTGTTTCATGCATGTATTATAATTTCCTTCATATTTATCAAAATATGGCAGTAATTCAAGATTCACCGTATCATATAATTTTCTGAAACTAACATGTCCTAATATATGATGTCATAAAAATGAAGGGAACTCAACAAGATACGAAGAAACTATATTCTTATTAAATAAAGAGATTATATTGAGCTTAAACATGCCCTCATAAGCATAACCCCTCCCCACATACACGCCTCCCTTGGAGAGTACAAATTTGTCAGCCTCAAACACAAGCCTAAAACCAAACTTATTCAAAAGACTACTCGACACCATATTTTTCCTCACTTCTGGTGCATAATACGCATTAGTGAGTGTTACAATTTAACTAGAAGTGAACTTCAGGTCAACAATACCTATGCCTTTGACAGGAATAGTAGCATCATTACCCACGTACAAGACAGTATTTTCATCTACTGTCTCCATGGTCTTGAAGAACCTCTTGTTCTTACAAACATGTCCAGTAGCACCAAAATCAACCCCCCAAGCCATGTCATTTTCAACGACGTTGATTTCAGAAATCATAGCAATGAGATCATCATTGTTGATTCTTGCATTCTTCGCAGCACTTGAGGAAGCATTATGTTTCCCTTGCTTCCTCTTCTAATGATGACAATCGGACTTGAAGTGGTCATCTTTCCCGCAGAACAAACAAGTGAATTTCTGCTTCTTTTAATTCTGGTTTTGGTTGTTCGATTTTCCCGAACCAACAGGCTTCTTGAAACCACCAAGCTTGTTAGGCATGTTCAGTAAGGGCTTTTTGAACTTTACCGTTTCCACCACATGCACCTTTGAAATTTCCTAAGCATTCTGCTCTTTTTTATTTTCCTGCATGCGACAATCCTTTTCTACACGAAGATGGTTAGCAAGTTCATTAAGAGTTATGTCCATTTTTTATGTTTCAGAGTTCGTTTGAACTATCTCCAAGATCGCGACAGTTTATCAATAATTGAAGACCCGACTATGGTTTCATCTATAACAAGATTGTGTTGAGAGAAATTATTCCTAATCCTCTCAACTTCACGAAATTGTTCCATAACAGACCTATCAACTACCATTTTAAAATTAATAAACTTGAAGATGAGGATTTTCTTAATTGTCGCATCTTCCTTATGGTAACTCGCCTCCAATTTCTCCCATAGTTCCTTAGCAGAAGGAACGTCGTGATAGAGGTCAAACAGGGAGTCCTTTGTCGCATTCAGAATGTGACCTCTGTAGGTGTGGTCATCCGTCTCCAATTTCTGCCTCTTCGGGATATGCTTGACAGTTTCATTACCGAACTCCACAGGCTTAGGTATATCCAGAACATACATTAGATGAAGTGCCACCAGCAAGAAATGCACCCGCTTCTGCCACTTCAAGAAATCTCCTCCATCGAAGCGATCCGGCTTCACAATGTTCGTCGACAGTTCTTTGATCGAAGCCACTGCAACAACAAAAATTTCCTTTAGATTGTTAGACCAGAGGATTCAGCAATAACTTCAAAGCGTGTAACTATGTGATAGAACACGGATATTGATCAATTGAATTGAGAGAAACAACAATGATTACAAACCCAAAAGTAACCCAGAGAAGAGTCGTAAAACTCTTTCAACCCAAACTCCTAAGAGTTCCCCAAATTACATTCAATTTCCAAGGTGTCCAAACCAACTAGCTCATCCCTATTTATAATGTGTCCCTCTAACTAACTCTATTCGACTCTCTACTATAGGATCTTATCATTACTCCCCCCTTGAACATCCACCTTGTCCTCAAGGTGGTATGAGAAAATTGAACACCTCGTTATGGTAGGAGCATAAGCGAACCCTCGAGAAAATGATCTGCAAATAGCGCATGCGAGATGACAAGCACCACCAAAGGGAGTAACATAGAGAAATACCATGTATGCAGCAATAATGTGATGGAGTCTAATGAAGTAAAATGTGCCCAATATGCTTTTGAGGTAAAAACCAACTAAGAGATGAGAGAAGAACCACACCCTCAAGTACCCAATGCTTCAAAACCACTTGAACCAAATATGCAGGGTATTGTCGAAAACCATGTAGATCTAAAAGTTGTTGCCTAAGTAGGTGGGATTTACGGCAATCCAAACCCACAGCTAACCATATTGCCCCAAGGAGTGGACTCCACCGTAGACCCCATGAAGATCCCCAAAGCCGATTTGTTGGTTGCCTCCAAGTCACATAAGAGGGAGATAAAACATGCAACAGAAGATGGAAGTCGAACCTCCATTTAGTGTTAGGAGATCACCATCAACGAAGTGCACGGTTGATGGTAAGGTGCGAAGTCATCCAATTGGGAATACCAACTGACATCCATACAATCATTCTCAAGTGGTAGAACATACAAGTGGTCCAACAACATAAAATTTGAGAAAGAAAACATATCCTTTTAATGATTCTCAAAAAACGAACTATCTAAGTGGGTCAGCAACTTTAAGTTAGATAGGAATTGAGCAACTCGAGAATTATCCAATGGCCGAAATAGGAGCACATTTAGGGCTGAAGTGTGTACGAGAAAAGATATGTCACAAAAACAGTAACATGTTGTCGCATCTCGCACCCTTTGATCTCCTCGAAAATTGTGTGGATTAGAGTGAGTTGTCTTCCCCAAGTTTACTACAACAGAGAGGATGCAAGAAGAACACATAGAAGAGCGAAAGTCTACCTTACCGACGACGGTGACTGGAGCTCGGAGAACCTCCGGCATTCGAAAAGATCTTGACGGTGGCCAAGGAGGTGGATCTAAGACTGCATGAGTCAAACACTCTCGGACAATAATTTGGTTATGCGATTTTGGGCTTTGCTCTAACCGAAGCTATTGCATTGTTTGCCTTAATGATGGCGTTTTTCATCTTATTTGTATTCCGAAGGTATTGCACAGGAAAAAGGTTTTGGGCTGGTCGATCTAATTTCCGAACTGTCTGGCTGGGAGACCAAACTCTTGGGCTTTGGAATATTTCTTCTGTTTCTGTTTCTTTTTTTTGCTCTTTCATCTTACCAAATCCCTCTTTAACATGATGTAGGTAGAGTGGCGCCTATGGGAGGATTCCTTCCATTGGCATCAAGATTGCGTGGTCTCGGCCATAAAGCATTTTTCAGGACGAGCTTGCCTCAGTAAGTCGAGTCGCTCCCCATCAATCCTTATTTCATGTCATTTCTTTCTATTGGGTTTGGAAGTTACTTTACTAATGCTTTGATTTATATTATAAGATAAGATTGCAGGGGTATCACGCTCAATAGAACCATACTTTGCTATGTCAATAGGAGAGAGAAAGAAAGATGACAGCAAGAGGAGGCCTTGTCATATATTTTGGAAATCGAATCATCATGCACTTTAGGCCCTTCTGAAAGCCATGATGCTAGATCTGGTGGTCGCGGTGGAGGTGAAGGGGCTGGATCTGTCCAACTGGTGCTTGAATCATCCGCCAAGAATGTCGGATCTAGGAGTTTGACTCCCTTGAACTCCCTGATTTGTTGAACCCTCAAGACCTTCGACGTGTCAATGCGAGGATGACAGAGAAGCTCTTTGATCTTAAGCATCAACCCTCGAATCTATGATTTCACTTTAGATATGACTTCACGCAATTGTTTCTTCACTTCAAACGACTCATCTTTCAACTCAACTTCAATTTGATTGCCATTTTCTTCCATCTATAAAGGCATGCTCGTGAGAGAGGAAGACTTGATGGTGGTGGTGACCGACGAGGCTGTCACTAGAGGTTGGGGCAGAGCTGGTGTCTTGTTCTCCAAACTCCGAAGGAATCAATGTATATCGGCCAACAACTCAATGATCAGATCCTCCATTGTTGGGATCTTCTTATTGTTCGTCTCCCCTAGATCTAGACTTGCATCCAATGTAGTTGTCATCACAAATCAGATCATATGCTCTGATACCAATTATAAAACACCGATGTTGATCAATTGAATTGAGAGAAACAACAACGATTACAAACCCAAAAGTAACTAGAGAATTGTCTTAAAACTTTCTCAACCCAAACTCCTAAGAGTTCCCCAAATTCATTCAATTTCCACGGTGTCCAAACCAACTAGCTCACCCCTATTTATAATTTGAACCTCTAACTAACTCCATGCAACTCTCTACTATAGGATGTTATCACTATGCCACTTACTTAAAGGAGATTTTGCTCTCTATACTGCAAGAGTTAGCAAAAATCTTAGAGGATACGATGAAGTAAAAACCAACTTGCACTTGCAGTACTGAAAGCTTAAACACAAGCAATTGCTATGAGTTTCAAGATGTTCTCCTTCCTCCCAAGCATCTTCTCTTATAGCTCTATGGCCAAAACAAGTTGGAGAAGAAATGGGATAGTGGGGAGCTACTCCACTCAGTCAACATTGAATGGGTTTCCCGTTAACTGCCCATTTAATGGTGTGTGGGTCAATTAATTAACCACCCACATAATAGATTCGAAAATGGTAAAAATTAATGGCAAAAAGTTTTAACCATAGTTAGCCTACATGTACGCGCGCGCATGCCTCGTACAAAGTGCAAAGTGCGCCTCTAAAAAGCGCTGACCCCCCACGCACGCGTGGCACACTTTGCATAGCTCTTGTGGTTTTTCTTTTACACTTAAAGTAGTGCAAGAGTATATCTACTCTTTAAAGTAGAACTTTCTAATCCATGTGGGGCAAACGTTTCCTTTTTGAAAATGTCCAACAAAATATAGCATTGTGGATAATGGACTGCTTTTAATGATAAGTAGTATGTCTCATAAAAAAGTGTCCCTACCTCCCTCCCTGTCTCCGTCCTTGTACAACACCCTCTTCCTCCTTGCTTCTCAATTGGAGATCACAAAAATTTTAATATATAGTATTTGCTTCTTCTAGCTGCCTTGGGTTGTAGTCCACCCCGAAAAAAGGTTTGCAAATTTCTTTTTTTTTTACATATGGACTAGTTTTACATTCAATAAATGGATGGTCAACCATTGGGACCGTACTACATATTTTTGAATTTTCAATAATGAAGTGTATTTTCAATAATGAAGTGTATCTAAAAGACCCTGCAAATGTGTAGCAAGAGTATGTTACCCAATCACTATCCTTTGAATTTTATTCTAGTGACTTCTTCCTTTTATTTTTTTGCAAGTCATTTTTTAACCTTTACTTCTCGTGTGTTGATTTTGTAAAGTAATTTGTACATGTTTTTTTAGGTACAGTACATATTTACTTGTGGTAGAATAATTAGCGAAGTATTATACTAACTGTGCAATAAATGTTGATTTTATTCTCGGTTTGTTTTTTAATTTCTACTATAAATATGCGGGGCAACAATGCAATAATGTGATTCTAATATGAATGAATGTGATACGTATGGACTTTTTATTTGTTTGGTTTTTTTTCTTATTACCATTCGTTTGAATCTGGATCATGTATGTTTTTATGATTTATACTAAAATGTTTTTTGAGTATCTAAATTCAAAATACGAGTCATGTTGGTTTTTTGCTTAGAAAACTAACTCGCAACCACTCTTAGCGTATGTAGCCATTTCATTTTGGCACTTGGTTGTGTGCTATAGCACTCTTTGGATTTATGATGAGATAGACATCTAATTTTGTACGTTACTAGTTCATATAAGAAATGCTAACTTTCTATTGTAAATATAATGTTCCTTATCGTGTGAATCAACAGATTGTCTTGTCTTTGGAATGCATGTTTTGTTTGTCATCGGCTTCCCAACAATGTATTTTGCAAGGATTACCATTTGGCGAGTCATGCTGGTGGAAGAAAGCTAACAAAACAAGAAAGCTAACCTAACTCTAATACTAACTGACACAATGAATAAAGTGAAACAAAACAAGACTAATACTCTATTAACGCTTACAACAACACCTTAATCCCAAATTAGTGGGGGTCGGCTACATGGATCAAACACTTCCATTGAGCGTGATTTAGAACTCGAATAAGCTTTAAGAACAAAAAAAAAAACAGTTTTCTAGATATTTAAAAAAAAAAATTAAACTCAAACTTGAGCAAAGAGAGACAATCCTAAATTTTTCCTCGTTTAATAATTCAATTAATCGATTACTAGTAAGTGTGAGGGGTTACAACATTTTAGTGTGATGTAACCGCAGCTAAATAGAAAGAAATAACAAAAATTAAAAACTTCCTAATAAAAGAGGTTCTAGATTCGTAGTTAATAAATTATTAAATAGTAGTAATCTAGCAAGGAAAAAATCCTAAATAACTAAAGGATTATGAGGAATGGGGTATGTATGAGGAAACTGCTAAATAGGAATTACGAAATTGGGTAGTTTACTTTTCCAATTTTGAGTATGAAGGCTTTTCTTTGTGGGCTTTTGTAGCAAAGCTTGGTCCAAAAAATCTAGTGTCCCACATTCCACGTCACAGAGAAATCATCAATGGGGTGAGCGATACCACTTATCTAAGACAAGTAAAGCAAAAATTCACGCACATGAAGAGAAAGTCTTCCCCTTGCGGAGATGTCTCTTCAAGTGACGATAAAAACTCACGATTTCATTTCTCTAGAACTAGAAAACTAAAAACTGCGTAATATTTTCTTCCTCAGACTCTTCTTTCAAAACCTTGTACAAGCTATGTAAGAAAAGAAAAACCTTCGTTACCAAGACTTTAGTATGGATGTCTCTTACGATTATGTGTCTAATTGCTGAACTTGGCAATTTCCTAAGTTTAAGAACTCGGAGACTCAAGGAAAAGTGCCCAAAATTTTGGACAACGGTCCTTAGACACAACTACAAAATTTTTAGTATTTTTAACAGAGTTTCATTGTAGAAGGAAGTTAATACTTAAGTTTTTTTCAACTTCCAACTTATTATTTAGGTTGTTTATTACATCATACCATAAATATGTATATAGATAGCTTTAGAGTTCACATTTCCATAATGTTTTAATTGATTCTTTTTTGTTCTTTTATTGATATCGATATTAGTTTTACTGTTGTTTGGAGGTTCATGAGTGTTGCATGTGTACATGAAAGCAATAAAGAGGTGCTTGGTCTAGAAGTACCATATATTAACTTGCAAGATATAGCTTTTCACCTACTTGAAGACATTGGAATGGTGTTAAGCATGTTACATGTTTTTTTCGAGGAACAAGTGACATGGGCATGTTTTACTCATTTTCACGCAAAATGAGTAAATAAAATTTGCAAGGATAAGCCGAAGTTGAATATTTTGTCTGATCTTCATAAAGTTTGTTCTCAAACGAGTTATGTATTTATTTTTGATGATACTACTACATCGTGGAAGTCAGTAAAGCAACTAACGGTTAATACTTCTTCTAATCGATTTGAAGTACTTGTATTTCATGAAGCAAGTTGTTAATGTGTATGATTGAGAAAACACGATTTGACATATTCAAGAACCGTATGAATTATATACAATAAAAAAATCTTCAACCATACTATATGATGATAATGTAGCATGCATTGCATAATTAAGTGATAGATACACTGAAAGGAGCAGAACAAAACTCATTTCGCCAACATTCTTCAATACACTTAACCTTCTAAAGAATGATGAAATCGACATTTAAACAAATTCGATCATGTGACAGTTTTGCTAATTTATTCAAAAGGTCTTGCCAACTACAATTGTTCAAGAAGCTTGCATATAATATTGGCTTGCGCCGACTCAAGGATATAGGAAAGAAAACAATAGAAATTATTTCGTCCATGACAACATGAGGGTGAGATTCAAAAAGAGTTATTGGTTAGTGCAGTTCATTTTTTTCCCCTTCGCTATAGTTTTATCCCCTTAGGTTTTCCTAGCAAAGTTTTCAACCTGGCAATCATAACAAATAGCATACTTCATATTAAAAGTGACAAAATGTTTAACTGGGCATATTCTCTCAGCATAGTATTATTCAAATGGGAGCATTGTCAATGGTATGGATTAACACCTAATTAGTGAATTTGATACATCAATACTATGAATTGGCAACACCCCATTGAAATTTTGTAATTGTGTAGGTTTAGTCATTTTTTTCGATGTGTTTTGCGAGGTAAAATCTCTAAAATATTGTATTGATAGCTCTTACTTATAATTTATAGTTTTATGAGGATTTTGATCAAAATCAAGAGTGAAATAAGGTGTTTTGGAGATCGGTGGCAACTTGTGTCGTAAAACGTGCTGACATGTATCTCGAGAATGAAGTTGCACTTGTATGTGGCGTGAAAGTGTGCCACATGTTGTGACCTCACGCACGCATAAGAGAATTACAAATGTGCATGGAGTTGCAGGACCCACGTATGTCTTTTGAGATAGGGATCCACGTATGTTGTGTGTGCATAAATCGTATGCATGCTATGCATAAATGTACATGCATGTGAATTGTTTTGATGATGTCATCATGATGTCATGTGGGTAAAGACAAAGAGTTGGCGATTGTTGATGATCTATAAGTGGCGTTGTGCATGCAAGATTTGGTGGTGTGTCTAGCAGTGCATGAAGGCTTGATGTCCACCCTTAAGATGGTACTACATGTCACAACAAAAAGCAAGATACCATGGATGTTCCTCGATGTGTGTGCTAGATCAACAAAGTCATTGAACTGAGTTGGAACCGTGTCCAGCAAGCAAAGAAAAAGGATCAAATTAATTAAAAAAGGGTACAAGTAGCAATTAGGGTTTGATCTCCTCTATTGACTTCTGTTTTTTCGCTGGGTAATCTCTCCCCTCTAGGCCTCTCGACTTCTATTTTTCTCTCCCTCTTTTCTTTCTAGTTTTTCTAGTTTTCCTTTCTAGTTTTTAAAGATGATTTCTACGGTGATGAGTGGCTAAGCTTTCTTTCTAGATCAAGGAGACCTCACGTGTAAGTTTGTTTTTATGAGATTTCATTATTAATTGATTGAAGTTATTCATTCTATTCTTGTAAAATTACATTGCTCATCAAAGATTCTTTGCGTAAATTAGGGTCTGAGGTTTTTGCTTTTTCATTTTGTAGGGCCCAGCCCATACACATTGTTTTTTATAAGAACTATTTCGGTGGATTTATACCGCCGCTCACGTAGGGAAATCTACGCAAGTAGAAACTAGGAACATTGATTGGTTAGTCCGGTTCGAGAAGTCCTAGGTGTTTTCATAATATAAGTCGAGTAACGACACCCGTTTTGTTATTGTCTAGAGTACGTGTTTTCAATGATCTTAATGCGGTTAACCTATTGAATCATTCGAGCTCTCCAGTAGTTATAGATTAATTAAGATTTGGTTGAATCACTCGTTCCTTCTAATGAAAATAGGAAAACAAGGTGATCACAATGTGTCGATCAGTATAGCCTACTTATGAGAATAGATGAAAAACATATCTACAGTAATCAATGATTAAATTCATACTTTCACGAGTCTAAGTCCTCATTGATCAAGGTTTTCATAATATTAATTTTTCCTGAAAGTTTTACTTCGCACTTGTCCTTTTTTAATCGATCGTTTGATTTCTTTTTAAATTAATTTTCCTTTTGAAAACCCCCCTAATTGACCTAAAGTTTTCCTCCAATCCCTGCGGATTCGACCATGCTTGTCGCTACTGCAAACCAATAGTAGTTGGTAATTTGTGACTTATTATTGGTGTTTTGATGCTCATCACCCAAGTTTAGTTAGACCTTCCTAATAAATAATTTAATTTATTTCAAGACTCCTTAACAATAAGGGGCATATTTTTCATCTACATATTCTCATCAACATATTTTTACCTCCACATTTTTCTACACATTTTGAAGTAAAAAATATTTTTAAATAAATAAATGATAAAATAATAAAAAAAAGGTTTTGAAAATTACAAAGACCTCATTGAAAAGTTGTAAAAAATTATTTTTAGGCCCACCACCTATCTAATTAGGGACTAGGTTGTGTGCACCTCTAAACGCCTAAGGTGGTGCCTAGGCCGCACCTTGAAAACATTGTTACATATTTTTGAGATAGTAATGAAAGTCGGTATTTATCTCTCAACCAACTCCCTCTTCTCTTTTGTGGTCTTTTTTTTAGGTCTTTGTCCTTGCGTTCTTTTAGCTTTAGCTTTAGTTTAGTTTACAACAAGAATTAGTATCTAAATCACAATCTTTATCAAATTGAACTTAAAAAGACTTTATATTAGTTATAGAAAGGAAAAAAAAAAGACGAGAACTACTACAAACAACGTGCTTTTTTAATGTATCTTGATAATTTAGAATCTTGTGAGAACTTAGTTGGGACTAATTTCTACTTCTCTTTGGTGTGTAATTTTTGTGAAAATCCCCTCCTTGAATTAGACTTCCAAAAATTCCTTCTAATTTTAAATGACCATAGTCGTAACTGTAATGACCCGAATAATCAAATCCTAGTTGTATGCTTTGTAGGACCGTGACCTGGCGGCCGGTCCTACGTAGTGAACTCAGTCTGTACTTGGGCGTTGACATCGAGGTAATAATTAAATAATTTTACTTGATTTTGATGCATGTACTATATGTTTATATATGTGTGCACAACTTATAAATGTTTTTTTTATAAAAGCCGATTGCGCCAAGTTACGCGCAGGACGACCAGGTGGATTGGAAACTTGGGCTTAGATTCATGACTTAATTCACTTACTTAGACTTTAACTAGTCATCTAAACTATGTAGTGAGTCTCAAAATAATTTAGGATGTAATTAATTAAGTCTATGTGCTTCATTTCAATAAGGCCTAAGTCTAAAAAAAAATGGAAAGTTATAAATTTCCTAAGAAATTGAGGTTAGGCATATAAATTAAGCCTAAAGTTGAGACAATACCTATATTATTATGGTATCTAACTTATCAAATGAATTCCATGAAATATATTTACTTAATACATACCATAGTCTTTATGGATTATCAAAAACATGAAATGTTAGAAACTTGGATGGAGACCACGCTCTTAGTACATCGATTTACGAAGTGATGTGTCCATGTGGGGATCTAAATGAATCATAATGGATCCTATGGTATGCATGTGGGAACTAACACCAACTATGGATATATCTAGAGATTTGATGAATGAAATAATACTAGGATATTCTAATGGCCAACTTTCAAAAAGTTAGTATAAAATACCCACTTAATCTCTACACCATGCATAAACACAATCACTTCGGCTAGGTTTGGAGAGAAAAGATTGGGGTTTGGTTAGTAATAGTGCTGGAAAATCAAAAGAAATGTGGAGTTGGAGCTTAGGATCTCAAGGAGCTTGAGTTTTCACAAGGATCAAAACTTAGGTAACAAACAAAGTGTGAAACTTCGACTTCGCCTATGACTTCACTCACTTAAAATTCGGAATTAATTCGAGGAAATTAACTTCGACAATGGAAGTTTGACAAAAATTTGTCGGTGTACGGAAGTTTATGGAATTTCACTTTAAATGCTAGAAAACTCAAGTTTCTTTGTAGAGATGCTAGAACTATGTTTTATTTTAATTTAGCCAAAGTTTAAGTATATTTCTAGCATAGTGAAGTTTTAGTCGAAGTTTGCTCAACTTCCACGAAATATGACAATTTTAATTCATGTTTTATTAATTTTCATCGATGTTTTCGAAGTTTTGAGTCGAAGTTTTGCAATTTTTCTACTGCCTATGAACTTCGTTTCGCTCACCTCAAAATCAACAAACTTCGCCTGAACTTCGCCGAAGTTTGTCGATTTTTTAAACCTTGGTAACAAATCTCTTCCATTTCAATAGTACATTCTGAATATTTGAGGTTCTTTAAATCATTCTAGTGCTAGAATTTTGTCAAGTTTGATGAATTCTCTGATGTTGTTATGAGATGATTATGAATCTAAAAATCAAGGTTTCTCTAATGTTCATAAAACAACTTGTCTTGGTTCAAGAATTGGGGATTTTGAGTAAATGAAAGAATTGACTAATTTTCTTGTGTAATTGGATGTTTAATTTTTGAGTTTCTACTCTTATATTGATGTTCAATGATGTCTTATATTGGGTGTTAATGTTGGACGGAAATCAAGGGGTTTGAACCATGCATGGTGAATTTAGTTGCTAATGAATAGAACATGTTTGATGAAATGCCAAAATATAGCTGAAATTCTAGATAAATCCTTCATTTCTTCTCAGAATTGGCTGATTTTTTTATGAGTTATTCTTAGATATTTGGACAAGCTTCTCACCAAAAATCACGTTATTTGGATGTGTGGTTTGAGAGTTATGAGATTTTTTATACTGCTGGTTCGAAACTCTATCAAAGTGAGTTGTTTTGGCATTTTGAGCATAACTCTCTCAATTTTAATCAGATTTGAGCGTACTTTACCATTTCTGAAAGCTAATACATAGAACAACAACTTAACATCAGTATCTCTTAAAAATTGAGTTATCTTATTTATCGAAAAAGGACTGAAGTTCAGTACTTGTCCGTAGAGATAGTTCATTTTGTAAGTGTTTGGATATCGGGACATCTTCTGGGGGCCTCCACTAGTCCGAAAATAAACAAAATCCCTAGAATAGTTTGAAATACTATAAGTTAGATTCCCCAAGAGTTTCAAGTGATTTTGAGGTGTTTTGAATGGTTTTTCAAATGAGTTTTGAAATACACGAAATTTACTTACTTAATGAGCTGATTTTTTACTTAAGGTGTTTCGTGCATCAAATGATGTCGGAATTGAACCAAAATTTCCATAACATGTTATTGGATCATAGTAAAGGTGTACACCGAGTTTCGTGACTTTTCGGTGTGTCTAACTTAATTTTCAAGTCATGTTTCGAATAAGAGATCAATATTTACAAATAAGGACTTAAAGTTTTACTTAGAGTCTCAAATTTGGTTCTTGATCATAATAATGAGATTTCAGCACTCAACAACCTTGGTTTTAAGTTAATAGACTTCAATGAATCAACACCGAGAATTTTGGAAATTTCTATGAGTGTGTTAGCTGCATTTCAAGTTGCATAAAAACCAAGTTTTTGAAACTTATTTTAAGGTCCCTAAGGGATTGTTTTGCAAACCAATGCATTGAACCAACTTGAAATGGTTTCCAATGGACTTTGATGATTCAATAACACTTAAAAACAATAGGGAAAATGTCTACAACTTTTTAACATCAACTTTGGACATTTTGGTCTAGTTAAGTGTAAAAGGAGTATTTAAAATGAATAAAAGAGGCATCTCGGGGTTATCCCTTCGCATCAAGCCTTCGTGCATGGTAAGAATAAGCGACTAGGGACCCCGAGGATTTAGTATAAAAAATTTTAAGACACATTGAAAAGTTTGATCCATGTGGCAGTTAATTTGGGACTGAGGCTATGTTGTTGTTGTTGTTGGTGTTGGTGTTGTTGTTTAAGACACATTGAAGTTGAGATTTGGTCTAAGTTAAGTAGAAAAGATATTGAGGCAAATAGTGGAATGTATTATAATGAACTTCATAGTTATACTTAAATAAGCTCTAACACATACCCAATGAACTCTAATAGGTACCAGGGACCTAGAGCGTCAGTTCCGAGTATCAAGAGTGTAGTACGAACGTATGGGAACAGCGTTTAGTTTGGATATTATTATTTGTTGAGGTAAGTAAACCAATCGGAAAATCAATATTATTTCCTTTCACTTTCCTTGTTTATTTTTGAAATGATAAGCTAAATTGTTGGACTCTAATTCCCCGCCGAATGGCTTAGGTGTTTGAGTGGTTAGGCCTAGTTGACTATGATCACTCGTGAGTTGAGCGTCCGGGAAGCTCCCGCTGCTCCTCCTGAGTCTGAATCCTTTTGATGCGAGCATCCAGGGACATTGTGGCTCCTCAATTGGCATTCAAATTCCATAAGTAGGAGGCATCCAAGGTCACTGTGGCCTCCTTTGGAACTCTCTTGGACTGCGGCTTAGATAAAGCTGGCAGTGCCGAATGAATTGGTATTGCTTGTGAGACTTCGATCCACGGTACCAACTTTCGCGCTTACACTTTTGTCAGTGTAGAGTGTATAGACCACTCTATCCCTATCTTTTGCTTACGGGCCACTTGGTACCTATCGTTAATTGTCCTAGTTTGTCTATCAAGCACTTTACTACTTTCTTTTACTGTTTCTTTCATTTCCTGCATGATCTATAGACTTATTATTTATTTTCTTGAAATATTGTTGAGTTGCTACTAGATTTACTCACTAGGATTGCCTCTGTCACTGGTGACAATTGCAGGTCCCTTTTGTAGCAGAGGCAAGGAGCATGTGATCGGCAATTATCTCTTAGCTTCCCTTAGAGTCAGCTCCTCTCTATTACTACCGTAGATTCTTTTTGATATTTTGGATGTACATGTGAACTACACTTATTGTTTCTTGTTATATTTTGGGATATTATGGGTTGTGAGACTCGAGATATATGTATATGATGACATGATTGTTGTATTGTATTGATCCCCACTTCATGCATATACATGAACTATATTTTTGCAGGATTTCCATATTAGGATTGTCCCAATTATTAGTCATTAATTGTTTTAGTTGTTTTGAAATTGACTAACTTTCGCTGAAATTTATTAAGACTTATTTAAAGTAAATAACAAACTTAATAAGCAACTAATGATCGAAGTACATGGAAAAGAGGCTGACTAGGCATGCGTTGAATTCACGGGAGATGACAGGGAGTCCACGTAAGCTTAGGCCGGGTGAGGCAAAGTTGGTGGGGCTAGGGCCGTCATAGTAACCAAAGTCAGATTTTTGATCCTCGACCTCATCCCAGAGGTGTCACAAAAGCCAATGGAAGCCTAGCTAATTTTCCACATCAACCAAACCTACCAACAGAAGTTCCAATTAACACAAAGATTGGGGAAGGGCTCTTACGGTGATTTGGACACCTACAAAGACAGCCTACAAATGTCCTCAAAAGAAAATTTGACTCAATAGAAATCAAAGAAATTCAACAAGATAAGGGTAGATCGAAGTTAACTTGGGAAGTATTAATAATGAGGGATTTAAATGGTTTGGAAAGTTCACCATCACTTGCACTAAATCGAGCACAATGGAAGAGTTTGATCCATGTAGTCAACCCCAATTAATTTGGGACTGAGGCTTTGTTGTTGTTGTGTTGAGCCTATTACCATGACATATTGAATCGATATAACAGATTTGCAAAGCCCTAGCTAAAAGTTAGAAGCCTAAAATAAGAAACCTACCTCATCGGGCCGCGATGCTGATAACTCCTCCATGTAAGCCCGTCTTTCCTCCAACGACGGCAGAGGCAGCCTCTGAACGCTGAGTACCACATCGACGCAGAGGTTTCCGAGAGTGGCAATGTCAGCGTCTTTAACCACAGGGCTTCTCACCCTCTCCTCTTCTCCAAAACCATTCGACAAGCTCAAAGAGATGGAGCGGTTTTTAGGTGCCGAAACTTCGATCCTCTTTTGATTGGAATGCGAATGTGCACCATTTCTTGGAGAATTCGGTGAAAAAAAGTCATTAATGGCGCTAGAAGCACTCGAATGGGGAGTTGAGGTGTTGCAAAAGTTATGGAATTTGAGGGTTTGCAGATGCATTTAGGCTTCTTCGGAGGGATGCGAAGTGAAGGAGAAGAGTTGTCGTGGAGAAAGCAAAGCATTTATATACTCCTTCGGGCCATTTTTGTATTAGTCCTTTTCCCAATGACCTTTTTCAAAATAACAAGGCAGTTTTCAAAAGGGCGGCACTATGTGCACCTCATTCATTACTCAATGCACCCCATATAATTTCAACACCACATAAAATAACTAATATGCCCTCCTACACAATTGAAGAAAAAAAAACAGTTTGTTTAGGCACCCCACCACATCGTAGAATAACAACTTCAATCGTTTCGTTATCTTCGACGACGATCGGACGTGACGTTCTTCGGTTAAAGAGTGTGTACAAGGTTTGTATGGACTTATTTGTTGTTGTTTTCCAATGGTTTTAGGCATGGGTATGTAGTGTGTGTTGGTGAGATGGAAATGATTTTTGATTGATGCATTCGTGCCTCTTGATATATAGGTTTCGGTGCAATTCATGTGTGTTTAGTGTACAATGGATGCCCAAGACGTAACTGTGGACGATGCGAGACATTTAGAGGTGAGTTTTGTACATCTGAAGGTGTTAGGGTTTCAAATCATGGATAAATAGAGGCAGCACGATTGTTTTGGCTACACAGTACCGAGACTTTTCAATAAGTCTTGGAGAGTGGCAACCGAGCCTGAAGATGTAGTCTCGGGTAGTATAAACTGATACATAGTGATAAGTTTCGGTTGACATTGGTCTGAAACCTTTGGTTGAGTCTCGTTTACCCCATCTCGAGACATTGCATTATGTATCGGACTTGCATTACCGAGACTTACAAATTTCAAGTATTTTTTTCGTTGTGATTCTGAATTCTAATGAATTTCGTCATATCTTTTACAAGAATTACCTTCGATAAGTGTATCATCGCCAAGTGCGCCATCAAGAAATGTGCCATTTGCAAGTGGCTTTGAAGACTTCTTTAATTTTTTTACATGGGAAGTACCTTTTAAAACTAGAGCTGATGTTGTCGTTTGGGTTCAAGCTACAAGTCGTGCTAGGAAGTTTGTATTGCATGTGAGATATCTGGGACAGAAAGGGGTGATTCCCAAAGAGTCGGGGTTGCTAAAGCAAAATTACTTGGTAAAATATCACAAAATGTCACAAACAGAGAGGAAGAGGAGGACAACACAAGGCCCAGCACCGATACCAAAAAATGTCAGTGCATTTTTCTTATCGAGATCAAGGAGTTTTCGGATTCAAAGTGGTATTTGAGAGCTATAAGTGGCAAGCACAACTATGACACTGCAAAATACTTGGAAGGTCACTCATTCGTAGGAAGACTGAATGAGGTTAAGGCTGTTATTTTAGATCAGATGAGTAAAGGCAATGTTAAACCTCGGCAGATCTTGAATACTTTGAGGCAAAGGAATGCGAACAATGCTTCAACATTGCGGACAATATTAAATGCACGACGAAGGAATCAGATTAAAGATGTCGGTGGGAGAAATGAAATGCAACAACTCTTACACTTATTGGAGAACCATATGTATTTATCATGGCATAAGAGGGACACTAAAACGAATGTTGTGCAGATTTATTTTGGGCACATCCGGACTCCATCAACTTGTTGAGGTGTTTCCCATTCGTTATTCTCATGGATTGCACATATAAGACGAATAGGTACCAAATGTCGTTGTTGGAGATTTTTGGGGTTACTTCCACAGATATTACATTCTCGATTTTCATATCATCGAAGAATAGGGCCAACTATACTTGGGCATTTAAGATTTTGAGAAGTTTATTGGACGGATGGTCTACACCTAAGGTTTTTGTCACTGATAGAGGATTTAGCCTTATCAATGCAATTAAAGATGTTTTTCCCCAATCTTCTCACCTTCTTTGCACGTGGCACATCAAGAATATGGTGTTGAGCAACACTAAAAAGATGTTTGGAGAAAACGAAAGCTTCGAACTCTTCAGTGATAGGTGGATTGCTTTTATGTATGCTAAGACTGAAGCATCATTTGAGTTTAGGTGGAGTACCATGCGTGATGAGTACTAAAATGTTAAAGGATTGATCATTTATTTGGAGAATACTTGGTTGCTGGATTATAAAGACAAATTTATATGTGCATGGATCGATTCATTGTTTCAACTTGGAGAAACCACGACTCAAAGAGTTGAATCTGCACATTCCACTCTTAAACAATATGTTGGCATTTGTACTACAAACTTTGAGTCTTTTTGGAGTGTCATACATGAAATGTTTGACATACAACATAACAAGATCAAAGCCTCATTTGAGGTTAGTCTAAATGTTGTCCAACATGGATATATGGATGGTTTGTATCGCTGTTTGTGGGGTTATGTCTCTCAAAAAGCGTTGAAGTTGATTCGTGATGAGGTTGCATGTGCCGAGGATGTAGGGAAATACCCAATCTTATGTGGTTGTGCGCTACGTACCAATCATAGTCTTCATTGTGCGCATGAGCTTAATGGGCATATTTTGGCCAGATCACCTATACCACTTAAGGACATTCATGTTTTCTGGAAGAAGTTGAGTATGATACTAGAGAAATCTATTAATCGGACTGGCTATAACTTTAATGACGAAATTCAGAGGGCTGTGGCTAAGTTTGAATCATGCATTGATGAGGATGCCCGTCTTAAGGTTATTCAACAACTAAGAGAGATTAGTTATCCTTTAGCGATAGCAGGCGTAGCACCAAAGGCAAAGGTTAGGACAAAGGGAAGAAAGACACTTTGTGGTTACAAGAAAATGGGAAAAAAGGAAAGAAAGAAAATAATGACTCAAACAAGCGAAAAGTCGAGGAAGATGACACGTCTATGACGAGAAATCCTAGTAGCTTTAAGTTTGTACTCACAAACTAGGAGGCGGCCAGTGCACAACTGAAGGGAAAGGAAGTGAAGCATAAATTCATCGAACAGAAGGGGCATTTGTGGGAACATCTGAGATTGGACTCATTCATACCATTCAGCCGGATTGGGTTTAACATGTTGAACGTACTGTCAATGTGGATACTGATGGTCATTGCGGATTCCATTGTGTTGCCTTCGATCTTAGATTGTTGATGTGGACGGTTAGATGAAGGTCCGAGAAGGTATTGTTAGGGAATTGGAAAATCACAATGAATTTTGAAGGGATTTGCTTGGAGGTTTTTACATAACGGTGAGACGGGCCTTAGAAATTCGTGAAAGTATGGAAATGAGTTTCGATAAGTAGATGACCCTTCCAGATATGAGACTTGTAATTGCAATAGCATTTAACGTTGTTTTAATGAACGTGTCAAAAGGTAGTTGCATGTCATTTCTTCCCTTACGTGGTGCCCTTCTACCAACAAAGGATTGTGTAGTCATTGGCGTTACAAATGTGAACGACACTCGTTAGGTTAGGGTAAGTTACTCATTTCTTATTGTTTGTTAAACTTGCATTGTGGTGGGTTACTAATTCATAATTGACAACAGTATTTGTTTTGGACTTTTAATTGATAGATCATATTGAATGTTAATGCTCAACGTTGGGGTATTAGTATTGACATCCAACAACGGGTTTTAGTTCCATCTTCGCAGCTAGGCACGCCCACAGTTATAGACTTAGTGAAACTTTAACACATTAACACTTCATTGTTTCTTATTGGAGAAAAACCTTTGTTGTATTCACTGCACATTATTGTTGGTTATCTCCCCTTAGCTATAACAACTTCATGTTTTTTTGTCAAATCCATGAAGTTGTAACAACTTATCATTTTATGTGAAATATATCAAGTTACCAATTTTTTTTATTCTATTGCATTGTGTACCAAGTCCAAAACCATAACTTAATTTGTACAATTATGTACCAAGTCCAAAAACGTAACACAACAATATATTCCTTGAGGTTCTCTTTTTATATCATAGTGGGAAGTCCCCACACTTCAGTAGATCCCAATAATCATGAGAAAATATTGTCTCAACTAAGCAGGTCTGAGAAGCATGCATTAGTCTCGGATACGCCCAACCGAAAGTAATAGTCGAGTCTCGCTCACCCTATACCGAGATTGGTAGCAAAATAACGTTCATAGGTTGTCGAAACCCCTTACAATCGGTATAAACTATGGTGCCTTAATCAAATCAGTTAGGGCGCCCAGATCATGTCGGTACCATATATCCAAAATAGTGTACAACGTTTTGGCCATGGGGTATCATAATTTGGCACAATTCTTGGATTTACGTTTCCAAGAACCTGAGTACGTACAATACGAGCATACATTTCGGTGGGCTGTAACCAAAATAAATTCACTTCTTTCGGCTATGCTTAACCGAGACGTTATGATGAATCACGGACCTGCCTGCCCGAGACTCTGTCAGCAAAATGATAGACATAATAAACTTTCAGTTCTCGACAAATTAAACCAATAAAGTGGGCCTACCACCATTCCGACACCAAAATTTAAGCAAAACATGTACCAAACAGTAAGAAATCCACGAGTGCATAGACCAACAAAAGAAAAAATGCATTAAAATTCACAACAAATTATACCAAAACAACATCCCATTGAATCACAAATCCAACAAGTACTTAACCAAATTCACAAATCCAACAAGTACTTAACCAAATTTAGCCTTCTTCCTATCTTTATCCCTAACGTATGTACGTTGTGACTTGGGTGGCTGCAAGGAACTTGGCGTGGTAGTGCTGTCACGCTGGGAATCCCTAGTAGGTGTGGTCGGTGTCGTGGTGTTGGTGGTGGTGGCAATGCCATGACCCCTACCCGTCAGATAGTCCACTACATCATTGGCCATTTTCTCCGTCGCCTCCATTTTGGCCATTCCCGCCGGCAAGTGTAGCCATGCCAACGCGATGTCTAAGGCACACTGATTACGTTGTTCAATAGAAAACTCAAAATGTCAATAAAAAATACATAACACAAGAGTCACAAGTTAATATTAAATCCGAGCATTTTACCTCCAACAACTCATGGTCCGCTACTATATCGTTGTCTCCATCGCCAATCTCCGGGTTCTCAATGATAGGATGCGAGACTCGAAGGAACCATGGCAAATACTCTGGTGTGGCCATGAAGTCAAACCTCGCTTTTTTACATCGGTCTTCAATTGCAAGTGAATGGGAACGCCACCTTTCCCAATTCTAGGGTACGAACCCGTACTTGACCGAGTACTTCAATGCAGTGCGGCCTCGGTTCGCTTCGAAAGGGAGACATATAGTCGGTGGTGTCCCTTGAACATGACCAAGCTGCTGAAGGATCCTCTCCGGATGGTACGGATTCATCACGTCCATGTACTTATGCGTACCAGAGTAGAAAACGATGGGTAGAAAGACATCGTCAGACCTGACATCGGAGTATGGATCCCAAGTCACCTAAACCAATGAAGTCAATAACACCCTTAAAACATACTCGTCATAAATTAGAATACCAAAAATAACCAAATCAATCACACACCTCACTCAGTCGCAACATATTAAAGGTCCTACAAATGACACTGACCTTGTCCACATTCGCTATCGCCTCATGCTTCCGTATCCACCTCAAGACCCGTGAGTATATGGGTTTGAAATATTTCGCATTAGATGATGCAAGCTGGAAAGGGAAGTGCTCTTATATCCATCCCTAAATACGAATGACCAAATTTAAGTTAACTTAATTAAGAAGAAAAAACACAACTACAAGACCAAATCAAAACATAACAAAGCCACAATGTACACAAAATATGTACCTCAAGTAAAGTTAGATATCCTGCAATCTGTGGGGCCTCTGCTCTGCAGGCTAACCCAAGATGACGGTAGAGGTAAGCTAGGGTGGCAGCACCCCAAGCATAAGTCCCGGCCTCGTCCAAGTTCTCTAGAACCTTTAGCAATGAAATTGAGACTCTTGACCCACTCTTATCAGCGAATAGAGTGCATGAAGCAAATACAATAATTATGCCCGTACAGTGCACTCCACTCTAGGGTACGTATGAGAAGTGGAACTACTACTGGACTTAGGTGAGCAAAAATGACTTTTCAGTCAAGCTAGTCGCACCGTTAGACCTCTTATGTAGTTAACCTCTTCCTCAGCCTCATCAATTCGAATTCCGAGAAAGTTGGAAACAATCTTGATCGTCTCCATGTGAGACTCCTTTGTGTATCGGCTGAAATTCTCGACCGCAGCCGCCTTACCAACCACAGGGATGTGCGAAAGCATGCTAACATCCTCCAGCATGATGGACATTTTACCTACAATTCGACACATATTGGGTAGTCTCGAATTGTAGTTTCCGAGGCCATAACAACAAAATTTCAATACAATATTATCTCGGTAAAGGCTCACTAAGACCACTTCAAGCGGTCTCGGTAGATACTCAACGAAACGGGACTGATATGTCTTGGTTACCTTATGTTCGTGAAAAGGGTTTTAGTCTCAGCACCGTACGGTCGAGACTACATATTAACTAACGGTCTTATGTGGTCGAAGACCATGTGATTTGAAAAAAACACTTATTTCTCAAATTTTGATTGCATCCAACAATAATAACGAACCTAATCTAGATAAAAATGAACTACAACACATACATATCTCAGATTTCCCCTCGATTACATGCAATCACCGAATTCAAACAAGTCCACGAACCCTAACAATGCCAAGCACAAAAACTGCCCAGTTAACACCCACACAAATTGCTAGAAGGACCGCACGAATTTGAACAAGCCCGAAGACTAAGAAATTTGAAATATGGAGAAACGAAAATGTGGGAATGCTTAAGGTTTTCAAAGCTTTTTGTTCAATCCAACTGGGGTTCTCAACGGTTACATCCAAGGGTATTTTGGTCAAAATTGGTGGTGCCCTGACAAATTTATTGGGTGCCATGAGTAATGACTGGGGTGCACATAGTGCCACCCTTTCAAAATTTAAAAGTCTATTGATTACTTTTTTTTACCCATTTTAGCCTTATACAATCGAGACATTTATAATCTTTCAATTCTTCAATTTATTTTATATCAAAAGATATATAAGTAAATTACACTCGTAATGAAGGTTGCTTTAATTTCTATGTTTTATTCAAAACAACTTATATTTTTGAACAGGGGAGTAGATACTAGTGTTATATACTTTTCATACGTACAGTTGTTTTTTGTCTTTCGGATTTACTTCCAAAAGCATTTTCACACATCTCGATGCATGTTTCAATAAATCAAATAACATAGTATACATAAACGGGAATGTTACCCTTCAATTTTTTGTCTAAACCATCTCGTATTTGTATTGGACTATCCAATTGCTTTGGTTCGTTCTGATTTGTAGCACCATATTTTTTTTAGCATGGAGCACCATATTGGTGAGGGCACATAGGGGAGGTTCTAATATTAGTGTTTTTATTTCTATAGTTCGAACTCGATTACTTAATTACTAACAACTTCCAATTTTCAGTTATGCCTGTTCCTAAAAAAAAATTTGTTTGTAATACCTTTCAATTTATATACGTGTAATGAGATGTTAGAGTAGTAGCTATGATCCATTTTATTTGGTAACCAGTGAGTAGGGCGACTATGATTGATGGGGAGTTCGAGAATCCAAGCGAGAGCACAAGAATCAAACAAGTAGGGTCATTTTGACTCTTCCAACACTTCAAAGAATCAAAAACTTACGTCAAGAAGGCAAATTCCAGGTGGTTCATGTGTAAAGGAAGAAGTTTGAAACCCACTTGTGGTGGTAGTTAAAATTTGTTGACTTTTTCTTTTGTTTTTTAGTTTCTCACCTAGTATCGAATCCCAATTGCATTAACTAATCTACGCTTGGACGAAATTGTAGAACCTTGTTAATTTTTAAAAGATATGCTCTTCATTTTGTATCTTTTTGAGTACAAACCACTTATTTATATAGGTAACGGTTACAACCATAATATCTTTTAGTTATAACCAAATGATCTCAAATCTTAACATCAAATCTTAACATATCTTAAATCCCTCCCTCCAACTTAGGATGTGTTTGTCGAAACCAACTTGAGTTTGCTTAAAAAAATTAGTGGATTGTGCAGGCAACAACGCAAGAATAAATTTAAGTGAACAAATGCCAAAAAAAAAGATATATAGTTTGTTGTGAAGGAAATTAATCAACGACACCCCCACAGAGCAGAGACATAGATATGTCGTAAACCACGACATACATGCAGATGATCGATTTATGAGCAAATCCGGAGTGCACATGCACGTACCGACCTAGTTTTAATTACGCTGTTAATATAACGTATTTTCAAATGTGGATGCCACCTTAGCATCTCGTGGACCCCGCCGCTAGGACTGGGCACGCCAGAGATAGATAAATGTTAGTTTTGTTTATTGTTTACCTAATTTGTGATGTTTATGCTTAATTATGTTGAATCGCATCGCAATGTATGTATTTATATTATTATTGCTCGTGTGAGATAGTGTGACGGGTATTCGCCTCGATTAGTATGTAGACGCGGGTACCGGGTATGCGAATGATAGTACACTACGTAAGAAAATAATGCACACATGATAAATGAATAAAATGCATTAAACAATTAATATAAAACATTGTTCAGACGTTTAATGGTGTTAGTGTAAGCAAACGATACGTGTCGCGGCGCGGAGTTGGGTATCGAACGCCCGGGGGATAGTGTATGGGATTGAAGGAGGAAAAGATCAAGTGACAAAGTCACCAATCTAAGTCACCTTAAATGGACTTTTTGACCTTATCTCAACCATCCAAGTGGTCCTTGGGATCTACATACACATTAGATGACAAAAAGACTATAAAAGTCCAAAAAATATCTCATTTCACCACTTTCTCTCACCTCTCTCATTTTGAACGAAAATTTGGGGGATTTTGGTGAATTTCAAGTAAAGATTTAGAGGTTCATATGATGAGCAATTGACAATCCAAGGTGAGATTCATGTTCTCCTCGCCGTTCTTTATGTTTTGAGTATGGATTTTCAGTTTTAAAGTGGTTTGACGATCCAAGGTGGTCTGAAAAAAAAACCTCGGGGAGCACCCTGTAGGAAGGGCTCCGCAAGCGACACCGTAACTCTCACGGCGCCACCAGCGACGCCGTTTCACCTGAAATAAAAAAAACATTTTCAAATTTAAGTTTAAAATTTGGCCAATTAGGGGCCTATTCCGGGGATCGATATCGGGTATAATATGAATTAATATGATCGATTTGATACTATAATGTGAATTTTAGGAAATTGATAAATTAACGAATATTAGGTACTTTGATTTGATAGACGGGTGTTGGGGCACACATTTGGAGGCGTGGATATCATTTTTGTATTAGCGGAACGCAGTTGTATGTGTGTAGTAACCCAATTGAAATTCTTTCGAGTATTTGTTTATTTATTTCCTTATTTGCCTTCCATTCAGTTATTTCTTTTATTCCTTTCTGGTATGGTTTATATAGACGGTTTGGTTAAGTGCGCTCCCGTCGGGCCATTCTGTGTGTATGTCTATTAGACCACAACATATGTCACCCGGGGTCTCGGTGAATAGTTCGACCCGAGGATCTTTTCAGTGCACGTGTCGGTGCGTCGTAGGACCATACCGGTCATCGAGAAGACCCGAAGGCTGGACATGCTGGAGTGTGACTCGCTGGTAGTGCTCGCGCGAGAGTCCAGAGTATGGTGCTAGTCTGACTTAGGTTGTAGACACACATTTTAAGCTTGTTTATTATGTATTCATGTGATTAACACAGTTTCTTATTTTAATTTTCCACATGTTTATTTAATAGCTTTGTTCAAATTCATGTATTTTATTTCTATAAACGCTTATTGAATTTCCTTGGGATTACTCACTCTAGACTCGCTATCTGTTTTGTTTTGATGACTTAAGTGCAGACCCCGGTATGTGACGAGGCTAGGGGAAGCTTGAGGACTACCTGTAACAGACTACAACCTCTCTCATATATTTGTATATATTTATATTTACTTATGGGATACGGGATACATCGTGAGCTACCCATGACTTGGATATATGCTTATTTTAAGGATTTTGATCATCTTTCTGATTATGATGTTTATATTATGTGTTTTTTATATTATGTGTTTTCCACATTAGGTTGATGCTCCTAAAACTTGAATTTATTTGTTAACTGCTTGACCAAGTCTAATAAGTCTTTTGTTATAATTCGATTTTTAAAAATGATCTTAACAGGTTAAAAGGGCTAACATGTAACTGTTTATGATGTAAGTTGATCAAGTATTGAGTTTTTAATGAAGTTGTGTAGGTTAATGGCATGTGGGAGACAGCTAGGCCTGACATGGCAGGGTTGTGGGCCCGTATTGACTCCCATGGCGGGCCTCTGGATGTGGGGCCGCTACATGCATCCGGGTAGAGCAGTTTGCAGATGATCTCAAAGCGAACATACAAGCAGATGGTCTCAAGATGGCCATAAAGGCAGATATGCAGACATGTAGAGGCTGATATCAACTGGAAGCAGGGGCTGATGTGGACACAAGGAGTGATTTGTACAAGGCTGATTGGGGTGCCTAAAAGCACGCATGGGCAGGACACGTACACAAATAAAAGTGCGCACGGATAGACTCGTGCATAGACATAAGTAGATCAAAATCGACAATGAGTGACCAAAAGGGTAACAAAGTCGAGGTAGTCGACCGAAAGAGAGTAAAAACAAAAGCCTACCCATAATCTAGCTCTGATACTATGTTATTTTCTAAAGAACTAAATTTTTATTAGATGAATAACGAAGTACTAACTACTCGTCTATATAAACACCTAAGAGATAAATAACTCTTCGAAAAGATAAAGACAACAATCGTACAACCAAATCTAACATAAATACTAATATCGTATCAATTTTAAGACCAAATCTTAACATATCTTAACAAACCTCATTTAGATTCTGGGGCGGCCCTCGTAATTCAATTCTTTGTACTTAAGAGACTTGAAACCGAAATCTTACTATTGTCAAAAGAATGAAATCTTACCCAAAGGTAATCAAGTTCTTTGTCGCTCCAAAAACCAACAGATTGTTGGTAGCAAGTATTCATTTTAATACTAATATTAATAATCAGTAAAAAGGACTAAGAACCACAAAAAAACTAACCGCAGTTCTTAACAATTATCTATATCTATACTATGTCTAATGCCAATCATCCTTAAGACCCTATTAAAGGAAAATTTGCTTTATTTCCTAATGTGCCCTCACTTTAAATTTTTTCATTTGCTACAACAACTCAAAAAAAAAACTACTTTGAGGTTTTGGGAAAATCATGTTTTTTAAAATAAAAAAGATCTCTATAATACATGGAAACTAAAACATGTGGCTGGGTAGTTAATATAACTATCCTCAAATAAAAAACGAAAACTATTTTAAGGACTAAATATCGAAATTCTCTATCTTATAAAAAACTTTTGAAACTTAAACAAACATGTGGTTGGAAACTTAAACACATTTTTAAATTTCGAAATTCTCTCTCCTATCAAAAAAATTCAAAATTCTTTCCTAAATTTTCTCCGACAAATATAGACCAATATATGGTTGGAAAGAACTTCCAATTTCAGAACCATTTGGAAGAACGTGGCCTCCCATTCGAATATCATTACGCGGCTTCTCTCTCGGATATCATTTTGCGTTTTTTTTTTTTTGCTTTTTTGTTGTGGTTGATTAGCTAGTTTTGGTTGATTTTGTTTTTTTATTTTTTTAGAAAAAAAATTTGATTTTAGTTTTGAATTTGCAGGACTAATGTTATCTTTAGGATGCAATGCTTTCAAATATTTTTTTTTCTCTGTCGTGATTACTTGAGAGATTTTTTATTGATTTATTTATTTTTTTTTGGCTTTTGAGGACCAAATTGCTCCTTTGGTGCATAGGTTGAACATGGGCGTTGTTGAGTGCAATGGAGAACAATGGGTTCTTGCCTGCATTGAAAAATAACGGGGGGTTATTGAACGCGAAAAAGAAGTTTAGAATGATGGTGCATGAGGGAAAGAATTCCAAAGAGATTTTTGTGGTTAAAATGGTGGATAGAGATGCTAGATAGATATATGTCTCATCAAGTATGTTTGGAGTTAAATAGGGTTGGATTATTAATACTTTATTTTATTTTTGAAAGCAATAGGGTTGGATTCTTCAAACTTGGTGCATTAGAGATACGTACTCTAACCACTATTTTTTTTTGAATCAATGTCAATCACGATTTTATTTTTATTTTTAGTTTTTATTCAAAAGTGATTCAAACTTTTCTTTTCATTTTTTTTCGAAGTGATCTGAAGTGATAACTTAGTTATTATTTCATTTTTTTCTACACACAGTTGTTGTTTCATTTGTGGGCATTTGTGTAACCCATTAATTAATTAATTAATTAATTAAAAGTATTTTCACAAGAAGAACTTAAACTCTATTACTTGTCCATAACTTAAATTGCTCTGAAATTATATAAAAAATAAAGTTGACATTTTTCTAACAAATATTAAGCATAAATTAACTTGAGTATTCGACATGTCTTGAGGTTGATAATGACCTGCTAACACCTTTTTAGTCCAAATCTCGAACCTTGACTAATAGATATTGAATGCCTTATATGGCCTATTAAAGGAGAAATTTATTAATTTCCTAATGTGCCCCTACTTTCAATTTTGGCATTGGCTATGAAAACAAAAAATAACTACATGAGGGTATTTGGGGGAAAACCATGTTTTTCATTAAAAAGATAGATCTTCACTATACATGGAAACTTAAACACGTTTATGGTTGGGTAGTTAATATAACTATCCTAACAAATGTCTTTAAATTGAAAAACATATTGACCACTTTTATATTTTAAATAAAAAATACCATGGAACTCTATTTCTTCGGTTTTGTGGTTTATACACAGCAACAAATCAAAACATAAGTTTCATTAAACTAGACATTATATAAAAAACAAAGTTGACATTTTTCTAACAAATATTAAGCATAAATTAACTTGAGTATTCGACATGTCTTGAGGTTGATAATGACTTGCTAACACCTTTTTAGTCCAAATCTTGAACCTTGACTAATAGATATTGAATGCCTTATATGGCCTATTAAAGGAGAAACTTCTTAATTTCCTAATGTGCCTCTACTTTCAATTTTAGCATTGGCTATGAAAACAAAAAATAACTACATGAGGGTATTTGGGGAAAACCATGTTTTTCATTAAAAAGATAGATCTTCACTATACATGGAAACTTAAACACGTTTATGGTTGGGTAGTTAATATAACTATCCTAACAAATGTCTTTAAATTGAAAAACATATTGACCACTTTTAAATTTTAAATAAAAAATACCATGGAACTCATTTTCTTCGATTTTGTGGTTTATACACAACAACAAATCAAAACAATTTTGAGAAAAACCAAATAGGATCGAAAATAAGTTTCATTAAACTAGACATTATATAAAAAACAAAGTTGACATTTTTCTAACAAATATTAAGCATAAATTAACTTGAGTATTCGACATGTCTTGAGGTTGATAATGACTTGCTAACACCTTTTTAGTCCAAATCTTGAACCTTGACTAACAAATATTGAATGCCTTATATGGCCTATTAAAGGAGAAATTTCTTAATTTCCTAATGTGCCCCTACTTTTAATTTTGGCATTGGCTATGAAAACAAAAAATAACTACATGAGGGTATTTGGGGGAAAACCATGTTTTTCATTAAAAAGATAGATCTTCACTATATGGAAACTTAAAACACATTTATGGTTGGGTAGTTAATATAACTATCCTAACAAATGTCTTTAAATTGAAAAACATATCGACCACTTTTAAATTTTAAATAAAAAATACCATGGAACTCTATTTGTTCGGTTTTGTAGTTTATACGCAGCAACAAATCAAAACAATTTTGAGAAAAACCCGATAGGATCGAAAATAAGTTTCATTAAACTAGATCTACAAAAGTAAACAATATCTTAATCCATGATTTCCATATTTGATTGTTCGATCTCCAATGTGTTTAAGCGCTCGTCCTCTATCAGAAATCCACATATAAATGGTGGCCCTAATTTAAAGTGTTAGCCCCGAGAAAAATGGAAAACGCTTTTCTTTCTGTCAAAATTCAATGAACTCGAAAATAGCAAAAATGAAAATCTTATTTCATTTTAGAGTTTCAACATCTATTTGTATGTGTAGATAAGCCCTCATTTAAAGTTTTATTCATAATCTAACTATTGTGTTTAGGCATTTTAAGCAAATTACATGTACGCCCGTATTAATAAGTTATAATATAATAAATCATAAGGGTTTTTATGTCATGATTTTTATCATATAAACTCATTACTCTATACCAATTGAAATTGCGTAAAGTCATTTTTTGTGTGCTACCAAATAGGTTCATGTAACGATGGTAGTGAACCAAAATTATTTTGATACACAAGTCATAAGCGATCTCTAGCAAGACATTATGACTACCCAAGTAGCATGAATATCAAAATCGATAAAACCTAATGAATAACATATATCATATTCTTTCGTTTTGCAATATCTTTTGATTAAACATAAGTCATGAAAAATCACCCTTAATGGTCAATCGTACTAGTCTCGATTTTTAGGTAAACTGAAAACATCCAAGTGACATTGATCATATCAATTAGCATAGACTTACCATGACCAGTCTATCATATCGAGGGATCCACTGATATCTCTCCCTATACAAGAGTGACAAATCTTATCTTTATCACGCACCTTCACATATTATTCAAATGGTAACCAATCACAATCTTTATAATCATACGGTTAAAGACAACGTTTGATTGTGTCAAATCACCATGCTCCTAATATTGAAGTCTATGGTAATCTCAATTTGAATGACTGAATGATATACATATCATGAGTAACACCTATGACTTAATCCATGTGTTGTTCTTATAGCGAGTTGGTCCAGTACCTTATTCCCTAACAAGTACTCATGATCTTGATTCGTATCCTTATACGTATAATCATCACATGACCATCAATCAAATCTCACATTAGTTTTAATTCATTATAGTTCCCAATATGATGATCAACTAAGGACATTTAGAATATTTCAACAAATACCTATGGATCTTACTATAAGGTAAACATGCAATCACTTATAATAAAACAACAAATGAAAACCTCAATTTTATTAACTAAAATTATAAGATAAACAATGTTTGTAGATTGACCTAAAGCACATGCCCCAATACTATTTCAAAATTCTTTCCTAAATGTCTGCCGATAAATATATCCCAATATCTATTTCAAGATTCTTTCCTAAACGTTTGCCTACAAATATATCCCAGTATAGGTTTGGAGATAATAATTTCCAATACGGTTTTGCTTTCCAAAAATCTAAAATTCAAGCAAAACTGCCATTAATATATGGAAGTTGAAAAAAAGATTTAGAAGGAGAAAATTAGAGAGAGACTATAATTCTAATGAAACAATTAGTTCCAACAAATCTAAACAAAAAAGTATAAAATAATTGATATCTTACATTTATGGACATTCTCTACTCTCTCTCTCTCTCTCACACATAATCTTCTTTTAAACTATATCATCTTTCTCTTCTCTTCTCTTCTTCTAAACTCTGTAAAATAAGGTAACATTCATTGTTGGTCCCAAGCTCGAAAAATGAATAGGGAAAAAGTTTAATTTTATATCAATATACTATTAGAAAAATAATATCTATGTCTCACATGCGGAACACGTGCCCTCGATGGTTAGTTAGTTTTAATACTAATACTAATAATCAATAAAAAATACTAAGAACCAAAAAAAAAAAACCACGATTGTTAACAAAATTTCTTAGGAAGCGACTAAACGGACCCCATTTTCAAATTCGTTACTGCCCCTTAGAGAAAAATATTTTGCCCTTATATATAAAAGGGGTTTGTTCACCATACCTCACGAGAACTTAGTCCAACATGAACGATTGCCCACCCTCTCGAAATTGCCTCACACATCCAACTTTCGATCGAGCAAATAACAACGAAACCACACGAAATCAACTCAGTAAGTTCAATCTGAAGTCATTTCTCTTCATTTTTTAGTTTGGTGATTGTTTAATTGTTCTTGATTATTGTTTTTTCTATTTTTAGGGCTTTAAGTTTGGTGTTGATTTGCACATTATATGGGAAAAATGTTGAAAGGATCACCAAAACGGAGCAAACTAGAGCAGGACGAGGTAATTTTTAGTTTTTTTATGACCTTTTCATCTTGTTGTATGTTGGGCTATTTGGATGCTATCGCCCATGGCGTGCGGACACGCCGAGACATACACCATGCATCTTGACCCAAAGTCATCGAGAATGTAAAGTACATCTCGGCTATTAGCTGAAACTCATAATGATCAAGTCGATTTTACGTGACTGGGAAACAGTAGTAAGTCTCGACCCTACTACTCCGACACACCCCATTCTTAATATAAGTTGAACTTTCTAAAATGGTTTCATCTTTAACTCATGCTTCTCTTGCTCTTTGTAGGTTGATATGTGCGATACAATCGGTACATCCAACAAGGCCTTCCAATACTTCACGAAGACCTTCACACTGGCCGACTCTTTGAAGATTAGAGAGGAGGTATTTGACTGCAAGCCTCAAGTATAAGACTTGATGCTAGTAATAGTGGCACCAACTAATGTTGGTATCGATATTATCGAATCCACAAGGACTATGTGAATGCTAATCTATTTTCCATTTAAGAAATTAAGTTAGGAACTGAAATTTGGATTTCCAAAATGTATATTGATCAATCAAATTAAACTAACTAATTGCAAGGAATTTAAATTTATGATTTCACAAAGGAGAAATGGTCCAAGGGAGTTGATCTCGCTAGGTCATATTCTTTCTATCAAATTTCATATCAAAATCCCTAATTCAAGTGAAGATAGGAGAATTTCCCTAATTTCTCACCCTACCCCGAGGTCTTAGTGATAGAGATTCTAGTGTTGCACTCAGACTTCACTAGTCGGCATGAGTAGCATAAGTGCAATGACGCGTTAGACTCCAAATTCTAAGGCCTCCCTCGTCAACACCACATCAACCCCTCTTTCGATTATTATATGTTATATGATGATTTAAAGTTGAATTATTATGATTTTGCTCCACACCATTAGGATGCCCGACATTATTTCTTGAATCAATTAGATTTTTGTTTGAGTTTTGTTTCCGCTACTATACTATTAAAACTTGCGAATCATAATAATTCAACTTTAAATCATCAAATAACTTATAATAATCGAAAGGGGGCTGACTAAGCCTGCGTTGACCTTACAAGGGCTGACTTGGGGTCCACGTAGACTTATACCGGGCAAGGCCCAATTTTTGGGGATTGGGGTCGTCAAAATTAGTCTATTATTTCGTGTTTTGTTACTTGTGTTTTTGTTGTATTTTGTCTCCGATATTACTTATTTCCTGAGATATATATTCTATTTAAATTTATTGATTTTGAATTTCTTTTTCTCGTGAATTTTCTTTTTGAAAGTGAAATACGAGATAAAAACTCATTCACCAAACCTCCAAAGCACGTATCTGAAACTAGTTAATAAAAAAGGGTTATATCTGCTAAAAAAACAACTCTGGTGATATGGATGATGCATCACTCATCGAAATGTAAGGTTTTGGGAGGTTGCGACTCCCGTTAAAATAAAAAAAATGTATATTTAAGTATCCAATATTTGTGAAAGCATATTTGATGAGATGAGAGGCATCACTTACTTAAAAACAAAGTTTGGAGAGGTCATAGTTCGACTCATATTTAAGTCAAAAAAAGGTATACAACACTTTTTTTAAGGAAAATGCTTCGTTGACCCAATTTTAGCACCTATATTGGAAACCAATATGACGTAGCAGCCATGGGGCCCACTTTTTTTGTTTGGTAAAAAATAAAATAAAAAACAAAAACTAAAGAAAAAGGTCTTTTTGATTTGACCAACTGGCTGTACTCTGTCAGTCAGTCAGGCCGACTTCATAGGTCCGTTGGCCCAAACAAATTGAATCTCCTTTTTTTTTTGGCTAAAACATGAAAATATCAAGCCAATGAAGCTTTTGTCTTCTTTCCTTCCTTGTTCTTGAAAATTTTATCCTCCTCCCGATAAAGTCGATTCAACAGTTTTATAAGGTAATCAGTTAACGTAATCAGCTGATTTAAGCATCACAAAATTATTTCCTCCATCCTTGTCACTGATTTTGTACAAGTTGAAAGCAATATTCTTGGTTCTTATGAGGTGTAAAGGACCACCATCTCCTTTTTAAAGTGGAAAGAAGGTAGAATCGTACTAGATTCCTTGTAGTGGCATATGCAAACCTCCATTTGATTCCTTTTATTTGCATTCGTTTAGATTATCACAGTTAGCACTTCGTTTCATGATTTGGTGGTTTATGAGAAGGTAAGGTATGCATGTGATTTGGGGGGTCTAAGAGAGATCAAGGAATTGAGGGCTTCACCTGTGTATTACCGGATTGACCACACAGGTTGGCTGGACGGGACTTATTTTAAATAGGGGTGCACACGGATCTGATCCAGTCCAATTAGGGCCAATCCGCTATCTGATCCAATTATTGCTGATTGAAAAACTATTATCCAATTCAATCCAAATATGTCATCAATCCAACTCAATCCAATTTGCAAAATGCAGATCGGATTGGTTCAAGTTCCATAGATTGATGTTTTCCTATCTAAAGACTCATCAAGTTAAACTTAATCAAATGAATCGAAAAAATCATACATCTCATGAATGACAAATTTACAACATATATCCCACAAATTGATTATGTCCTCCAACATATGGATCAACCTTTCAGTCTGACCATCCCATAGATGAAATGCAGTACTGAAATGAAACTTAGTGTCTAGTTATTCCTGTATGTTTTGCCATAACCCCAGTGTGTACTGAACATCTCGATCACAAACTATCATTACCGACACTCCACACAAGTGAGCCACTTCTTGCTTACGCAATAAGCTCAACTGTGTAAAGGTATCTGAAATGGATAAAGGAATAAAATGAACAGACTTCATCAGTCTATCAACAACGATCCAGACTGCATCATGTTTCTTTTGTGTAATATGTAGATAAGTAACAAAACTCATCATAATATGTTCCCATTTTTTGTAAGGAATAGGAAGTGGATGTAACATACCTCCAGGTTTTCGCCATTCGGCTTTAACCTGTTGACAAATTTCACATCTCCATACATAATCACCCATATAAGCTTTCATCCCTGGCCACCAATATAATCACTCCATATTATGAGACATTTCGGTATTGCCAAGATAAATGCTATATCTGGACTGATAAGATTATCTCAATATGTCATCCCGAATCTCAGCCGCCGATGAAATATAAAATCTACCTCTAAGCCTCAAACTCCGATCCACAATGTCAGTCTAATCTGGATTATTACTATCAACAGTAAACCCTTTGAACATCTCATAATCCATATCACTTTGGTAACATTCTATCAATTACTGAATATAGACAATTTGGACTCTAAACTGAGCACAATTTAGTTCATCATCATCCTCAGGAATCTTCGACAAATTCATAGTGATGATATTTTTTAAGTAAGTCATAGTCATAAGTCAACTGACTAGTCGCTCTCAATGTTTCAGCATCCTCCTACTCAGTGCATCAGGAACAACATTCACTTTACTCAGATGGTATTCTAAACTAAAGTCAAAGTCTTTCAAACATTCAATCCATCATCGTTGCCTCATATTCAACTCTTTTTTAGAGAATAAATACTTCAGAATCTTATGATCTAGAACTAGCGTGAAGCTTTTCCCATACAAAGAGTGTCTCCACAACTTTAAAGCAAACATAATCACCACTAATTCCAAATCATGAACATTATAATTCTTCTTGCGAGTCTTTAATTGCCGAGAAACATTAGAAATCACCCTGTCATTTTGCATTTACATAAAACTTAATCCTATTTTTAATGCATCAGTATTAACTGTAAGCCCGTTATCCGATTTAGGCAATATAAGAACTGGTGTTAGAGTCAAACACTTCTTTAATTACTAAAATGTAGCGTCGCATTTGTACGACCAAACAAATGGAATGTTTTCTGAGTTAATTTATTAATTGACGCAACTATCTTAGAAAACTCTTTCACAAATCTAACAATAATAGCCAGCTAAACCTGGAAAACTCCGTATCCCTACCACTGTGGTAGGTTCCGACTAACCAATAATAGTCTCTATCTTGATTGGATCCACTGAAATTCTTTTCGTACTAACCACATGACCCAAAAATTTACCTCAGACAACCAAAACTGGCATTTGCTAAATTTGGTATACAGCCTATGATTTCTCAAAGTTTGGAGAATAACTCTAAGATATTGTTCATGATCCTCGCGAGTTTTAAAGTATATTAAAACATCATCAAGACTATCATAAAGTAATCTAGATATGGCCTCAACACTCTTTGCATCAAATCTATAAATATCACTGGAGCATTAGTCAACTCAAATGACATTACCACAAATTCCAAATGACCATATCTAGTACTAAACTGGTCTTCTGTGCATCATCTTTTTGAACTCTCGCTAATGGTAACCAGAACAAAGATAATTCTTAGAAAAGAATTTGGCACCATTCAGTTGACCAAATAAATCGTTAATTCGAGGCAATGAATATTTATTCTGAACAGTGACCGTGTTCAACTGTCTATATTCAATGTAATACCTCAAACTATCATCATTCTTTTTCATATAAAGAACTTATGCGCCTCACGACACTATGCTCCTGTGAATAAACTCATTCATTAAGTAACTCCTCCAATTTAATTTCAGGTATTGCCTCTGTACTAATAGTTTCGGCAAGAGTTTTCATTTCTTCTCTAGTGGCTCACCTACCTCTAGTCAAAGGCAACCCAAACGATGTTTCGATGTATATAAAATCGAACAACCTGAAATGTAAAAAACAACACCATCTTATGTAAAAAATCTAGTCGTGCATGATAAGTCGTTAGCCAATTCATTCAGCAACACATCAATCTCCAGAAAATCCAACACACGTAAATCAATGGGCATCTCGTGTCTAAATATCACAACAATACATTTCTCATACATAAAGTGAGGATCCATCTTATCCCTGGTTACTATGTTAAGTACAAGATGAATAGGGACTCGCACCGTATAACTCAATTACCACTCAACCACAAATTAAAATCGAACCTTCGATAAGATTATGATTTGCATCCGCGTCTCGTTCAGTCACAACCTGAACACTTTCCTCTATATGTTGTTGAGGCTGCGACACACAATAGGAGGCTTCTAAAAGTCATGAATACACAATCTTATAATATCCTTCATTTCTATATCCAAAACACGTAACTGCATTAGAATTCTTATGACAATCTCAGTGTGACTCTGACTATTACACCATAAACATGTAATTGTATGTTTACTACCTACAAAGAATGTCTAACTAGTTGTCGATCGCTGACTTGAGACCTTTCCCTGAGATCCTCGATCCTTACCTCCACTCTTTTGCAACTAAGGTGTATCTCTACAACCTGAAGGCTGAAAAAATTGTGATTGAGTCAGTCTTGACCCTATCTGCATTAACTTTAATGGTTGTGTTCAGAAAAGAAATCACGATGCACATATAATGGCATGACAGATGTCGTAAGTGAAAACGATGAAACTTCACCCTTTCAGAAAAGAAATCATTTTTTTTAATTCGAGTCAAATTGAGATGGAAACCTTTTCTTACCCTCAGAACTTAAGCCATGTTTTAACCCCACGATGCCCTGATATCATCGTCATATGCCCTAAAAATTCTATGTAGTTACATAAGTGTTGGCCCTACCTCGAACCTCTCGTACAATGTTCAGTTTAGTCATCGATATAGCTCTTTATACTTTTCCTCCTGTGACATTCCACTAGCCACGGTTAGATAAGTCTGAACCGGAACTACAACAATCGGCTCAACTCTGAGATGAGCTGCAGAGGTATTATACTCTACCTAAGCGGCAAAAGTGGCATTAGGAACTTCCTGAGCAACATGAACCATATGTGCCTATGCTGCTACCGGTTCTCTTATAATATTCATGAACTCTGACATCTGCCCAACCAAGTCTTGAAACGAATTTAAACCCACACATTTCGGATCCCTATTGCCCTTGTCAGATCTCTGACCCAACTCTTCCAACGCTATGAGTGGACAACATAACTATATCCATCGATATCTTGATAATAAAAAACACAAATAATATATTCATGAAGTTTTTAAACTTTTTAACCCCGTTTCATTGTGTTACTTCCCAACTAATCGCTCACTAAACCTTAATCAACAAGATTCTTTTAGAGTCCTATGCTTTGATGCCAACATTGTCAAACCTCATATAATTATGGCATCTGACCGACCTAGATTACATTAACTCCCTGATAATCTAGCAGTCTTAATTTCACCATCAATAAGTAATTAAAATCAATTCGAAGTAATCAAAATTATAATACTTCATTAACTATAAAATACTCTAAAAGTAAATCTCAAACCTCGAAGTTCATAAATTCATTTATATTGATTAGTTTATACTCAAAATTCATAAAAAAAATTTGACAGCATCTCCTCTATTTCTATGCCTACACCGAAAAATCCAACTTTCAAAAATTCTTCCACAAAACCTGCTCAGCTTGGTGGAAATTTTGAAGGACTCACAATTCACCCCATAACAATATATATTGCATTACCAAAAATTATTTATTCATTCTCACTTATCTCAATTTTTTAAGTCCTTAAACCATAGTAACCTTAGCTCCACAACATTCCAATCTATCCCAAAACCATTTCAACAATTCCAAAAGAGATCCTAACTGCAAACAAACCCAAAACCCTATTTATACAACATATTATATTTAAAAAACAATACATACATAGAGAGAAAAACTTAGCAAGTCACAATCAGTCAGAAAGCTTTCTCGTTCCCTTGTCGCCACTAAAACCTATCGTTACCCAATTGTAAAAATTCGATAATGTCAGATAAATAAATCTCACACTATCTAGTAAACCTGTAATAATCAAATGAATAATCATACAAGAGATTAAACGAAGAATATAATCCAAGGAAATTAAATACAATCGTGAATTCATCATGTTTTTGTTATTTGACCATAATCAGATAACGTTCTCTGAAAGTGGTAAGTAAACAATAGTAAGGACTCATGCCCAGAGAGGACAACCAAACGAGTCTCGTTCCTTTAAACTATAGGAATACGAACTAGTTCAACGTGATCTTATGATAACTACGTGATGCAAAGTATTAGTGACTCCAGCCCCGCAAGCATAATATAGTGTTCTCCCCTATAATAACGGTATAGTATACACTATAAGGAGACTCGAATGACCCTTATCCTCCTTACACGTGTATGCATGTACAACAAAAATACAATATCAATGATCAATGCAATTTATACGAAATTATAATCATACAATGTAAATGTTACTATGAGATTTACTTGACCTTACAAACGTGATACCGTCACTTCTTATGCTCTGTATCCGTAAAATAGTCCATACGGGGTCCAATTGCGATCCTATAATTCATTTCCAAGTTCGGTAAGATTCCACAATCTTTCCATAACTTTTTCTCCAATTTATTTATTTTAATTAGTCTCGTCTCAACTCAAAACCTCAAAATAAGACCAAATTAAATCCTCAAACGTTCGGATCCTAATTCTGACTACATATTGTGGCCCGGAATAAAAAAAATTAATCAAAACTAGGCTTTCAAACAATTTTTTAAGTTTTTGGACATTTTTTGGTGTCATAACACGCATTACGATGCAAGATCCTCATACAAATCCTCCAAAAATCCTAAAATCCTCAGTTGTCATCAAAATCCCCAGTTTCAACTTATTTATCTAAAAATCCCCTTTTTCATAATTTCCCTAATTTTTAAAGATTTGTTTTTATCTATTTTTTAAATTTAAAATTATATTTTTTTGTTTTTTTACATGGGAAAGAGTTTAATCTCTGAACTGGGCTAAGGTCATCCCCTTCCTCACGTTGGAATATATATATATACTAGTTTTAGGGCGTGCTACTCACGATCGACCCGCTCTCTTCACTCGCGGGAATTAATTTCTCAGAATTTATTAATTTAAATATAAAATTGCAATTAAGATTTAAAAATTACAAATACAAATACATTTTTTAGCTTATCAATATTCTCTAATGCGACTGAGATAAGATGTGAATGAAAAAAACAAGGTAGTAATGCTAGGCCATTACTTCATCAAAAAAAAAAGGAAACAAGGAAAAAAACACAAGTGGTTTGACCCATTAATTTGTAACACTTGCTTGTGGAGATTCCGTATAATTGTATATAAAGTTCAATCTTTACCTCAAACTCTATAGATAGAAATGATAACTTTGAAATTATGAATGTAAATAATTGAATTAGTTAAGATTAAAGCTTTAGACACCCTGACCAAGAAAAAAAGAAAGAAAGATTAGAACAGATGTTGTCTTGTCTTATCTCATGTACCATGTGGAACTCTGTAGTCATTTAACCACATCTTCCACATAAACGACATTGCTTTAGTTGATCTCTTTCCATTATTTTCTTATTTTTAGTGCATCTCTCTTTGGGTTTTGTATATCTTGTAAAACCTTATGCATGCATGCATGTAAAAGTACATTTCCTTCCAAAACAATTATGATCATATTATTAGGAATACGCTCATTATTCTAATTACGTATTGTGCATCACAAAATAACTTTATTTCCTTATGCTATTGTGAAACAATAACTTGTGTGCTTGTTCATGATTGTAGGCATGATCTCAAGAATTACGAAATTGCAGGCTTGATTCTTTACTTACTTTAAATCCTGATATTTCTTATGGGATGGGAGTATCTTAATGAATCTAATAACAAATTTGGCAGTGTTGAGAGCTATGAAGGGCCAAATGGCTCTCGCTGAGTTAGACCCATCTTGTCCTCCAACTGCGTCCTACAAGCCTCGGATGTAATTCAACAACTTTGACATAAACAATCTCAAGAAGCAGACGCAAGATGTAATTCATTCACAACCTAAGAGTAGACGGAGAAATGAACATCACCTACAATAGAAGACGAACTCGTCTGTAATAAGCAAGACCTGCCCACATCCGATTAACTTCCTATGGAAAGAGTAGAGGGAAAGGTTTTTTCCCATAGAATCAGTATTTCAATATTCAACTGTTGTTAAAAGAAACTGAAATGAAGAAGTGGAATACCTCTTGAGAAGCTTGAGCTAGATAATGAATATTGGGCCATTTCTAAAAGAAGAAAGGTTAAAATGCATTATGATTGTGATACGAATTGAGTTGACTAGACATCAATGCATAAGATATATTATCAAGTGATTAAAATCTGATTCAAGTAAATATAAATTGTTTTTCATTATTTCTGCAAAATCTTTTCGTTCCATTATAATGATTCTCTATCATTCAGATGAATATTCTTATAAAAAAATCATGTAGATGAATATTCTTCTCAAAGTATGAATTCAAAACAAATTGTTTGTACTCTAGAACAACAAAAAGAAACTAAAGTAACATGGCCTTAATCCCAAATAATCAAAGTAAAGATGAAAAAAATTATTGCTTTTCGTCATGAGTGTTTACATCAATAAGTAGAATACAACCTTTGAGAGTAGATGGAGTGCCAGAACATAGTTGGTAAAACACATGAAATGATCTCTCTCCTTTAGCAAGTTGAATCACTCTCTTCTGCTCAAACCATTAGAACAATCTTCAAGATTGGCCATTAGTTAATCAGAAGAACTTGAAATGTATGTTCAAAGAAATGAATACCTTCTAAAGTACAACTATCCAAACCATTACAAGAAGAGTTTGATATGCACAGTTAAAATGCATCATGCCAAACATCATGGTAAAAAATATGAAACATGAATTGACTGGTAATTTTTGTTGCTAAATACCTTGAAATCTAAATGGAACTTACAAGTTTGAATCTTTGCTCTAAAAACTTCACCAATTGGCTTAAATTGAATATCAATAAACTTTCCCTGCATAACAGAAAGAATTATGCATCAAATTAATCAAATGCAAATTGACAGAAAATGCACAATGGTACTTGTTCTGTTTCACATAAACATAATATCAAAGATGCATCTTACATTCAAAATAACATCAAAATGTGGAAATATCTGAATACAACTACCTTGCTGAAGAATTAATAGCTTAATCTTTTCATTATGTGGGCCTAAAAGACATGCAAATTGGCTAGAATTAGTCTATTTGGATGTTTTTGCATTTCCAAAAACCTCTTCGATCGCGTGAGTGTGCTGAAGCTTTTCCTCGAGAGCACTCCCACCGCCAAGGTTAGTCAAACATTCAGCTATAACTTTTTTTATTTGAGTTTTTTCAGCTCCATTTTCACCATTGCATTATAAGTTCAAATATGATTCCCGAAATGATACTATGTGTGACGGTCCCTCTCCTAATCTAGGGCACCGCCCGACCTAATCCCGTAATTAAGCCCTAATCATATTCATGCAAGACTTAACTACGTATTAGTCAGCCTTTTCTAATTAAACCTTCTATTAAATGAATTTATTAGTGGAAATCTTATTGATTATGCGGAAGCCTTTTATAACATCCTAAGTGTGGAAAGCCAGGAAATGCCATTACACTATGTCAAGTTAAAAACCACAAATCTCAGTAGATCACTAAAGAATTTTTGAAGTGCAGAGACAAAGACTCAAGTCGATTACAAGAAGAATAATTAGGATGAAGATACATACCTAATGATAATAGCTAATTTACTTCATCTGCAAGTAGCAAAATATCGTGATAAAAAAGGCATATATAGTTGAGAATGAAATCATCTATCATTTCTGAAAAGTAATCTAACAAAAAACCAAAAAAAAAAGTTTATATTCACCATTCATCATGGCAATGAAGGCATCTTTAACCTAATAATAGATGCCAAGAGAAACTTTGGGCTTCTTCCAGCAACCAGAGACTAACTCATTTCCACATACTTCAACCTTTTTTAAGCAGATTCATCGCAAGTAAAAGTGATCCTGCTTTAGTCTATAGGTAGCAAAGTGAAAGTTAATGCTAGGAGAGAAGTGATAAATTAAATTTGATTGCAACATGAAATAATTTGCATAGACATACATAGGATTTGCTTTGAGAATATCTACAGCAGAGATTGTGAAGAACTAAAGGCTCATTCAAGAAGCTCAACTATACAAGATCATCAGTATCTTCAAGGATATTAGGGTTTGCTGGCAAAATAGTTCCCTTTAGCATTGTCAAAACCCGTAAAAATATAAGGTACATAAGTTTTAAGTATTCAAAATCAAATAGCATTATCTGCACAATAATAAAAGGTATGAACCAACTTTGTCATCTGAAAGCATGACTCTCGCATCTTCTCCTGAAGTTGAATGCACTTTTATGTGGATGCTAAAATAACTAATGAGCAGCAATTATGCTAAAAAATACCCTTGTATGTGAATTACCATGTATCTCTGAAGTTGGGGAAAACACAATTTGAAAATTTTGACATCTCTTAATCTATTGAAAGCAATAGTTTCATTTAGTTTTCATTTGATTACATTTCACACACACCACCTGGAAACACATCCTATTTATCTTAAGGGTTTGATCTATTTTTTCTCATATTCACTTTGAATTGTTATAGAGCCTAATTTCTTTCAAAAACAATTAATAAAATTAAACCATATAGACCAAATGATTAACTCACATTTGAATTTTACTTATCAAAATACATAAAATGTTATCTGAAATAAAAATGAACGAATTTGTGGATCAAATTTGGCTTGCTTAATTATCCACCAAAACTCATCAATTTCACAACATTATCCAAATATACCAACAATCATTAATGCCTTGGTGGTATATGTGCAAGATCTTATTCAATTATAAGAATACTAAAATAACTATTATTATTCTGATATTAACTAAATAATATTTATTTACTCTTATGAAGCATAACTTAAACAAGTAAACTAATCATCATTTAATATTATTCTAATACTAAGCTAGAATTATATTTTCACTTGAATAACTTAAATTAGTAAAATACTCTTCCACAGAATATTTTTTTTTACAGGAAAAGATCAAACAATCATGTAAAGTTTAATTGATAAGTGGAATACTTAAAGATTTTTTATTAAAAATGTGGAAAATTCAAAACAAGGAAAAAAGAGGAAATCTTCAAAAACTTAATATTCCACCGAACTTCAAGTTTGATTTGTGACCAACCACTCTTTTATTTGACAACATTGCTTAGCACATATATATACGGTTTTTTCATTAGAATACATATAAATGTACTGATAAACTAATTTCAATTTATTAATATGCTTCGCCAAATGAAGTTAAAAGAAGTTCCTTTTATTTTTGAAAGAAGTTCAAATTTAAGATATTATCATGAGACTTAAGTATTGTAACAAGAATGCTATGAATTCTTTTGCTTACTCCCCACTCAGATCAGAAAGGAAAGTTTATCAAATAACTGGAGTCTGGTCTGTTGAGTTTTGGGGTTCATACGCAACGGAAATTACAAAACAATTTTGACAAAAACTTCAACAGGATCCAAATCTAATTCCATTAAAATGTTTAAACCAAAAAAACTTAATCATACCTCAGTTGCAATATACCTTTCTGAAGATTGATCGATCTCTAAAGCGCTATCAACGACGAACGCCCTCTACCAGCAGTCCACACATGAACGACGGTCGAGATTCAAAGTGCTAGCTTCAAAAGAATACCAAACCTTTTGTTTCTCTCCGAAACGATCCAGAGCATACCATAAAAACCCTAATTCGTTTCTAAACGAAAATAGAGTTTTGGCCCTAAAATTTCATCCGCGTGTTCTAACTTAAAGCGTCTATTTATACAATCCTTGTATATAGACGGTTAAGTAAATTACACATATACCCCTACTTAAAGAAGTATAAGTGTAATACACAACAAGGATGTTTCTGTCATGAATTTTATCATATAAAATTCATTTTTCTGAACCGTCTTAAAATCTCGCAAAATCATTCTTAGTGTGCGACCCAATAGGCTCATACAACGTTGGCCGTGTACCAAAACATATTTTGGTATACAAGTCATAAGCGGCCTCTAGCAAGCCATTATGACTACCCAAGTTGTACAAATATCAAATCGATCAAACCTAATCAATAGCGTATACAACATCCTTTTGTCACACGATATCCTTTTGATTAAACATAAGGCATGGAATTGTCATCCAACATGTTCAATCGTACTAGTCTCGATCTCTAGGTAGACTGAAAACATCCAAGTGACATTGATCAATATCAATTCACTTAGACTAGGCCTTTTAACAGTCTAACACATCAAGGGATCCACTTGATATCTCTATTTAAATGAGAGGGACAAATTATATCTCGATTACATAACTTCACACATTGCTCACACAATAACTAATCACAACCTCTATAATCGTCCGGTTAAAGACAACATTTGATTGTGTCAAATCGCTGTGTTCCTAATGTTGAAGTCTCTGGTAATCTCAAGTCAGATGATCGAAAAATATACCTATCATGAGAAACAACTATGACTTAATCCATGCGATGTTCTCATAGCGGGTCATTCCAGTACTTTGTTCCCTAACAAGTACTCGTGATCTTGATTCGTATCCTTATACATATAATCATCATATGATCATCAATCAAGACTCAGACTAGTCTTAATTCATTATAGTTCTCGGTATAATGATCGACTAAGGACATTTATGATATTTCTACAAATACCAATGGATCTTATTATAATGTAAACATGTAAATTAATTATGATAAACAGTAAATGAAATCCTCTATTTTATTAACTAAAAGTATTCATAAAGACAGTTAATGGATTGACCTAGGGCACATGCCCCAACATCTCCCACTTGCACTAGGGCCAATCATAAATGCATCTAATGCCTAATGATCTAACATAACCATCATGTTTTGCTTATGGAAAAGCTTTTGTCAATGGATCTGCAATGTTGTCTTCAGTAGGTACTCTACAAATCTTCACGTCTCCCCTCTCAATAATTTCTTTGATGAGATGAAAACGCTTGAGTATATGTTTGGATCTGTGGTGTGATCTAGGTTCCTTGGTCTGTACTATTGCCCCGTTATTGTCACAATACAAACAAACAGGGTCAGCAATATGTAGAACCACACCTAGTTCAGAAATGAACTTTTTATTCCAAACCGCCTCCTTTCTTTGCATCGGACGACGCAATATACTCAAACTTCTATTGTAGAATCGCCACATGATCTCTTGCTTCGAACTTTTCCAACTTACTGCACCCACATTCAAAATAAACACATATACAGACTGCGATCTAAAATCATCTATATTAGTTTTAAAACTTGCATCTGTGTAACCATTTACAACTAGATCATTTTCAAAACCTAAATAGACCAAGAACACTTCCTTAGTCCTTCTTAAGTATTTAAGAATGTTCTTTACTGTTATCCGGTGACTCTCACCAGGATCTGACTGCTTGTAGTGCTTAAAGCATATGATACATCAGGTCGAGTGCATAACATGGCATACATGATAGATCCAATAGCTGATGCATATGGAGTCTTATTCATACGGTCTCGTTCATCATTCGTCTTAGGACATTAAATCTTGCTGAGACTTATGCCATGAGACATTGGCAATAATCCTATTTTAGAGTCTTGCAAACTGAACCTATTCAGTACCTTGTCTATGTAAGCACTCTGACTTAGACCAATTAGCCTCTTAGATATATCCATGTAGATCCTTATCCCTATGATATAGGCAGCATCTCCTAAGTCTTTCATTGAGAAACACTTCCCTAACCAAGACTTGACATTCTGCAATGTTGGGATGTCATCTCCAATGAGTAATCATCAACATACAGTACCAGAAAAACAACTACACTCCCACTGACCTTCTTGTATACACAAGACTCTTCTTCGTTCTTAATAAAACCAAAATCCTTAATTGCTTCATCAAAACGAAGATTCACACTAAGAGAAGCTTGCTTTAATCCATAAATGGATCTTTGACTCTTGCATACCTTCCTAGAATTCTCAGGATGTACAAAACCTTCAGGTTGTGTCATAAACACGTCCTCAAGCTGCTTTCCGTTAAGAAATGCTATTTTTACATCCATTTGCCATATCTCATAGTCATAATATGCAGCAATGGAAATTAAAATTCTTATGGATTTAATTATGGCTACCGGCGAAAAAGTTTCATCATAATCAACACCTTGAGTCTGCCTGAAACCTTTTGCTACAAGTCTTGCTTTAAAAGTAGCACTTTGCCATCCATGTCAGTTTTCTTCTTGAAAATCCATTTACATCCAATGGTCCTACCACCTTCAGGTAATTCAACCAAGTTCCAAACTTGGTTATCATACATGGATTGCATCTCAGAGTTCATAGCACTTAGCCATTTATCTGAGTCTGGTCCAGACATAGCCTCCTGATAAGTGGTGGGCTCATTTTGATCCATAAGCAACACATCACGACTATCAGTAATGAGAAATCTGAATCTCTCTGGCTCATGTCTTACCCTACCAGATTTACGTGGGCATTGTGTCACTTGTGGAGGTTCAAGTGGTTCAGAGCGTTGTTGAACTTGCAGTAGCGATTCAGGGTTTATTTGTGATTCTTGAACTTCTTCAAGATTTATTTCTCTCCCACTAGTGTCTTTTGAAATAAACTGTTTTTCCATAAAGGTATCATACCGAGCAACAAACACTTTCTTTTCAGCGGGATTATAAAAGTAATATCATTTTGTTTCCTTAGGATACCCCACAAATAAACACTTGTCAAATTTAGGTGCTAGTTTTTCTGAGGCTTGTCGTTTTACGTAAGCCTCATCACCCCAAATCTTAAAGAAAGACAAACTAGGTCTCTTCCCATACCATATCTCATATGGTGTTTTATCAACCGCTTTAGAAGGAACTCGATTTATAGTGAAAGTTGCAGTTTGTAATGCATAACCCCAAAAGGATAATGGAAGATCAGTATGACTCATCATAGATCGAACCATATCTAATAAGGTTCGATTTCTCCTTTAAGAAACTCCATTCCACTGTGGAGTTGCTGGTGGAGTCAATTGGGAGACAATCCCATAATTTCTAAGATGATCATCAAATTCTTGGCTCAAATATTCACCACCTCGATCTGACCGAAGTGTTTTGATTGTTTTACTAAGTTAATTATGCACTTCATTTTGAAACATTCAAAACATCTCAAATGATTCAGCTTTATGTTTCATTAGATATACATAACCATATTTGTTGAAATCATCAGTAAATGTAATGAAGTATTGATAACCTCCTCTAGCCATTGTGTTTATAGGAGCGCATAAATCAGTATGTGTTAGACCCAATAAATCACTTGTCTTTTCACTGTGTCCAGTAAAGGGACTTTTAGTCGTCTTGCCTAGTAAACAAGATATGCACTTTTCATATGTTTCTAAATCAAATGAATCTAGAAGTCCATCTTTATGGAGCTTCGTTATGCGTTTCTCGTTTATGTGCCCGAGACGACAATGTCAAAGATAGGTTTGATTCAAATCATTTGACTTGAGTCTCTTTGTATTTATGTTAAAGACAGGAGTATCAGTGGACCTTTTCATGCTTAGAGTATAAAGACCATCACGCAAATCAGAATTTGCATAAAATATACCTTTACGAGAAATGGAACATCTATTATTCGCAATAATAAAATGAAAACCATCCATATCCAAGAATGAAACAGAAATGATGTTTCTGCTCAAGGCAGACATAAAATAAAAATTATTTAAAGTTAAAATAAGTCCACTAGGTAAGGCTAAGTCATATGATCCAACAGCCAGGGCAGCAACTCTTGCTCCATTCCCTACACGGAGTATGACTTCTCCTTTCTTCAACTTTCTACTTCTGGTGAGTCCCTGCACATTTATGCAAATGTGAGATCCACATCTGGTATTTAATACCCATGAATCACTCGTAGATAAATTAATTTGAATAACATAAATACTTGTAGTCGTAATCGCACTACCCTTTTACTTATTTAGATCTTCCAGATAGAGTTTGCAATTTCTGAACCAATGTCCAGGTGCATGACAAAAATGTCCTTCCTTTTTTTTTAGGTGTTTTGAAGTAGGAACAGGCTGGGGCTTGACTTATTCTACATGCTTTGCGACAGGTGCAGCAGCAGCCTTAACAACTTTAGCCTTGCCTTTGCCTTTCTTCTTCATTCCCTTTCCCTTTTGGACCATTAACACATTACTAGAGGGTTTCTTGATATTTTGTTCGGCAATTTTGAGCATCAAATGCAACACTGAAATTGATTTCTCCATATTATTCATATCGTAGTTCATCACAAATTGTGAGTAACTTTCTGGTAATGAATTTAGGATCAAATTCATAGCCAACTATTGGCTTATGAGAAATTCGAGTCTATCAAGCTGGTCAACATAGCCCTTCATCTTCAGAACATGAGGACTAACTGACGCACCCTCAGTCATCTTGCAAGAATGTAAGTTTTTGGCTGTCTCAAACCTTTCTTGCCTAGCTGTTTGTTGGAACATTTCCTTCGGCGTTGCGTTATAGCCATGTCGTACGCTTCCATTAGTTCCATGTCCTTCTGAAGTTCAGGAACCATAGTTGCCAGCATAATACATGCAACATCAGTAGAATCGTTGACATGCTTACCATGCGCGTCCTTCACAGCTTTTGTAGCATTGGCTGGTGGGTTCTTAGGGATTGGAGCATCCAGGACATATAACTTGCGTTCATGCTTAAGAACAATTCTCAAGTTTCTGAACCAGTCAAAAAATTAGTCCCATATAGCTTATCCTTCTCAAGGATAGATCGCAGTGACAGGGGATTGTTGTTACTTGAAGAGGCCATTGATCTACAATAAAAATTATGCAAAGTTTATTTTAGTTTAGAGGAATAGACTCCCACTAAATTAACAACCCTCCTAAAACACATTGTTTATTTAGGGGACTAAAATCCGTATTTAACCTAATTCTATGACAGCTATGGCATGAAACATAGAACTGGATTATTTAGGTAGGCAACAGTTACCAATTATATCTTATGTAATTTTAGATACTTTTATGAGATACGGGACATCTTATGTATTATCATGTTTTTATCTCATCATGTGCCTAAAGCTCAAAACTATTTTGATAGCTTTATTAAGTCGGACCATTTTAAACATTTAGGTAACTCTTATCCAACTTGTCTCACCAAGATAACACAAAACACCCAGCTACGCCTGAAACTTTATTAGCGTGATCGAGGCCTTGACAAGTGTTTAAAATGGATGTCATGAGACTTAAAATTTAATAGAGGGATGTTATTCAGTTTTAGTGATTTTATGTAAACAATGAAAAATCATATATTTTATTGATTTGTTAAATCACGAAACAATTTGGAGATTTTTATACTGTTCACTAATAAAAGAATTTTCGTGCGCTAGGATTAGTTAGACGGCGGTCTCGCTGGCCGGTCAGTGGGCGGATGGGGGTACAGGAGGCAGCGACCCCTTTTTTTTAGCAGACGAATTTTAATTCTAAAAATTAAAATTCGCCAATGAAAATCATATTTTTCGCTGATTTTATTGTCCCAAATTTACCCCTTAATTTATCCAAAATTAAGTCAATTAAACTATTTTTAATTAACCCGAGCCCACATCTAACTAATCATCTTATCCTAATCCAATTAGGACTTAAGATATTTGAATCCTAGCATATCACCAATAACAAAATTTTCCATATTTATCTCTTATTCAATAGGGATAACGGAACTGAATGTAACCTAAATATGCAAACTGAATTATAGAGATTTCATTCATGCATCAATACACGAAAAATAAAGATTATACCTAATGGTGACATGGATCACAAAACACGAAATTCAATTCATTAAAATTATTCGAATTAACCTAACATGGTTACTAGGATGTAAGAAACTGATTTCAATTAAATCACGAATATATGTATCATATACACAAAACATGATAATAAATCTCACAGAAAACTTAAGTATATCACATATATATAAACTATTAACATGCTTTCAATCATATATCATGTATATATCAGAAGAAAACATGCAATGTTTTTAATGGAATCGAACTCGAAGGCTCTGATACCACTGTTGGGTTTTGGGGTTCATATGCTGCGGAGATTACGAAACAATTTTGACAAAAACCTCAACAGGATCCGAATCTAATCCCATTAAAACGTTTAAACCAAGAAAACTTAATCATATCTCAGTCGCAATATACCTTTCTGAAGATTGATCGATCTCTAAGGCGCTGCCAACGACGAACACCCTCTACCAGCAATCCACACATGAATGGCAGCCGAGATTCAAAGTGCTAGCTTCAAGAGAATATCAAACCATTTTGTTTCTCTCCAAAACGATCCAGAGCGTACAATAAAAACCCTAATTCGTTTCTAAACGATATTAGAGTTTCTGCCCTAAAATTTCATCCGTGTGTTCTAACTTAAAGCGTCTATTAATACAATCCTTGTATATAGACGGTTAAGTAAATTATATATATACCCATACTTAAAGAAGTATAAGTGTAATACACGACAAGGATGTTTCTGTCTTGAATTTTATCATATAAAATTCGTTTTTTCTGAACCATCTTAAAATCTCACAAAACCATTCTTAGTGTGCGACCCAATAGGCTCATACTACGTTGGCAATGTACCAAAACATATTTTGGTATACAAGTCATAAGCGGCCTCTAGCAAGACATTATGACTACCCAAGTTGTACAAATATCAAATCGATACAACCTAATCAACAGTGTATACAACATCATTTTGTCACACGATATCCTTTTGATCAAACATAAGGCATGGAATTATCATCCAACATGTTCAATCGTACTAGTCTCGATCTCTAGGTAGACTGAAAACATCCAAGTGACATTGATCAATATCAATTCACTTAGACTAGGCCTTTTAACAGTCTAACACATCGAGGGATCCACTTGATATCTCTCTTTATATGAGAGGGACAAATTATATCTCGATTACACAACTTCATCACATTGCTCACACAATAACTAATCACAACCTTTATAATCGTCCGGTTAAAGACAACGTTTGATTGTGTCAAATCATTGTGTTCCTAATATTGAAGTCTCTGGTAATCTCAAAGTCAGAGGACCAAAAAATATACATATCATGAGAATCAACTATGACTTAATTCATGTGATGTTCTCATAGCGGGTCGTTCCAGTACTTTGTTCCCTAACAAGTACTCATGATCTTGATTTGTATCCTTATACGTATAATCATCATATGATCATCAATCAAGACTCACACTAGTCTTAATTCATTATAATTCCCAGTATAATGATTGATTATGGACATTTAGGATATTTCTGCAAATACCAATGGATCTTGTTATAATGTAAACATGTAAATTAATTATTATAAACAATAAATGAAATCCTATATTTTATTAACTAAAAGTATTCATAAAGACAGTTAATGGATTGACCTAGGGCACATACCCCAACATGGTCAACTCATGCAATCTTAGAGACAATTTCCTCACTATAATTGTAAGAAATGACCGTGTAAATCAAATAATAATGCATAATTAAAGATAGAAGAAGCATAAGTTAAAAAGCAGAAAACCACCCCATAGAAATCTACCATGTTATTGACGCTCCCATGGAAAAACACATATCCATGCATAGCCTCAAAAATATACACAAAATGTAATTTAAAAAAGAGAAGGAGGGAAAGAATTTAATGCCCAACTGAAAAAAGGAGGGACCAAGGTGGTGATCTATGAAGGAACATCAAACAAAACCTATACCATCACATGGAATCGCGAGGCTTCTGAATGGACAATACACCAACTTTTGGAGACGGTAAAAATGTTTGAAAGCACCAAGAGAACAATGTGCAGGGGTAATTCGGAGCACTTGCAATTTTACTAGCTCAAAACTATAAATCTTATTAGCTACTTTGGGTAATTTGTTGTTAATTTTATTAAGTAAAAAATAAAGATTAATGAACGATGCGTAGAAGCAAAATTCCTCTATGTACACTTTTTGATAATTTTGATATATACATATACCTCTTTCTTATTAAAAAAAGACTTGATTGAAAGATAAGATAGATTTATTCATTAATATATATTGTAACACTGTTTATGGACTTGGGTATCCATTGATATTGATTTGACTTTAATTAAACACCTTATAAAATAGTGTTAATTAACTACTCATCAATTGTATATATAGAATCAGAGGTTCAATTTGTTGGCAATGGAACTGTAAATTCAATATTCTCATAGGCATTTCACGAAACATTGACTTTATGGTTTAGATAATTTATCAAACACATAGAATGCATAGAACAAAGAATTACAAAGTTCTATAAAAAGTCTCGATCATGGGTATCTAAGAATTTCCAATATCAAATATAATCAACATAGCAAAAAAAAAAAGAATTAGAGAATAACGGTGGATCCTCACCTTTGAATCGAAGAGCAAAGGAAAACAACGACTTTGAATCAAAGGGCAAAGGAAAACATCAAATGAATCGATGAAGGAAAGCATGGAATGAAGATTTATTGATTTTAAGGGAAGGCACGAGACGTATGGACAAAGAGGTAAATTTTATTAGCACTCAAATAAATTATGGGCAAAGATGTACGTTTCATTACCACTCAAAAATTTATGATTCGTGATTTTATATATATGATATATATGGGGCCAACCCCATTGGGGTTGGGCAGGGGAGCTCGCGGCTCCCCCCCCCCACATGTCCCCCATCCTCCTCCTTCTTCCCTCCATCAATGTCCCTGCAATTTTTCTTATAACTATTTTTTTAGGTCGGTTTCCTTCTCAATCGATATTTCTCCACCGTCCCTCACGACTAACAACAACAACTTCTTCGCTCTTCAATTCGAGCCATACAACAGCCCCGCAACCATTAAAAATAAAATTGAAATTTTCCATTGAACATACCTTAACGCCATCAACAACACAACAGTAAGAACTCCTATTAATTTCATCCAACAATAACAAGTGAGAGAGAGAGACATAAGTGAACAACGATGGACAAATGGGCAGTGAGATGAAGAATACGATAGAGCAGGGGACACAACCCCCCTTGTTCAATTTTGATCCCTCCTTTGAGATCGATTTCAATTGTGAATAAAAAAAGGTAAACAATTTGCCAATTTGCCCTATCCTTTTTATCCCTTCACAGATAAACCAATGCCCTTTTTGGTCTTTTTATTTTCTTCCCTATTTCATTTCACGTTTATCTCTTATTTTCTTGTCCAAATTAAACTCCAAAAAATAACCCAATTCAACCAAAAATTAACAAATTTACTAATATGTTCCAAAACTCTCGAACAACCCGTCTTGCATGTAAATCGAGATGTGGGACCTATGTCAACTCGTTAAGTCCATTTAAATGTAGAAATTCAAATTTTAAACTTAAACATGATTAATTTTTGTGAAAATTAAAAACTAAAATTTGAGTCAACATTTTAATTCTCTTGTGACTCATTTCAACACGTATCTCGAGATAAAGTTTTACGAAATATCGAATTTACTCAGTCGACTTTAATTTCGCAAAATAATATAATATATAGTAAACAATAATAGCCATACATCACACAATAATAAAATTAATTAAATATCTCAATTTTCACTGGTGCTTAACTCTTGACTCGCGGCTAAAACCATAATTAATCTCCGTTAATCTTTGAATAGCTATAATTACCAATTTAAATTTTTTGAGATTTGACATTATTGCCTAGCCTAGTGTCAGTTTCACGTTGTTTAACTAAAGTATCTTATAGCATGATTCTTTTTCACCACAATTGTCATTGTTATGCTTTTAGATGCTCGTTGTATATTTAGAAATGTGGATAAATGTCTCTCATCGTCAATTTCTACTTTCATGTACTCACCATCCTTTTTATGACAATGGGTGCAAATCCATCAAGTAGCAGATCGGGCAAGAATAAGATTGGTGACTACCTCTGAGCCACCAGAGTACCGCTACCTTTGATTTTGTAGGTTTTGATTTTGTTGTATGATTTATATATGTCTTTCATATACTTTTGAGATTGTATTTATGGGTTAAGAGATAGTTACTAGACTACATGCATGTTGATATATCATCATCATTGTTTTGTTGTATATATATGCACGTGAGCTTTATTTTCCTGGTTTTCCTTATATACTTAGAATTTACATTAATTACTTTCGCTAATTTATTAAGACCACTCTGAAATATTAATTGACAAGAGAACAATATATTGCTTATTTCAAAGTTAGCTAGTTTGGAGAAAAGCTTAAAAAGGCTTGCTAATATGTTTTTAAGTCTTAAGTGGATGAGATTAGATATGGCGGTGCTTTAATTTGAAAATGAGTCGTCACAGCTGGAATTAGAGCCAACTTTCCTAATAAGCAATGTATAAACTTAAATAACACACAAGTTTTAGTTATGGAAACCAGATGATCCTTGCTTAGAAACCATTAGTTGGAAAGTGAGTGGTAGTAAGATGGGGGATTTTTTTTACATGTACATGTTAGTTTATATATATATATATGTGCGTTGTCCACGTAGAAGCTGGTGTCGCAAACGTCGTCAACTTGTAGAACATGATGGCAGATCGATGCAAGATCAGAGATTACAGTAGCTCTGATGGTACGAATTATTCTAGTTGTGACAGTACCAGTTGCAAAGACAATTGATACTTCGTCTCCCACTCCTACATCTTCTGGTACATCGGCACTGGTTTTAGTTGGTGAAGGATTTCATCAGAAAAAGCCAGTATATTTTAGTGGACATCAATACTTTGAGAAGGTTAAGGAGTGGGTTTTGTCTGAGGAGAAGCTGCATAGAATTTTGAGGATTAAAGATATACTTCTGGTAGAGATTTCGTCATATACACTACAGAAAGATGCTGATGTTTGGTAGCATACGACGATAACTTCTGATGGAGATTTTGAGTCATGGGATACATTCGAGAAGAAGTTTTATCAACAATATTTCCCGCCTATAATGATGAAAAGGTTAAGATGGACTGATGAGTCGATGATGAGCTATAAAGACACATATGGTTATTTGAAGTAGTTTGTTGGGGATTTAGTGAGAGATGACTCTGAGATGTGTATCATTTTGGAGATTGACTGATGCCAGATATATAACTTTATGTGATCAATTCAGGTGCCAAGACCTTGGTAAGATATATGAATGTGCACTTTCTCATGACACTTATTATTTGAACAGAGTTGGAGATAGGAAAACAATAGGACCAGTGTTGTAATATGATCTGGTCACAGAGTTTGAGAGGAGGAGACAAAGGGGTAAGGGACAGAGGAGATGAGATATAGGTTCTCGAATATCAGTAGCAACCATATCGGATGTACCTTACACATCATATCCTACTCCACTATAGAGTATGGTGGGTATACCTCCCTTACCACCACCATTCATACCCGCATTAGTAGCTCCTACTTTATCGACACTTCCTGCACCACCAGTGCCACGACACCAACAACAGGGTGGTAAAGGCCGAGGTAGAGGTAGAGGTCGAGATGGTTCCCAATAGGGGCAGAGACAGGCAAAAGCCCAGGATCAGGCATAGGGTCAGCACATGCCAATTACTTGTTATAGATGTGGTCATGTTAAGCACATGTTGTGAGATTGTCCACAGCAAAGTCGAAAGGGAGTGCATATGATAGTAAAACCAGAAGTCGATGCCACACGAGGTCTTATTGATGGTACGATTTCTATTTGTGTTAGAAATTTATATACCTTATTTGATCTAGGTTCTACAATGTCTTTCATTCGTTGTCGCATGATATGCATCCTAGGGTTGACACTAGTTAGAGTTAGTGTACATTTGGTTTTGAGTATCATAGTCGGGGATAGGGTTTACCCTAATTGTCTTATTAAGGGATGTCCAGTAGAGATAGGAGAGGTAGAGTTACTTGCAGACTTCAGAGTGCTCGAGTTTTTAGATTTCGACGCATTGTTAGGGATGGATTAGTTAGCAGTTATCACACTCATATCGACCGTTTCAGCAAGATAGTGATATTTAAGATTCCAAAGCGTTCGATGTTCACATACAATGGTAGTACATCAAGGGCCGAGATCACAAGAGGTCGGATTGCGACTAGTGAAAATATAGAGACTCTGGTAGGATTATATACAATAGTAAAGAATCAGGGACCCAGACTTAAGGAGATTCGGTTGAGTGCATGTTTCCAAACATGTTTCCAAAAGATTTACCTGGTTTACCACCGCTAAGGGAGATAGATCTCATAATTAAGTTGGTACCGGACATTAGACCTATTACGATACCATGGTACCGCATGGCTCCGAAAAAGTTAGAGGAGTTAAAGAGTCAGCTACATGATTCGGGACAGAAATGATCCATCACATCTTCTATGTCGCCATAGGTAACACTCAGAAGAAGGATGTCACTTAGAGACTGTGCATCGACTACAAATAAATGAATAAGGTCATAGTCAGAAACAAGTATCCACTGCCGCGTATTGATGACTTATTTGATCAGCTGAGATGAGTACAATTTTTCTCAAAGATAGACCTACAATCAGTGTATCATTAGCTTAGGATCAAAGATGATGTAGGTCCAAGACAGCATTCAACACGAGATATGAACACTATCAATTCACGGTTGTGTCATTTGGATTGACCAATGCCCCCGCCATGTTTATGGATTTAATACATCGAGTGATGAGACCATTTCTTGACCTCTTTGTGATAGTTTTCATCAATGATATATTGATATATTCGCGGACTCGGGAGGATTATGAGTAGCACCTTAGGGAAACGTTGCAAACTTTGAGGGAGCACAGATTCTATGCCAAGTTCACTAAGTGTGAATTTTGGCTTTCAGAGGTCAAGTTTTTTGGTTATGTAGTTAGAGCAACAGGTTTTGTAGTTAATCCGATTAAGATTCAGGCTATCATAGATTGGCCAGCACCGACATTAGTTACTAAGATCAGGAGTTTTCTTGGTTTAACAGGGTATTATCGTAGGTTCGTGAAGGATTTCTCTAAAACTGCTTCACCGATTACAAGATTGACCAAGAAGGATGTCATACTTAATTGGTCTAAGGAGTGCAAGTAGGCATTTTCTCAGCTGAAGAGGTTGTTGACCATCGCACCAGTGTTGATATTGCCAGATGCTAGACAGGGATTCTTGGTATACACAAGTGCTTCTCATATGAGCTTAGGCTGTGTATTGACGTAAGACAAAAGCACAGTGGCTTATGCCTCCACGCAACTAAAGTTACATGAAAAGAATTATCCCACGTATGATTTAGAGTTGGCAGCGGTGGTGTTTGCTCAAAAGATATAGAGACATCATCTGTATGGAAAGATATTCACACTCTACATTGATCCAAGAGTCTGAAGTATCTCGTCACACAAAAATAGCTGAACATGAGACATCGCAGTCGGTTGGAGTTTCTAAAAGACTAAAATTTCTTATGGAGTATCACCCAAGAAAAGTCAATGTAGTTGCAGATGCGCTGACTAGGATAGCGACTAAAGATGTCGAGGTTGTTAGATGTCATATGACGCATAAGTATGAATTACTCAAGGCAGTGATGATGATGAGTCAGTCAAGTGTTCCTACGGACAATCTAGTTGTAGGATTTTAGGGTTCATACGCAGCGAAAAGTTCAAAACAATTTTTTGAAAAACCCTAACAAGAATGAAAATAAGTTTCATTAAACTAGAACTACAAAAGTAAGTCATACCTTAATCCGTGATATCCTTCTTTAATTGTTTGATCTCCAAGACATTTAAACGTGCGTCCTCTATTAGAAATCCACACATGAGCAGTGACCACAATTTGAAGCGCTAGCCCCAAAAGAGATTGGAAATATTTTTCTTTCTCGCCCAAAGTCTAGAGAACTCGAAAATAGCAAAAATGAAAATCTTGTTCGTTTTTAGGGTTTCAACCTCTATTTAAATGTGTAGATAATCTTACTTATAAAACATATCCGTAATACAACTATTGCATTTAGGCAGTTTAAGCAAATTACACATATACCCCTTTCAATAAGTCATCATATAACGAATCGTAAAGGCTTTTATATCGTGAATTTTATCATATAAAGTTCATTACTATGGACCAATTGAAATTGGGCAAAGTCATTCTTTGTGTGTGACTAAATAAGTTCATATGACGTTGGTAGTGAACCAAAATTATTTTTATACACAAGTGATAAACGGTCTCTAGCAAGGCATTATGACTACCCAAGTAGCATGAATATCAAAATTGATACAACCTAATGAATAATATATATCGCATCCTTTTGTTGTGCGATATCATGTGATTAAACATAAAGCATGAAAAGTCATCATTAATGTTCAATCGTACTAGTCTCGATCTTCAGGTAGACTTAAAACATTTAGATGACATTGATCATAACAATTAACTTGGACTTGGTCATTTAATAGTCTAACATATCAAGGGATCCACTGATATCTGTCAGGGGCCGTTTCACTAAGTCTTAAATTAGCCTGATTCTTCTAATTAGGCATCTAATATATTCAATTAACTTCAACCTCAAAATAATTTTTGTTTCAATCCTTGATAATGCTCCAAAACTAAATTTATATCCTCAATAAAACTCAGTTCATGATTTGTTCAATTGAAGCAAATATCCATATTTTGTACAAATTTCGGCAACACCACCTCTAAAAGTAGCCTGCTGGAAAATTCAGCTAATAGACAGCAAAATCGAGAGAAGCTTTACTGTGCCTGGTATTGCTTTGAGACGACTGCTATGCGGTCGATTCTGTACCCAAATGCAGCCCGAGCCCGACTTGCAGATGGCCTAGAAGGAAGCACATTTCCCCATAGCTCACAATATATATTAAGTTAAAACAATTAAACTAACTTAAAATCTCTAATACCTTATTTACAACTTTACAAACTCCAAATAAACTAAAATCGAATAAAAACTTCTCAACTTACTTCACACTAATTTAGAACTCACATAACCTATTTTAGAGTATTTTATGACCTACGCTCGCCCTGGAACCCAAAACAATTATTTATAACATGATTACAACAAGAATTATACTTTAGAAGTTTTAAAAATATCATCGAGATCTTCGAGTCTTAATCCATTCTTTCTTATCTTCATCGAGAACTTGACATCATTAAAAACAACTCGAAGATGTCAGATAAGTAAACTCCTACACTGCTCTGTACTCCTGCAAATGTTAGTCTGAATACATGGAGACATGTAATTACATTTCCAAATAATAAGAAATTTATATAATAACCTGGATCCCTCATTTCATGTTTTAAGCTCATAACAAGTAGGCCAACTCACGATGAACCTAGAATAGTCCTATGAGTTCAATGCATGTTGCCCCAGAGTCGACATTACCCACCTTAGACGATTGTTGTACGTCTAGTCTAGAATGGAGCACCTCACACTCTTACAACCGAAGTAAGGGCAACTCTATCTGAATGTCATGTATATATGATCAAGAATTATGCGAAATGCAAATAGGACTAAACAAAAATGCTGGTAAAAAGATAAAATCCCATAAATAGTAAAGACCACTATTGGATTTACTTACTATCAAACCAACTCAAAGTTAGTTCTGAAGCCTCACATTCGAATACCCAGCTTTTATGTACTTCCACATGTCCTATTGTATCACAAAATCCCATAACTTAGAGTTTTAACTTAATTGTATTACTTTAAAACAGTTTCTCATAATTTCTAAGTTATAATAGAGTTTAAAATCCATTTTTAAGCCATAACGAAGCTAAAACCACTTTTAAACTTTGACACTTTGACAACTCCTTTAAAATCTCCTTGAAGAGCTTCACACCTATTTTTATGGTTTCGAACCTCTAAATAAGTCCTAAAAATTTATTATATTCCAAAATAGGGTCTTAAACCACATATTGAACTCTAAATTGGATCTTAACCATCTATTTTGCTTCACGATAACCCACAACTCATCTATGCATTCTCAACCTCAATTAGAAATCTTAATGAGTCTCGATTGATTCAATTTGTCACAAACAATGCCATCCATTGCACCATTGAATTACCAGACCATGAATACCTCATACTTAACCATATAAACATGAAAATAAATCACAACAAGCTCAAAACTCTCTCATTTATATTCCAAGTCATATCGATGAACTCATGTCATGAAAACCTCAATACATCATTAGATAAAATCTCCCAATTGGTAAGTGTAAGCTTACAAATTAAATAACTCGATTTAGAAATCTCGAAAAACCCTAATTAATTCACGTAACTAATAATGAAACCAATTTATTTAACTTGGTCAAACCTACTATATTTTTGTAATTTTCTTTTCTCAATTTTTTCCCCGAGTGTTAGGGCGTCGGCCGAGTCGAAGCTTGGCCTCGCCTAGCACTCGGTGTACTGCCTTAGGAAGACCCAGGGCAAAACCCATGTCCTCCCTGGTTTTGGCAGGGCAGTGCCATGCTTTGCAAGGCACGCCTCGCCTTTACAGGGTTAGGAGAGCCCTGTCATGGCAAGGCCCTGCCTTTCCATGGCAAGGACGATCTGGGCAGTGCATTCGCACTACCCAGGGACCTCCAGAGGCCCCCCATAGTAGCAGCCCTGCTGCTCTCTTTCTTTTCTTCTTCTTCTTCGATGCTCTTTTCACCCCAAACACTAATCAATCTCATTAATTCACCCAAACAGGGAAGATAAAAACAAACCCAATTGAATGGAAGAATTCTTACAAGAACACTCACCTTGCTCATCACCAAAATAGTCATATAAAATAGTCACCCATCGTCTTTCACTTTCTTCTTTTCTCCTTTTCTACAAACCAAAAATAGTGATGATGAAGAGAAGATTTGAACGAGAAGCCTTGAGAGCAAGAAAGTACTATGAGATTACAGAGTGACAGGGGCGAATCCAGGATTTTAAGTAGCCCTGGGCTACACTTAAATACTAATATGTATTTTTTTTTGGAAAATGTTTTTCTTAGAAAAAATACTTTTGTAACATAGAAAAGTTGACACGGACTTAGTGACGTCCCTTGACTTTCCCCGGCATGTGTGCCTACACGCATCTTGATGCTTATCAGAGGGACGTAAACAAATACGTTATTTTTCTGAGTTACAATATATAATAGGTCTTTTTTGTTTAAATAAATAATTTCAAAAATATATCAATAAGTGCTAATTATATTTTTCGCTAAGAAGAAAGATGATGTAGCTACGTACATTATACTATAAACTTCAATTCGACCGCGATCAAGACGATGGAAGTGCAATTCAAATTCTATTATGGTGTTACACTAACTACACCACCACCAAAACTAGCTTTTTTATTTTTCACTTCAACGGAATCGAACCACCACCTCCCGAAACATTGCCTTTTGTCAAATGATGTTTCTACTAAAACTAGCTCACTTTAATTTTATTTCAATAACACCAGTTGAATGAAATAAACATTTTTTTGATTGAATCAATGAAATAAACATTAAACATTGTTAAACCTTTTTCTTCCTTTTCCTTATTTTTTATTTATCTTTATGAGAGAGTCGAATACACGACCTCCCGGCTTACCTTTTGGCAAGTGATATCCCACCTAAGATGTATTTGACTCCTTATTTTTAATTAAATGTCTACAAAAGAACTTTACTTAGTTTTTTTCTTTTATTGATTTTTTATTTGGGTAGGTTAAGCTTGAAAAATCTTATTAATGGGTGGGCTAAACTTAAAAATAAAAATAAAAATTGAAGTGGCCTATGTATATATAAGGGGTTACATGTATCTTGCCTTGGGCCCAGGGCAACAGACATGTAGATCCGCCCCTGCAGAGCGAAAAAGAGAGACGAAGGGAAGTCGTTCAAGAAAAAAGAGAGAGAGTTGTATTGAATAATAACCAAAAATGATGAGAAGTATAGGCGTACCAGTAAAAGAAGAATGGAGAACGAGAAATGGACAGCCAAAAAAAAGGCTCGTTAAGAGAAAGACTATGCACAGGGAGGAGGTGAAATCGAGAGAGAAGTCGAGAGAGACGAAATGATGATCAAAGGTTTTAGATCGAAATGGGGTTTGGGTTTTGGTCCAAGACCCATTTCAATTTCACATAGAGTTGGAAAGGGTTTGAGTGGGCAATTACCTATTTGCCCTCCCTTACAAACCCTCTTTTTAACATTGCTTCTACCCCTGCAGGTCATTTGCCATTTCTTCTTCATTTTCTCATGTTTATCATTTGTTTTTAAGCTGAAGTTAACCCCGAAAAATACCTCAATTTTAACTAAAATTAGGAAAACAATCAAATGCACTCCGAAACACTAGTACACTGCGTCTTGACCTTAATTTAAGTAAATCTTATGACGAAATAGTTTATACTACATTCACTAGGCACACAACAAATAAAAATAATAATATTTTAAAACTTATGATCTTCGATCTGTAATGTATAGGTCTCACTTCGGATACTTAATTTCAATTAAAATAAAAAATACTTAATTAGTCTCTTAATCAGTTTTATGAAATTCTCGGATTTCACAATATCTCTCCCTATACGAGAGGGATAAATTTTATCTTGATTACACATCTTCACATATCATTCGCATTGTAACCAATCACAATCTTTATAATCATCCGGTTAAAGACGACATTTGATTGTGTCGAATTATCATGCTCATAATATTGAAGTTTATAGTAATCTCAAGTCAAATGAATAAATGATATACCTATCGTGAGTAACACATATGATTTAATACATGTGATGTTCTCATAGCGGTCTAGTTAAGTACCTTGTTCCTTAACAAGTACTTATGATCTCGATTTGTATCCCTATACGCATGATCATCACATGACCATCAATTAAGATTCACACTAGTCTTAACTCATAATAGTTTTGAGCAAAATGACCGACTAGGGACATTTATGATATTTCAACAATTACCAATGGATATTACTATAAGGTGAACATGCAATCACTTATAATAAAAAAAGCAAATGAAAACCTCTATTTTATTAACTAAAATTATAAGATAAACAATGTTTGTAGATTGACCTAAGATGCATGCCCCAACATCTCCCACTTGTATTACGGTCAATCATTCATGTCTTTAATATCTAATGACCTGACATAGCCATCATGTTTTGTTCGTGTAAGAGCCTTCATCAAAGGATCTGCAACATTTTCTTCTATAAGAACTCTACAAATCTTCACGTCTCCCCTCTCAATGATTTCTCGAATGAGATGAAAACGTCTAAGTATATGTTTGGATCAGTGGTGTGATTTTGGTTCTTTGGCCCATGATATCGCCTCATTGTTTTCATAATACAAGCAAATGGTATTAGCTATATTTGGATCCACACCAAGTTTAAAGATGAAATTTTTTATCCAAATTGTCTCTTTAGCTGCATCGGACGCTACAATATACTCTGCATCTGCTGTAGAATCTACCACAGTGTCTTGCTTCGAGTTTTTTCAGCTCGCTGCGTTTCTATTCAAAGTAAACACATATTCAGACTGCGTTCTTAAGTCATTTATATTAGTTTGAAAACTTACATATGTGTAACCATTTACAACAAGCTCGTATTCCAGACTTCCATAAACCAATAACGCTTTTTAAATCTTTCTCAAGTACTTAAGAGTGTTCTTTACTGCTATCCAGTGACTCTCACCAGGATCAGACTGATATCTGCTTATTGCGCTAAAAACATATGATACATCAGGTCGCGTGCATAACATGACATACATGATAGATCCAATAGCCGATGCATATGGAATCGTATTCATGCACTTTCGTTCATCATTAGTCTTCAGACATTGAGTCTTGCCGAGACTTATACCATGAGATATTGGCAACAACCCTCTTTTAGAGTCTTGCATACTAAACCTATTCAGTACTTTGTCAATATAAGCACTATGACTTAAACTGATCGGCCTTTTAGATCTATCCCTATAGATCTTAATCCCATATATGTAGGTTGCATTTCCCAAGTCATTCATTAAAAAACACTTCCCCAGCCAAGACTTGACACTATGCAAGGTTGGGATATCATTTCCAATGAGTAATATATCATTAATATACAGTACAAGGAAAAAAGCCACGGTCCCACTTACTTTCTTGTATACACAAGGCTCGTCATTATTTTTAATGAAACCAAATTCCTTAATTGCTTCATTAAAGCAAAGATTTTAACTTCAAGAAGCTTGCCTTAATCCATAAATAGATCTTTGAAGCTTGCACACTTTTCTAGAATTCTCAGGATGAACAAACCCTTCAGGTTGTATCATATACACATCCTCAAGTAACTTTCTATTTAGAAAAACTGTTTTGCCATCCATTTACCATATCTCATAGTCATAATATATGGCTATGACAATTATAATTCTAATGGGTTTAAGCATAACTAGAGGAGAAAGAATCTCATCATAATCAACACCTTGAGTCTGCCTGAAACCTTTTGCTACTACCCGTATGCACATTGCCATCCATGTTAATTTTTTTTCTTAAAAACCCATGTGTATCCAATGGCCGCACCACCTTCAGTAAATCAACCAGGTTCAAAACTTGGTTATCATACATGGATTGCATCTCAAAATTCATGGCACTAAGTCATTTATCTGCCTCAGGGCTAGACACAGACTCTTGATAAGTCGTAGGAGCCTCCTGATAAGTCGTAGGCTCATTTTGATCCATAAGCAACACCTCACTATTATCAACAATAAGAAATCCAAGTCTTTTAAGCTGATTTAGGTTCTAAAGGATATGCTCAGGGCATGTGTACTTAAGTTTGGCGGATCTTGGGAGGATTACTTGCTGTCACATGAGTTTGCATACAACAACAGTTATCATGGTAGTATTAAAATGGTGTCATTTGAGGCTTTATATGGTTAATCGTGTCGCTCGCCCATGTTGAGCTGAGCTAGAGGACTGGGAGTTAGTGAGGCTTGAAATTATTTTTTATGATACGGAGAAGGTATGATAGATTCGTTAGAGGCTTAAAGGGGCTCAAGAGAGGCAAGAGAAATATGCTGACATGTATCGCAGTGATCTGAAGTACAATGAGGGAGCCTCTTGCATATTTGAAAGTTTTACCTTGGAAATGTCTTTACAGATTTTGTTGAAAGGCAAATTAGCACCGAGATTCATCGGGCCTTTTAAAATTAAGAAACAGGTTAGGAAGGTTGCTTATGAGCTTGAGTTACCTCTACAGATGTCAAGGATTCATCTAGTCTTCCATATTTATATGTTTCGGTTGGCTAAGTTAAAGGCAGGCGTACAATCGATGGTTGACTTGAACCAGATTGACCTGAACGAGGATGTATCGTATAAGGAACAACCAAAATAGGCTTTAAACTGAAAGGTATAGTAGTCGATAGTCAAGTCTATCTCAAAGGTGTTAGTCAAGTAGCACTTCCATGGTGACTCGAAACTCACTTAGGAACAGGAAGACTATATACGATATAGGTTTTCATACCTTTCCGAGTCAGGTATAACTTAATCTTGGATTTTAATTTTGAGGAAAAAATCTCTATTTCTTAGGAAGATTTGTCGCGACCCAAATTCTTAATCCTAGTTTAATTTTTTAATCAGGATCATTGACCCGTGACGTGAGACCCGCATCGAGATATGTGCCCTAACCGAGGCATATTGCCAAGGTATATGTTAGATTTGTAATGGTGTATGCTTAGTGTATTGTATATGTGTTGACTACTAAGTCACTCCTACCCGTGTATAGATATGGAGATGTGAGCAAGGACACGCCTTGAGATGGGTGCCGACGTGGGACTAGGGTAGAGAGTAATATGGTAAGTTTAATTTAAGTTAATGTGGTTTAGATAGCTAATTTGATGTAACTATAGTTTTATTTACATTAATGAAGCCTAAGTTAAAAAAATAAAACATTAATCATTGATGTTCCTCAAGATACATGTGAACACATCACAAGACTAATTTTGTTACATTATATGTTATCAAAGAATAGTTAATGGAAAGTTAATGGATTGTAGGGTTGACAAGTCAGTAATTAGACATGTTTTATAATGTAATTTAGGTCGACTATAGCTATAAATGATGATATTACAGTAGGTATTCTCTTATTTTTATGATTTCAAAGTTTAATTAGGAAAAATGAAGAAATAAAAGAAAAAGTAAACAATTAACTGGAGAAAAATTCCAATGATTAGCCATAAATTTGAATTTACACTGAAAATTGCCACCTAGATTAGCAGCAGGCATTAGCCAGCGAATCATCAGTGAATTAGGAAATACGCTAGAAATTGGCAGTTGAATCGGTGGAGTACAGAGAGCTAAATCCAATAATTAACTCAGTGATTTGTGTACATAGAGGAATTGTTGACAAATCGCTAACGTGGATAATGAGTTTTTTTAGATAAGAATAAAGAATTTGTATTTATCTATGATTTGTATACTTAAGGAAAATATAAATAGGACATTAAGGCTTCAAAATTGATCTCTTCTCTCAGGTTTTTGCCCTAATAAGTTTAGTTTTATTGAGTTATGTTTAAAGTAACATTAGAGCTTTGTTTATTTTATTAATAAGTATTAATTTAATTATATCTTTCAATTATATTAATTGTTATTTATTTCCAGCAGGAATGAGTTGTTTATTAATCTAAACAAATCCTAGACATGTATATACTTTGGATTGCTATATAGTTATGATTAAGGAATCATGTGTTTAATGCTTAAATCTATCCATACACGTCAATCACAGATTTAATAAGGTGTTTTGTGCATTACAACTAACGATTCTTTGTATTGAGTGCATAGTGGCCAATATGTTTCTTAGTACATGATATCTAAATCTATGTCTATGATTATTGACAACAATTACAGAAGTAGTAACTATGATTAATCTATAGGGCTATATTCCCGAGTAGATGTTATAGGTAATTGTGTTCTACATTATTTCTTAATTAGCATATTCTTATTAATATTTTATTTATATTAGGCATGATTTTCATTGAGTGTTAATGCTATCGTATTTCTATTTTATTGCATTTTATCCAAAAGGTAAATTTACAATGATAAGAATATGGCTTATTTTCCATTGAATATAGGAAAATTAATGGTTTGCTAAAGACTATCAACCTATTATGAATTAGGATTTAATGATTCTAACAAGTCATAAATTATACACATAATATATTGCATTTTAGTATGCTTATAAGGTAAAGTCTCGTAAATATGGTCCTAATAGATTATATTATCTATTTTTGGTTTTTAAGGGGTATTGTTGAAATCAGGGTGAAAACTGTGTAAAATACATATATAATAGTCCTATATTAGATTTACCTCAAAAAATGTATTGCGTGGATCCTGAAGAAGTGAATCGGGACCCATAGGGCTAATGTGATGTAATGATGACGTAGCAGTAGTGAGTTGGTCGTGTCATGAGCTATTATGGAGTGATGTGTTCTATGGTGTTTGCATGGCCCAAGCAAAGGTGATGAGCCGACATTGATACAATGCGGTAGAGTGCATGATAGTTAATATACATCTTGAATGAAGTGTGTCTGATCTACTTTGAGATACATGCTGAACAGTTGATGAATATCAAGTGAATGAAGTTGATCGTGACACCTATTAAAGTCATCATTTTCTGTCAATCAGTGGTGTGGTTCTGACTGCAGGATAGTCCTCGTGATGTGTTTCAACTTTGATGATGAAGTGCAAATTAATAGGAAATAAAAAGGCGATTTGGTGAAAGTGGGATTCGATCCTCAGCTACGAAATTCATTAAAGAGATCTTAACCATCAAGTCTACTAGGTGATAAGGTTGTAAAGCATTAAAATATATCTCGATCAAAACAATTAAGAAAATAAAAGAGGATAATAAAATGCTTGGAGTAGGAAGTGAATCGAGACCCACGGGGCTAATGTGATGTAATGATGACGTAGCAGTAGTGAGTTGGCCGTGTGATGAGCTATTGTGGAGTGATGTGTTCTATGGTGTTTGCATGGCCCAAGCAAAGGTGATGAGCTGGCAGTGATACAATGTGGTAGAGTGCAAGATAGTTAATATACATCCTGAATGAAGTGTGTCTGATCTACTTTGAGATACATGCTGAACAGTTGATGAATATCAAGTGAATGAGGTTAATCGTGACACCTATTGAAGTCATCATTTTCTGTCAATCTATGAATCCGTGGTGTGGTTCTGACTGCAGGATCGTCCTCACGATGTGTTTCAACTTTGATGATGAAGTGCAAATTAATAGGAAATAAAAAGGCCGTGAAACGAGGATAATGAAATATGCTTGGAGTAGGCATCGAACCCTATCCTCATCTACCACACACGAGCCTAATCAACCAAGCTATCCAACCGACTTAAAAAGTTAGTGTGAAAGTTAGTGTGAGGTTTTATTTATAAATCATTAAAATCGAACTAAAGCAATTAAAAAGTGATTTATACAAAGTTTGTAACCATCAAGATATGGAGTATCTAGCCTATCTAAACCACTCCAGTGGCCAAAACGAAAACTAAGAAAATATTATAAATAAGACCATAGACCTCCTAGCTCTCTCTCCCCCATTTCTTTTCTTTTTATTTTCTTTTTAGTTTTAATGGGTTTTTTTCATAATTATTGTTAGCTAGTTCATTTTCTAGACCAAGGGATTGCTACATTATTGTTGTTAGTCTTTTATGAGATCTTTATTTTAATAGTTCTTTTATTATTATTCAATACATGTCAATCACGGATTGAACACGTTTTTTTGCGTATTACAACTAATGAAGATTGTACTGCATGCATAGTGCGCAATATGTATCGCAATATTTTGATTATGCATCTACTATAATTATTGACAACAATTATATAGAAGTAGTAGCTAAGATTAATATATAGGACATTTTCCGAGTGGATGTTCTAGGTGATTGTGTTATAAGTTGTTTATTATGTGACTTCGGTAATATTGGCTTAGATTCGGCATGATTTTCACTGAGTGTAATGGTATCGTATTTCTACGGTGTTGCATTTTATCTAATAGGTTGATTTACAATGATAAGAATGTGGCATTTCCATTGAATTTAAGAAAATCGGCGGCTGGCTAAAAGCTATCAACCTATTATTGAATTGTTTGAACTCATATTTCATGATCGACAACTAATTGGCTACAACTAAGTAATTACTTTTGGTCTAGATTTTCATTATTCGCATTGATTCCTTAATTATTATCCTTGTGTTTATTTAATTATTTATTGTTTTCTAAATAATATAGTTAATTAGTAACTATTAAAACATGACAAAAAAAACCTTTTTAAATTAAAGAAAGTTACATAATCCCTATGGAGACGATCGCACTTACCGCTACTACAAAATTTAAGCATAATAAATAGGTAGGTATTATTATTGCATGCTCGACGCGTGTTAGATTCTGAGACTCCATGTGATATGATTATAACTAAGTTGTGAAGTGATTTTATGTTATAGTTTCTGAATGCAATCTAAGTATATTACATGGTTAGTGGGGGTTTGTTTAGATATTTCAATTGCATTGATTTATTGACTTATTTGATTATTTGTTTAAAATGCATTAGATCAATTTATTGAATTGAAATTATTCATAGTTTAATTATTTTAATTAATTAATTGCTTGTTTTTAGATCGATGGCATTTAATTTCCGTTTTAATTAGATTGGTTAAATTACAGCAAGTTAAATCCAGTAAAACTTTAGGGTGACCCTAATTCTTAAGAGATTTGTAAAATCTATGTGGAGACGATATCTTATTTACCGTTACTACAAAAAATAAGAAAATATGAGACATTATTGTGCAAGCTTGACACGTGTCAATTCGTGGCGTCGTTGATGAGGGTTTGTAAAATAATCTTTTGGAAACCTTCTTGTTGAATGTCATATAATACGGCTGAAGATGAGGAAGAATTAACTATTATGCAATCCGATAGGAGTGTCACAACTTATGAACCTGTGTGTACAACTTTTACAATAGAATTTTTAGAATTCGAGTTGAAGGTCAAACTTATAAATTATTTACCATGTTTTTATGGTGAAGATAATGAAGATGATCAAAAGTTTAATAGGGAGTTTGCATATAAAATAAACACTTTAAAACCTAAGGATATAGAAATAGATTCTGTTAAATTAAAAGACTTTCCTTCTGTATTAAAAGGCCAAGCTTTAGATTGGTTATTTTACTTCCCTAAAAACTCTATAACCAATTGGTGAGAGATGCTTCGAGTATTTCTTGATCAATATGTCCTAGTAAGACAAATTAGTTTATATAGACAAAAAATTACTAATGCTAGGATGGAAACTAGAGAAACTTTTGATGAATTTTGGGATGGGTATCAAAAATTGATTTCATTATGTCCAGCATATGGATTTACAAAAAAAAAAAAAAAAAAAAAAAAAAAAAAAACTTTAATACAATATTTTTATAATGGATTGAATCACTTAGAACGAAGATTCTTAGACACAGTATGTGGATGGACTTTGCTCGAAAAAACATCAACTTTAGCAAGGAAAATTATAAATAAAATGACTAAACAATCTAAAAAATATGGTGAGAAGAGTAAATTAATGTGACAGCTCGAACTAATTAAACCAGATTACGCCCTAATGACTATGATTAACGAACCATAATTAAGGTCAACGTGTAAATCTTGGGTAAGAACTCAGTCACAAGGATCGACTATAGATAGTTATATTTGTGTGATGCTTGCTTATATGGTTGTCTTACTATGAATTATAGCATTACGTCATGTGTACCATTGATTATTGCATTTTGTGTGAGTTACGAGTGCGGCGAATAACGCATCGGAATGCGTGCCACACAGATGCGCGACATTAGTTTGAAATAGGAGAAACGACTTAGGAGAATAAATTAATAGCATTTCAACAAATATCCAAAGCTAAGTATTAATTGACTTGAACTAGGTTGAATAAATCATAATAGGCTAAGAATGGACCCGATGCGCATCGAGTTGCTCAATGGCGTCGGGTAGTCCGAGTAAGCAAGACTTAGTCTAATTATGGTGTGTAAATTATTAATTAACCATAAGGCTAAGCTAGTTAATTTGATTAATGTGTCTATGGTAGGAAATATTGGTTAAGTCATTAAAAAGCTAAGTCTAAGATAATGTAACTTAAGTGACACCAAGTGGACACAAAAGTTTGGATGGACATAACTAGGGCCGTAGATGAACCTCGAGACAAGTGTGTGTGACTCAATCACGGGCTAAAACTGTAGGCCAGCCAGTATAAATAAAAGACTTAGTGAATTTGCTCAACATGCAAGCTGGAGAGTTTTTGAGCTTTCAAGAATACAAACTCCTATTTGTATGCTAGAAATTCAAAGTATTGGGAGCTCAAGAAGGGCAATTTGGAGCCAAATTTTTCAAATATTGAAGGTTTCAAGTGTAGGTAACTCAAACCTCTAGCTATTTTAATTCACTTTTGCTCTAATGGGGTATAGAAATGCAACAAAAAATGGGGGGTTTTTGCCAAACGAATTTTTAAGAGATTTATTTGATTATTTATAGGGTTATTAGACTCAATATAATGAATAAAATGCTTGGGAGATCTTGGCTTTCAAAATGACTTTTTGGTATTTTAGTCTTGATGGAATATGGAATACATGCATGTTGATGATTTGAATTGATGAGGATGATGAACTTGTTGAATCTGATGTTACTGTTATTGATGAGGATTTAAAGGAGAAGAGAAGAAGGAGATGAATAAGAAATTAAAAAAAAAAGAAAAGAAAACGGAAAACATGGGGGAGGGCATAGACGAATTGCAATACTTGCAAGTATTGCAATTCCTCTCTACCCGGGGAAACGTTTTGGGGAAGGTGAGCTCATACACATGCTTCGTATGTGCATAAAAGCCTAGGCCGACCCAGACCTGACTTAGTTGGATCAAATCGGGCCCAGTCGAACCGAGCACGGTTCGGGTGGGTCAAACCTCATTAAAATATTTAAAAATTAATTAAAATTAAAATTAAATACAAATAAATAAAATAAAATTATAGAAAAATAAATAAAAATTACAAAGAAATTCGAAAAAATCATAGAAAATATGAGAAATTGGGAAAATAGTATATATTCGGGTTTATAGACTTTTCGGGAGGTTGGCACTCATTGCAACCCAAAAAAAGGTGTCACTACTAAAAATTAGAAAAAAAAATTAATCTTTGTTCTCACAATTTAAAATCAATTAATGTGACCATAAATTATTTAAAATCAGTATGTAGGATACTCCTGGCTTAGGGAAGTCTAGGGGACCGACGTACGAGTATTTCTGAGTACGAGCGAGTAGTTAAGACCTGATTTTTGTCGTATTTTTGTAAGTAAATCCCACCAGAAAAATATGTAGCATTTATTTACTGTTTTATTTCATTATACCTTGCTAGACATCGCTTATGAATTATGTGCCAAAATGATTGTGGTTCACTGTCAACGTTGCATGAACCTATTGAGTTGCACACAAAGAATGGTTTGCGAGATTTTAAATGACTTGAAAAAACAAAACTCACGACATAATGTGACGGCCCGAAATTCCGAGACAAACCGGGCACCGCAACGTCGCCGGACACGTCACCAAGCCATGCCACGTCACCTGCACGCCTGTCTGTGACGGCCCGCGAACTTACCATCTAATACTCCAACTTAGTAAATTTTGATATTTAAATGATTATTTTAGCAAAATATACTAAGTTATAAAGTTTTATAACTTAATTCATTTATTATGATTTTTATAAGTTATTTTAGTAGCGAAAGTCTTAATAACATTCATAAAATTAATGTAAGCAAGTTATGCATTAATTTATAACCTAAGGGGTGGAAACCCAGCAAAACAATACCATGTATATCAGTTAAGGCGACAAAAATGTATAATAGGTGTCGATATACATGTATCAGGTAAAAGTCTCTGAAAATATCCCAATATATATATATATATATATATATATATATATGTAAATAAAAAAACCTACGAGTAAGCTAGTGGAGGCGCTCCAAATCAGAGGTAGTCGTCAATCACCGCCTTCCCCCGGCTCGTCGTAGGATCTACAACTTGCCACCAACAAACAATGACAAGTTCCAGGTGAGTAAATCCCAGAGACGTTCAGTTAGTATTCACAAGAAATCCAAGAAAAACGGCTACAATTCATGCATATAAAGTAAATGAACAAGAATGTAAAGCATGAATATTAGTCGTGAGATAATCAAGAATATGGAACGCGAGTGTGGTGTATAGTTGTCGAGCCCTGGGACTAAATACTAAACCGAGAAGGCCCTGGAGGTGAGGAAATCCACACCCCCTCTTCACGGTCGAAATGAGGGACTCTGTTGGTCGGAAGGTAGACTTCCGCCCAACGCCTCAAAAGAGAGGAAATATGTGACGAATGTGGGCCTCACGTCAACTCGCTCTCGAAATCATCGACTCGCAGAGAGAAATCTCACGCGTAGTCTAGGGTATGACCAACACTGTAGCAACAATCGGATCGCCATCAACGAGAGAGCCGGAAAAGGTTCACACCGTCCCCTCGACCATACACAGACACACGCGGGAATAGAGTAAACATTAAAACTGAACTGGCGAAAAATAATGTGAAATAAATAAGTTACAAAGAAAATAAGTAAATTTTAAACTGACGTTCTCATGGGTTTACTTACCTCAAACGAATCGCAAAACGCCTTCGAAATGTCCCGCACTCCCATCGAGATACGTACCCGACACCCAACTATGGTCTCCTAAATTCCTGGTGTCCAATTAAAATATTTTTAAAATTTTTCTTGATTTTTTTGGGTTTTTCCCATAATTTTTCACATATTTTTCTTATTTTTCTGTAATTTATTAAATTTTAAATTACTTTTAAATTATATTTTAATATTTATTTTATTTTAATATAGGGGTGGGCCCCCTTGGACCGGGTTTGACCCGGTCCCGCCCACCCGAGTGGGCCCGGGTCCAGGGTTGCACGCACGCACAGCGTGTGTGCACCCCTCCCCCACCCCATCATCTTCTTCTCCAAAGACCTGCGTCTCTGGTTTCTTTTTTTTTTTTTTTTTTTCTTCCCTTTTTCCCATTGTGGTTTGGGTTGGGGTTACTCTCCACCCCAACACCCGGTGGACTCAATGGCAGGGCGAGACACCCCTGCCATCCCCACCTTGACTGGTTCGACCTTCACGGCCGAACCCTCTCGTGGCCACCGTGGCCGACTCACCGAAACAACTACAAGAGCAATGACTTACCTCTTTCCCGGCTCTTCGCGCTCTCTTCTCTCCTTCCCGCTTCCTCCTCCTCCTCCTCCTCCTCCTCTCTGTCTCTTCTTCTTCCTTGCACTGTCGGGTGTGTGTGTTGTGAATGTATGGGTTTGTGAGTGTGTGTGTGTGTGTGTGAGAGAGAGAGAGATAGAGAGTGTGTGACGTGAGGGAGGGGAGAAAATAATGATGGAGTGAGGTAGAGTGTAAATGGGGATCAGTGGTTGACTTTGTGTCCTTAACACCGCAGTGTGACACAACCGGGACACTCGCCTGTGTTTTCGGCATTTCGACGTCTGGGTGTCGCGTTCGAATCGCGATATACGCGTACCGATGCGTCACTAGCCGCCTAATATCTATTCCATAGCAATTACTTGACCATTATTTATTTATTTAATTTGTGTGTTTTAGTTTCCCCGACCTAATGTACCCACAGTTCGATCTTCAGTAGCCGTCTTGACACGTTTTTGATGCGAGCTCGCTCGATTCAATAATATAAATGCACACATGCGATGCTAGGTAAATAACTTGATATACAGCATCGCAAATAGGCAAACAATCACACAAAAATCACTATTTACCTAGTCGGTGTGCCCTTACCTATCTGCGGCGTCCACTTGGGTCTGAGCTTAGGGTCTTAACCTGTAATTTGTCAATTAATTATGATTAATTAGAGCGAGCCGTTACACATAAAAGTCCATATGATGTGACATTAATACCTTTTAAATACTTTTTTAAGTAGGGGTATAATGGCAATTCACTTAGCCGACTTTATACAAGAGTTTTATAAATAGGCACGTAAAATGAATTCACATTACGTATGAAATTATGGTTGAAATCTAATTTTTGTTTTTGAGAAAACGAGTTAGGTTTTCATTCGTTTTTGAGTTTTAGGGAGAACAAAAAATTATTTTCGTGTTCTCTCTCGAGCTAGCACTCGGAATCTCGATCTTCATTTATGTGTGGATTTTTAATAGAGGACGTTCATCTCTGGCAGCGTCTTACAGATCGATCAACACAAAAAAGGAAACTTGCGACTAAGGTACAATTTAATTTCGATCAATTAGTTTAATAGAACTAGGATTTGATCCTATCGGGGTTTTCAAAAAAAAATAAAAAGTTCAGCTGTGTTTTGAACCCAAAGCCCAACATTCAAAGTTTCTCTAATAGCAATGAAAAATAAACTAAAACTAAACTAATTGTAAATAGTTGATAATGACCTAAAACTAATAAAAAGTAAACAAAAGCAAGTCCAAGGCAATTGATTTTGAAGCCTAGGGTTCATATATGTAGTATTCTAAATAGTACATATTTAATCAAACCGAAATTCCTTGATTTGCTTCAAAATTCTCGAAACTGACTCCGACGATTCTTGATCAGATTTTCTATCCATCTTAACTGGCTAGAAAAATCGGTGAAAATCTGCCTATGTGCTTCACTGATTCTACTAACGATTTTTGTATCAAACCTAATTCACTAGTGATTCGCTGGCAGTGAATCCTAGTTCATCTCTTGATTCGATGTGCATTTTCACACTTCACTAAATTCTTCATTTTCTTCCCTTTTTCTTATATTTTTTCACATATCCTTAATATAACCTGAAATCACAAAAACAAGAGAAGCTCCAGTGTAATATAGTCTTTTACATCTAAAATCACTCTAAAATATACTATAAAACACTGTCTATCGACTTTCAATCACACAGATGACTTGCACATATGAGAATGAGGCTAGGCCAGTTGAATGCACTTTCCAGCCTCGATGAGGGTTCATCTGTAGTTGCCCCCATTACGGTTCAAACGGCTAAAGAATGAGATCAAAAGTGATTTCGACTATCATGTGTTGTCAACCTCCAAAACTATATTTTACAACTTTAGTTAAATTATTCTCATGTAGGTACATTTACTATTAGTAATCATTTGATACTTATGGTCACTAATTGGCTTAAACTATCTTCGTGGTTTTAGTTTTTTTAATTTTGTTTGGTTTTAAGTTGATTACTGGATTACTATCTTTCTAGTTTTAGTTGATTAATTTTGATTGGCTTCAAGTCTGTTACTGGATAACCATTTTTGTAGTTTTTGTTGTTTAATTTTACTTGGTTTGAAGTATGTGATTGGATGTTGTTAATGGTTCTCTAGCATGGTTTTCTGCAAACGCCTCTTCACCCTTATCAAAGGAAATATGTAGTTGAGTTGTTCGATATCATGGGTAAGTGTTATCATGTCTATCTTCTTACTTTTTGTTGGTTGTTGTTTATCTTGTTTGCTTTTCTATCTTCTTTGTTCTTTTGGTTGCTATGTCTTTTTTTTTGTTGGTTGCTTCCAACGAGTTCATCATTGGGTTTTTGGAGTTCATGCGCAGCGGGAAACTTTAAACAATTTTGAAAAACCCTAACATGATCAAAAACATGTTCTATTAAACTTGATTTATAAAAGTAAACTATACCTTAATCCATGATTTCCTTATAAAATTGTTTGTTCTCCAAGACGTTCAGACGCGCATCCTCTATCAGAAATCCACACACGAACGATGACTACAATTTGAAGTGTTAACCCCAAGAGAGATAGAAAACGTTTCTTCTCTCTTAAAAGTCCAAAAACTCGAAAATAGCAAAAACAAAAATCTTCTTTATTTTTAGGGTTTCAACCTCTATTTGTGTAGATAAACTAACTTAAAAAACATATTCGTAATATAACTATTGTATTTAGGCAATTCAAGTAAATTACACATATGCCCATATTAATAACTTATCATATAACAAATCGTAAAGGCTTTTATGTCATGAGTTTTATCATTTAAAATTCATTACTTTAGACCAATTGAAATTGTGCAAAGTCATTCTTTGTGTGCGACTCAATAGATTCATGCGACGTTGGCAATGAACCAAAACTATTTTGGTACACAAGTCATAAGCCGTCTGTAGCAAGGCATCATGACCACCCAAATAGCATGAATATCAAAATTAATACAACCTAATGAATAACATATATCATATCTTTTGGTCATGCGATATCTTTTTTTAAAACATAAAGCATGGAAAGTCACTCTTAATGTTCAATCGTACTAGTCTCGATCTTTAGGTAGACTGAAAATATCCAAATGACATTAATCATATCAATTCACTTGGACTTTGACATTTAACAATCTAACATATCGAGAGATCCATTAATATATCTCTATACGAAATGGACAAATTTTATCTTGAATACACATCTTCACCTATTATTCACATGGTAACGAATCACATTCGTTATAATCGTCTAGTTAAAGACAACGTTTGATTGTGTCAAATTACCATGCTCATAATATTAAAGTATATAGTAATCTCAATTCGAATGATTAAACGATATGTCTATCATGAATAGCACCTATCACTTAATCTATATGGTGTTCTTATAGCGGGCCAGTCTCGTACCTTGTTCCTTAACAAATACTTATGATCTCGATTCGTATCCTCATATGCATGATCATCATATGACCATCAATCAAGATTCATACTAGTTTTAATTCATTATAGTTCCCAGTATAATGAGCACTTAGGGACATTTATGATATTTCAACAAATACCCATGGATCTTATTATAAGGTAAACATGCAATTACTTATAATAAAACAACAAACAAAAACATTTATTTATTAACTAAAATTATAAGATAAACAATATTTGAATATTGACTCAAGGCACATGCCCCAACATGACCATGTGAGATCAATTTTTCTACATAATAACAATGCTCAAATTAAGGGAACAATGTTTTTCATACAAATTACAATGTAAGGACCATAATCATAATGTTCAATACAAACAACATAGTAGCTAAACAATGTTCAATTAAAAAACACGGAAGGATCATTAACTCCTTAATCCCCTTCTTAATGAACCGAATTGATGTTTCAAACTCTATTTGCACCGTATACCTTTGTTCCCTTAACTAATAGTAATTGTAGAAGTGAATGATGCCATCAAATCATGCAAATCATACCTTCCAATCCTTGTCTACCCAACTCAAAGTCGGATGAATGTGTACCTACAACAGCCGAACTGTTGGCTTTCTCATAATTAGTGTGAACGTCACTAGCAATTTGCTTTACGTAGGTTGTTGAGTCAGGGTTTGATGAGGATGGTGGTCACGCCATGCAGTGTTCTCATAACTATTGTTACAAGTAAAAAAAGGATGATTTTTGTTGGGACCTTCCTACTTAACGCACTTTTTCAATATAAAATCAATTCCATACTTCAAGCAACACTCTCTCAATAGGAAATTTTCATCGAATTGGTTGTTGCTGCCACAATTTTATCATCGTCCATTGTTCGTTAATGTCACACCTCTGTTAAATGTGTATAACAAGTTTAGGTGTTCGAAGATACCCAAAATTCTAACACACGTTACAACCAAACACAACAAATTTCAAAATCCAACCAAAGCCATTTTACCTGACTGAAAAACACACTAAATCCCAACACACATTATTTTCCTTTGAACCCTAAACCCTAACATGTATAGCAACCAAACACAACAATTTTTAGATTCCAACCACACGCCTAAACAACCAAACCCAAAATTCCTTTAAAACACCTTAAACAAGCAACTATAAATTCCAATAACAAAAACCATCCATAAACCCGTAATCTTTAATCTAAAACAAGATAGTCAACCCTCAAATTTACCAATTAAAACAAAAAAAAAAAAACATTAGAAAAGCATGTAATTTACATACAAACTCACAAATCGAACAAAATCCCTAAAGAAACCTATAAGGGAACCAAAATACAAAAATCAAAACGAAGGTAAAAAAAAAAAACTATTAAGTGAAAAGAATAGGAAGCTGAAAAAGGTCATCAGCGTCAATTATTGTTGTGAAGGGGCTAGCATTCTCCTAGCCGAATTTATGGTTTTAAAGGCTTCTCTGAAACCCTAGAATCGAAACAAAAACACCGGTAGAAACATAAATCAATAACTAAGCAGTCATGTCTAGCGCGAAATGAAAATAGATCTTGCTTTAGTGTCAAAAATGGTTGTACAATCACTCGGCTTTTTCTCGGAGAGGGCCTAGCTTGTGTAGTATTTTTTTTGTTGACCGGTTTTAAACTGACTGAAATGAGTAGAACAAAGAACAAAATAAGAAAAATAGGGACTTTCAGATTTTTTTGACTTTTAGGGTAAATTGATCTATCAAGTCAGTCTGATCAACTGACAAAGTACAGTCAGTTGTTCAAACCGAATTGACCTTTTTCTTTAGTTTCATGTTTTTATTTTCTTTTTTATTTTTGCTGACACTATCTGCAAACCTGACAGGAGAAAAGCAAAAAAGTGGGCCCCATGGCTGCCATTTCGGATCAGTGTCCAATGAAGGTGCTGAAATTGGGTCAAGGAAGTACTTTCCTTTTTTAGGCTATGGCTATTTAGACCTCATATTTTGCTCCTTTTTATCTCATTACTTCGCTATACCCCATTTTTAAATTTTTTTAACTGCTTTAGCCCACTTTTTTGCAAATAATTTCAAACCTACCCCTCACCCTCAATGAATGTTTACCCCATCTCCTACCTTCATCCCAACACCCCTCAATCATCTCCATTTCTTGGTTTCAATTATTGTAGAGCACTTGTACTAAATCACCAAGTGTCGTAGGAGTGTTTTTCATTGAACAAGGTCGGATGTGGTTGCGTTGTGTCAAGAAGTAAAGAAGTATCACTGGTGGGGTACGACCGACTCGGACCGATACCTTTAAAGAGGTAACGATCGAATCCGACCGATAACCCTAAAAAGATAGCGGTTGACTCTGACCGATAATGTGAAGTGAACTCGATTTTAATTGGTAACAGAGGAATTCAGCCGATACCGTTAAAGGCACGACAACTCTTCAGAGCTATCGGTCATGGCCGACACCTACGGGTAACAAGAATGAACAAATAAATTTCAAAACTCCCAAAAAGTACATGATAATAACCAAAAAATAGTGGGTTTTGCTCGGAATCGCTTGATATTTTCGATTCCATCGAAACTTTATACCCAAAATGTAACCCCAAATCGAAGCTCTAAACCAACAACAAAATCCCAAACAATACTAACTCAAAAGAGTAAAAAACTCAAAAAAACTCGAAATCGACATTAAAAAAGATAATGAATGCACCCATGGCGTTGAATCGATGTTGTTTTGCTCGAATTTCATCAGATTTAGGTTGTGGTGAGAATGCGATTTAAGAGGGTGACCGAGGTATACGTGTGTGGGGGGGTGAGTGGGATACGAGTGAGTAAAAACTCTTTATATGGAGGGATAGTTAGGTCATTTCACTAGGGACTGCAAAAAATTCAAAAACGAGGTAAAATGAACAAAAAATGGGGTCCGGATAGCCTGAGAATTTTTTTAAAAGGTTGCTTTTTTCGATTCAGTCAAGACTTTATACCCAAAATGCAACCCCAAATTGAAACCCTAAACCAACAAAATCACAAACAATACTGACTCAAAAGAGTAAAAAACTCAAAAAAACTTGAAATCGACACTAAAAGATAATGAATGCACTCATGGTGTTGAATCAATGTGGTTTTGCTTGAATTTCATCATATTTGGGTTGTGGTGAGAACGCGATTTAAAAGGGGTAACCGGGGTATACGTGTGTGGGGTGAGTGGAATACGAGTGAGTAAAAACTCTTTTACATGGAGGGATAGTTAGGTCATTTCACTAGGGACTTCAAAAAATTCAAAAACGGGGTAAAATGAACAAAAAGTTGGGTCCGAATAGCCTGAGAATCTTTTTTAAAGGTTGCTTTTTAAGGAATTTTAAGGGTTGGTTTATTTCTTCAAAAAAAAAAAGAGTTGGTTTATAATGAGAACTGCAACACTCAACAAAACTAATAAAAGGCGTAAAATAACCTTATAATCACCTCGATCGAAACTTGCAAGCATCTCGAGGTTCATTCTCGGTTCTCAATGGGCAGTTATGCGTTATATGTGTTGCGATTGTAGTATTTCCCTTATTTAAAATCCAAAATCATGCGTGGAGTGAGGAAAAAATTACAAACGTACAACAAAAATTGGTTTAAATGAGTAAAATAAGTTAGGATTTTTTTTATTCCTTAAGTAATGTATAACATCTTTTGAAAATGCGTCAATAGTGAGAAAATTCACATTGCAACATGGTCACACGAATATCGCATTCTTCGAATGCGTCATTCGTGTTATGTGCATCTAGCCCATGACATCCCATCGTCACGGACTAGGAGTCCTCTTCCTCGAACGTAGGGAATATATTCCCTGCGTTCTTGAGAATATGGGCTAAGGTTTAGGTGTATAGGTAGGTGGTCAGAGGGATTGAATGGGGTGGTTGTTTATTTAATGGTGGTTGTTGGTGGGTATTTAGAAGCAAAGAAAGAGGTTGTGAGAGAGTTTTGAACGCGATAAGAGAGAAAGCAGCAGAGAGAGAGCAGCAGAGAGAGAAAGGGAAAGACAGGTGTATTTTGTTTGGTATGTGTAGTGATAGGAAGGAGACTCGGTAAGATGTGGAGGTGTTCTTGTGGAGAGATCAAGAGAGAGAGTGTGTGTGTGTGTGTGTGTGTGTGTGTGTGTGTGTGTGTGTGTGTGTGTGTGTGTGTGTGTGTGTGTGTGTGTGTGTGTGTGTGTGTCATCGTCAGGTGGAGAGGGGAAGGGAATAGGCGGACCATGCGAGAGAGAGAGAAAGAGAGAAAGAGAGAAAGAGAGAGAACGGGTGTTGGACTTAGGTTAGGATAAGCTCTCTCTCTCAAGAGAGAGAGAGAGAGAGTGTGTGTGTGTGTGTGTTGGGTAGTAAGAGAGTTAGATTTTTCGGGATTTTTGTTGGATTTTTTGTGATTGAAGAGGTTATTAAAAGGTTCATATTTTTTATTTTGTTTTTAAAAAATAGCATTGTAGCTAGTAATATTTATTTAAATAAAAGCTAACTTTTTTTTTTTTGAAATATCAAATTCAAGATCAAAAGATTGAGAAATTAGTATGTACAAAAATTTATTTATTTAAGTTTTATTATGTTTGACTTTGTATTTTATTGTTAGGAAACTAGTAAGTACAAAAATTTATTTATTCAAATATGATCCATACTAATCGATTTCCAAGTATGATCCATACTAATCAATTTCCAGGCCACCATTGTTGAAACTCTTATAAGAAACTAATCAGATTGCATGAGTTGTTAACTAATCATATGAGTCAAGTCAATATAACTTGAAAAGACTACATCAATTAGGCGTTAAATGTATGAATGAAACATGTATTACTCTAATATTTCCCTATTTTTACAACTCTAGTAGCCGAATATATGCTTGAATGCGTAGATTAAGCGAGAAACCAAATGAGGAAAGAAGTAAATTCTATACACGTGATCTTACCAAAAAAGTTGTGTACAATTGCAATTTTGATCTATTTTAAATATCAGCTGTTAATTAAAGAGACACTCTATCTTGCATTATTGTACATGTTTCTTTTAATCTCGAGGAGTTGCCGAAAAAATAGAAATAAATTAAGAGAATGACTATAATAATGCAATGAGACGTTTTATGAAGGTATTTCATAAGAGATCAAAACATGAGACGTTGTTAAGGGAATGGGTCAACTTTTTTTGAAAAAAAAGTGTATCACGTGATGTTAATCCCACATTAGCTATTCGCAAAACGTTTAATAGCTTCAAATATGCAAGGCCAACTAGTGTAGCTTGTCTTTTTGGAGACATCCGATAAAATTGAAACGATGCAAAAAAGATTAGCATGGCCCCTGCGCAAGGATGACACGCAAAAAAGATGTTTTAGAATATATTTTTTAAACAACTAGCAAGTAAAAAAATTTATTTATTGGAGTTTTATTATGTTTAACTTAATTTTTTTTATTGTTAGGTACTTTTTTTGATAAAATACAATTCTCATTTTTAATTGATTTAGTAAATATGAGTTATTAATTTGTACTTCATACAAACAAATGAGTATGTTCTGTAGTTGAGCTATTAAGGCGGTTCGATATGCATCAAAAAGTTCGATTGCAGTTTAAATCCCTAATTTTGTGATAGTATTTTCACCTATACATATGTAGTTTTTTTTATACGTGAATCAAATAAAAATACCATATGAATCTTAATATACAGTTATCATTTTCTAAAATTTATAAAAATACAGATTTCATCATATATATAATTAAGTTTGGCCTCCTTTAGAATAATAGATGGCAGTAACTTATTGCACTTAAATATTTATTTTTGTCTACTTGCTCGATGAGCCTCATTTAGTGATGGATTGTCTTTGACTTGTATATATATAGAGCTAAACATGAGACATACAATACAAATATGGAAAACTTCGATGAACCTCATTTGGAATGCAAATATGAGTTATTAATTGGTACTTCATACAGATAAATAAGTATGCTCTGTAGTTGCGCTATTGAAGCGATCTTCTACATCAAAAAGTTTGATTGCTCTTTAAATCTTCAATTTGATCAACTTTTGTGTTTGATATATATGCAATCATTTTACATCAACATTGTTCAATAAATTATGTAGGTCATAATTTCTATTTTATGCGTATGGTGAAATTGTAAATGGTATAAATGGCATTGAATACAACGTACCTCCACCAGCAGTGTTGATGCTTAAGTTTTAGACGAGTAAACAACAATTGATGGACCACGAGTGTAACAGATTCAATATCTCATCTACGGAGACTAGTAATGATGACTTATCGTAACGTGATAATTCTTCCCGGGGGTTCACAGTATTTTGTTCCCGTAAAGCTGCAAGACGTGACTCACTTCTACTTGATGTGAGCGACAGTGGTCAATCTATCATTAACTGCAAGTGTATATATTTATTTAACGTTTGACCCAATCGACTCTTGTCAAAATCATACAGTTCATTCGCAACTATTAGATGAAGATGTTAGCACATCGGACACTAAATCGATTATAGAAAGATTGAATATGCAATCACCACAAGGCGATGATGAACCCAACGACGATTATGACATTAATGTTTGTAGTGACGATGACCTCAACGACAATAATGACGCGGTCGAGGACATGCGTCCCCCATGAGGATGTTGCATCATCTGTCGATTAGAAAAACCTAAATGTTGTTACGGATGACCTAAGGTATGAAGCTCTATGGGTGAAAAACGAGCAAGATTATGAGCAGTTTGCTATCGATGAAGAGAATTTCATAGAGGAAGCAAATGATGATGAAGTTCACCAATCATTGCCGGTATATAATGAAATCGATTGGGAGGTGGCTAACTCCGCTGCGATCCAACATTCTCATCAACAAACTGGGTGAGACATTTCGAATTTTGAGTTGAAAATATGAATGTGTTTTAACGACAAAAAAGACTTACAACATGTCATCAAAGTGTGGCATGTTAACAGACATTGTCAATACCATGTGATGGAATCGACTACAACTCGGTGGACGATCAAGTGCATAAGTGTAAAAGACGAATGCATTTGGCGTCTGTGTGCTTATTTACGAAAGAAAACACAGTTATGAGAGATCACACAATTAGATATATCGCACAACTGTATAGATCCCGACGTAGAACTCGATCATGCCCACCTCGACGCCAACATGCTTGCGTGAGAGATCCAAAACATTGTCCAGATAGATCAAGCAATAACTATCAAGACATTAATACAAATAATTAAGAAAAAATACAGATACGAAGTAAACTACAAGCGAATGTGGGATGCTAAAAGGAATGCAGTTGCAAATGCATTTGGAAATTGAGATAAATCATATGCTAGATTGTCAAGATGGTTGGCGGTCATGAAGAACAAAAGTCTATGGACAAAAATCGAGTAGTCACATAGACAATAGGCTGTTGATAAGATAATGACTGAATATCCTTAATCTTGTCGTGTATTTTTCGCATTCGAAGCATAAATACAAATTTTCAGGTTTTGCAGACATCTTCAGATTGACACGATTTTCTTCTATGACAAATATAGTTATAAGCTAATAATTGACATCTCTGTTGATGGTAATGGACACATACTACTGATTGCATTTACCGTTGCAGAAACCGAATCTATGGATTCGTAAGGATGATTTTTTAGAATGTTGAGCAAACACATGACGGATGAAAATAGTATTTGCCTTATTTTTTATCATCACCCTGGCATTCTAAAGGCGGTCAACACATCGACCAATGATTTGTCCCCATAATGATACCACCGTTATTGTATGCGACGCTTGGTCGGTAATTTCAACACTCAATTCAAAAATGAGCCCTTGAAAAAATTCATTTCTCAAGCAAGTGTTCAACATCAAGAACGAAAATTTAATGCGCGCAAAAAGCATTTCGCATACTTATCATCACGAACTCTTCAATGTGTGCAATACGCCAATGTCATCTCAAAGAACTATGGACTCGATCACATGACGGATGTATGCGGTACGGATGAATGACTTCTAATAATGTTGGTATGTATGAATGCAAGTTATGTTTCACATTCAACGATTTAGTTATCGCTAAAGTAATATTACTTACACGAATTTATTTTCCAATTATAAAATGTTTTAACGGTGTATCGAAGTGGACTCGATTCTTATCAATAATAGCGATGATTCAAACGATTTACTACAAATTGGTGACATTCCACGATCGAAGTAAATAAGAAATCAATGAAGCAATCTCAAATGACATATCCTACACAAAATATGTCATGGATGAACTCACACATTATGAACAATTTGCAATGAGGCATCAAGTCAATTTGATAAATCGTGACATATGTGAATTAAAAGTGTTGACTGGACGACATGGAGATCGCATGCATAAAGGCAACAATCCCGAAGTCGTCATCCTTAAGGAGTGTGCGGTTGCAATAAATAGCAATCGTTTGATTTCCCTTGCTTACACGTGTTAGCTGCATATGTCGTTATTCAAGTGAACTACTCGCAATTCATTGAGTCATACTACATGATGGATATGTATGTGGAACGCTGCTCTTCTAATTTCAAAGTCATCCCAGATAAGAAATATTGGTCGAGTTTTGCGACGAATATCATACCGGACCCAAGGTGCAAACATGGCCGAGGGATACCAGTAGGAACGCGAAGGCAAAACAAGATTGATCTTCCTAATGTTTCAAGGGTCTTGCGATGTGACATATGTCATCAATGACATTGAAGAATTACATGTACTAATAAAGACTATGATCGAGTCTTACTAGGAAGAACCGATGCGGCATTTGTCGTGCACGAGGACATAACAAAAAATTGTCCAGCCAGAGCTCAATCTTCCAATCAAAACAAATAGTCAAGTATATTGTTTGTAATTGGCTTAAGTTGGTAATTTGATTATATTGAGATTTTCGAAGTATCTCGAAATTTCACATCATGAAATGTTTATGTATTCGTTATTGTTTGAATTTATAATAATGAATTGTTGTGACTTTCTGAACAATACAACAAATTTTTTTAAATCCCTCAATTATAGTGTATACACCAATGGATCCAAATCCATTAAATCATTCACTGTTACATCTCCAATCTATACACAGATCCTCGCAAGTCTAGAGAGTTCAAATAATCCTTTTAAAATGGATACGTCTAATGTTCATGCATAAACATATAATATATATATCGCCTAAAATATTTTCAATTATAAAGTGTGTGAAACATTGCGCGTGCATCGAAGACGTGGTGTCGTTGATTGAACGATGCAGTATCATTATCGAATTATCCCATATTTACTTTCCAGTGGGTTCGATGAGATTTCACGCATATTATTTTTCAGTCTTGATTAGGCTTTGATTACTGCATTCGTTGAGAGATGACGCCAGAGACATACATTTCACATGCAATATGGCAAGTGCACTATTACACTCCGGGACGTGCAGGTACAGCTCGGCTTACCTATTGAAGGTATGCCTATGACGGAACCACCGATACAGACTATGTTAAGGTGTTTGAGAGGCTACTTGGTTGAATTCATGTTGAAGATGATCTTCATGGAAATAAAGTTAAAGTCGAATAGTTTAAACGTAACGTACCAGCAATAGATGACATCGATGAGGAATCGGTGCAACGTTATATTCAATCTTACATACTGCAACTTATCGATAGTTGTCTATTCGCCAGCAAGTCAAACCGATTTGTACATTTGATGTTTATACCGTTGCTCGAGAATTTTCAAACAGCCGGACAGTATAGTTGGGGGAGTGCATGTTTAGCTTATTCGTACAAAGAGTTGTGTCGTGGATCCTACGCAGGTGCACATGAAGTTGTTGGCGCGTCAATTCTTGTACAGCTGTGGGCATGAGATAGATTCCCATTTATACCACCAATACGCCTATTTTCTACAGTTCGACCTCATACAATGGATGAAGAACACATGTCTATTGACATTCTATTAGGACACAAGTAATAAAAGTATTTTTCCATAATTTCTATAATATTAACTCCATTTTAATTTTCACTAATTTTTTGTTTTGCATACAGATAGATCGATGCATTTTCAGTTACTTAGAGTGCGACACGCGTCTTATCAGCTTACATTGATGCACTCGAATCGCAAAATGAGGATGTCGCGGTGTGGCAACCTTATGCTGAAGTTATTGAGTATCTTCTCGAATACTGTACTGACGGTCACGGGAGTTAACAATTGACGTGTCCTCTAATTTGTTTTCATATAATCGAGTGGCATCGACCAGAAAAGGTAATGAGATAATTACGACCGATACATGTCGTGTCATCAAACTGTGATTGCGACATCCGACTGCACCGCATCGAATTACGATGACGCACTCAACGAAATTAGGTGGTTTTTTACGCAAACTTTATACAGATGTAGAAAAATCGTGGTGACAGCATAGTCACAACGGAATAAGGAGGAAGACACGATCAACAAGACTACATGATGTATCGATCAATCACTAGACGATTCATTAGACACGACGAGGCGCTACGTGACTATTCGGTAAGCTTGAAATTATTATGTTGTTTTCCTCGTGAGTTATATCTTAAATTGCGTGTATTAAACTCATATTTTTTAAATTAGCGTAACTTGGTCCATCAACTGCAGCGAGTGTTCATTGAGTATGGGTACACGCAAGGTCTTGTTACGCTAGATGAAAGCATTAAAATTTTAGATGAATATGAAAGGCAAATGTCTACTCTATATAACGATGGAATTGATGTCGAACAAGAAATAAATGATGACAATGAAAAAGAAGCTGAAAAAGAGGATCATAGCGAATCAAATAGAGATGCGAGAAGAAGAACAACACAAACGGAGGCTGTGGATGAGAGCAGCAGACGTCCTCATCCACCACGTACATCTCGTCGAACAAAGACTGCTGCTGAGAGTATGAGACGTTCTCATCCACCACGTTCATCTCGTCCCAGAGCGAGAAGAACAAAAACTGTTGGTGAAAGTAGCCAACGCTCATCCCCGCCACATCATTCTTCTCATAAGTATATTACTACAATTTCCCCAATGCAACCACAACCTTAGGTGTTTGTACCTAGGCCGCAGGTCATGAATCTTCCTCCTTAGCATTTTGATTCTTATGCACTTGAGCTGTCGTCTTCATATGTAGACCATGAAATGCCTAAACATCCAATGTATCCTTCATTATCTCAATACATGTCGAATCTATTTACTATACCATGTTATAATTAAAGTATGTCATATAATAAAGATAGCACATTCATGAACCTGTTAAGCAAGTCATCGCTTCATGTTCCTTTCGGCCAACCACATACATGAAGTTACTATTTTGGAACAGTTCAACCTCCTATTTTTGGTAGCATTAGTACCAGAGGTGAGTCAAGTGGACCAAAGGAAGAAAATCAATCGATTCAACAAAATTCAATGCAAGATTAACAACCTCAACAAACTCAACCAGATATACAAACACAACATCCAACTCAACATAGAATAATCGGTTTGCATCACGGAGCAACGTCAACGGAACCATCGATAGACTTGTATGAGTTTATTTGATGTCGTGGTGATTTTTTTTTAAATTTGTATCTCAAATGAATGATTGTATAGTTTATTTTTCATGAAATGAACTTATTTTTCAAAAGTTCCTTATTGTTTTAATTTTTAAATTCTAGATAAACAAATAACGTGATTTTGGCCTAAAAAATTTTTTGGCTTCATATGTCTTCTTATGACCACGAGATAGAAGTAAGACAAAACTTTACAAGGTGCAGAAAGTACCTTTCATTTGTATATGCACCATGTACACACTAGTACATAAAATACCTTTAATGACGGTTTTAAACTGTTATTAAAGGCTTTTATATAGATTTTAAACCGTTATAGCCACCGTCATTTTATGAGACGTTACGAAAGCTTAATGCCTTTCATAACAATTTTAAATTGTTACTATATAGTTGATATTCGATTCAATTCCTATCGGTTACTCACCGTAAGGTAAAGCCTTTACTAACAGTAACCGTTACTAAAGTGTTCTCAAATTTTAAAAAAAAAAAAAAAAAAAAACAAAAAAAAAAAAAAAAAAAACTTCCTTCTTGGATGTCTTCAAAACCAAGATGAGAAATTTGGATTTCTTCAATACCCAGACGAGAAACATGAACAACAAACCGAACAACAAACCAAACAACAAAATGAGCAAACTTTATTCAACAATAGAAAGAGCAGAGGCATTAGACAACTTTATTAAGCATAGAACTGTTAACTAAACTAAACATTTGTGAATTTACACATTTAATAAGGTCATGTGGAAAAATTATAAGCCATTTTGGGAAGAGCAAACTTACCTCAACTTTTAGCATTTCCTTTTCAATCACTTGTCTAAGCCTATCAGTTTCCTACAAAGTTCCAAAAAGAATACATTGTAAGCAAGTAGCAAATTTCTAATAAAATTCTAATAAATTGTTTAGCGCATTGAGCTGAAACAAAAAAGGATAAAATTCGAATGAATTATTTCTAATTACCACTCATTAATTGATTGTGTCATAAATCTATGTAAGTCCGCAACCTTCATAAAACCTTGACAATTTTGATTCTTCACTTGGCTTGTCATAATAGCAAAATGAACACGTCAAGTCAACCTTCAGTAACATAGCAACAAAAAACATGTTTCTCATATTAAAAACATATTTCTCACACTAAAAATAAGAATAATTCCAACTTAAAACATTTAAGACGTTAAAAACAAGACTAAACACAGAGAAACTAAGATGATTCTACAGATTAAAACAAAGAGTATCTAGTATGTAATATTCACTACCATGCAATTTCAGAGTGTGCCTTTGACATAAATTATATATCAATTATCAAATACACATAATACAAGTCTGCTTCAAAATTAGCTAACAATGTACTAGCTAGCTAGTAAAGTGTGACACTTTTATTATTATGTGTTGAGATTTGTTTGTATATGGTTTGAGGATTTACCACTCCCAATCTCCGCAACATGAAGTTTGATTCCTCTAACTGGGACATGGGTGTGCTGGATTTCATCCACTTTCCCCTTCCTTGAGGGAGCAAAGCTCATTTAAACCCACAAAAGCAGTCATACCAGGCATACCTACAAGATAAATCATATATGAATTATATCAAAGATGGGGTGAAGATGCATACCTAAATCATTAGTCTTTTTTTAGAATCTTCACTAGTCCCCGGTTCTTTGATCTTCTTGTAGAACTGCAAACCTTCTTTACTTTCCGAATTAGGAAGCAAAGGAGGGTGCATAGCATAGAAGTTACCAAAGGAAGTTGTAATTGTTTGGAAGCAGTTTTCTCATCCTCCCAATCAACTTGCAAAGTTTTGCAAAAATGCATTAGTAGAGGCTGGCTAAACAAGAAAGATTATTAACATACATGCAGCGTTGGATTTTAACTCACAAGTCAATCTCATCTTAATCAACAAAATACAAAATTAAAAAGTCATTAAACAGCTAACGATGTAAACACCTACGTTGTTCCCTAAACAAAGTGCAAATTCTGGAACGTGATCCATGTTAGGTGTGTACTGATCAAGTATCACAGGAAGCCTCAACAAATTCATCGAGCAGTTCGGCCTTCTACTTGAGTAATTCAGTATTCATCTAGGCACCAAATGAGAAAAAAAGGAAAGAAGGTAACAGATAAGCCTCATAAATGAAGGCAATGCATTCAGTACAAGATTTATGCCGCGGTGGTAAGAAAGCAATATGCAAATGCAAGAGATACACGTTACATGCAGCATAATCTCACAAAAGAAGCATATGTGGATGTTTAGATGAGCACTACAAGCAGTGGATCAATCGATTTAAAGTCCTTATTATAGAATATTCATAGATTCCTAATGACAGTCCAAAAACAAGTTCGCATGTCGATTTTTATATCTATTAATATTTCCTTTTTTGTAGGGTTGTCGTTGACTTCTCCTTATTGCAACATGTCCAGCAAACAAAACCAACTAACATGACAATCCAAATCACAAAATTTTTAATAATAACTTCATGAAAAGCTTAAGTAATTTGCAACTTGTCTAATGGAAGTAGAAAGAACAAAAATACACATACTTGAACATTCAATAACACAAACTAGATATATAGTTTATACACATGTCAAACAAAAATACAACAACAACATAGCCTCAATCTCAAATTAATTGGGGTCGGCTGCATGGATCAAACTTTTCTATTGTGCTCAATTAAATGTCATAAGAAAAATAAATAATAAAAAATAAAACAACAAACCAACACGCACTAGGTGAAAAACTAAGGAAGATAGTAGAAACCTTCGAAGAACAACTTAAACAACTTGAGAGTTGTGAAGCCATTCATGAAAAGAAATAAAATTAAAGCTAATTAAACTCATATTGTCGTCTCTAAAATAAGTAAGGAAGATTGTAGAAACCTTCCTTAAAAAACTAAGGAAGATTGTAGAAACCTTCGTTATAAAATTTTATAAACAAAGGCTATTTCAAGCAGCTTTTATCTTAAATAACTAAAAGCTTCACTTTCTCCCTTCAATTATTCTTAAAGCAGGACCAACCTAATTGATTATGTTTCTCAAAAAGATATCCCAAGTCCCATCTCAATCATTGTATATAAAATATTAGGTTCTCAATAACCTTTTGTATGTTCTCGAGATACTGATCTTCCATAGAGATATAAAAATTTGATATAATGCATATTCAAGATGGATATCCTAGATTAGACTCCTAATATAAATGCAGTATGAGACATGAAAAAAACATTTGCCCTCAAAGCAGCCATTTTAGTGCTATAGCATTCAATGTTAGTTGTGTAAGATATCAATTTATATATATTTAGTAAGCCGCAACCGATCAAAGAAGCCATTTGTGCATTTTAGATTAATTCAAAAAGGGAGGGAGCGGGAGAACATAGAAAGATTACTTTAGAGAGTCAGATGGTGCTCATTATGCGATAAAATGTTAGGAAGCTTGATTGCAAAATAGAGTTGAAGTGTACAACTGGTCAAATAAAAAAAACTTGTGGTCTGCATGCATCACAATACAAATGAAAAAAAAAAAAAATTGTATTGCTTGTTTTGTATTGCTTTCAGTTGCTGCTTATGTTTTGTACATAGCCTTACTCATAAGCAGATGAAATATTTGTATATTGTACATATACACCTATATATTTTCCAACACATCTTTCAACATTTGCCCTAACAAGTAACAACTGCACATGTTATAACTGTAGTCACTGATATATAGCAGCGAAAGCTGCGGGAGTCATTCGACATATACGTTACTTCGAAGAAATTCATGTCAAATTAATAATACACACATACAGTCATATATACTAACTAGAGAGTTCAAAAAAAAAGCATAGGTGTATAAGTAGCAATGTCAATAAAAAAAATAAAAGGGTCACTGTCAAACTCATCACATTTATATAAGAGGTAACTTGAACCTTATTTAATGATGTTCTGTCTCTGGGGAAATATTGTAACAAAAAAAATAAAAAAATAAAAAATAGCATACTGAGGAGCATGTGCCAAAGTAATAAGTAAATAATAGTCCCTACAGATCCAAGCATCCCACTTTGTCTAAACTTATCGATAGTACCAATTCATCAAATTCTCATTGCAATGCCACTGCATTTCACTCATAAATTGCATCGCAGTTCTTAACTAACCTGATCTCACAAACAATGCCACCTCAAACGTCGTATTTAGAACGGAAAAAATGCGTAAACACATTAGATTCCACAGATCTCAATAGAAAACTCGTTCAAATCAACATTTCTCAACATCAATTCAAGATCTGATCGCATTCAACGAAAATCGAAAGCTCAGATTCAATTTGAACGAATCGATGAGAACAACATTGAGAAGCATAGAAACTCGAATTCGAACGAACGAGCGAAACCCTAACTGGTCGAAAGGACGAAGAAGTCGATCTTACTGAGTGAGTATTCGGTTGATTGATTGATTGAGCTCCACCGAAACAACAGTGGAGACGATATCGAGTTGAAGATGGAGAGAAGATGGAGTTGAAGCAACAGTGGAGACGATCTTTGGAGACGAGCACGAGCTTTAGAGACGATCTGCACTTCTTCGCCTTCGACTTCGTGTTCGAGAGAGAGACCTTAGGGTTTTCACGAGAGAGAGATTTCGAGAGGGAGAGAGTCGAAGAAAAAATTACAAAATTACATTACATTTCTTGTGAAGTGTACCTGACTATGCATGCACACCAACATATTGTGTAGTCATGTAACTTATATTTTTCACTTAATAGTACCTCCACTTATCAATGTATTGTCATTTTCAATGTACATCAACTCTTCCATGTATTGTCAAATTACTTGTAATGTGTTGTATGACATGAGGTGTATGTGTTAATTGTCCCACATTGATTACTCGTAATGTGTTGTATGACATGGGATGTATATGTCAATTGTCCCACATTGTAAATGTACATTTATCATCATCACCAAATGGCATATATAAAGGGTGTTAACCTCATTGTAAGAACACACCAAGTTGAATGAAAACTTTTCATTCCAACTATCTTATTTCTTCTCTTATCATTTGTAGTAGTAGTTTGTAGTAGTAGAAGTTTTTAGTCTTCTATTTCCTTCTCTAGTTCTTAGCAAATTCTAATTCAATTCACAACACGTTATCAGCACGAGCTTGCTCCAGCATTAAGGAGATATTGAAGTTCAAGAAGGTTTGTTAAGGAGACAAAGCTATGAAGGTATGACTTTTGTTATTTAAATAAGTTCAATTTATTTATATATTATCATGGTTGCTTCCTTTTATTACATGCATCACTTCTATATGCATACTTTATTCATATACTATACATTATAACGTCACTGATTGCGAAAGTATGCTCTGTAGTTGCGTCTTGTACGATCTTCTACATCAGAAATCAAAAGTCAATATGTGACATAACTGGTTTTCTCTTAAAATTACAAACGATTAGTTATTGTTCTATTTTTTATTTTATAATACAAATAATGCTATAAGTTTGAGTTGATTGTGGGTAAGCCTTGTCCCCGGTAAAGCTAAACATTGAAAGGGAGACGGGTTATCCCGTTCGAGGAGGCATGGTATTAAGCAGATTTTGTCTCGCCACCCAACCTGGAGGTTGTCCCACCAACTCATACAAATTGTACATTTGATTGTTAATGAATCAAGTTGTGAACATATACTTAATCATATGTTATATTTTTTTACATAAAAGAAAAGAGAAAATCATTTTATATTATATTTACTTTCAAAATATTAATCAACCATAGTTGAATTTGTTACCTTATTATAATTCTTGTCATGATAATTAGATATTACAAATTATGAATAAAGCTTGCATCTATGCAAAGTTGTATGTTGTATACAATAATTTTCCAATATCTCAGATTTGAAAAGTGAATATTTCATATATCTTTTCACTCTATGGAGTTATAAATATATAAATACCAAAGAATGTAATACTCCAAAAGCTCAAAAAGAGCGGTTGAGTCTCAAGCTACAAAATTTAATCAGTCAAATATTAATTATAATTTCACAATTTTAATTATCTCTATGTTGAGGCTACGTAGAAATATGACTGATGAGACAATAAAAAGAAGGTTACGTAGCCCGCCTCGATTTATTGCTGCAACAAATATCGAGTGCGCACATCAATTCAATAAATATTAAGGATTGATTTATTGTCTCAAGGTAGCTGAGTAAAATAATGAGATATTATAAATATAATATAATATCGCTCTCGTCCAATTAGTTCAGCTTCAAATTAAGAAGCATATGTTCAATATAATGATCATGATCATAATAATAAATTTATGGACGTGGAAAAGGTGAAAATATCAGGTAAATGTCGTATTGACAATTTCACCAAAAAGTGGAACAAAAGTGGTGCACCACTACAAAGGGTAAATAATTATTGACAATGAGCGCTCATAATTGTGACATTTTTTGGTCATATATGAAAGACTATTTTGCCTAAATGTTGTCATATATATACCTGAATATTTTTGTGACCGTTACAATGCCTTCAAAATCAAAGACAAAATATTATGAATTTTATCAATGAAATATGACATTTTTCTAATTTGCCAAACATTATTTGTCTAGATGGATCAACAAATCATGTGTTCAAATCGTGAATCAAATAAGAGCGATATATGTCTTCCTGATTGTGCTACAACGCACACAATCTTTAAAAACAGAGAATATTTCTCTAGTTTGAACTTAGTTGAGGCTAATGTTCAAACAATATCTGGCATCTTCAATTTGATTAATGGCTCTAGAAGAGCAAATATTATATTGCCTAGGGGAACAACAATTCATGTTGACAATGCCTTATACTCTGAAAAATTCATAAGAAATTTACTCGGCTTAAAGATATTCGACAAAATGAATATCACATTGAAACCGTGAACGAAAATAATAGAGAATTTCTCTATGTCACATTAGTTTCAAATGAAAAAAAAAGTGTTAGAAAAATTATCAGCTTTATCCTCCAGATTATATTTTACTCATATAAGACATGTCGAAATGAATGTCGTCTTAAATAAGAAAATTAATGATCCAAAGACATTCATTTTATGACATGACCGGCTTGGTCATCCAGGACCATCAATGATGCGAAAAATAATTAATAATTCGCATGGACATCCTTTAAGGAGTCACAAAATATTTTCAGCTAGTGATTATAATTGTGCTAGTTGTTCTCGAAGTAAATTGATAGTTAAACCACCCCCAAGTAAAATTGTTGTGGAATCTCCAGTTTTCTTAGAACGCATTCAGGGAGACATATGTGAACCTATTCATCCTCACTGTGGACCATTTAAATATTTCATGATTTTGATAGATGCATCAATTAGGTGGTCACATGTTTGTTTGTTTTCAACCCGCAATGTTGCATTTGCTAGACTTTTAACACAAATCATTAAGTTAAGAGCACAATTCCCTAACAACCCAATCAAGACCATCCGTCTTGATAATGCCGGGGAATTTCAATCTCAAACATTTAAAAATTATTGCATGTCTATAGCAATTACCATTGAACATTCTGTTCCATACGTGCATACCCAGAATGGTTTGGCAGAATCTCTGATCAAACGCATTCAATTAATCGTCGGACTTTTAATCATGAGAACTAAGTTATCAACTTCAGTTTGGGGACATGCAGTCCTTCATGCAACATCTATCATTCGTTATTGGCCTACTGCATACCATGAACATTCTCCAATGCAACTCATTTTAGGTCAACAACCAAATATTTCACACTTGAGAATTTTTGGTTGTGCGGTGTATGTTCCTATACCACCTCCTAATAGAACTAAGATAGGTCCACAACGAAAACTTAAGATTTATGTTGGATTTAACTCATCGTCCATCATAAGATACATTGAGCCCTTAACAGGGGATTTATTTACTGCACGTTTTGTTGATTGTCACTTTGATGAAGCATTTTTCCTACCATTAGGGGGAGATAAGAAACTAATTCAAAAGGAATGACATGAAATTGCTTGGAATGCATCAACTTTATCACATTATGATCCACGCACAAATCAGTGAGAACTTGAAGTTCAAAAGATCATTCATTTGCAACAAATCGCAAATCAATTACCTGATGCATTTAATGATGCAAAACAAGTGACAAAATCACATATTTCAACAGTAAATGCTCATGCAAGAATTGATGTCTCTATGAAACAAAATGCACAAGAACCAACGAAACGCTTAAAGCGTGGAAGACCGATTGGTTCAAATGATATAATTCCTCGAAAGCGAAAAACGAGAGTAAAAATAAATATAAATCAAAATACTTCTGAGAAAGCACAAGAATCTTTTGATAAGGGTTTGTCAGAACAAGTTGATTTTGAGGAGGAACAACTTCCTCTAGAAAAATAGGAAAAATATGAAAATAATGAGATCTCAATAAATTATTTAAACTCTGGTAAGATTTGGGATCGAAATGAAATTGTTCCTAATGATATATTTGCTTTCGATGTATCATTTGAAATATGTGAAAATGATGATGATCTAGAACCACGATCAGTGGACGAATGTCGAAAAAGACCTGATTGACAAAAATGGCAAGATGTTATCCAAGCAGAGCTAAACTCGTTAAAAAAATGAGAGGCTTTTGGACCGATTGTCCAAACGTCAGATGGCGTAAAACTTGTTGGATACAAATGAGTATTCGTACGAAAGAGAAACGAAAAAAATGAAGTTACAAGGTACAAATCAAGACTTGTAGCTCAAGGTTTCTCACAAAGACCTGACATCGATTATGAAGAAATATATTCTCCTGTTATAGATGCAATCACATTTCGATTTTTGATAAGTCTTGCAGTCTCTGAAGGGCTTGATTTGCATTTAATGAATGTCGTTACAGCATATCTGTACGGACAGTGAGATATATATGAAAATCCCTGATGGATTTGTAATATCTGATGAAATAAAATCAAAACCTCATAACATGCATTCTATAAAATTACAAAGGTCTTTGTACGGATTGAAACAATCAGGACGAATGTGGTACAAACGTCTTAGTTATTATTTACTTAAAGAATGATATGTAAATAATCCGTTTTGCCCATGTGTTTTCATTAAAAGATTATCCTCATGATTTGTGATTATTGATGTATATGTCGATGATTTAAATATAGTGGGAAACCAAGATGACATCATTAGAACATTCGAATACTTGAAAAAGGAATTCGAGATGAAAGAACTTGAAAAAATAAGACTTTGTCTTGGTTTGCAAATTGAACATTTTTCAAGTGGAGTATTTGTCCATCAATCAAATTATATTGAAAAAATATTAAAAAGATTTTATATGGACAAAGCACATCCATTGAGCTCTCCAATGGTTGTCAGATCACTTGAAGTGGATAAAGATCAATTTCTACCTCATAAAAGTGATGAATAGCTAATTGGTCCGGAGGTACCATATTTAAGTGCAATTTGGTGCACTTATGTATCTTGCAAATTATACGAGACCTGACATTGCTTTTGTTGTCAACCTAGTTGCAAGATACAACTTTTCACCAACTTGAAGACATTAGAATGGTGTTAAACATATTTTTCGATATCTTTGAGGAACAAATGACATGTGTTTATTTTACTCGAGAGGGGTAAAATTGAATCTCCAAGGTTATGCTGATGCTGGATTTTTATCTGATCCCCACAAGGTCCGTTCTCAAACGAGATATGTATTCACCTGTGGTAATACTGTTGTATCATGAAAGTCAGTAAAGCAAACTATGGTTGCTACTTCTTCCAATCATTATGAAGTACTTGCAATTCATGAAGCAAGTCGTGAATGTGTATGGTTGAGAAATATGATTAAACATATTCAAGAATCATGTTGATTGCCTTCAATAAAAGATTCTCCAACCATATTATATTAAGATAATGCAGCATGTATTGCACAATTAAGTGAAAGATTCATAAAAGGGGACAGAACAAAACATATTTCACCAAAATTCTTTTAAGCGCATGAGCTTCAGAAGATTGGTGAAATTGGTGTCAAACAAATCCGATCGAGTGATAATCTTCCTGATTTATTCACAAAAGTCTTACCAACTACGACATTTAAAAGGCTTACATATGGTATTGGCTTACGTAAACTTAAAGACATTACAAGTAAAGAAACTAAACAAGTTTCACTCGTGTTCACATGAGGGGGAGTTATTGATTAGTGTATTGCACTCTTTTTCCCTTAGCTATGATTTTATCTCATTGAGTTTTCCTAGCAAGATTTTTAATGAGGCAATCTTAACAATATTATGCCCGTCTTAATATTTATGAGAATAGTGTACTTTTTTCTTTTACTATATTTTTTTCCACAGGGTTTTTCTTAGTAAAAGTTTTAACGAGGCACAATCTCTAAGCAAGTGTCATCCAAAGGGGGGTGTTGTGAAGTGTGGATGACTATGCATGCACACCAACATATTGTGTAGTTATGTAACTTGTATTTCTCACTTTATAGTACCTCCGGTTGTCAATGTATTGTCATTTTCAATGTACGCCAACTCTTTCATGTATTGTCAAATTACTTGTAATGTGTTGTATGACATGGGGTGTATATGTTAATTGTCCCACATTGATTACTCGTAATGTGTTGTATGACATGGGGTATATATGTTAATTGTCCCACATTGTAAATGTACATTTATCATCATCACCAAATGGCCTTATAAAGGGTGCTAACCTCATTGTAAGAACACACCAAGTTGAATGAAAACTTCTCATTCCAACTATCTCATTTCTTCTCTTCTCCTTTGTAGTAGTAGTTTGTAGTAGTAGAAGTTCTTACTCTTCTATTTCCTTCTCTAATTCTTAGCAAATTTCAATTCAATTCACAACAACATTTTAGTTTAAATGAGGAAAATAAGTATAGTTTTTTTTTTTCTAAAACTAAGCTATGTCGCATATCCAAAACGCGCTATTAGTTGGGTGAGTTTTTCCCGCTGACTTGGAGACATGGATAGCGCCTTTAGAAAAGACGCTATTCATGTGTTCAGTCCACGTATGACTGCCTTATACTGATAGCTCATTTTCAAAAGGCGCTATCAATGTATGGTTATCCTACGTGGACAGTGTGGAAGACGCTATTCGTGTAAACGTCCACGTGGGATGACCACGTGGACATGGGCCGAAACACATGGGCTATTTGTGTGTACTTGCCACGTGGGCTCGGGGTACTTGCCATCAGTGTGGTATTTGTCGTTCTGAGGGACATAACAAAAAATATTGTTCGCCTCGCGATACATGTGTAACGTTTGCATGCGTTCCATGGTCTGTAGTAGATATGCATGAGTTGTCATCTCGAGATACGTGCATGACGTTTGCATGGATTGTCCACCTCGAGATACATGTCTGACATTTGCATTACTTATCTACCTCGAGTTATGTCCATGACGTTTGGATGGTTTGCATGGACTACAGCAGGTTGCATGTGGTGTCTACCTCGAAATGTGTGCTTCACATTCGCTTGGTTTGCATGAGTTGTCGACACATCGAGATATGCGTGTGACGGTTGAATGGTTTGCACGAAGATGCATGGCTCGCCCACCTCGACATACGTGCGTGGCATTTCCATGTGTTGCTAACCAGGAGATACATGTGTGACGTTTGCATTGACTTTTACCACCTTGAGACAAATGCGTGATGTTTGAATGAGTTGCACGAGGTTGCATGAGTCACCCACCTCGACAGACGTGCCTAGCATTTGCATAAAATATACACCTCAGCTGCATGGGTTGTCCGCGTCGATATGCGTGCGTGTTGCTTACATTGGTTGTCTACCTCGAGATACGCGAGTGTCGCGTCCATCTCCATATGCACGTGTCATTCATAAGGCCAAAAATTTTGTATAGATAGCTCGTTTTCAAAAGGAGTCATTCATAGAGCGTATATTTTTGTATAGATAGCTCCTTTTCAAAAGGAGCTATCAATACAAATGTCTTCCACCTTACCACCATGCATGCCACCTCATCATCAATATCTCATTTTCAAAAGAAGTTATGCCCTAGTTTTGGAATTTAAAAGTAATGTTTCATATTTTGTGAAATAAAAACTATATGCACCCTACTTTTTGAAAAACCTCGAGAGTCGAAAATGTTAGGGGTTTGAGAGAGAGAGAAATAGGGGGGGTTGGTCTGGGTTATGCGTGTATAAACCTTATAATGAGGGTGATCGTTATCTATTTGTACCCTTTAATAACGGTTTTCACTTTTCACAAACCATCATTAATGGTTCTGTTATTAAAACACGTTACTATTGTAGTGATAGTTTTACCGATGGGCGAAACCATTTAAAGCAAGATAGGTGGTGGGTGCGACAGGTTAGCTTGATAGGCGGTGGTTCGCATGAGGTTGCATGGGTTTACAATTGCAATTGGTATGCGAGCTATCCATATCCACCTTGTAATATATGCATGACGTTAGACTAGGTTGTGTGGATTGTCAACGTCGAGATATGTGTTTGACGTTTTGTGACGACCCCAATTTTTCACAAACTGGGCCTTACCCGACCTAAGCCCACGCGGACCACCGAGCCAGTCTCGCAAGGTCAATGCAGACCTAGTCGGCCTTCCAATCCATCATTATCAATAAATTCAAAAGTTGTAAGTTGAGTTATTAGTATTTTTCAAGTTTTACAATTTAGCGGAAACAATTACTACAAATAACTCAACAATAATGTTAAAAGAATTGGACAACTTAAATGTGGAACCCTGCATAACTATATCATCATCAGAGAAGAGTAAATAAAAGATATACAAAAAAATTACCTAGCTATGAAGCTTTCCCCTTGCTGGACCGCGGATCTGCACTCAGTCAACCACAAGAATAACGAGCTTAGGTAAGTAACGCCAGTAGGACATATATACATCATTTCAAAATAAATAAAACAGTTGAATTCATGCAAATAAAAAGAAAGGAACATGGAAATGCATGAATATAAAAGACTGTAAACAAATCAAGCGATAAGTGAGTCCCTAAATAGTAAGGAGTCCCGACCAAAAGGCCGTCGAGTCGCCACAAAAGCCCAACAGACTCGGGTTCAGGACGAGACACATGCCTCACAGCCCTAACCTTTGCGACTATGAGATATCCACAGACCCGGATAAGTGCCTCCAACGTACACTCAATTGGGAGATATCGACGGCGTCCAGATAAGAGCTCATATCACAGAGAAACAGTACCATGACTCACTTGCAAATGGAGTAACGAGTGCATATAAAAGACACAAATCAATCGATAAGTGAGGCCAAATAGCAAGGAGTCCAGACCAAAAGGTCGTTGAGTCGCGGTACAAGCCCAACAGACTCGGGTTCAAGACGAGACACCTGCCTCCCAGCCCTAACTCTTGCGACTATGAGATATCCACAGAAGAGCTCATATCGCAGATAAACAGTAACCATGACTCACTTGCTAATGGACCACTCGACCAAGAGCAATTTCGAAGATAGATAACTAAGCAATGAACAACAATATCAGAGCAATGAAAGTACTGTACAATTCCCTATCTGATTTTCTTACATTTTCCACGAACAATCCACATCGTCCGCAAAATGTCTCGCTATGCGCACCCGACACTCGACTCCTGAGTCCCTGGTGTCCATTTATATCATTTAGGTTTAATTTACGTAATCATTTAATCACATCCAAATTTCTCAACATAAAATTCACAATAATCTTCTATCTTCGATTGAATTCCTCGCGTCGTCGAACTTCGTCGAATCGCACCCCTCGTCGATGAGCGATCGGTCCGACAACGCGCCACCGCGCAGTTGCTCCATACCATTCACCGCGCCGCAGTCGATGACGCGTCGCCGCCGCTGTCGCTGTCGCGTAGCCGTCACGCCGAAGCCGCTGCGGCACCGACGCAACTGTCGCGTCGCCGCCGGTCGTCACACCGTTGAGACGTCGACGCCGACGCCGACGCTGCTGCTTAGTCTACGCTGCGCCGCCTTCGTCTTCTCCACCAAGACCATGCCGCCGCTGGAGTCGCCGCTGCCCTGCCATGTCGATTCCAGCCGAGCCACCGCGCTGCAGTTGCTGCAGCTCATCCGCAGCCTTGCTGGAGCCACGCCACTGCAACTGACGCGCTACACCCCTGTGTCGATCCAACCGCCGCCGCGACTGCTCGCCTGGCCGAACTTGCCGTTGTGCTGCGCCGAAGCTCTCTCACCGCCGTCTCTCTTTCTCTATCTACTCCGATTTTTTTTCCTCCATTTCTTTCTCTTCTTTCTCTCTCTATTCTCTTCTATCTCTCTGCTGTTTTTCTCTCTCTTTTCATTTCTTCTTGATGAAGAAATCAAATGTGTCCTCGAGATCAGTGTAGAGTGGAATTCGGGGCACATCAAACATATATTTGATTCAAATGCTTTCCTTACAATAACACATCTCAATACACCACAAATATTCACAATCTCGACACTCGCGCCATACGCATCCCGAGGCGCATCCTATGTATATATATTTTTAACGTGAACACATTAAAACCACTATAGCCTTTATAGCCACATTAAGTTGCTATCTCGGTCCCATGTCGGCACGCGACTCGAGGCGCGTCCCCGTTCTTGTTTCGGCTCACCGAATTCCCCGCATATACCTTTCTCAAATTGGATATTACTAAATAACACACATTACGAAAAAATATCATACCTCGGTGTCTCCACTCAAGATTCAGACATATGTATTCCGACAAGTGGGTCCCACATACGACCCTGACCTGACACGTAGTACAAGTCAAATTTCCGGGCCGTTATACGTTTGTATGGGTTGTCCACCTCGAGATAAGTGCGTGACGTTTGCATGGGTTGTCAACCTCGAGATACGTGCATGTAATTTGCATGGTTTGCATGGATTACACTATGTAACTATGTTACATGTTTGTCCATCTCAAGATATGTGCATGAAGTTTGCATTGTTTGCATGAGTTGTTAACTTCTAGATACGTCCATCACATTTGCATGGTTTGCACGAGGTTGCGTGAGTCACCCACCTCGACATACGTGTATGACATTTGCATGAGTTGTCCGCCTCAATATATGTGCACGACATTTGCATGGATTGTCTACCTCTAGATATGTGCGTGTTGTTTGTATGGTTTTCATGGATTACACGAGGTTGCATGTGTGGTTTACCTCGAGATACGTGCGTGAAGTTTGCACGGTTTGCATGAATTATACGAGGTTGCATTGGTTGTCCACCTCTAGATACGCGCGTGACATTTGCATGGATTGCACGAGGTTGCATGAGTTGCACACCTCGAGATATATATGCGACATTTGCATGAATTGCATAAAGTTGTATGGGTCGCCCACCTCGACATCCGTGCATGACGTTTGCACGAGTTGTTCACTTCGAGATACATGCGTGACGTTTGTATGAGTTGTCCATGTCAAGGTACATGCGTGTCGTTTAATTGGTTGTATACCTTGAGATACATGTGTGACGTTTATTGCCCACCTCGAAACATGCGCGTTTCATTTGCGAGGATGAGTTGAACAAATAACTCATTTTGAGAAGGAATAATTCATACACTTGGTATTTTATATGAAATTTCCACATCATCACACCACACCATGCCACATTAATTCACCTCATCATCAATTAACACCTTTTGAAAAGGAGACATGGATCAGTTTTGGGGGTTTTTCTAACACTAGGGCATGTTTACAATTTTATTCACAAAATAGGGAGGGTTTTTTTTTTATTACGGAAGTAGGCAATAACGCCTTCCCAAAAGGCGTTATTGGGGTGAGTTGATTTGGTATGCGGTGACGTGGCGTCCACGTGGCATCGATTTGTGCAGATAGCGCCTTTTGAAAAGGCGCTATCTGTACATGTGGCAGCCACGTGGACGCCACGTCGCCGCATACCCACATTTAACTGATAACGCCTTTTGAAAAGGCGTTATCAGTTAAATTGCAAGTTGAGGTGGCGTTGACGTGGCGTCTACGTGGCAGACCAACTGGACTTAATTAAACGGGGCTTAACAAACTGGACTTAATAAATCGTATCGCCACCGCCGCATAAGCGTCACCATGAGCTGCAGGACCAGCGTCTTCCTCGGCCGCTCGTCGTCAAATCGCGCTAGTTAGTCGTCGTCGTAGTCGAGCGATATCGACAATTACAACCAAATTTGAATATGCATATGATGAGTTTATATTTGTATAAAAATGAAACCAATTATGAATAGGCATATATATACATTGGTTTCAACCTTCAACTCTATTTTCTAAACTAAGTAACATTAACTAACCTAACCAATTAACTTAATAAGTAACTAAATAACTAACTAACTAACTAAACTAAACTAACAAACCTTAACTAATCAAACCAAAGTAAACTAAACTAAATAACTAACTAACCTGAACTAACTAAATAACTAAGTAACTAACTTAACTTAACTAAGTAACTAAGTAACTAACTAACTAACCAAAGTAAACTAAACTAACTAATATTAACTAACCTAACCAAACTAAACTTATTAACAAACTAAAATAACTAACATTAACTCACCTTAACTAACTAACCTTAACTAAGCAAACTAAACTAATCTAACTAACCTTAAGTAACCTAACCAAACTAAACTAACTAACTAACTAACTAACTAACTAACTAACTAACTAACTAACTAACTAAATGAAACTAAGTACCTTTAAGTAACCTAACCAAACCAAACTAAACTAAGTAAATAACTAAACTAAACTAACCTAACTAACCTAACTAAACTAACCAAACCAAACTAAACTAAAAAACTAACCTTAACCAAAGTAAACTAACTAACCTTAACTAACATAACCAAACTAAAGTAACTAACAACCTAAAGTAAGTAACCTTAACTAACTAAACTAACTAACTAACAAACTAACTAACTAACAAACTAACTAAAATAACCTAAACTAAGTCACCAAAACTAACCTAACAAAAACCAAACTAAACTAAGTAACTAACTAACCTCAACTAAACTAACTAACTAACTAACCAACATAATGAAACTAAACTAACTAACAAACTAAACTAGCTAACCCTAACTAACCAAACCACCTAACAATACAAACTAAGTAAACTAAAATAACTAACTTAACTAGCTTAATTGCAAACTAAACATACTAACTAAATGGAAGTAACCAAACTAAACTAACTAACATGAACTAACATAACTAACCTTAACTTCCACGTAACCACCTAAACAATACATACTTAGTAAAGTAAAATAACTAACTTAACTAACCAAAGAACCAACCAAAAAATGATCCACGTTAACCACCAAACGAAACTAAACAAACATAACCTCAACACCTAAACTAAACTACATTAAGTAAGTAACCTAATTAACCTAACCAAACTAAACTAATATAACCTAACCACCGACACCTAACTAACTAAGCTAACCACTTAAGTTAAATTATACATATAACCTAAACTAACTTAACAAACTAAACTAACTATTGAAGAGTAATCGAATCTACGACATTATAATAATATGGAAAACATGAGAAATAAGATTATTGAATGAGAAGGTTGAATACACGTACTTCATGAACCCAAAATCTAAGTTATTTACAAATCGCCATGACATCAAGTAAACTCATCATGCAGGTCTATTTCGGCGGTTCCGTTGACGTTGTTCCTCGGTGAAGCAAACCAGACGTACTCTTTGTCTAGTTGGACGATGTGTTTGTACATCCGGTTGAGGTTGTTGACTCCGCTGGTCTTGCGATGAATCACGTCGAGTAGATTGATGTGTTTCCTCGGTTCTTGACTCAACTCACCTCTGCTCATCGATGCTACCAAAAATGGAGGTGGAACCATCCCGAAATAGTGGCTTCCTGCATGGGGTTGAGGGAATGGAACATGAGGCTGCGGCATGGTCGATAAGTTCATGAATGAAGGGTCTCCACTATACGCCATATTGTAATTGTACGGAGTAGGAGTATATGGACTAGGCATGTATGGAGGCAGTGATGGGTACGTTTGATGATGAGGCATTCCATGGTCCACATGTGAAGACGAAGGCCCAGGTGCGTAAGGATCAAAATGGTAAGGAGGAAGATTCACGCTCGGCGGCCTTGGTACAAACATTTGAGGTTCTGGTTGGGCTGTGGAAGATGCAGGAATGTACCCATGAGAAGAATGACTACTCTCGCCAACATTCTCTCTTCTACTCGCTCTCGAACGAGATGAACGTCTTTGGAGGAGAAGGTCTACTACTCTCTCAAAGCAATCTCGATCGAGTAGATGGACATGGCGGACGAGGACGTCTGGTGCGTTCCCGCGCAGTCTCTGGTCGTGTTCGTCTTCTTCTCACCTCTATGTCTGGTTCACCCTGATCGTCTTCTTCATCTTCTTGTTCATTATCCTCGTCTATGTCTTGTTGGACGTCAATTCCGTCATGCGAAAGATTAGACCTTTGTCTTTCATCTTCGTCCAAAATTTTAATCCCTTCATCAAGGCGCAAGACCTCGCTCGTACCCATCCTCAATAAACACACGCCTAAGTCGATGCACCAAGTTACGCTGATATAACAAAAATAAGACCTCAAATCACTCAATATAAAAATATTAACTGTTCGAGGAAAAGTTAGAGTTAGAAGATTACCGAGTAGTCGCGTAACGCCCCGTCGTGTCCTATGAATCTCTTAGTGATCGATCGATACCACGTCATGTAGTCTTGATGGTCATGCCCTTCATTCAGTGCCGCCGTCGCAATGGTGTCCCCACGATTTTCCCACATGTTTATGTAGCTTGCGTGAAAAGTAACCCAATTTTCATGATGATGTCCACGCAATTCGATGCGGTGCAGTTGGGCGTCGTAAGCACAATTAGGTGGCACTACTTGAACCATGTCGAATTGTCTCATGACCCTTTCTGGTCGATGCCACTCCACAATGTGGAAACAAATAAGGGGACACGTCGAGAGCCAACTGCCTTAACCATTTGTACAGTACTCAGGAAGAGACCCCATGAGTTCATTATATGGTTGCCACACCACATCATCCTCATACCTCTGAGAGTCGAGTGCATCACGGTATGCCGATACGACGTGCGTCGTATTTTGTGAAACCGAAAATGCATCGAGCCATCTGTGTAGGAAACAATAAGTTATGATAAATGAACATGGACAAGAATTATTTGCAAAGTAATGAAAAATCGACTATAATACCTGTGTCCGAGTGGAACGTCCGTAAGCATATTTTGGCCATCCACCGTTCGCTGTTAAGCTCTAGATACACGCAGACGTCGCGGTGCTATGAATGGAAATCTGTCCCATGCCCACAGTTGTACAAGAATGGAGGCGTCAGCAACCTCATGTGCCCCTGCGCGAGATCCGCGACACAACTCCCTGTACAAATAAGCCAAACATGCACTCCCCCAACTATATTGGCTTGCTACTTGGAAATCCTCCAAGAAAGGTAGGAACATCAAATGTACGAACCGATTGGACTTGTCGGCGAAAAGACAACCACCGATGAGTTGTAGTATGTACGATCGAACGTAACGTTGGACCGACTCCTCATCGCTTTTCATCATCTATTGCTTTGGAACGTTACGCTCAAGCCAATCGACCTTAAGTTTACAACCTACGATGTCATCTCCACCAGGAGTTCGTCCAAGTAGCCTCTCGCAGACGTCGGCATAGATAGTGCGTCGTCGTTCAGTCACGAGGCATACCTTCAATAGGTAATCCAATGCACCGCACGTCTTGGAGTGTAATTGTGCACTCCCCACAATGCATGTGAAAAGTATGCGTCTCGGGCGCCATCTCTTTACAAACGCAAGTAATCAAAGCCCAATCAAGAAATTTGAAAAATGCTACCGGGATATCCCATAGAACCCACTGGAATGAAGATATGGGATCATCCTAGAATGATACTGCATCGTTCGATCAACGACCCCACGTCTTCGACGTACGCGCATTGTTTCGTAAACCTTGGAATTGACAATGTATTAATGTATGTTTTTGATACGATATTGCTGTAAATATGACGAATTCATGTAAAATGGTCGTACCTCGCCCCTCCAGGTTCGCGTCGATCTGTGAGTAGATTGGAGTTGCAACAGTGATGGATCTAAAGGACCTGGATCCATTGTAGTACAACTATATAGAAGGTTATACAAAGAAAATGAGTATTATATGAAACCATAGCGATAAGTATTTACTAATTTTTCACACAAAAAACACAACAAAAATTAGTCAAACTCAACATATCTACGACCATAAGTTGTTTCACACATTATACAAAATCGACTAGAAGTCCTCATTTGATGGTTGAGGTCTCCTTGGACAATTTTTTTTGTTGTGTCCCTCTAAACGACAAATGCCACACCGGTTCTTCCTGGTAGGGACTCGTTCACGGTCTCTATTTGGACATGTTCTTCTTCTATGTCCTTCTTGATGACATATCCCACATCGCAAAGGTCTTTGGACATTAGGCAAGATCCATCTCGGTATGTCTTCGCGATCCCTTAGGTCTCCTCGGCCACGTCTGGATCTTGGGTCGGGTATGATCTTCGTCCCAAAAGTCGGCCAATACTTCTCATCTGGGATGGCCTTGAAATCAAACGAGTAGCATTGTGCGTACACATCCATCCCTGTAGAATGGCTCGATGAAGCTCGCGCGTAGCTCACTCGAACTACCGCACATCTTTGCTATCACGTGTGAGCGGGGGAATCCAAACGACTGCCATTTATTACAAGTGCAGACCCTGTCCTTCGAGATGACGACTTGTGTGTTGTTGCCCTTATGCGTGCGGTCTCCGTTTCTTCCCGTTAGGACTTCGAACTCACCAATATCTCGATTGATCAACGTGACATGATGCCGCCTTGCGGAATTCTCATATTTCGCCAATGTCTTCATTGCATATTCCGTGTACGGTAGCCCCCTTGAGATTGCATCATTGATTTCCTGGTTGCGTTTATCGTGGTACGCCACCAATCTGTAGTATATCATTTGAGTTAACGCCGTTATTGGCAAGAATCGAGCTCCCTTCAAGACACTGTTGAAACACTCTACAATTGCCGATGACACTCTAATAAGTAATAGTGGTTCGTCGAATATTTATTGTAATTTAGCGCGAAGAATAATTTGTACTTTGTACTTACCAACACCATTAGAATTCATCCATCCGTACCGCATGCCTCTGTCGTGCGCTTGCGTCCAAAGTTCTTTAGGGATGGCATTGATATATTGCAGGCATTGAGGCGTTTGTGAAGATAAGTATGTGAAACGCTCCATGCACGCAATAAATTTTCGGTCTTGATGTTGAACAACTGCTCGACAAAGCAGCACTTTCAAGGGTTCATTTTTGAAGTGTGTGCCGAAATTACTAAGCAAGCGTCGCAAGCAATAACGGTGGTACCCTTGAGGGGGACAAAAGCAGTTGATTGGGGTGTTGACCGCCTCCAAAATGCCAGGGTGACGATCAGATATTACGCAAATCCCTTCTCTATCTGTCACGTGTTTGCGCAACATCCGCAAAAACCACCCCCACGAATCAGTTGATTCGGTTTCTGCAATGGCAAATGCAACTGGTAAAATGTGTCCATTTGTATCAACAGATATCGCAATCATGAGCTTCCCACTATATTTGCCATACAGGAATGTCGCGTCAATTTGAAGCAGAGGCCTGCAAAACTTGAAAGCATTTATTGAAGCTTCAAATGCAAAAAACACACGACGAAATCGAGGCGACGCGGTTCTAATTTCATCAGCACGCCATTGTCGTTGTGACCACTCGATCCTTGTCCCCGGACTCTTACTCCTCACGGCCGCCAACCATCTTGGTAATTGAGCGTACGACTCATCCCAATCTCCAAACGCCCATGCAATTGCTTTCCTCTTGGCATCCCAAATTCGCTTGTAGCCGACATCGTGACCATATTTATTCTTAATGATATCTAATAATGCTTTGATCGTGATACCGTGATCGGCCTTAACGACGCTTTTGATCTCCCGCGCAATCATGTTGGCGTCAAGTTGGGCATGACCGCGTTGTATGTTGAGATTAATACACGTGTGCGGTACGTCTAACTGTGTTATCTCCCATAATTGTGTTTTCTTTCGAAAACATGCCCGAAGACGCCACATGCACCCGTATTGTGGAAACTTGCACTTAATCGCCCACGTAGTTGTAGTCGATTCCATCGCATGGTATTGACAATGTTTATCAACATGCCAAACTTTAACCGCATGTTGTAAGTCATTTTTATTGTCAAAACTCAGCCCTATCTCCAAATCGAAGTTAGACGTGCCCCCCCCAAGTTCGTTTATGGGAATGTTGGGTCGCAGTTGAATTAGCCACCTCCTAGTCGATGCCGTCATATCCTGGCAATGGTTGGTAAAGTTCATCGTCACTAGCTTCCTCCAACAAAATCTCTTCATCGATAGCAAATTGCTCGTCGTCTTCGACATTGTCCGCACCCGGAGGATCGTATCTTGGATCATATGTGCAAACGTTAACGTCATCCCAAGCGGCAACTGATGGAGCTTCTTCGACGTTATGCGTTTCCTCACTAGTGTCGATATTTTCGTCGTCGTTAGCGTCATCGTCATCATCATCGTCAGTATATGCATTATTCTCTTCATGTAATGGAGCTACGAACCCCTGTTGCACGACCTCAGCCTGTGGGGATTGCATACGCAGCCTTTCCATCATTAAAGGCTGCGTGCGGCGTCGCTACGTTCGTCAAAAACTGGCGAATGAACCGTGCGATGTTAATTTGAGTCGACCGACTCAAATGTTAAATATATATCAACCGTAGCAGTTTTTGGTAAAGTATCCACCGTCTCCCACATCAAGTCGAAGTGTGTCGCATCATTCAACAAGACAGGAACGAAATAATGTGAGCCTCCGGGGAGGACTATCATGTGGCGATACGTCATATGAACTATATTATCCGTTGATGAGATATGGAACGCGTTACAAATGGCATCAATCATTTCACGGCCACTCGACCCAAACTTAACCCACAACACTACTGATGGCGATGAGCTGTACGCGATGCCATTGTCCCCATTAACAATGGAGCCGTGCGCATAGAATAGAAAAGGGATGTTTCTTTGTGACATGACCTACAGAGGTTTGGAAACTTGGATGTAAAAATGTTACAGACAAATGCACAAATTTCGTTAGGGAAATCGTTGACAATCATGTGGTTATATATCGCAATTGAACTTTCTGATGTAGAAGATCGCAATAATAGCGCAACTACAGAGCATACTCATTCTTTCGCACTAACATTTTCTGTGTAATAACGTTCAATAAATAAACATATGAACAGTTGTTCATAAACAAAATATGAATGTCCCTATATATCATGCCAACCAAAACCTAACCCAAAAAAATTTATATGAAAATACTAAATTAATGCACTTACTTGTTTCCTATGGTTTTCCGCCGCAACGTTATATTCCTGCAATGATGATAACAAACATAAAAAGTGAAAGTGGAAACTGGTATGCGAAACTGGTTTATTGCTAAGCGCAACTGAAATGCTTAACTAAGAAAATTATAAAACTAAACAAATTACATAGCTAAGCAAATTAAATAACCTAACCTAAACAAAACAAGACAAAAGCAAAACAAAACTAACGTAGTAAACTAAACATACTAACTTAACAAAACAATCTTAAATAACTAAACAAACTAAACAAAACATCCTAAATAACTCAACAAACTACGTAAACAAAGTTATTAAACTAAACAACCTACCTAAACAAAGTTAACCGTCTTAATAAACTAAACAAAAACAAAGTAACTAAATTAACTAACCTAAATACCAAATATAAACTAACTTTCTTAGCAAATGATATTCGATTTGTGAATTAATGAACTAAACGTAAAAAATGCTAACAAACATAAAAAGTGAAAGTGGAAAGCGGTATGCGAAATCTGGTTTATTGCTAAGCGTTAAGAATCTGAAATGCTTAACTAAGAAAATTATAAAACTAAACAAATTACATAGCTAAGCAAATTAAATAACCTAACCTAAACAAAACAAGACAAAAGCAAAACAAAACTAACGTAGTAAACTAAACATACTAACTTAACAAAACAATCTTAAATAACTAAACAAACTAAACAAAACAATCCTAAATAACTCAACAAACTACGTAAACAAAGTTATTAAACTAAACAACCTACCTAAACAAAGTTAACCGTCTTAATAAACTAAACAAAAACAAAGTAACTAAATTAACTAACCTAAATACCAAATATAAACTAACTTTCTCAGCAAATGATATTCCGATTTGTGAATTAATGAACTAAACGTAAAAAATGCTAACAAACATAAAAAGTGAAATTGGAAACTGGTACGCGAACCGAAATGCTTAACTAAGAAAATTATAAATGTATTAATTACATAACTAAGCAAATTAAATAACCTAACCTAAACAAACCTAAACAAAACAAAACTAACGTAGTAAACTAAACAAACTAACTAAACAAAACAATCTTAAATAACTAAACAAACTAAACAAAACAATCCTATATAACTAAACAAACTACCTAAACAAACTTAAATAACTAAACAAACTTAAACGTCTTAATAAACTAAACAAATTACTTTAACTCAATTAACTAACCTAAATACCAAATATTGTGACGGCCCCTCTCCTTAATCTAGGGCACCGCCCGGCCTAATCCCGTAATTAAGCCCTAATCATATCCACGCAGGAGTTAACTACGTATTAGTCAGCCTTTTTCTAATTACACCTTTTATTAAATGAAGTTATTAGCGGAAGTCTTATTGATTATGCGAAAGCCATTTATAATATCCTAAGTGTGGAAAACCAGGAAATGCCATCACGTAAATATATATAGTCTTTAAAATCCATTGAAACAATAAAATGGTCTAAAACAAGTCGGGGAACTAACGCTCACCCCAATATACAACCCAAAAAAATATATATGAAAGACATACATAAATTATACAATCAAAGAAGTCCTACAATTAATATAGTGACGCGCTGCGACCTCAGGGATAATCGTAGATCTTCTCTTTCCCGACTTTTGCTAGTAGATGGCTCTGCACCCACCGTCATAAAAAGGACGGTGAGTACAAGAATAAAACAGTAATCCCCAGTGACAAGTTTAATTTGCATTTCCGAATATTCAAATGGTATTTAAAAGCATATAACTTGGAAAACTGAATAATAAACCATATGCAAATAAATACCATAGTTAAACAAGAGATACTGACGCTAGGTTAAGTAGTAGTGATTTAGGTCCGGTCGGCAGTGTAACGTGTCACTCCGACCCAATAATCATATAGCACAAGGGACTCTAACCCAAGTGTTACCAGGGACTCTAACCCCGGTGTGTAGACCACCTCAGGGACTCTAACCCCGAGTGTCATACAATGTCAAGTAACAGGTGCCGACATCCCCAGGGACTCTAACCCCGTGATTCGTGCACATCTCGTAACAGGTGCCGACATCCCCAGGGACTCTAACCCCGTGATTCGTGCACATTTCGATCCAGTACGGGACCTAAATGCAACCACTACTTTTTAACACTTCAAGAAATACCAAGTATGGATTGTCAAGGCTTAGGGACATCTATACGCCTAAACAAATAATGAATACAAGTCCTCTTAAACATTTATATGATATTCACTAGTCTAATAGCATGCTTTTTATCATTCAATTCACATTTGAAACAACAAGAATATACATAGCATGGAATGGAATCAATGATTTAAATCAAATAAATGGATATCATGCAAACTAGACTCATCAAATGAGCATAGACACAAAGAATCACATGATATAAGAGTACAAAGGTAAATAGTCAAAAGGACTATGCAAGAACAACAATTAATAGGAATGAAATGCCAAGTAGAATCGTCATTGGGTATACTCACACACAAAGTAACGTCCTAGCTTTACCGGCCTTCGCTCTCCCGTGCCCTTTTCCTAGGTTCCTGAGTTTGGTGTCTCATTAGTTCAAGTATAGTGAGTTTATTTTGTATTCAAATTGGTTCAATCAACTTTATTTTATTGGAATATAATTTTCCCAATTTTTCCATAATTTTTCCATATTTTCTTTCATTTTTCTCCCCTTTTTCTCTTCTTTTCTGTTTTTTTTTTTTTTTTTTTATTTTTTATTTTTATATAAGCTGTGTGGGTCGGGTCGACCCAGACGGGTCGAACCCGACCCGGCCTGGGCCAGAACAGGTCCAGGCTCGGCCCAATGGGCCGAGCCTGGCCCGTTCTGGGCCCGGCCCAGCAAAGGGGTGCACACGCGCGCGAGGTGCGCGCGTGTGCACCTCTTTCCTCCCGATCGACTGGTTCGATCGGGAGGAAGATCGAATTTTTCTTTTTTATCATTTCCTCCTCCGGTGAGGGGTTGGGGTGGTTCTCCACCCCAACCCCGGTGGACTGATGGCAGGGGAGGCCCCTGCCATCTCCACCGTAAGCATGGGGTTCGGACCTCCTCCATGGCCGAACCCCCCCCCCTCCATGGTTGATCCGAAACAACAAACCACAACACTGCTAAAAACTCACCTCAATTGTGTCTCTGGCTCTCTTCTTCCTCCTCCTCTCCTTCGATTTTTCTCTCTGTTTTGTAAATCATTTGCGTGTATATGTAGTGGTGTATGTAGTGGGTGTAGGTGGAGATGGAGGTGGTGAGCTGGTGCGGATAATGAAGTCACATGGAGGATGAGGGTGGACAGCTTGTCAAATTCTATGTGTCGGGTGTTGTTGTGGTGACACCAATTGGTGACACCACTACGACACTCGCCGCGTATTCGGATGTTTCGATGCCCGTTTCGCGTCACGAAATGGAATGTCCGCATACGTCGTGTCGACGATTACAAACATATATTTGTTTTCCTCGACGTAGTATTCGATTTTGTTGTCAACTACCCAGCACCGCGTCAAGACGTATATCGAGACGTGTCCCCGCTCTCGTCTCTACGTCTAAAACCGTACCAAATGACTTAGTAAGTCTACACACAAGACATAACACTAGGCACACATCAATACAAAAATAAAATCTACCTCGCCATGTGCCTTGGTCGATTGTATACGTATCACGAGTGTGGGTCCCACGTCAAAGGTCGGTGATCTTGATTAGGAATTTAAACCAGGGTTAGAGATTTGGGCCGTGACAAATATAAACTAAGTTAATTGACTTAACTCACTCAACACACTAACTAAACTAAACTAACCAAACTAAATTACCGAACCTTAACTAAGCTAAATACATAAACTAAACATCTAACATAAACTAACTAACCAACCTTAAACAAACGTAATTAACTAAACATACCTCCTCCTTCGGTAAATTAACTAAAATACCTCAAACAAACTTAATTAACTAAACTTAATTCACTAAACTTAATTAACTAAACGTAATTAACTATACCAACTTAACTAAAATTAATTAAGTACACTAAGTTAAACAAACATAATAACCTAAACTAACTTAAACAAACTCACTCTCGAAACCGTTGTTCACAAGCATGTACCCACTCCACAATGCAAACTAACTTAATCAAAATTAATTACCTAACAAACGTCAACTTACTTAAACAACCTTATTAAACAAACTAAACTAACATAAACATACTTAATTAACTAAACTCACTTAAACAAACTAAACTACTAACTTAATAAAACAAACTTAATCAAACAAATCAGTAACTAAACTTATTAAACAAACTACACTAACGTAAACATACTTAATTAACTAAACTCACTTAAACAAACTCAAATTAACTTAATCAAACTAACTTAAACAATCTTATTTAACTAACTAAACTAACTTAACTATATACACATACCTCCTCCTTCTCCTACCTCCACTTCGCTGCTACGCTGGCCTTCCTCCTCCACCGCCGCCGCTGCTCCTTCCTCCCCCGCCGCCGCCGTTGATCCCTCCTCCTCCTCCGCTGGCCGTCCCCTCTGCTCTGCCTCACCACTGGACCGCCAAAGTGCCGAACTACACCACGTTCCACGTACCACCACGTACCCCCGCCAAGCTCGACGAAAGTCTCCGCCGCGCGCACACACTCGCCCACTCTCTCCCGTTCAACCAAGCTGTCCGCCCCTGGTCGTGTTCGTCTCTCCTGGTTCGCTCCCTCCCCCTCCCCTCCTTAAGTACCCGACCCACCCCACTTTCAACAGTAAACCCGTGACCAACCCCGTGACCTACACCGCCCCCTACCCCCTACCCCCTACGCCTATAACCAGTAAGGACGAAACCGACGCAGAGAATATATTCTCTGCGTCGGTTTCGGGAAGATGATAGTGGGGTGCAGATAGCGCCTTTTGAGAAGGCGCTATCCGCGCCCCAAAGTCACGGGTTTCCCGGTCCACGTGGCTCCACGTGGATCCACGTGGACCAGAAAAACCCTAACGTTCCACGTGGACACTGATAGCGCCTTCGGAGAAGGCGCTATCAGTGTAAGTGTCCACGTCAATATGTCGACGCGGACTGACGTGGACACATTAAATAGTATAAGATGTGTACTTTAGGAAAAAAATCTCAACGTCAATATGTCGGCGCTATCAGTGTTTCCACGCGGATAACGCCTATTGAGAAGACGCTATCCACGTGGCACAATCACAACGAAAATTTTGCCACGTAGATGACGCCTTCCCAATAGGCGTTATTGCCTACTCCTCGAAAATATAAAATTTTTGCCCCTATTTCCCTCATTAAATAGTATAAGATGTGTACTTTAGTAAAAAAATCTCAGTTTTGTATAATTTTAAAGTACCTTTCTTATTTGATGAAAAAAAACGTACACGCACATTATTTTGTGAAAAACTCTTGGAGGGAGAGAGATGGGAACCAAGAATCCCCGACAAGCAAGCGGAGGAGTTTTTGTAGATGGACGAGAACAGCGGAAGAGAGTGAAATTGAGGCAAGCGTGCGTTTAGGGGCATTTGCCAAGGATGTCCTATCACCACCACCACCACCATCTTCAAATCTAAAATTGAGACCAAAATTCTCACACACATTTTGCAATGAAAGATTTGCTATTGCGAGTTTGTATAATCTGAGTTTTTGTTCAAGTTTCGAATCGCGCAACAAACGCCGACGATTACCATGGTACGCTAATGATCAGTAAAACAAAACTTTTTTCCGAGTCTCATTTATTTATAATCAACTCATCATTTGAAACACAAAAATCATCATCTTGTTTCCTTCGATCTCTTGTGATTGTGTTTGAGTCGTTTTATTTGATTTGATTTTTATTCTTTTCTGGCGTGACATCAAGCATCAACTGCACCGATTAATCCACGCTCGAGCACTATAGGGCGCATACTTCTTGTTGGTTTCACATGAATTTGTTTTTGTCGAGAGAAATCTCAAAAAAGGGATAATTGTTCTGCTGGAAAAATCTAGTTTATTAGTATCCTAATTTATTCTTGACGGGGGGTATTAGACATTTGTTGTCTTTGTGACATTGCTCAAAAATGGATTGTTAGGATGTGAATTTGATCATCACCTCTTTTCATGTTAGGCAGAAATGCATGTGTAGAATGAATCAACTATTGAGCGCATTTGGTTTGCATTTTATGTAAGAAATGTGATACATCTGTATTTTCGCGTATGATTAAAACTAATTTGATTACTTCAGGGTTTGGAGAGGAACTGCCTAGTTGGTTCCCATGTGTGGGTTGAAGATCCAACATTGGCTTGGATTGATGGAGAAGTATCCAAGGTTGATGGAAAAGACGTTGTGATTCAAACTAGTGATGGAAGAATTGTAAGTAGATTTTCTTTTCCTTCCCCAACCTTCAAGCCATCCTCTATGAAGTCTAAACACATACAAGTTTACATACATGATCAGATAAGCAATTTGCTCTGTGTTTCTTTTTGTTCATACATTGTGGCGGTTTGAACACATCCAAAGACGGCTTGCAAATGCCCCACTTAGAAAACTTGATTCAATAGAAAGTAAAAGGATTCGACATTATAAGGGGAGACCTCAAATAACTTGGGATGCACTAATTAAGAAGGATGTAAACTATTACAAAAGAACATTAGCGATTCGGTAAAATCAAGTTGAATCGAAGCATTTGATCCATGTAACCGTAGGATTTCAACCTCTAGACCACAACAATACCACACGTTGGAATGCCTCCTAGCCATCTATATGTCTGTTCTATTGGCTTTTTTTTTTGTGGTTCAGGCGCATGGAATCATGCTACAACTCTTTGAATACCCCGCCAATTACAAACATCCAATGATGTAGTGCAATGATAGTTGCAAGTATTACTACAAAAATTAAGCTTTTTTTATTTTTTATTTTTTATTATGATGCAGGTTGTTGAAGATATGTCGAAAATATTCCCAAAGGATATGGAGACTCCATATGTTGGAGTAAATGACATGACGAGGTTATCTTATTTGCATGAGCCTGGAGTTCTGCACAACTTGCTGACTAGATATGAATGCAATAAAATTTATGTGAGATATTTTTCTATCTTGATTCAAATTAATTATGAATCTTTACATGAAGAATGAGCTATGGAGTAATAAGTATGTCTAATGTTTGGTAGCATGGCAGACTTATACTGGGAATATACTTATTGCCATAAATCCGTTTCAAAGGTTGCCTCAGCTATATGATTCTGAGACAATGGAACAGTACAAGGGTGCCCCATTGGGAATGTTAAATCCTCATGTTTTTGCAGTTGCAGATGTTGCATACAGGTGATCTGTAAAGACCGATACCTGATAGGCAGAGTATTCATCGTTTTATTCTCGTACCTTTGTAACCGGTAAATTTATCATTCAAACAGGGTAATGATGAATGAAGGAGAACGTAACTCCATTTTAGTTAGTGGAGAAAGTGGATCTGGTAAGACGGAGACCACAAAAATGCTTATGTGCTACCTTGCTAATTTGGGTGGTCGTGTTGCAAATGAACGTAGAACTGTTGAACAACAGGTTCTAGAGGTAAGATGGCTTCTTATACATAATTTAATTATTTTCCATTGTCATATTTTCTCCATCGTGTGTGAGTTTTATTAAGTTTTTATGTTCTGTTTGCATGTGTTTTTCAGTTTTCAAACTTTCTAAGGGTGTGTGTGCTTCAGTTTTTGAATTTCGTAAAGGACTGAAGGTTTGTTCTAATCTATTTATGCAGTCAAATCCAGTTCTAGAAGCTTTTGGAAATGCCAAAACGGTTAGAAATGACAATTCCAGGTAAAACATTCACAAGGTGTAGTATTTTTTCCATTCACAAGTAAGGAATGCAAAATCCTACACATGAAGTTTTTCTCATCTCACTTCTAATAGGTACCACTTCTTTAAGAATGGTTAGGGGTGCACACGGATTGGATCCAATCCAATTAGGGTCAATCCACAATCCAATCCAATTATTGCGGATTGAAAAATCACAGTCCAGTTCAGTCCAAATAATTCATCAATCCAACTCAATCCAACTTGCAAAATGCGGACTGGACTGGATCAAGTTTCGCGGATTGATGTTTTTTTATCAAATGAACCCAAAATTTTTTACATCTTTCGAATGACAAATTTACAACATACATCCTACAAAATCTGTGATCTAAGCCCCCAAAACAATATCTTTTTACCATGGTAAGTGTCAAATGATTGTTAATATCAATCCAAATCCAAAGAAAATAAAATACCTCAGTCAAGATTATGTGGGAGTCAAAGTCGCAGCAAATTTGTTCATTATTAAGATAAATGAGCAAAAACAACACATGGGAACAAAGGATTTATTTGAAGTCTATGTATTGCAGCCCAAAAAAAAAATGCAGAAAGAAACAAAAAGGTGCCAAGGAAGAGGAGGCTTTAGACCACCACCACCAACAACAACTCTTCATAACATGAACCAAAAGTGCACAATGTGGCACCCACTTGAGGCCTCCACTGGGGCATTTTCAAACACATGTATAAAAATAAAAACATGGAATCATTGCAATGAGAACTCAAATAGGAAACAAAAATGAGACTTGAAACAAAATTCATTTGTTCAACAAAACAAATGTGCCCACATGAACGTGACAGGCATTATGCATGACTTGAGATTTTAGACCACCACCACTAACAATAACAACAACTTTAAATGACAAAACACAAATACCCATTAATCAGAACCAACTAAAACACAAATCCAAACCCTTAATCAATCAATAAACTGAGAAGCTCCCACAACTGATTCACCTTAAATTCATGAGATTTCATTACCCATACATTATAATTGATCTTTCCAGTGGATCAAGATTGAAACAAACGAAGATATTGAAGGAGTGGAATAGAAGGGGGACTTACATTGGCCAGAGGTTAGGAGCTCTTGAAGATGAGAGGTGTGTCGGCTGCGTCGCGGACAAGGAGGTCGTGGGAAGTCCAGGCGAGATGGGGGAGGTCCCGGGTGAGTCGCGGACAAAGATAGGGAGGGTGCGAACGAGATGGGGGAGGTCGCAGAGGAGACGGGGGAGGCAGTGAGAGGTCGGGGACGAGATGGAATAGATGAAGGGTGCGTCGATGCCCGCCTGGAGTGGAGATGGGGAGCTGGAGAGTGGAGGGATGAGGCAGGTAGCGTGAACAAGAGATGGGGAGACTCGGGAGTCGGGATTGAGATAATATGATTTTTAGGGTTAAGTGAGTTTTTTTTTTTTTTTTTTTTTTTTGAGTTGATGCTATTGAGTCTCGAGATACTACAATGATATGATTAGATATGTAAATGTGGGCTTATGTGGTAAACGGATCGAATCGAATTGGATCGACAGATTTTTAGAGTAGGATCTGCAATCCGATCCAGTCCAGTCAGATTAGTAATTTTTCAATCTGGTCCTGTCCAAGGGATCAAGAAATTGATCCAATTAGTGATAATTGGTCTGGATTGGACTGGATCCGCGGATTACTGCAATCCGTGTGCACCCCTAAGAAGGGTTACTTCCTTTCCACTTTATGTCATATTTTCTTACCATTTATCACAGCTAATTAAATTGTTCATATAATTCCCTGTTATGGAACTATTTATAATTTCAGCTTGGGCTTTAATTACCTTTAGTTTTCTTTTATAAATCAATTTATTGATTGTTCAATGACCTCTGGATTCCTTACATATGTTCTCAATACCACATTTGTGTTTCCTCAATTTGTTCTCATTGTAGAAAACCTGCAGTTTTTGCCTTTAATTTTTCATCTAAGTCACTGGGCTTTTTTTTTTGCTATATAATAATAATAAAAAATAAATAAATAAATAAATAAAGGTGACTAATTAGCGGACACAAACATGATTTCGTGGCATCAATTTCATTCTTGCATTTTCTAAAGAATTCTTTAACTCTCCCTTTAACTTCTGTTGCAATTTACCCATATGTTACCTATGAACTGAATTGTGTTCCTATATTTTATATGGATTCCTATTTACATAAAAAAATTAAATTTTAAAAGAAACTACTAATAACTTAAGGAATTTTAAATAAGACTCCTGGTTACTGAATGACTCTTAAGAAAATTAGTCCTAATCAAAACCAAACTGTACCTTTGCTAGCTTGAAGAATTTAACAAAAGGCTTCACATTTCACAAGTCAAGCATCAACTTCCTATGACATATGCCATTGATTGAGAAAAAAACTTGGCTTGATTTTAAAAGTGAATTGGTCTCTTTTTTTTTTCTCGCTTTCTTTACTTTCCCCCCCGTAATCTTTTTTTAGTACTACTTCAACAACAAATCACAGAGTGCACAGTGAACCAAATGATCTTAATCGTCTTCAGTGATTGATTTAAAAGCTGGTGTTTCATAATTAGTCAATCTTTTCCTAGCAAGAGAGAACCATGTTGTGAAACATTAAGTTATCTATTTCATCCCTGCTTTTACTATCAGGGGTGGTAGTGTAACCTTGTCCAATCTTAACTACCTTAGTTTTACTTGTAAAGTGCAGTTGTTCTTGGAATGTATTTTTAGCTGTACTTATGCATATTTCAAAATATATGTTGCAGTCGATTTGGTAAATTTGTTGAAATTCAATTCGATGGACATGGAAGAATATCAGGGGCTGCTATTAGAACTTATCTTCTTGAAAGATCTCGTGTTTGCCAAATTTCAGATCCTGAGCGCAATTACCATTGTTTTTATCGTCTTTGTTCTGCTCCTCCAGAGGTAATATAATTGCAACAACTGTACAATCTTTTAGTTAAGTTCAGCTAATGAATTTCTGTTCATGGTTTTCCAAACTTACAAGGAAATTGAGAAATACAAATTGGGAAACCTCAAATCATACCATTATCTGAACCAATCAAATTGTTATGAGCTGGTTGGTGTTAATGATGCCCATGACTACCTAGCTACGCGTCATGCTATGGATGTTGTCGGAATAAGCCAAGAAGAGCAGGTGTTTCATTTTTTTTTCTTTGGATGTGAAAGCATGTAATCCTTATTAGCTTGCTTATACGTTCTCACGTCAGTGTGCGTTCTTTCCTTCGTAGGACGCTATTTTCAGAGTTGTAGCTGCAATTCTTCATCTTGGTAATATTGAGTTTGAGAAAGAGGAAGTAAGTGAACATGCTGTTATTAAAGATGATCAGGCTAGGTTTCATCTTCAAATGACTGCAGAACTTCTCACGTATGTCTGGGCACTTAACTGTATCATGCTTGTTTTTCAATGTTTGTTATGTGAGCTGCTGCTGGAAATTTTATTTAGTTCTATGACTTCTATCATCATTTCAGGTGTGATCCACAAGCGTTGGAAGATTCTCTATGTAAGCGTGTTATGATAACCAGGGAAGAAATCATAAAGAGAAGTCTTGATCCATTAGGTGCAATCGTAGGTCGAGATGGTTTGGCGAAAACCATATATTCCCGCTTGTTTGACTGGTACTTAATGGCTTTCAAAGCATCAATCTTATTTAGACCTCCATTGCTGCATTGTTGTAGTATTGTAATTTTAAACTTATGCAAGGTTGGTTGAAAAGATCAATTTCTCAATTGGGCAAGACCCTGATTCAAACTCACTTATTGGGATCCTCGACATCTACGGTTTTGAAAGCTTTAAGACTAACAGGTAATATTATGGAACTAACTGTAAAATATTTATGTTATTGCTAGTTAACATTTAGATCAGAGCTAATGAATATTCATACTTTACAGTTTTGAACAATTTTGCATTAATTTCACAAATGAGAAGTTGCAACAACATTTTAATCAGGTAAACACTCATTTTATATATGGAAAGTTGGTATTGGTTAGAATTAGCTTTTGATTTCAATGTGCACAAGTCTACCAGCATATTTTCAAGATGGAGCAGGAAGAGTATGTGAATGAGCAGATAGATTGGAGTTACATAGACTTTGTCGATAACCAAGACGTCTTGGATCTGATTGAAAAGGTTCTGCACTTTCCTTTAACCTGCACTCATCCTGTAGTCAAATATTTCTTAAATTGGAAATTAGCGAATCGTGTGAAGTCATGAACTCATGTTCTACACAGCTAGATGGAGTAGACCAGATTTGAATTGTGTTGATAACTTGATAACTAAGGAGTAAACTTTATTTTCTTATTACGTATCTGTGATACTCTTAAGGAATACTTATATGTTTTGTTTCTAGCTGTTATTATTAGTTCATCACAACCTTGTTTTTTGCTGATTTAAATTTGCATGGCATGCCCATTTCTTAAATAGGCTTACTATTCGATGTTGTGGAATAAAAAGATGATAAACAATAAAGTTTAAAATTCGAAGGCCTTAATGATTGGTTTCAGATTCAATCTGATTAAAACATTTAGATCAGCATAATAAGAGTTGTTATAAAGCCAATTGACTGCTTATTAATGAACAATTTTCCTTGGTGCCATCAAGTAGGCGTATGTGTGAAATAATGAGGATAATTTCATTCTTGTAAACTTGATAACTTTTACCAAGCTTTTAGAAATAGTCTCACTCTTTGTTGTTTTAAGCAATGAAAGGTTGAAGAGCGAAACCCTAAACTTCTACGCTGTGTTACCCGGACCTTTCACTTTAATCTAAGGTACTCATGTTGGACACTTGATACGTGTCGGACATTTGAGATATAAGGATGCTTCATTTTAAAAGATCTTTATATAAATAAAACTCAAAATGTAAAAAAGAAAGAAAGAAAAGCAATGAATAAATTCCTTATGTGAAATAAGAAATGAAAAATAACAAAGAACCGAGGTGCATCTGGTAATTGGTTTTTTCTGATTCTAATAGGTGCACCTGACGTCACACTTTGGTTTTGCTTCCCTTTGAACCTTTTGGATGGGCGAGGTTTGTTTGGCTTAAATCTTCTCATAACTTAAGTTTTGGCCCTAAAGCAAAATACCTAATACCTAGTAAGCGGTTAATGGTCTTACTAGTTGCCAGATAGGCAGGAGTTAAGAGAGAACCAAAAGCAGCTAATGATTGAGCACTTGTGAAATCTCTCACACTAGCTACTTGAATAGTAAGAGCAGATTGGACGAGGACAATTTGTACATCAGAAAGGGAATGACCACAACTCCAAGAGGCTTCTAGGGCTAGATGCACCTGCTGTAAGCCTTAGCTAGAGCCACTGTAGCATAGGGGCCAAATACCTCTTGCTCTTTTTGTTAACAATATATTAGTTGTTGGGGTGGAAAGAGGGTCAGGTGTTGTTTGACTGTGTCTCTTAGTACATTTGGATGTAGATATCATTAATTTAAGGTGCAAGATACCAATAGGCGTAGATCATTTTTGCCAGCAGACTTATTGAGTGTCGATATCCAAAGTTGGGATCATTAATTTATACTTGTAACACGCGGTGTGCCAAGAAGTAATTAAGTTTTCCATCTACCGTGTCCAAAAACAATGAGTTTATAGGCTAGTATATATGCATTAGTCATATATCCAAGATTTTGTGTCTAAATCTTCAAACATGTTTTGCGGAGTTCACATGTCGTTAAAATCAAATTGTAGGCTTATCCAACCTATAGACTCATTCCCAATGTCCCACATTCCAACAACCATACTCGATTTCGGTTAAACCTATTCACTGAGAGGGCTAGGGCGGGCCCGGGCCGAGCCTAGTCGGGCCCAGGCTTTCAAGCCTTTGCCCAAGCCTACCCAAGCCTGTCCAATTTAAAATTTTTTTTACTAAATTTTTATATTTTTAATTAAATAATTATATGTAACAAATGTTAAAAATTGAGCATCAAGTAGAACTTAGCCTAGTGGTGTAAGTTCTATCAATTAACCTTGATGTCTAAGGTTCAAACCTTAGTTTCAATTTTTTTTTTTTGATATTTATACTAAATAAAAAATTATTTTATATATTTGATGGGCAGCCGAACGGGCTTGGGCTTGTATGTACAACAAACCTAAGCCCATCCCAAACAAGGTGGGCTTAGGCGGGCGGGGCGGGTACTCGAACTCGTGAATAGGTCTAATTTCAGGTAGCGTAGCTTCTAAATGAGTATTTTGTTTTAGTAGTTCAAACCAAAATTGTCAAATCGAAATCAAATTGTAAAATTGGTGGGCCTAGGATTAAATCAATGCAATGAGCAATGCATGATGGGTTAGTTGTTTCCTCTTTTTCATTAACTTCTTTCCTGCTTTTACATATGTAGAGGCCCCATCAGATTAGAGGCAATGTCGTTGCAATAAAAGAATCTCAATATCTCTTTTGCAATCTTGCCCTTCTCGCTCCTCTTCCAATGTTTATTAAGAGTGGTTTGTTTGCCTTTTGTCTTAACATTCGGTCAACTCTCCCTCCTCTTGCTTGTTGGGCGCCACTACTAATAGGTCAAATACCATTTCACCCATATTTCTGCCATCATTAAGAGCATCGAGATTGATGAGCTCATGTTCCCCTCCCATATCATACATCTCGTCATCTTTATCCATTTTTCTCCTTACCTTTCAACATTTTACCAAAAATTGATCTGACTTCATTTGTTACATGGGTACAAGGCTTGACATTCTTTTGAGCCGTTGCCAAATGATGGTTCATTCTAAACACCCCACCAAATCTTTTAGCATAATAGCTGCACCCAAATAAGTTTATTATCTGGGTGAACAATCATGCAATGCTCTCAAGTTGTTTCCTTCTATTTACTCATCTTAAATCAGATTGAAGAAAGCCTTATGAAAATGAACATTAAGTAAAAGCACACATTTCGTGAAACTCGTCACAAATTCATAATTCATGTCGTCAATCCATTAATTGATCATATTCATGAATAATGAAATTCATAATGTATATTTCATGGCAATTTCTTCAAGAAACTATTCATAATTCCCAATGCATAGTCAAGAATTAAAGCCAAAACAAGAAAACCTTAGGCAAAATTTTGTTCCCTCTGTCAAAAACCTAATAAAAGCAATAAAGCATGCCTAAATATATAAAAATTGAAACAAAAGCCCTAAATGTAATATTTAAGTTATAAAGTTGCAACTTGCTTTTACAAGTTCACACTTACATGACACAAACATATAAATTAATGAAATAAAGAAATCTGTATTTTGTAAAACTAAAAAAAGAAAAGAAAATTAACACAGTCCATAGTTGAAACTTCAAAAACTAATAACATAGAATAAAAAAATCATGGAAAAGTTTTGATAACAAGTGAAAAAAATCAAAAAGCACAAAAAGTAAAGCATGGTGGAAAGGATAAGCGGAAATGAAAGCTTACGTTAATGGTGGAGGACCTTGGAACTAAGAACATCGCCCCCCTTTAAATAGCCTAGAAAAGGTTGTATTTTTTTCCAAAAAAGAAATGCGAAAGTATAGCTCTTGTTGTCACTGGAGCAGTTAATGAAGTGGGCCAGTGATAGTCCATTGAATACATCGAATAGTAAAATCTTGCCTTGAATTGTGCGATTTAGCTCAGTTTGCAGTTCTTGTGTGAATCGGTATCAATGGACATATAGTTTATATGAATCATATGTTATTAACTGCTTAGATTAAAACATTGAAATTCACTGCAAGATTGCACCTCAAGCTGATTCAATAATTTTGCAGAAACCAGGAGGAATCATTGCACTTCTTGATGAAGCTTGGTATGTCTACTTATTCTTTGTAATTTTAGCCCCTATAAAGGTAGGGGATCGTAACAACGCATTGTCTCATAAAAAACTTTAATTCTAAAATAAGCGTCAGGAGTTATTTTTCATGTTTTAGTCTCTGTAAATTCCTACTGAAATCACCTATTATTTTTCTCTTATTTTCAGTATGTTCCCTAAGTCAACACATGAGACATTTTGTCAAAAACTTTATCAGACGTTCAAAACTCACAAACGATTTATCAAGCCAAAGCTGTCTGTCACCAGTTTTACCATTGCTCATTACGCAGGAGAGGCAAGTTCTTTATTTTACTTTGTTATATTGATGATATGGTAGAAATTGTATTGGAATGATTTGTCTCACCTTGTTTCAGGTGCCTTATGATGCTTGCCAATTTCTCGACAAGAATAAAGACTATGTGGTTCTAGAGCATCAAGAATTGTTGAGTGCTTCAAAATGTTCTTTTGTAGCCGGACTTTTTCCACTAATCCCTGATGAGTCAACCAAGTCGTCAAAGTTTTCTTCTATAGGGTCCCGTTTTAAGGTCTGAAAAATCTTTTACCGTCTTGACTCTTGTTAGCACTAATGGTGGAACATACCTATACTATTTATTTACAAGACTTTACCTAACTTCGCGATGCCATCAATGCAGCTACAACTTCAGCAGTTGATGGAGTACGTAAATTCAACAAAGCCCCTCTACATTAGATGTGTGAAGCCTAACAATCTTCTAAAACCTGGCATATTTGACAATGTGAATGTCATGCAACAATTGCGTTGTGGTGTGAGTATGATTGAAATTATCTTAATTTAGATAATGAGTTGCCTTTTTATATATTATTTATGTTCTTGGGTGCATTACTTGATTAATCATTGTAGGGGGTTCTTGAAACAATCAGAATTAGCTGTGCTGGATACCCTACTCGACGGACATTCAAGGAATTCATTGATCGCTTTAGTATCTTATGCCCAACTGCTCTTGAAGGAAAGTGAGTAAGCTTTCTAAACTTGATTTCACTAGTTTTCATTGAGAGAACATAAGTATCATGATTTGTTTTTATGAAACTTTCTCCTCATTACGTGGACACCTGCATATGAAATAAAACAATGGAAATAAATATAAATATTAATTGCTTCGAGGGGATGAAAAAGTGAATCATGCAATAAAAAACCTTGAATGATGAGTAGTTAACGGTCAAATCAAGATTTATGTGGCGTGAAAACTTGCACGACAAATTGAAACAAGACAAGTTGACTCGGGACTTTACCCCCACAAAAACTCTTAGGTTTTTCACGTAACTACACAATTACAAGCAAGATGAAGATTAGAAACGTTGTTATTGAGTTTGAAGTTCGTGATATGGTTTGGGCTATTCTCACCAAAGATCGTGTGACTGTGCATGAGTATCACAAGTTGTCCAAATGAAAGGCAGGTTCTTTATAGATCATTGAGAAGATTAATCATAATGCCTAGAGGTTGAAGTTACTGTGGGACATGCGCACTTCTAATGTGTTAAATTCAAGCATTTTGTGTGGTATTCGGGGTGCTTCTATGTTTGAAGATGATGGTTAAATTCAAGGACACATTTTTTCAACCAGGGGAGAGTGATGAAAATTAGATTTGGTGTTTGATTAGGATTTTTTATTTAGTAGTTATCTAGTATGTGATATGGTTGATTTTTCACATTCATAGTTGGGTTACAATTTGTGTCAAAGTCTTGCCAAAATCTAGGCGTTGGTGTAGTTGGAGGATAACTAAAATTTGTGTGTTTTATTTGTGTCCAGTTGAGTTATTGTCTGTGCCAAAATAGGAGTGTCTTATGTGCCTGTAAAAAGGCAAAAGGTGAAGTTCATTATGGTGCTTATTTTTCAGTTGATATTTTCCGTTGACGGTTGATGAAATAATAGTGAGTTATTTATTTATTTTGAGAGTTCTTGTGTGAAGATTTTACCATGTTTATGATTGTCTCTTGCAATTCTCGATCTGCATCAGAATGGCATGAGTGGTTTGGTAGAATCAATTGAAATTTACTGATGGTAGTGGTGTCATTTCTATCAATAATTAATTGTGAAGGACAAAAAGATGGATTATGAGGGACTCCAGAACAAAGAATTAGATGATTGTATGATTGCTGTACTGTAGTGTCATTTGGATTCTAGACCTTGAACAACAAATCGAATTTGTCCTTCGGATCTTGAGGATGACCCAAAAGGTATCGAATGGGGACTAAGTTAAGTCCTTTTCTTGCTTTCAACTAGTGAGATTTCCCTATTTAGCGCAAAGTTTTTCAACAAAATCATCAATAAAGAAGGTTGAGATATGATCAACGTTATAAAGTTCATACTAAGGATGTCTAATTTCGCGCTGTTGGAATTATCTAAAATTGCATTGGTGCTTAAGCCTTAGTCTAGTGGGTGTGAAGTTTAAGCCTTAGTGTGATGATGTAAGGCAAGGTGCAAGTGGGGCTTTTCTCTTCTTAACTGTTATTTAATTTTTGTCACACTTTTACGCCACCATATATGAATTGTCATAGCGCCTATATAGCTATATCTATGATGTAGTAGCCATATGAGGCTTAGTATTGGTATTTTATTTTGTTATATGGTAGGAACATAAATTTTTTATGTATTAGGGTTTAAATATTAAAGTTACAAACACATGAGAATAGTTAGCTTTTGTCAAATGAATTAAGAGAATAGAGTTGAGGTTCTTGAGAAACATTCAACTAGGTGTTTTGTGTGTTTTTTCTTGTTGGTTTGTTCTCTCACTCCTTTGATCCTCTCTACATCAATCTAAGCATCTCTGTCCAATTTTTTTGACACTCTTTTTTGAGTTTCCATGTCCTACAAAATTAGGGAATTGGTTGGTACGACATCTGGACACATGCCTTACCCGGCAGACATACTCAAGTCTTACGTAACATAGACTAATTTTTTTGATAATTGCTGATGTAATGGGCTATTAACGTACTACACATAAGACATTATGAGAATCAATCAATAAAAAAGTTTGGGCATAACAGTTTTTTAAAAATTCTTGAACACAATTTCGATATCTATCTATTTATGTTTCTGGCTTTCTCCCACAATTGTTGTTGACTAGAAAAGTTGGATCATGTGATCAAAGGAGTGCTCAACAGATTTCTTGATGCACGCTGCAATCTTGAAACTATTGGCTCAAAGTACCCATCAATTCCACATACATTACAAGTTTCGCATCAATGGATTGATTGAAAGACTCGAAAAATTTGCACATGCTTCACTTCTTTTCCCTGAAATGCTTTCTCATGACAACCGAGGCAGTATGTATTGAAGTTGAAGAGAAAGATTTTTAGGATCTTAAAAGGGTTGAAATGAATAACTAATGTTCTATCACTTTATGTATCAATGATGGGGACTGATATTTGGTAGTCCGTACTCCATAGTATGCGTATGTACAATTGGTGAAAGTTAATGCCTTAATGGATCCATTTTATAAGGGAAATGCTACACATACTTGATACACACACTCGTTCACAACACTTGCTTATGTGGCACAAGCTCAGATGCGAGCTTACGCGTCCTGAGGTGCGTAACATGGTCATCATTGTGTGCCACAAAGGCAAGCGTGGTGAGTGACCGTGCTTCACCAAGTACGCGTAGCATTTTTCATTTTATAAATGTCTTCTGGGAGTATGCTTAGATTTCTTAGGTTCAATTCAATTGAGAAAGCGCAAAAGAGTGTACCTTTATGTACACTTCAGAACGTTAATTAGTTTTCAGCTTGTTTCGACACTAATTTTTTAATTTCACATATCACAGCGTAAAATTCGTTCAATTTCCTTTGCTGTTTTGTTTTCTTGCGTGATATTGTTTCTTTCCAATTTTACATCATTGAGACTTTTACTTTACTTCTCCGTGGCTATTTAGCATTTTAAAAAGTTAACCAAGGTGCTAGGGTCGTGTACGTCTTGCAATACGATTTCTTCTAGGTGTTGTCGTCATAGTATAATTTCATGTTTTTGAGCTCTCACAGAAGGACTATGAAATTTCTTCTTCTTTTAATATAGTTATTACAAGGATATTTACCTTCATGTAGTCTTAAACCCAATGGTTTCAGGTTTGAAGTTTAGACTCTGAACAAAACACCATTTTACATTTTCCATGAAGTTTTTTCCTTTTCATTCTATATTTTGCTGCTATGAACCAATGGTTGCTAATTGTTATTGAATTTAGTGTATCTTTTTTTTTCTTTTCTTAGTAGCTATGATGAGAAGGCTGTATGCACAAGGATTTTAGGAAAGATTGGTCTTTCAGGGTTTCAGGTAAAAATGCTAACTTCATCACTCTATTAGAATCTTAGACCAGAATTGTGTTCCTATTATAAAGTTCTTGACTTCTTTTAGCATAAATATGTTAAGACTCCGAATCTAAACAAAAGGGAAATATGATGATGCCTTGGTATTTTATTGATAAAAGGGGAAGAAACCTAAGAAAGGACTACAACACAGGGAGAACTTTCTATGACCAGAGCAGGAGAGACTCTCTCCACTTACCACACCAAAACTGGTGACCTTACACAATACTCTCGATACCTACTGTGCTGCACATTACTCTTCTTATACCTGACACACACACACACACACACACACACACTCACACACACACACTCACACATACACACATAAGTTCTCCTGTGTGACTCATTTACACAGACCCTCACTACACACACCTTATGATGTCTAACAACTTTTCTCTACTCACTGGCCTAAGTGGGCCCCTCGAAACCAACTAACTAGTGGGATGATTCGGTGCTCTTCTTCTCCCTACGCTTGTACACCTTAGTGATAACTTGAGTGCCCCGGTTGCTAACAATACTCGGCCCTTGGAGAACCACTTTGTTCTCAAGGTGGAAGACTAGAAATTGTTTCCTCATAAGTTTTACAATTTCCTAGGAAGCATCGAACGCAGGTAGAGCGAATTTGATCAAGACCTTCGGTCTCGCTGAGTTGCAGCGATAAGCCAAAGCTACCTCAAGTTCGGTGGAAAGGGATAAACTGTCAGGTGAGAAAGGAGGAATGTCTGGTGAAACAAGATTGTTGCCCACTACGCGCTTGAGTTGATAGACATGGAAAACAAGGTGGATTGTAGAGCCCACCGGCAGGTCCAAGCGGTACGCAACTGGCCCAATACATTCCAACACCTTATATGGGCCAAAAAACTTAGGGCCCAACTTCGCACAAGTGCGTCGAGCTACAGACAGCTGACAATAAGGACGAAGTTTGAGATACACGAAATCCCCCACAGCAAACGAGGCATACCCACGATGCTTATCTGCCTGTTGTTTCATCCTGTTTTGTGCTATCAACAGCTGGTCACGGAGTTTGGCCAAGGCTAAATCTTGAGAGCGATGCATGGTGCAAATGTAAGACTGGGTAGTTGACGAAGAGGAGTCGTACTGCACCAGTTGAGGGGGATCACGACCTTACACTACTTTAAATGGGCATCAGCCAAGGGAAGAATGGAACATAGTGTTACAACAGTATTCGACCCAATTGAGCCAAAGGGCCCACTCTTTGGGCCATTGGCGAATGAAACACCAGAGATAGGTTTCGAGGCAATGATTGACCACCTCCGATTGACCATCATTTTGAGGACGATAGGCTGAAGGGCTTCTCATAATTTCATCTCTCCAGCCTTAGTGAGTGCCCTTGACATTTAACTGTATCGTACTGCCGATTATGGGATTTTTGTGGGGGGATGCACTCGGATCAATGGCTCGGGAATGTGCAAATGGGTGGATGTATGCCCGCAAGGCTACCAAGTAACAACGAATTTCATTCCGATTGCTATGCGTAACTCCGACCTGATCTTGGGCATGACTTGGTTGAAGACCTTAGGCGTGACTACTACTGACTGGCCTAACCCGACTTTAATCTTCCCTTGGTAAGGCAAGACCATCTCCATTAAAGGTGATCCCACTATTTCCCGAGCTTGGTGTCGTGCAGATCCATTCAACGCTTATTGGAGTTGGTCGAGAGGTGTTTCTCGGTGGAGTGCCTAAGTGTTTCCAATGCTGAATTAGATGTATCTTTACCATCGGTGGAGCCGTGTATTCGTGACATATTGGATTCCTTCGCTTCTCTGTTTCAAGTGCGAAAGTGCCCCCCCCCCCCCCCCCCGATCACGCCTTGAAGGTGGGCACTGATCTGATCCGAGTGCGTCTTTATCGCTATCTGTAGATCCAGAAAACAAAAATTGGGAAGATGGTGAATGAGATGTTGGCTTCGAAAGTCATTCAACCAAGCAATAGACCATTCTCCAGCCTAGTTTTGTTGGTAAAAAAGAAAGATGGTAGTTGTCTTTCTGTGTTGATTACAGGGCCCTCAACAAGGTCATTTTCCTGGATTGCTTTCCTATTCCAAACATCGAAGAGTTGCTAGATGAGTTAACAAGGAGCCTTTATTTTTACCAAGTTGGATCTTCGCTCGGGCTATCATCAAATCCGAGTCAAACCAGCCAATGTCCCTAAAATGGTGTTTCGCCCTCACGATGACCATTATGAGTTCTTGGTCATGCCCTTTGGTCTCTCTAACGCCCCTGCCACTTTCCAATCTTCGATGAATTCAATCTTTAAAGGGTTAATTCGCCACTGTGTACTGGCTTTCTTCGACAACATCCTCATCTATAGCAACTCCTTGTTAGATCACTGTGATCACCTCCATCAGGTCCTCTCCCTTCTCCAGTTGCATTCGCTTTTTCTTAACTATAAAAAGTGTTGTTTTGCAAGGGACAATCTAGAGTATTTGGGACATCTCATCTTGGCCGACAGGGTCAAAGCAGATCTAGAGAAAGTCAAAGCAATGGACCTTTGGCCCATGCTCGCTTCCATCCGCGAGCTCCGGGGTTTCCTCGGTTTGACGAGCTATTATAGGTGTTTTGTTCGTGACTACAAAAAGATCACAGCCCCACTTACACTGTTGTTGCACAAGAATGCATTTGATTGGAGTGATGAAGCCACCAAGGCCGTTAATCTGTTGAAAGTTGCTATGAAATCGGTCCCCGTTCTTGCTTTGCCTGATTTCATGTCATTATTTGTGGTTGAATTGGATGCTTCCGGGGTCGGCATAGGGACTATTCTTTCTCAAGCCAACCGTCCCATTGCTTCTTCAGCCAAGCTTTATCTCCCAAGCTCGGAATAAATCGGTGTATGAGTGTGAGCTGATGGCTATTGTGCTTGTCGTCTAAAAAGGGAGTCATTACTTGTTGGGCCGCCATTTTTTGGTGAGGACTGATCAGTGCAGTCTCAAGTTCCTCTTAGAACATCAAGTGGTGGCGCTGAAATACCAACATTGGACGCTTAAGTTGTTGGGATTTGATTTTGAAATTCATTATAAGCCGGGTTCATCTAATCAAGTGGTTGACGCCTTGTCTCGTTTCCCATTTTCCATGAAGTTTTCTCTCTTTTTCAACGGTCTCGGTGGCAGATGTATCCAACATTACAGGTGGGCATCTTGATCTTCCGCACGTCCGGTCCAAATCAGTACGGAGAAGCACCCAGATCTAACTTTGTTGTGGCTGCTGCACTCGTCACCGCTCCTAGATCTAACAGATCTGGGGATTTGAAGACGCTAGCCTCACCGATCTGGTGGCTTCCACTCATTTGGGACTTCTGCTGCCTAAACAAGGTCTCCAACTTATGGGATAAGGCCTGAAATTGTGTCTCCATCGTTGAGCGTTGTGCCTCTACTGCAGATCTCAACTCCCCCATTGTAACTTCGGTCTTCTTCATGTCCAAATCCTAAACGTCGAGATGAGAATCCCTTTTTGGCGCCATGGATGCAACGATGCCTTGATATCACTATTAAGACAAAAGGAAAGAGGACGATGCCTCGGTATTTTATTGATAGAAAGGGGAAGAAACCTCAAGAAAGGACTACAACACACAGAGAACTTTCTGTGGCCAGAGCAGGAGAGACTCTCTCCACTCACCTCACCAAAACTAGTGACCTTACACAATACTCTCGATACCTACTGTGCTGCACATTACTCAATTTATACTTGACACACACACACACACACCCTCCCGTGTGACTCATTTACAAAGACTCTCAATACGCACACCTTACGATGTCTAACAACTTTTCTCTACTCACTGGCCCAAGTGGGCCTCTCGAAACCAACTCCTTAGTGGGATGATTTGGTGTTCTTCTTCTCCCTATGCTTGTACACCTTGGTGATGACTTGAGTGCCCCGGTTGCTAACAAAATATCAAGTCTTGTTTGTTACTAACTTACCACATTGTTTTCCTCAAAAAAAAAAAAAAACTTACCAAGTTGTTATCAATATTTTACTAGTTTTCAATAATAAGAACAATCTTCTTTGCTTCTTTCAGAATTCCGCTTTGAAGTTCTACTAATTATCTTTACTCTTCTTCCAATGTTGCTAATAGTACCAAGCATTTTTGCAAAATATGAGCATTTTACCAAGTGAAAAATCGAACCAATGATACAAATAAGAATATATGATCAGGAAGCATCCCTACATATTTCTCTATCTTATTTCCTCATTTTATAAAAATTCACTTTTGTCTCACCTTGTCAATGTCAAGTTATTTATGCATCCATTGGACGGGGTATTTCTTTCCATGTGCACTTGTTACCTCAACTCCACCTATGTTGTACACTATGTGCGCTACATAGCCGGTTCCAAGTCCGGATAAAGGAGGAGGACTCTGACGCCCATTTTTTCATACCGAAAAATGGGTAAGGGAGGTCCCAAACTCACTTTGCATACCCGAAAAGTGAGGGAGGGAGGCCCCAAACTCATTTTCCATTCTTGGAAAATGGAGGAGGGTTGCGATAGGTTGACAGCCAGCGTAAAACTTTTGTCACTTTTCATGAAATGGATCAAACATATATAAACGCCCCACCTAGCGACGCGCTGCATCGGAGCCCGGGTGTAGTGAGAAATGAGCAAGGGTGTGTTTCACATCGCCGCCTGGGTGTGAAGAAAAATGAGCAAGGGTTCCCACACATAGGATGTGTGTGGGTAAAGAAGCTAGTCCCTTCACATCGTCGCCCGGATGTGAAGAAAAATGAGCAAGGGTTCCCACACAAAGGACGGGTGTGGGTAAAGAAGCTAGTTCAAAACAAAAACAAAAACAAAAACGAAAACAAAAACAAAATCATAGATACGAACACTAGATCTTTTAGACATAATAGAAATAGAAAAGAAAAACAAATACAAAGGGGAGAAAAAATTCGTTTAGGAACATGGAACATAGGAACACTTACGGGGAAGTCAATAGAACTAGTAGATACCATGATTAGAAGGAGAGTCAATATTGCTTGCCTCCAAGAGACAAAATGGGTAGGAGAAAAGAGTAGAGAAATAGGAAGCACGGGGTTTAAATTGTGGTACACCTTTGGTATAGATAGAAAATGCAATGGAGTAGGAATTGTGGTGGATAATGATTATAAGGATAAGGTCGTAGAGGTTAAAAGAATGGGGGATAGATTGATTCTAGTTAAATTAATTATTGGAGACGAAAAAGCGAACATACTTAGCGCATATGCACCACAAGTAGGATTAAGCGAGAGCATCAAAAGCAAGTTTTGGGATGATATGGATGGATTTATGCGAGAGTATACCATTAGATGAAAAGGTTTTTATTGGAGGAGATTTAAATGGGCATGTCGGGGTAAGTAACGATGGGTTTGAGAGAGTTCATGGAGGTTTTGGTTACGGTAATAGAAATGAAGAAGGAGAATCAATTTTAGAATTCGCTTCAGCATATGATCTTGTCTTAGCAAATACTAGTTTTAGGAAGAGGGAGTCGCATATAATTACTTTTAGTAGTGGTCATAACAAGAGTCAAATAGATTTTCTTTTAACAAGAAAAATAGATAGAAAACTATGTAGAGATCGCAAAGTAATACCTGGTGAAACACTTACTACCCAACATAAGTTAGTAGTACTTGATATTAAGCTCACACAACGGAATAAAATGAATAAAAGAGTTAGCGACCCTAGAATAAAGTGGTGGAACCTAAAACATAGTAAACAAGTAGAGTTTAGAGAAAAACTACTAAAGGAAAATGTTTGGAATCTTGACTTAGATGCTAATACAATGTGGCTAGAAATGAGTAGTTGCATAAGGAGGGTGGGATCAAACATATTAGGTATATCTAAGGGTTTGGGACCTCCAAATAAGGAAACATGGTGGTGGAACGAGGATGTCCAACGAGCAATTAAGACTAAAAGAGAGATGTATAGGAAAATACCTAAGTGTCAAGATGAAGATGCGTACAATCAATATAGAGAAGCTAGAAAACAAGCTAAAAAAGTAGTTAGTCAAGCTAAAACAAATTTCATGGAAGATCTATATACAAGGTTAGGTAATAGAGATGGCGAAAAATATATATATAGGCTAGCCAAATTAAGAGATAAAAAGAAACAAGACCTAAGTCATGTAAGATGCATTAAGGACGAAAATCAAAATGTTTTAACGCGCGAGGAGGATATTAAGGAGAGATGGAGAAGTTACTTCGATAGTTTATTTAATGATGGCCAAGTTGATACTATAATAGATGAAAACCCACACCAAGAAAGAAATGTAAACTATACACGCAATATTAGAATTGTAGAAGTTAAAGAGGCATTGAAAAGAATGAAAATAGGAAAGCATGTGGCCCGAGATGAAATACCCATAGAGGTTTGGAAATGCTTAGGAGAAATCGGATTGACTTGGTTAACAAAACTTTTCAATAAAATTTTAAAATCAAAACGGATGCCAATGGATTGGAGAAGAAGCACGCTTGTGCCAATCTTCAAAAACAAAGGAGACATTCAAAGTTGCTCAAACTACCGGAGAATTAAACTTATGAGTCACACTATGAAACTGTGGGAGAGAATAATTGACAATAGGCTAAGGAGAGAAACAACAATATTAGAGAACCAATTTGGTTTCATGCTGGGAGGTCAACTATGGAGGCGATTTTCCTTGTAAGACGATTGTTAGAAAAATATAGAGAAAAGAAAAAAGATCTTCATATGGTATTCGTAGATTTAGAAAAAGCATATGATAGAGTCCCTAGAGATGTTCTTTGGTGGGTTCTAGAAAGAAAAAGAGTGCATGCTAGATACATAGACACTATTAAGGATATGTATGATGGAGTAGTAACGAGTATAAAGACATTTGGAGGAGCTACAAAAGAATTTCCCATTACGATAGGACTACATTAAGGATCGGCTTTAAACCCATATCTATTTACTTTAGTTATGGATGAACTAACTAGACATATTCAAGAGGATATACCATGGCGTATGTTATTTGCAGATGATATTGTCTTAGTGGATGAAACCAAAGATAGAGTGAATAGGAAATTAGAACTCTGGAGGAATACATTAGAATCTAAAGGCTTTAAGTTGAGTAGGACGACAGCGAATACATGCACTTGTGAGTTTGGAAACACTAGACATCGAGATGACGGAGTGGTAAAATTAGGGAAGTAGAAGTTCCTAAGGTAAACCACTTTAGATACCTAGGATCAATCATACAAAATGATGGTAACATTGAAAATGATGTCACACATAGAATTCAAGCTGGATGGAAGAAATGGCGGAGTGCAACAGGGGTGATTTGTGATCGGCATGTTCCTACTAAGTTAAAAGGAAAATTTTATAGGACCGCAATTAGGCCAGCTATGCTCTATGGAAGTGAATGTTGGGCGGTAAAGCAACAACAATTACATAAAGTGAACGTAGCAGAAATGAAGATGCTTAGGTGGATGTGTGGTAAAACTCGTAAAGATAGAATAAGAAATATAGAAATTCAAAGACAAGTAGGAGTAGCACCAATTGATACAAAGATTAGGGAAGGGCGGTTGCGATGGTTTGGTCACCTGCAAAGACGGCCTACAAATGCCCCAACTAAAAAACTTGACTCAATAGAAACTGTAGAAATTCGACGAGATAGGGGCAGACCAAAGTTAACATGGGATGCATTAATTAAAAGGGATTTGAATGGTTTGCAAAGCTCACCATCAATTGCACTTAATCGAGCACAATGGAAAAGTTTGATCCATGTAGCCGACCCCAGTTATTTGGGACTGAGGCTATGTTGTTGTTGTTGTTGTTGTTGTTGTTGTTGTTGTTGTTGTGCACTTGTTACCTCAACATTATCCTCTGTTTTCCATATGTCAAGAAGCATATTGATTGTTGTACCTTTCTAAGACTTTCCAAAATTTTTCCAACATCTTCTTAAGACTTCGTTCACATCATCTAGGAAACTAATAGATGGAGGTAGAAAAATCTTTAAGACGACCAAGTTACCAATAATAATGCCACTAACTTCAGCATCTTTTTATAAGAAACTTAGTCATGTAAATACCCTTATCCTCCATCAATTATCTGAGGTTTCAAGGGTGGTTATTTTTGACATTAATTCGCTGTCTGGGTTTTTAAAAATAGACTTAATGGAAACAGCAGTTTCAAGAACCAGCACAGATTTGGTGATGACAAAAATACATTGTGTATAACAAGTTTGTGATAACTGATAAGAACCTTGATCTTATCCAATTGAATTCAAGAGAAAAGTGCAGATTCACAAAAACAACAAGAATCTCTGGACTTGCGGTTTGAAAACAAGAAAGAGAGAAAGGAATGCAAAGAACACCCAACAAGAGAGACACCTTACTTTTCTTCCCAAACCCACAATGGGTCATCCTAATTTCAATCAACTATTCCAAATTTAATTCAATTTTTCATTCACTTGTATGGATTTAGCAAAATGAATGATAGTACATTAATCTTCATATAAAAATTCGCACATTCTTGCAAGGATCCCACTCCAAATGGCTTATGCCTACACACTATTAATATGTAAGTTAATGATCAGTGTGCAATAAAACTTATTATTCCAGCAAAAGATTTATATGCATAGTCAACAACAACAACAACAACAACAACAACAACATAGCCTCAGTCCCAAATTAACTGGGGTCGGCTACATGGATCAAACTTATTATTCCAGCAAAAGATTTATATGCATAGTCAGTTGATAAAATTAATATGCATAGTCAATTAACATGTAAGTTGGGATTGTGGCTTTGTCGTTGTTGTTGAATCATCCTCATTCATCACTGCACTTTTTGGTCTTTTCTTTGAACAGTTTGAATGACAGCCAAAAATCATGAGAGTGTATTGCTTGAGATGCCAAGATCTTCAGTGCTTTTCTTGTTGCTAAAATATAAAATGTATTTTGTTTTATTAAGTAAATATCATAATAACCGGCTGTGAAGCAAATTTCAATCTAAAAAGACTTCATATATAAAATTTTATTTAAAACTCAAACTTTGAGTTATAGCTATCAACAATCTTGATACGCACATAACTTATTGATGGTTAACACAACAATCAAGCATTGCTCAATATATAAGCTATGATGGATGATCCAATATTGTCTTTATTGATCAATCCTACTTATAAACTTATTGATGGTTAACACAACAATCAAGCATTGCTCAATATATAAGCTATGATGGATGATCCAATATTGTCTTTATTGATCAATCCTACTTATAAACTTGACTCTTTCAAAGAAAAAATATGCGTTATCAATGCTTAAATAACGCAAAAATTGATAATGAAAAGCTTCGTGCTGAACATCTTTTTTCCTCTTTTTTTTTTTTAGTTTGATCATTGATGTAGGTTTGTCCTGAAACAATGTTGATTATCTATGAAAATTAAGTTTTGATTCCTAAATCTCTTTTCTTTTAATTTTCTTGGAATTCTAGAAATATTATGAATTCTTTTCCTATTATCTTGTTGAGATTTTCTATTTTACACTGATTTTTTATGGAATTAGAGAAGCATAAACAAAATATGCGGAATTTTTTGGAATTTACAGTTAAAATGCATGTTTTATGGTTAATTATCCAACTACCCATACAAAATTGTGACTTTCTTTCTCAGTTGTGCGAATAAAATATTTTGCATGCCTAGCATGTGTTCGATGCCTTATTATGTTTGTTCTTATGTACTTATGTTAGCTGAAAGTCTCTCTAAATTTGTAATCATCCAAATTTTGATATGACTTTAAGCTAGTGTGAGTTTCTATAATCATTTTTAAATATTGAATAATTGGCGGGTTGTCTTCTAGATACGTCAAGTTGTTAAAAGATGGTGTTTGATTTGCAGATAGGGGAAACAAAGGTTTTTCTGAGAGCTAATCAGATGGCCGAGTTAGACGCTGCAAGAGCAGTGATCCTTGCAAAAGCAGCTATAGTTATTCAAAGGAATGTGCGGGCGCATATTAGTCAAAAAAGATTTGTTGCATTAAAGCATGCTTCTATTTTTATACAGTCTTTTTGGAGAGGTAAATACTAAATGTAAAATATATTTGAAATTGTCTGATCAACTGGAATTATCTAGCTATATGGTTTTGAAAATAATATACTTCTTACGTTTGTGGTGATGTAGGAAGGAAGGATTACAAATTGTACATTCACATGAAAAGGGAATCAGCAACTATAAAAATTCAAAAAAATATGCGCAGACATTTAAGCAGGAAAGCTTATACCCAGTTGTGCTTGTCAGTACTTGTCTTGCAAACGCAGTTACGAGGATCGATTGCTCATCACACACTTAGGCTCCGAAAGAAAAGTAAAGCTGCTACTCGTATTCAGGTATCTAACCTCGATTTCATGTTTGCAATTTTGACTCATTTAATCTTGTTATTGATTAAGCATGAAGATACATGTTTTTTTCACACGAATAAGACATGCTAATTGAACAAAAAAATTATTCTTCCTAAGTAGCACTTGAGATATTCACATGTGAACTTGTGATTAAGGTACATGTGTAAATACTTAATTCTTGTTTACTAGCTATGTTATCCTGGTGTCTTATCCTACAAGGGAATAAGATAAATACATGACATGTATCAGGCCCAATGGCGTTGTCACAGACTATCTTCTATGTATAATAAAGAAAAGGAGGCATCAATAGTTTTCCAATCAAAATGGAGAGGAAGGACAGCGAGGAGAGAGCTTAGGCAACTCAAGATGGTGAGTATTAAATTTCTTTATTAGTAATTTTTATCTCTTTTTCTTCAGTGCTTTCTTCTTACTTGATGGAGAAACTCTCTATTATCCACAACACATGATGGAGATTTTCATGAGAAGATACCTAGAATTTATGGCCATGACAAAAAAAAGGAACATAGGGTCATATTTTCAAATAAGTAACGAATCTCTCTAAATTGCTTTATGCATGCAAGGAATGTAACTATGCCAACCACATGGCATTCTTCTTTGGTGTTCTGCAGTCTTTTCCCCATGAAAAAATTGTCTACAAATTTGTAGTGAAAGGTTTCCATCATGTCATAGATGTAGGTGTCAATCTATGGTCTAGTATTTGCTTAATTAGGAAAGAAAATGTCTTGATAGACAGACTTGGTTGATCTAATCACAAAGGCACGTTCTTTCTTTGACCAAAAGGACAACAAGATATTTGGAAGCGTAGATCAAGCTCTTCCATCGTGCTCGATTTAGTGAAATTGATGGTTTGCTTTCCAACTAATTTGGGATTGTATTTTTTTTGTTGTCGATAATGATGATGACTAGATTTAGTAATCCTACTTACAACCTCTAGTAGAATTCAATCTAAGTCCCTATGTTTTCGTTCATGAAATGACTACAAGGGGTGTCTGGGCACCGTGGAATGGGGTATCATCCTCAAACTGGTTCCTTGGCACTTGGCAGTCTGTAAACTTAACTATACTAATCCCTCTAGCTATCCTGGGTTCAAAGACAAGTTTTGGAGGGGTTCCCTAGTGGCTGGCTCTTGGTAATTTTTAAATTTTTTTTTTTTTTTCTTTCAGATGGCATATTCAAAATATCTTTCTACATTGCTTATTAAAAGAAATTGATGAGAGAATTAGCCTCTAAAAGAATCCTTGGTTTGTAGTATTAGAGATAATGCTTCAACAAGCACGGGGTTACGTAGTAGTTGATGTCAATTAATAACCTCTAAACCTCTAAAAAAGTGAAGGTTCATGGCAGTGTTACCAAATAACCTTCCTCAATTAATATTCTTTTTTTCTTTATTCCTTATACTTGCAAGTACAAATTACTTTAAATTAGTTTTCAGTCCAACAAATGCTTTTCATTTTCACAAAATGAATATACTACCTTTTTTCGCCATCAATTAATTCTCAGTTTTTCTTTTAAAAAAAATATGATAGTTCACCTTTCGGTTAGTAAAGTATAGAATATGTAGTATCTCTGGTTAGAATTTCCTTCCTCAAGTTTTTGTAAGGGGAAGATCCAAAGTTTCAACTTTTTATCTACTGACTGAAAATATTAAATTGATCGACCTGTCTCTTCTGATGATTACAACTAACAAATATCACTAAGCTTTCCTTGAAGATCCTTTTTGGGAGTTGTGGTATGGTGGCCTGAATAAAATTAATAATGCTCTTTGCCTATCTTGAATTTATTAAAATATTTCTTTTGTTTTTCTCTTCTTTCATAACATTTACAATGTTTTAAAGGCTGCAAGGGAATCAAGCGCGCTAAAAGAGGCAAAAGAAAGGCTTCAAAGACAAGTGGATGAACTCACAAACCAATTGCGATTTGAGAGAAGGTTAAGGGTAATGCCGCTTTGAATTTGTATGCATATCCTAACTCCCAAGTTTTTTTTATAATTATCCTAATGCCTAAGTTGAAATTGTCCATGTGTTCTGGATCTAATAAGATGACATGCTCTTTTTCGTTCTATTTTGTCAATAATCATTTGGAAATGACCTATTAAATATGATGTTTTGGGCGTACATCATTTTTACTACCTCATTCCTTTTTATTGTTTTGTATTTTTCTTTTGTGAAATTCGTTTAGCCTTGACTTATAAGGACTAATATTTTCGCTTTGTTATGGTGAGGTTTATGAGGCCTTTCACTGAGATATTAATCATCTGTGCAGCTTGATTTGGAAGAAGCAAGTAAACGGGAGAAATCTAAAATGCAACACTCTTCACTAGCTATGCAAGATAACTCCAGTGAAAATGACTCATTTGTTGCAGAGGAAAAAGGGAATGAATTAATGGATGCTGAAACAGTTGGTTCTGCTACACTCGAAATTGAAAGTTTGAAGGTAACTATGACTATTACGTGTTGAAATTAATCTCGTCTTCTCTGTTCTTTGGTTTACATGACCTAATTGGTTACTCCTCGAGAATTCGACACTTTTATATTGTCTTATTCCTATTCAGTAAGCCAGGAAATTTATTTATTATTTTTTTTTACTAGAAGAATGACATAATATATGAATCTTACAGGATTCATTTATTTTATATGGCATAAATGATGCATGCCTTTCGTACTATAATGTAATGCAATGTCAACATAGGATTGATGTTACTAGTTCATGATAATATATCATTTTCGTACTTGTGTGCCATATACTAATTTCTAAGCTTATTGTCTGCTGCATTTACATAAATCTTTTCTCTTAAAAGTACTTCCGTTCTATTTACCGAAAGCTGATTTGTTAACAGGCCTTACTGCATTTAGAGAAACAAAGAGTGGATGAGTATGAAAAGAAATGTATTGAAGTTCAAAAGTCTAATGATGAAAAATTAATGACGATAAAAGAAACAGAAGGAAAAGTAGATCAACTTCAGAAATCTTTTGCCAGGTACAAAATTTTTACTGCAGCATCTATTTTATAATGACTTCCAAAGGTTGCTCAAGGTGGAAACCAATCCCTTGCAATGACTACAACGAGTATCGTGGTACCCCATTTAACAATGTTCGAAGAAATTTATTGTACGCATAGATTAGTAATGTGCAATGTGCTTGCTTCACCATTGATCCTCGTTGGGTGACTGACTGAAACAACAACAACCAAACTTCACTCCCAAGTTAGTGATCGACTCGAAATAAATTTATATTCAAAGGGATATGAAGTTATGCCTTTAAGATTTAGTTAATCGGTGCGAGTGATAAATTTTCTTACACACATTTTCTAAGATGAAAGTGAGGCGGTATTTTATTTTCCCAATACTTAAAAAGCTAATAATATTACCACCGACAGGGGTGGCGGAGTGGCGCATGTACTACTTGATGGTTTCTTCACAAGAAGGGGGTCGTGTGTTCGAGTCCTTGCGTCGACAAATGAAACCATTTCCCGGTGGTTTCTCCCAGTCAATGGGTTTGGTGGGACTGACTCGACCTTATGAGATTAGTCATACCCGAAGGGTGCGGATACCCATAGTTATCAAAAAAATAGAAGCCAGTAATATTTAGATGGTTCCGAAGCATGGATACACCATCAACATGACATGATGTCAATTCCAATGAAAGTAATCATCAACCATAGAAATCGGGTTCCCTGCAACACAAACAAGCCAATGATATTGAGATGGTTCCAAAGCATGGACACACTGCTAGTAGGATCTCAATTCCAGTGTCAGTAAAGATCAACAATATAAATCATGTTCACCAAGTAGATGCTATGCAATTCAATCTGAATAACGACGACAGTTATCACTAATCATTCATTATATCACCAAGTGTGTAATATAATTCAAATCAAAAATCTCTTATGCTACTTGAATTGCTTATGTAAAAGTCCTTTTTTATTATAGATTCTACTACTTAAATTTGTATTTCACAATTTCCGAATAGTTAGGAATCTCCTGCTCTTCTAGCATTACATTTATCTATATTTTTATATTAATTAAATATGTGTATATATCATGTATTCAACAATATATACATGGAAGGTAAAAATATTCTTAACCAAGCCAAATTACTTGCCTATTACCTTGTACACCCACCAAGTAGTACTTTATGCATGCACATAATCTAGATTCAATATATATTCACGTCAAATCCGTTTCAAGTTTCTACTAGTGACTAAATGAGACCAAGCTTAAATTCAAGGCTAGACAAATTATTTCAAAATTCTTAACTATACCCCTATTATTAAATGTTGAGGACTCCAATCATTGAGTCACTCAACAGTGACCAGATTCTTTATTAGGGGTTTTCCTATGGTATTGACTATTAAGATAGCTTGAGGCCACAACCTATTTGGTTGTGGATTTTGTAGAAAATATTCACCCCAATCAACAAAATTGTTAATAACCACCGGTTTGCTAATTTGTTCAATAAATTGTTAGGTTTCATGCTTCACTTAAGAGAATGATGTACAATTGGTTTTCATATGTCTAAAAGATACCAATCAATTTCAATATGCTCTTAAAGTTCTCCCCTACATTTCCTTCCAAACATTTATGATTGTGATTAACTAATCAGCTCTCTAGTTATGTGTATCGTGGGGAACAAAAAAATAATTCAGATTCATTGTGGCCTTTTGTATGTCTGTTGTAGTAGTCCCACCAAAAATGTCTGTTGTAGTTCGGATCATTTAGTGTGTCTATTTTCTTTTGAGATTTTCCACTTTTGTCGTCATTATCCTGCTGGTTATCACATGATTTTGTAATCGTTCCAATGTTATCCTTTTACAAGTCCTTTGCCCATAACTGCCTTAAAAACGTTTCCAGGGCCATTCATAACTAAGAAACTATCATAGTTTTAATACTGCATTTTTTCTAATCAAAATTATAATGTTAACTCTGACATTTACCATTGGCATGCAGAGTATATGTTTCACATTTTTTAGTCTCGCACTGTAACTGTTTTAAGAAATTGAATTTCATGTTTGTAGTTCGTTTCATTTTTCCCTCTAAAATTTTGGGCGTAAAACCAATTGATATAAATCGTCCAATTCCCAATGTGAAGAACTTATTTCCTTAATGAGGTACTAGTATTACTGGAGTATTCTTACTAGTCTTCCACGGTGAGTGTAGCATAACACATTTTTGATTCAGAATTGGAAAATGACTGTCTCGTTGTACTTGAAGTCCTTTTGGTCGTTGGTTAGGATATGAAAATGAATTCTACTATCCTCTCTCATGGGCATTCCTATGTGATTTCTTCATCAATTTCATGAATTTTGTTTTAGTTATACAGGTTATTCAGGGTGGCACTTGTGTGATGTCATGTCACCATGTTATTTCAGACTAGATATATGTACTTGGTTTTGCCTTATCTTTATGGTCATGGGTGATAATCATGAGATTTGCTCTTTTGTTCTCAACTTTTTTTTTTTTTTTTTTTTTTTTTTTGGGGGAAAATTTTGTTCTCAATTTCAAGTGCATGATATGGCAGGACAAGTTTTTAATTCCATAAACATTGTAGTCTGCTTTGAAGGGAACTTCTCTTGTATTGGATCTTTTAGAGTTATACTTCTTTTAGAGTTATACTTCTTGCAACAATTCAGGGTAACCTTTCTGTTCAAAACCTTTGGTTAAATATTTCATGTCTTTAAATTAAGAAAAGAAAAGCTACACATTTGAAGTGAGTAGTGATGAAAAGTTTCTTCCACTTGGAGGTCTAAATCCGTATCTGGTCTGTGAATTTCAGGATGGCAAAATGCTTCTCAGATCAAATCCTGGAGCTGAAAATGATATTGCACAACTCCTCAGATTTGTGTTCAATTACAATACCCTCTAACCCATATGCATCCTTTGACATTGATGATGATGACCTAGCTGAAGTCGTTTCTCCTACCTTCACTTTTCCAATACCTTCTTCGACACCGACAGCTGTATCTTCCCTCACTCCTGATGCTCTACGCCAGATCGTTCAGGATCTCTCTCCCACAGAGAAGTCAGGTCTGTCTTTTTTATCTCAGTGTCAATTTAAACTTGCTCGGTTGATATACTCAATTATACCAAATTGTGAAGTAGTCTGCATCACAGTCCTCTTAGTCACCTTTATATTGTCAATCTGCTGTCTGCTGTGATCGACAAGTGATGTCATTCAACATTTCTTTATATATATATATATATATATATATATATATAAATATTATATTATAACTTGTTTATTATATCCCATTTAATCTCTATGAGATTTGGAGTCGATTGCTGCCATTACGTTGAACAAGGCTAATTTTCTTTTGATGATTTTTCATTGTCCAGGGGATGAAAATAATTGGGAAAATCAGCGGCAAGAGGCATTTGACGACTTCTTTTGATGAAATTTTCAATTAGCTTTTTTTTTTTTTTTTTTTTAGGTTTGGCCTTGCTTTTTTCTTTTTATTTCTATTTTTTTTCTTTCTTTATTTTTTGATTCACTTCTCTTATTTTTGGAAAGAAAAGGGAAGCAGGTTCCCCATAGCACAATATGCTGAAAAGTGTACGATGGGGTCTTCGGCAACTTTCCTATCATCAACTTAAGCCCATTCATATCTTCCAAGACTTTCGTCTGTATATTATTGAACATTAGAGAATTCATGTACTTACTTTTCGCTGGTCATTCTTCTTGTTATATTTGTACTCTAGATTCTTCAATATGATAACTAGTGATTATGATAGATAAGCAACCCTAGTTACCTATTGTGTCACAATGTGCTTTCAATTGGTAGCATACCATAGAGCTATACCTTTCATGGAACAATTCATCTACACCATTTTTTTCTTTGATTTTCTTTCAAGCTTTTCATTGTCTCCCCTACAATGTGCGCTCCAAATGATATCGTGCAATTGTCCATTTGCACATTGTTCTTGCGAAATCTCAAAGTGAGCCGCTATGCATTGAACAGAGCCGCTGGTAAATGACTTCGATGCAAGTAATAGTGGCACCAAATCTAAATTTTGTGTTGGGTTGTCGAATTCACAAGGATGGTACTATATTAATTTTGAGTCTAACTAGCTAGAAAATAAAGTTAGAAAAAAAGTTTGTGGTTTTGGAACTAAATTAAACACTATAATTGAAATCTAACTAGAGCAATGTAATGTAAAATTGGATTTTCGCAATGGAGAGAGGTTCCTAGGGAGTCAATTTCACCTAAGTTGTATTCTTTTAAACCAAATTGATTTTAGAGTCTCGTAATTAGTGTGAAGATAGGCGAATTTAATAAAATTCACTTCACTCCGAAGTCTCGGTGGTGAAGATTCTAGTACTGCATTAAGACTTCGTCGGTTGGTGTGAATAGCATAAGTGTGAAACCGCATTAGGCGTTAAATTCAAATACCTCCATAGTCAATGACTATCAGTCGATGCATTATTATATGTTCTAAAGTTGTGTTTTCTCCAATTTTGGGTCAAAAGCCCGAATGGTCATGGTGACTTCAAATCCTAGGTTTTACGCAAACTTGGCCAAGGTAATCGCAGCATAAGCACATGAACACATAAAACAACACAACAAATTGAGAGAACTAACAAATTTACATTACATCCAAGGGTTTCGAAATTGGGATCCATTGATCCATAGAACAAAAGGGACTACCCCATATTAAGGTAAGAAACAACAAATTATAGTGAAGAGCCAAAGAAAACATGAAATCAATACCTATAATTCAAAGAATAATCATCAAGTTTTGCTCCAAACCCTAGCCTCCACAAGTTCTCTAAAGAAAAAGTTATGTCTAACTATAAATTTAAGTCCTATTTATACCACCAAGGCAATTTGCTCCAAAAGATTACACAAAACCCCTAAAAATCCAAATTTTTTGCTATTTTTCATGTTTCTAGTAGGTGGCGCTGGTTTGGGAGCCGAGGCACTAGTCTAGGAGTCAAGGTGCCAAGCTAGGCCCTCTAGTGCCTAGCCAATTTGGGATTGTTTTTGAGTGCCTGGGTTGAGGTCCGACGCTAGGGTTGGGAACTCGGGGCGTCTGGCTTGAATTCAGTGCATACTCAACTTGCGGCGCAATTTTGGAGCACTTAAAGTTCTAATTTGACGAAGCTTGCGATTCTTCAAAACATTGGGCTCTGAGTTCACTTTCCAACTGAAGAAATTGTAGATCATTTGGATTTGAAACGAGAGAGATATGCCAAAAACGCTAAAGCTTGTTCAAAATGGAATTTATCAAAACTTAGCCAATTCGATATCATTCTTGCCCAAACCTTGTATTCTCATCACAAAACCTCCAAAAGTCTTTAAAACACATTGAACCATATGATATATCATCATTTCACTACTCGTCCTCGGACTCCCATTCCTTCTTCTCGTCCATTCCTTGTTCGCCTCACTTGACCCGTCAAACCACTCGTCATGCCACACCAAAAAAATACCCCTAATTAGTGCATATTCACTTATCATTGGCTCGAGTTATTAAAATAATACTACTTATAAAAGTCTTAAAATAAGCATCGCATCAAATACCCCAAGACTTGAGACTTTGTACATCCCGAGCAAAGAGGCATTAAAACAAACAGATGCAATTTATTTCATCCTATTTAACCACTACCTCTACTTTATTTCATCAAAACTAGTAATCAACTCAAGCACACATAGTAAATGAAAGCAATGCTTTCAATATGCAATTGTTCTCAAATCTCAACCTTAGTGGCGTCTTCAGTATCATATTTAAACCAAATTTTGACTCAACCCAAGACATTTTAATTGCCCAAGTACTTAGCTTTTTAACCCAACCTTCACAAAAACTCACTTTTGATAACCCGAGTGCAAGTCCGAGATTCTAGCCTCAACTACTAGAAAAAGTCCACAAAAAGACTTGAAACTTTGATGATTTTTCATTGAAAGCATCAATGTCCAAGAAAGTTCATATGCAAATTTGTCAGTCCACTTTTCACCATCATTGAACTTAAAAGGCTAGCCATGACTTTGGCTATCAAAAAGCGAATAAATCAGCTCAAAACAAGTTAGAGAGACTTTACAAACCCCTTCCCTACAAATAAAGAGCATTTACAAAGATTAAACTGACAAAAACACAAACTTTTCCACTAATTTTGGAGTTTCACCATTCATTTTTTCACTTAATCACACTACTTCTTATTTTTCTTTTTTCTGTAGACTTTATTTGGTGGATTCACAAATTTTTTTTTCAAAATCCTTTTTTTTTTCTCGGGTTGACGTCATTCTTTCACTACACTTTTCAAGCTCTTTTTCTTCATAGATAAGGGTTGCTTACCATTTTAATTTTAGATGGTCTAAGGCTTTCGGCTAGGGACAATGTTCAGTGCCAAGAGGAGCATAATAAATAAGGCTCAACGAGATAAACTAATGATAGCATGTGTGGGAATGATGCATAGGATAATGAGGTATATAATTCAAACAAGGCCTATCTCTTTTTCTCAATCAATTAAGTGTGGATATTTATTGCCTCGAGTAGACCTAGAATAAGTTCTAAAATCCCCAAATCCTTATCAAGGTCCTCCAATTTTAAGTTTATCCTCATTGGTATCAGCATATATCCTTCCCTACACTAGGCTCTTACAATAAATTCTTAATTCATCCAAGCTGAACACTAAGCGCAAGAATCCTTTAATCGACCCCGAGTATTTTGCCACATTGGTTTTGAAAAAATGTCATCTAAAATTGTCAGCCATATCGAAAGAAAATAAAGAGCATAATACTCATTTCTTATGCACATGCTTGCAAAAATCCATCATAACCACCACTTAACCGCCTAAACTGTGAAGACTCAGGGCACCCCGGAGAACGACGAATCAACCCAGCAGAGCCCTGACACCCCCAAGGCAGTGTGGCATTCGGACTACACCATCAACGTCCTCCCCCCATGTACCCCTACACATGGGGCCTAGTATTTCGCATCCCGAGTCTCGAACCTGGGTCCTGGAGGTTTAAGATTCCAGATTTAGCGAGACTTGTACCACTGGGCCACAAGGGGATGCCAGGGGCTCTGCTGGGTCGATTCGTCGTTCTCCGGGGTGCCCTGGGCCTTCACATAAACACAAATATAGGCATTATGCACCCCTAAACTTAAGATGTTCATTGCCTCAATGAACCATAATACGAGCAAAAAGGAGGGCAAGAGCCAACACCAAAATGTCATCATCCACAATAAAGACACCAATAAAGAATTTGAAATAAAATACTAGAAAAAAACACTCCCATGAGTAGTGTTAGTGCCTTCTAAGTTTCTCTCATTCATTCCAAAACTTCCATGGTACTCCCTCAAACTTAAGTCTCATCAACTTATTATTCACACCATGTGCGTTTCATAGTCTCATCATGGTCTGCCAATTCTGTGATGACCCAAAAACCTAAAACATCCATCCCGATGGCAATTCAGTAATTTTGTAAAAAAAAACCTTCACTATTGGTTTTAAGTATATAAATCACATTATAAACCCAAACCCTAGCCTATTTTTGCTAAACACATACGCAAACAAATAGGAGAAAGGGATATGAAAGTAAAAGGAGAGCTCTAATGGTGGCATAGGTGGAGAAAAGAATCTCAAATCACGACTGGGCTCATTTTGAAGGGATTTGAACAAATAATGTGAGCCTTTAAATATTTTATAGTTTTATGCCAAAAATTTGGTAAAAGAACCCCGCAGAAAGGGGCGGTGCCACCACGGCATCTCCAGTGAAGGTCACGCAGTCTGCCGTCGCCATCATCGGCGAGGAACAGTGGTGGCTGCCGATGCTGGAGGGGCCTCCACTACCATAAAAGACACGGGATGGGGGTGGCCGAGGGGCTACCCCACTAACCGTCAAAACTCTCGGCCATATTCTGCCCAAGGGGAGTGATGGCGCACCATTAGGGGCCAAATTGGCCCTTGGACAAAAAATAAATTAATAATATATATAAAGTAAAGTAAAATAAAATAATGTATATCAACATATATAATAAAGTAAAATGTAATAAAATAAAAGTAAATCATTGCCTTCAAATGGGGTGCACTACCGCGTCCTCGAGGGAGACCGGTCGGGTCCCACCCCTCGACCCTTTCACGGGTGATGAAGGACCCGCAAGGACCACGCTAGTGGGCCTCTCCCCGAAGTACGTAATTGAATAAGTAATTAATTTTGGATTTCAATCATCAAATAATGCGATTGTTATTTAAATTGTCTAGATTCGTAAGGAGGTTCACGTCGAGCCTCGAGCGTGCAAGGTCGACTGAGAGAGTTTATTTAGGCAAGTCGAGGTAAGTGGGGAACTTCGCTTATCTATTAAATGTGGCATGCTATTCGTTTATTTTGAATCATGATTTATACTAAAGGACTTGGGATGGAGTTATTACCTACTTTGTTTGACCTCATGTAAAGCCTCTTAGGGAACCATAGTCATGTGGTGGAACCAAGTCACCTTACATGTTTAAGGGCTTTTTGGGGAGCCGTAGTAATGCGGTGGAACTAAGTCACCCATTTCTGCAAGGGCCTCTTTGGGAGCCGTGGATGCACGATGGAACCAAGTCACCCGGTGTTGGACATTTTCAAAAGAAATGTTTAGTCCCACATCGGTTAGAAACTTCAAGTTTAAAGAGTATATATATACTCTTGCACTACAGTGTATGTAAAATAAAAATACAAGTGCTATGCAAAGTAAGCCACACACGTGGGCGCGACGCATTTTAGACGCTTTTATAGGCGCACTTAGCACTTGATACGTGCGCGTGTGTATCTGTGTGCGGGCTAACCATGGGTAAAATCTTTTACCATTAATTTTTTACCATTTTCGAAATTACAATGTGAGTAGTTATTAGATTGATCCACTCAAGCATTAAATGGGCAGTTAATAAACCCATTCAAGACTTGACAGAGTGGGAGCAATTGAAACTGCTCCACTACCCCATTTTCTCTCTAACTGGTCTTGACCAGTGTTCTATAAGAGAAGAGGTTTGGGGAGGAAGAAATGATCTCAAAATTAACCAGCATTGGCTCCTGTTTTCATCTTTCACTACTGCAAAGTGAAAGTTGAGTTTGCTTCATCGTATCCTTTATGATTTTTGCTGACTCTTGTAGTGTAGAGAGCAAAACTTCCTTTAGGAAAATGACATTGTTACACGCTTTGAAGTCATTGCTAATCCATCTGGTCTAACACCCGGGCCTCTTTTGGAGTTGTGGACACACTGCGGAATCACGTCACCCACGCATATTTATTATACTTTGATAATTTGTCAACAATTAAGGGGAGGTAATGACAAATGAGACAATGACTTGCATTTATATCTATTATTTTTTATGCATCTCTCTTGTATCTCCTTAGCATGCAAAACTTTATTTCCCAATGCTTCATAACTCTTGAAATTCCCTATCACCGCTTAAATTGCTTTATGGAATATGAAATGCTTACTTTTTATGGAAATTGATGTCATGCTACAAATTATCAATGATATCTTGATTTTAAATGTATGCTAGCTTTATTTGGCTTTATAGGTAATACTTGCATGTTTAATATGTGAGCGCAGTTCTTCTCTTATTGAGCTCCATTTGTTCTTTTAGCTCACCCACTTACATTTAAGGCCTTCTATATGTGCTTTAGACCGCGGCAAGGGAAATGAAATAGCTTGAAGTCTTCCCTAGCATTGTGAGCCTTGCACGATTCTATTATCTAGTTATTTGATTTGAGAACTTAAGAATTTGGGTTGTACCATAATATTTGTTAGGTAGTTTGAACCATTTATTGTCTTAATTTGAATTTATGGAAGCTTTTTAGAATACCGTGAATTGAACAGACTATTGGAAATCTCATTTCATGGATTTTACTATACTAGCTTTATGGATATCTTATTTTCTCGATTCCTCATGTATTATCCATTTGTATAACTATTGTCTTTCCTCATGTTTTGTTTAGGCGAGCTAAGCCGTTTCTCTGGCCCGGTTGAGGTACTTGGGATTGGGTAATAATTTGGGCCAGATGAACCGACCCTAGGTCAGGGGAGGGTTGTCACAAACTTGATAAAAAAATCACCCGACAATTGATATACAACTTGAAATGTAAGTATCAAAACACATCAACCCTATAATCAAGCCTTTTTTAAGATAATGAACAAAATAATAATTTAAATATCGATAAAAGAACCCTTGGTTGCCTCTCAGTAGAGCTAAGTTTTCGTCCTCAACTTGTCGTCCATGAAGTTTAAGTGTGAGTGATTAAAGTGTCACTCCTCTCGTGCGGACTAAAGAACCGCTTCAGATTTTGCCTAGACAGCATCAACACAGGCCCCTTGCCGTTTTGAATCTTCAATGTTCTTTCCTTGTCAATTTCCTCCACTTTCATATTTCCCTTCCATTTAGGTCTCATGCCGACTTTCAGAGTCTTGAGTTTGTGTTTGGAGAGGATGACCAATTTTCCTCTTTGAAACAAATCACACCCTCTATCAGGAATGTGACATGGCACAAGCTCTTTTAATGCATGATTAGTGAGCACGACCTTAGGTGAATTCTTCATTGCATTCTCTTGAATTTTTCTTGATGGACAGACTTATTTAGTACTTTTGTATTCGCAACAAAAACAATGCTGATTTGCTGAATTTAGAGGCCCGGTTCCCTGACTTTGTGACATTGCTTCTATTGGAACGCTGCAACAAACTTTACATTTACCAACAAACTTGCAGCATCAAAACAAATTTTTATTGCTAAACATTGTTTTATTAGCAACTAATTGGGGCTATTTGCTTGATTAGTACATATGGGGAAAATATTTATCAACCCAACACACCAACAATTTTTTTTTACCAAACTAACACATTTTCGACCACGTCAGTGCCACATCACCGTCACATCACCCGGAGTGTTGGTGTGGTGGTGACTACACGATTTGCATTCTATGCAAATCATGACTTAGGTCACGTTTTGCGTACAATGCAAATTGTGACCTCGGGTCAACCCAACATCCAACATTAAAGCATATACCGGTAGCCTACAGCATAATAACTTAATATAATGCCACATTCCAACAACGAATGGTGTCTACTGTGTTAGAGATCACAGTCCTACTACTGCAAGTTCTTCAGTTCCTACTGTTAATGAGACAGTTCAAGATCACAGTGGCACAAGTTCACTCAGTTCATGTTAATGAGACAGGGGAGTTTTTGATCTGATGTAACAACTGTTGATTAAGCTCAGTAAGTCAGTTCGTTAGGTGGTTATGACAGTTGTAAAGTTGTTGTAAATATGTTGTAAATTAGTTAGGACAGTTAGGAGGTTGTTATAAGTTTGTTATTTCAGTTAGACTGTTTGTAAGAATGTCTATAAATAAGACATTCCTTGTAATCATTTGTTTATTCAATACAATTTCGTTTTTCTCTCTTTTGATTGCTGTTCTTGCTGTTCTTCTTTATGTGATCAGTGTATTCACTCATTAGTGGATACTTTACATGGTATCAGAGATGGATCGACCTACTATGGCGGAAGGAAGCTCATCTAATGGAGACTCTGGCAGTCTAAGCACCTTTGCTGATGTTACAGCAATAGCCAAATCTCTCAATTTCAACTTACCGACGAAGCTTGAAGAAGGTAACTATGTATATTGGAAAGTGCAAGTTAAAGCTTGCCATTAGAGCTCTAGGATTGGAGTTTTTCATTGAAAACAAAAGAGCTTCGGTTACAACAGACTCATCTATAACAGATGAAGTCCTAAATAGATGTGATAATCTGCTTATGGTTTGGTTGTTTTCAAACATTAGCAAGGATGTTATAGGACATGTCACAGAATATGAGTCCTCATTTGAGATTTGGAAAACATTGGAAAGTTTGTTTGCTCAATCATCTATGGCACGAGTTCTTCAACTCAAAAAGAAGATGAACAATATCAAGAAAGGTTCATCTTCAATTTCAGAGTTTGTTCTTACTGTTAAAACAATAGCTGCTGAATTGAGGTCAATAAATCAAGTGATTACTGAATCTGATTTGATTCAATCAATATTAAGTGGTCTTGGTCATGAATTTGATCCTGTTGTTGTGTTAATTGCTTTTCAAAAAGCAAATATGTCATTACCAGATGCACAATACATGTTGATGATGCATGAGCAGAGAATAGAAGACTTAAATCAAGGTTCACAAACTGATATGAACAATTTCTCAGCAAATTTTGTTGACAGTAGTGACAAGAAGTCACAAGGTATGAAAGGCAGTTCTATACATTTTCAAAATAGATCTAACAATGGTTTTAGAGGTGGTTTCAAGAATCGTGGAGGAAGGTCTGGAAATAGAGGAAAGGTTTTTTGTCAGTTGTGCTATAAACATGGACATATGGCTCTTCAGTGTTATCACATATTTGATCAATCATTTTTTGGTCCTCAAGGCCAGAATTCTGCTCAATCTAGACGTCCTGTTACACAGTCTCACTATCAAATGCCTCAGAATGCTCAAACAATGATCAACCAACAAATGATCCATCAACAACCAGCACCTCAAGCAATGATCAATCATTTTCAAGGCATGATGGTGACTCCTGAAAATGTTGTTGATCCAAACTGGTACATGGATAGTGGAGCTTCTAGTCACATGACATCTGATGGATCAGCTCTACACAATAAAACTGAATACAAAGGTAATCAGTTAGTTACTGTTGGTAATGGTGAGTTGTTGAAAATCTCTCATACTGGTAATGTTGTGATTCATTCAAATTCAGTTCCTTTTCTTCCTTCTCTTCAACTAAATGATGTTCTTCTTGTTCCAAAAATAGCCAAGAATCTTATAAGTGTTTCAAAGCTTACTTGTGATAATAATGTCATTACTGAATTCACTCCTTCTTCTTTCTCTGTTAAGGATAAGAATTTGAAGACAACATTGCTTCAAGGAGTGCTTCATAATGGCTTATATTGTCTTCCAAAGGCTGGTTCTTTTCCATCTACTGTCTCTTCGTTTCACCTCGCTTATTCACCTAAATCTTGTACTACTTCACTTGTGAGTTCTGTTACTACTGATGTATGGCATGCCAGACTAGGACATCCATCTAGTTCAGTGTTACAAAAAGTTTTATCTTCATTAGACAATACTATAAATAAATCTTGCATATCCTTTTGTAACTCCTGTAAAATAGCAAAGATGCACAAACTTCATTTTCAGTCTTGCAATATAACTGCTACTAAACCACTTGAGTTGGTTTACTCTGATCTTTGGGGTCCTTCTCCATTGTTGTCCTCTCAAGGTTCAAGGTATTACATTGTTTTTGTTGATGCCTTTAGTCGTTTTGCTTGGTTCTATCCTCTCAAGTTAAAATCAGATGCATATGCTGCTTTTCTACATTTTATCAAACAGGCTGAATTACAACTTAACTCTAAGTTAAAAATTTTTCAATCAGATATGGGCCTTGAATATAAACCAATTGAGAAATTTTGCAATGCATATGGTATTATTCATCGTTACTCTTGTCCATATACACATCAACAAAATGGAGTTCCTGAAAGAAAACATAGGTCTATTGTTGAGATGAGACTTACTCTTCTTGCTCATTCAAAACTGCCCTTTTCATTCTGGGAAAAGGCATTCATAACTGTTGTTTTTCTTATAAACAGTTTACCATCTGTTGTTCTTGGTTTTAAGTCTCCATATGAGGTATGTTTTTGTAAACTACCTGATTATTCTTACTTTAAATCCTTTGGTTGTGCTTGTTATCCAAATCTTACCGCCTACTCTCATCATAAGTTCAATTTTTGATCTTCTAAATGTGTTTTTATTGGTTACAGTCCTAGGCATCATGGTTACAAGTGCTTACATTCAAATGGCAAGATTTATATCTCACGAGATGTTATATTCAATGAAGAAGACTTTCCTTACTCTAACATTTTTTCGTCTAATCAAACTTCACCCTCTTCTTATTCTAGTCTTCCTTTATCTGTTATGCAATATTGTCCTGTTTCCTCATCTTCACAACATTCTGTTTCAAATTCTTCTTCATTAGACACTTCAAATTCTTCTCTTTCTAGTCTACCACCAGCCTCTACTCCTGTTGTTTCCTCAGCTCCTACTGATCCTCTTTTACTTTCTGTTCCTACTGAATTACCTACTGCTCCACAGCCTTCTATTACCAGAACTAATACTAACACTCACCATATGCTAACTAGAAGTAAAACTGGTGTTTCTAAATCAAAGGCACTGGTTGTTACTTCTCCATATGCCTTGATACATTCTCTAAATGAACCTACATCTGTTCAAATTGCTCTTACTGATCCAAAGTGGTGTTCAACTATGATCGATGAATTAAAAGCATGGACAATAACAATACTTGGACATTGGTTCCTCCATCATCGATATGAGTATTGTTGGTTGTAAGTGGGTTTTTTGAGTTAAAACTACACCTACTGGTGCTATTCAGAGATATAAGGCAAGACCGGTTGCTAAGGGGTTTCATCAGATACTTGGACTTGATTTTGGAGATACTTTTTCTCCTGTCATTAAACCTTCCTCTCTTCGTATTATGTTTACTCTTGCTGTTACTAATCAGTGGCCTATCAAGCAGATTGATGTGAATAATGCTTTCCTTAATGGTGATCTTACTGAAGAAGTATTTATGAGTCAACTTGAAGGCTTTGTTAGCAAGCAATATCCACATTATGTTTGTAAACTAAACAAAGCCTTATATGGTCTCAAGCAAGCTCCTCGAGCATGGTTTTCTAAGCTGAAAACAGCTTTGCTTGATTGGGGGTTTAAAAATAGTTCAGCTGATGTTAGCTTCTTTTTTCAAAGAACTGAATCTTCTGTTCTCATGCTTCTAGTATATGTTGATGATATTCTCATTACTGGTTCCAATCCATTACTAATCCAGGAACTTATTACATGGTTGAATTCCAAATTTTCTCTCAAATCTTTGGGAGATGTGGATTTCTTTCTTGGTTTTGAAGTTCACAGAGACTCTACTGGATTATATTTGTCTCAACATAAGTACATTCTTGATCTTCTCAAGAGGACTAACTTATTGGATTCTAAACCAATGTCTTCACCTTATTCTGTTGGAGTTAAACTCAGTGCAACTGATGGCATTCCTTTTTCTGATCCTACATTGTATAGGAGTACATTGGGTGCTCTGATGCTCGTAAATATCTTACCTACACTCGTCTGATCTAAGTTTCATAGTTAATAAACTTAGTCAGTTTCAACAACATCCTACTGATCTTCATTGGGCTGTTGTCAAAAGAGTTCTTAGATTTTTGAAATCCTTTCTTGCAACTGGCATTGTTTTTGGTCCCGCTTCTTCTTTGTCAATTGAAGTCTTTACCGATTCGATTGGTGGTGATGTTGATGATAGACGTTCTACAAGTGGAGTTTGTGTTCTTCTTGGCGGCAATCTTATTACTTGGTATTCTAAAGAAGCAATCGGTTGTAGCACGATCTAGTCTTGAGGTGAATATCGTGCTTTGGCTCTAGGTGTTACTGATATATTATGGACATCATCTCTACTTCGTGAGCTTGGTTTTCATTGTTCTACCAAGCCAATTCTTTGGTGTGACAATACTAGTGCTCGGGCATTGGCTTTGAATCATGTTTTTCATGCTAGAACCAAACACATTGAGATTGATGTTCATTTCTTAAGGGAAAAACTTGCAGCTGGTCTTGTTGAGCTTCGGTATATACCAACTGATCATCAATCTGCTGATTTGTTCACCAAGGTTTTGTCTACTCCTCGATTTCATTTTCTTTCATCCAAACTGAATCTAGTTTCTTCCCCTAGGTTCAGTTTGAGGGGGCATGTTAGAGATCACAGTCCTACTACTACAGGTTCTTCAGTTCCTACTGTTAATGAGACAGTTCAAGATCACAGTGGCACAAGTTCACTCAGTTCATGTTAATGAGACAGGGGAGTTTTTGATCTGATGTAACAACTGTTGATTAAGCTCAGTAAGTCAGTTCGTTAGGTGGTTATGACAGTTGTAAAGTTGTTGTAAATCCGTTGTAAATTAGTTAGGACATTTAGGAGGTTGTTATAAGTTTGTTATTTCAGTTAGACTGTTTGTAAGAATGTCTATAAATAAGACATTCCTTGTAATCATTTGTTTATTCAATACAATTTCGTTTTTCTCTCTTTTGATTGCTGTTCTTGCTGTTCTTCTTTATGTGATCAGTGTATTCACTCATTAGTGGATACTTTACACACTGCCCGCCATTAATTTTTGAAGTAACAACAAACCTTCAAACGGGTCCTAGAAATGGAGGCTGGTAACAAAAAAAATAAAAAAAACCAGTCTCCAAAAACAGAGATACATATAGCAGACCAAACTATATCCAGTAATGCCTGGTCAAGAACACAGAGGCGCGCAGCGGCGGCGGCTGCCGGGTAGCGGCGGCGGCAGTGCAGTCAACCACTACGGAGAGGCGTCCTCGCTTCAAACTTCCAACGATCGGCGGGATACGAATCACGGGGGACGACGGACGACCGAGCTTCCTTGCGCCGGAAGGGGAGATGGATCGCCGGTGAGAGAAAATGAAAGGGGAAGTGAAGGAGGATGGCAACGGTTTTTGGGGTTTTAGATGTGGTTTGGGTGTACAAAGAAGTCCTTGGGTCACGATTTCAATGGAAAGGTCACAATTTGCATTGTATGCAAAACGTGCATAGAATGCAAATCGTGTCCGTCACCACCACACCAACACTCCGGGTGATGTGACGGTGACGTGGCACTGACGTGACCGAAAATGTGTTAATTTGGTAAAAAATTTTGTTGGTGTGTTGGGTTGATAAAAATTCTCTCCATGTGTACTAATCAAGCAAAAAGTTTTGCACCTAAAAGTGAAAACAAAACACAGGATCAAAGTTTCGCTCCTAAATGACCAAAAAGCCCAGTTAGTCTCCTCACCTTCTCGCTCGACCTTCAGATCTCTCTTGCTCGACCTCACCTTCTCGATCGCTCGACCTCACACGACCAAATCTCTCTGTCTCTCTCTGTCTCTGTCTCTGTCTCTCTCTCTCTCTAGTTTCGATACTTGACATTTTCGTCTCCATCAAAGCTTTCTGGGCAGATCTGATCGCGAAGACTCGATCGAATCCTTCATTCCTTCTTTCTTTCGTTCGTTCGTTCGAGGTTTTGGGGATCGATCTAAGTGAGCGGAATCGACAATGCAGAGCCGGGGATCGAGTAACCGATTTTCCGGACCATTGTCGTCTCTCGCGATCTCTCTCCGCCTCGGCCTAGTCCTCCGTGATGTTTGAAGACGCTCTGTATTCATCAAGAGTGGAGTTCACTGTAGTCCGTGAAGTTCTGTGAAGTTCAATTCGAACATCAGATCTGTGAAGTTCTCCTCTTATCTCTTGTGGATTGCGTATTCCTCTGTGAAATAGCTTTGATTCGAGCACCAGATCTGTGAAGGAGCTTCATTTCAAACATCAAATCCGTGAAGGAGTTCATCTTCTCACTTCCTCTGTTGGCTCACATTGCCGTTTGGTTCCAGATTTGAGTTGCGAGTTCATTTGGTTTGTGCTTCAGATTTGTGAGTCTCTGGCTAAATTCTTGAACTCCGTTGATTTGATTCGTTCCGTGAGTCTCTAATTTGATTTAATTGCAACTTCGTTTGGTTTGCAAGCTCACATGGTGAACAAACAGAGAGATAAAGAGCATACAGAGTGATCAAACTAAACTGTATTCATCATCATCCTACATCAAACTTACACTGAACAATGTACTTGGTTAATTTCACATATGGTCACTCGAGATTATAACACTTTGGTCACTAAACTTATATTTGTCCAAAATATATCACTCAACTTTACCAAACGTTTCAACAAAATAACTCCGACTACTCTCCGGTTAAAAACACGCCGGCGATGCTGACATGACGCCACGTGGGATTTCATGGGAGGTCACTTAAGTTTTTTAGTGATGACATGACACGCTACATACACACCCACCCAACCCCTCTTAGTTCACCCCACACTCATTACACTCACTAGGGCTCGAGCTCTCCAAACCCTGGATCGTCTTCTTCGTCGGTCTCTCTCTCTCGCGGTTCCTCTCTCTCGCGGTACCTCTCTCTCGCGGTACCTCTCTTTCGCAACCGATCGACATCGACTTTACGGGGTAAGGCCTCGGTCGTGCTCTCCCTTCCCCCCACTGGTTCGTCTTCTTCCTCTCTCTCTCTCTGTCGCGGTACCTCTCTCTCACGGAGCTTTCGATCCTCGCGCAACCAATCGGCCTCGACAGCACGGGGCAAGGTCTCAGTCGTGCTCTCCCCTTCCCCCCCCACTTGCTCGTCCTCTCCTCCTCTCTCTCTCTCTCTCTCTCTCTCTCTCTCTCTCTCTATCTCTCTTTCTGTAGCGGTAGCTCTGTCTCGCAGAGCTTCGAGTCTGCGCAACCAATCGACCTCGACTTCACGGGGCAAGGTTTCAATGTAAGAGATTTATTCTTCGTGTAAATGTTAATAATTGCACTGGTTTTTTTTGGACTGAAGATAGATCAAACAGGGAGTTTAATAGACAAATTTTGTTGGGTAGATATGCGGTGATTGATGGATTAACTGATTCGAGCATGCTTAGATTCCTGGTTTGGTATTGTTTTTAAATGGTTTAACTGATTCCGCATTGATTGATTGAATCTTGGCCATGGTTGAGATGAAGAAAGTAGTTGTAATGGATTTATTCGTGTTCAATTGCTTATTCGTTTCGTTGTTTCGTCAATGTGTAAGGGTCTCAGATATATGTTGTGCAATTACACCATATAGGCAAATTTTGGGGGCATCGATTTGCAACTTCATCAACTGAGTATTTACAATTTTTGTTTTAGTTTCAGGTTAATGCTGCATAGATTGGTGATGTTCTAACATGGTTTGAGAATCTCAATTGATTTGTATTGAACGATTGACCGATTAATATGTATGGTTAATTGGGATCGTTGTGGTGTTGTTGTAACTTATTGTTTCAGCTTGATAGGATTTGGTATGTCGGCTTTTAAGTCGAAATAGCTTGGCGAAGCTATACTGAAGGAGTTCATTCGTTCTCTATCTTAACCACAAGAATTAGAATTCTTCTATTGCACATAAATACCAGCTTAAATTGTTCTCTCTGATTTATTTTTTTGGGTTTAGATGGTTTTTGGGGCCATGTATGTCAGCTTAGGGGCGTGACCTTTTGAATATATTTAACTGTTTGGTTTTTATGGTTTTGTACATGTCAAGAGGCATTTTTAACATCCTTATCATTGCTGGAATCATTTTCACAATGGAGATGATGGTCAAGAAGAAGTGGAGCCTGACTTAGAACAAAGATATTTTGGGTCCCCAGATATTAGAGAGCAAGAATTAATGGCCTCAGAGGTTAGTCAGCAAGAAGAAGTGGAACCTCCAGAAGAACAAGATAATGGAACAATTCAACATGAAGAACTAGAAGCGGATGAAGGTAATGATTTTTTCGGGAGTGACAATGATGTTGAGGACGATGATGACTATCAACAAGTTGTTGACGAACAACTGCACAGTAGAAAAAGAGGAAAGCCTAAGGTTATTGCTCTACCTCGTAGTAGTGCACTTGCGATTGTTGAAGTGCATGACCAAGACTCAGACTATGCAGGATCAGATGAGCTCCACACAGATGATAATTCCGATGAATCTGAGAAGATGAGGTATTTAGAGTTTGATGAGTTCAAAGACATGGCAGACCCACAACTCGAATTAGGCATGAAATTCTCTTCTTTCAAGACATTTAAGCTGGCATGCAGGAATTGGGGTATTCAAAATAAGCGACAAATACGCTTTACTATGAATGATAGGAAACGGTGCATATGTAAATGCCAACGCTTCAAGTCTAACAATTATAAGTTTCAAATTTTTGCTTCTTACATGGGTAAAGATGACTTGACGGTTCAAATCAAGTCAATCAACTTGACCTACTCATATACCAAAGTGAACAAGAATTATTACATGACTTCTTACCGGCTTGCAGAAAAGTATATTGAACAATTTCGAGTGGGCCCAAATTAGTCAGTATCGGGTATTATACAAAGAGTCAAGGATGACTTGAAGTTCAAAATAAGTCGAATGAAAGCTTGGAGAGCAAAGAAAGCAATGGAGATGATGAATGGAGACGAGGAAAGCCAACACCTGAAACTTCATTTGTATGCATTTGAGCTGCAAAAAGCAAATCCGGGCACAACAGGCAAAATGATGCAGCATCTACGGGTATTTCAAGGCATATATATATATATATATATATGTATATATATATATATATGCCTTGCTCCATTGAAAAATGCTTTCAACTCATGATGTAGGCCTTTGATTTCTCTTGATGGTTGTTGGTTAAAGGGTCAATATAAGGGACAATTACTTGCTACAGTAGGGATAGACCCAAATGATTGTATATTTCCCATAGCTTATGCAGTGGTTCAAGTTGAGAGTAAAGGCACATGACAATGGTTTTTAGAATTACTTAAGGATGACTTAAACATTGTCAACAACTATAACGTTGCTTTCATGTCGGATAGGCAAAAGGCGCAATTTCTTTTCATGTTTGTTTTTCATAATGCATGTTTGATTTCATTATTTAATCCTTGAAGTTCACTCTCTCTGCAAGGACTTTTAGCGTTGTTAAATCTGTTTTCCCCAATTCAGAACATAGACATTGTGTGAGGCACTTATACACAAATTTCAGAACAAGGTTTAAGGGAATGAAACTTAAGCAAATATTGTGGAGTGCAGCTAGGGCCACATATCGCGAGAGAATGATCTTTTGGTTAGATGAGTTGGAGAAGGTTAATAGAGATGCTAAAATGTGGTTGAATGATGTTCCCATCGAATCTTGGTGTAGGGCCAATTCCCAAACACGCCCTATGCGTGATATGTTACTTAATAATTTGTGTGAGTACTTCAATCGATACATTTTAGATATCAGGGACAGAGGAATCATTGACATGACAGAGGAATCATTGACATGCTAGAGATGATAAAGGTAAAGTTAATGCGGAGGCTCAGGCGCAAAAAAGGAGGATATTCAGAATATCATTGCTAAGGGGAGAGAGCGAATATGTCTTAAGATTCTAAAAAAGCTTGAGAAACTTAAAGATGAGTCTATTTTCTAAGTTGTTGAGTACTCGGATGGCCCTTTTGTGTCATGTCATGGACACGGTAAGACATATGTGGTAAACATGATAGACTTGTGTTGTGATTGTGGGAAATGGCAGCTTACGGGCATCCCATGCGAGCATGTGATGGCAACTATTATGAGAAATGATGGGGACCCAGTGGATTACATCAATGAGTGTTACTATATAAGCACTTACATGAATGTTTACTCACACTACATCAACCCAACAAGACGTGAGGAACTATGGCCTAAACCAGCGGAAGATGTCCAACCAACCAAACCACTAGCACAAGTCCAAAAAAGGAGAGGAAGAAAAGTAATAGCAAGGAGAAAGGAGCCTGAGGAATTAGAGATTGCGGCTGCGCAAAAAAAATGTCAAAGAAGGGCACCGTATGTATGACATGTCAAACGTGCCATGTTGAAGGTCATAATAAACGTCATCATACTAAGGGTCAAAACAAGGTATATCTTTATTGATTATAAATGTGTATATGTTATTAAAACACTTGTTATATTTTTGTGTGATGTGACTTTGCATTTATATAATATGTAGAGAAAGAAAGGGCTAAGTGAAGGAGTTCAAGTGGATGAGAATTCTACATGTGGCGAGGCACCTCTTGAACAGGTATGTATATGACATTGTTGGAGGGATTGGAATGGTTTGGAACTGAATTCCATAATTATTGTTGGATTTCTACATTAATGTGTGGTTTTACTTTCTTAGTATTAATAATGCGTTTCAAATTTTGACAGCATAACCTTTTTACAACTAATGCTACAAATGTGAGTGCTTCCCAACTCCTTCCTGCAATGCTAAGTATGATGGATTTTTCACAACCTATACTAAGGATTTCTCCAAAATCAAGAATGAAGATTCCAGTTGTTCGACGTCGTGGCAGTGGAAGAGGTGGATTAATTTGAAGAGGTGGATGATGTACGAATGTGGAGACTATGTCTTCTTCGTGAAGACAAAGGATGGGACTATTTTTTGGATATCTAGGTGAAACTTTCATGTTAGATGAAATGAAGTGTATTATGGACCATGTTGTTTGGTAGTTGGTAGTCAAATTTTTTGGTGCCTGTGTAATGGCAACCCATTTTTTGAAATGACAGTCTATTTTTTGTAATAGCTTGTCGCTATTTCCCGTTGCAATTGCAACCAATTTTTTGTAGCGTTTTAAAAGTACATCTTCCTCATGTATTAATCTGTTATTTGTGAAACAAATTAATATGATGATTGATATTCTTGTTAGCATTATTAATGTTGATTATTTTGGAGTTTGAAAATTCTGATTATTGGAGTTCATGTTCTACTCTTGAAGTTAAATTAGAAACATTAGTCTCATCTAAGCTGCATATAATTCAAATTCAGCAAGTCTTGGCAATTCAACTTGAGAATTATCACAATTACAAATGAATAAGAACAAAAATCACATGCTTTTACTTTTATTGAGATAAGATATGCAAAATAAGAACAAATTAAAGAGAGTACTTAATGCGTTGAATCCTCGAAGATCTTGTTAATCGACGAATTACTTTGTGATTTCACCGCTAATTTTTTTTTCTATTTTTGTCGATGACAAGGTATAGCTATAGTTTGCACTCACCATCCAATATATCTTTATTTGATCGATACATCTCCATCTATTTAGAGCATAAAATCGTATTATGTTGTATGATGCTATTACTTCAACCATAGCGTTTGATTCAACAAATAGTTTTCTTTTTTCATTCATAAGCTACAAAACCACAATACAGGGGTCTGACATAAGTTTTACACAAAATGACATGACAACTTTTCCCTTCAATTCCAACCGAAGATGACTATTTCGTTTCTCCTCCAACCGTTATGTTTACTTGTATAAAATGAAACCAAACAACAATACAATGACCACCAAGCATAACCAACATGCAACTGCACAACCGTTGAGTTCCCTTTGCCCATTAAACTCGTCTTGCAACCTCTTCTCACTTTCCATTCAGTCTAACTTCCTCAACAACCCATGTATAACAATTGTTGCCCGGTCAGTCATTTCAGGATCAAGCCAATTAAAGTATTCGCATCCGCATCTATGCTGGAGAACAATGAGATTTTGCATTTAATTTCCTTCATATGAATAAAATTTAACAATTTCATAGAATATACACATTTCCATACAAATCGTGTATTTCCTGCATCTATAAAATCGTCGTCCTGGATTTGTAGCCGTCCATGAGGTGAACACCACTGCTGGAATGCCACAATAATAATACTCGTGTCCTTTGACGAACTCCATGATTTCTGGCCAAGATACAAATATGACAATGTAGCTACAAATAAACAAACAAACTCTTGGCCAAGATATTGGTGCGGTTTCTTGAAAGTACAGAGTACTAATTAAGTAAAGAAGAAAGAAGCGAGAAGCAAAGATAAATTGATTATGAACAAACAAGAGATTATGTAGCTTAAAACATAATATTGCAGTGCTGTCTATTGTTCACCAAAAACCGAAAAGAGAAAACCTGTCTTGCAGTTGAGTACAAGATCAGAAACATAATACTGCAGTGAAGTCTATTGTTCACAAAAAAAAGGAATACTGTACTGACGTTGAGTACAATATAATTAACCAAAAACATCACTAATTTCCCATTGCAACCACTTCGTCTTCAGTGAATACTGCAGTTGAGTACAAGATCAAAATTTTGGTCTAACATTTTTATAGACATGAAAAAAAGCAGTTCAGTACCAATCAAAGAAAATAAATAACATACCAATGCAAAACTTTTGCTAATTTGGAGAACATCAACGTTTCAACGTATACGTACGTATATACATGATACATCAACATTGCTATCAGCATTGCTATTTTTTTCAGTTGCTTTTGCAGCTACCTTGCTCTATAGATTTTACAACAAAATACTAAGGAATAATAGAAGTCTATGAAGTTACGAGGAGTATTATGTAATAGAAAGTTTGTCAAGTTAAGAGGAACGACATATGTTTATCAAGCGACCTCAAGTTATGAGGAATGATAGAAGTTTGTAAGAATGAGTATTTCCACTGTTTTATTACATTAATAAACCTTGGCCCTTTAAAAAGATTAATGTTAGATCATTGCCTTGATATTTTTTTGCCTATATGGTGTACTTGCACAACATATATCTGAGACCCTTACACATTGACGAAACAACGAAACGAATGAGCAATTGAACATGAATAAATCCATTACAACTACTTTCTTCATCTCAATCATGGCCAAGATTCAATCAATCACTGCAGAATCAGTTAAACCATTCAAAAATAATACCAAACCAGGAATCTAAGCATGCTCGAACCAGTTAATCCATCAATCACTGTATATCTACCCAACAAAATTTGCCTATTAAACTCCCTGTTTGATCTATCTTTAGTCCAAAAAAACCAGTGCAATTATTAACATTTACAAGAAGAATAAATCTCTTACATTGAAACCTTGCCACGTGAAGTCGAGGCCGATTGGTTGCGCAAGCACAAAGCTCCGCGAGACAGAGCTTGTAACGACCCGAAAATTTGACTTGTGCCACGTGTCAAGTCAAGGTCGTATGTGGGACCCACTCGTCGAAATACGTATATCCGAATTCAATTTAAAATGATATGCTAACTATGCGAGGAATTCGGTGAGCCGAAACACGAACGGGGACGCGCCTCGAGTCACGTGCCGACAAGGGATATGCCTCGCTATGCATGTAGCACGATTTCGAGATTTTGAAATGAGGTGGGTTGGTGCCTCGAGATACGCGTTGCACGAATCTCGAAGACATTTTTGGATTTGAAATCAGAAAGAAATTAAAAAGAAAATGTATATATATAATATATACATTAAATATATATATATATATATATCTATCATATATATAAAAGCACGATCACCAATTTTTGAGTTATAATCAAATTTACTTTTTTGTCCCGTTTGCACACAATTTTTTCTCCCGCGTTGTCCCTATCCAATACAATTTTTTCTCCTCCGTCTCGTGCTTTTCTTATCTTTTCAACCTCTTCTCTCACGTCTTTCTCTTTCTCCTGCGTCTCGTACTTCCCTGATCTCTTCTTCCTCTTCTCTCACGTCTCTCCCTAACGTTACTCCAACAATAATCCTCCCTTCATCCGATTCTTGCAACACAGAAGATTGATCTTTTCTTCCTCTTCTCTCACGTCTCTCTCTTTCTCTTGCGTCTCATGCTTCCCTGATCTCTTCTTCCTCTTCTCTCACGTCTCTCTCTAACGTTACTCCAGCAATAATCATCCCTTCATCCGATTCTTGCAACACAGAAGATTTATTGCAACACAGAGGATTTATTGATCAATTGGCACTTCATCCGATTCTTGCAATTATTGATCAATTGGCACTTCTTATGATCGATTCGATTCTTGCTCTCCTATGTCTTGCTATCTTCATCGCTCTTATGTCTTGCTATGTACCACAACAGCACCCATAAAGGTAAGTCAATCATCGCCCTATTTTCTTTCTCTGCTTCCAATTCTGCAATTGAATTCTCTCGTAATAGTAATAACAGTTTCGTTGATGCGTTTGGTTTATATTTAGTTAATGTTCGCCAACTACTTGAGACAATGCCAAAAAGAGAATTTTTAAGTATAAGATGTATAACTATTTTTTTTTGTTGGAGCAAGTTGTATTGCAAGATGTGGGTTCGCTTTGTAACAACATACTCAACAATTCTAGGAATGAAATTTCAAAATTGGTAAACAACATACTCAACAATAAGGTCAGCTATGTAAAAGTACTCTAACCATTTTTGTTTCGTTGTGCATACAATTTAAACCTCTTTGACAAATCTGACTTAGCTAAGAACAACCTTCCATATGCAATAAAATTTGCCATTCAATAACCTCACAAAACAAAGTTTTATTAGATCAAATACTATTCTGAAGTTAACATTAGTATTTAGGTACTTGCAGAAGTTCATCAAATATTCAATTTTATATGAAGTGAAGACTCACCTGACATATAACTTCAAGTCAAAATTGTAGTAGCTCTCATAGAGATCATGAGTAGCCATGATTAGCACAAATAAAAGTTTTGCCAATATCTCTTTCCTACTTTTTCTTGGTAACTTGGAAGCAACTTCACTAGAGAGAACATGCATTATGAAACTCCTGCAAATCTAGAAGTACCAAGTAAAATACCTGGAGGATCATCAAGTAGTTATGCTATTGTTGTTGCTCAGCCTCAGGATGGACCACAAGCATTGAAGCTAAGCTACGCTGAAGATATCTCTGTAATGCACAAGTATATGTATTAAATATTACTATATTAATTTTGTTTGCATTTTTCATGAACCAAGAAAATAATATAGGAGCCTCATCTTTCGTGTTTGCTTTTGGTAATGCTCCAATTTCTATTACTATTGTGCTTTGATCTCCAAGTATATTATCACAATCCTCAACTATAACTTGCGCTTTACTAATCTCATATATTCCTCCGGTCAAGTATATGTATTAAATATTACTAACATCTTATGTGCAGCCATTTGAATGCCTTGTGAGTCTTGGAATGGAGGGTGAGAGGTCACAGTCTCATTGAGATCTCTGTGGTCCATAATGAACCCTTTTTAACGTTGAACACCTTTCAAAGACCCTCTCAGATTGTCACTTGTCTCTACCACCCTTAACTTTCTGTTATCTGCCCATGTAGGTTGTCTGTTATCAGTCAAATAAGCTTTTGAAGTTGTTTATAGTGTTTTACTTCATCATAATACTTCATGAATGTTGAGGTTCCCCATGTATACTTCATGAATGTTGAGGTTCCCCCTATATATATATATAATCAGTCAATTTTTTATGTCATCCTACAAAAATTATTTGTTAAAAACTATAAGTTGTTTTAGAAATTTTAGAAGACTTTTGTACCTCTTCTCCCAATTTACCCATAAACATTTAATTGCACTTAAACACTTATTCTCTTTTTGTTGGATAAAATAGAGGATTGTGTAATTAACAATGTAATTAAAGCACGTGCAAGAATGTAATTTGAACCATAATTGATGAATTCCTTAATGTTTGTTTTGGATAAAAACGACTTGTATTAGTGACAGAAGGGATTATTATTGATAACTTTTCAATGAATGTGAGTTTAACATTACCTCTATTATTTTTTTCGTTTGAATTTCTTAAATCTCAACTATAGTCGAAGCTTTTGATTTTTCAGATAGTTTATTTTTTTTTCGGTATGGATATTTTTTATGCTATATTTTTATTGGCACACCTATGATTTTAGCTTTATCGTATCTATAGAAAAAGTATAACTCCACAATTACATTTTGTTTTGACTTGCATCTATTTCATAATTAACTCGATCTCACTAAATCCTCTCGCCTTTGCCACGATTCTCAACTTGACCTTTCCTTTGCTTTGAATAAGTTTAAATATTGTAATTCAGCAGTGAAAGCCCATTGTACTCATAAACATGTTTGTGTTGTAGAGATCATTTAAAACAAAAAAAAGTTACATTCCAAATGTTTTGTGGGTCATTATGAATTCTTGATCCCTTGCAACCATTTGTGATGGTTGTAGGATCGAATCGTTGTTGCGTTAGAATACAAGACAAATCACTAAATAAATTTTTTTTGGGTCAAACAAGGTAAAAACTAATATCAATTTTTTTGAGGCGTCTAATACGCAAATTATGAATAAGAGTCCTGAATTTGATGGGCCAAGATTGTTGTGGCCGTTACTTGGCTTTGGGCCTAAATCCAACTGCTTTAATTTTGTTAAGCATGCTTTTCTAAGTATGATTGGCTTTCTTTCTTTCCTTTTTTTTGGAAAAAATAAATAGATTGCATTCTATGTAAGAGAACAAACTCAAATTTTAGGGATTCCCATTAATGAGGGTGAAGTTTGAGATTAATATTTGTGATTAATAAGTTTGAGATTAATTTTTGTGATATAATTGAGATTAGGAATTGCATTTTCCCCTTTTTTTTGATGAATTTAGTTTGGATTTTTGTGCATTGACTTGGATTTGTTTTTAATCTTGATGTTAGGTTGTTGTTGTTTTGATGTTAGAATCTAAATTTCTTCGGTTCTAATGTTGATTTTGTGCTCGATTCATGGATCTGATGCGTGTTCGCCTTTTTTTTATTAATTTTGTTTGGATTTTTATGCATTGACTTGGATTTGTAGGTAATCTCCATGTTATTAATGTTGGATTTGTGATTAACAAGTTCGAGATTGCTATTTTTGATTAATATTTGTGATTAAAAAGTTTGTGATTAATAGATTTGGTTCACATTTGAAATATATAAATGTTTGAATAATTGGATTAAATGAACCCCCGTGTGATTATTATTTTGGATCCAATTGTGGCCTTAGATGAATTGTAGATAATGAGCATTATGTTATAGTTGTAATCTAAAATAGTTATATGTTTGTGTTTAAAAGACACAAGAACTTCATTGCTTACTTTCCATCTCCTTTTGAATATTAAATTAACATTATTTCTTTTTTTAATTAGTACTCTAATGTTTGTTTCATTGGATTGTAGTTTAACAATCTCATATAAAAACTCATTAAGTATAACCATTTTACCTTGCATTAGCGAGTTACCATGGTTAGAAACTTAAGAGTTATCAACAATAGTGAAGACTTTGTAAGGAAAGCAAAAAATACTAATCGTAGGGAGGTGGATAGTTTGAAACGTAAATTTGTAACGGAGGAAGAAAAAGAAATGAAACGAGCTCGCCAAAGACAACTAAGGAGTGAAATGAAAGAGTTGAATGATCGAGGTATGAATTTGAAACTTCACAAAATATTATATGAAATATCGAGTATGGTAAATGCTATAAACCAAAATGAATAAATTTAATTAATAATTTAGAAATTACGTTACCTTTCTTTTTTATTTTTTATTTATAGGTCCCCGTAATGCAAAACCACGTTATGTCGCTATGGGTTTTGAGCACGTTGCAAGTTCAGCAGATGTGTTACAATTAGTATACTCTTGTCGAAATTGCAGTGCGAAGAAGTTTTTTCATGAATCTAATAGTTTCTGTTGTTCAAACGGTCAAGTAACCCTCGTTCCTAATGTTGTTCCTGAAGAAATGTTCGACCAATTTACTTCGAACAATGAAGAGACACGTGAGTTTTTGATATACATCCGTACTTATAACACCAATTTTGGTTTTACTTCTTTTGGTGTAAAGTGCGAGAGAGAGTATGCCAAAAGTAATATGGGTGTATATTCATTTAGAGTGCAGGGCCAAATTCATCATTTTATAAATAATTTACTTCCTGACAAAGAGCATCCTTCTTATTTGTAATTGTACTTTTTTGATACTGATCATGAAGTGCAAAATCGAATGCATTGTTCTGATAGGATGAAAGAGACAATTTTGGCAAGGTTAATTAGTATTCTTGCGAAAAATCCATATGCAAGTTTTTTCGCACTTTACAAAATAAGGAAAATTTAGAAGATCATGTTGTTCAATTAGTTTCAAGTGTTAGTCTTGATCAGAGAGTATTTAATATGCCCACTACTTCTCAAGTTGCTGCTATTTGGATAGATGATAATACATGTGCTCAACCAACTAAAAGGGATATCCTTGTCTATAGTCACTCCGGAAGTAGCCATAGAATCAATTACTACTACGGTTGTTATGATCCTTTACAATACACTTTATTATTCCCGTATGGAGACGTAGGTTGGCACGATGGAATTCAGAGAAAATTTACCACTGAATCACATGGAAATTACAACACAGAGGCCATTCTTGATCCTCGTTTAGTCAACTCTACTGAAGAGTTACTTGATAATGAAAATGAAGGTAAATGTTTTCATTTCCAACATTCGTTAAATAATTTACTTTTTTATATTTGTTATTTTTATATTGAACTTAAATATTTTGTTCTATTTTCACAGTATATTCTAGACGGAAGAGGAATTGTGTATCTTGCCGCGAGTATTATTGTTATAAACTTCAGATTAGGGATGTAAGGAATTCTATTCTATTACATTCTGGAAGACTTTTGTAGCAATACGTCGTTGACATGTATGTCGAGTTAGAGACATCTAGATTAGATTTTATTCGTCATAGACAAGATGAGATACGTTCAGAGTTGTACCAAGGGATTATGGATTCTATTGATATGGGTGAAAGCATTGGTTCAAATATTGGACGTAGAATTGTTCTTCCAACATCTTTTATAGGTGGGCCAAGAGACATGCGTAAAAGGTACATGGATGCTATGGCATTGGTTCAACGTTTTGGCAAACCTGACATATTCCTCACTGTCACTTGCAATCCTTATTGGCCAGAAATACAACAAGAGCTTTGATTTAATGATGACGCACAAAATAGACCTGATCTTGTTGCTCGTGTTTTTAAATCAAAGTTGGAGTGCTTGAAAAATGAAATAATGAAAAAGCAGGTTTTTGGTCCAGTTGCAGCATATGTTTATGTCGTTGAATTTCAAAAACGAGGTCTTCCCCATGCACATTTTCTTATTGTTTTACAACCAACGGAAAAATTAATTGAACCTGCAACTTTTGATTCGTTCGTATGTGCGGAGCTTCCCGACAATTCAGTTCACCCCCACTTGTATACCACTGTTGTGAAACATATGATGCATGGTCCATGCAGTACTTTGAACCCAAATAATGTGTGCATGGATTCAGATGGTAAATGCAAGAATAACTTTCCAAAGCCCTTTCATGATTGTACTTCGCATGGCAAAGGATCGTATCCAAAATATCGGAGACGTAATGATGGAAATACTGTACGTGTTAGGAAACACAATTTGGACAATCGTTGGGTGGTTCCATACAATCCTTACTTACTTGCTAAATTTGGTTGTCATCTAAATGTTGAGGTTTGTTCTACTATCAAGGCAGTTAAATACATGTACAAGTACATATATAAAGGTCATGATCGCATTGCGATTCGATGCACAGACAATAATGACAATGCTGACATCGATGAGATCAATATATTCCAATCATCACGTTGGGTAGCAGCACCAGAGGCAATGTGGCGCATATATGGTTTTCCTTTGAATGAAATATATCCACCAGTCATCACGCTGCAACTACATTTGGAGGGAAAGCAATTGGTTAAGTTTAATAAGAACGACGTGTTGCAAAACTTGGTTGATAATGGATTGTCATCCCGTTCTATGTTGACGGAATACTTTAACATGAACCAGAATGATAATTTAGCTCGTACCATCTTATATAGGGAATTTCCTGAGTATTTTGTGTGGAATCAACAAGTCAGAAGATGGACACGAAGGCAAAAGCGTCAAGTTATTGGCAGAGTTGTTGCGGCAAATCCAATGGAAGGTGAAAGATATTACCTTCGTTTGCTATTAAATCATATTAAAGGTTGCACATCTTTCCAGGAACTCAAAGTTGTCAATGGTGTTCATGCATCCTCATATAAAGAAGCAGCTATTTTGCACATGTTACTTGATGCCGACAACAGTTTAGATTTGTGCTTGGAAGAAGCATCAGCGTATCAAATGCCGTTTACTTTACGTCGATTGTTTGCTACAATATTGTTACACTGTGATCCTGAGAACCCTCGTCATTTATGGGAGAAATTCTGAAGTGAATTATGTCTAGATTTTGAACGTCTGCAGCTATCCGTAATTGAAACAAACTTAAGAGCTCTGCAGCATATTAACACATTTCTAGAATCAAATGGAAAGAATATTACCGATTTCTCTTTAGTCGATTACCCAATTACTTTTGATGATGCTTATCAATGCAATAGAGAAATAGATGAAGAATTGAGCTTGACTGTTGATATTAATGATTTAGAAGCCACATCGAAGTTGAATCTTGCCCAAAAAAATGCATATGATTCTATCCTTGATAAAGTGTTAAAAAATGTACCAGATTTATTTTTTATAGATGGTCCAGGTGGTATTGGGGAAAACCTTTTTATATAGAGCAATATTGGCAAAGGTTAGATCTGAAGGAATGATTGCATTGGCAACTGCATCATCAGGTGTTGCGGCTTCATTGTTACCTGGAGGTCGAACGACGCATTCGAGGTTCAAATTGCCGATAAATCTTAATGGCATCAGGACATGTAATGTTAGCAAACAATCAATGTTGGCAAAATTATTATTGAAAACACATTTGGTCATTTGGGATGAAGCACCGATGTCAAATAAACAACATATAGAAGCATTGGACTCGATGCTTAGGGATGTAACCGATAAAGACCTTCCATTTGGCGGAAAAGTGATAGTTTTTGGTGGTGACTTTAGACAAGTACTTCCTGTTGTTCCTAAAGGTAATAGACAAGATGTAATGAAGTCGACGCTGGCAACATCATATATTTGGCCTTTGTTGGAAAAAATCAAGTTAGTCGAAAATATGAGAGCAAGACTTGATCCAAAGTTTTCAAAGTTTATACTTCGAGTTGGTAATGGTACAGAAGATGAACTTCCAGGAAATATGATTTCTATACCTTCCAATATCACCTTACCATATGTTGATGAACAAAATTCTTTGGAAAAATTAATTACAACAGTTTACCCAAATTTGAATAAGTATACTGCAGAAATAGATGCAATGTCAAGTCGTGCTATATTAACAACAAAGAATGAATTTGTAGATGAAGTTAATTCTCTACTTATTCAACGATTTCCTGGTGAAGTTGTTAGGTACTATAGCTTTGATGAAATTCTTAATGAAAACACGAGTTTGGTAAATCTCGAATTCTTGAATAGTTTATCCTTGAGTGGTTTTCCTCCACATGATTTGATGTTAAAGAAGGATTGTCCAGTTATTCTCTTGCGCAACATTAATCCATCTGAGGGATTTTGTAATGGAACACGATTAATTTGCCGAAGATTTGAGAAAAACATCATTGATGCGGAGATAGCTACAGGTCATTACAAAGGGAAAATGGTTTTTCTGCCTAGAATACCTTTCATTCCAAATGAAGAAGATAAAATGCCATTCAAATTCAAAATGAGACAATTCCCTATTCGATTGTGTTTTGCAATGACTATTAATAAGGCTCAAGGGAAAACATTAAACTTCGTTGGGGTTTATTTGAGAGAACCAATTTTTTCTCACGATCAACTTTATGTTGCGCTTTTACGTGCTACTACTGCGACTTCCATCAAAGTTCTTATTAAACCTTCTAATTACAATAATCAACCAAACATGACAAAGAACATTGTTTACAAAGAGTTGTTGTCACTCGCGGATGCTTCTATTGCAGAATCACTTTAATTGAAATGTAAGTTTTCCACCATTTTATAATTAATATGTTTTATATGTTTCTTATTCTTTTAATAATTTCCTTTAAAAAACTTAATCTTTTAAATATAACAGGGACAAACTGATAAAGAAGCTGGAGAATTCTTTCATGTTGGTTGTGTTTGTTTTTATTGGTAAATTGCATTTCATTCTCAAGTTCAAAGGAAGGAGATGACAAATGTTGAGATCTTAAATTCGGCGAACAATAAGGTGAACTCCAAACCTCAACTCTGAGTTATTTAATTTCATTCTTGGTCAACAACTCACTAGACTCTCATTGAAGTGTATAAATATGTTTGATGTTTCTCCCAACTCTGTATCTCTCAAAGCTTTATCTATTCTCCATCACAATCAACTTTTCTTACTGTTCTATCTCATTCAAATTGGTCGATCTCCATTACAATTAACTTCATGAGTTTTAGTTCTTTAATTTATAAAAACCATTTAAGGTTTCTGATTCTGGTGCATTTTCTGAAATTAGCAGTTCGCGAAGGAAGTGTGAACCTTTCTTTTCTATGTTTTTTTTTCATTTAAATTTTAGGGTTTTGTTTAGGGTGTGTCTTATTGGGATCCTCAAATTCAATTCAATTTTCTTAATCATAATTTAACATTGATTGATTAAACCAAAACAAGAATGCTTCATATAGGACTGGCCTTCGATAACTAGAGCATGTGGAATAGTTGAAGTTGTATAATGCTTAATTCGAGAATGCTTAATTTTGGATTTTTTTATTTTTATTTACTGTATTAGTTCATTCGTCCAATGTTTATGTATACCGAGGAAAAAACAACAAATTGTAGCTGTGATGGACTCATTTAAAATGAAGAATATGATTGATGCTTAAATATATCTAATAGTGCATAATTACCAATTTTACCTTTAAATTATATATTTCAAATAAAAAAGGTAGAAACTTTATGATTCGGAGACTTTTTTATTGTCTCATAAATAACCTTAGAAAATTTCAAATGCGTGACGTCTCTTGAAGTTTTCCAGGTTATTGAATTCTTAAGAAGTAACTGATTTTGGCATTCCTTGTGTGTTTAGGCTATAACTGGGGACTCAATAGTCCTGAAATTCGAGAAAGAAAGATATGCTCTCGAGGAAAGTCTGAAGTGCGTTGAAGATATTGTTCAACGAGGTATTGGTTGTCAGGTATTGACCTACACACATTTGAACAGTTACCGTAGTAGCATTGGAGTTTTTCTTAATTTCTTTTGTTATGCTTATTACTTGATGAGGTCTGCGCTCGTTTGCACATTTATTTAGAATTTCTTGTGCATCACTATGAAATTGGATTTTTGTTGAACCACGGATCATTCATTTCCTCAACTTATGAATTATGTAGCAGGGTATATGTAAGTCTGCATTTATTTTGACTATTTCTTAGTAGAGTTTGTGAATTTCTTCACTTAAACATATCCTGCCTGGGAAGTGGTTAAAGAAGTGTACTGGAGTAGCTTCTTATGATCTTGAAATTTGAATGCTCGACCTTAGTCGAATTGGAAACTTTCAGAATTTGCCTTTTTCCTTTATGATCCAATACATAATTTATTATCCATTGAGGTTGCTGATTTTCTTTTATGTTTTCTCATCTTTCACATGTTTTAGTAATTGTAAATGAACTTCAGAGAACCATTTTTACTCTTGATCCTTTGGAGAATCAAGTTGGTGATGATGTGATTGCATTACTCCAACAAGATATAAATTCTAACGACGGTGGCGACAACAGTGAGCTTTAAATTTTTCATCAAGCTGCTTCAAGGCTTGGCATAACTTCGTCTAGAGCAGATCTCACCGAAAGAAGATCTCTCAAGAAGCTGGTTGAAAGAGCGCGCATTGACGAAGATAAAATAAAAGAATCCATTGTTGCTTATCTCTTACATCTGATGAGAAAATATTCAAAATTATTTAGATGCGAGTTATGAGATGACAATGATTCACGGGGATATGCTCCTTGTTCTCTTACTGTCTTGAGATTTTTGAGGAAGGAAGCAGACCTGGATCTAACGGCAAGGCCTTTGAACGCCAACTTTCGAAAGAGAGCTCTTTCAATTTTAGGCCTAGCTGTAGGAGATCAGGGCAGATTCCAGTTCCACCAGACAAACTAAAGCGCCCGATATCATTGCAGCTCATGTACGATCCTATCATTATCTCATTTGCCACCAGTACCCTGAAGAGCCTTGTTGAGCAATCAAAATATGATCCTTTTAGCTCTCAATCACAGGTAAAAGTTTCTCTATTTTGCTCTAAATGTAGATTGTGGATATGTTGTTCGGTTTCTTGTCAACCATTCCTTATTTTCACTCCAGACCGACTAAGCCTGTGGCAGACTTTCCTTTTTGATAATTTGTACTGAATGTTTTTGTTTATATTACTGTTTGCTATGATCGAGGTTAACATCATATTTTTATAGGGGGAATGAACTTCAAATTTATTGGATTGCGTAAAAAGTTGGCATAAATGTCACAAGGTGGTTAAATATTTATAACCCACATATTCCTGGCATGTCGTGCCATTGCCAATTTCTGTTAGACTTACATAATGACCAGCTCTGCATATCCGATCAAAAATAAATACATATTCAGAAGTTGGAGTGTGAAATTCAGGAGAAAAGGAGGCAAATGATGGTTTTAGAGCAACGTATTGTTGAAAATAGTAAGGCCTCAGGAGCCAATACATCCTTAGTTGACATGCAGAAGGTATGTTTCTTCTTCACATCCTTCACTTCTGTTTATCTTTTTGTTTTAGAAAACTGATTATTCCAGTGATCTTTTTCATGGATGATAGACAATTATGAGATTGGAAGCTCAGTGTAATGAGAAGGATTTTGAGCTAGAGGTGATCTTTAATCCTTTAACATTGTACGAATCTCAAATGGTTTATTGACAATTGAAAATTAGAAGCTTAAAATCTGAAAAATGCATTGAGTTAAAGTACTAATCTTAATTGCCTTACTATATATTTTTATTGACCTTATGGTTAAATTATCTGACTCGATTGATGCAGATAAAATCAGCAGATAATCGGATTCTAGAGGAACAATTGAAGAATAAGGTTGTGCCTTACTTCCTGGATTATCTCAACTAATAAGATTTATATACGCAATGACTATTCCATATTTTATATTTTAAAGTTCTATAATATTGTATGTCTGGGGTCCTATTTATCTGAGAGATGCTGTTCGCCAATATTTTACTACAAATAGATTAGGTTTCTTCAACATTTTCCTTTTTTTCTTTTGGTTTGCAGCATTCAGAAAACAAAGAGTTGGAGGAAAAAGTATTACTCCTAAAGCATCAATTGACTGCTGCAATGGGTAAAGATCTACGAAATGTTCCGGTCAATGTATTGCTGGAGACTACCTTAATGAGTTAAACATGGGAATACAATCTCAGGTGATTTGATAATTTTCTGTTCTATGTTTGAATATATTTGTGCTTGATGTCCAGTGCAATCAAATCTAATAGTAATTCCTTTTGCATGGGTTTGACTTGTAGTAATGACTTAATATCATGATGAACAATCAACTAGCAAAAGGGAATAAGTAATGCATGTTAGATAAAATTGAACTTCAAGTGTTATGGAAATCTAATTGTGTTAAACATGATCGAGTTCCATGAAGATTTGATATACTGTTGATACCTTTAACATTCGTTTTGATTAAATATGTGTTGCTTCCGTTCTTATCGACGAACCGACTTTGGGGTGTTTCATATTGCTTTATTGCACATTCTAACAGAAATTGAGATTGAGAAGCTAAGGTGAAACACATTAAGCTTGTAGAAGAGAATGATGGGTTGCATTTAGAAAAAGAAGTTAAGCGAGAAGATGCTTCTTATGCTAAGGTATTATTCTGCCATAATTTGCAAAATCTAAAGAATACCAGCTTGTGCCTCTTGTGGTCACTTTTATGATGTGCCTATGAGCCACACTTTAAGTGTTTTACATTATTTCAGATGGATCGCAAAAGGGTTGCCTCATCATTTAAATCAAATGTCAAATAAATGGATCTACATTTAATAAACTGATAGCTAAGTCTCAATTGATATCCACCATCCTTCTTTAACCAAGGGAAGCACTACTGTTCCATTGCGCGTAATGTTGCTTTTCTCTCTTATAGCTTTATAAACTCTTTTATTGTCATATATTCATTTCGGTAATGATCTCTTATGTTTTCACTTCCATTATTTTTGTTTTATCCATGTTGATGATTTATCTTTTTTTATTATTATTATTTTCCCCTTGTTCTGTTTTCGGAAAACATCATGTACTCCAATCTTTCTCCACATGGACCCTTGAAATTGTACAAGTTCATTGCAATGTTGACTGTTGTAATAAAATGCCAAATGAAGATTTCATTCCAAACTGCATTTGATGAACAAAGCAGGATAACCTCACATGAGCATTTGATATTGAGCTACGTGGCTGAAGAAAATATTTGTTTTTAATAGCACATATTTGTTTATTGATTCTCCTGAAGTTGACTGTCTAACAACTCTAAACTATCCTAGGAGAGTTCCCCTGTATTCTACTCTTTGTGCTTCTTCTACAATCATTATTTCTTGCATTTAAGATGGCATTTGACCATAATGTGACCAAACTAAGATTTTCCTTCTTTCCAATGGTTTCCCACTGTAGGCTTTTATGTAAATATATTTGAAGAAGCAACTTTTTCTCTAACTATGAAGCCACGGGTAGGTGTGTACTTGTGATAGAATGTAATTATTCTTGTTCGGTTTTGAAGAAAAGCGGAGTGATATCTAACTTCTTTGAATTCCTGGTGGTTTGTCCGCTTTTAATAATGGTTTTTAGGAACTTCAAGTAGAACCATAATGTTGATCAATTATCTAAATAATCCAATGAAATCCCTGAGTTCTATTCATCCGCCTTTTTTCTTTGAGTTTAGTAATTGCACTACTGGCATGCGTTTCTGCATATTTTGATAAAGTTGGCTTGTCATATCTAATATTTAACATAAAAAACCTTCGCTCTTGAATATGAAAACAATTTCCTGAATTACCTTGGATGCGCTGAGTTTTAAGATGATCATATATATTCAGCATGTTATTTTCTTTTCTTACCTCAAGTTGCTCATGTAGCATTCTCTGCACTTCTATTTGCATCTGCAGTGCTTCATTTATTTGTAGGTTTCTGATATGAAGAATCTCAAATTAGGGTAATTTCATACAAAAAGAACGTTACGTTAAGCATGTCATTGAAAATAATGCTTGCATGTTCTCACTTGTTTGTCCGAGGTCGAGGTTTGTATGATTCATCAATGCACCGCTTACTTCGATATCCTGTCTTCACCTCGGGTGTCACACAACCTATATTTAGAAGTTATTTTCGGTTTCAAGTACATTTTTTGTTAGATTAATGATAATATGAGAAATGTAAATCTTACCACTCTTATTCATTCCAATATTAGCTTGTCCGTGGAGGTTCTTGCTGAGCCTGTACTTCTGTAGAAGAAGAGAATGTGTACTTTTACAACATAACTCCTGAAAAGCTTAGCCGCAATGTTCAGATCTTGCCAAATTAAACATACCTGAAGATGGCTCTTAAGGTGGTATAAGGTGAGTCCTGGAACACCTATGAGCTTCATTATGGTTTTTGGTGTCGCCTCTACGATAATGCAGTTAATATTAGCTAAAATCTTCAACACTATTTTTATTACTACAACATGAATCTGCTTGGCTATTATATGCTATATACTTACTATATGCTCCCCTAATTTGGTTGATTGCTTCTATAAACCTTTCATGTAGCTCGGAGTCCATTTCAATCTAGGCTTAGGATCGGTTGAGAGCACCGATCGCATCCCCTTGTACATGCGGCTTTGAAGGAACAAATGCCTTTCTCAAGGAACCGAGAACCTTGAGAAAGAGAAACTGTTGTTTATCTTAGAGCTTAGTATAAGAGGAAATTTATGAGTCCATTTTAAACTATTGTTTGTGGCATTCATAAAACAAAGAGTTGGAGGAAAAAATATTACTCCTAAAGCAGCAATTGACTGCTGCAATGGGTGAAAGATCTACGAAATGTTCCGGTCAATGTATTGTTGGAGACTACCTTAATGAGTTAAACATGAGAATACAATCTCAGGTGATTTGATAATTTTCTGTTCTATGTTTGAATATATTTGTGCTTGATGTCTAGTAATTGCCTTACTATATATTTTTTATTGACCTTATGGTTAAATTATATGACTCGATTGATGCAGATAAAATCAGCAGATAAAAGCAGGCCGCTTTAGTGAAGATGAGGTCGTTGATCAAGTTCTTTACTTTTTTTTTTCATTTTCTTTCATGATCTTTACATTTATTTTTATGTAGCTCTGCTGTTTTTTTATTACAGGCCTATTTCTTTTTCCAACAACTCATATCAGGAGTTAGCTATTGTCATACAATGGTGTGCAAGAAATTTCTCTGCTTTCATTAACTATCTTTATTTATAGCAACTTACCTTGGATATTACATTGTCTTATTTTAGTGGTATTCTTCATGAAGCAAGTATGTCACCGTGATCTAAAGTTGGACAAGACGTTGTTGGATGGAAGTCCTGCTCCACGTTTGAAGATATGTGATTTTGGTTACTCAAAGGTGATGCTCAAGTTTCCATCTCATTTGTCCTCAGTGTGATAGTTTTTAGGTGCTACTTTTAATACCCTAGCAGAAAATAGGTATTGCTCAAATTGACCGCCAAGCAAAAAGTAGATGAAAAGTGTTCAATAATTTGGAGAACCAGGAGAACATGTACAGTAGTTCAACAGAGATGTAATTTACAACTTTATAAATCAATGGTTTGGTTTGATGTGAAGTAAGTGAGCCCCCATTTTAAATTCACAAGCATTGGTTCCTTATTGATGAGTTTGTGAATGAGGAAATAGTGCGATTGTACATACCTTATATTTCAAATAATAGTCTCAATTTTGTTTACTGCGATGGTTCTTCATTTTGTAATTCATGTAGGGTTTTTTTTCCTTCTCTCTATTCATGATAAATTATCACTTAATCTGATATTTATATCTTGTTGCGTGGACCTTTAAGATTCTCTTATGAGGTAGATCGCGATAGCTTCTTCTGCTCCTATAATCATGGCATTGCTAGGAAAGCTTCAATAATGTTCTCTACACTCACTAGACTTCGAGTTTTGAATGGCTTCGCATTTGAATTGAAAACAAATTGAACAACACACTCATAAGGAACTCTCGAATCAAACTTCTCCCAATTCAACTATAACTGTAACAACCCTTGCATCGAATTACTTGACTTTGAGTTTTGAATGGCTTCGCATCCAAATTGAAAACAAATCGAACAACACACTCATAAGGAACTCTCGAATCAAACTTCTCCCAATTCAACTATTACTGTAACAACCCTTGCATCGAATTCTTCAATCTTAACATAATATCTGACTTAAAAACAACACATATATCAATTTTTAGTTTATTAGTAAATTGCCTTAAACAATATCTTAAACCCATACTATTAAATCCCAGTCACAAAACACAACCAATTAAAACCGCACAATTATCCTCGCTCGCAATTAAACCCACACTCTATTAAATCCCAGTCACACAATCGCTAGTTGTTCTCTCTATCTACCGGTTTAGATGTTGTCTCTATCAACTGGTTTAAAGTGTGAAACTGTTGACAGAGAGAGACGAAGAAGCATTTAAATCGCAGAAACAACATCACAGACGGTTATAGCGAGAGAGAGACGAAATCGCATTGACAGAGAAGAATCGATTCTTCGCATCTCTCGATGTGTGTTAATCCGTGATTCTCTACGTTTGTATGTATGTCTGGATTGTTGCAAATCGTGGTTGAATGCCGTAGCATCAGAATTGGATAACAACTACAATACACTCATTCGGAGATTATAACTCTGTGTTCTCCCAATTCGACTCGTATCACTCTTCGACAACAATTCCAACTACTCTAATATCTCTATAAATATGAGATCACTTTTTTATTTTATCTCTATCAAGGCACTCTCAATTCTAAATTACAATCACGTTCTCCTATTGCTTTCTCTCATCAAAATTATTCGATATCCATTGCAGGTAATGTAAGAGATTCAATTATATGTTCTGATTCAGTTGTATTGTTTAATTTCTTAAACTTGTTTATGCTTTCTGATTCTTACATAATATGTTATCATAAATTTCCTTTTATTGTTACTTTAATTGGTATAATTATTTTAATGTTGCGTTACTTCATTAGGTGATTTTGGTACTGTTAGTCGCAAATTGGTTTGATTCTTTTAGACCTCCCCATTAGGCCAATCGATTAAAAGTTTGTGTTAGTGTATAATGTATATAATTATATAATTTCAGTCTCAATTTTTAATATGTTTTACCTTGAAAAATAATTGTATTAGTGATCGATATCCATATTTGTTAATTGACCTTTCCAATCACTTAGCTTATTCATATACACATTCTACAATTTATATCAGCCAAGTGTTTGATGAAGTTTCTCAATGAGTTTAATGAGATAGTTGGTTTCTTTAGAAGGTCTCTTAATTATGACTGTACAAGTGCTTGCTTGATGATTAAGTAAATTTCTTAAAGTTTTTTAAAGTTTATGATTCTTACATGATTTGCTTCCATAAATCCCCTTTTACTTCCATAAATCTCATTTTGTTGTTAACAATTAGAGTGTATACTAATTTGTTTTCTATTACTAATAACATCTCCTTAATTCTACCTAACATTTTTTTCCTTTCACTTTTTTTGATAAATCCTTTTACTTAGTTAATAAAGATTCTTGATAATGTCAACATCAATGACTCCAATAAGAGATATCTGCACAACAGAACATACACTTGAGGTAAGAGCGAAAATAACAAGGAAGTGGTATTCGACGAATCAAAAAACAGATGCGCTCATATCAATGGATATCATTTTGCTCGATGAGCATGTGAGTTCAATTTTACATTCTTTTAAATTTGATTATTTATTGTAAACTATGTCTTGCAGTAACAATCATATAACATAATTGTTTTGTAGGACAACCATATACATGCAACCATACTCATCTATTTAGCTTCTGATTTTGAGTACCTCACTGAAGGCAAGGTCTACAACATTTCTAACTTCAAAGTGGAAAGAAACAAATTGCATAAGGTTGTAAGTCACGACTACGTGATACACTTAACAAGTGATACCTCTATACAAGAAAACATGAGCAGCGTGCAAATTCGAAACCACAAATTTGAAATAGTTCAATTTGAAGAATTGTCAAAACGGCAAGACAGTTTCATTCAATCATCAGGCAAGAAAAATACATAATTTCCAATTATTTATATAACTTTCGATATTACTAATTATTTTGTTATTTACAGATGTACTAGGACGTCTTGTTCGAATAGGCGAACTTGTAGATCAAGAAGTTAAAGGAAAACAAAAAATGGTCAAAAAACTTGTTTTACGTATTCAAATGAACAGGTATATATTATTTAGTTGAAGTTAATTTTTATCAAAATAAAATGATTCATTGTGTTTTGCAATTTAATCATACGTTTCATCTAAAGAAACAAGCAAGTGAACGCAACTTTTTGGGGCCAAAAAGCGATTGAAACAAGCAGTGAGTTTAGCAATTGCAAATCATCAGACTCAATGGTAATTATAATTACCTCAATTAATGTGAAGACTTATAGAGGTAATTGATGCAAGTATATTTATTAAAATACATGTACAAGGTTGCTTCATTTCTACATACGTTGTAACATTAATGTTGAATTTATTTATACTTTTCAATCCACATAAATATTTAACTTTTATCAACAGGTGAGCCAACACTTTCATCAACAAGTGCAACAAAGATTTACACAAGTCCAGATATTGAAGAAATCGCATCATTCATGAAAGGGTATAAAATTCTCTTTAAACATATGCGTTCTTTCATATGTAATGCGTAAATTACATTCCATGACATATTATTTTCCCTTTTTTTTTTCAATTGCAGAGAACAATTGAGTAAAGAAGTTCAGTTGATTCGAGAAGAAAATGAAAATTTTAATATGAAGGCAGAAACTATGACTATAGAAGAAGTGAAGCGCCAAAGATCGAAAGCTACGGTAAGACATTATTATATACAACAACAACAACAACATAGCCTCAGTCCCAAATTAACTGGGGTCGGCTACATGGATCAAACTTTTCCATTGTGCTCGATTAAGTGCAATGGTAAGACATTATTATATACAAAATAATATTATATAACTTCTTCACGATATAAAACTAATTGTTAATTTTTTTACACAGGAATTATACGTTGTTTGCAAAGTGAAAATCATGTCAATAAATTCAAATGGTTCTTGGCATTACAATACTTGCTATTCACATTACGTCAAGTTAGAAAAATCGGGAACACAATATTATTGCGAAAGGTGCAAAGAATTTGTTACAACGCCATATCGGAGGTAAGTTAAAATTATATAATACAAATGAATGTTACTTTTTATAAATTACGTATATAATTTTAACATTCATCTTTGAGTCTTATTAGCCATACCTTTAAACTATTTATTATTAATTTTCTATTATTCTTTGTTGTTGTACTGTATATACATATATCTTGTCAAAAATCTAATTCATGACAATTGGATTTGTTTTTAGATTCAAAGTTCACGTGCGCGTCAAAGACAATACAGGGTCCACAACTTTTGTTCTATTCGATAGCATAGTGAAAATATTATTGGTAAAGACAATGGCGAAAGAATCTTGAATGAGGCATCTTCGGTACATCTTTTTCTAATTTAAAATACAAAACTAATTGAATGCAAATACAATATTTTATATAATCTATGTCCTCTTCATTTTATGGTCCTTTTGTTCTAACTTATTTTTTGCTTATATTGTTAGACAAACGAAAAGATTGTCCCAATAGAACTCTGCGCGATTGTAGGAAGAAGTTTTACTTTTAAACTAAAACTCACTAATTACAATTTAGCCAGTGGAAATGAAAATTTCACCGTTTCGAGTATATGTCATGAAGAATATGGAGATAATTTTCATCATGATGAGGTATTTATTTTATTTTGCAATAACTTACCATATCACATTATATAATTTAATTTTACATATTGTCTTATTTTTGAAAATAATAGGGGAAGTTGTCAAATGATATTTCAACACATAAAGACAAAGTCGACAACAACAAAGAAGTCAACATGAAGAGAAAAATTATTGATAATGAATTTGGAATAAATAAACGTCCAAGAAAATATTGTTATGTTGAGTAAGTTATTTAAAGTTATATATTATTATTTAGTTACTTATGTATTTATAAATAAACTAATATAATGTGTTTCTTATGCAGTGATGATGAAGATGAAGTATAGTCAACATCATCTTCGACATGCTACAAAATACAAAAGATTTTTTATATTTAATTTTTAGCAGTAGACATTTTATATTTTCAATATCATATTTTCAATTTATTTAGCATTGTATATTAAATTTAATATTTAATATTTATATTACATAGTTTGTTCAAACTCATAAATATTATTTTAATTTTTATTATACATTCAGTTGGTTATAGACAACTAATTGAAGGTAACTAACTCTAACCTTGGTGTGGCAAAAAAATTATCTGGACTTATAGGCCCATTTTTGTTCAGCCTTGATTAAATAGGGTTTGAGTTAAGTTTTGGATAGGACACTCTTGGTCTGGACTCTGGACTCTTACTATTATTTAAACACATATTATAATTTGGTATGAATTATTAGACTATGGATACCCACTATATATAGCTATACACTACTGGAACACATATGATATCTTTGTTTTTTAGATGACTCAAATTTCTCATTAGAATAATTTTTATTTGTACATCACTTTTTAAACTATAATGAGTACTGAATGGGATTATAATACGTATGGCAAGTTCATATTTATTATAATTTATATTATCGAAAAAGTTAAATGTAAAAATAGTTTTTTAGTAATCCCGATTTCATTCACTCGAGCCCTCAACGATTCGTTACCAATTCACGATTTTGACAAGTATCTATCCCACTCACTACACTCACTTTCTCCTCTTGTACTTAATTTTCACTTTCTATACCTAACCCCAAATTAAATCATAAACTCATCTTATTTATATAAATTACATTAAACAATATTGATGAGTTAAAAAAGGTGCTTGTATTTCTAATTTTTAAATTTTAATTACAATTTTAAATTTTATTAATAAATTTTTAGAAATTAATTCCCGCGAGCGAAGCGAGCGGGTCAATCGTGCGTAGCACGTCCTGAAACTAGTATATATATATAAAGAAAAAAAGAAAAACAGGGGGATAAGATCAAAAGAGATCGTGAGGAAGAAAAAAAAAGAGATGGCGGAGAAAGAGATCGGTCAAGCGGAGAGAAGAAGCCGCGGGCGGGCGGCCAAGAAGACCGACCAGAAGATGGCGGACCGACGGCGGCACCGGCCAGCGGTGGAGTGGGCCAGCAGCGCGGCCACTAGTGACGCGATGACGCGGTGACGTGATGGCAACGGCGGATAGGGAGGCGGCGTGGGCGGGACGGCTTTGCGGCAGCGCCTCCGGCGACGAACGACGAGCTCGATCACGGCGGCTGGCATGTGCGCGGCGGTGACACGGCAAGCAAAGACGGACGGCCACCGGGGATGGGCGTGGCTCGCGGGAGGAGCGGTTTCAGGCTGCGGCTGCGCAAGCGCGGAGGCGGACGGGCGCAAAGGCGCCGCAGCGGCATTTGAGCGGCGCGATCGCGCGTGATGGCGCGTTATCGACCGGTCGGATGCGCGATTTCGACGAAATCGCGACGACGCGGTGGAGGTGAGATTTATTTCACCAAATTTCAGTTTTATGTGAATAACTTGAAATGAAATAGGCTTAAACTGTCTAAATGGACACCAGGGACTTATGAGTCGGGTGTTGCGCGAATCGAGACGCGAGCGGCGTTTTGAAGTTCGCAATTTCTCGAGGTAAGTAAACCAGCTAGGGACCTATACAGTATTTCATGTTTATCCATTGACTGTTGTTATTTACTGTTTTGTTATAACTTATTGTTGTTCACTGCAAAAATATGCCCATATGTGTAGTTCGCTGGGGTTAACTCGCTTGTACGCACATATGGGGGAAACATAGAAGATGTATATGTCTTTCAGAGTAATTGGGGAGGCATATACATCTACATTGGAAGTGAAAGTACTATGCCCATATGTGTAGTTCGCTAGGGTTAACTCGCTCGAACGCACATTTGGGGGAAACGTAGAAGATGTATATGTCTTTCAGAGTAATTGGGGAGACATATACATCTACATTGGAAGTGAAAGTACTATGCCCATATGTGTAGTTCGTTGGGGTTAACTCGCTCGCACACACATATGGGGGAAACATATAAGATGTATATGTCTTTCAGAGTAATTGGGGAGGCATATACATCTATATAGGGAGTGAAAGTACTATGCCCATATGTGTAGTTCGCTGGGGTTAACTTGCTCGCACGCACATATGGGGGAAACATAGAAGATGAATATGTCTTTCAGAGTAATTGGGGAGACATATACATCTACATAGGGAGTGAAAGTACTATGCCCATATGTGTAGTTCGCTGGGGTTAACTCGCTCGCACGCACATATGGGGGAAACATAGAAGATGTATATGTCTTTCAGAGTAATTGGGGAGGCATATACATCTACATTGGGAGTGAAAGTACTATGCCCATATGTGTAGTTCGTTGGGGTTAACTCGCTCGCACGCACATATGGGGGGGGGACATAGAAGATGTATATGAGATGTCCTGTGTGGTGCTCATATACATCTACCTTGGAGGTACCGAGGCATTACTCATCGATGGATTGTTTACAGTCTTTTATATTCATGCATTTCTTGATTCCTTTCATTCTATTTGCATGAATTCGACTGCTTTGGATATCGTGAACTGTTGTTTTGGATATTGTGAAATGTTGTGTATATGTCTTACTAGATTTGCTTACCTGGGCTCGTCATTTTATTTTGACTGAGTGCAGAGCGACAGACAAGTAGCAGAGGAAATGCTTCATGGCTAGGTGAAAATTTTGTATAATTGTATTTACTCTCATCTGATGATATTTACTGGGTTCCGCAATTAGGTTGCCTAACTCCCTGATCTTTTTGTTGAGTTATTGAATGTATTAGTTGCTTCCGCTATTTTTGAATGTATTAGTTGCTTTCGCTATTTTTTTAAAAAATCTTGTAAAATATTAATAACTCAACTGTAAAATGTGAATTTACGTATAATGATAGATTGGAAGGCTGACTAGGCTCTCGTTGACCTTGCGAGACTGACTCGGGGGTCCACGTGGGCTTAGGCCGGGCGGGGCCCAATGCGTGGAAAATTGGGGCCATCACAGAGCTACCGCGATAGAGAGAGAGAGCGAGGAAGAGGACGAGCCAGTGGGGGGGGGGGGGGGAGAGCACGACCGAGACCTTGCCCCGTGCTGTCGAGGCCGATTGGTTGCGCAAGGATCGAAGCTATGCGAGAGAGAGGTACCGCGACAGAGAGAGAGCAAGGAAAAAGACGAACCAGTGGGGGGGAAGGAAGAGCACGACCGAGGCCTTGCCCGTGAAGTCGATGCCGATCGGTTGCGCGAGAGAGAGATACCGACGAAGAAGACGATCCAGGGGCTGGAGAGCTCGAGCCCTAGTGAGTGTAATAAGTGTGGGGTGAACTAAGAGGGGTCGGGTGGGTGTGTATGTAGCGTGCCATGTCATCACTAAAAGACTTAAGTGACCTCCCACGAAATCCCACGTGGCGCCACGTCAGTATCGCCGGCGTGTTTTTAACCGGAGAGTGGTCGGAGTTATTTTGTTGAAACGTTTTGTAAAGTTGAGTGATATATTTTGGACAAATGTAAGTTTAGTGACCAAAGTGTTACAAACTGTAATCTTTAGTGACCATCTGTGAAATTAACTCGTACTTATATAGAGGGTGTACATTACACACCCTTGATGTAACTAACTGTAACAAACTAACATAAGCCTATGATATAATACATAATAGCGTACATAATATATGATACAATACAATACACTGCAATATATATAACTCTACACCCCCCTCAAGATGGAAGTCTATGCCAGTCACATAGACCCACATAGACCCATCTTGGATAATAACTCTGAAAACAATAGAGCGGGCAAAGATTTAGTAAACAAATCAGCTAGTTGTAAGCGAGTAGGAATATACTTGGGAAGAACAAAACCAAGCTTGAACTAATGGCGAACTAGATGACAATCAATCTCCAAATGTTTTGTACGCTCATGGAAAACAGGATTGGCAGAAAGATGAATTGCATCTTTATTATCACACCATAGAGGTATGGGAAGAGAGATTGGAACACACAAGTCCTTAATGATGTAAGAGAGCCACAACAGTTCACAAACTGTGGAATACATACATCTACATTCAGCTTCAGCAGAGGACTTCGAAACAGTAGCCTGTTTTTTTGGTTTTCTAAGAGATCAATGAAAAACCTAAGAATACACAACAACCAGTGAGAGATTTTCATGAGAAAGGACACGCAGCTCAATCAGAATCATAATAGGCAAGGAGATTAATATCAGAGTGAACAGGGAAGAACAAGCCTTGAGAAGGAGTACCCTTAAGGTATATGAGAATGTGAATAGCACCAGACCAGTGTTGTTCAGTGGGAGCTTGAACAAACTGATTTAATTGTTGTGTGGCATAGGTAATGAACGTCAGGACGAGAGAAGCCCAAGTAAAGAAGACGACCAATCAATCTTCTATATTGATCGGCTTCAAGCAACAATGGAGAATCTGCATCATCAAATTTGCAGGAACGAGGAAGAGGAGTGGCAGCTGGTTTGGCAAAAGTAAGACCATCATCATGAAGTAAATCAATGACATATTTACGTTGATGAACATAAAGCCCTGAAGAAGCTCTAACCAACTCTAAGCCCAAAAAATAACGAGCTTGGCCTAGATCTTTGATGGTGAACAACTTGTGAAGAAATGCCTTCACCTGGGTAAGCATCTCAAGAGAAGTGCCAGTGAGAAGGACATCATCAACATAAACTAGTAACACCAGAAAATGGCCATCAATGTTATATGTAAACATACAAGGATCATGAGCAGATTGGATAAAACTAAAAGATTGAAGTTGAGAAGTAAATTCATGATTCCATTGTCTAGAAGCCTACTTAAGACCATATAAGGATCGTTGTAGTTTGCGGACTTGATTAGGAGAAGCAAGAGTATAACCATCAGGGGGTTTCATGTAAACATCTTCATCAAGATAGCCATGTAAAAAAACATTATTAATATCCAACTGATGCAAAACCCAGTTGCAAGTAGCAGCCAAAGCTAAGACAATACCGACTGTTACATTCTTGGCTACAGGAGAGAATGAATTTGTATAATCAACTCCTTCAATTTGATTGAATCCCTTTGCAACCAGACGTGCTTTGCGTCTATCCAGTGTACCATCTAGATTGAGTTTCACCTTGTAAACCCACTTGGAACCTATGGCCTTTTTGTTAGGGGGAAGGTATGTGAGAATCCAAGTACCATTCTCCTCCAATGCTTGTAACTCCTTATTCATAGCTGAAACCCGAACAGGGTCATGTTGAGCTTGATCATAACAAGTAGGTTCTTTAATAGTCGAAACAGCAGCTAGGAAGTACTTGTAATCAACAGTAATATGAGGAGAATGGAAGAAAGGAAATATTAGAGGAGCACCAGTAGAAAGAACAGGTTCAGTAGTAAGGCAGATATTTGTTTGAACATTATTCAAAACAAAATCACTCATCCAAAGAGGCTTGTGAAGAGCAATAATACTTTTACGTGGAGCGAGAGGCAAAGAAGGAGCAACGACTGCATCTGGAGTCATTATAGGATCAACAACAATTGGAGGACAATTCTCAGGAAGCTCAACAACAACATTAGGCATGGAAGGATCAGGCATTGCAACATCAGTAGGTACTGCATCAATATGAATAGTCTCAGCAGGGGACTTTATGGAACTTGGTACAGTAGCAGAACCAGGTACATCTCCTAAAGAATCAGACATTTCACTAAAAGGCATACGCGAAGGACAAGAAGATCTTGGAGAAATAGTATGCAAAGGAAACTGATTTTCCAAGAAAATCACATATCTGGAAACAAAACAAGCATGAGTTGCTAAATTGTACATCTTGTAAGCCTTTTGTCCAGGGGAATAACCAAGAAAAATGGATTTGTATCTAATTTAGCTTTACTTAGAGAGACATTAGTAGCAAAGCATAGACAACCAAAAATCTTCAATGAGAGATAATTTGGAAGGTGCCCAAATAAGAGGTGATAAGGAGATTCCTACTTCAGAAACTAAGAAGGTAATCGATTAATAAGATAGGTAGCAGTAAGAACAACATCACCCCAAAAGTTTGTGGATAAACCAGATTGAAAAACAAGAGCTCTTGTGACTTGTATCAACTAACGATGTTTACGTTCAACTACTCCATTCTGCTGAGGAGTGTAAGGTGTAGATCTTTGATGTATAATCCCCAAACCAGAAAACAAGGCTTGAGAATCTTGATTGCGAAATTCAGTACCATTATCAGTTCTAATGGTTTTGACATATGCTTTAAATTGATTGTGAACAAATGAGAGAAAATGCTTGATGACATTTCCAATGAATGACTTATACTTCATCAAAAAAGTCCATGTAAACCGACTATAATCATCCACAATGGTCAAGAAAAAATGAGCTCCCTGAAGAGAAGGTTGCTTATATAGTCCCCAAACATCCATATGCAACAATTGAAAAGGAAAAGTGGATTGAATAGAACTCGAAGGGAAAGCAAGTCTACATTGTTTAGACATGTGACAAACATCACAAGGTACATCACGATTTTCAGTTGAAAATTTTTTGAGTAACAAATTAAGATGTTTTATTGCAGCAACAAAAGGGTGGCCCAAACGATGATGCCATGAAAAAATAGCATTAGCATTATTAAAACAGGCTAGTGATAATACTGAAAGAGAAACAAATGAGTTAATAACATCTTTATTGAAAGATCTGGAATCTAGGATGTAAAGACCTCCAATCATTCGTCCCACAGCTAGAACTTGAGAATGCTCAATGTTCTGTATAGCACAAAAGGATGGATAAAACTCAACTGTCAGCTTATTAGAAGAAATGAGCTTACTAACTGATAAAAGATTGTATTTGAAGGAGTTTATGTGCAGACAAGAAGAAAGAACTATGTCTGAACTGAGATGTACATCTCCTGTACAAGTAACTTGTTTAGTATGACCATCTGGTAAACAAACCGAAATAGGTTTAGCCAAGGCGGCGATATTATCAGGCAAATCATAATTGATGCACATGATTAGTTGCCCCACTATCTACAATCCAAGCATCTGTACCAAAAGAGGTATTAAGATTATAAGTCTGTTTTAGTGAACTACCTGTAAACTAAGGAACAACACAGTTCATATGAGCATAAACACCTTCAGCTGAAACATATTTCCCTTTCATGAAACTTTCAATGCCTTGTTGTATCATAGCTACAATATTGGTCTGTAAATCTTCAAATTGAAAAGCTCCTGCATCTGGTATATCCAAAGGTGATTCCATCATGTTCACAAAAGATTTAGAACCAGTAGTAACCTGTTTCTTTTCAAGTCATTTCTTGTACCAATCTTGAACTCCATGAAGTTTGAAACAAGTTTCTTTGGTGTGCCTTTTGGCCTTACAATGATCACAAAATAGATCATCTTAGTTAACAAACTTCTTGTGATTCCCTTTACCAATAAATTTATTTCCACCAGATGAACCAGAAGTAATTTTGTTAAACAACATAGCTGTATCCAAGATAGGTTAATAACTAACATGAACCTCCTTTTGTTTCTCAACTCTAAGAATCATGGAATATGCCTTGTTTATATTGTGTAAAAGATCCATTACTAGGATTTGATTACGAATATGATCATACATGTCACCTAAGCCCATCAGAAATTGCATCAGTTTATCATTAGACTCAAGAGCAACTATCTTTGCTACTGCTCCACATTTACAAGAAGGTAAAGGAATCAAACAACTCAGTTCATCCCATTGTTTCTTAAGCTTTGTGTAATATTGAGAGACAGAGATCTCCTTGACTGATGGAGGAAATATCTCGTTTGATTTGATATAGAAGAGGTCCATTGCATTCTCCATATATATCTTTCAATTCATTCCACAAATCAAGAGACGAAGTAGTGTAAAGGAAAGCTTCAACAATTTCTTTAGAAATGAAATTCAAGATCTAAGAAGTTACCATATAGTCCACTTTAATCCATCGATCAAGAGTGGAATCAGTTGATTGAGGCTTCAAACATCGGCCATCAATGAAACATAGCTTTGTTTTTGCTCCCAATGCAATCAACATCGCTCTACTCTAAAAAAGATAGTTTGAACCATTGAGAGGATTCGAAACCCAAGATCATACCAGGATGATTAGAACTCTGAAGGAAATATGGACTCTCTCCGCCATATTCTCCTGAATCAGCACCTTTTCCAGCTCCATTTCGAATTGAAAAACTCGAAGAACCATGAATGGTAGCCATGATTACTCACATATCAAAACAAGAAATGATTGCTAGAGATTACAATCAGTTCCTGAATCAGTAATTGCAAACAATCTAAAAAAATAGATCGAACATAAATGAAAAATTGCTCTGATACCATGAACAAACAGAGAGATCAAGAGCATACAGAGTGATCAAACCAAACTGTATTCATCATCATCACACATCAAACTTACACTGTACAATGTACTTATATAGAGGGTGTACATTACACACCCTTGATGTAACTAACTGTAACAAACTAACATAAGCCTATGATACAATACACAACAACGTACATAATATATGATACATTACAATACACCGCAATATATATATATAACTTTACATATGGTTTGTGAGTCTCAGATTAGGTTTTAATGCAATGTGTTGATTACATTAGTTTCATTACGTTGAGGTTTTTGATCAATTGATGTGCCAATGCACGTCGATTTCGACCGATTTAGCTGATTTGTTGTCTTTAATTTGGTGTCTTTATGTTGGTTAGATCTGGATTAGGTTTTAATGCAATGTGGTTACTTAACTTCATCTTGACGTTTTGAAGTTTGGTTTCATTTTGATAAGAAAATGCACATTAAGCTTCTGCTGTTACTTATTTGTTATTCTTCCTAATTAGAAATCTGAATTTGATACCAAGAAAATCCATGTTGTGTGAACTTTCCTTCATTGATGTGTTGCATATACGTACATGAACTTTCCACTTTTGATGAGTGTCCTTGTTTGGTTTGATTCACTGAAGTCTAATGAAGTAGCTAATTAACTTGTTAGAAGTCAATTTTTATGCTCTAATTTCTATCACAATGATGTCGTGACTTAGAAATGACAATGATATATTAAACATATATATTACTTTTTTTGTAGGCCTATACAATTAGCAGTGCACTTCTTGTGATAGAAGTCTTCAAGAACCTTACATACATTGCTCTCTAGGGTGCAAGGTAATCAATTAATATATAAGTCTAACATCAAATTTGTTTCAATTATATACATGCACAATTGCTAATTCTGTGTGCTTTTCATTTGTTTCAAATTAGTAGTATATGCAAATTCTAATCCTGATGAAACCTTTTCATAAGTTTTAAAAATATAGTATTGAGTTATTGTTTAGAAATGATCCCTAAAAATGACATTGAAAATGGTATCATAAGTCGAGAGTCTAGAGACCCTGCCTTTAAAATTGTTGTAGCTTTTGTTTGTAGTATATATATATATATATATATATGTATATATATACTGTATGGAGTGGTACTGGTGCCATAATCTAGCTATAGGTATCTATTGGTTGTTATTAGATAGGGCTTACATGGGGGACCTAAATTAAATGAGGAATAATTATTGTATATAGATATATATATGTAGCATTGTCATATATCTTATGGTTACTAGCTGCAAAAGCTAAGAGTTGTGCATGTGATATGGTTATTGTATATAGATATATTTGTAGCACAATGTATTGGTTTATGTTGTGAAAGCTGATCCAAAGTACTTATCATAGTTAGTTATACATGTATTTATATATATCCAACGTTGTTGTTTTTTTTTTTCAAAGAAATTTCCATCCAACATTGGATAGATGTGATTAGTTTTTTTTTTCTCAAAAACTGGTTCCACATGATTTAATTTGCTTAGATTTCCTCAAGTTCAATCTATCTGATCATTGATCATATTTGCCAAATGAATGTACTTCTTGATCTGGTTTTTACTATTAATGTTGTATAAATGACTTCATAGCTTATGCCAACTAATGAATGTCCACTATTGGCTGTACTTATCATAGTTAGTTATACATGTATATATATATAGTCATTTGAACAACTAATTCACTTGTTATAAGTAGGAACACATATATATATAGAATATTACTTTCAAGAACATGTGGAATATGCATACATAGTTGGTAATACTGCTTGGCATGCGTGCACGCGGCTACCTAAACCCACTATATTTTGACTTTGTTTAGTGATGTGTTCCCATAAGTACAACCGACTTTCATTTTATTTGCTTTCCTTTTCATGCTATTACATCTTCAAAGTTGATTTGCATGTAAATGGTCTTTTCTAGTTTTCTTTGTCCCTTTGATTTTTATTCTTTGCTAATGGTTCAATTTTTTGTTCTATTATGATGGCTTGAAATGTAGGTTTTGTATAAATAATGGATAAGAGTTGGATGTTCGAAACAAATAGACTTAGCAAGAAGTACATCGATGGGGTCAATTCGTTTTTAGAATTCGCATGATCTAATGTTGGTGGAGACATGATCTGTTGTCCTCGTTGTGATTGTTTAAATACCCGAGTATTAAAACTTGAAGATGTCGATATACATTTATTTTCCTATTGGATATCACAATCATACACCAATTGGATTAATCATGGTGAGGCTGTTAGGGTTGAGCAGCGTTATAGTACAGTTGAAGAGTTACATGAGGCTACAATTACAATTAATGATGATGACGACGACGACGATGATGATGATAATGATAATGAATGATTTGATATATTTGAGTTGTTGGAAGATGTACATAGTGGATCGTTTGTTGGGGCAAATATAGATACTGAACATGCAGCATGTATTAGGAATGCAAATGATCATTTAGATGAAAATGCATCCGACTTCTATGAATTGCTAAAAAAAGGCACGACGTAGGTTGTATCGTGGTTGCGAGAAGTTTTCAATTTTATTGTTCATTGTAAAGTTATAGCATATGAAGTTTATGAATCATTAGATAGACAAGTCGTTTAATATACTCCTTCAGTTATTTGTTAAAGTGTTGCCTAAAGGTGCTAATGTTCCTTCTTCATATTATGAAGCTAAAAAGATGTTGCGCGGGGTAAGGTTAGGCTACAAGTCCATACATGCATGCGTAAATGATTGCATATTATTTTGGAAAGATCATGAAAATATGAACTCTTGTCCAAAATGCGGTGAGAGTAGATGGAAAGAAAAAAAATTAAAAAAAGTAAAATGATCCCAAATAAGGTTCTTCGTCACTTTCCACTGACTCCTATATATCTCTAGACATGTGTCTGAAGGAGTGATGAGACATCCTGCAGATTCTAGGCTATGGCAAGAGTTTGATACATTGCATCAATGGTTTGCTAGTGACCCTCGTAATGTAAGGTTGGGACTTGCCTCCAATGGCTTCAATTCATTTAACAATATGAGTTCCACTTATGAGGATTGTGTAAGTGCAATGAGGTTGTACATGAGAATGTGATCGCAATTTCATGCCGTGGAAGACTATCCGATGGCATTCGAAGCTCCTAACCAGAATAACTTTGCTTCATGGAGGCAGAATGAACTTGAGAGAATGGCGCTGGAACAAATAAAATCGAAGTAATAGTAGCGACGAGCAAGTGGTGATGATGATCGTAGGTGGAACGCGATTGTTACATTAGGTGATAGATTTTTTGAAATGCTTTTGTGCCTTTTTGCAACTCTAAGTATAATTCGATTTCATTTTTTTAGTTATTTGTGTAACATTTCAATTTTAATAATTCATTTGAATTCATTTGAATTCTAAGTTCAAACTCAACTATAATTATTCTTTATGAATTCAATTGTTGTTACTGCAATTTTTTTGTTGCAAGAAAGAACTCTAGCAACAAATATTTTTGTTGCCGAAAGCAGTTTCAGCATCAAACTTTTTTATTGCTGAAAACAGTTTCAGAACGAAAGTGATTTGTTGTTGAGAAATTCTTTAGTAACAAATACCCCATTCGTTGCTGAGAGCTTTTAGGCACGGACTACAGCAACAAACTCAGCAACAAAATAATTTTGTTGCTAAGGATTTTCAGCAACAAATTTAGAGGCTTTAGCAACAAAAGTTTTCGTTGCTAAAACCATTTTTTTGTTGTTAAGTTTTCAGGTTCGAAAGACTTCGCCTTCATTTCCCTGGAATGATAGCGTTGAGCACCTTGACTATATGATCCACTTGTTTAGCTTCCAAACATTGGGAATCTTCAAATATTTTCAGACACTACTCTCTGAACCCACTCTAAAAGTTATTTCTCTGCTAACAACATCTATTAGAGTTCGAGCAGTCGCCAAGAATGGTATTTCAAGTATCGAAGGAACGTTATCTCGTCTGTTAACATCCAATACTACAAAGTAAGAAGGAAACATAAACCGCTCAACCATGACGAGTAAATCTTCAACTATAACCCTCAATTTAGATAAAGAACCATATGCAAAGTGCATAATAAACTCGACTGGCCATTATCTCTTCTCTTAACATCCAATACTACAAAGTCATAAGGAAACATAAACCACTTAAACGTGACAAGTAAATCTTCAACAATAACCGTCAGTTTAAATAAAGAACCATATGCTAAGTGCATAATAAACTCAAGTGGCCTCAATTCAGGAATTTTCAACTTTTCAAACATAGTTAGAGGCATCAAGTTTATGCCTGCCCACAAATCAGATATTGCATTGCAACCCATTACCCAATCATGCAAGGTATGCCAAAGCTTTTTGGATCATCCAATTTCTTTGACAACTTCACCTAAAATGTCAAACTGCATATATCTAAAAAGTGTATTGTTTTAGACTCAATAATATTTTTTCCCTTCTCAATTTCGAACTTGTTAGACACAACCACATTTGCACTTTCTTTGCTAGATTACACGAACAGTACATGACATTGATCGTTTACATTTGCAATCACATTCTCCCTAGGGTTCTAAAACGCTTGCCGAAAATGTACTACATCAATGCAAGTAATAGTGGTGTCAGATTGTGGAATCTACAAGGATGGTGTAATGTTAGTTTATAATCTAAATGGAAAATAAAGTTAGGAATCTTGAATGTGAGTTTTGCAATGTAAATTGAAACAATTAATCTAGTCTATCTAATGCAAGTAGTGTAAATTAAGTTTTTACAATGGAGAGAGATTTCTAGTAATAAGTTAATAATTAGAAAGTGTTTTATAGTATATTTTAGAGTGATTTTAGATTTAAAAGACTATACTACACAGAGTTTTCTCTTGTCTTTGTGATTTCAAAATACATTAAGGTTATGCGAAGAAATGAAAGAAAAAGGAAGAAAAATAAAGAATTCAAGTCAAATGGAGAAATTGCACAACGAATTATTGGCGAATCAAAGAATGAACTAGGATTCACTGCCAATGAATCAACAACGAATCAAGAAAAATACAAGAATCACTACTCAAATCAGTGAAACATGGAGATAGTTTCCATCGATTTAGATAGCGAATCTAGATCTACCAAAATATAAAAATCAGTTAGGAATCACTGGAGTCGGTTTCACATTTTTTAGATTAAAACAAGGAACTTCAGTTTGATCGGGATATATATTACTTAGAATACTATATATATGAACCTTAGGCTTCGAAATTAAGAACTTTTTGATAGTTCTAGCCCTTTTACATTAGTTTAGGTCATGCTTTATTCCTTTTGGAGACACATTGAAGATTCAAGTATTCAAATAAGAGGTATTTATCAATGTCTTTTATTTATTTCATTGTGATGTTTATTATGAATATAAGTGTGACGGCCCCTATTTTCCACAAATTGGGCCTCGCCCGACCTAAGCCCACGTGGACCCTCGAGCCAGTCTCGCAAGGTCAACGCAAACTTAGTCAGCCTTCCAATCCCTCATTATACGTAAATTCACAAATGCTAAGTTGAGTTATTAGTAGTTTACAAGTTTTACAATTTAGCGGAAGCAATTTCTGCAAATCAAATAACTCAACAATAATGTAAAAAGTTGGGCAACCTAATTGTGGAACCCAGTAAATGTTAATCAGAGGAGAGTAATATAAGGTATACAAAAATCTCACCTAACTACGGAGCCTTCCCCTTATTGGACCGCAGATCTGCACTCAGTCATACCCAAAAATGACGAGCCTAGGTAAGTAAAGCCAGTAGGACATATACTACATTTCAAAATAACCAAAGTAGTCGAATTCATGCAATTTGAAAGAAATAAACAGGTAACGCATGAATATAAAAGACTGTAAATAATCAATCGATGAGTGAGGCCAAATAACAAGGAGTCCCGACCAAAGGTCGTTGAGTCGCGGTACAAGCCCAGCAGACTCGGGTTTAGGACGAGACCCCAGCCTCCCAGCCCTAACCCTTGCGACTATGAGACATTCACAGACCTGGATCTAGGACGAGACCCCTGCCTCCCAGCCCTAGCCCGTACGACTATGAACCATCCATGGATCCGGATAAGAGCCCCCAGCGTACACTCAATTGAGAGATATCGACGGATGACCATGAAAGACCTCGAGTTTAGGACGAGACCCCAGCCTCCCAGCCCTAACCCTTTCATATTGCAGATAAACAGTAACCATGACTCACTTGTCAATGGACCACTCAGCCAACAACAATTTCAAAGATAGCTATCATAAAGCAATAATCAACAATAGTGAAAGGAAACTATCACAAAGCAGTGAACAATAGCCAATGGACCACTCCACCCAATAGCACTTTCAAAGATACTATCCAAGCAATGAATAACAATATCAAAGCAATGATCCACAATATCAAAGCAATGAAATTACTGTACAGTTCCTCACTGGTTTACTTACCTCAAGAAATTGTGAACCTCAAAACGTCTCGCTCGCGTCTCGATTTGCACACCCGACACCCGAATCATAAGTCCCTGGTGTCCATTTAGACATTTTTAGGGCTAATATACTAAAATTATTCAAATCACACTGAAATTAGGTAAAATACACCTCACCTCCATCGTGTCGTCGACATTCGTCATTTCGCACCCCTCGTCGAGGAGCGATCGATCCAACAACGCCATCGCGTCGTTCACCGCGCCGACGTCGAAACCGCGCCACCGCTGCTGTTGGCACTCGCTGCCTCGCTGGCGCAGATGCTCGCCAGCGCCGCTGTTCTCCTCGTCGCCGCTGCATCTCCTCACGTCGCAGCCGAGCCGCTGCCACAGTAAGCATGCCGCGACTGTTGTCTTTCCCCTGTCCGCGCAGCTGCTAGGACGCCACTAGCGGCGTCGCTGCAACCACCGCGCTCACCGTCTCCGCAACGCGCCAGCTCCTTATGTGGGGACCGCGTCGTCGCCGGCGTCGGTGCACTGCTGGTCAGTCGGTTCAGTGCAGGTCCAATATCACTGGTCGCGCTCACGGCCTGCGTTGTCGCTGCCGCGGCTACTCGTCGCTGCACCGAGAGCCTTCGTCGACGCCGGTCGTCCCTTTCCGAGCTCCTCGCCGGCGTCCCTCTCTCCCTCTTCTCCGATCTCCTTCTTCCTCTCTTTCTCCCCTGGTTTTTTCTCCTTTCTGGCTCGTTTTCTTTCATCATTTCATTTTTTTTTAATTGTGTGGATCAAGCCACCTTATCCACATATTTATATATATATATATATATATATATTATTTTTTTGATTTCTTCCTCATTAAGTAAACTTGTGTCCCCGAGACCCGTGCGGCGCGAAACTCGAGGCTATTATTTTTACTGCTTTCCTTATAAATTGAGCAGCGCGCATCTGAAGGCACCAACCCGCGTCATTTCACAAATCTCGATACTTACGCTACGCGCATCACGAGGCATATCCAATGTAAACATTAAAACCACATAGAGCCACTATTTAGGTCCCACGTTGGCACGCGACTCGAGGCGCGTCTCCGTTAGTGTTTCGGCTGCCCGAATTCTTCATGTATACGTTTCTCAACAATTAACATCTCCACTCGAGATTCAGACATACGCATTTTGACGAGTGGATCCCACAAACGACCCTGTCCTGACACGTGGCATAAGTCAAATTTTTGGGTCGTTACAGTCTTCCCAACGAATTAGAATTTCGTCCTCAAAATTGAAGCAAGTCTCAAAGGACAATGGTATTTTATGAATGAAGACCCAAGGCCATACCCTCCCAAGGTCATACTCGCCCAAGGCCATACCCCCATCTTACTCTGTAGGGCTGGGCTCCTCCGCGATAAGCTGGGCTCCTCCGTGATGAGTTGGGCTCCTCCGAGACCTCCAAGCAAAAGACACACCATCTGCTCCTCCCATCAATATATGCCAGGGCAACATCCTCGCAACATATATTGGAATACAAATGAATATAAATGAACATTTTAATTTCATGATCAACCGTCACTAACATACTCCGCAAGAATGTAAATCAGTCTCTTCGACTGTCCGCTAGTCTCTCTGATCGAGTGAGTCTCAACCCAACTCGTCGTACCCTCTATCAGGTTACGGTGGATAGTAGTCGGACCTGACATGGCAATAACATGAATATGTTTCTGGCTCTGCTGTAACTGGTTGTCCATACGCCTATACAAATATGTTGAAATCCCGATCCAAATGGACCATGTCCATGTCCTTGTCCTTGTGTATGACTAGATCGTTGTCCCTGTCGGTGCATTCGACTGGATCTCTGACTCTGTCTCCGGCCACTGCCTCTACCATCAACCCTCTGATGGTACTTATGCTAAAGATCTAACGGTGCTGGCTGCTGTAATGTACTAGCGTAACTCTGCGCTGAACCATCTAACACTAGCGCCATATACGCCGCATATGGTGGAAACGCAATATGATCTAAGGTTGATCTCTTTGCCACGACCGTCTACCCTCATTTTTCCTCTGATCATCTCCGGACTCTCGCACTTAATGTCATGATGCCGAGAATGCGACTGGTACTCCGATGCGTATGCTCCCACACTCTCACTAGCCATTGACAACCCATTCTAGTATATCAAGAGAAAATCCAATACCAGGAAGCATCATACATTCATTAATTTTATCGCAAACATATAACATGACTAAAGGGGCTATGACATTCAAGAAAACTACAAACTCATAAGGTAGGTGACCACGACATTCAAGAACTAATCTTTGCACAGCTGCTCTATCAACAGAACTTTTCAAGATGACCTCCATCGCTCTTTGAGCATGAGATTTTAATAGGGATAGAGGAACATGCCGCTCTGAGCTTCGTACCACTGTGAAACTTCTCCGGTTGATGTCTCCGAAACTCGCGAGACTGCCTCGCCTTAGCCGTCACTCGTGTGCTCCCATCATTGGGTGTGTTCGGTGTATCGTCCGCTGGTGTACTAAGAGTAGATACTTTCTCAGCCTTGACCTATTCTCCCGCGGGTCTGGTCGGCGCTGTAGGAGTCATAACATCAGCTTGTATTTTCGGCGCACTTCCACCTTGAGTACCCGGTGCTGATGTTGCAGATGTAGAAATCGATGTTGTGCTTTCAAAAGTGGGAGAATCCCCTAAAGCTGTTGGCCATGTGAAGTGACTAGCTGGGACATCACATTTTAATCTCTTGAACGTCACCCGGACCGGTATCACTGATCTCGGCCCTATCGGCTATCGCAATATAACCCGTCACACTGAAAAGCCATACCAATCCAATCATACTTTCCATCCCAGCATCTCGCAAATCATGCTCCAGTATGTCAATTAAGTTCACTTTCCCACAACATAATATTCTTTCTTGGTGTCCTTCCAAATTTTATAGAAACTGAGCCTTATCTATCTTCAAGTTTTTTTTATAGTAACCTGTTCATTCGATTCGTAAGTGTTTGTCCTTTCCTATCATGATTTGTCAAGTGAGTTATTCTTTGCTTAGCAACTTTAAACGCACTTGTTTACTTACGCATCTGAACGATTCGCGGACTCTACCTCAACTCGTAACACTTAATTCATTTATAAGTCCCTAAAGGTGGTGGTCGACTTCACCAACCCTAAGACGATAAATGCATAGTGTCGCCAGAGCGGAGTTACTTGGGCTTCTGATCCAACACTACTACTCCAAAGCTTTCGTCAAAGCTAAGGAGTCCGTACATGATCTAATCATTAGCTCTCAAGTCATCTCAACACTCTGCTCCCTAAGAGTCTGCTCATCTCACAAATCTTCGTTCCTTTTATTTATTTATTTATTTTCTGATTTCCTATTAAATCAATACAATTCAACTCTTAACATTTGAGCTCCAATTCAATATCATTTAGAGACTCAAACTTCCATTTCAAGTCTCTACAGTATAGGAAATCCTCAATTTCAGTAATCACTAAACAACTTGAAATGAATTTAATGAATTCTTTTGAGTCCTAATTGACATTTTAAGTTTCAATTGGAAACCATACCCTTTGTAACACCAAAGTTTCGAATCGAAAACCTTAAAAGTCCTAATTATCGCATTTTACTCAAAATAAATTGTTTCATTTTCCATTGGCTTCACCAAACCAACAATGCTATGTATCTCAATTTATCAATTTCTCTGAATCAGATAAATTTATCGTCAATCTTTTTTCAATTTTACTCATCGCATCTCACGCGACACACAAGAGTGAATATTGTATATCTATCGATACACATCAAATAGCTCATATATCCTCAACTCTCCTCACTTCCCAACAAAGACTTAAGTCAGGATCACAGAGTTCCACTCTAAGTTCAAGGTTCCTAACTTCCGCTGGTTTATGTCTTAATGGCTTGTGATTTAAATCAAGAGTCGAGTATTTAAAACTTCGGCTCTGATACCAACTGTGACGTTGGTATCACAATGTCTTAAGCCATGAGATTATCACAACTAGGCTTTGATGCCAATTGTGACGACCCCTATTTTCCACAAATTGGGCCTCGCCCGACCAAAGCCCACGTGGACCCTCGAGCCAGTCTCGCAAGGTCAACGCAAACTTAGTCAGCCTTCCAATCCCTCATTATACGTAAATTCACAAATGCTAAGTTGAGTTATTAGTAGTTTACAAGTTTTACAATTTAGCGGAAGCAATTTCTATAAATCAAATAACTCAACAATAATGTAAAAAGTTGGGCAACCTAATTGTGGAACCCAGTAAATGTTAATCAGAGGAGAGTAATACAAGGTATACAAAAATCTCACCTAACTACGGAGCCTTCCCCTTATTGGACCGCAGATCTGCACTCAGTCATACCCAAAAATGACGAGCCTAGGTAAGTAAAGCCAGTAGGACAAATACAACATTTCAAAATAACCAAAACAGTTGAACTCATGCAATTTGAAAGAAATGAACAAGTAACGCATGAATATAAAAGACTGTAAATAATCAATCGATGAGTGAGGCCAAATAACAAGGAGTCCCGACCAAAGGTCGTTGAGTCGCTGTACAAGCCCAGCAGACTCGGGTTTAGGACGAGACCCCAGCCTCCCAGCCCTAACCCTTGTGACTATGAGACATTCACAGACCCGGATCTAGGACGAGACCCCTGCCTCCCAGCCCTAGCCCGTACGACTATGAACCATCCATGGATCCGGATAAGAGCCCCAAACGTACACTCAATTGGGAGATATCGACGGACGACCATGAAAGACCTCGGGTTTAGGACGAGACCCCTGCCTCCCAGCCCTAACCCTCTCATATCGCAGATAAACAGTAACCATGACTCACTTGTCAATGGACCACTCAACCAACAACAATTTCAAAGATAGCTATCACAAAGTAGTAATCAACAATAGTGAAAGGAAGCTATCACAAAGCAGTGAACAATAGCCAATGGACCACTCCACCCAATAGCACTTTCAAAGATACTATCCAAACAATGAATAATAATATCAAAGCAATGATCAACAATATCAAAGCAATGAAATTACTGTACAGTTCCTCACTGGTTTACTTACCTCTAGAAATCGCGAACCTCAAAACGTCTTGCTTGCATATCGATTTACGCACCTGACACCCGACTTCTAAGTCCTTGGTGTCCATTTAGACATTTTTAGGGCTAATATACTAAAATCATTCAAATCACACTGAAATTAGGCGAAGTACACCTCACCTCCATCGCGTCGTCGACATTCGTCGATTCGCACCCCTCGTCGAGGAGCAATCGGTCCAACAACGCCATCGCGTTGTTCACCGCGCCGACGTCGAAACCGCGCCACCGCCACTGCCGGCACTCGCTGCCTCACAGGCGCAGATGCTCGCCGGCGCCGCTGTTCTCCTCGCCGCCGCTGTATGTCCTCACCTCGCAGCCGAGCCGCTGCCACCTCAAGCATGCCGCGGTTGTTGTCGTTCCCCTATCCGCGCAGCTGCAGGGACGCCACTGGCGGCGTCGCTGCAACCACCGCGCTCACCGTCTTCGCATCGCGCCAGCTTCTTATGTGGGGACCGCGCCGTCGCCGGCATCGGTGCACTACTGGTCCATCGGTGCACTGCAGGTCCGATCTCGCCACTAGCCATGCTCACGGCCTACGTTGTCGCTGCCCCGGCTACTCGTCGCTGCATCGGGAGCCTTCATCGAAGTCGGTCGTCCCTCCGCGAGCTCCTTGCCCGCTTCCTTCTCTCCCTCTTCTCCGATCTCCTTCTTCCTCTCTTTCTCTCCTTTTTTTTTTCTCCTCTCTGGCTCATTTTCTTTCATCATTTCATTTTTTTTAAATATGTGGATCGAACCACCTTATCTACATATATATATATATATATATATATATATATTATTTTTTAATTTCTTCCTCATTAAGTAAACTTGTGTCCCCGAGATTCGTGCGGCGCGAAACTCGAGGCTATTATTTTTACTGCTTTCCTTATAAATTGAGCAGCGCGCATCTCGAGGCACCAACCCGCCTCATTTCATAAAATCTCGATACTCGCGCTACTTGCATAATGAGGCGTATCTAATGTAAACATTAAAACCACATAGAGCCACTATCTCGGTCCCACGTTAGCACGTGGCTCGAGACGCGTCTCCGTTCGTGTTTCGGCTGCCCGAATTCTCCGCGTATACGTTTCTCAACAATTAACATCTCCACTCGAGACTCGGACATACGCATTTCGATGAGTGGATCCCATAAATGACTCTGACCTGACACGTGGCACAAGTCAAATCTTCGGGTCGTTACAATGAGTTAGTAGTTTATTAGTCTAAATAAATTTCGAACATAAACTCAATCCGTTTGTAATGTAGTCATAATAAAGAAGGACTTATACTTAATCCTTTAAACTTAATCATATACGATAATTCACGGTTTTAATATATTTTTTTTTGCGTATTACAATCATAAAACTTTGTCTTGAGTGCATAGTGGCCAATATATATTTCAATATATATGTTCTATATCTAATATAATGTAGTAACTAGGATTAATTTAATAGCTCTATTACCGTTATATATCCTAGGTGAATTGTGTTCTAAGCTTGATATTGATACAACTTTTCGATAATGTTGGCTTAGTAGTAAGAAGTTTTCACAAAGTTTAATGTTGTTTTATTTCTATTAATTATCTTTGAGATTTCGAAAGATTAATGTAATAAAATTAGGATATGACTTTTCCATTAACATAAGGACAACCGATAGCTTGATAAAGGCTATCGACTTACTTATAATTTAGGTTTAAAGATCTAAGAATAATTTATAATACGATGAAAGTGTGATTATGACTATATTTAAGTGATATGTTTGGATTCAAAAAGGATTAATGTTTCAATGTTTAGGATATTTTTTTAGATTTTTAATTTATATTGAATTGACTTGATTTTGATATTAATGAATTTGAATTGTGTTAGTTAATTTAGTTAAATTAGTTTAATTGATTTTCATAGTTTAATTATATTATTTTGTTTCCTATTTTAATTAAGTTTATTAAATTAAAGGAAAATAATAAAACCATTGGAATTTTTTTCTTAAGCAGTTCGCAAAATCCTTGTAGAGACGATCCCACTTATCACTACTACAAATAATAAGGATATACGAGAAAGCTTATTGTACACGCTCGACATATTTCAATTTTTGGTGCCATTGCTAGGGATTTGAAAAATAATTTTTTAGGAATCTTACTTGTTGTATGCCGTACAATATGGTAGAAGGGCGAGCAAGAACTTACTTTTAGGCAAGCCAATAAAGATATCACAGTTTACAAACCTATGAGTATTACTTTTTCTACGGAGTTTCTCAATTTTGAAATAAAATTCGGATTTATCAATTCTTTACCTCACTTTCAAAGTGTAGATAATGTAGATCCTCAATAATTTATTAGGAAATAGACACATAAAGTAAGTGTGATGAAACCCAAGGATATAGAGCTAGAATATGTTAAACTAAAAAATTCCATAGCCATATGGTCCGAAATGTTAGAAGCCTTTTTAGATCAATACATTCCCGCATGCAAAATTAGTTTAGATAGAAAAAAAATTATTAATGCAAAATGGAAACTAATTAAAGAGACTTTTGGTGAGTTTTGGAATAGAAACTAAAGATTATTTTCATTATGTCTACAACATGGATATATAGAAAAAGCTTAATTAGAATATTTTTATGAAGTACTAAATCATTTAGAACAAAGATTCCTAGACATGGTATGTGGAGGATCTTTATTCGACATAACACCAACATTAGTAAAAGACGCTATTAATAAAATGACTAAATAGTCTAAGCAATATGGTGAGAAAAATAGATTCATAAAAAGAAATCTTGTGAAATCAGTAAAAGAAAAATTAAGAACCAGACGATAAATTTGATGAGCTAAAAAACATATAGATATCTAAGAAATAAAATATTACCTCATAATAGGGTCCAGTTCAATATAAAACATAGTTAAAACAAATGAAAACATGGAATCAAACATAAAAATTGAAGTTGAATTCACAAAATTGATCTCGATTTCTAGCCTCCACCACTCATTCTCTAAAGCAAAAGTTGTTTTTAATCATAAATTTAAATTTTATTTATACCCTGAAGTCAATTTAGTTCAAGAATTACACGAAGCCTCTAAAAACCTATTTTTTGCACTTTTCCAGCAAGTGGCGCCCCTGTCTGGGCTGGGGCACTAAGATGGGGCGCCTAGTCGAGGTGCTTCAGCAGGTGGCGCTTGGAAAGGGCACTCAAGTGCCCAGGCGGGGTGCTACAGATGAGCTTGTTGTTTTTGAACTTTGATTCTGCATGTATACTCCCACTTGCAGCGCGATTTTGAGCCTCTAAGAGTCCTAATTTGAAGAAGCTTGTGAGCCATATTGTTGTCGCTCTTTGAGTGTGCTTTTAAATGAAAGAAAGCCAAAGTCATTTAGATTTGAAACAATAGAGATATGGCCAAAACATTGAATCTTGTTCTAAATGGACTTTGCCGAAACTTAGTCAATTCGAGATCGTTCATACCCAAACCTTGTATTATTATCCCAAAACCTTCAAAGATCTTCAAATCACATCGCGCCATGTAAAATATCATCATTTCATTATTCACCTCCAACCTTGTTTTTCTCTGCGTCGTGATCCGTGCTAACATGCTTTTCAAGGCAAACCTCCTCAGATCTTCAACATGTGCTCAAAATGCTCCCACTTCATTTTATTCACCTAAAAATCAACAAAATATATCAGATTAGCACAAAATTCACTTATTAATAGCACAAAATATTAACAAACCACTACTTATAAGAGTAATAAAATAAGCACCACATCAAATGCCCCCAAACTTGAGACGTTGTACATCCTGAGCAAAGAGGCATTAAAACAAAAATATGCAATTTATTCGATCCTACTAAACTAACTATTTCTACTTTATTAAAACTGGTAATCCACTCAAGCACACTTGGTAAATGCAAGCAATGCTTGCAATTCTTCTCAAAATCTCAACCTTAATGGCATTTTTCAGTCTCATATCTGAACCAAGTTTTGACTCAACCCCAAACCTTTCAATGGTCTTAGTGCTTAGCCTTTCAACCTAACAACAAAAACCCGCTTTCAATCACCTAAGTGCAAGTCCGTAATTCCAGCTTTTACTACTAGAAGAGTCTCCAGAAAAATTTGAAACCTCAATGAGTTTTCATTTAAATCATCAGCTTCCAAGAGATTTTATATACAAGTTTTTTGGTTCGCTCTCTATTATGTAATACCCCGTATAAAAATTAACCTAGTGATTAAAGAGAACAATTTTTAAAGAAGATAAGAATAACCAAATATACATCCATCACTCGTACTTTTTTATTTATTTTCTCACCACCTATCCTACATATTGAAGTTTGTGATTTTTGCTCTAATCTTGTAGCATAAGGTCTACACACTTTAAGGTAGTTTCTTTAGCTATCTCACAATCTTGTTATGTGACTAAATACATCCACATTTATTATGTGCATACCTTATTTGCATTTTTGAGGTGTTTAATGCATTTGGGGCATTTATGAATTTCGATTCACTCACTAGAATCAAATAAGGTTCCGATTCACGTCTTCGAAGAATCATATTCATGTATGTGTGTTTCATGAATGGTTATTATAATGTGGATATACATTGTTATGATGTGGTTTAATGCTTACCTTGGATTTGTCTGTATTGCTGAAGACTATTGAGCAAGGCTCACCCTTTTTAGGACTTTGATATAGGTGCTCGAAGAAGATGGTACATGCATGTATATCTCTTTTTGTTTTCTCGGTATGGTTGAACTATGAATACTAGTTTATCATCATGTCTTTAAGCAACTAATGATCATATATGTAGTATTTTGTATATATGAAGACTATGAGTATTGTTTCACTTGTAATTCATAGGTATATGATATGAGATTTTCTAGTAAGCTATTGAAGAAGATTGCATGTTCTATAGTGATATAGGCCATCCTTAATACTATATCTATATGATATTGAGAATGACTTAAATATTGCAAATTAATATTTATATATGCATGTTATGGATGTTAGTAAATGTCTCTTATAATTAATACTAAACAATTTACTTCAATAAAATAGGAATTATAAGTTTTAATTATAATATGCCCATTGACACGTGTCGAGTGCGTATAATAATTTTCATTTCTACTATTAATTCTTGTAGTAGTGATTAGTGGGATTGACGTCACATGATTTAGTGATCTCTTAGAGTTTTTTAAGGTTTTTATTAATTAACTATTATAAATTACTTAAATAAAAGCAAACAATTAAGCGAAATTAAATTAAAGTAAAGTAAATGAAAACAAAGCAACTAATCAACTAAAGCAATTAAACAATGGAATTTAATCAAATTAAAACAAACATAAATCAAGGACATAAAACATCACCAATTATATTACTAAGACATAGTTCTAATCATCAATACCAAGGATTATATTAAGACTCTTTATAAGTAATTCCAGAGTGGATTTTGACTCAAGTTTTCTAGGAGTGAGTTTTACTTGAAAGCACAATTTTCAATTGTTTTTACAACTCTCTTATGTTTCTGTTTGATTGGTTTTCACTAAGCACTTTCCTAGTCACGTTGTAAGCCTAGCAGAGAGAGCGTAAGTCTAGCCGTAAGTCGTTGACCAAGTGATTGAAAACCACCTTACCTAAACATGAGTGAATTCGTAAAAAAGTGAAATGTGTTCTTTCAACCAAAAACTCTCCTATAAGATTTGAGTCAACATCCTCTTCTGAATCTCAAATCACTTGTCCTCAAACTTTAACAAAATCCGTAACATTCATGAAACTTCTTATTCTCAAATAGAACAATCCCTTCAAAATTAGGATATGCAAATCATTGACCAAAAACAAATCTACACTAAAGGTTCCTTTTCCAAACAACAAGATTTTATTTCCAAATTAGAAGAAGATACTAAATCAATTGATGATGACGGACAAGAAATCCTCCTCATACCTCTTGAAAAAACTAGTCGTTATAAAGAAACCCATAAATATTTGCATATTGTCCTTATTCAAGTAGCCATCAAGCCATTGGCAACATTAGGTCTCGATACCTCTGTTCTAGTTTCTGTAAGAGATAAACGTCATCTTGAATTTAATGACTCACTATTGGGCATGATCGAAGGAAGCCTAGCTGATGGACCAATTTTCTTTAACTATTTTTCAAATTTTACTTTAAGCCTCCATGATCAATTCGTACATGAAGCCGCTACGTTAGGCATTTATACTCAAGGATTCAACATGAAAGGCGTATGCTCAAATGTCTCCGTTGTTTATAAAATTTATTATAAATTAATGCATGTAATAGTACCACCCGTTGCTTATACCAATCTCCAGAAAGGCACGTTAACGTTATTTCTTACAAATATTCAAAATAAATCTATCACACGAAAACAATTAAATTGGAAAGATATTGATAGTCCTAAGACTTGGATAATTCATGACAAGAATAACGAAGAAAGAGTCAAGAATAATACTTCTGATGAAGTTCCAAATATCACGACCTACGATGATGGCAAAGTAGAAATAACTTTCTCCTCTCAAAAGTCTTTGTTCCTCTAGTACTAATCCGGAACCTCCTAGAAAGTCTATATGTCATTTACCTCAGCAGATTGCATCCACATCCAACATTCCTTCACGAGTTCCTTATCCAGTTCATACATCTAAAGATTCAGTAAGTATTAACGATTCTTCTGAATATCAAATCCATATGATTAACAATTTAGAAAACGACTTTGAAATTGATTATGATCATTTAAAAAAGCAATTCTTGAATCATCCTTTAACACTAATTTTTTGCAAGATTTGTTTTAAAGCTCAACAAGCCATTCTTTGTGAACGGTATTTCACTCATATACTACAATCTAAAACAAAATATCCTCTTTTTTGACTATTTAGCTTCTTCTTGCCCAAAAATTATTACCAAAGTAAATACTATCTAGGAAGGATCTAATGGTGAGAAATATGACCAGTCTTATCCTCTGTTAGCTCATCTTAAAATAAAAGAGCATATTAAGGCGATTCCTTTTAAAACAGATTTTGACGATGAAACTCCTATTACAAAAAAGATTTAAACCACTTAATTGAACAAAACAATTTTACGAATATTTACTTGTCAACCCTAGCCAATCATTGATCTTCAAAACATGGAGCATCAACAAATACCTCAGCCCCTTATGTGCCTACCGAACATGAAATCCTTCTCATCACCTTTGGCAACTTTACCAATTTTACCACCAACCTTTAAACCAAAAACTAATTTTTTTAATAAATTTTTGCAATGACTTACCGAAAAAATTGACGCTATTGACCTACATGCGACAACTACGTATCGACCTCCTCTGAAGCAAGAAAAGGATAGAGCTCCCATAATTGCTACATTAGATAATGATACTTTATCAAAAAACCCTCCCATACCGAGGATGATCATTCTGACAATGAAAATGGGATATCTCTTTTTCACTCAGATACATCGTCAACCTCAAGTCTTGCTATTCAGCATATTCGTCAGTGACGACGCTCTGACAAACCTCATATTCATAAAGTAAAACAATATTATACGCGGCCAACTCCGGCCGATTTAATTCTTAAAGAACCTAGCCCTAAAAGAGACAAATTTGATGGTAATGCCATTTATGAATGGAATATCGATGGTCTATCTGAATACAAGTTATTTGAACTCCTTCAACATATGCAAATCTATTCTAAAGCTTGTGTCCTGCAAGACTATCCTAACGACCATATAGCAGGTGCCATTGCTTGTGGATTTACAGGCCAACTCCATGGTTGGTGGCATTGTTCTTTAACTCATCAACAATGTTATGATATCCTTAATTCTATAATGAGAGATAATAATGGTAATCCTCTCTTAGACACTCAAGTACGACAACAACCTAATGGAGTTACAATCCTCCTCATAAACATAATTTGCCATTTTTTAGGCTCTCTGCAATCCATTAATGAAACAATTCGTGATTAATTACAAAGTCTCAGTTGTCGATCACTAAATGATTTTCGTTGGTATAAAGACACATTTTTAACCAAAGTTTATCAATTAACTTCAACTGACGCTACATTCTGGAAAGAATGTTTCATCGCAGGCTTACATCCCTTTTCGCTGAAAAAGTGAAACATGTTCTTCGTGGCAAAGGCCAAGGTATCCCAAACTATAATAATCTTACTTTTGGTAATTTAATCCAAACTATCCAACAAACTGGTTTAGCACTTTGTAATGATGAAAAATCAAAACGACAATTAGCAAAAGAAAAGACAACAAAGGTCAAGCACTAGGAGAATTTGGTTATAACTTCGACCATGATTTACATACAGTAAGAACTTCTTCTAAGCCTCGTCGACGCCAAAAATCTCAAAAATTTTCTCATACAGCCTCCTATTATAAAAACCTAAACGACAAACATTTTCTACACTACACCGACATAATCCTCGTAAATCAGATTCTTCTGCCTTTTATAATTGTGGAAAACCCGACCATTATGCCAATAAATGTCATCTTAAAACCCACAAGAAGAAAATTCATAATATCCAAGATGATTCTTCCGCTTCATCCTCTGACCATGATATTTGTCACTGTACTGAGAATCTCCAAAATACGACCACTACATCCTCAGAAATAGAAATCAATGTGCTAACTGCACATGAAGAACTTATCCTTGAAATTGGCGAACAAATAGCAGATCCAACACTTAAATATAAATATTTTACAGAGATACTTCATCATCCAGATTCTGGTAGTCAACCAGATGATTCGAAGAAGGATGATTCGAATAAGACAAAACAAAAACCTAAATTTCAAAAACACCTTAATTTTGACCCAACTGAGTATTCTATACAGCCCGTTATTAAGGAAGTCAATAAACGCCAACCACATTCTAGTATTTCGATACAAACCCTTCAACAAGAGATAAATCAATTAAAAACCGAAATACAGACCCTAAAAGAATGTTACTTCGCCTAGAAACTAAAAATTCTGAGACTTTCTCTGTATACGATAATAACATTTTCATAGAAACTATCACTCATTATGTGCATCAATGATGGTTTACACCTATTACTTTCACTATCAAGGATTTTACCTATCATGGCTCAGCCCTCATTGATTCAGGTGTCGACTTAAACTATATACGTGAAGGTCTAATTCCCTTTCGTTATTGTGAACCAACCAATAGTCGAATATTGACTGCAGAAGGAAACAAATCATCTATTAAATTTAAAATTCCACTTGCTCACATTCGTCATCAATCAATTTGTATTCCTACCTCCTTTATAATTGTCAAAGATCTTCAACATGATATATTACTAGGCACACCCTTTCTCCAACATATCCAGCCTTTCACAGTTTCTACGCAAGGAATATCAACAACCCTTACAGGAAAACAATTATTATTTCCTTTCACTCAATTACCTAAATCAAAGTATCTCAATCAGATTATTAATCAAATTGATCATAAGTAAACACATCGATTTCTTAACAGCCGAAACTAATTTCTTAAAAAACAGATCAAATTCTCAATACTCATTCGTTTCAGACTAAAGTTCTTGCATTCCAAGAAAAACTACAAAACGAATGCTGTTCCGATCTTCCCTCTGCCTTTTGGGATAAGAAAAAACATCAAGCACCCTACCATATGTAGATGATTTTAGTGAAGCCCACATTCCTACCAAAGCCAATCCCTCACATATGAATACTAGACTCTTAAATCTTTACGATCAAGAAATCAAAGATCTTTTAGCAAAGAAATTAATTACTCCTTCCAAATCCCCTTGGAGTTTTACAGCTTTTTATGTTGAAAATGCAGTAAAATTAGAAAGAGGATCACCACGTCTTGTAATCAATTATAAACCTTTGAATAAAGTCTTGAAAACAATTCGGTATCCTCTTCGCAACAAACATGATTTAATAAATTGCATAACTAAGTCCATAGTCTTTTCCTGATTTGATCTTAAATCCGGATTTTGGCAAATCCAACTCAACTCAGACTATAGATATAAAACATCGTTTAATACTCCATTTGGCCAATATCAATGGAATGTAATGCATTTTGGCTTAAAAAATGCTCCCTCGAAATTTCGAAAAGTAATGAATGATATTTTCATCCTTATCGTGATTATTTTCTTGTCTACATTGACGATATTCTAATCTTCTTTAATACTCTCAATCAACATTGGAAACATTTACATACCTTTCACCATATTATCATTAAAAACTGTTTAGTTTTATCTGCACGAAAATGAAGCTTTTTCAAACGACAATAACCATTTTAGGTTTTAAAATTGCCAACCAGACTATTACTCCTATTAATCGAGTTATTGATTTTGCAGATAAATTCTCAGATAAACTCCTCGATAAAAACCAATTACAACGATTTCTTAGGTGTTTAAATTACTTATCAGATTTTTACAAACATGCGGCTTTAGATAGAAAACTTCTTCAAGAACTTCTAAAAAAGGATGTCAAGTTTCAATGGACTCCAGTGCATACTACCACCATTCAAAATATTAAGACTAAAGTCAAATCTCTCCTTTGTTTGCATTTAGCCAGTCCATCATTAGCAAAAATAATTCAAACTGACACCTCTGATTTAGGCTATGGAGGAATACTCTTGCAAAAATCACCTGCAGGAAAAGAACAATTAGTATGCTATCCCTATAAATTATGGAATAAGACCCAACAAAATTATGCCACTGTTAAAAAAGAAGTTTTAGCAATTGTTTTACGTGTTCAAAAATCTCAATCAGATATTTTAAATCAAAAGTTTTTAATTTGTGTCGATTGCAAATCTGTAAAAGAAATACTTTTAAAAGATGTCGAAAATCTTGTGTCAAAATAAATATTTTCTCGTTGGCAAGCTATTTTAAGTATTTTTGACTTTGATATTGAATATATAAAGGGATAACATAATTCCCTTCCTGACTTCTTATCTCGTGAATTTCTTGTAACTCCTCAAATTCATTTTGTACAGATTATGACAGATAAAGGTAAATCCCCTTCTATTCAGTCCTCTTATGCCAATAAACTCTCTCCTCTTTTTAATGCCTGCAATCAAATCACCGATGAATCCAAAGTTGTGTATAAATCTAGTAGTCGAAATCTAGTTACCATCCTTGAAAATGATATATTAGATCAATCATTTGACGCTCAAGTCAAGATCCTAATGCCTCATTCTCTTCATTTTCTTCCTACCCGTCCGCATGTTTCTCTCAAGATTTATGAAGCCCTCCTTGCCCAAACTCAATATGTCATCATAGAAAACTTCAAAAAATTTGACTCATTTGAAGTTGCTTATTCAAAACCCAAAATTCAAAATTCAGAAAGTCCTTAATCTCAATGAATGGACCCATCAAAATGTTGTAAAGCAATGCCCTTACTCATATAAGTCCATGACAGTTCTCCCAACACACCAACCGATGCTTGTTAACTATAACGAATATATTACTGCTTGGAATGTTATATTGTTTTATAGAGATCCAGCCTCCGGGCATTCTTGGGACATCACATTTAAAAAGTCTTTGCGAATTAACTTCCTAATATGGTTCATGTCCGAATGGTGGGTTAAATTTGGCCCTATTGAAGAAATATTTCCACCTGCAATAAAAATTAAATATGAAAAAGAAAAATTACCTCATTTTCAGTTTGTCCATAAGCATTCGATACCGTGGATTCATGTACCCCTGTCCATATTCTAATTTCATCTTTTAGTCTTTTGAATGCTTAAAGGGAACTAATCAGTAAAACCACATTAAGTTCTAGAAAATACTTACTACTAGATAATAACTACAAAAGTTGCGTTATTCTACCTAGATCTTAAATTCATCTAAGACTTCTTAGACATGAATGATTATCCTCGATGATCTTAGTTACAACTTTATTTTTATTGGATATAGATTCTATCAATCTTTAACATATTCACAACTATGTAGGAAATATCGATCCTCATAGATTATAATTCAATAAAATAATCTTATTCAAACCATGAATTAAAAAATACAAAAACTCCTAATATACACTAATATCAATCCACATAAACTATGTATGTGATTGATTTAGTTCATCCTTCATTTATATTAACAATTCAGACATATTTATAGAAAACATCATAATATAATAAAATACACTAATATAAAATACCTTTGTTATTAAATTCAACTCACAATATTGAGTTCTCCAAAGCAAAGTGTGCAAACAATGAAAAACATGAACATGAGGTAGTAGTTATCGTTTTTTGAACCCTAACCTTATACTTATAGTTTTAGACTAATATAAATCATAATCAAACTCAAATTACAAGTCCTTATCTAAAAAACTCATCACTGACCTTATTGTTTCGTTAATGATTTAGTATTGTATTGACATCACTAGTTAAACCACCAAGGCTCTTCAAAAATGTTCCTATGTTGTCTAGTGATTTGGTCAGCCATTTTAGTTCTTTCTTCACTTTGCTACTACATCGCTGACTCCTGCTATCGATTTGTCCAACGATTTTAGTGTTATTATGACATCGGTGGTACATCGCTGAGCTTTTTCCAAAGTTGGTCAAATTATTCTCTTTTTTTCTTCAAATCCTTCATTTAATCAATCTTCCTTAATTTTACTTGAAAATACATTAATAAAAGAAAACCAAGCATAATGCAATCCTTTATACTCAAAATAACCATGAAATATACTATAAAACACTGTCTAATTATTGACTTATCAAATACCCCCAAACTTTGCACTTTGCACGTCCCAAGCAAAAATAAAATACTTATATTCTCTAATTATCTTTTCAAGATTCCAAAATAATATAGCTTAAACAGAAGTGATTATCAATAGAAATGAATTACCCACGTGAAAATAAAAGCTTAGATAGACTTATAAAAAATTATAAAATAACCCTTAATCATTACTTAACCTTCTCATGCAACACCTCATAACTCAAATTTCAATCAAAACCAATGTCAGCCACTTATATAGGCTTTCTCAATCACCACATTTAAGGCTCACGCTTACAATGTATTAAAAATAAGAGCAAATTCATGCTATATAGAATTTCATATGCAAGAATTATTAAATCAATCTCCACTATTTGAAGACTTAACTAAAACCAAAGTTAATAGGAGTTTACTTTTAGGTTTCGATTTAGCTAGGTTACGCCCCAAACAAAAAAATGTATCAAGAATTCAAAATATTAAGATAAACCATAGCTTAAACCTTCAAAATAATTTATTTCTTTTAATTCAAAGAACAAAGAAGTTCAAAGCAAGGATTCTTGCACCAAATATGATATAATTTTTCAACAGTGCATTTCTCATTTTTTGTTTTTCCAACCACCCAGTTCTTTATTATGTTTTTAGAAGAAATCTTGCATTCCTTTGAAACCGTTTTAGGTGGGACTCTTTATTCATGAATATATCTTCTACGCATCATGAATTTATCCTTTATTTGGGCTATATATATTTTCTCAAGATATATATATATATATATATATATATATATAATCTCTTTTCTTTTTCCTTTTCTTTGAGTTTTCTTGTTCCAAACTTTTAAACATTAAAATATTAAGTCTAAGTACAGACATTTCAATTAGGTAAAGGACATAAATATCTAAATTGGCTAGCCAAGGACGTAATGATAGGTGAGTTGATTTTAGGCTAAGAGCTACATAAACAAACAAAGCCTAAATCATCCCTTAATTGTGGAATAAGTCTTATACTATATCGTCTTGATTAATCAATAACCTTGTTCTAGGATTCTTAGCGATCTATCTTGTTCTACTCGCTCTATTTCGATCTTCTACCCATTTTTATGTCTAACAAAAGCTAATCAGTCACTCCAAACTCATTTAGTGCGCACACAATCTAGCTACGTCATCAATTAGGCATGAATGATTGATTCCTTACATCTGACTAAGTTTCATTTCTCATAGTTAATTATAAAAGTATCACTTCTATTTAATTCAAGCACATTCCATACCATACTTCTAAAATATAAATCTATTCTTAATTTCATCAAATGAAGATGAAACTGAAAGAAACATTACCTCACATCATCGAAAAAATTTAAAAATTCTACCTCAAATCTTCAGTTATCCTTCTCTTATCATTTCTTTTACTTCACATATACCTGAATACCCCCAAACTGATTTCAAACCTTGTCCTCAAGGTTTAAAAATTAAGTTGAACTTAAAAAAAATAAAACAAAATACATGTTTAGCATAAAAAATAATAGAATAAAAATTCTTGAATAATTATTACTTATAGAGGGATAATGAATTTTAAACACATTTCACAGCAAGATATTATAGTAGAAACAACCATATATATATATATATATAAATCAACCATAAGTTACAAAATGTAGAATATAAACTATCAATTTGCATCATATACACCAAAACTAGGGGTGGCAAAAAAACAGGTATGGACGGGAACGGGACCGGACACCCCTTTTAATAACGACTAAAAATAGTGTCCGGACCCGTACCCACTTTTGAAATGGACACTTTTTTTGTCTTGACCCGTATGTTTTTAAAATATACAAGTCCCTTTTTTGTCCGGACCCTTTTTTAATAAAATAAAATAATTTTTTTCACTTAATTATTAACAAAAACATATAATTTTTATGTTGTCATGTATTCCAACACTACAAAAAAGAAATGTTATAAATACAAAATTCAAGTCTTACAAGTTTCCGTATAAAAATAACATCATCAGTAGTAAAATTATAATTCAAACATTATGAAAGTTTCAAAACACTACTATAAATAAATAAATATTATTTAAATTAATCATGAAATGGGTACCTTTTTTTTTTTAAATTTTGTCCGGACCCGGACTCGTTTTTTAAAACGGACATGAAAACATGCATGTCCAGAAATTATGTCCGGACCCGTTTGGACAAAGGGGTCCGGGCACATTTTGCCACCCCTAACCAAAATAACCTCCTACAGATTTCACTCTAAAAAGCAAATCATACGAAAGAGAAAAAAACTATTCATTGCGATGTGTAGAAGTCATCTCATCGTCACCATCCAATTCTTCATTGCCTTGCTCTTCCAAGTTCGTTCACGGTTGGAAATTATAATTAAGTAGGGTTATAATAGTACCTCGTGGTATCCTTAATGCTATGTAGGAATCTCTATCATTTGGCCTAGATTTTGTATCCTTTAAAGGAACCTTCTCTCTGTAGTAGATTGATGACGATATAGCCTTTGTTGGTTTTCAATTATCATCTCTTGATTCTTCAAAATTTTTTCCCTTATTTCAACAATGGTGACATTATAGACTTCAGAATCCCTTGATTTTGGTTTCTAGTTGAAAAACTAGTTGAACCTCCTCCAATTGGGATATTAACAGCTGCCATCTTTCTAGCTGCTCTTGCTGCATTTTTTTTCTCTTTTGCTTCAATTCCTTTTGTCTCCTTGCTTTTTATACTTGCAATCTTTAGAATTCATCATTTTATCTTCCATCTTCAGAATTCATGTACCCCGTGATTGCTATCATTTTTCCAACTTTGGTATCAGTGATAGTAGGTTGAGGCAACAGATATAAAGGAAGATCATCGAAACTAACTTTTGCCTTTCCACAATTTTGTGATGAGTAATGAAAAAAGAAATCATTTTTTTTCTTGGTGGTCATAACATGTCTCATTGCATTATGAATTACTTTCCTAACGTTGATATAACTCAGTTTCTTGAGAATGCGGTAAAGCAGAGCAGCTCTAGAATTCACAACCTCAAAACGTTGTATACTTAGCTGTAGACAATCATCCATAATGTAGCTACAATATTTTGTAGTCTTCTAGAAATTAGTTGTATCTATAAACTTTGGATTATTTTCTGAGTCAATAATAAGTATTTTTTTTCCTTTTCTGCTATCACCTCCAATACATTGTGAATTGTATCAAGTAGGAAAGTTTTCTTTTCTGCACAAATCACATTAGGATAATTATTTCCCCCTCTTTTCTCGCACTCGGGCAAACCATATTGTTGATTCAATATTCTTGAAGAAATATCAATTTTTTGACCTCTTACCAATTTCAAACAATCCTTCTCAAGTTCTACGCCTTCTTTATCCTTGTGCTCGTAATCCCTAATGAGTCCCTCACAACTCCTTTCCCTTATTGTGCTTAGAGTTTTGTCTTCACATGTTTGTGCATTCTTAGATTCAAGCCCCTTTCCGTTATAATTCCTTTTTTTCTATTCAAATCATAAAAGTACCTTTTTTAGGCTTTGGGACTTATTAATGGATGAGGATCATAAGGGACTTTCTTACTTGGACAAGAACTATTGAAACACCTCTCTTTATTTGAGTTGGGTGGAGATGAAGCTCTAAGTGTACTCTCTAAGGTTTTTCCTCTCTAAAACTAGCTTTTGTAGGTAGGATGTGTATATGAGGGGCTTTAGATTTTGACTTAGGTTCCTTTACTAGAATTCTTTTCCCCTTCTCTTCTTCATTACATCTACCCTGGCTTCTACCACCTTCGGCCATTTCAAATCACTCAACTTGGTAATCACAATACTAAGTTCAAAAAACCTATAATTGATGTATAAAGAGTGATTTTAAAATTATTCTCGAAGAGCTTAGGAGCAATAAATAATTAAAAAACTTTTGTAAGAGGATTCAATGTACACAAATTTTTATTAAAACATAGTCAAAATTAGAAATGATTGAAAACTTAAATTTCCATAGAAAAACTCATTTTGTCCATGAACATCGAGAACTTATCAATTTCGACTAATAGAACCCCGAACTCATTTTTCACAATCACCAATTGATTTGGCAACCCTTGTAATTTATTTGAAAATCAAATTCTAGACAAGATTCTCGATCAAATCATCAAATAGTTAAAAGAATTCATAGAAACCGCCTCAATCTCGACTCATTTGATTGAAATAGTTAAAATTATTTAGCAATGGTTTGCAAATCATTTCGAATAATAAAAACACCATAAATTTCAAATTTTACTCAAAAACTTAAAAGTTTTAGACAAAAACACTATTTTTTAATACAAAATCTTGAAATTACGAAGGCATTGAGTGAACATCTTCTTGAGAGTGAGACTCCCAAGTAATTAGATTCTACGAAAACTTTAGTTCTTTTCCTGCAAGACCAAATGCAAATTTCTACGCAAAGCCTAAATGAGCCCTACAATCTCTCAAACTCCTTCTATTTAGTGTTAATGTGATACGATTGAGGTGGAAAACACTTATATAATCTAGGATTGAGCCTAAAAGGACAGAATCTAGTCTTGAATATGGTTTTTTATTTAAAGGATGCAACAGTTTGGTAAATAGTTATGAGTTGGTTTTGTAGCATTTTGGGGTTTTGGGTTTAAGAATAGGAAATTGGGGCCATTAATTTGAGTTATGGCCAAATCGATGGTAAATCGCTAAGGTATGGTAAAATTAGGTTCAGTTGACTAACAATGTAGTTAGCGATTTCCTGTTTATGCACATCCTCAATAGTATGTTAGATATATGGTCATCGATTTAACAAGCGACTTCGGTTATATAAGAAAATCGTCGACACATTACTAGACCTGAATTATGAGATTTTCTGCAAACTGTCAATGATTTAACCAACGATTTGCATGTAGTTTGGGACTCTCGCACATCGCGGGCTAATGTGTTTAAGATTTTTTCGGGTTTTTCAGTTTAAAGTGCATTTTGATTATAAAATAGGTAGAATAAATTATTTAGTTTTAAAAGTAACTTTTATTATATAGGAATGAATTTGATTTCAGACATGTATTAACTATTAAATAGTAAAATAACTTCTAATTTGCATTGAAATTGTAAATTGCATAGTGTATCTCCTCCTCTCTAATTGAAGCTACTCTAGAGCTTTAAAAGTCAGAAACCACTTTCACAAAGAGAGTCAAAAGGGAGAAAAGATATAAATATAAATACAAGCACAAATCTTAGAGTTTAATACTAATGCATAGTAGAGATATAATATAAGCTGCCTACTATAAAGCGCCTTGTTTACTCTTATTGGCTCGACTAGATTTGTTCAGGTTGAGTAGGATAAGTTGAGTAGTTCAATCCTAAGGTCTAATGAAATCTTGTTATTATCATCTTTTGAGTTTTCCTCCTTATGATCATCCTCTAGAGCTTCTTCCAATACAACCCCGTCCTTCAACACCATAATGTCTTGACCAAGATCGCAAGTATAACTGTGCGATTCTAGTAAAAATGTGATCAACAAAGATTGATTATAGATATTCTATTCAATGAAAGTTGTATATGGATAAAATTACTTGGTTAATTCTACTAAATTGTTAAGAAGGTTCTTTTTATGATTCTTTTAAACTAATCTACTCTATCTATTACAACAATATAAATTTTGTTGTGTTCTTATAAGAGAGAAACTCTTAGTTCATAACTTCACCTAGGTAATGATAAAATATGCTTACATAACATCAAACTCCCTTTCATCTTAAACATGTATGTGTACAATGCATAAGTAGAACAAAAAGATTTACTTTTAATTCACTTCAACCCACTGTTATGGAAATATCCTAATGTGCCACTAGAATTCCACCTATCGGTATGAATGGCATAAGTTTCACAAAGCATTAAGTTCCAAATATGTAGTTTACTAAATCTTTAAGTTTACTATCCATGTCTTCCTAATCAATAACCATCTATCGATATGTTAGATCTCTTAAGGTTGTGTTTTTCATATCTGATTTTAAAAGCTCCATGGTCACGGTTACTCATAACTCCCCTAATCAATAAACGTATGATCAGGATATTTATAGCATTAAGTTTAAAAATAAACACATCTAACCTTTGCACAACTATAACATTACAAATCACTCATACTTCACATAGTTATCATACCATAAGATCTCTTGATCCTTATGATAAAGTAAACTACTCCATAATAGACATAAAAAACACACAATTTATCATATTTATTGTACTTAGTAATTAAATCAAAACAATACCTTCAATTGAATCAAAGAATCAACTATGAATATCCAAAATTGAGTCTTCAATGTATTCTCATTCAAAAGCTCTGTAAATCTCTCTTCTACATTAATTTCTATACATTTCACGCATATCTCTGTATTGCCACATCTATGTATCTATATAAAACCCTAAAATAACTTAAAATACTTATATGAACCCGTAATTACAATCCCAATCCATTTAGAAGTCCAAAACTTGCTCCTTTCTATTCTGTCCCCGTGGTTGACGTTGTTCCACATTGTACATTCAAACCCACGACGTCATACATCGCCACTCTTTTTATTTTTTCTTCTCGTTAGACTTGATGTTATACGTTCAAAGTTCCTAACTGTACGTTATACTCGACGTCATCATTAGAGCGTTACTGCCTGTTTCTTCACGTTTTCGGTCATGTCTCCACTCCATCCATGTAAATCCCACGATGTGGCTCCTCCGCTCACGGCGTCACCCTTTAATTTGAGCTTTTTCTTGGTTTTTTCTCTTAGATTTTTTTCTTTATCTCTTCTCTATCCCTTAAACCTAACAATAAAGAAATATCACAATTTAGTACTCATTTTGTGATGATTAGACCGTTTATTCTACTAAAATAATACCTATATATAAGTAATCTGTGTTTGGATTTTTATAATATCTCGGGTTAGTATACTTTTTTTTAGAAAAAATACGACGTTAGGCTTTGTGAAGCCCCTGTCTCGAAGTGTTCTCTTACTTATTTAATAACTTATCAAATATCCTCGAACTTAAGATTTCTCACGCCCTGAGCAAAAATGCATTTTTCTAAGTTATAAGCAAACTGCTATTTTTACTTTTCATTGCATATATCCTCAAATTACAAAATTCGTGAGTACCTGTCATGACCCGTTTCACTAAGTCCTGACTTAGCCTAATTACTCTAATTAGGAGTAATTAGGCACCTAAACCATACAATTAACTATATGCCTCAAAATATTTTCCATTTTAATCATTAGGAAAGTTCCAAAACTAAATTTATATCCTCAATGAAACTCCATACTTGTTTTACTTAATTGAAGCAAATTAGGAAATCATACGTATTATCCTCCGTATTCTTATAAAGATTTCAGTAGCACTTCTCCTAAAAATAGCCTGCCAAAAAACTTTCATCTAATAGAAAAATAATTAGGGAGAGCTCTAAAAGGACTCATAACTCCCTGCAGTTTACAATATATATCAAATTCAAACTCCCTGCAGTTCACAATATATATATATATATCAACTTAGAATCTCTGATACCTTAGTTACAACTTTATAATCATAAAACAAACTAAAACTGAATCATAAATCTCTAAACTTACTTCAAACTAATTTATGAGATTCTCATAACCTATTCAAAAGTATTTCACAACCTACACTCACCTCGAAGCCCAATATATATATATATATATCATATATATAAAAGCACGAATCACAAATTTTTGAGTCGTAATCAAATTTACCTTTTTGTCCCTCACCCACACATTTTTTCTCGTGCGTCCCTTATCTTTCCGTTTTACTCCTTCCTCTTCTCTCACGTCTCTCTCTCACGTTACAACACATCCGTGATTTCTACTCCTTCCTCTTCTCTCACTTCTCTCTCTCACATTACAACACAGACGTTATTGCTTCGTAGATACATGGTTCTCAAGTGAGTTATCTTCTCCCCAATCACTCTCACCGATCACTTCGATCTGTTTCTTCATTGCTACTACCAATTTCTTTGTTCAATCAATCTTCTCTACTTCGCCATGTCAAATTCTTTGCAAAAGTTCGAGTTTTTTGTAAGTTTTTCTTTTGTTTTAGCCCTAACTTGTTGTTACGCCACCGATGAAAGCGTGTAGAATTGTACTCTTGTTCTTAATTTTCTTGCTTGCTTATTTGATTCTAGGGGTTTCAGAATCTGGGTTGATTTTGTTTGGCAGTTTTTTGATGAGTTGATGATTTAGGTTTTTGTGCTAATGTGGGTGGTGCTGGGGAGATGGGTTTTGAATTTGGTTCTTCTCCATTAGGATCCCTCCCTGTATCGTGTGGATCAAATCAATTCTAATTGAGAGAAAATGTACAATCCTAGGAAATGATTCTGAATGGTATAATTGAGATTAGGAATTGCGTTTACCCCTTTTTTTGATGAATTTAGTTTGGGATTTTGTGCATTAACTTGGATTTGTTGTTAATCTCGATGTTAGGTTGTTGTTGTTTCGATGCTAGAATCTCAATTTCTTCGATTCTACTGTTGATTTCGTGCTCCCAAATTTGAATAAGTATACTGCGGAAATAGATGCAATGTCAAGTCGTGCTATATTAACAACGAAGAATGAATTTGTAGATGAAGTTAATTCTCTACTTATTCAACGATTTCCTGGTGAAGTTGTTAGGTACTACAGCTTTGATGAAATTCTTAATGAAAACACGAGTTTGGTAAATCTCAAATTCTTGAATAGTTTATCCTTGAGTGGTTTTCCTCCACATGATTTGATGTTAAAGAAGGATTGTCCAATTATTCTCCTGCGCCACATTAATCCGTCTGAGGGATTATGTAATGGAACACGATTAATTTGCCGAAGATTTGAGAAAAACATCATTGATGCAAAGATAGCTACATGTCATTATAAAGGGAAAAGAGTTTTTCTGCCTATAATACCTTTCATTCCAAATGAAGAAGATAAAATGCCATTCAAATTCAAAAGGAGACAATTCCCTATTCGATTGTGTTTTGTAATGACTATTAATAAGGTTCAAGGGGAAACATTAAACTTCGTTGGGGTTTCTTTGAGAGAACCAGTTTTTTCTCACGGTCAACTTTATGTTGCGCTTTCACGTGCTACCACTGCGACTTGCATCAAAGTTCTTATTAAACCTTCTAATTACAATAATCAACCAAACACGACAAAGAACATTGTTTACAAAGAGTTGTTGTCACTCGTGGATGCTTCTCTTGCATAATCACTTTAATTGAAATGTAAGTTTTCAACCATTTTATAATTAATATGTTTTATATGTTTCTCATTCTTTTAATAATTTCCTTTAAAAAAACTAATCTTTTAAATATAACATGGACAAACTGATAAAGAAGATGGAGAATTATTTCATGTTGGTTGTGTTTGTTTTTATTGGTAAATTGCATTTCATTCTCAAGGCCAAAGGAAAGAGATGAGAAATGTTGAGATCTTAAATTGGGCGAACAATAAGGTGAACTCCAAACCTCAACTCTGAGTTATTTAATTTCATTCGTGGTCAACAGCTCGCTGGACTCTCATTGAAGTGTATAAATATGTTTGATGTTTCTCCCAACTCTGTATCTCTCAAAGCTCTATTTATTCTCCATCACAATCAACTTTTCTTAGTGTTCTATCTCATTCAAATTGGTCGATCTCCATTACAAGTAACTTCATGAGTTTTAGTTCTTTAATTTATAAAAATCATTTAAGGTTTCTGATTCTGGTGCATTTTCTGAATTTAGCGGTTCGCGAAAGAAGTGTGAACCCCTTTTTTCTATGCTTTTTTTCATTTAAATTTTAGGGTTTTGTTTAGGGTGTGTCTTATTGGGATCCTCGAATTCATTTCAATTTTCTTGATCATAATTTAACATTGATTGATCAAACCAAAACGAGAATGCTTCATATAGGACTGACCTTGGATAACTGGAGCATGTGCAATAGTTAAAGTTGTATAATGCTTAATTAGAGAATGTTTAATTTTGGATTTTTGTTTTTTGATTTACGGTATTAGTTCATTCGTCCAATGTTTATGTATACCGAGGAAAAAACAACAAATTGTAGCTGTGATGGAGTCGTTTAAAATGAAGAATATGATTAATGCTTAAATATATCTAATAGTGCGTAATTACCAATTTTACGTTTAAAATATATATTTCAAATAAAGAGGGTAGGAAAATGTATGATTCTGGTGGAGACTTGTTTATTGTCTCATAAATAACCTTAGAAAATTGCAAATGCGCGACATCTCTTGAAGTTTTCCAGGTTATTGAATTCTTAAGAAGTAACTGATTTTGGCATTCCTTGTGTGTTTAGGCTATAACCGAGGACTCAATAGTCCTGAAATTTGAGAAGGCAAGATCTGCTCTCGAGGAAAGTCTGAGGCGCGTTGAAGATATTGTTCCACAAGCTATTGGTTGTCAGGTATTAACCCGCACACATTTGAACAGTTACCGTAGTAGCATTGGAGTTTTTCTTACTTTCTTTTGTTATACTTCTTACTTGATGAGGTCTGGGCTCGTTTGCACATTTATTTAGAATTTCTTGTGCATCACTATGAAATTGGATTTTTGTTGAACCACGGATCATCCATTTCCTCAACTTATGAATTATGTAGCAGGATATATGTCAGTATGCATTTATTTTGGCTATTTCTTAGTAGAGTTTGTGAATTTCTTCACTTAAACATGTCCTGCCTGGGAAGTGGTTAAAGAAGTGTACTGGAGTAGCTTCTTATGATCTTGAAATTTGAATGCTCAACCTTAATCGAATTGAAAACTTTCAGAATTTGCCTCTTTCCTTTATGATCCAATACATAATTTTTTATCCATTGAGATTGCTGATTTTCTTTTATGTTTTCTCATCTTTCACAGGTTTTAGTGATTGTAAATGAACTTCAGAGAACCATTTTTACTCTTGATCCTTTGGAGAAGCAAGTTGGTGATGATGTGATTGCATTACTCCAACAAGATAGAAATTTTAACGACGGTGGTGGCAACAAAGTGAGCTTGAAATTTTTCATCAAGTCGCTTCAAGGCTTGGCATAACTTCCTCTAGAAGCGACTCTCTCACCGAAAGAAGATCTCTCAAGAAATTTGGTTGAAAGAGCGCGCGATGAGGAAGATAAAAGAAAAGAATCCATTGTTGCTTATCTCTTACATCGATGAGAAAATATTCAAAATTATTTAGAAGCGAGTTATGCGATGACAATGATTCACGAGGATCTCGCTCCTTGTTCTCCCACCGTCCCGAGCTTTTTGAGGAAAGAAGCGGACTGGATTTAACGGCCAGGCCTTTGAACGTCGCTTTCGAAAGTGAGCTCTTTCAATTTTAGGATTAGCGTAGGAGATCGGGCGGATACGGTTCCACAGACGAACTAAGGTGCCCGATATCATTGCGTTCATGTACGATCTGTCATTATCTCATCGGCGCCGACTTATGAGCGAGCCGCATTGAGAAATGGTTTAGTGATGGGCACGACAACTGTCCGAAGACTCATCAGTAGCTCGCCCACCTTTGTTTAACTCCAAATTACTGTGTTAAAGGTCTCATTGCTGGTTGGTGTGAGTATAATGGAGTGCCAGTCCCCGACGGACCCCCAGATACTCTTGATCACAACTATTGGAGAATGGCAATGTCAGATTGCGAGACCACGAATTCACAATCTATAAAAAACATTAACTCGTACGACCTGAAAGGCGTTTAAGTGGTTCCGTTGGAGGAGTGCAGCGTCACCGAGGAAGTTGAAAGAAAAGGAAGGGAGGATGTCTTGGAACAGGACTTTGAAGTGGACATGTTTGATCAGTATAAGAGCTTATTAGCCATTTTATACGATGAGGAAGACTTGAAGAGGCAGTGCAAAGTTGTAGAAAATATACGGATCTTATTGAAAGATGATGAAGGCGGCAGAGTTTTCATGGGGGCTAACAGGTTCGTAGAGGCACTCGTGCATTTTCTGAATTTAGCGGCTCGCGAAGGAAGTGTGAAAGCTCAAGAAATTGGAGCCATGGCCCTCTTCAACCTTGCAGTTAATAATGACAGGTACATAACACATGCTACTTTGCCATTATTTGCCAATTCTCAATAATACCAGCTTGTGCCTCTTGTGGTCACTTTTATGATGTGCCTATGAGCCACACTTTTAGTGTTTTAGAAAGTTTTTGCTGGAATTGTTTGTTTAGGACTAATGTTGAACTAATTCAACACTTGGTTAGTGGTAATTTTCTACTAATTTGGCACGATAGACTTGTGATTTGATCGAAATGTTTTGTTTCATTAATTTATAGTTGGAGATTTGCACGGTGACCTTGCTCAAGCGAGATCGGCTCTTCGGATGGCTGGAGTGTTGAGTTCGGATGGCCAGGATATGTGGAGTGGCGGAGACTCGGTATGTTAGTTGATAGAGTGGCAGTTCTTTACAATCGATTAATGGTTACTCAGGAAATCTTTCATAACTGACTGCATTTGGCTTTTATTCCAAACTCATCATTTGGGAACTTGGCATGCTTTACCCCAAATTGCTAATTGTAAGATATTGACTTTTCTTATAGGTATTGGTTCAGGTCGGAGATATTCTTGACCGTGGAGAAGATGAAATGGAAATCTTATCATTGTTACGTTTGTTGGGTATTCAGGCGGAAGGTAATGGAGGAGCAGTTTTTCGGGTATGTCTGATTAAAGTTGCTTAAATATGCACACACTTGGCTGATGGCTATTAAAAATCGCTCAACCGGATATGATTAGGAGAAAAGAGACCAGGGCATTAGTTGGAAATGTATTTTTTTCCTCGGACGTGTTGATGTATTTCTCAAAGAACTTCTGATATCGTGGTGTTTTGTTGTTTTAACTGTTGTATGTGGACTAATGCTTTACTCTGTTAAAGCCACTGACATAGAAACAGTTCAAGAGACTTCCACCCGTAACACTTGCTATCCGTCATTTCTATTGCCTTTTTTTTTTAACATTGGTAAGAACATATTCTAATACAGTTACATTTCATTTGCATCCTTGCATGTAGGTAAATGGGAATCATGAAACCATGAATGTGGAAGGAGATTTTAGATACGTAGATCCCGGGGCATTTGAAGAATGTTTGGATTTCTTTGAGTATCTTGGTGATTGTGAAGAGGAATGGGATGGCTATTTTGCTGGTTGGATAAGTTTATCTGAAAGACGAAAAGAAGCTCGTCAGAGGTTGCAAAACTCTTGGGGACCATGGAGCGTAGTGAGGGTATAACTTATGAGTGTATATTTTAATTTGTCTATTTATTGATGCTGAATGCGGCTTCATCTTTCCACTTTTGCTGTATATAATGTTGTTAACAGTTTGATCTTTTTTTAAAAATTAAATAAAAAATAAAAACAAATTGACGATTTTATTGTGATAGAATACAAATGAAGAGGTGAAGTATGTTTAAGTATATTGATAAGCAGATACCAAGAAGTACGATAAAATAAAGACTTTTCTTAATGTTATTGACCGAAATTTCAAATATTCATGACGAATAATTGTTTGATAAACCCATAAAGATACAAGTATAAGTTATGTTATACTGTCCTGACATTCTAATTGTTGTAAGATATTTTTTGTGCAGTATGTCAAAACCAATTCATAGACGCGCATGTTTATTAAGTATTTTCGAGGAAGTTCTTTAACGATGAATATTCTGATAAACTTTTCCTAACATTAGGACAGCGGCAAAAAGGAGTGATGGCAAGGTTGGCCCTCTTCAGACCAGGAGGTCCGTTGGCATGTAAGTTGGCACAAAATCCTGTTGTTCTTAAAGTGGATGATTGGATTTTCTATCATGGTGGTCTTCTTCCTCATCATGGTAAAATGATTTCTTGCTGATTAAAATGCTAAACTGATTCTTTTGCTTTGTTCTCATTCATTTTTTTTTTTTTACTTTTCTTAGTTTTCTAGCCGACCCCAGTTAATTTGGGACTGAGGCTATGTTGTTGTTGTTGTTTTCTTAGTCTTCTAAGAGATTTTATCCAATTCCTAAAAGGATTATTGGCACTTCAACAGTTGCATATGGAATAGAGAGGATGAACAGGGAAGTTTCTCAATGGATGAAAGGTTCTCCTCAAAATGATGATAATGAACCTGCACTCCCTTTCACTCGCCATCGGAGAGGCTACGACAGTGTTGTTTGGAACCGATCATTGTACTCGAGAGATGTTGATGACATGGAGGACTATAGGAATCATCGGGTGTAGGCGGTGATCCATACTATCGATGCTTCAATTTCTTATTTTGGTGTCTTTTAGTAGTTTTAGAAGTCAGCGTGAACATGAAGACTGCGGTTTGCTCTATAAGATGCCGAAGCAAAAGGGTTGCCTCATCATTTAAATCAAATGTCAAATAAATGAATTGGGAGGCTTTTCTATATCATGTTGAGAGCAAGCTTGGTGGATTATATTTTACACTTAATATTCTGTTTGAATTACTTTTGCAGGTGTTAGCTTTTTTCCCATCTTCTGAAGGGTTAGAAGTGATTTGATCCTCTGTCGTCAAAATCGAGCAGTCACTATATCGTGAAGCCCTTAGAATGAATCCATTTAGACCTGATCAGAAGACACTGGTAAATAATTTCTTCCATGCAGGTTCGTACCCAAATATCATATATATAAAAGCACGAATCACAAATTTTTGAGTGGTAATAAAATTTACCTTTTTGCCCATACTTTTTTTTATCTCCAAATCAATATTTTCTTTTGTATCCAAATCAAACTCTAACTCTTTATCAATCCACAACACAATTTTTTTTATCTCCAAATCAATCATGAACTCATTCTCATCAATCCAATACATTTTTTTTATCTCAATCACGGTAGAGAATATTGATAAGCTAAAAAGGTACTTGTATTTCTAATTTTTAAATTTTAATTACAATTTTAAATTTTGTTAATAAATTCTTAGAAATTAATTCCCGCGAGCAAAGCGAGCGGGAGCACGTCTTGAAACTAGTATATATATATATAAGAATTACAACTAGAAATTAAACTTTTAAGCTTAAAATTTTTATTGAAGATCTTCGAGCTTTTCCCATTATGTCTTGTCTTCACAGAGAATGTGACATCATCAAAAACAAATCGAATATGTTAGGTAAGTAAACTTCAACATTGCTCTGTACTACTGCAAATGTTAGTCCGAATACATAGAGTCATGTAATTGCATTTCCAAATAAAAATATATTTATATAACAACTTGGATCCCTCATTTCCTATTCTAAGCTCATAAGAAGCGGGCCTTTTCACGGTGAACCTAGAACAATCCTATAAGTTCAATGCATGCTACCTTGAAGTCAACATTACCCGCATTAGATGCCTGCAGTATGTCTAGTCTGTAATAGAGCACCTCACAATCTTACGACCTGAACAGGGGCAACTCTATCCGGATGCCATGTATGCATGACCAAGAATGATGTGAAATGCAATGCAGACTAAACACAAATGCAGGTTTAAAGATAAATTTTATAAATAGTAAAGACCACTATAGATTTTACTTACAACCAATGATCATCTTGAAATAGTTCCAATAGCTTCCTTGCATACCTAATTATACTATGGGTTAAGCTTCAAGTGAACCAAATTACGAAACCCAATTAACATTATGGCCAAAGTACGCTTGAGAACAGTTTCCAAAAGTATTAATTTATATAACTATTTCAATTGGCTTTCAACTAGCCTACTCGAGGTAACTTTTAAACCTTGAAAACTTTAATATTTTTTATGATGACCTAAAAGGAAATTGTAATACTCATGTCTTATTTTCTATAGACTCCAAAAACACTCAAATTAGATCATCGAAAAAGAAATTATGAGTTTTCCAATATGGCTTGTCAACTAGGAAAATTTTATTTACTTTGAATTAAAAACCGTCTCCAAATCAGTATTTTCGTAATTAATTCCTCAAAACTCAACAACACTTAATACCAACATTAAAGTATTTTCACAACCCATGGAGTCAAATTGGATGAAAACCAATAATCGATTCATCCAGAAACCCAGTGTAAATCAATATCAACTATAAAAATATCTCCAAAATAGTTATCAATTGAATCTCATTAGTTTAATTCATCAAAACCCCAACTCATATCAGTGGGACTTATTCCAAACTAGCGCAAATCAATTCAATATGCCAATTCACAACAGTCTATACCAATTTCTATCAAAATCGTGTAAAAGAAATCAGGAGAATTCAAATTAAATTGAGGAAAATGCCTTGGATTTAATATTTACAAAATTATGGGCTGAATACCTCATTTCTACAGTAGAAACTTAGCTTGAATTAACTGTCTCATGAAGCTCTACTATTTTGCGAAAAGAAATTGGGGGAAAATCAGGTGTCGGGAGGCCGTAAAGCGAAACTTCCAATTGATGAGGTTGAGGAACAAACAAACTCGTTCATTATTCTATTTGCAAATGAAACGAAAGTTTTATTTGATTGTTTCTTTTATATTTATATACATTCTCGGCTTAATTTCTTTTTGTTTATTAATTCTCGAAATCCTTATTTTGACGTATTTTGACTTTTGTTGCTCTTTTTAGATCCGATTTTTTACCAAATTGAACCAACTTTTTGACAAAATAGTCCAACTCCATAAAATGTCCATAACACTAATTTTGGTCACGCTAAAACTCCAAAAATCTTAACTTTGTCTATGACATGTCAAAGTCTGCCGGATCAATTATGTTGTCACACTTAGCCAAACTTACACCAATTTGGACTCAATCTCAACCTCGACCACCACCAGCTAATGGGAAACTCAAGGCAAGGTCTTGCACCTACTTCATTCTCATTTTACACTGCACCAATTCCAACTTGCATGTAAGTGGAGGCAAAATCCCTTCTTGATGCTTAAATACTAATTTACTAGTTTTGGAGCAACCAATAATTTTTATTGTACTTGTACCCTCAAACACACACTTACAACCCCGATTATGATAAATTCAGGATACACTTCAATACACTCTGACTTCGCGACAAAATACTATATAATACACATATTAGGCATTCATCATCGAAAAAATAATATTTTACCTTACGATATTCGGTTCGTAACATATGGGTCCTAACTCAGATGCCTAAAATTCTAATTAAAATCTGAAATCACTTAATTAGTCTCCGAAACAAGTTTTTGAAATTCTCGGATTTCATAGTACCCTTCAATTTCAATGGTTATCAAGTCAAAAATCTACTTAATAATCTCGTTAACATCTTATAGAAAAAGTAGCTTAAACAACAAATATAACTCACTTTCGAAACTCAAAATTAATCCACAACTAAGACCATGAACTAATAACAAGTTTACTTGACCTCGGCACTTAAACAACTAGTTTACAATTTCATGACTTACTATTAAACTCTAGAATTCACAAACAAGTATACACCATACTATTCATTATTGTATACTTATTACTTCAAGAGTTCATGAGAACTCATTTATGAGGTTTTTTTAAGCATGTGTATCAATAAATATGCTATATTCGAAATGTTCAAATGTTGGAAGGAAACTTTACTTAACTTAGTTACTCACACTTGAGCTAAATCTTTTATTTAAGGAGTTATATAAACTTTCACATTTTTTCAACCAAACGGCTCCCTGCTTCATTTCCTATGGATTCCGCTTTTTATGGGATTCATTTTTCTCTCATTACCTATTTGTTAGGTTTTACTCTTGTTAGCACTTCTCTCTTTCATTATCATTAAGTAAGTCACTTTTTCCAACTAAGTAAGGTTAGTTTATTGGTTTTTAGGTACAATCATAATAGGTACCAAACAAATTTCAAGTTTTTTTCTTAGCTCAAATTGTTCTACTAGGGAATAACTTTAGCTAGGATAATAGGCTTTTGGCTTATATAACAAAAAATGCTTATCTTCCCTTTTTAGTATTAAGTCTTATCATATTATACTCAAGTAAAATACACACTTGTTATAAAATTCTATAGAGATCTAAGTTTTTCCACAAGTAATGTTTCGATTTTCTTCTTGCTTTGGTTTCTAGCACATGGTCTTCTCTAACTCTAAATTTCTAATCATGAAATCATAAAAGTGACAAACTACAAGTCTTTTTTTTTCAAAAACTCCTTAAGTTTCAAATTAACAAGATAACCTTGTATGTACTTATCCACAATTAAAGGCATGAACTTGTAATCGGGTATTCTATATGCTCATTTATACGTTTACTTACTATATATATATATATATATATATATATATATATATAACCTAATTTATCCTATATATGCATACATACAACTACCATGTATGTACTTATCCACAATTAAAGGCATGTCATTGTGAAGTTTTGAATGAAAAGATAAGGAATGAAATGAAAATGATAAGAAATACACTACCATGCTTTCCTCTTAACCACTTTTAAAATAAAACTTAAACAATCATATCAACATTGTATTATTATACCATCCATACTAACCACATTTCATAGTGCTCTGATGTCCCCAAAATTAAACCAAACATTGCCCTTAAAGTTTAAAAATAAGTCTGAAACTTTAAAAATGATAAAACACAAAAGATAATGATAACATCATAATATAAGTGAATTCATGACTATAAAAGTAATAATAACGAAAATAAATCAAAACATTACAAAAACTTGTGTAAAAACTACTAATGTATCCTAAATGTAACAAAATGTATCATCTCATCTCTCATGGTGGTCTAATGAAATCCTTAGACTCGACTATAGGACTACACATCATCATCATCATCATCATCATCATCATCATCATCATCATCATCATCATTCGTATCTCTAGCTCCTGAAAACATGGTGTAAAAGGACATTCCACTTTTTTGTTATGCACCAATTCTAGATCAAACATGTAGTTTGGTGCTTATAGGAGTCTGCTAGACCTATCAATAGGTCTTAAAGCTATGCTCCTTTGATATCTTGCTACTTCTCTATGATGATTTGCAAATAGCACGAAACTCCTATGTCTGTTTAATCTATCTTGTATCATTATTTATTTATCCTGTTCATATCTCGCCATTGTAGTCCCATATTGCTGTTAGGGCATGTGCCCTAGGTCAATCCATTAACTGTCTTTATGAATACTTTTAGTTAATAAAATAGATGATTTCATTTGCTGTTTATTATAATTAATTTGCATGTTTACATTATAATAAGATCCATGGGTATTTAGAGAAATATCCTAAATGTCCCTAGTCGATCATTATACAGGGAACTATAATGAATTAAGACTAGTGCGAGTCTTGATTGATGATCATATGATGATTATACGTATAGGGATACGAATCAAGATCACGAGTACTTGTTAGGGAACAAAGTACTGGACCGACCCGCTATGAGAACATCACATGGATTAAGTCATAGTTGTTTCTCATGATAGGTATATTTTTCAGTCATCTGAATTGAAATTATCAGAGACTTCAACATTAAGAACATAGTGATTTGACACTATCAAACGTTGTCTTTAACCGAACGATTATAAAGGTTGTGATTGGTTACTATGTGAGCAATGTGATGAAGTTGTGTAATCAAGATAAAATTTGTCCCTCTCATATAAAGAGAGATATCTAGTGGATCCCTCGATGTGTTAGACTGTTAAAAGGCCTAGTCTAAGTGAATTGATATTGATCAATGTCACTTGGATGTTTTGAGTCTACCTAGAGATCGAGACTAGTACGATTGAACATGTTGGATGACAATTCCATGCCTTATGTTTGATCAAAAGGATATCGTGTAACAAAAGGATGTTATATACACTATCGATTAGGTTGTATCGATTTGATATTCGTACAACTTGGGTAGTCATAATGTCTTGCTAGAGGCCGCTTATGACTTGTATACCAAAATGTGTGTTGGTACACTGCTAACGTTGTATGAGCCTATTGGGTCGCACACTAAGAATGGTTTTGCGAGATTTTAAGATGGTTCAGAAAAATGAATTTTATATGATAAAATTTATGACGAAAACGTCCTTGTGGTGTATTACACTTATACTTCTTTAAGTAGGGGTATATGTGTAATTTACTTAACCGTCTATATACAAGAGTTGTATAAATATACGCTTTAAGTTAGAATACATGGACGAAAGATCAAAAGGCCGAAATTCTATTTTCGTTTCATAAACGACTTAGGGTTTTTGGTATGCTCTGGATCGTTTTGGAGAAAAAAATAAAAGGTTTGGTATTCTCTCGAAGCTAGCACTTCGAATCTCGGCTGCCGTTCGTGTGTGGACTACTGGTAGAGGGCGTTCGTCGTTGGCAGCGCCTTAGAGATCGATTAACCTTCAGAAAGGTACATTGCGACTGAGGTATGATTAAGTTTTCATGGTTTAAACGTTTTTAATGGAATTAGATTCGGATCCTGTTGGGGTTTTTGTCAAAATTATTTTATAATCTCCGCCGCGTATGAACCCTAAAACCCAACAATTGCACCCTCTCCTCTCTATATTGCCTCTTCATCTTAGCAATCCACAATCTCTACTAATGTAGTGTCAAATCCTCTGGTGGTGGCACTGGTGGCTGTGGTGATGGTGGGAAAACTTCGAGACCAGATAAATCCTACTCTCCAATTAGTGGGTCTACAAACTCATAGCCTTCATTAAATCCTTGCTAGTTTTTTCCTAAGCTGCTTCCTGTTGCTCATCGTCAACAAAAACCTTGGCCGTAAGCTCTGTTGTTGCCCTCTCGATCTCCTTATTGTCTACTTGTTGCCGCTCTTTCATCTTTAGAATCAATATACCATGTTTGTTTCTTATTGATCTCTCCTTGTTGTTAAGTAGGGTAAAATAATGCTGCCATGAAAAATTGCCATATCTTGTAGACTTTTGTTACATTTTCCTTTCGGATAAACATAGGCATACTTCCTGCTCATCTCTTCCAACCTCGACACCCTTCCACTACAAGGGATCTCTCTATCTGTGACATCCGAGAATTTTATAAACTTGATTAGTGGCTAATTAAGTATTTTCAAATTTAATTTGGTATTTAGGTATCTGAGGTGGGACCCATACGTTACAGATCAGAGATCATAAACTTGATATTATTTTTGTGTGTCGTGTGCCTATTTGATGTATTATATACTATTTTGATGCAAAATATAGTCAAGTGGAGTGTATATGCGATGTCCTTGAGTTTCAGAGTGCATTGGTGAGTTTTCTCCAATTTTGATGATTTCAAGGTTTTGTCTTGAGATACGTGTTGAGACAGGTGCCGAGATAATTAAACTGTCGACTTAAAATTTAGCGTTGAATTTCGTGACAAATAATTGAATTTAAGTTTAAAAATTTGAGTTTTTAAATTAACGAGCCAACGTGGGCCCCACACCTTGATTCGCGTGCCAGTAAGTTTTTTTTTTTTTTTGGAGTTTTTGAGCGGTTTGGTAAATTCTCCAATTTTTTATCGAATTGGGGTATTTTTTGGGACCAAAATTGTAGAGAGAAATATACGAAAAAAATAGAAAAATGACATTACCAATAAGGGCAATGTTTTATACGGTTAAGGATAATAAGTGAGGGGCAGCTTGGTCAATTGTCATCCCCTTTCAGTAAAACGAAATTGAACCAGGGGGTCTTCATCGTTTCTCTTTTCCGTTTCTTTATCGTCTTCATCGTTCTCCCTCTCATTTCTTCATCTTCGCTGTCTCTCTTTTATTTCTCTATCTCTCCCTTGTTTTTGCTGTTATTGGTGATCGAATTGAGAGCCATGAGTGGCTATGGTAGCTGTGGTGCCATTGAATATTGATTTTGAGGGACTGATTTTATGATTAAAGTCGAAGTGAATCTGTTAGTTGATGTTGTTGTTGTTGATTGTGAGACAAGGAGAGAAGGCGAGGAATGGTTAACCAAAAAAAAGTTTTGAAACAAAAAAGTGGAATCGTTGAGGGAGGGAGATGATTAGAGGGGAAGATGACCAGGGAGGAAGAAGACGACTTGAAAGGGAGGGGGGAGGGACTGTAAGTTTCCTGCCCAAACCAGTGAGCAAAACAAAAAAAATACAATCGTCTCTGGGAAGAAGATGGTGGGGTTTGAACCCCAGACCGGACCGAACTAGGTTGAACCGAACCGGTCCGGTTCAGGGGTCAAACCCCACCTAAAAACAAAAGTTTTTGAAAATAGAAAAAACAAATAAATAAAATCCCTGGAAATTAGATAAATTCAGAAAAATAAGATTTTTGGTAAAATTGTTGAAAATGGGGGGTTTTTAAGAAAAATGAAGATTTTGGGATTTTATCAAAGCTTTATACCGGGTATTTTTCTCCTAATGCATTTTACGATACCCGAAAATGTTCAAAATTTAGAAAAATTGTTTTAAAGCCTAGTCAAGGGTAATTTTTGATTCTGAATCATAATTTGAAGTTAAAATTGAGATCCAGACATCCCATGAGTTGATTTGGAGGGATTCTGAGGTTTTCGGGTTGAGTAGGACTGATAAATATATAAAAAATTAAAAAAATTATATTTATGCTTAGACATCGTAATTTTTGATGTCGAATAGTAGTTTTGAGTCAAGAATGAAATTCAAGCATCGGATAATTTATTTTGGAAGGACTTGAGGGGTTTTAAGACAAGATGGGGTTTAAATTGCGAATAATTGAAAAAAAATGGTGAAGTTGTTGTGGAGGCTTATTAGACTTATAAATAAATTGTAGGACTACAATTGGAGCCCCTAGTGGACTAATTTATCGACTCGAAGTGCAAGGGAGTTGCGATATCGCATTTGTAAAATTAAGTAAATCCTATAGTAACTTTTACATTGCATGATTATAATTTCATATAAATTGCATTGATCCTTAATATTGCATTTTTGTTGTACATGCATAAACGGGTTGAGAGGATAAGGCAACTCGAGTCTCTTTATAGTGTCTGCATGACTGTATTATAGGGTAGTGCTATTTAGTGTCTACCTGACTGTGTGCACATGATATATTAAACTGCCTGACTGTGCATTATAGGGTAGAACTTAAGTGCCTACCTGACTGTGCATAGGGTAGAATTATATTATGCTTGAGGGGTTAGAGTCACTGATACTTTGCATCACGTGATTATCATGATATCACATTGAAGCAGATCATACTTTGATTAGACGTGAGGTACGACACTCGATTGGTTATTCTCTTCGAGCATGAGTCTTTATTATTGTTTACTTACCACTTTCGGAGAACGCTATCTTATTATGGTCGGATAAAAAAAACCAGATGGATTGACGGTTGTATTTAAATTCTTTGGATTATATTTCTTGTTTAATCTCTTAGATTATTATGCATTTGATTATTACATGTGTACTGGATAGTGTGAGATTTACTTATATGACATTATCAAATTTTTATAATTGGATAATGACAGGTTATAGCAGCAATAAGGGGAATGGAAAGCTTTCCGACTGTCTGTGACTTGATAGTTCCTTTATCTTTTTGTATGTATTGTTTTTGAATACATTATATTGTATAAATGAGTTTTATGGGTTTGAATGTGATTAAGATCTCTTTCGGAATTGTTGGAATGATATTGGGACAAATTGAGATAACTTTGGAATTAAGGTAATAATGGTTTAAGATTTTTATCTCCTAAAATATGATAGAATAAATGAATAATTTTTGTAATGCAATATATATTGTTATGGGTAGATTGTGAGTCCTTCGGCATTTCCACCAAAGCCGAGTAGGTTTTGTTGAAGATTTTTTTGAAGGTCGGGATTTCTAATGTAGGCTTAAAATTAGAAAAAATGTTGTCGAAATTTTTTTATGAGATTTTGAGATAATATAATCAATCTAAACAAACTTTGAGGATTATTGAATTCATTTAAATGTATTTTAAGGTTTAAAATTCAGTTTAGAATCCTTAGTGATTGATAATATTTTATAATTGAACATTACATGATCTTATTCTTAATTATTTATTTGATGGAGAGGTTAAGACTTTTAAATTATCAAGGGATTTAGGTAATCTAGGTCGGTCAGATGCCCTAATTAAGTGGGGTCTGACAATATTGGTATCAGAGCCTAGGTTTGACTTAAATTGAGGATAAAACTTCGGTTGAGAAGTAAAGGGTGATTGAGCGCGATTAGTTAGGAAGTAACGCGATGGAGCGATGTTAAAAAGTTTTAAAACTTTATTATTGTGTTATATTTGTGTTATATGTGTGTAGTATATCTAAATATGCGATATGAAGTTTATTTTCCTTGTCTGTTTGGTATTTAACTCGTTAGATATGGCGAGTAAGATTACAAACATAAAATTAAAGAGAGAATAAGCTTGTGAAACGAGACCGAGCGTGACTGGATGTGAAATAGACTTGTGAAGTCTGAATTCATACAGGTGTTGTAAGTGGTTCGGTATTGATAGAACTGATGAAAGTATTAGTTATGAAACTAATAAGAAATTGGTTGAAAGGGAAGTCCAAATGATTCGTGTATGTAAACACTGAGCATGGAATTCTTAGAAATCAAAAGTATCGAACTATTACAATTTTTAAATGTGCAGGAAAACATTAAAATAGCTAGATTTAAATTAAGTCTCAAGCGATTGAGAATCGTTTGGAAAACGTAATATGAAATTGAGATTTTTGGGAAGCACGAGATATGAATTATCTTGAGTTTTAGAATAAGGTTAGTATCTATTGCGCAGTTAACTCGGGAAGACCTATTCTATAAAATATTGGTTTAATTTATAACCAATTGAGAGTTGTTTTCGAACGAGTCTCAAATTAAAAAAGAGACACGAGTTCTTGAAAATGGAATCATTATATTTGTCCCTAGATTTGCATGATGCAAATATCGAGGAAATCTAATATAATTGCAAAACAAAAGAGAACACATACACGCCTCGCCACCCATCTCTACAATTCGAAATAGAGAGGGTTGAGACCGAGATTGGGTCCGAGGAAAGAGAGAAATCGAGACCTGAGGTGAGTTGTGTGTTCATCGTTGTTGGGTTGTCGTTGATGTCGTTGAGGGTTGTTACTGAAAATAGTCTCAACAACGAAACATGAGACACGTGGTTATCGAAAACGTTAAAATGAAAAATGATTAGACAAATCGAATCTTGACGTGGAAATCGCAATGAAATTGTGATTGGATCAGTCAAGTTGTTTAAGTTGGTTTCTAAGAAAATGAAATACTTTGAAGTAAAGTATTGTCTCTTTTGCGAAACAAAATGTCAAGTGAAAAATGGAATTAAACTATATTTCGAAATGATCAAATAACTTCTATATAGAAGTAATGAAATTTTTTATTATTTATTAGTCAAATTACTTATCTATAAGTGACGTAGAGTATATTGGTTCTATGAATCGAACAAAGTACTGATAAAATGAGTGGAGATATACGAGTTAGAAGAAATCTTTGTTAATATCGAATTAGGTGTTGTTACAAAACAAAGATCAATGAAATTTCTAACTTGAAAATGAAAATTGTAGTGATAAAATCAACATGTAAGAAGTTAAGGTATTGGTGAAAATGATCTAATAATAGCATGGATTAGCTATTAAACATTAACACAAGTAATTGTGTTTTGAGATTCAAAGTACTCAATAGTCAATTCTAATCAAATTCTAATGATGTTTATCACTGCAACTTAAAATATAACTAATGAAGAGATAAATGTACTGATTGAGTATCAACAATTAAGTTGTATAGGACGTCAGTATGAGCTCCTATATTGTGAAGATTTCCATGACTTAAAGAATTGAAATAACATCTATTTAAGAGTCATTGAGTTAACCAGAGCATGGAAATTCAAATTCTTTTATCTCTTCAGCTGAATAATAAAGGAAAGGTGAATTCATCAAAAGTAATTGATGAACAATAAGATACAAAAGGTATCTTGCACAGTTTCTTGAAAAGTACCAAATTTCTTTTCAAGAAAAAAATCGGGATGTTTGAGATTAATGAAAATAATGTAAGAAAATAACAAACAGTTTAACTGTTTGAGTCGCGAAGTTTCTCTGTTTTGAATTAAGATTAGCTGAGAAAACTTCGATTCATTAAATGATAATAAGAAGTCGCACTGTCCTTAGCTATATTTTTGAAAAGAAAAAGATATAAATCATCTTTCTATATCGATATTAAGTAGCTGTAAGTGGCCTGGTTGTTGAGTGAAAGTCGTGGTAAGTTTGTAGGGGATTAGGAGCAAGATCAATGTGGGAATAGCTAATATTGAAAAAACTGAACGAAATAGATTCAATATAAAATAAAATGAGATTTTGAGATGACTTGTGACTTCTAGAAGCGACATGGATAGACTCATTTAGTCAAGGTAAGACACTATAGTAGTTGTGCATGACCAAAAGTCTAAGTAACTTTGTTTCATAATCATGATTCATTCATAGCGTAGAAGATCGGTGTGACGCGTCCACCCATCTTTGAATAATCGAATGAATTGGTGACAGTTGATATGAAAGAGTCTATGAAGTTTTGTTGGAGTCAATTGGAGGCTGAAGTATAGGCAACTAAATAGTCAATATATTCTCACATTAGTATGAAAATGAAAACTCCTGGTTAACGAGTTTTGATCAAGTTAGAATATCAAACTATAAATTTGATGAAACTTAATATATTTTCCCGAGGATCTTACAAAAAGTCAAACTCTGAATATTGAAAGTTTTGAACCAAAATAGTTTACAACTAAGTTCAGTGAATATATATTGTACAATGGTTCAATTGTAGTGCTACACCACTTGATTAGTCAGTGGTGAAGTTTAAAACACTAGTTATTGTAAATTAGAGATGGTGTAAAATGTTTTTATGTTGGTGAAGGTATAAATGAAATGAAAAGAAATGCGTAATTAATTTACAATTCAGTTTGCAAACATTATCTTTGTTAGGTTGGAAATATTGAATAGAGTACAGTGTATCTAACTTGATATGTTTGAAGAATTGAATATTCTCCAATTATAATTGAGTAGAAATGAAAAATAGACTCTATATTTATAAACTTGTATGAGATACAAGTTAAAGTTATACTATGAGAGTATAATCATTGAATATATTGATATCTCTGTTTAGAAACGTATGTCTACTCAAGTCAAGGAAAACTGTCTCTATTCAAGTAATGAGATAAATTGGTGAACAATGAGTGATTAAGATGTGAGTTTGTGGGAGATTTACGTAAAGTGAAAGGAATGAAGTTCTTGATGAACTTATCATTAGAGAATAATTTGACGAAGTTAGAAAAGTTAATAATTTTCTAACTAATCAAAGAAGAAGTTAAGTGAATTGGTTGACGTGTTGGAATTGGTAATTCCTTTCTAGTACACGATCTAAATAGTATTGTGAGTAGACATTTAGAGAATGAGTGAGAGTTACACAATGTGTCAGGTTTTTACTTCTGATCAGATCGATAATTCAAAATCTCTTGTCATTGAATGAAAAATGTATTATGATTACTTAGGGGGTTCACTCTAAAAAATGTAGTAAATCGATATTACATCGTTATTTTGATTTTAATGGTTTTTAAAAATTAAGTTTTGATGATATTTTCCATGAATGAGGTTAACAAATTTTTATAGCAAAAAGTATTTTTGAAAAATGGGTTTAGATACAAATTTTCAAATTGGATATGGGTTTTCAAATGAGTTTAGGGGTTTTTATGAATTTCTCCGATATTTACATAATTATGATAGGAATATGTCGATGAAAATATTTTAGATATACTATTTTCAACTCTTTCGAGATTCAATGATAAACCTTTTTCACAAAATTGTTTTTCATACCTTTATAGTTTGAGATTTTTAAATACATGATTTCAGTTTACCTAATTCATCATAGTTGAGTATTTCTATGGCAGGAGGAGGTAGAGGATAAGGTAGGAGTAGTAAGTATGATTGGCTACGTTTCGTGCATGCAAAACCCACAATCGAGTTATCAACCACAAGGGTGTAGTAGTCTTAAATACGGGGTCGAATCCACAGAACTTGGCTTTTACTCTAAGTTAACTAAATATGGGGGTGTTTTAGAAAGTCTGAAGAACCACTTAGATAAACTAGCAAAAATGAAAAATTCACAAAAGATAATATCAATGAGAGAAAATACCAAAATCTATGGTTCCATAAGAAAGAATCAAGACTCAATGGTATATCATGGATCTCAATCTTTTCAAAAAATTATTAATTCAAATTCTCCTAGATTAGCCATAGAAATCTATGTTCACCATAAATTCCTAATTCTCCAAATCTTGATAGCTAGGACGTCCACGTATAACTACTTCCCTAATTAATGTATAGTCCCATACATTCGCTAATAAGGTTTAACACACTAAGCGCAATTATAAGGATCCATAGGAATACTAATCCTAAATAACTGAATCACGTCCGCTTCATGTTTAACCTAGATTCAATTGTTGCACACTGAAGAACTGAACGGATTTTATGGCAAACAAGTGAGTGTTCATCACTTTATTGGTCCAAAAGTACAATTACGGATACAATCAGTCCAAATAACTACAGATTGTCCATCTAAAAGCATGCAATGACCATATACATACCATAGATCTATACCATATTCCTTAAAATCAACAACAATAAAATGGGAGAAATTAAATTAAATTAAATTAAAATCATTGATCTCATAAGTTATGCCTTGAATCAAGAATCCCACTTGTTTCCCCTCCAACCTAAGCGAAGATTGGTTTAGCCGGATATGGTGTTCATAATCACCAAGGAATAAAAGATAAGTGACGGCTCCAAAATCATGAAAGTTAACTCCTCTAATGAATACCCTCATTCATGATATGAAACAACTCAAAATTGCTCTTTAGAGGTGAGAGAAACTAATTTTGAGGGTTGGTCTGACAACACGTGCATCAAGAGTATCTATAGCTTATTTTTCGCTCAAAATGGGTTTTGGACACTTGGCAGCGTGTGATAAGTCTGCATGATGAAGAAGCGCTACATAGCAGCGCATGATAGGTCATGGAAGCTGCTGTGACGTGTTGTGACTAATGAGGAGACGCCAAAGGTCGCTTGGAAGGGAGTTGGTTCACTCGTGAATGCTCGTGCAAAAATCTGGAGTGTAGTGCAGTGCGTATCCCAAGGCAAATTGATGGCTGTTGTACGTGAGAAGCTGCTAGTGAGCAGTGCTGCTGACGACATGTGGACAAGTGACCTAAAGACGTGCGGCAATTTGGTACGAGTTGGATGAATGGAAGGCTGACAAGTGGCGAGTTGGACGAATAAGCGACTGCCACTTGGCAGCGGACTGGGAAATCGCACACATTGTGCGTCATTCTAGGAATTGTGACCGCACGTAACTCGAGAATATGCAAGGCATGCTGAAGTGAGTCACTTAACTGTCTCATTTGGTTTGTTGTCTCTTATTCTACCCATCTCCAAGCATGTAACTCGAGGCAAATCATCTAGCATTCGATTACCGCACGTAAATACTCCATTTTGAGTATTTTGTCACCACAGACTCAACCACGTACTCTGTTTCACCTGAAAATGACCAATAAATATAATTAAATATATACTTTAGAGACTTTATATATTAAACACATTAAAATAAAGTAATAAAAGCCTATAAATACCAACTTATCAAATACCCCCAAACTTATCAAATACCCCCAAACTTAAGACTTTACACGTCTCATACAAAGGTGTAAATAACAACACAAACTAAACTAATCTCATATACCTGATTCAAAATTCATGGAGTCCATTTGATTTACACAGCCACTAAGTTAGCAAGCAACTCATAAAATCTCGGAGTTATGATATGTCAAGACTCGGAACCCAAACACAATTAAGATCACATTTTAAAGACATAAGTTCGGTCAAGACAAAGGCCATCAACTACTCACGAGTTTTCTTGGTCTATACATTTAAGCATGGAAGTTTAAAATCTCACTTAATCAAGTGAAAGCACTCGAGCTAAATCTTTTATTTGAAGATTTTTAATAAATTCCGATTTTATTCATTTTATTTTCTCGATTTTTTCACAATTTTTTTTTCAAGTAAGACGATCCCTACTACATTTCCTATAGACCGTTTTTCTCCATTTTCCACCATAAGATTCCCTGCTCCATTTCCTATGGAAACTTGTGGGACTCTTTATATTAGAAAACTCCTATTAGCCCTTCTCACTTCTACTATGATCAAGCAAATCCCCTAATATGGGTTAAAATGCTACCACTTGCACAAGTTTAACCATCTACTCCCTTTTTGTATCTAGAACAAAGCTTAACCATCAACTAATTCCCTAATCATGAAATCATAAAATCGCTGAGATACATACTCGATTGAGTGTTTCTCCTAATTTTCCCTAACTTTTGAGTAAAAAAGGCAACTATAGTGTACTCATCCATAATCAAAGGCATGAAACAAAATCTCAGGTGACTCTAAATGCAACATATGCAACATATGACACTATGTAAGTTCTATATGCAAGAACAAACATAGATAGACACGTCTACCACTAATAATAAAATATATACTAAATGCATAGATGAAAATGTATCGTATTCTAGTGAAATGGAGGATAAAAGTATCAATGATAAGGAAAGAGAAATGGAAAGATACGAGAATGAGAATAACACCTCCATTACCATCCGATAACTGCATAATTTCAAAAAAATCAACAATCATACATACAGTGTTTAGCAAGAAAATCCATCCAACACAATCCACAATCCCTAAAATACCCCAACCTTATTCCGAACCTTGTCCCCAAGGTTCAAAACAAGTCAAGAGTAGACACACAGAAAACGAAGATGAGGGTGAGAGAACATGATAAATATAAGAAGAAAGAAGTGATACGAGTTCATACATAGTGATAAAAAATACTAAAATGAATAAACAAAACAATACTTATCAAAATTTGGGCTGCCTCCCATTAGCGCTTTTATTTAGAGTCATTGGCTCGACTTGGTCTGAGTCTGTAAATCAGTGCAGATTGGTGTTGCAAGTGACACGTCGTCCACGTTATGGCTCAAGAATTCTTCATAGAAGATCTTCAATCTGTGGCCATTCACCTTAAAAGCATTACCAGTCTACAAACTCCGAATCTCCACTACACCTTATCACACAGTATAATCACAACATACGGTCGTGTCTACTTCGATTTCAGCTTACCTACAAAAATCTTAAGACGTGATTGAAATAAAAACAGATTTCGACCAACACAAAAAGATTTCTTAAAGAGATTGCGATCATGGAACGCTTTCCTTTTTTCATTATAAATCTTAGCATTTTCATACGCGTCGTTCTTGATTTCCTCCAATTCTTGGAGAGTAAGCTTTCCCTCTTTTCCTACTTTATCAAGCTTCATATTAAGTTATTTCACAGCCCAACAGGATTTATACTAGAGCTCGACTGGCAGGTGGCAAGCTTTACCAAACAGAAGGTGATATGGGGAAATTTCAGTTAGCATTTTAAACATTGTTTAGTAAGCCCAAATTGATTATTAAGATGTGTACTATAATCTTTACTAGTAGGGTTCACTATCGTTTCCAAGATGGATTTGATCTTCCTATTAGAGACCTCTGCATGGCCATTCGTTTGGGGATGATATGTTGTAGACATTCTATGAGTGACATTGTACCTCCTTAGAAGACTTTCAACCATACGATTGTAGAAGTGAGTGTCTCTATTACTGATCAAGGCATGTGGGGTACCAAATGTTGTGAAAATCCTCGATTTGAGGAATTCACATACCACTTTAGAGTCGTTAGTGCGTGTAGCCTTAACTTCAACCCACTTAGACATGTAGTCCATTTCCAAGAGTATGTAAACATTACTAAACGACACTAGAAATGGTCCCATGAAGTCTATACCCCATACATCAAATATCTCAAAAATACGAATTGGGGAAAGTGGCATTTAGTTTCGATGACCAAGATTACCAGTTTTTTGACAGTTAGGACAAGTCTTGGTAAACATGTATGAAACGTGGAAAATAATGGGCTAGTAAAACCCACTCTCAAAAGTATGACAAAAAGCCAAGATGGAGTAACTCTTAGTTTGAGAAACACAACGCCTTATAACATGGTCAGAGCAGAATTTCCATACATATGGGTCGTCCCACGCGTAGTATTTAGCATCGCTCCTAACTTTATTCTTTTGAGCCTTCGAAAGAGGAGGAGATAACTCGTCGAAGGTGATATAGTTCACCAAATTGGCGTCCCAGGGAAGATCTTCCATAACAACATAGATGTACTCATCAGGGAAATCATCCTTAAGAGGGTTAAAGATGCTCACCATTCTCAATCCTACTGAGATGGCTTGCGACTAGATTTTGTGCACCATTTTTATCTTTAATTGTGATGTCAAGCTCCTGTAATAGGAGTATCCATCTAACAAGCCTAGGTTTGGCATCCATTTTACTCATCATGTACTTTAAGGTAGCATGATCAAAGTAAATAATAACATTGGTTCCCAAAAGATAAGGCCAAAACTTCTCAAGTGCAAAGATAACGGTAATGAGCTCTTTTTTAGTAGTGGTGTAGTTCGTCTAAGCCGCATCTAGAGTATGAGAAGCATTGTAAATAACATGTGAAGCATTTCTGACTCTCTTTCCTAACACTACACCCACTACATGATTACTAGCATCATACATAATTTCAAATGGAAGCTCCCAATAAGGGGCCCGGATCACTGGTGTGCTGGTAAGTGAGTCTCTTAGTGCATCAAATGCTCTCTTACATTTCTTATCAAACTCAAAGGGTACGTCCTTTAAAAGTAGATGGTGTAGGGGTTGTGCAATCTTCGAAAAATCCTTGATGAAATAACGATAAAATCTGGCGTATCCAAGGAATGATGTAATCTCTTTCACGTTCATAGGTTAAGGAAGTTTCTTAATAATATCAATTTTAGTTTGGTTTACCTCTACACCCTTAGCAGAGACAATGTTCCCCAAAATAAGATCTTAGTCCATCATAAAATGAAATTTTTCATAGTTCAGAACTAGGCTCTTCTCGATACACCTGCTAAGTACCTTTGTTAGAATAATGAGACAGCTGTCGAATGAATCACCGTAAACAGTATATTTATCCATCAAGACCTCTATGAAATTCTCAAAAAAATCTAAAAAGATGCTCACCATGCACCTTTGATAGGTGGCAGGTGTATTGCGTAACCTAAAGGGCATGCGTCGATAGGTAAAAGTGCCAAACGGGCAAGTGAAGGTCATCTTTTCTTGGTTTTCAAATGCTACCAGTATCTGATGAAAACCAAAATAACCGTCAAAACAACAATAATGAGAACGACTAGCTAGTCCCTCCAACATCTGATTAATGAATTGAAGAGGGAAGTGATCATTCCTAGAGGAAGCATTTAACTTCCTGTAGTCAATGCATACCCACCATCCATTTTGAATATGGGTCAGAACCAAATCACCATGTGAATTGGTGACTACCGTGACTTCCATTTTCTTAGGAACCACCTAGATAGGGCTTACCAATTTACTATTAGAGATAGGGTAAATCATGCTAGCATCAAGAAGCTTCAGTATCTCTTTATTCACGACATCCATCATAGGCAGATTGAGCCTCCTCCAGGCTTTTCTTGTAGGTTTTGACCCCTCTTCCATGTATATATATGATGCATGCAAGTGGAAGGGTTTAAACCTTTAATGTCTCCTATGGTCCACCAAATAGCCTGTTTAAATTCTTAGAGTACTCGCAGGAGTCTCTCCTCCTCCAAATGTGTAAGTTTGTCTGAGATGGTCATAGGGAATGTGTCATTTTTACCCAAAAACATGTACTTTAAATTCTTAGGTAATGGTTTCAGTTTAAGTGGGGGAGCTTTAACCAAAGGGGAGAAAGTTCGAAATCGGTAGTAGGCTAGACACTTGGGGGCAGGGGTTGGAATGAATCCAACTTTAAAATAGCATCCTCGACATCAGTATCGAGGGTCAGAACACTCTGGTGGATATTAGTAGTGTTAAAATGATTCTATAACACTACTTTTACTTCATTATTGCCACTCGTAAGCAAGGTCTGCCCAACGAATAGATCCACACAGTCCATGGTACACACCATAGAAGACACATCATTGGGGTATCGTATTACATCATAGATGTTAAATTTGATGACTTCACCATCAAACTTTATGGTTAGAGACCCATCATCAATATATATCCTCGTCTTTATTGTTTTCAAGAATTGACGTCCAATAAGCACTAACGAAGCATTGGAGAATGGTATCGCCGTCGTATCTACCACATAGAAGTCAGTAGAAAATAAAAACTCGTTCACTCGAACTAGAACATCCTTGAGAACACCAACGGATCTGACAACTAAATGGTCTGTCAACTGAATGATAATACTAGTCTTCTCTAATGGGCGTGCGTTCAATGTCTCATAAATGGACAATGGCTTGACATTAATGGAAGCGCCATGGTTGCATATAGCCCTCTAAATGCTTACATCACCTACAAAATAATGCTTTCATCACAACCTTAGACAAGAGAATTTTGTGAAACCATATTTTCTTCACTTATACATAGCCAAATGAAAATCTTTCGAAATGAAAAAAATTATAGCATCAAACAAGATGACTTTACAACATTATCATTCTATGATTGAGAGAAGGCATGACAGTCAAACAACAAGATTCGAGGAGAAGCGTTGACATTTCATCTTTGCAGTTGCAATTTCCAACTAGGACATACAACCAAGCTGATAGTTATGTTTCACAACCTTCTGCAAGATTGGATGAAGATGATGAAGATAACGATGAATTTACTTCTACATATCGCCCTATATAGTTTATTTTTTGTATGAAATGAACAAATGAATGATTAATTATATTGTCCTTTCTTTAGTTCTTGCTTATGAATGAAATATGTTCCCTTTGTATTTCATTCATTCGAAGTTTGTACAATTAGATTTGTTAATATTAGCTTGATTATAAGAATTAAATAAGGGTGAAAATTTATTGGAATATGGGGAAGCAACATGGGTTTTACCTTTGTCGGCCATTATTTGTAGGCAATGAATTTGAGGAGATATGAGAAATTCACAGGATAAAAAGTCAAGTAAAGAATTATGTTCTCCCTTTATGTATTCGATATCAAATTCGAAAAATACTTAAAATGGCTTACCAAGGGGCAAATATTTATTTAAAATCTAAATTTTTAACGGTTTTTAATAGAATTTATTTTGGTGATTTACAATCAACATGAATCAAAGATTTTTTATTTAAAACATCTGATTGAAATTTCTGGACACACAAAACAATGGCTATGACTTTCTTTTTGACAGTGGCATAATTTGTTTGAGTTTGATTCGATGGTTTGGAGGTTTAACAAACTAATTGTTTAGTACCAGAAGGACTTATTTGTAATAAAATTTCTCCATATCCTATATCAGAGGCATCTATTTAGATAATTTTTGGATAGTTAGAATTTGCTAAATGTAAACAAGGAAGAGATTGACATTTTCTTTTATTATTTGAAGAGCTTTTATATGAATAGGAGTCCATTGAAATTTAGCGTCCTTTTTAAAAAAGATCTTGAAGAGGTTTACGATCTAAGGCTGATTGTTTATAAAAATCAGAAAGATAGTTCAAACATCCAAGAAATCGTTGTAATTGATTTTTATCAAAAAATTGGTTGAAAATCTCATCGGCAAAATCTATAACATGATTTACAAGAGTAATTGTATGATTGGAAATTTTAAAGCCTAAGAAAGTTGTTGATGTTTGAAAAAGTCTAATTTTCTTTTGAGATGATACTAAACCATTATGGGTTACAATGTGTTGAAATATATAAAGGTGTTTCCAATGTTGATAAATGGTATTTGAAAAAATAAGAATGTCATCTATATAAACAAGAATATGTTCGTTATAAGGGTTAAGAATATCATTCATAATCTTCTGAAATTCAGAAGGGCATTTTTTAAATCAAAAGGCATTACATTCCATTGGTATTGACCAAAAGGAGTATTAAAAGCAGTTTTATATCTATCATTTGGAGCAATTTATATTTGCCATAATCATGATATAAGATCGAATTTAGAAAATATCAACGAAGAAGATGTTCGTTTAATAAGATCATATTTATTAGGTAAGGGATAACAAATTATTTTTAAAATTTTATTAAGGGGTTTATAATTGATAACTAATCTAGGTGCACCACGTTCTAATTCAGGAGCATTTTCGACATAAAAAGCAGTACAACTCCAAGGAGACTTAGAGGGAGTTATTAGGTTTTTAGCAAGAAGATCTTTTATTTCTTGTTCGCAGAGATTGAGTAATCTGGAATTCATTTGAGAAGGGTTAGCTTTGGTTGGGATTCGTCGTTCGATAAACTCATCAATATATGGAAGAGATACTTGATGCTTTTGTCGATCCCAAAAAGCTGAAGGGATTTTAGAACAGCATTGCTTTTGTGATTTGTCTTGAAAAAGAACTAGTTTATTTTTAAAAGAAGGTGTAACTAATATTTGATCTATTTTTTAAAAATTAATTTTATTCTTTAAAAATGCAATATGTGTGCATTTATGCTCTATTTGATGAACAAGTTGATTTAGATATTTAGTTTTTGGAAGTTGGGTAAAAGGAAATAGTATGTCTTTACCCTTGAAGGTAGTAGAGATGCCTTTTGTAGAAATAGAAAGCGGTTGAATTAGTTGAAGAAATGGTGTGCTCAATAATATATCATGTTGAAGGTCTTTTACAACAATAAAGGCAGTAGGGATACATATAGATTGATGGCATATATGAGCTAAAGGAATTTTGTGTTTGATGCAAGATTTATTTCCTTCTGCAGTCGATATTCAAGTATTAGTGTTTTCAGAGTATCGCAAAGGAATTAAACCTTCACGAATACAATTTAGATCAACACCAGAATCAATTAATGCTAAACATTTGTATTTAAAATCTTTTATAATGAAAGTAATAGGTGTAAACCATCTTTGATGAATATAATGAGTCAATGTTTATATGAAAACATTATTATCAAATGTTTCAAATGTTTCAGAATGGTTTTTTTCTAATTGATCTAGACGATCTTTTAATAATTGTATTTCGTGTTTAAGTATATTGATGTCATTTTGAATAGTAGAAATATATATAGAGGGGTTTTGATTTCGTTTATTTACTTCTTGTAAAAGGGTAGCCATAGAATATTTTGTTGGATCTAAATTTATTTGTTTTTTAAACTTAACACGCTGTTTAATGCGATCAGGATCTACTCCTACATTTTCTGTTGATATGTTTTCGACTGGTTGATGCTGAGATTGAAGGATTTTGATGAAATATTTATACTTTAAAGTTGGATCTTGAATCCGATCTCCTATATCTAAAATAAGTTCTTCATGAGCAGTTAAGACATTAATTTCATAATCAGAAGATGTGGTTGAGGTATTAGGTATATTAGTAGGACAATTGCAATGATTGAGTCAGTAGAATCATGTAAATGATGAATTTTTTAATTGGAAGATTTTAAATGACATTTATTGGCATAATGACCAAGTTTGTCGTAATTATCACAAGTATTGGGTTTTCGTTTTGTAAAACGATTTGGTTTTCGTGATCTAGAGGACTGATGTTTAGATCTAAATTTTGATGGTGACGTTTTATAATAGGAGGGATATGATTTGTGACGAAAATATTTCTTAAGTTGAGATGTAGAAGCAGGTTTGGTAAAATCAATATCACGACCAAAATCATAGCAATAATTACCTAAATCTTTATTACTGGGCTTTTTCTCCATTTCTAGTTGTTTTTTCAAGCGTATATCATTGCATATTGCTAATCCAACTTATTGAATATATTGTATTAATTCTCCATAGGTATGGGATTGATAATCTAAAGCTCTATTATTTTTCATGCGAATCCATGTTTTAACCTTTTCTGCAAATTGAGATGGTAATTCAGCTATAAATCATTCTTTCCAAAATTGGGAATCAGTCGTAGTAAGTTCATAAACTTTAGTGATAAAGTTATTTTTATACCAGAGGAAATCATTAAGAGTTTTACATCATATGCTTTGTAATTGATCACGAACCTTTTCATCAATAGAAGCTAAACTGCCTAAAAAATGACAAACAATATTGGTAAGTAAACAAGTAACACTATTATGTTGTTGTCTATCGAGACTATCTAATAATGGATTTCCATTTTCACCGCACATTACTGAACTTAGAATATCTAATCTTGATTGTACACTCATCCCATATTGCCACCATCCATAACGTTGGCCAGTAAAACCACTAGCAATAGTACCAACAATATTTCCTTCGGCATGATCGGCTAGGGCATAAGCTTTAGCATAAATCTGCATATGACGTAATACTTCAACGATACTATATTCAGATAGGCCATCAATATTCCATTCATAAATGGCATTGCCATCAAATTTATGACGTTTTTATTTATTTTCTTCAAGAATTAAATCAGCAGGCGATGGTCGTGAATAAAACTATTTTTGTTTTGGATAGCGAGTTTTATATGTAGAACGAGATTCACCTAATCGTTGAATAGCAAGTGTTGACATATCAGTATCAGTGTCAGTATCCAAGGAGAAATCTGAAGTATTAGAAATACTAGAGGTAGAATTACTATTTGAAGCTATAGGTTAAATCTTAATAGTAGATTCGCATTCCTGATCTAAATTAGCTATTATAGGCACTTTATCTTTATTTTTAGAAAAGGAAGCAATTTTAGTGAGATTTTATAATTTAACGGTGATTTCGTCTAATAATTCAGATGAATATGGAGATTTTGGTTTAAATCCAGACGGTGTTGTGGCAGAAGTAGGAAGAAAAGATTTGCTTAATAATATAGGTTCTTGAGATATACGATAAGGGGTTACAGGTGCTGTAGAACTTGTTGATGTTGTGTCAGTAGGTTTAGCTAAAGTGGATAAATAAATGTCAGTAAAATTATTTTATTCTATTATATGATTTAAATCCTTTTTAGTAAGAGGTTCGTTATCTCCAAAATTAGTTTTCAGAGAAGTGGCTTTAATATGGTCTTTGATTTTGATAGGTGCCAGTGGAGGATGTTTTTTGTATATATTATTCGCCATTAGAACCTTCCCAAATAGTATTTATTTTTGATATTATTTTAGGACAGTTTTGAGATAAGAATTCAAAAAATGGAATATTGATTTTATTCAGTCGGATATAAGCAAAATATCGTTCTCTGATTATCGCTTGTTGATTTTTTGAACATAATTTAGAAAAAATAGGAGTTAATGGATGAGTTAAAAATTGATGTTTTATAGGATAATATATTACAAGATTATCATTAATTTCTATAATCATATTTATTCTATATTTAGCAAAATTATTTATACTAACTGTGTCATCATTTTGTTCTACAGGATAAGCAACTTTAGTCGGTAAACGAGGGCTAGTTATGTTATAAGGAGATGGTATTGAGTTTTTAGGAGGACAATGACTTGAAGAAGGAATAGAAGAAAAATATCTTCATGAAGCAAAATTAATTTCTACCATGCCATCTTCATAAGTGATTATTTTATCTACTTGATCAGAAGTTGTTGCCTTTTGACGTTCATCATGATTTTTATCTTGAATAAGCCATTGTTTGGGCATATCTATATCTTTCCAATGTAATTGCTTTCTATCAATGAGCTTGTGTTTTATGTTAGCTAGAAAAGGGTAGAAGTACCCTTTTGAAGATTAGTATAGGCCACTGCTGGTATAATTGTGTGCATTAATTTATAATAAAAATGCAATATACAATAGCGATATTGGAATAGATACCTTTTAAGTTCAAATCCTTGTGTATATATGTTTAAGGTTGCTGCTTCATGCGCGAATTGATCATGGAGACTTATAGTGAAGTTAGGAAAAATAATTAAAAAAATATAGGTCCTTCTGCAAGACTACTCTCAATAATACCTAATAATGAGTAATCAAGATGTATTTTTATCGCGAACAGAAGCTAATACAGATGTATTTAATCCTAATGAAGTTAATGGCTTTATTGGAACTTGAATAAGTCCTAAATGTAAATATTTATAACATTCTTTATATCTACTAATTTTCTTAGGTGTAATGAGAAATAGTTCTTGACCATCATCATCTATTGATTTAGTATCTTCTTCTAATTTAATAATAAAATCTTGATGTTTTTAAAATGATCCTTTAAGATAAATATCAGTTCGTTTAATTTTAGGCATATCCCAGTTTTGAAGAGAATGTTCTATATCAGAATAAGAAATTTCACTTATATTTCTTAAATCTATATTGGATTGTGTTTTGGTAAGCTTAGGTGATTGTTGAGAGCTATCAGAAGAAGAGGAAGACTCAAAATTTAAGGAAGAGTTTTATGAAGAAACGGCTCATTTCAGTTTCTTTATTAATTCACTCATGTTTAGTTTCAATGATTTTCTAAAAAGACTTGGTCAACGCGGCTAGGCTTACGTTCCGTCTACTAGACTTACTACGCGACTAGGAAAGTGCAGTTTTGAAAACCCAATGAAATGTAAACAAAAGAGAATCATGCAAAGAAAAGAGAAGCAAAACACTTTCAAAGAAAACTCAAAATTTAATACAAAATTCTTCTTCTCTGATATCGAATATATAAAAGATGAACATATATATATATATATATATATATATTCATAAAGAAAGGAATACTTACAAAGCAAGGAAACTAGATAGGCTTTGATACCATTTGAGACTTTTACAAAACATGGCAAACAAGAAGATGAAAGAACACTTACGAAAGCTTAAACTTAGAAGACTCACTTATTCTACTATGTCTTAGAGACTTATGCAAACTTCTATATATAGAGGTAGAAAAGCAAATATAAAACACACTTCCGTGGAAAGGAAGTCCTACATAATTGACCTATTACTAAAGCAAAAGTAAAATAATTGTATTGGAAGCTTCAACTTTATATCGTTTGACTGTAGCTGGATGCTTGATACTTTAGCGCTTTATATCTTTATATCTTTTGACTGTAGCTGGATGCTTGATACTGTAGCGCTTTATACCTTTTGACTGTAACATCTTTCGACGAATTGGTCTTGATGAGATGACAACTTTTTAACGAGTTTGTCTTGATGAGATGGCAACTTTTGACAATTTGTATGAACATGATAAGATAGCTTTATTGAGTGGGGGGTAGGATAAGATTTTGCATATCTTTATGGATAAGATCTTTGAAAATCAGGGCATGCAATAGTGGCCTAGAAGCATGGGCTGGATAAGTCGTATGGAATGGGCCTGAAAAACAGGCAAAGCCTGGAAGCATGGGCTAGATAAGATAATTGACATGGGACAAAATGATAGATATTTAGTCATGGGCCAGAATGGCTAGAATGATAGATATTTATATTTTTTTTATAACATATAAAATTCACAAAAGTCTCTTAATGGAGGGTTGCGCAGGGTGCACCATAAAGTATAGTGAACAAAGTCGGCATAGCGAAATGGTTAAGGATAATTGACATAAACTTAAATGCAAGGGCACTGCATAAGATACCAAGCTATTATTAGAAATTGCCTTCAGCAGAGGTCCAGCCATGAGCATAATTAGCAAAAATGGACAAATGTTGCGGGTGTGGCGGTGGATCAAGATTTGATATTCTAAGTTCAGTAATGCGCGATAAAAATGGAAATCCCTTATTAGATAGTCTCGGTAGACAACAACATAATAGTGTTACTTGTTTACTTATCAATATTATTTGGCATTTTTTAGGCAGTTTAGCTTCTATTAATGAAAAAGTCTCCATGATCAATTTGCGCATGAAGCAACAACCTTAAACATATATACACAAGGATTTAAACTAAAAGGTATTTGTTCCAATATCGCTGTTGTATATGGCATATATTATAAATTAATGCACACAATTATACCAGCAGTGGCCTATACTAATCTTCAAAAGGGTACTTCTACACTTTTTCTAGCTAACATAAAACACAAGCTCGTTGATAGAAAGCAATTACATTGGAAAGATATAGATATTCCCAAACAATGGCTTATTCAAGATAAAAATCATGTTGAACGTCAAAAGGCAACAACTTCTGATCAAGTAGATAAAAAAATCACTCATGAAGATGGCATGGTGGAAATTAATTTTGCTTCACGAAGATCTTTTTCTTCTATTCCTTTTTCAAGTCACTGTCCTCCTCAAAAATCAATACCATCTCCTTATAACATAACTAGCCCTCGTTTACCGACTAAAGTTGCTTATCTTGTAGAACAAAAAGATGACACAGTTAGTATAAATGATTTTGCTGAATATAAAATAAATATGATTACATAAATTAAGGATAAATTTGAAATAGATCATCCTACTTTAAAACATCAATTTTTAACTCATCCATTAACTCCTATTTTTTGTAAATTATGTTCAAAAAATCAACAAGCGATAATCAGAGAACGTTATTTTGCATATATTCGACAGAATAAAATCAATATTCCATTTTTCGAATTCTTATCTCAAGATTGTCCTAAAATAACATAAAAAAATAAATACTATTTAGGAAGGTTCTAATGGGGAACAATATATACAAAAACATCGTCCACTAGCACCTATCAAAATCAAAGACCTTATTAAAGCCACTCCTCTGCAAACTAATTTTGGAGATAATGAACCTCTTACCAAAAATGATTTAAATCATATAATAGAACAAAATAATTTTACTAACATTTATTTATCCACTTTAGCTAAACCTACTGACAGGGCATCAACAAGTTCTCCAGCACCTATAACTCCTTATCGTATATCTCATGAACCTATTTTATTAAACAAATGTTTTCTTCTGACTTCTACTACAACACCATCTGGATTTAAACCAAAATCTCCATATTCAACTGAATTATTAGACAAAATCGCCGTTCAATTTGAAAATCTTGCTAAAATTGCATCCTCTTCTAAAGATAAAGATAAACCGACTGTAACAGCTACTTTAGATCAGGAATGTGAATCTACTATTAAGATACAACCTATAGCTTCAAATAGTAATTCTACCTTTAGAATTTTTAATACTTTAGATTTCTCCTCGGATACAGACACTGATACTGATATGTCGACACTTGTTATTCAACGATTAGGTAAATCCCTTTCTACATATAAAACATGCTATCCAAAACATAAACAGTTTCATTCACGACCATCGCCTGCCGATTTAATTTTTGATGAAAATAAAGAAAAAATGTCATAAATTTGATTGCAATGCCATTTATAAATGGAATATTGATGGCCTATCTGAATATAGTATCGTTGAAGTATTACATCAAATGCAAATTTATGCTAAAGCTTGTGCCCTAGCTTATCATGCCGAAGGAAATATTGATGGTGCTATTTCTAACGGTTTTACTAGCCAACTTTATGGATGGTGTGACGCGCGCCGAACACGTCAATAAAGTAAAGTTTCCTAAACCAACTATTTTGTAGAATAGTGGCAAATGGTCGATCCCACTGAGACTGATTGTCTTTCTAAGGTTAAAACAACAAAAAAGGAAAATCGGGGTTTTAAAATAAATATTAATTAAACTAACTAATTTACCTAAACTAAATAAATAAAACAACTAACTAATTATTAAAATAATTAATTAAGACCTAATTAATGCCTAAATAACACCTAAATCTCCAGTTCCATAAATCAGAATCAAGATTCAATAACAATCATGGTCTTCAATCTTTCCCAAAAAGTTATTAATTTAAATATTCGTAGATTAGCCATAGAAAATTGACATATGCCAGAAATTCCTAATTCCCGTAATTTCGATAGTCAGGACATCCCTCACTAACTACTTCCCTAATTAATATATAACTCTAGACATCCGCCAATCAGGTTTAACACACTAACCGCATTAATATATATCTATGGGAAAACTAATCCTAGATAACCGGATCGCATCCGCTACTGATTTAATCGAGATTCAATTGGTGTACATTCAAACACTGAAAGGGCTTTACGGCAAACGGGTGAAAGTTTGTTACTTTATTGGTCTAAAAGCACAATTACAAGAATACTAATATTCCAAATAGCTATAGATTGTTCATCTAAAAGCATGCACTGGCCACATACATACCATAGATCTAAATCATAATAATTAAAATCAACAATAACGAAATAGGAGAAATTAAATTAATTAAATAAAAAAATAAAATATCTCACATATTATGCTATGCATCCATAATTCCGACTTGCTTCCCCTTCGACTTAGGCAAGAAATTGATTAGCCGGACATCATCATCAAAAATCACTACTAAAAAATAATTATTGATCTCTAAAAAAATTAATTGATTCTCTAAATAATACCTAGGTTCCTAATATATAAAAAAACTCCAAATTGTACTCGGATACTAATTTTAGGGGTTAGGTACGTGACTCGTGCGTCGATAAGCATCGTAGGGGTGTTTTTAGATCGTAATTCGGACTCTGCCACGTGTAAATAGCCGATTGGCTTTTTTCTAGGTCGTTCTGACATGTCGCGCTCTGATTGGCCACCACCTGTCACCACCGCTTACTTGTCGCCGCGCCATTCGCCGAACTCCTGACGCGTTCGTTGTGTGTGTGCTGAGTCAGCACCACGTGTCCGCATCTGATTGCCCGAACCAGAATTTGACGCGCTGGACGAATGGGAGAGCGCCGCGTGGCATGACGCGACACAAACGAAAATCGTGTGACTAACGCGAATTACTGGGAGTTTGTGCTGGCACGCATCTCGAGGCAGATCGACGAAGAATGTGCGAGAAGAAAATGAGGCGGTGTGTGACGTGGTTGCGGTAGCTGACGTGTCATCTTCTGATTGGTGGCGCTGGCTTTGTGTTGATCTTGTGGACCAACAGGCGTGTGACACTTGGCGCCCACGGTGTTGCGAACCGCTGACGTGTCATAACCCGATTGGTCAAACGCTGACGTGGCAGCTCCTTATTGGTTGAAATATGCTGTGTCTTATTTTACCCACAGCGCAACACGTATTTCGAGGCAAATTATCCGGCATCTGATCACTGCAAGTAAATACTCATTTTTGAGTATTTGTCCGCCACGAATTCAACCGCGCACTCCGTTTCATCTAAAAATGGTCAAAAAATATAATTAAATATATATTTTAAATACTTTTAATAATTAAATATACTAAAATAGACTATTCAATATCTATAAATACCGACTTATCAAATACCCTAAAACTTAAAACTTTGCACGTCATGAGCAAGGTGTAAATGACAACGCAAACTAAACTAGACTCCTAATATAATAATGCACTGACTCAACTAATCCTATACCCGACCCAAATTCATGGAGTTCATTTGGTTTACATAGTCACCGAATTAACAAGTAACTCAGAAAATTTCAGATTTATAATATGTCAAGTCTCGCAAGTCAAACACAATTAAGATCTCACTTTCAAAACATAGAATCGGTCAATATAAAGGCCATCAACTAATCACAAGTTTTATTGGTCTATACAATTAAACCACGCAAGTTGAAAATCTTACTTAATATAGTGAAAGCACTCGAACTAAATCTTTTATTTGAGGAGTTTTACAACTTCCACCTTTATTCATTTTTTTCATTATTTTTCATTATTTTTCATCAACCTCTTCTTTTTTCAAGTAGTACGATCCCTTCTCCATTTGCTGTGGACCACTTTTCTAACTTTTTTCCACCACAAGATTCCCTACTCCATTTCCTGTGGAAACCTGTGGGACTCTCTTTTTTATTATTTTTATTAGAAAAACTCCTGTTAGTACTTCTCACTTTCACTGTAATCAAGCAAATCCCCCGATGTGGGTTAAATTAATATAACTTGCATAAATTTGAGCGTTTACTCATTTTCGTTATCTAAGCACTAAGTCCAACCATCATCTAAGTCTCTAATCATGAAATCATAAAAATGTTGAGCTACGAACTTGATTAAATGTTTCTCCTAATTTTCTCTAAGTTTCAAGTAAAAAAGGCAACTGTAATTTACTCATCCACAACCAAAGGCATGAACAAAGTTTTGGATGACTCTAAAATAAATAAAACATACTAAATATATACATGAAAGTGTATCAATTCCAAATGAAATGTGAAAGGAATATGAATAGACAAGAAATGAAAAGAAATGGAAGAAATAATATAAAACACCACCAATACCATCCAATATCCGCATATAACCCCATAAAAATAAAATAAACGATCTCACCTGCGGTCTTTCGCAAAAAAACCCATCCAAAGCAATCCACAATCCGTAAAACACCCCCAAACTTATTCCGAACCTTGTCCTCAAGGTTCAAAATAAGTCATGAGGTTCACGCATATAAAACAAACAAGATGGTGAAAGAATATGATAAAAATAAAAGGAAGGAAATGATGCAAATTCATGCAAAATAATAAAAATAAATAAAAAATATGAAAATAAATAAACTAAATAGTACTTATCAAAGTTTGGGCCGCCTCCCAATAGCGCTTTTGGTTAAAGTCGTTGGCTCGACTTGCTCGGAGTCTGTCAATCAATATAGACTGCGTTGCCAGTTAAACGACCTCCACATCATGGCTCGAGAAGTCTTCGTAGAAGATCTTCAATATGTGGTCGTTCACCTTAAACACATTACTAGTCTTCATACTCTGAATCTCCACTGCTCCGTGATACACCGCAGTCACAATATACGATCCTGTCCACCTCGATCTCAGCTTACCTGCAAAAATCTTAAGACGTGACTGAAATAAAAGCACTTTCTGACCAACACGGAAAGATTTCCTAGAGAGATTGCTATCATGGAACGCTTTAGTTTTTCTTTAAAAATCCAAGCATTATCATACGCGTCGTTCCTGATTTCCTCCAACTCTTGGAGATTGAGTTTTCTCTCTTTCACTGCTTCATCGGGCTTCATATTAAACTGTTTCACAGCCCAGTATGATTTATGCTCAAGATCGACTAGCAGGTGGAGAGCTTTACCAAAAACAAGGCGATATGGGGACATCCCGATTGGCGTTTTAAATGTTGTTCGGTAAGCCCAAACCGCATCATCAAGACGTGCACTCCAATCTTTACGAGTAGGATTCACCGTCTTTTCCAAGATGGATTTGATCTCTCTATTAGAGAGCTCTGCCTGGCCACTCATTTTGGGATGATATGTTGTAGATGTTCGATGAGTGACATTATACTTCCTCAGAAGACTTTCAACCATATGGTTACGGAAGTGAGTGCCTCTATCACTGATCAGGGCTCGTGGGGTACCAAATGTTGTAAAATCCTCGATTTAAGGAATTTACATACCACTTTGGAGTCATTAGTGCGCGTAGCCTTTGCTTCTACCCACTTAGACACGTAGTCCACTGCCAAAAGTATGTAAACATTACCAAATGACACTTGAAATGGTCCTATAAAATCTATACCCCAAACGTCAAATATCTCGCAAATATGAACCGGGGTAAGTGGCATTTGGCTCGATGACTAAGATTACCAAATTTCTGCCAGTTAGGACAAGTCTTGGTAAACATGTATGAATCATGGAAAATGGTGGGCCAGTAAAACCTACTCTCAAGAACTTTCCTAGCTATCCGACGGGGACCAAAGTGGCATCCTCAGACGTAAGTATGATAAAAAGCCAATATGGAATGACTCTCGGTCTAAGGAACACAACGCTTGATAACCTGGTCGGAGCAAAATTTCCATAAGTACGGGTCATCCCATACATAGTACTTAGCGTTGCTCTTTACTTTATTCTTCTGAGCCTTCGAAAGGCGAGGAGATAGCTCACCAGAAGTGATATAGTTCACCAAATCGACGTACCAGGGGAGATCGTCCATAACAGCATGGATGTGCTCTCCAGGGAAATCATCCATAAAAGGGGTAGGACTCTCACCATTTTTAATTCTGTTGAGATGGTCTGCGACTAGATTCTCTACACCACTTTTATCTTTGATTGTGATGTCAAACTCCTGAAGTAGGAGTATCCATCTAATGAGCCTAGCTTTGGCATCCTTTTTACTTATCAGGTACTTAAAGGTAGCGTGATCAGAGTAAATGATAACCTTGGTTCCCAAGAGGTAAGGCCGAAACTTCTCAAGTGCGAATATAACAGCAAGGAGCTCCTTCTCATTAGTGGTGTAGTTCATCTGAGCAGCGTCTAGAGTACGAGAAGCATAGTAAATGACATGTGAAGCTTTTCTGACTCTCTGTGCTAATACTACACCCACTGCATAATCACTATAATCACACATAATCTCAAATGGAAGCTCCCAATTAGGGGCCTGAATCACTGGTGTGCTAGTAAGTAAGTCTTTTAGTGCATTAAATGTACTCTTACATGCCTTATCAAACTCAAAAGGTATGTTTTTTTGAAGTAGACGACATAGAGGTTATGCGATTTTGGAAAAGTCCTTGATGAAACAACGGTAAAAATTTGCGTGTCCAAGGAAAGATCTGATCTGCCGCACATTCTTAGGGTAAGGAAGTTTCTTGATAACATCAATTTTAGCTTGGTCTACCTCTACGCCTCTGGCTGAGACAATGTTTCCCAAAATAAGACCTTGGTCCACCATAAAATGACACTTTTCATAGTTCAGAACCATGTTCTTCTCGATACACCTTTTGAGAACTTTTGTCAGATTGTCGAGACAACTAGCAAATGAATCACCGTAAATGGTAAAGTCATCCATGAAGACCTTAATGAAATGCTCAACAAAATCTGAAAAGATACTCACCATGCACCTTTGAAAGGTGGTAGGGGCATTGCATAACCCAAAGGGCATGCGCCGATAGGCAAAAGTGCCAAACGGATAGGTGAAAGTTGTATTTTCCTGGTCTTCAGGTGCTACCGGCATCTGATGAAAATCGGAATAACCGTCAAGAGAGCAGTAATGAGAACGACCAGCGAGGCTTTCCAACATCTGATCAATGAATGGTAGGGGGAAGTGATCCTTCCTGGTGGAAACGTTTAATTTCCTGTAGTCAGTGCATACCCGCCATCCATTTTGAATACGGGTTGGAACCAACTCACTATGTGAATTGGTGACTACCGTGACTCCCGTTTTCTTAGGAACCACCCGGATATGGCTTACCCATTTGCTATCAGAGATGGGGTAAATCACACCAACATCAAGGAGCTTGAGTATCTCCTTCTTCACTACATCCATCATTAGCGGATTGAGCTTCCTTTGGGCTTCTCTCGTAGGTTACGACCCTTCTTCCATATATATATGATGCATGCAAGTGGAAGGGCTCAAACCTTTGATATCTACTATGGTTCACCCAATAGCCTGTTTAAACTCTCGGAGTACTCGAATGAGCCTCTCTTCCTCCAAATGTGTAAGTTTGGCTGAGATGATCACAGGGAGTGTGTCATTCTCACCTAAAAACATGTACTTTAAGTGCTCAGGTAATGGTTTCAGCTCAAGTGTGGGAGCTTTAACCAAAGAGGGAGAAATTTTGGAGTCAGAAGTAGGTAATTCCAAATAATGGACATTTAGGGGCAGGGGTTGGATTGAATCCAACTCGAAAACAACATCTTCGACATCAGTATCGAAGGTCAGATCACTCTCGTGGATTTGAGTAGTGTCGAGATGATGCTCTGACATTACTTTAATTTCATCATCGCCACTCGTGAGCAAGGTCTGCTCAACGAGTGGATCCACACTGTCCATGGTACACACCACAGAAGATACATCACTGGGATATCACATCGCATCGTAGATGTTAAACTTAATGACTTCACCGTCGAACTCCATGGTAAGAGATCCATCATCAGCATCTATCTTCGTCTTCACCGTTTCAAAAACGGACGTCCAAGGAGTATTAATGAAGCATTGGGGAATGACTCCTCTTTCATATTGAATACGTAAAAATCAGCAGGAAATACAAACTAGTTCACTCGAACTAGAACGTCCTCGAGAACACTGACAGGTTTGACAACGGAAAGGTCTGCTAACTAAATGACAATACCAGTCCCTTCCAATGGGACTGCATGCACGGTCTCGTAAATAGATAATGGCATAAAATTAGTGGAAGTGCCAAGGTCGCGCATAGCTCTCTAAATGCTTACATCACTTATAACACAAGGTAGTGAGAACATCCTAGGATCCTTGCATTTAGGAGGCAACTTCTATTGTAGGATAGCCGTGACGGTTTCTCCCATTTGGACTTTTTTGTCGCCTTTTAGTTTCCCTTTGTTAGTGCATAGTTCCTTAAGAAACTTTGCGTAGCTAGGGACTTGCTTCAGAGCGTCGAGGAGTGGAATATTGATTTCCACTGGCCGAAAGGTCTCGAGAATTTCTTTCTCTTCCTCCTTTTTCTTATCTAGGATGAGTCATTGTGGAAAAGAAGGTTTGACCTTAAATGTGGGTGGTGCTTCCTTTTGAGTAGTTACCATCTGTTTTAGGGCAGATGAGGTCACTACTACCTCGTGTTCTTCCTCATTTACCTGGTTTTGGGCATTAGATGACCTATTGTCCCTTTTGGGTCCCTTCAACTCAGTACCACTACGGAGTGTAACTGCGTTAGCACTCGCATTAGGATTCAGGTAAGGTTGCGAAGGCAACTTTCCCTTATCCTCGAGACATCTAATCTGTTGTGCCTGTTTGTCCACTCGAACATGAATAGTTCGAATCGTCGATTTGAGTTCGATGAAGGATTTCTTGGTGTTAGCCCTGAATTGGTTCAGTTCATTCATAAATTGGCTATGTTGGCTCATAAGGGCTTTAATCATATCCTCAAGTGAAGAGGAACCATTGGAGGGTGCAGGGAACCGTTGACCTCTGGGGATGAAGGTTTGATAATTCTGATTCTGAGGCCTGTAACTGAAGTTTAGGTTATTCCTGACCATGGCATGATTATAGGCATTCCTGAATGGGACTCTAGATGGCCCTTGGAACTGATGACCCATGGCATTGGCCTGTTGATCATCATCAAAGAGTGTAGGAAATTCATCAGTTGCATGATTTGTGGCAGCACAGAAGCCACAAGCTTTGGCCTCCACTTTACCGGATGAGAGGAGACGTTCCATCATAGAGGCTAGTTGGTCAATTTTCTGGTCAGTGGAACTCGAGATATCGCCTGTACTCAGACTTCGGTAAACAGTAGCATCGAGATCACCATAAAGGCGTGACTGCCGTGCGATGTCATCATATAGTTGCTTCATTTGGGCTGGAGTTTTGTCTCGAATGTGACCCTCACACGCATTATCAATCATGCGTCGTTCCATGGGTGACATGCTAACATAGAAGAATCGAGCTATGGCCTTCTCAGATTGGCCGTGTTGTGGGCAACTAGCAATCAATCGGTTATAGCAATCCCAATATGCGCCAAATGATTCGTTCGACCTCATTTTGATGCTGCAAATTTCCTTGATGAGCTGAGCAACTCTATCCTCAAGGAAATATTCATTCAAAAACGCGGTTGCCATATCATTCCAGGAATTAATGTAGCCACGCGGAAGGTAGAAATGCCATTCATTGGCTTTGTCTTTAAGGTAGAACAGAGAAGATATGAGCTTAACCGTTTTCTCGTCCGCATTGGAGGGTTTCATTGACTTGCAGATAATACGAAACTCCTTTTGGAAAGTGAAAGGGTCTTAATTCTCGCCTCCATGGAAGGATGGTAGGAGATGAATAAACCCAGACCTCAACTCAAAGTCTCTAGAATTAACCGGATAGTTGATGCAGAGGGGTTTTGTAATGATCCTAAAATTTTACCTCGTGCCACGTGTATTTCAGGGTCGTGCGTGGGACCCACTTGTCATGATACACAAATTTAAACCTCAGGAGTCAACACCGAGGTATGTTATTTTTGGTTTGATGCTTATATTAAAAATTTTATACCAAAGGTTGAACAAATTAATTTAGTGCATGGCAAAATGGTGTTGAGACGAGCGATGACGCGCCTCGAGTCGCGTGTCAACGTGGGACCGTGGTAGCGGCATAAGGGGTGCGCTTAGTATATTTGAAAAACAAAACAAATGAATTGAGTGGCTAGCATTATTCCACATATTATAGAAAATAAATAAATATATATGTATATATATGTGTGGATAAGGTGGGTATATGGATAAGGTGGAGTTTGTCCACATTTGACAAAAAGAAAGAAAGAAACGAAAAACGCAGAGGAGAAGAAAACAGTGACGAGAGAAAGAAGAAGGAGAAAGGAAGGAGAAAGAGGAGAGAGACTAGGAGAAAAACTAAGCTTGAGAAGGTGGAAGGTGAGTTGATTTCTGTTGTTGATTTGGTGTAGTGGTTGTTACAGTCCGTTGTTGTTGTTGTTAGTGGTCGTGGCCATGGAGGATCCGCCTTCATGGCCACGAAATGATGGTAATGATGCGGATTCAAAGAAGAGTGATGGCAATGATTAATTGAATAGAAATGATGCGGTCAAGGAAGTTTAGTGGTTCTAGTGGGTTTGAGTTATTTTAAAAGTACTCAGTGGAGCATAATGAACTGAAATTGATAAATTGAGATAAATAGCATTGTTGGTTTGGTGAAGCCAATGAAAAATGAAACAATTCACTTTGAGTAAAATGAGATAATTAAGACTTTTAAGGTTTTCAATTCGAAACTTTGGCATTACAAAAGGTATGGTTTTCAATTGAAACTTAAAATGCCATTTAGGACTCAAACAAACTTGTGAATTGGTTTTCAAACCATTTAGAGGAATTTTGATTTTATTTAGGACTCGAAAGTTTATTACTGAAATTAAGGATTTCCTATAGTATTGAGACTTGAAATGGAAGTTTGAGTCTCTAAATGATTTTAAATTGGTAATATGGAGACAATTGAATAATTTTGAGTCTACTTGTGACTTGAAATCAATGTTTTGGAATTTAGAGAGCGTTTGGAGTTTTAAAATGCTAGAACACCGATTGGATTTGTGGAAAATGGAAAATACTAGAATGACAACAATACTTAAAGTGACACACCTGTTTCACTTAAATGAGGCTGCGATGATGATCTCGTCTTTGCTTGATAATCCTTTATTAGGACTTTGAGATTGTGCCGACAACAAAGAAAGAAAGTGTTTAGGAGTTATATCTTCATCTCCACTTGCGCACTTTGACGAGGTAACTCAGAAAGTCTCTAAGAAGAGAGATAGACATGTCTCTTACGGTTTAAAAACTCTCTTGAAGAGCAACTGCTGTTGCAGCCATGATTGTTGAGTGGAGAGTTTGGTTTTGGTCGTTTGATCATATTGAGCATATTGCCACAATGAGGTCAGCATCACAATCATAATGTAATTATGCCTTGGATAATAATGCCTTGCTGGATAAACCTTTAACCCTAAATATTTGATTATTTCTTGTCTGAAAAATGAACAATATGAGTTTGAACTTCAATTTTTTTTTCATGTTAGAAGATCATTTTTCGACAATTATGTTTTGCACTCTTGACAAAAAAAATAAAATAAAATAAAATAAAATGGTGAAGCGACATGATAAAATTTGGGATGTGTAGAATAAAAAAAAAATAAAAAAATTTAAGAGTGAGTTAATGCAGACTCTAAGGGAGCAGAGTGTTGAGATGACTTGAGAGCTAACGATTACATCATGTACGGACTCCTTAGCTTTGACGAAAGCTTTGGAGTAGTAGTGTTGGATCAGAAGCCCAAGTAACTCCACTTTAGTGACACTATGCATTTATAGTCTCAAGGTTGGTGAAATCGACCACTACCTTTAGGGATTTGTAAATGAATTAAGTGTTACGAGTTAAAGTAGAGTCTGCAAATCGTTCTAAAAGTTAGATGCCACCTAAATATAAATCCTATGAGATTGTACATCTCAAGACTGCTCACATTTTAAAATTTGTTCAGATGCGTTAGTAAACGTACTGAAAGGAAATTTTTGTGCAAGTAGTGCATGTTGTAAAAAAATGTATTCGATATGGTATATTTGTTGTGTTGTAATATATATACGATATCGAGGATGTTGGCTTGACATATATTGATGGGAAGATGCAGATGGTGTGTTCTTTGCTTGGAGGTCTCGGAGGAGCCCAGCTCGTCACGGAGGAGCCCAGCTTGTCACGGAGGAGCCCAGCTTGTCGCGGAGGAGCCCAACCCTACAGAGTAAGATGGGGGTATGGCCTTGGGCGAGTAAGGCCTTGGACAAGTATGGCCTTGGGCGGGTATGGCCTTGGGTCTTCAGTCATAACACACTATCGAAGTGCGTAAATTTCAAGGACGAAATTCTTAATTTGTTAAGAAGAAAGATGGCAGCCTGAGATTATGTATTGATTATAGACAGCTCAATAAGGTGACAGTGAAGAACAAGTATCCACTTCCTCGCATTGATGATTTGTTTGACCAACTAAAGGGAGCACAGTGGTTCTCAAAGATCGATTTGAGATCTGGGTACCATCAGCTAAGGATTAGAGTAGAGGATAGAGAGAAGACTGCATTTCGCACTTGATACGGGCATTACCAGTTCACAGTCATGCCTTTTGGGTTGACTAACGCCCCAACAGTGTTCATGGATCTCATGCATCGAGTGTTGAGAGAGTATTTGGATAGGTTCGTCATTGTGTTCATAGACGACATCCTTATCTACTCTAAGACTCGCGAGGATCATGGGGAGCACCTCAAGATAATTTTACAGACTTTGAGGGATCATAGACTGTACGCAAAATTCAGTAAATGTAAGTTTTGGCTTACAGAGGTGGGATTTCTTGGACACATTGTCGGAGCCCGCGGAGTGTCAGTGGACCCCGCTAAAGTCAGAGCTGTCATAGATTGGCCTACACCGCAGACAGTGACAAAGATCCGGAGTTTCTTGGGGTTGGCAGGCTATTATCGATGTTTTCTTCAAGGTTTCTCAAAAAATTGCGACGTCAATGACGCAATTGACAAAAAAATACGTAAATTTTTAGTGGAATGATCGTTGTGAACTAGCTTTCAGGCTTTTGAAGGAAAGATTGACTACCGCCCCAGTTCTAGTATTACCTGAGTTGGGAAAGACTTTTGAGGTGAACACTGATGCTTCTAAGGTCGGGCTAGGCTGTGCATTGATGCAGGACGGTAGAGTGATTGCCTACGCGTCCCGACAACTGAAGATTCATGAGAAAAACTATCCGACACACGACTTGGAGCTAGCGGCGGTGGTATTTGCACTGAAGATTTGGCGTCATTATCTTTATGGAGAAAAGTTTGTGTTGTTCACTGACCACATAAGTTTGAAGTACATGTTTACTCAGAAGGATCTGAATATGAGATAGAGGCGTTGGCTTGAGTTCCTCAAGGATTATGATTTCTCTTTAGAGTATCATCCAGGAAAGGCCAATGTTGTTGCAGACACGTTAAGCCGCAGAGGGGAAGACTCGGAGAGTACTACTTGCCACATGACACACGAGCATGGTTTACTCGAGGCGGTCGAATTAATGTTTTCTGTTGATATTCCGACCGGTACCAAGGTGTTGATTTGTGGGCAGATGAGAACTCAAACGATGTCTATTCATAAGGTACTTGAGGGTCAGCAGACAAATGAACGGTACCAGAGGTTTTTGGAGTTTGCTCAGAGTCCGGATCATCCAGATTGGAGTCAGTCGACAAACTCGTGTCTGAGATTTAGAGGTCGACTATGGATTCCATCAGTGGCTGAGTTACGTAATGAGATACTTGATGAGGCTCACCACTCACGTTTTGAGTTCATCCGGGTCGGACCAAGATGTACGCTGATGTGCGTCATCTTTTTTGGTGGTCGAGGATGAAGACCGATGTTTCTGATTATGTTAGAGCATGTGAGGTATGCCAGCGAGTTAAGGCTGAACATCGGAGACCGGGTGGATTATTACAGCCACTTCCCATTCCTCGGTGAAAGTGGGAGCATATTGCTATGGATTTCATCGGTGGGCTACCTCGATCTCAGCGCGAACATGACAGTATCTGGGTGATAGTGGACAGATTGACGAAGTCTGTGCACTTTTTACCGATCTCTACCACACATAGGGTTGATAGATTAGCAAGTTTGTACGAAACGGAAATCGTGCGATTACATGTCATTCTTTTATCGATTGTGTCTGACAGAGGACCACAGTTTACATCTCAGATTTGGCGGAGTATGCAGGCACAGTTTGGTACGCGTTTGGACCTCGATCATGACTTATCATTCACAGATGAGACGATCGATGAGAGATTGATTCAAATTCTCGAGGATATGCTGAGGATGTGTGTGTTTGAGTACGGTGGATTTTGGGAAGAGTATCTTCATTTGTGTGAGTTCGCCTACAATAACAGTTATCAGGCCAGTATTGGTATGGAACCTTTTGAAGCACTCTACGGTAGACCGTGCAGTTCTCCATCTTGCTGGGCGGAGCCCGAGGATGTGGCAGTGATTGGGCTTGAGATTGTAGTGGATCACACAGAGAATATACGACTGATTAGATTGAGACTGAAAGGTGCGCAGGAGAGGCAGAAAAAATATTATGACATGTATCATGGCGAGTTAGCATATGATGTCGGAGACTATGTGTATTTGAAAGTTTCTCCGATAAAGGGTCACAAGAGGTTTGGGATTAAAGGAAAGCTTGCGCTGATGATCATTGGTCCTTTCAAGGTGAAGAAACGAATAGGCAAGGTTGCGTACGAGCTGGAGTTGCCATTTCAGTTGTCTGGTATCCACCCTGTATTTCATGTTTCTATGCTTCAACTGTATAGGTCGAGAGAGGGCGAACGACCAACAGTGGATTTGAGCTAGATAGACTTGAGGGAGGACATTACTTATGACGACCAGCCTATTCAAATTCTGGACCGTAAGGTAAAGATTTTGAGGAATAAATAAATCTCATCAGTCCTCGTCAAATGGCAGTATCACGGAAATGAGGAGCTAACGTGGGAACTTGAGTCGTACATGTGCGAGTACTTTCCTTATCTCTTCTGAATCTCAGTAAGTCTTTCCTTTATATTTTGTCAATTTCGAGGAAGAAATTCTAATTAGTTGGGAAGACTGTAATGATCCTAGAATTTTACCTCGTGCCACATGTATTTCAGGGTCGTGCGTGGGACCCACTTGTCATGATACACAAATTTAAACCTCGGGAGTCGACACCGAGGTATGTTATTTTTGGTTTGATGCTTATATTAAAAATTTTATACCAAAGGTTGAACAAATTAATTTAGTGCATGGCAAAATGGTGTTGCGATGAGCGGTGACGCACCTCGAGTCGCGTGTCAACGTGGGACCGTGGTAGCGGCATATGGGGTGCGCTTAGTATATTTGAAAAACAAAACAAATGAATTGAGTGGCTAGCATTATTCCACATATTATAGAAAATAAATAAATATATATGTATATATGTGTGGATAAGGTGGGTAAGTGGATAAAGTAGGTATATGGATAAGGTGGAGTTTGTCCACATTTGACAAAAAGAAAGAAAGAAACGAAAAACGCAGAGGAGAAGAAAACAGTGACGAGAGAAAGAAGAAGGAGAAGGGAAGGAGAAAAAGGAGAGAGAGTGGGAGAAAGACTAAGCTCGAGGAGGTGGAAGGTGAGTTGATTTTCGTTGTTGATTTGGTGTAGTGGTTGTTACAGTCCGTTGTTGTTATTGTTGGTGGTCGTGGCCATGGAGGATCCGCCTCCATGGCCAACTGAGAAGAGCGGGAGAGATGGCAAGGGGATCTTCCTTGCCATTAAAACCCATTAGGGTGGAGTTAGGAGCCAACCCCTACTCCTCACAAAAAAAAAAAAAAAAAAAAAAAATTTGACGAACCAGAGCACGAAGTGCTGCTCGGTGTAGAAGATGACCCACTGCGGTCGGGCGGGTCGGACCGACCCGACCGAGTGGGCGGGGTTTGGGCCGGACCGCCCCTGACCCAAGTGGGTCGGGCCGGGTCAAACCGACCCAGGTCCGCTTGGACCGGGTCGGGTTAACCTGGACCCACACCAATAAAATATAATATTTAATTATTATATTAAATTAAACGGTTTTTTTTAATATATAATAAAATCCTGAAAAAATAGATAAAAATATGGAAAAAATTCAGGTAAATTCTAGAAAAATAGGAAAAAAATATATTTATGACCCAAATCAATAAAACTTCAATATTCCCATAAAAAGTGAAGAATTCGAGAGTCAGTCGAGGCATTATACCGGGGTTTTACCTCAAAAAATGTGAAATCGGCAAATTGTTGTCGAACTCAATTTTGACAGATGTCGACAAAATCTGGGATGTTAAATCATTAAACTGGAATCTATATTGATACATTTTCAACTGTTAGGATCCTGGAGGAGCTATTACGGGGTTTGGGGGCGCACATCAACGCGACGGAAGCCAGATAGCTTAGGAATTGATGTGTGAGGTAAATAAACCAACTAGGGATTTATACAATATTTCATGTCTCTCCATTGGCTGTTGTTGTTTACTGTTATGTGATAGCTTTATTGTTATTCACTGCTTTGTGATGATAGCTATCGTTGAATTGTTGTCGATTGAGTGAGTCCATTGGCAAGTGAGTCATGGATACTGTTATCTGCGATATGAGAGTGTTAGGGCTGGGAGGGAGGGGCCTAGTCCTAAACCTGATGTCTTGCATGGTCGTCCATCGATATCTCCTATTTGAGTGTACGTTGGGGGCTCTTATCCGGGTCTATGGATGCTTCATAGTCGTACGGGCTAGGGCTGGGAGGCAGGTGTCTTGTCCTAGATCCGGGTATATGGATATCTCATAGTCGCAAGGGTTAGGGCTGGGAGGCATGGGGCTCGTCCTAAACCCGAGTCTGCTGGGATTTTTCCGCGACTCAACGACTTTTTGGTCGGGACTCCTTGTTATTTGGCCTTACTCATTGATGGATTGTTTACAATCTTTTATATTCATGCGTTCTTTATTCTTTTCGTTATATTTGCATGAATTTGATTGCTTTGGATAGTATGAAATGTTGTATATATGTCCTACTGGCCTTACTTACCTGTGCTTGTCATTTGCGTGCGACGGAGTGCAGATTTACAGACCCGCAAAGGAAAGGCTCCACAGTTAGGAAATATTATTTGAGGATACTGGAGCAGTTTTTGTTGCTTATTTGACATAGGTGATTCTTTTTGTATACTTATCTATACTTGCTTTAAAACATGGGGAGTTAGCTTTTTGAGAAAATTTTGGGCCCGTATATCTTTCGTTTACTTTCCTCTGAATGGTTTTTAACGATGATATACATATTCAGGGTTTCCACACTCTAGGTTGTCCTAACTGATAATTTTACGATTTTTTCGTTAATTTGAAGTGTAAAATGCTTCCGCTATAATTATGATAACTCGTTAATTGATTAACTACAATAACAACAACAACATAACCTCGGTCCCAAATTAACTGGGGTCGGCTACATGGATCAAACTTTTCCATTGTGCTCGATTAAGTGCAATTGATGGTGAGCTTTGCAAACCATTCAAATCTCTCTTAATTAATGCATCCCATGTTAACGTTGGTCTACCCCTACCTCGTCAAATTTCTACAGTTTCTATTGAGTCAAGTTTTCTAGTTGGGGCATTTGTAGGCCGTCTTTGCAGGTGACCAAACCATCGCAACCGCCCTTCCCTAATCTTTGTATCAATTGGTGCTACTCCTACTTGTCGTTGAATTTCTATATTTCTTATTCTATCTTTACGAGTTTTACCACACATCCACCTAAGCATCCTCATTTCTGCTACATTCACTTTATGTAATTGTTGTTGCTTTACTGCCCAACATTCACTTCCATAGAGCATAGCTGGCCAAATTGCGGTCCTATAAAATTTTCCTTTTAACTTAGTAGGAACATGTCGATCACAAATCACCCCCGTTGCACTCCGCCATTTCTTCCATCCAGTTTGGATTCTATGTGTGACATCATTTTCAATGTTACCATCATTTTGTATGATTGAACCTAGGTATCTAAAGTGGTTTACCCTAGGAACTTCTACTTCCCCTAATTTTACCACTTCGTCATCTCGATGTCTAGTGTTTCCAAACTCACGGTGCATGTATTCAGTTTTTGTCCTACTCAACTTAAAGCCTTTAGATTCTAATGTATTTCTCCAGAGTTCTAATTTCCTATTCACTCCATCTTTAGTTTCATCCACTAAAACAATATCATCTGCAAATAGCATACACCATGGTATATCCTCTTGAATATGTCTAGTTAATTCATCCATAACTAAAGTAAATAGATATGGGCTTAAAGCCGATCCTTGATGTAGTCCTATCGTAATGAGAAATTCTTTTGTAGCTCCTCCATATGTCTTTATACTCGTTACTACTCCATCATACATATCTTTAATAGTGTCTAGGTATCTAGCGTGCACTCTTTTTCTTTCTAGAACCCACCAAAGAACATCTCTAGGGACCCTATCATATGCTTTTTCTAAATCTACGAATACCATATGAAGATCTTTTTTCTTTTCTCTATATTTTTCTAATAATCGTCTTACTAGGAAAATCGCCGCCATAGTTGACCTCGCAGGCATGAAACCAAATTGGTTCTCTGATATTGTTGTTTCTCTCCTTAGCCTATTGTCAATTATCCTCTCCCCAGCGAGTTTCATAGTGTGACTCATGAGTTTAATTCCCCGGTAGTTTGAGCAACTTTGAATGTCTCCTTTGTTTTTTAAGATTGGCACAAGCGTGCTTCTTCTCCAATCCATTGGCATCCGTTTTGATTTTAAAATTTTATTGAAAAACTTTGTCAACCAAGTCAATCCGATTTCTCCTAAGCATTTCCAAACCTCTATGGGTATTTCATCTGGGCCACATGCTTTCCCTATTTTCATTTTTTTCAATGCCTCTTTAACTTCTACAATTCTAATATTGCGTGTATAGTTTACATTTCTTTCTTGGTGTGGGTTTTCATCTATTATAGCATCAACTTGGCCATCATTAAATAAACTATCGAAGTAACTTCTCCATCTCTCCTTAAAATCCTCCTCGCGCATTAAAACATTTTGATTTTCGTCCTTAATACATCTTACATGACTTAGGTCTTGTTTCTTTTTATCTCTTAATTTGGCTAGCCTATATATATATTTTTCGCCATCTCTATTACCTAACTTTGTATATAAATCTTCCATGAAATTTGTTTTAGCTTGACTAACTACTTTTTAGCTTGTTTTCTAGCTTCTCTATATTGATTTTACGCATCTTCATCTTGACACTTAGGTATTTTCCTATACATATCTCTTTTAGTCTTAATTGCTCGTTGGACATCCTCGTTCCACCACCATGTTTCCTTCTTTGGAAGTCCTAAGCCCTTAGATATACCTAATATGTTTGATCCCACCCTCCTTATGCAACTACTCATTTCTAGCCACATTGTATTAGCATCTAAGTCTAGATTCCAAACATTTTCTTTTAGTAGTTTTTCTCTAAACTCTACTTGTTTACTATGTTTTAGGTTCCACCACTTTATTCTAGGGTCACTAACTCTTTTATTCATATTTTTTCGTTGTGTTAGCTTAATATCAAGTACTACTAACTTATGTTGGGTAGTAAGTGCTTCACCAGGTATTACTTTGCAGTCTCTACATAGTTTTCTATCTATTTTTCTTGTTAAAAGAAAATCTATTTGACTCTTGTTATGACCACTACTAAAAGTAATTATATGCGACTCCCTCTTCCTAAAACTAGTTATTGCTAAGACAAGATCATATGCCGAAGCAAATTCTAAAATTGATTCTCCTTCTTCATTTCTATTACCGTAACCAAAACCTCTATGAACTCTCTCAAACCCCTCGTTACTTACCCCGACATGCCCATTTAAATCTCCTCCAATAAAAACCTTTTCATCTAATGGTATACTCTACATAAATCCATCCATATCATCCCAAAACTTGTGTTTGATGCTCTCGCTTAATCCTACTTGTGGTGCATATGCGCTAAGTATGTTAATTTTTTCGTCTCCAATAATTAATTTAACTAGAATCAATCTATCCCCCATTCTTTTAACCTCTACGACCTTATCCTTATAATCATTATCCACCACAATTCCTACTCCATTGCATTTTCTATCTATACCAAAGTGTACCACAATTTAAACCCCGTGCTTCCTATTTCTCTACTCTTTTCTCCTACCCATTTTGTCTCTTGGAGGCAAGCAATATTGACTCTCCTTCTAATCATGGTATCTACTAGTTCTATTGACTTCCCAAGTAAGTGTTCCTATGTTCCATGTTCCTAAACGAATTTTTTCTCCCCTTTGTATTTTTTTTTCTTTTCTATTTCTATTTTGTCTAATAGATCTAGTGTTCGTATCTATGATTTTGTTTTTGTTTTCGTTTTTGTTTTTGTTTTTGTTTTGAACTAGCTTCTTTACCCACACCCGTCCTTTGTGTGGGAACCCTTGCTCATTTTTCTTCACATCCGGCGACGATGTGAAGGGACTAGCTTCTTTACCCACACACGTCCTATGTGTGGGAACCCTTGCTCATTTTTCTTCACACCCAGGCGGCGATGTGAAACACACCCTTGCTCATTTCTCACTACATCCGGGCTCCGATGCACGCGTCGCTAGGTGGGAACGCCCCAACGTTTATATATGTTTGATCCATTTCATGAAAAGTGACAAAAGTTTTACGCTGGCTGTCAACCTATCGCAACCCTCCTCCTTTATCCGGACTTGGGACCGACTATGTAGCGCACATAGTGTACAACGTAGGTGGACTTGTTAATTGATTAACTAAATTTTTTTAATTGTTGGGTAAATGGTAAATGATAAGGGAAGGCTGACTAGGCCTGCGTTGACCTTGCGAGACTGGCTCGGGGGTCCACGTAAGTCTAGGCCGGGCGGGGCCCAGTTCAGGATTATGAAACCGGGGCCGTCACAGGTTGTTGCGCCGAAAGAGCTTGAAGCTCATAATTGGCTTAACCTATGGTGATTTGGCGATTTGCAGCCATGTTCAAAGGATTTTGGCCTTCCTGTTGCCTAAGTTGGGTCTCTCTAATCCACCTATAAAAAGTTCTCTCTGGTTCAGGGTCGAAAGGTAATAATGAACCGGCTGATTTTGATCGAGTGAGGCGTGGTAGCATGAAACTGAAATAAATAAATAAATAAATAAAATAATAATAAAATGAAAAAAAGAAAAGAAACCTAAACTCAAAGTAAATAAAAATAAATTAACTCAACTAATAAAAATAAATTAACTAAACTGAACTAATAAAAAAACAATTAATTACTAATCTAACTAACAAAATAAATAAATTAACTAGACTAATGTTAAAAATAATTAATATAACTAACGCCTAAACTCAGAGTAAAGATTAAGTCCCCGGCAACAGCGCCAAAAATTGACGTGCGCCCAACATATCAATAAAGTAAAGTTTCCTAAACCAACTATTTTGTAGAATAGTGGCAAAGGGTCGATCACATAGAGACTGGTTGTCTTTCTTAGGTTAAAACAACAAAAAAGGAAAATCGAGGTTTTAAAATAAATATTAATTAAACTAACTAATTTACCTAAACTAAATAAATAAAACAACTAACTAATTGTTAAAATAATTAATTAATAATTAATTAACACCTAATTAATGCTTAAATAACACCTAAATCTCCAGTTCCACAAATCAGAATCAAGATTCAATAACAATCATGGTCTTCAATCTTTCCCAAAAAGTTATTAATTTTAATTCTCCTATATTAGCCATAGAAAATCAACATCCGCAAGAAATTCCTAATTCCCCTAATTCCAATAGTCAGGACATCCGCCACTAACTACTTCCCTAATTAATATATAAACCTAGACATCCACCAATCAGGTTTAACACACTAACTGCATTAATATATTTTTATGGGAAAACTAATCATAGATATCCGGATCGCATCCGCTACCAATTTAACCTAGATTCCATTGTTGTACATTCAAACACCGAAAGGGTTTTACAGCAAACGGGTGAATGTTTGTTACTTTATTGGTCTAAAAGCACAATTACACGGATACTAATATTCCAAATAACTATACATTGTCTATCTAAAAGCATGCACTGGCCACATACATACCATAAATCTAAATCATAATAATTAAAATCAACAACAATGAAACATGAGAAATTAAATTAATTAAATAATAAAATAAAAGATCTCACATATTATGCTATGAATCCATAATTCCAACTTGTTTCCCCTTTGACTTATGCAAGAAATTGATTAGCCGGACATCATCTTCAAAAATCACTACTAAAAAATAATTATTGATCTCTAAAAAAATTAATTGATTCTCTAAATAATACCTAGGTTCCTAATATATAAAAATACTCCAAATTGTACTCGGATACTAATTTTAGGGGTAAGGTACGTGACTCGTGCGTCGATGAGCATCGTAGAGGTGTTTTTAGATCAAAATTCGGACTCTGCCACGTGTAAATAGCAGATTGGCTATTTTTCTGGGTCGCGCTGACGTGCCGCGCTATGATTGGCCACCGCTTGTCACCGCCGCTTACTTGTCGCGGCGCCATTCGCCGAACTCCTGACGCGTTCGTTGTGTATGTGTTGAGTCGGCACCACGTGTCCACGTCTGATTAGCCGAACCACGACAATTTGGCGCATTGGACGAATGGGAGAGCGCCACGTGGCATGACGTGGCACGAAAAAAAACGTGCGACTCGCGCGAATTACTGGGAGTTTGTTCGAGCACGCATCTCGAGGCAGATCGACAAAGGCTGTGCGAGAAGAAAATGAGGTGGTGTTTGACGTGGTTGCGGTAGCTGAGTGTCATCTTCTGATTGGTGGCGCTGGCTTTGTGTTGACGCTGTGGACCAACAGGCGCGTGACACTTGGTGCCCACGGTGTTGCGAGCTGACGTGTCATCACCCGATTGGTCAAACGCTGCCGTGGCAGCTCCTTATTGGTTAAAATATGTTGTCTCTTATTTTACCCACTACGCAACACGTTTTTCAAGGCAAACTGTCCGACATCCTATCACTGCAAGTAAATACTCATTTTTGAGTATTGTTCCGCCACGAATTCAACCGTGCACTCGTTTCACCTAAAAACGACAAAAAAATATAATTAAATATATATTTTAAATACTTTTAATAATTAAATATACTAAAATGGACTATTAAATACCTATAAATACCGACTTATCGTGGTGGCTATATGGGATGAGTGTACAATCAAGATTAGATATTCTAATTTTAGTAATGCGTGATGAAAATGGAAATCCCTTATTAGATAGTCTCGGTAGACAACAACATAATAGTGTTACTTGTTTATTTACCAATCTTATTTGGCATTTTTTAGGCAGTTTAGCTTCTATTGATGAAAAGGTTCGTGATTAATTACAAAACGTACGATGTAAAACTCTTAATGATTTTCGCTGGTATAAAGATACCTTTATCACTAAAGTTTATCGACTTACTACGACTGATTCCCAATTTTGGAAAGAAAGATTTATAGCTGGATTACCATCTAAATTTGCTGAAAAGGTTAAAACATGGATTAGCGTGAAAAATAATGGAGCTTTAGATTATCAATCCCATACCCATGGAGAATTAATACAATATATTCAACAAGCTGGATTAGCAATATGCAACGATATACGCTTGAAAAAACAACTAGAAAATGAGAAAAAAATCCAATAATAAAGATTTAGGTAATTTTTGCTATGATTTTGGTCGTGATATTGATTTTACCAAACCTGATTCTACATCTCGACGTAAGAAATATTTTCGTCACAAATCATATCCCTCATATTATAAAACATCACCATCAAAATTTAGATCCAAACATCAGTCCTCTAGATCACAAAAACCAAATCGTTTTACAAAACGAAAATTCAATACTAGTTATAATTGCGGCAAACTTGGTAATTATGCCAATAAATGTCATTTAAAATCTTCCAATAAAAAATTCATCATTTGCACGATGATTCTACAGACTCGAATCATTGCCATCGTCTACTAATATACCTAATACCTCAACCTCATCTTCTGATTCAGAAATTAATGTCTTAACTGCTCATGAAGAACTTATTATAGAAATAGGAGATCGAAATTCAAGATACAACTTTAAAGTATAAATATTTTACCGAAATATTTCAATCTCAGCATCAACTAGTCGAAAATGTATCAACATAAAATGTAGGAGTAGATCCTGATTGCATTAAATAGCGTGTTATGTTTAAAAATCAAATAAATTTAGATCCAACAAAATATTCTATGGCTACCCTTTTACAAGAAGTAAATAAACGAAATCAACCCCTCTATATCTATTTCCACTCTTCAAAATGACATCAATACACTTAAACGCGAAATACAATTATTAAAAGATCGTCTAGATCAATTAGAAAACACTCATTCTTAAACATTTGAAACATTTGACAATAATGTTTTCATTGAAACGTTAACTCGTTATATTCATCAAATATGGTTTGCACCTATTACTTTCATTGTAAAAGATTTCAAATACAAAATGTTTAGCATTAATCGATTCAGGTGCTGATCTAAATTGTGTTCGTGAAAGTTTAATTCCTCTGCGATACTGTGAAAACACTAATAGTCGAATATCGACTGCAGAAGGAAATAAATTTTGCATCAAATACAAAATTCCTTTAGCTCATATAAGCCATCAATCCATCTGTATCCCTACTGCCTTTATTGTTGTAAAAGACCTTCAACATGATGTATTATTAGGCACTCCATTTCTTCAACTAATTCAACCATTTTCTATTTCTACAAAAGGCATCTCTGCTACCTTTAAAGGTAAAGACATACTATTTCCTTTTACCCAACTTCCAAAAACTAAATATCTAAATCAATTTGTTCATCAAATAGAGCATAAATGCACACATATTACATTTTAAAAGAATAACATTAATTTTTTTAAAATAGATCAAATATTAGCTACACCTTATTTTCAAAATAAACTAGTTCTTTTTCAAGACAAATTACAAAAATAATGATGTTCTGAAATCCTTTCAGCTTTTTGGGATAGACAAAAACATCGAGTATCTCTTCCATATATTGATGAGTTTAATGAACGACAAATCCTTACCAAAGCTAACCCTTCTCAAATGAATTCTAGATTACTCAATCTCTGCGAACAAGAAATAAAAGATCTTCTTGCTAAAAACCTAATAACTCCATCTAAGTCTCCTTGGAGTTGTACCGCTTTTTATGTCGAAAATGCTACTGAATTATAAACCCCTTAAAAAAATTTAAAAAACAATTCACTATCCCTTACATAATAAATATGATCTTATTAAACAAACCTCTTATTCGTTGATATTTTCTAAATTCGATCTTAAATCAGGATTCTGGCAAATACAAATTGCTCCAAATGATAGATATAAACTGCTTTTAATACTCCTTTTGGTCAATACCAATGAAATGTAATGCCTTTTGATTTAAAAAATGCCCCTTCTAAATTTCAGAAGATTATGAATGATATTTTTAACCCTTATAACGAATATATTCTTGTTTATATAGATGACATTCTTATTTTTTCAAATACCATTGATCAACACTGGAAATAGCTTTATACATTTCAACACATTGTAATCCGTAATGGTTTAGTATTATCTCAAAAGAAAATGAAACTTTTTCAAACATCAACAACTTTCTTAGGCTTTAAAATTTCCAATCTTACTATTACTCCTGTAAATCGTGTTATGGATTTTGCTGATAAATTTTTCAACCAATTTCTTGATAAAAATCAATTACAACGATTTCTTGAATGTTTGAACTATCTTTTTGATTTTTATAGACAATTAGCCTTAGATCGTAAACCTCTTCAAGATCTTCTTAAAAAGGACGCTAAATCTCAATGGACTTATATTCATACAAAAGCTGTTCAAATAATAAAAGAAAAAGTTAAATCTCTTCCTTGTTTATATTTAACAAATTCTAACTATCCAAAAATTATCCAAACAGATGCCTCTGATATAGGATATGGAGGAATTTTATTACGAATAAGTCCTTCTGGTACTGAACAATTAGTTTGTTATACCTCCAAACTATAGAATCAAATTCAAACAAATAATGCCACTGTCAAAAAGGATGTCGTAGCCATTGTTTTGTTTGTCAAAAAATTTCAATCAGATGTTTTAAAGAAATTTTTTTTTTATTCGTGTTGATTGTAAAGCAACAAAAGAAATTTTTTGAAAATATGTTAAAAATTTAGTTTCTAAACAAATATTTGCCCGTTGGCAAGCCACTTTAAGTATTTTCGAATTCGGAATCGAATACATAAAGGGAGAATAAAATTCTTTACCTGACTTTTTATCCCATGAATTTCTCACATCTCGTCAAATTCATTGCCTACAGATAATGGCCGACAAAGGTTAAACCCCTGCTGCTTCTCCATATTCCAATAAATTTTCACCCATATTTAATTCTTATAATCAAGCTGATATTAACAAATCTATTTATAAATTTAATAATCATCATTTGGTAACCCTTCTTGATTATAATCTCTTAGATCAATCCATTGATACTCAAGCTAGACTTATAATGCCACCTTCGTTGCATTTTATTCCCAATAGACCACATATTACTATTAAATTTTATGAACTTCTATTAATCAGTACCCAATCAGTTATCATTGAACATTTCAAAAAGCCAAATTCAGAAGAAATCGCTTATTCGAAATTCAAGATTCAAAAGGTGTTGTCTAGTTCAGAATGGTGACAACAAAATTCAATCCGTCAAAACCCTTATATGTATCAACCCATAATGCTCAGCACTGACTGACAACCTCTGCGGTCAATTATAAAGATTATATAGACGTCCGGCGCAATATCCTTTTTTTATAAAGATCTAACTTTTGGACATTCTTGGTATATAAATTTCAAAAAATCGTTGCATGTCAATCTTCCTGCATGGTTTATGGCTTAATGATGGCCTAAATTCGGTCCTAATATTGGAATATTCCCCCAGCAGTCCTTGACAAATAAGAGAAAGAAAAACTATCTTTATTCCAATTTCTTCATAAACATTCTATTCCTTGGATTCTCAAATGGAAATATGGCGTTCATAAAGATACCAATAGCAATAACATTACCTATACTAATTTATCTCAAGAGATCTCAATCAAATGGTGGGATAAACTTGATAGTGAATCAATCCAAACATCCACCATAACTCCTATTACAACACCTAGTAAGACCAATCCATTCCCCACCAATATGTCGAGAACTTATAAAGACATCAGCCTTACCACACCATCCAAACCTAAAAACATCACTGACCCCGCTACCGAATCCAGTTCAATGGTATCACCTGATCTTGCCTATTCAATAATTCAATAGCTTCAAAACAGTTTTCAATAGATTGAGAGACAAATGGAGGCACGATTTAAGAAATTTGAAGATAAATATTCTGCTTCTTCTAGGACTAATTCAAACACCGATTCCTCTACGCCAGATTTTTTTGAGTTATAAATGGACCTCTCCAAAGTATTACAGCATCCGGCAATTTAGCATCCATTATTAGATCAAATCCTAACTGATCTCACAAGTTATGCCATGAATCATGAATCCCACTTGTTTCCCCTCTGACCTATGCAAAGATTGGTTTAGCCGGACATGGTTTTCATAATCACCAAAAAAGAAAAAATGTGTAGCGGATCCAAATCCATGAAAGTCGAGTCCTCGAATGAATACCATCGCTCCTAATACAAATAACCACTAAACATTGTTCTCTAAAGGTGAGAGAAACTAATTTTGGGGGTTAGTCTCATAACACGCACGCCGAGGAGCATCTATAGCTGATGTTTTGCTAAAAATGGGTTTTCGACACTTGGCAATTTTTGATAGGTTCGCCTGATGAAGAAGCACCACGTGGCAATGCGTGATAGGCCATGGAAGCTGCAATGACATGTTGTGATCAACGAGGTGGATGCCACATGTCACCTGGGAGGGAGTTTGTTAACTCTTGAATGCTCACGCGAAAGATTTTGAGTGTGGTGTAGGGCACATCTCGAGGCAAATCGATAGCTATTATGCGTGAGAAGCTATTGGTGAGCTGTATAGCTGACGACATGTGTACAAGTGACCTGAAGACTCGTGGCAAGCTGGTATGAGTTGGGAAAATAGAAGGCTGACGAGTAGCGATATGTGGCGAGTTCGACGAATGAGCGACTACCACGTGGAAGCAAACTGGGAAATCGCACTCATTATGCATCATTTTAGAGACTGTGATAGAACGTAATTCAATAAGATCCAACGCATGCTGAAGCGAGTCACTTAACTATGTCATTTGGTATGCTGTCTCCTATTCTACCCAGCGCGCAACATGTAACTCGAGGCAAATCATCTGGCATCCGATCACTGCACATAAATACTCGAATTTGTGTATTTTTTGCCACATACTCAACCTCGCACTTCGTTTCACCTGAAAACAACCAATAAATATAATTAATTATATATTTTAGAGACTTTTATATATTGAACACATTAAGATAAACTAATAAAAACCTCAAAATACCAACTTGTCAATGATAAAGGGAAAGGGGTAGTGCAAGAAAAACCCAATATGGAGTACTCGGGCTGTCTAATGAATATTATACATATCAGGGTTAGTATTACAAAACCTAGACCTGGAAAGGTTGAGCTCAGAGAACAATCTCCATTATTATCAAATGAGGAAAAATATTTTGAAAATCCAGACCCTAATCATTTAGTGCCTTTTGATCTTTTGTTACTTATGAGACCGAGAGATCAAAAGATATACTATACTAATAAAAAGAGGATAATAATTCATGAAAGAGGGTTCAATATTCAGAATGTGAGCAAGTATGAGGATAAGATTGTGAGCATCATCAGAGATTGAGGATGAGAGCATCTTCTAGGAAATTATGAAGGTAGAAGAGAAAGAGGATATTCGAAAATTCGACAAAAAATGTATGCAAATGAGCACGTTAGTAATGAATGGGATAAAGTAGTAGTGCAAGGGAAGAAAATTGATATTTCACCTAAGAGATTGAATGATTTTTTGATCTACCACAAAACAATCAGAGAATGAAGGAGAATTACTCAAATGTCATTTATGTCAATAAGGAATAATATCCCTATGAGATGATTTAGGACGCATTGGAGATAATTTAGGGAAAGGGATTTGCATTTGATAGTGAATGACACCCAAAGTTTATTGAAACCACTAATTTTAGGAAAACTGCGAATGGTTGGAGTTATATTATAGATGCATGTTTTTATCCAACTAGATAATACTTTGAAGTGAAAAACCCTAGAGTTGCTTTACTTTACCATATAGTGATAAAGAAGGGTTATATCCATATAGTGATAAAAAAGGGTTATATCGATATTGGGAAGATTATAAATGATTTTATGAGATCTGCAATGAAGACTATGTAGCAGGAAGGACTACCGTTCCTAATTTTGATCCTTCAAATTTATAGGCAAGCAGGGGTGGGTTTCAATATTAAGTTCGATGTATTGCCTGAGAAGACATAAATGATGCGAGAGTATAAAGAATTATGAAATTGGTAGATACAATGACTCAGAAGATGAAAATGGATCATTTTACGCAATAAATACTAGAGAAGCAAGAATGCATAGCATCAAAGAAAATAAAAAGAAGACAAAAGAAGACACACGGAAAGTGGCAAGATTGATAGCTTGAGTGAATGTGCCAAGTGTTAATACGAGTTCAACAACATCTTCATCACAACCTTAGACAAGAGAATTTTGCGAAACCATATTTTCTTCACTTATATATAGCCAAATGAAAATCTTTCGAAATGAAGAAATTTTAGCAACAAACAAGATGACTTTACAACATTATCATTCTATAATTAAGAGAAGGCATGACAATAGTTTGCAAGATTCAAGGAGAAGAGTTAACATTTTATCTTTGCAGTTGCAATTTTCAACTAGGACATACAACCCAGCTGATAGTTATGTTTCACAACCTTCTGCAAGATTGGATGAAGATGATGAAGATAACGATGAATTTACTTCTACATATCGCCCTGTATAGTTTATTTTTTGTATGAAATGAACAAATGATTGATTAATTGTATTGTTCTTTCTTCAGTTCTTGCTTATGAATGAAATATGTTCCCTTTGTATTCCATTCATTTGAAGTTTGTACGATTACATATTTGTCTATTTCATTACATATTTTTTACACATATTAATTCGTTTGTACTTAATGAGGTTGATTTGTTTTTTTGAAAATCCAACTTAATTTTTCAACCTTTACAACAAGGTTTGGAATGAGTTTTGGCGTATTTTAGTTGAAGCATAAGAAACATAGCAAGGAAAGAAAATAAAGGTAGAAGATAAGTTCAAGAATCAATCCAAAAAGTTCAAAAATAATTGATACGATATTCAATGAGCTAATGAGATTTTTCAAATTTCTTCTAAATTCGAGTAAGTATGAATTTCATTTTTCTTTATATTTGGTTAGGAATATAATATAATGGAATGAATATATAATAGATTTTGGAATGGAAGTGGTATTTTTTATTACCCGAGTGAATTCTATGATAGAAGGAATCAATTTATACCCTTTTTTATTAACTTTACTAGTTGAAGTTTACACTGGATTACCTTTTGTTAGACATGAGAATAGGTAGAAGATCGAAACAATAGTGCATGATAAATAAGGCATATTTCTAAGAATTTTGTGATACAAAGCCTATTGATTATGTATTTTTTTATAGTATATAAGAAAGTTATTGTGGAACAATTGAAAGAAGAAATGCATTAGAAACCGATGAATTCTATAAGTTAGAAAAAATAATTTATTCAACTTTAGTGACCATTGAGAAGTACTAACAAAAGTTTACAAATATATAGAGTCCTATAGATTCCATAGGAAATGGAGCAGATACCCTATAGTGGAAAAAATGTGAGAATATCCATAAGAAATGGAGTAGAGACTCAAAAGAAATAAATAACCAAAAAAAATAATAATAAAGAAATAATAATTAGGATAAAGTAGAAAAAATGAGATATGAGAAAAGCAGATGTGCTTAAGCTCTTCAAAGAAAAGATTTAGCTCGAGTGCTTGAAACTTGGGTTGAGTGAAGTATTTCTTAATCTAACACATTTTAAATTATATATTCATCGGTATCTTAGCAAAATTCATATTGATTTTGATTGTGATACTATTTATAAAGTATTTTCTAAAATTAAGATTAACTATTGGTTTTTGTGTTTCGAGATTTAAGCTTTATGCATGTAAGTGGAGATTGAGAAAACCTATATTGTGCACTGGCCTTGGTAATTGATTGAACTTTAAGTTCTAAGGGGTATTGCATTGGGTGGCCAAGTTATCATTAAGGGATGATTTTTTTTTCTAAATCATTCTATTCTATATAACTTCTATTTAATTGTGGATAATATGATTCTATTTGAAGATCACATCTATTTAAAAACGTATATTATTTAAAGTTAAGATGAATTAGATTGAAATCAGTATATAAAGAATGAAAGAAGAATATGATTGAAAGTATTCTTTTGCTCAAGACAACAAATTGCAGAGTTTGGGGGTATTTGACAAGCTAATAATTAGACATATTTATAGTTTAATTTAGGTTGATTTTAGATGTAAATGATGATAGTACACGTAGTGCTCTCTTGTTTTTATGATTTTAGGATTTAATTAAAAAAATGAAGAAATGAAAGAAAAAAAGGAAAAAAGTCAAAATAGTCAATCGGGGAAAAGGTCCAGCGATTTATCAGTGATACAAGAATACGAAAGAATTGCTACCTAAATCGGTGGCTGAGAAGAGGCAGCAAATATCTAGCAAATTGGGATTTACAAAGGAATTGTTTGATGAATTGGTGGATCATAAATAGATATTTATAATGATTTTCTCTTCGATTTGTGAGCAAAATAGTATTCGCTAACAAATCGGTGAGGTCAGGGATGAGTTTTTTTATATAAGAACAAGGAATTTGAATTGATTTATTATTTGTACACTTAAGGAAACTATAAATAAGACCATAAGGCTTCAAAATTACCTGTCTTTTAGCCCTCAATTAACCATTATTAGTGTTAAAGTCATTTCAATTAGGTTTTAATTTAGTTAATTGTTCATTATTTTTGAAGACTCTTTAGAGATTCAAGTCTTATTTAATAAATGTATTTTACATTAATGTCTTTCAATTATTTATTTTATTATTTTATTATTAATATGAATGAATAGTGTATTATTCTACACAATACTCTGGATATGATTATACACCTTTCATCAATTTAGTCATAATGTAGAATTTACGTGCTTAATGCTTTAAGCCAATCACACACGTCAATCAAGATTTTAAGAAGTTGTATTCGAGTGGATGCTCTAGGTGATCGTGTTCTAGGTTATTTAATGACTAGCATAATTCTTATTTTTATTTAGTTTGGATTAGATATGAACTTTATTGAGTGTTACTGTTATCGTATTTCTAGTATATTGCATTTTATCCAATAAGTAGAGTTACAAGAGTAAGGATACGACTTATTTCAATTGAATATAGGAAAGTTGATAGTTTGCTAAAGGCTATCAACCTATTCTGATTAGAGTTTAATGATTTAGGGTCATTGTGTAAATATGATGATTTGATTATGACTATGTTTTAGTGAAAATGTCAAGATATGAAGTTTTACACAACATTGTCTAAGATATATTGTTTGGATATTTAATTTATATATATATATATATTGATTGTTCATTTGAATTGCATTATATTAGTTTATTGAAGTTAAATTGCTTATAGTTTAATTATTTTAATTAATTAATTGTTTGGTTTTTAGATTGATAGTGTTTAATTCTCGTTTTAATTAGATTAGTTAAGTTAAAGCAAATTAAATATAAGAAAACTTTAAGGTAGCCTTAGTTCTGAAGAGATTTGCAAAACCCTTGTGGAGACGATATCATATTTTCCATTACTACAAATAATATGAAAATACGAGAAACTATTATGCACGCTCAACAAGTGTCAAGAAGGATTTGTACTTAATGTTTTAAACTTAATTGTACAAGCCAATCACTATTTTAATAGATTTTTATTTGCGGATTACTATCACGAAACTTTGTATGGCATGCATGGTGGCCAATGTGTATTGTGATATTTATGTTTTATATATAATTTAAAGTACTAACTAGAATTTATTTAATACGTCTATTATCATTAGATGTCCTAGGTGAATTGAGTTCTAAGTTTGATATTGATACGACTTTCAGATAATATATGCTTATTGGTTAAAAGTTTTCACCGAGTTTAATGATGTTTTATTTTTCAATTAATTGTATTTGAGCTTTCGAATGATTATTATAATAAAATTTGGATGTGGCGTTTCCATTGATATAAAAGAAATTGGTGGTTGGATAAAGGTTATCAACTTACTTATGATTTAGGTGTAATGATTCAAGAATACTTTATAATATGATGAAAGTACGATTATGACTATAATTTAAGTAATATTTTTGGATTCAAACAGATTAATGTTTCATTATTTTGCATATTTGTTTAGATGTTTAATTTATATTGATTTGATTTGATTTGAATTTAGTGAATTTGAATCGTATTAGTTTAAGTTAATTTAATTAGTTAATTGATTGTCATAGTTTAATTAGAATATTTTATTTCTCATTTTAATCAAAATTAACAAAAATAAAGAAAAATAATATAACTATTGAAATCATTTTCTAAGAAATTTGCAAAATCTCTATTCAGACGATCTTACTTATCACTATAGTAAATAATAAGGATATACGGGGAAACTTTTTGTACACGTTTGAACCTTGCTTTCTTGCATTAGCACACGGCCCCAAGCTTGAATAAGAAGCATCAGTATAGATCATTAACTCTTTCCTCGATTCATGTAATGCAAGAACAAGCGTTGTAGTCAAACTATGTTTCTATTCCTTAAAGGCACTGTTGCACATTTCAGACAAATCAAACGCAACATCTTTCTGTGTTAGGTGAGAAAGTGCTAAAGGGATATAGGAGAAACCCTCAACAAATTGCTTGTAATAAACCGCTAACCCAAGAAAACTACGGATCTTTGACACTATTGTGGGAGTAATCCAATCCTGGATTGCCTTATCTTTTACTGTATCAATTGATATACCCTTAGCTTTAACCACGTGTCTGAGAAATTCGAACTTTAAAGCCTAAAATTCACACTTACTAAACTTTGCATACAACCAATTATCATATAGATTATGCTATGTAACTGAAAGATGGTGTTAATGTTCTTCCTAAATCTTAGAATATATCAAAATATCATTGATAAATACGATTATGAACTAGTCAAGATAGGGTTCGAAGACATTTTCATCAACTCCATGAACATAACAGGAGCATTAGTGAGTCCGATGGCATAATTGTGAACTTAAAATGCCCATAGCGAGTACTGAAAGTTGTCTTCAAAATATCATCCCTAATCCTTAGTTGATGATAACAAGATCTTAAGTCAAACTTTCAAAAAGTATCTTGCAGCCATCAACTAATCAAACAATCTGTCGATCTTAAGCAATGGATATTTATCTCTGATAGTCATTTGATTGAGTTGTCTTTAATCGTTGCACATATGTAAATTTCTTTCCTTCTTCTTAACAAGAAAAATTGGTGGTCCCCACGATGATATACTAACATCCATAAACCTTTTTTGTTAGAATTCCTCAAGCTAAGTCTGCAACACGAACAATTCCTTTGGTGCCATACAGTATAGAGGAATAAATATAAGTTTCGTTTCAATAATAGATTAATAATGAAATCAATGACACATGGTGGTGCAATTCCAGACAAGTCAGATGCAAAAACTTCTAAAAATTTATAGACCACTAGAATTTCATCAATCTTTAGTTCTTGACCAGGCTCACTAAGTGTAGCAACACCTGCCATAACCTCTAAATCTCGAGGAGTGCCTTCCCTTCCATGAGTTTATATTCGTGAAAAATTATGGACTTTATAAATTGTAATTTTAAAAAGGTGGGATATGAAGAATTTCCCATCTGTGGAAGCAATCTATTCTTGCATGGTACGCTGCTAACTAATCCATCTCTAGTAATGTATCGTACTCTAGGAATTTAATAACATTTAGATAAATTGGGATCTCATTCTCCCTAATTTTAACAATACATCTCTCAAAAATCAAGTTAGGATAAACATTTGCACTCATTGTTGTCCTCAAAATCGATTATGTATTGGCTCTATAAGGTTTCTATTTTAGCTTATCAACCATTGCACCATTAATACAAGAAATTGTAAAACCAACATCTATTAAAACATGCATCTCCTGGCTATAAGTATTTAGCTACCTTCCATAAGTCTCCTCGTAGCTTTGGGATCTGCTACAACCATTGCATTAGTCTGTCCTCATGTTGCGTGGGTTGCATTACCCATAGATGCCACTAGTTACGTAGGACAATCCCTCTGTATATGCCTTACCTTCCCACTTCGATAGCAAACGATTGAAGCACTCTGTGAGACTCCACTAGCTTGTGGTACCTACCCAAATCCACTCAGTTTCTATGCTAATTGTGTCTTACCTTTGCCCTTACCCCTAAACTGAAGCAGTGGCAATGGTGGTTAGGCCATTGAAACCAATGAAACATGTGGAAAAGGTCCACTAACAAAAGTCGTCCATGTCGTCCCTGATGGTGAAGTGGTAGCAACTCTACATATACCCATTTGTTTCTTCTTAGGTCAAAAATATGCGAACTTTTAGGTTATTTGACTCCCATGATATTGGGGAGCTGGTGATGGAACATGTGCTACTCTTGATGGTTTAGTCAACATAGATGATTCTACCTCCATTACATTCTTTAAAATTAACGCAATATGGATACAAGGATGAGAAAAGACAATGATTATAATATCATAGTTCAGCCCATTGAGAAACATGTCAATCTTCTAATCCTCTAATTCTAGTATCTCAGGAGTAAACTAACTGAACTCTGTAAATATTTGATTATACTCCCACACAGATGTACTTCCCTGAGTATGGTTAATGAACTCATCTTTCTTCATATTCCTAATAGACTTAAGAAAATACTACTCATAGAATATAGTCATGAATAGCAGCCATATGGTGACTTTCTTCCATTCTCTCTCAAGAGAATTCCACCACTTACAAGCTGATTTGATCTAAAAAGATGTGACTAGCTTAACCTTAAACCAGTTCGCCATATCAACAGCAACAAAACATTACTCCATCTCTAGAATCTTTGCCTTTACAACATCGTCCACCATAGTGCTACCGAATCTAATTATTTCATATAACATGAGTTCTTTCTAAGTTCAAAGAAATGTAACTTTTTCATGATCCACTGGCATTACAATTAATGTCTCTAGAGGGACCTATGCTATAATCAGCTATACAAAAGTAATAGCTATCTTAATTCCACCTTCATCTCTGTTAACCTTGGGACTAACTGTAAGCTGCGCCTCAGGCTGTTGTACTGGTGGTTCCATATGTACCATTAGCATACCCATAAGTTGTACTTGAGATTCTAGTAAATCCTTCATATGCAACTCCATCCTGGATTTCCGATGTACCTCAATATTTGGGTTACCCTTAGTTCTATGCCTTTGTAACCCCTCTCCCTTATCAGCCATAGTTTTTTGAAAGTCAATGGAGAGATAAGACTATTAGACTAATACTCAAAGAAGACAAGAGAGTCATGTCTATTCAATAAATATGAATAAATGCAGCAAATAAACAAAACTACGATAAAACCATTTGTCATGTACCAAGTTCTTCCTTAACTCGAGATAATTCACAAAGTTAGTGAACTTAGGTTCGAGTACCAAACTATATCAAAGCCCTTAACTCAGGCTCTCATATGAAGCTGTAGCATCTCATATCTTGATTAGGGCAAGACTTGGCCTGAAACCCTAATTAAGCCTTGGTACATTGCCAAACTTAACTAAAGCCAACAAGCTCGCCTTTAGTACCTGAAAAACTTAAAATGTATATCGATATCGAGTTATAATCAAAGATAAACTCATCAAAATATTTAAAACTTTTAAATTACAAACACGATATATGGAGACAATAGTTTATCAATTCAAACCTTGGTTATGAACATATAACCCAACCCTGTGATATTACAAAACTATAATTCAAATAGTATATATACAAAAGAGGGTTCATTACATAGGAGAAAAAACTATAAAACTCATATGCCTTATTTTTTCCCTTTGCTGAAGCACAGGGCTATGATCCTGAAATGTTAATTAGGATAAGCGCTCCAACTTGCCCAATAAGTTAGGATTCCCATAACCATAAACAATCCACATAATAACCAATAATTAAATGCAAAAGTAATATGAACCAGTCATAGCTATCGGGAATATAAAAAACATATAATTCAATATATGAATGAATGTGAATCATTTTGTTATTGGCTATTACACTGTGAATGTGTAATCCATGCAACTTATCTAGCTGAGTAGGATCTAATATATAAGCTAAGATCCAAACCCATATCTTATACAACTATCATCAACTCCCAGGTTTACTCTCGCCAATCATAGCATGCACCATTTTCCTTTTTAAGAAATCACATCATAGTGTACATAGCATCTCAATCAAGTCTATAATATAAACTACATATACTACATATCCAAGTAGTATTGATAATTAAACGAATCTATACTTACCTCGATGAAGGTTTCCTACTCTCGTTATGTGTTTCGAGTCTCCTATGAAACTTTCGGGTAAATGTACACTAATATAAGTCTATTTGAGTCAGTTTTTATGTTAGTCCTTGAATGATCCTAGAACCTCGATCCGAACATCGTTCGAATCTGAAAATCGAACCCAACTTTTATATTTTTTTCTCAATTCTTGCCTCATGATGCCATGAATAGGGAAGTGGTCTTCGAATTGGCGGTGTCACGGGATCCATGCCTAGGGCACCACTGGGGCGCCAATTGCCGCAACCCTCTCTTAGGGTTGGTTCATTCTCCTGTGACCCTAGCGCCTCCCCGGACACCATAGAAACCTCTAAACACTTACAAAACACACAAGGGAGCCCAAAATGGGTCATATTCATAACCCCTCCAACAACATCAAACAACATCAAATGCTATGATTTTATTTGAACTATCGAAAACAACAACATCTTCACAACCAACTACCGATGTAAACCACCACCATTTAACTGAGGTTGTAGTGAAAATATTCATTTCCACCATCACTCTTTGATAAGTCGTTAATTATGCAATATTATATAGTTTATTTATATTCATTTTATTGTTGAATCTCAAAATATTAACCTATTTGTCCTTGTTTGCTATTTTCAGGGTTAACGAAGTGTGCGGTGGAATCCGAGGCAAAAATCTATGTGAAATGGAGTATTTATATGCATTGATCAAATACCAAATGATTTGTCTCTAGTTACATACAACGCAGTGGATGAAGCATTAGACCAGTAGTCGGGTGACGTCGCACAATGATATAGTTTGTACACTACGCCCCAGAATCGTGGAGACTAGCCTTGAGACCTATGTTGTGTTGTATCCCATATTTTCGCACTAACTTGTGCATTTTCTTCACCTCAGTTGGCCGCCACGAGGTGCTCTCCCAATAGTCTAGTGCACGTCAATAACTTTGCATTGCCTCGCTCTAGTAGCCGTAGGACGTGCCTCAAGATTCGCTTTGATGGTGCCTCCTATAAAAATATGTTTTGTGCGATTTCTCTCTCCAGCTAGCTGCCAGGTGTCTGCTCTTCATTCGCCCAGCACATCTCTGCATCAACTCCCTTTTCCAATCTCTCTCTGCCAAGTCACGCATCTTCTCCAATCACCTCACGACATGTGGCAAATTCTTGAAAATAACTTTAATTAGCAACCTGATTGTCCTCGGTGCACGTGTTATGAGACCAACCCCCAAGTTGATTTCTCTCTTCCAGAGAACAAATTATAAGGCTTTTGTATTGTGATTTAGGTATTCTTTGGAGAACACACTTTTTGGATGGCTACATTGCTACTTTCTCTCTTCTTCTCCACAAACCATTGTTTTTCTTGTGTTCTCTTTGGATTCTAATAGAGATTTCAAGCATTATGTCAGCTAAGTTCGTCAATCTAGACCAGATGTGGGTCAAACTACCCTTTTGGCATAAAAACATATATGAAATCTATTTATTTATTTATATTGCTTTTCACAAGTATTTATTCCCTTTGTTATAGTTTGAATAATTGAGGTTAAATTCATTTTTAAATCCAGATTTATTTGCTACTGAGTTATAAGCTCCCATACTTGTGCAATAAGACCACACTAGTGGCAATTGAAGCTACCAATGGATTAGCCTCTTTTGGGACATGTTGAATACCTAGGGATCGAGGCTAAATTGTATACACTACTAATATGGTTGTCTAGGTATGATGCCTTCACAATGCCCATTGCAGTAAATGCGTTAAACCCAATTCGCTTGAGTATAAGGTTATGTGTTTTACTAGAGAAGTGGTCATTGTCATACCTTGACCATCGAGATAGGGATGTGCGAGGACCCGCATATGTTACTGGGTCTATAGCTACTATAAATTACTATTAATTGCATGCTTTACTTAGATTGACGACCATATGTACAATTATAACAAAATATGGAAGTACGTGATACCGATGAGGACTTCTATTCTAAGTGTAGGACCATGATTACCTCTAGAGTCGATGAAGACAAAGTCAAACTCTCTTCTTCGTTTTTTTTCTTTAAGCATAAAATCTAGGACTAGCTTTTCTACCTTCTCCCTGGTTCTATAACAAAATGAGACGACATGATTTCTGCATTCCTCAAAGATTTTTTTCCTTGAATCTAGATCTTCCCAACTAACTAGAGAGATATTAGTATCAAAATGAAATAGGGTGAATACTTTGGCTATTATTGGAGTCGTTATAAGTACTTGCTTACGAAATGCCCCCAACATGGCCAAAACAACCTATCCATTGTGCATTTCTGCTACATAGGACTTACAACCCTTAAAAAATGCATGATTAACCATGCTTGTGGAGGCGACTACAGATGTAAGACAACTCTAGAGATGTTTGATGTGTATGACTCCCTAGCAATTCAATCACATCATTACTTTGACGACGAGGAAGAGGGGCCCTTACAAAATCTTTATAATGGAGTAGGGTCAAGTTCTGACAATAGCAAGCTCGATAAACTCACTAATCTCATGGAGCAGTTCCTCACCTCGGGAAACATTCAAGTTAAAGTTTGCAGCTTCTACTCAGCCATGGACCATTCCACTTACTCTTGTCCTACCTTATTCGATAACGAACAAGCAAACACTATGTGTGAATTCTAAGGACCATTGAGGAATCAATGCAACAACAATTTCATTAACATTGATAATCATGCTGTCAAAATCCCCTATCATAGCTATGGACCTTACAACCAAAACTACCTCCAGTATGTTCCAAAAGGCCAACCTCTTCCTCAACAATCCCAACCTACTCAGAATGAGGACACTTTTTGCTAATTATGATAGATTCTCTAAAGACTTAGCCCAACTTAAAAATGAAACAATCATAAGTCATCCTGCAAGCATTAAAAGCCTCGAGGCTTAACTAGTGCAACATAAAAATCACCAAAGGTGAAAATGTTTTATTATACTATGCAAGAAGTTGCCCACCAAGTGTAAGGACCCGGGCATGTTCACTCTCCCTTGCTTAATTGGTAAAGTTTAGATCCAGAAAGCTATGTGCGACCTCGGTGTCTCTATCAATGTCATGCCATTATCCATATATGAGACATTGAAGGCTGGCCATCTAAAGGATACTAGAGTTGTCAAACATTTGGCAGACCAGTCCGTCGTTCATCCTTTAGGTGTCTTAGGGACATCTTGGTGAAGGTTAGTGAGCTCGTATTTCCTGCTAAATTTTATATCATCGATATGAAGAATCAGCCATGCCTCCATTTCTCCTCAATCTTGCTTGGCAAGCCTTTCCTTTAGACTGCTAGGACTAAGATTGATGTTCACAGTGGTTCTCTTATAATGGAGTTTGAAGGTGAACTTATTAAGTTCAACATCTATGATGCGATATGCCATCCTTGCAATACCTCTTATGTGGTGCTTTTTTTGGACAGTGTGGACTCACTTGTCTAATAGACCTTTCTTGTGAAAGTTGATCATATGAAAGTGGTTTTAGAGAATCATTTTGACACTGATTCTTAGCGAAAGCAATACTTCATCCTCGATACTAAGATCAAGGAGCTGATCTCTAAGTTGGAATCTGCTCCATTCCATTTTCCCACCCTAACATATCTTGACTTACCTGCTTCAAACTTTACACTTCTCCCCTCTATGGAGCGAGCCCCCACACTGGAGCTCAAACCACTGCCTAGTCATCTCAAATATGTGTTTTTATGTGAGAATGATACTTTACCTATGATCATCTCAACTAAAATCACATTACCAAAAGAAGATAAGCTCGTATATGTGCTTCGAGAGTTCAAAAAAGCCTTAGGTGGATAATTACTGACATTAAAGGTATTAGCCTTTCCATATGCATGCATCAGATACATATGAATGAAGGTCTAAACCTTCATGAGAAGTACAACAATGACTAAAAACCACGTTATTGAAATTGGTTAAAAAAAACGATTCTGAAGCTCCTTGACACTGGGATGATCTACTCGATCTCTGACAGCAAGTGGGTCAGTCCCGTTCAGGTGATTCCCAAGAAAATGGGGATTACAGTTGTCACGAACTCACGAGGTGAGTTAGTCCCCAACTCGCGTCCAAAGTGTATGGTGGGTTTGCATAGATTACAGGAAGCTTAATGCTTGTACTCAAAAAAACCATTTCCCATTACCTTTTATCAATAAAATGTTACAGCATTTAACATGCAAGTCTCATTCCTACTGCTTGGATGGATAATCTGATTTCACTAGATTCCTGTAGCACCCAATGATCAGGAAAATACCACATTCACATGTCCTTTCAGTGCTTTTGCTTATCGGCGCATGCCCTTTGGGTTGTGCAATGCACCTGCTACCTTTCAGAGGTATATGATGAGCATCTTCTCTGACTTCATTGAGCACTACATTGAAGTATTCATGGATGATTTCACCATTTATGGCGATTCATTCGATCTTTGCCTTAGTCATATGACTCAGGTTCTTCATAGATGTATCAAGAAGAACTTAATCCTCAATTACGAGAAATGTCACTTCATGGTGGATCAAGGTCTTATCTTAGGTCACATCATTTCTGCTAGGGCTGTGGAGGTAGACCCAATAAAAATTGAAGTAATTCAAAAATCTCCTTACCCCGTGAATGTGCGAGAAATTCGATCATTCATTGGCCATGTCGGTTTGTATTGGCAATTAATTAAGGATTTGTCCAAAATTGCACAACCCCTATGTTGCCTTTTGTTGGGTTTTGGGGTTCATGCGCAGCGGAGATTACAAAACAATTTTGACGAAAACCCCAATAGGATTCGAATCTAATTCCATTAAAAACGTTTAAACCATGAAAAACTTAATCATACCTCAGTCGCAATATACATTTCTGAAGGTTGATCGATCTCTAAGGTGTTGCCAATGACGAACGTCATCTACCAGTAGTCCACGCAACAATGGCGGCCGAGATTCAAAGTGCTAGCTTCGAGAGAATACCAAACCTTTTGTTTCTCTCCAAAACGATCCAGAGCATACCAAAAACCCTAAGTCGTTTCTCAAGCGAAAATAGAGTTTCGGCCTTTTAATCTTTCGTACGTGTATTCTAACTTAAAGCGTCTATTTATACAACTATTGTATATAGACGGTTAAGTAAATTACACATATACCCCTACTTATAGAAGTATAAGTGTAATACACCACAAGGACGTTTCTGTCATGAATTTTATCATATAAAATTCGTTTTTCTAAACCATCTTAAAATCTCGCAAAACCATTCTTAGTGTGCGACCTAATAGGCTTATACAACGTTGGCAATATACCAAAACACATTTTGGTATACAAGTCATAAGCGGCCTCTAGCAAGACATTATGACTACCCAAGTTGTACGAATATCAAATCGATACAACCTAATCAATAGTGTATATAACATCCTTTTGTCACACGATATTCTTTAGATCAAACATAAGTCATGGAATTGTCATCCAACATGTTCAATCGTACTAGTCTCGATCTCTAGGTAGACTGAAAACATCCAAGTGACATTGATCAATATCAATTCACTTAGACTAGGCCTTTAAACAGTCTAACACATCGAGGGATCCACTAGATATCTCTCTTTATATGAGAGGGACAAATTCTATCTCGATTGCACAACTTCATCACATTGCTCACACAGTAACCAATCACAACCTTTATAATCGTCCGATTAAAGACTACGTTTGGTAGTGTCAAATCATTATGTTCCTAATGTTGAAGTCTCTGGTAATCTCAAGTCAGAGGACTGAAAAATATACCTATCATGAGAAACAACTATAACTTAATCTATGTGATGTTCTCATAGCGGGTCGGTCCAGTACTTTGTTCCCTAACAAGTACTCGTGATCTTAATTCGTATCCCTATACATATAATCATCAAATGATCATCAATTAAGACTCACACTAGTCTTAATTCATTATAGTTCCTAGTATAATGATCGACTAGGGACATTTAGGATATTTCTGTAAATACCCATGGATCTTATTATAATGTAAACATGCAAATTAATTATAATAAACAACAAATGAAATCCTCTACTTTATTAACTAAAAGTATTCATAAAGACAGTGAATGGATTGACCTAGGGCACATGCCCCAACATCTCCCACTAGCACTAGGGCCAATCATACATGCATCTAATGCCTAATGATCTAACATGACCATCATGTTTTGCTTGTGGAAGAGCTTTTGTCAATGGATCCACAACATTGTCTTCAGTAGGTACTCTGCAAATCTTTACGTCTCCCCTCTTAATGATTTCTCTGATGAAAATGAAAACGCCTGAGTATATGTTTGGATCTATGGTGTGATCTAGGTTCCTTGGCCTGCGCTATTGCCCCGTTATTGTCACAATACAAACAAACAGGGTTAGCAATACTTGGAACCATACCTAGTTCGAAATGAACTTTTTGATCCAAAGCGCCTCCTTTCTTTGCATCGGACGCCGCAATATACTCGCCTTCTGTTGTAGAATCTATCACTGTCTCTTGCTTCGAACTTTTCCAACTTACTGCACCCCCATTCAAAGTAAACACATATCCAAATTGCAATCTAAAATCATCTATATCGGTTTGAAAACGTGCATCTGTGTAACCATTTAGAACTAGATCATTTTCAAAACCTCCATAGACCAAGAACATTTCCTTAGTCCAACTTAAGTATTTAAGGATGTTCTTTACTGCTATCCAGTGACTCTCACCAGGATCTGACTGATATATTCTAGTAGTGCTCAAACCATATGATACATCAGGTCGAGTGCATAGCATGGCATACATGATAGATCCAATAGCCGATGCATATTGAATCTTATTCATACGATCTCGCTCGTCATTTGTCCAAGGACATTGATTCTTGCTGAGACTTATGCCATGAGACATTGGCAACAATCCTCTTTTAGAGTCTTGCAAACTGAACCTATTCAGCACCTTGTCTATGTAGGCACTCTGACTTAGACCGATTAGCCTCTAAGATCTATCCCTATAGATTCTTATCCCTAGGATATAGGCTGCATCTCCTAAGTCTTTCATTGAGAAACACTTCCCTAACAAGACTTGACATTCTGCAACGTTGGGATGTCATTTCCAATGAGTAATATATCATCAACATACAGTACCAGAAAAATAACTACATTCCCACTGACCTTCTTGTATACACAAGGCTCATCTTCGTTCTTAATACTTGATTGCTTCATCAAAACAAAGATCCCAACTCCGAGAAGCTTGCTTTAATCCATAAATGGATCTTTGAAGCTTGATACCTTCCTAGAATTCTTAGGATGTACAAAACCTTCGGGTTGTGTCATATACACATCATCAAGCAGCTTTCCATTAAGAAATGATGTTTTTACATCCATTCGCCATATCTCATAGTCATAATATGCAGCAATAGAAATTAAAATTCTTATGGATTTAAGCATGGCTACTGGCGAAAAAGTTTCATCATAATCAACACCTTGAGTCTACTTGAAACCTTTTGCTACAAGTCTTGGTTTAAAAGTGTGCACATTGCCATCCATGTCAGTTTTCTTCTTGAAAACCCATTTACATCCAATGGTCTTACCACCTTTAGGTAAATCAACCAAGTTCCAAACTTGGTTATCATACATGTATTGCATCTCAGAGTTCATGGCACTTAGCCATTTATCTGAGTCTGGTCTAGACATAGCCTCCTAATAAGTGGTGGGCTCATTTTGATCCATAAGCAATACATCACGACTATCAGTAATGAGAAATCCGAATCTCTCTGGCTTATGTCTTACCCTACCAGATTTACGTGGGCCTTGTGTCACTTGCGGAGGTTCAACTGGTTCGGAACGTTGTTGAACTTCAGGTAGCGATTCGGGGTTTATCTATGATTCTTGAACTTCTTCAAGATTTATTTCTCTCCCACTAGTGTCTTTTGAAATAAACTATTTTTCCATAAAGGCACCATACCGAGCAACAAACACTTTGTTTTCGGCGGGATTATAAAAGTAATATCCTTTTGTTTCCTTAGGATACCCCACAAATAAACACTTGTCAGATTTAGGTGCTAGTTTTTTCGAGACTTGTCGTTTTACGTAAGCCTCACAACCCAAAATCTTAAGGAAAGACAAACTAGGTCTCTTCCCGTACCATATCTTATATGGTGTTTTATCAACCGCTTTAGAAGGAACTCGATTTAGAGTGAAAGCTGTAGTTTGTAATGCATAACCCCAAAAGGATAATGGAAGATCTGCATGAGTCATCATAGATCGAACCATATCTAATAAGGTTCGATTTCTCCTTTCAGAAACTCCATTCCACAATGGAGTTGTTGGTGGAGTCAATTGGGAGACAATCCCACAATTTCTAAGATGATCGTCAAATTCTTGGCTCAAATATTCACCACCTCGATCTAACCGAAGTGTTTTGATAGTTTTACCAAGTTGATTCTGCACTTCATTTTGAAACGTTCGAAACATCTCAAATGATTCAGCTTTATGTTTCATTAGATATACATAACCATATCTGGCGAAATCATTCGTAAATGTAATGAAATACTGATAACCTCCTCTAGCCATTGTGTTTATAGGACCGCATACATCAGTATGTATTAGACCCAATAAATCACTTGCCCTTTCACTGTGTCCAGTAAAGGGACTTTTAGTCATCTTGCCTCATAAACACGATACGCACGTTTCATATGTTTCTAAATCAAATGAATCTAAAAGTCCATCTTTATAGAGCTTCGTTATGCTTTTCTCATTTATGTGCCCGAGACGACAATGCCAAATATAGGTTTGATTCAAATCATTTGACTTAAATCTCTTTGTATTTAGGTTAAAGACTGGAGTATCAGTAGACCTTTTCATGCTTAGAATATAGAGTCCATCACACAAATCAACATTTGCATACAATATTCCTATTCGAGAAATGGAGCATCTATTATTCGCAATAATAAAATCGAAACCATCCATATCCAAGCATGAAATAGAAATGATGTTTCTGCTCAAGGTAGGCACAAAATAACAATTATTTAAAGTTAAGATAAGTCCACTAGGTAAGACTAAGTCATATGATCCAACAGCCAGGGCAGCAACTCTTGCTCCATTCCTTACGCGGATGATGACTTCTCCTTTCTTCAACTTTCTACTTCTGGTGAGTCCCTGCACATTTATACAAACGTGAGATCCACATCCGGTATCTAATACCTAGGAATCACTAGTAGATAAATTAATTTCAATAACATAAATACCTGTAGTGGTAGTCGCACTACCCTTTTTCTTCTTTAGATCTTCCAGATAGAGTTTGCAATTTCTGAACCAATGTCCAGGTGCATGACATAAATGACAATTTCCTTCCTTTTCTTTTGGGTGTTTTGAAATAGGAACAGGCTGGGGCTTGACTTGTTCCACAGGCTTTGCGATAGGTGCAACAATAGCCTTGACAACTTTAGCCTTGCCTTTGCCTTTTTTCTTCATTCCCTTTCCCTTTTGGACCATCAACACATTACTAGAGGGTTTCTTGATATTTTGTTCAGCAGTTTTAAGCATCAAATGCAACTCTGAAATTGATTTCTCCATATTATTCATATTGTAATTCATCAAGAAGTGTGAGTAACTTTGTGGTAATGAATTCAGGATGAAATCCATAGCCAGCTCTTGGCTTATGGGAAATCCGAGTCTATCAAGTTGGTCAACATAGCCCTTCATCTTTATAACATGAGGACTAACTGACGCACCCTCAGTCATCTTGCAAGAATGTAGGTTTTTGACTGTCTCGAACCTTTTTTGCCTAGCTTACTGTTGGAACATTTCCTTCAGCATTATAGCCATGTCGTAGGCTTCCATTAGTTCCATGTCCTTTTGAAGTTCAGGAACCATAGTTGCCAACATAATACATGCAACATCAGTAGAATCGTTGACATGCTTATTATGCGCATCCTTCACAGCTTTCGTAGCATTGGCTGGTGGGTCCTAAGGAATTGGAGCATCCAGGACATACAACTTGCGTTCACGCTTAAGAACAATTCTCATGTTTCTGAACCAGTCAAGAAAGTTAGTCCCAAATAGCTTATCCTTCTCAAGGATGGATCGCAGTGACAGGGGATTATTGTTACTTGAAGATGCCATTGATCTACAATAAAGATTATGCAAAGTTTATTTTAGTATAGAAGAATAGACTCCCACTAAATTAACAACCCTCCTAAAACACATTGTTTATTTAGGGACTAAAATCCATATTTCACCTAATTCTATGACAGCTATGACATAAAACACGGAACTAGATTATTTAGGTAGGTAACAGTTACCAATTACATCTTATGTAATTTTTAGATACTTTTATGAGATACGGGACATCTTGTGTCTTATCATGTTTTTATCTCATCATGTGCCTAAAGCTCGAAACTATTTTGATAGCTTTATTAAGTCGGACCATTTTAAACATTTAGGTAATTCTTATCCAACTTGTCTCACCAAGATAACACAATACACCCAACTATGGCTGAAACTGTATTAGTGTGATCGAGGCCTTGACAAGTGTTTAAAATGGATGGCGTGAGACTTAAAATTTAATAGAGGGATTTTATTCAGTTTTAGTGATTTTATGTAAACAATGAAATATCATATATTTTATTGATTTGTTAAATCACTAAATAATTTGGAGATTTTTATACTGTTCACTAATAAAAGAATTTTCATCGCTAGGATTAATTAGACACCTAGTAAACAATGAAATATCGTATATATATATTTTAGAAGACGAATCTCAATTTCGAAAATTGAAATTCGCTATAGAAAATCATATTTTTCGCTGATTTTATTTTCCTAAATTTACCCCTTAATTTATCCAAAATTAAGTCAATTAAAACATTTTTAATTAACCCGGGCCCACATCTAACTAATCATCTTATCCTAATCCAATTAGGACTTAAGATATTTGAATCCTAGCATATCACCAATAACAAACTTCTCCATATTTATCTCCTATCCAATAGGGATAACGAAATCGATTTTGCTTATATCTCTTAATCTAATTTGTTATCTATCTTTATCAAATAGAAACTTCAAAACATAATATATTTAACTAGATAAATAAATAATTTTGAAATTTAATTATTTGCAATTTCTGTCCTCATCCAAATAATCACAAACATGTAATTGAATCATAAACTACTATCTCCATCGAACCTAATGGTGTCATGGATCACATAACACGAAACTCAATTCATTAAAATTATTCGAATTAACCTAACATGGTTACTAGCATGTACGAAACTAATTTCAAATAAATCACGAATATATGTATCGTATATACAAAACATGATAATAAATCTCACAGAAAACTTATGTATATCACATATACATCAACTATTAACATGCTTTCAATCATATATCATGTATATATCAGAAGAAAACATGCAATGAATTTAATGGAATCGAACTCGAAGGTTCTGATACCACTGTTGGGTTTTGGGGTTCATGCGCAGTGGAGATTACAAAACAATTTTGACGAAAACCCCAACAGGATCCGAATCTAATTCCATTAAAAACGTTTAAACCATGAAAAACTTAATCATACCTCAGTCACAATAAACATTTCTGAAGGTTGATCGATCTCTAAGGCGCTGCCAACGACGAACGCCCTCTACCAGTAGTCCACACACGAACGTCGACCGAGATTCGAAGTGCTAGCTTCGAGAGAATACCAAACCTTTTGTTTCTCTCCAAAATGATCCAGAGCATACCAAAAACCCTAAGTCGTTTCTAAAACAAAAATAGAGTTTCGACCTTTTAATCTTTCGTACGCGTATTCTAACTTAAAGAGTCTATTTATATAACCCTTATATATAGACGGTTAAGTAAATTACACATATACCCCTATTTGAAGAAGTATTAGTGTAATACACCACAAGGACGTTTCTGTCATGAATTTTATCATATAAAATTCATTTTTCTGAACCGTCTTAAAATCTCGCAAAATCATTCTTAGTGTGCGACCTAATAGGCTCATACAACGTTGGCATTGTACCAAAACACATTTTGGTATACAAGTCATAAGCGGCCTCTAGTAAGACATTATGACTACCCAAGTTGTACGAATATCAAATTGATACAACCTCATCAATAGTGTATATAACATCCTTTTGTCACACGATATCCTTTTGATCAAACATAAGGCATGGAATTGTCATCCAACATGTTCAATTGTACTAGTCTCGATCTCTAGGTAGACTGAAAACATCCAAGAGACATTGATCAATATCAATTCACTTAAACTAGGTCTTTTAACAGTCTAACATCTCGAGGGATCCACTAGATATCTCTCTTTATATGAGAGGGACAAATTCTATCTCGATTGCACAACTTCATCAAATTGCTCACACAATAACCAATCACAACCTTTATAATCGTCCGGTTAAAGACAATGTTTGACAGTGTCAAATCACTATGTTCCTAATGTTGAAGTCTCTGGTAATCTCAAGTCAGAGGACTGAAAAATATACCTATCATGAGAAACAACTATGACTTAATCCATGTGATGTTCTCATAGCGGATCGGTCTAGTACTTTGTTCCCTGACAAGTACTCGTGATCTTGATTCGTATCCCTATACGTATAACCATCATATGATCATCAATCAAGACTCACACTAGTCTTAATTCATTATAGTTCCCAGTATAATGATCGACTAGGGACATTTAGGATATTTCTGTAAATACCCATTGATCTTATTATAATGTAAACATGCAAATTAATTATAATAAACAGCAAATGAAATCCTTTATTTTATTAACTAAAAGTATTCATAAAGACAGTTAATGGATTGACCTAGGGCACATGCCCCAACACCTTTTTCAAAAGGACGTGACTTTTAATCTCGAAAAGGCATGTAAAAGTGCATTTAATGCACTCAAAGACTCTCTCATCTCTATTTTTTTTATTTGAGCTCCCAATTGGGAGCTACCTTTTAAGATCACGTGTGATGCAAGTAACCACGCTCTGGGTGTTGTGCTTGGGCAACAAGTCGGGCGTGCTTCACATGTCATATACTACGCCTCTCGAACACTTGATCCTGCAAAACTGAATTATGCCATTATAGAGAAGGAACTTTTTACCATCTTCTTTGCTTTGGAGAAATTTCGGCCTTCCCTTTTAGGTATTTAGGGGGTCGTCTATTCCGACCATGAAGCCTTAAAGTACATAATGGCCAGAAAAGAAGCTAAACCTCATCTCATTCGGTAGATACTCTTGTTACAAGAGTTTGATATCGAGATTAAAGACAAAAATGGTGCTGAAGATTTTTTTGCTTACCATCTCAGCAGCATCAAGATTGGTGAAACACTTGTCTCATTTCGAGATTATTTACCTGATGAACATCTCCTAGCCATCTCTAACGAACTCCCTTAGTTTGCGAATTTTGTTTGTTACCTCTTTACATGAGAGTATTCACCTCACCTTACATGAGCCCAAAAGGATAAAATCCGGAGTGACTCTAAAAAATATGTTTAGGATGACCTTTACTTATGGAAGTTTTGCTCAGACCAAGTAATTTATCGATGTGTCTCCCAGACTGAGACATAATCTATCTTGGCATTTTATCACTCATAAGCCCGCGACAGCCATTTTGATCCACGTAGGAAAGCTACGAAGGTCTTGGAGAGTGGGTTCTATTAGCCCACCATTTTTCACGACTCCTATCTTTATGCCAAGACATGTGCCATATGTTAATCAACCGATACCCTAGGTCACCAAGATCAAATTCCACTGAAATCGATCAAATTCTATGAAGTTTTTGATATTTGGGGGATCAATTTCATTGGGCCATTTCCACTATCAGATGATTTTCTCTATATTTTACTATCAGTGGATTACGTGTCCAAATAGGTGGAAATTAAAGCTGCTCACACTAATGATTCATCAATGGTATGTGATTTCTTGAAATCGTGCTTTTTTCTACTTTTATAGCTCCACGTGCTTGAATTAGTGAACGAGGTACCCATTTCTACAACAGTATGGTTGAAAATCTTGCCATTTACCTGTCGAGTTGGAGCATAAATCATTATGGGCTGTGAAATAGCTAAACATGGAACTCGATGCAGCCGATAAAGAAAGAAAGTTGGAACTCCAAGAATTGTGGGAGATCCAGAACGATGCCTACGAGTCCACTTAAATCTACAAAGATAAAATCAAGGCATTCCATGATCACAACTTATTTCACAAAACTTTCATAGTCGGTGAAAAGGTCTTGCTTTACAATTTCGGATTAACTTTCCATCCAGGGAAGTTGAGGTCACGATAGCTCGGACCTTTTGTTGTTACTAACGTTTTTGGACATAGTGCAGTTGTGAGCATGAACACATATACAAAGAGAGTTTTCAAAGTGAATGGGCACCGACTAAAGCTATTATACGAGAGCTTCCCACAACACGAGCTCAAAAGTGAGACTCTGGCAGTTCTAGAGTACTTTGACTGAGAGAGAGTCAAACTAAGTCGAGCCAACGACGTTAAAAAGGCACTCTTAAGAGCCACCCCAACCTGCTATCCTTTTTCTTTTTTTATTTTTATTTTAGTATTTTAGGGGTATTCTTATCATTATCTCCTTGGTGAATTTTATAGGTGTTGCAACCTCTGCGTAATTTTTAGTGCCTAATATCTGTTATGCGGCTTATCATATTTTTTTATACCCACGATTAGTCACATTGAGATTCGGTAAGGTTACCCATCTATATTTTGTTTGCTTTTTGTTCATAGATTTAGGGATCAGTGTCAGTCTTATAAATGGTCTTGTATCATTTCCCTATTTCTCTATTTATCGTGTTCTTTGACCATCTTGTGTATTTCAATGTGCACCTCTTGACTTGTTTTTGAACCTTGAGGGCAAGGTTCGGAATAAGTTTTGGGGTACTTTAGGATTTGTGGATTGAGTTGGATAGATTTCTGTGTGAAAGACCGCATGTGAGACTATTTAAAATTTTTCAATTATATGCGGTTATATGAGCTTGTCAGATGGTATTGATGATGTTTGTTACCTCTTATTCACTCATTTCTTTCATTTTTCCCTCCATATCTCCCTCTCTCACTTCATTAGGAATTCATATACTTTCATGAATGCATTTCGTTTAGTTTCATTTTTATTATTTTTTAGAGTCACTTGAGATTTTGTTTCATGCCTTTGGTTATGGATAAGTACATTTTGGTTGCCCTTTCGACTTGAAACTTACGGAAAATTAGGAGAAATACTCACTCGAGCTCATAGCCCATTATTCTTATGATTTCATGATTAGAGACTTATTATATTAGTTAATCTTTGTATTAGATACAAAAGGGGGCAAACGTTCATAATTGTGTAAGTCAAATTTCTTGGGTGATAGAACGAGGATGTAACTTACTCACTGTTGAACTCCTATGATTGAAACACTTTTGGGGAAATGATTTAGGACATTTTTGGATTTAAACCCTTAGCCTTATACCTACCAATCATTTTATCACTGGTTAACTCATTTTGAGCCAAACCAACCTTCATTTCTTCCATACCTATCATATACCTAGTTGGAAACTAGTCTTAGACTCAGAATCTTTACAAAGAGACATGAGGAGAAAAAATTAGAGAACAAAATTTATTCATATGCCTAAAAATAGGGGGAAATTCATAATTAGAGATTCCCACCTAAAACGACATCCGCGAGAAATGGAACAGAGAGTCAGGTGGTTGGAAAAAGGTGAGGACTGCACATATTGAATCAAAAATGAATTTATGTGCAGTTTAGTCACATTCATATTCTCAAGGAATCATTTGATTGTCTAAGTTTTAGTTTTTCAATGTTTTGCATATCCTTTATATCACTTCATTGGTACCATATCCTAACCATGTCACAGCCCATTAAAGTCATATTGATTCCCTTTGGTGCTAAGTTTATAATAGTAGGGAGTGCGGTTGCATTTCTTGTGTATGATACTTTTGAGCGTTGATGTGCTATTTTGCGAAGATTGTAAACTTGTGTGCTTGAATCAATAGATTAACAAAACTCGTGAATAGTTGATGGCCTTTGTCTTGACCGAATCTATTTCTTTAAAGTATGAACTTAGTTATGTTTATGTTGCAGTTCTTGACATATCATAACTTCGAAATTTCTTGAATGACATGTTAACTTGGCGACTATGTAAGCCAACGGAACTCCATGAATTTTGAATCGGGTGTAGGATTAGTTGGGTCAATATTTAGCTATATTAGGAGTCTAGTTTATTTTTGTGTTTGTCATTTACACCTTTGTTCGGGACGTGCAAAGTCACAAGTTTAAGGGTATTTGATAAGTTGTTAATTATGTCGCATTATATAGTTTATTTATATATTTTTTATTGTTTAGTCTCCAAAATACTAGCCTAATTGTCCTTATTTGCTATTTTCAGGGTTAACGGAGTGCGCAGGCGAATCCGGGGTGAAAACCTATGCGAAATGAAGTATTTATACGCATTGAACAAGTACTAGATGATCTGTCTCGGGTTACGTACAGCACTGTGGATGAACCATTGGACCAGCAGTCAGGTGACGCAGTACAGTGATATACTTCTGTACACTCCGACCTCGAACCGTGGAGACCAGCCTCGAGATCCGTGTTGTATTGTCTCCCATATTTTCGCATGAACTTGTGCATTTCCTTCACTTCAGCTAGCCACTACGTGGAACTCTCCCAATCTTCCAGCACACGTCAACAACAGCAATCACCTCTCTCCAGCAGTCGTAAGACGTTCCTCGGGGTACGCATTAATGGTATCTCCCACAAATTCGATAAGTTTCGTATGATTTTTCTCCCCAGCTAGCTGCCACGTGTCTGCTCTTCATTCCTCCAATTACTCTCAGCCATGTCACACGCTAGCAGTAGCTCCTCCAATCATCTCATAACAAGTGGCAGATTCGTAAAACAACTCCAAACAGCCACCAAATTACCCTCGATGTATGTATCAAGAGATTAACCCCCAAAATTGATTTCTCTCTCTTCCAAAGAGCAAATTATATGCCTTTTTGTAATAGGATTTAGGTATTATTCGGAGAACACACTTTTTGGACAGCCACATTGCTATTTTCTCTCTTTTCTCCACAAACCATTGTTTCTCTTGTATTCTTCTTGGATTTTAATGGAGATTTCAAGCATTATGTCTGGTTAAGTTTGTCGATCTAGACCCGAGGTGGAGCAAACTACCCTTTTGGCATAAAAACATATGTGAGATCTATTTATTTATTTAAATGGCTTTTCACAAGTATTTATTCTCATTGTTATAGTTTGAATAATTGAGGTTAAATTCATGTTTAAAACCCTATTTATTTGCTAGTGAGTTGTAAGCACCCGTACTTGTGCAACAAGACCACACTAGTGGCAATTGACCCTACTAATTGATTGGCTTCTTTTGGGACTAGTTGATTACCATCGGGATCTAGGCTAAGTTAGACATATTAGTGATTTAGTTGTCTAAATGTAGTGACTTCACAAAGCCCATTGCGGTCAATGCATTAAACCTAATTCGCTTGAGTATAAGGTTGTGTTTGACTAGAAACATGGTCATTGTTGTACCTTGACCATCGAGATAGGGAAGTGCGAGGACCCACGTACGTTACCGAGTCAATAACTACTCTAAATTACTGTGAATTGCATGCTTTGCTTAGATCGAAGACCATATGTACAATTATGCCAAAATGTGGAAGTTTTTGATACTTATGTTTATGTTGTTTTTCCTAATTGGTTTCTCCACTTGTTAGTTTTTATTCCTTGTTTTTAGTTAATTTTTTTAGAATATTCTTGCGAACACCCCGATTTACTTTTTAGTTCCTTAGCCTAGGTTGGAAACTTGGTCTTCTCGGATCGACCCCGTGCTTGCCACTACTGCAGTTCTTGTAGTCATTGGTAATCTCATCAGGATTATATATTTTGACCCACTCAATACGTGTCACTCTTAAACCCATGGACAAAACCACCATGGCACACACAAACCCCCACAACCTGTCCAAACCACTTGAAACTCAAATAGGGGAAGCAAACTCACCGAGCTATGATGACGAAGATGATGTCCATCTCTACCTTTTTCTCTCTTTCAACAGAAAGGATGGTGATGATAACAATGACGATGATGACGACGGTAATGCAATGAAGGTGGTGGCAGTAATGGGATGATGGAAAAGATGATGGAGCTATAGAAGTGATGAAGATGAAAATAGTTTCATATCTATCCCTTTCTACTTATTGACTAAGTATTGACACATCCTACTTAGCCACCTCATGGCTCATCACATTATCATTATCCGCATGAATTGATAAGTCAACAATTATACAATGTCTTATGTTGATTTTAGATGTAAAATACTATATTACATTTGGTTTTCTCTTGTTTTTGTGATTTCAGGTTGTATTTAGAATATGTGAAGTAATGGAAGAAAAAACAAAAAAACCAATAAAGAATTAAGTCAATTACGAAAGGGAGCTAGCGAATTAATAGTAATTCAAGGTTTTTAGAGGATTTGCCATATAAATTGTTGATAGATAGAGGCTAATATCCACTGATTTACCCAACGATTCATTTTTTATAAGGGATTCAGTGACTATTCGCTAGGGTCGATTTTGAGTATATTGGAGCAAATAAAGGAATTCCATTTTAATTAGGTATGTGCTACATAGAATACTAATTATATAAACCTTGGGCTTCAAAATCAATTGCATTTGAGTATCTGAGATCATATTTCATTGCTCTTTAAGCCATATTATTCTATTTTGATTCTCTTATTTAGTTTAAATTTATTTTTCATTGCTTTTAGAGACAATTTGAAGATTCAAAGTAATTAATAAAATGTTTTTATGTCTTTTATTTACTTTATTGTGATCTTTATTATGAATAAGAGTAAGTAGTTTATTAATCTCAACAAAGTTTGAACATGAACTAGATCTGTTTTGTAATGTAGTCATAATGAAGATTGATTTGTAAATAATGCTTTAAACTAATCTAATTTAATAGATTATTAGTTGCGGATTATAATCATGAAGCTTTGTATCGCATGCATAGACTAGAATATATATTGTAATATTTGAGTTCAATATCTAATTTAAAGTAGTAACTATGATTGTTTAAGGAGGCCTTTTACTAGTTTGATGCCCTATGCGAATTACAATTTAAGTTTAATATTAAAGTGGCTTTCTGAAGGTATTAAACTTAGTAGTTCGAAGTTTTCACATAACATAATGTTGTTTTTGTGTCTAATTAATTTCTTCGAGCTTTCAAGGGATTAATTTTATAAAATTAGGATATGGCTTTTCCTTAGATATAAGGAAAACTAGTGATTTAATATGGTCTATTTACTTACTTATGAATGAAGTTTAATGATCTAAAAATACTTTACAATAAGATTAAAGTATTATTGCGACTATGATTTAAGTAATATGTTTGGACACAAAAATAGATTAATATTTCATTGTTCTAAATATTTATTAAAATGTTTTTTTTTTCTATTGAATTAAATTGAATTAATTTTACTGTGTTTGATTTATGTTAGTCAAGTTAGTTTAATTGAGTGTTATAGTTTGATTTTAGTTATTCCCGTTGACAAGTCAATAATTAAACATGTTTTATAGTACATTTTAAGACAATTTTAGATGTAAAAGACTATATTAAATGGGGCTTTCTCTTGTTTTTTATATTTCAGGTTATAAATAGAATATTTGAAGAAATGAAGGAAAATGGAAGAAGATGAAAAGTTGACATAGTGAAAATATTGCATGAATAATCAACACCAAAACATTAAGGAAAAACTGGGATTTCGAACAAGCGATTCCTAATGACTCACGGGGGTGGATACGAGAAAAGACCAGAGAGCTTCAAATCTTGAATTTTCCCAGCGATTCCACTTACACATTGAATAGCTAGGAATCGCGGGCTACGAATTAGTGAATTTTTTTTTATTAAAATAAGGAATTTGAGTCGATTTAAGATATGTATTACCTAATATACTATAAATATACTTAGAACAAGAAATTAAAGGCCTTTTAGTAAGTTTTACACTTATGCTTTAGTTTGGAGGCTATTTTTGTTGTTTTGATTTTTGGAGAAGATTCGAGTTTATATCAAGTTATTTTTAATTATGTCTTTTTATTCCGATGTTATTGTGTTATTTATTATCATGAGTGAGCAGTTTGTTAATCTAAACAAAACTCCAAACATGAAATATATCCATTTTGTAATGTAGTCATGATAAGATGAATGTCTACTTAATACTTTAAACCAATCATATTCATTGATTCACTATTTTATAAATTGTTATTTAAGGATTGCAATCATGAATTTGAGTATTATGTTCATAGTGGCAAATATGTATGTGATGTCTTAATTCAATATCTAATTGTAGCAACTAGGATTGTTTGATAGGAAGCACCATTTAAATGTCCTAGGTGAGTTTGAGATCTGAATCTAATATTGAAGTGCCTTTCTGAAGATATTAGATTTAGTAGTTCGAAGCTTTCATAAAATGTAATATGATTTATTTTTGCGTGAAGTTAATGTCTTTGTTCAAATAAAAGGGTTAGCTCAATAAAATTAGAACACAGCTTTTCCACCGGTATAAGAAAAATAAATAGTTGGCTAAAGGTTATTTACTTACTTACGATTAAGATTTAATGATCTAGGATACTTTAGGGAATACGTTCATGACTATATGATTTGAGTAATATGTTTGAAGTGCAAAACGGATTGAAGTTTCATTGTTTAGGAGGATTGTTTAGATGTTTATTTATTATTGAGTTTTATTGTATTGAATATATTTTAATTTAGTAACTTTGATTTGTATTATTTAAGTAAGTCTAGTTAGTTTAGTTGATTTTATATTTAGAAAGTATTTGTTTAAATTCTATTTTTGTTAAATTAAAATATAAATATAAATATAAAAAATAAAAATTATTTTCCTAAGGAAATTGCAAAATCCTCGTGGAGACGATTTCCAATTACCGCTACTGCAAAATACTTAAATATAATAAAAAGGAAAAATTATTGCGCACTCGACACGTGTCAATTTTTGGCACCGTTGCCGATGATTCTTAGCTAATTTATCAAGAATCTTTCTAGTTGCATGTCAATCAATATGGCAAACATTTAGCAAGAACTTTTAGGAAAGCCACTAAAAGTATCACAGCTTTTGAACCTATGTGTATTACTTTTCTTGTGGATTCCTAATTTTGAGTTAAGACTAGAATTCATCGATTTTTTACCTCACTTTCAAGGTGAAGATGATGAAGATTCTCAACAATTATCAGGAAATACATAAATATAATAAGTGTGATAAAATCCAATACATAGAGTTAGATTATGTCAAACTATAGCTTTCCATTCTTGTTTAAAAGGTCGAGCTCAAGATTGGTTTTTCTATATCCCTCAAAATTCTATAACCACATGGTCCAAAATGTTAAAAGCTTTCTTAGATCAATACATTCCAACATGCAAAATTAGTTTGGATAAAGCAATGCTAGGATGGAGGGCGAGGAAACTTTTGGTGAGTTTAAGGATATAGACCAAAGATTAAAATCATTATGTCCACAACATGGATTTACAGAGAAAACTTTATTAGAATAATTTTACGAAGGACTAAACTATTTAGAACAAAGATTCGTAGGAAATGTATGTAGAGGATCTTTGTCGATATAACGCAACCATTAGCAAGAGATACTATTATTAAAATGGCGAAACAATCAAAACAATATTATGAGAAAAAAAAATTTATGAAAAACCATTCTTATGAAGTCAGTAGCAATAAAGTTAAGACATCGGATGATGTATTTAATGAATTAAAATATATGATTGAATTATTATTAAAAATAGGTCAGTCCAAACTAAAACTTGAACTTTTTGGAATAAGGTCAATTATCTACATGATGAATGTCCGTTGTTGCAACATATGAATTTCAAGAGGCTAACACTATGATGAATAATTATAATAATTTTAATCAACCTACTTACATTAATATTAACAATGCTAATGACCTAAGACCAAATATTTAAAATGGTGTAGACAATCATAATTTTCAAAGATATAGAACTCTTGCATTAACTAATAGAACAATAGCACTAGAAAATTCAAATAAAACAAAAGATCGAAAGATCCAATCCTTACGAGATGAGATACTTGAAATAAAAAACTCGACTAAGTCAAATGGCAATGTAAATGAGTCCATGGGTTAACCAAGACAAATTATTGACTCAACCTTACCCTAATTTGTATTCAAAAGCGATAACTTTGAGAAGCAGTAAGCAAATGGAAAACCCAAAAATGTTAGAACCACTAGTTCCTCAAAAAGAATTAGAAGCTGAATTAGAAAAGAAATAGAAATTAAAGATAATGAACTTCAAAAGGAAACTGATTTCGAAAAGCATAAACCAAGGATAGTAGGACTACCATTTCCCAAAACGTCAAGAAATTACAAGAAAAGAAAGAAATCTCATACACTTTAAGGAAAGTGGTAGTAAACATACCTTTAATTGAAGTCATACAAAATGTACCTAAATATCAAAAACTTAAAACAAACATATGCACTAATAAAATTAAACCTATCGAAAAAGTAATCATAGGAGAACATATGTCAACAATCATCTAAAAGAAATTTCTACATAAATGTTATGATCCTAAAATGTTTTTCATTCAATGCACAATAGAGAACATAGGGATATCTAAAGCATTATGTGATCTAAGAACTCCAATAAACATTATGCCTTTGTCAATATATTTGCAAATGATAAATGTACCCTTAGAAGAAACTGGTACAACATTACAATTAGCAGATAGATTTACTTTTTGACCTATACGAGTATTAGAAGATGTATAGGCTATGGTTAATGACTTACTTTTCCCAAACAACTTTTATGTCATGGACATGAAAGAATATCACTTCTCTAGTAAAACTTCTCTTATCATAGGACGCCCATTCTTAAAAAGGGCAAAAGACGAAATAGATGTTTCTAATGGGACACTAACAATGGAAATAATGAAACGATAAACTTTAACATCTATGACGCTATGAAATATCTTTTAAATGTTTCATCCATATACAATGTAGACATGTTAGATCCTATAATAAATAAAGCTTTTAGTAAAAATAAGTCAAATAAAATTGAGAAAATGATAGAGGATTTAAATGACGACGATGATATAGATAAATGGAGATGAGAGATAATCAATGCCTTAGAACCTTTTAATATACTCTTTAAACTCTATTACTATATGGATATACCGATAAATCATTGAAACTTTTACCCTCTATACTAAAAGCTCCTAACTTAGACTTAAAAGTTTTACAAATCATTTGAAATATGCGTACTTAGAAAGCAAAAACTCTTTACCAGTTATAATCTCTAATAAATTATTAAACATAGAAGAGGAGAAATTAGTGAATGTTCTCAAAGAATTCAAGAAAGCAATAGGATGGATAATAGTCGATTTTACAAGAATACGTCCAGCCACATGTCTACATATAATTAATCTTGAAATAGATACAAAGCCCTCTAGACTAGCTCAATGTCGATTGAATCCACCAATGATGGATGTAGCAAATAAATAAATATTAAAACTAGTGGATGTTGGAATGATATTCTCAATAGCAGATGGTAATTGGGTGAGCCCAGTACAATTAGTTCCTAAAAAGACAAGGATCAAATGTTAGAAAGGCTAGCTGAATGAACCCATTACTATTCCTCGGATGGATACTTAGGATACCATTAGATTGTTGTAGCTCCAGAAGATCAAGAAAATACTACTTTTACTTGCTCTTTCGGTACATTTGCTTATAGGTGTATGCCTTTTGGCCTAAGTAGCGCACTCACTACATTCCAAAGATATATAATCAGTATTTTTTCAGACTACGTTGAACACTTTATTAAAGTCTTTATGGATGACTTTACCATATACTATAATTCTTTCCATTAGCGCTTACTGCACTTAGCTAAAGTACTTAAAAGATGTATAGAGAAGAATTTAGTATTAAACTATGAAAATTATCATTCTATGGTAAATCAAAAACTTACACTAGGACACATAATGTCAGCAAAAAGAATTGAGGTAGACCTTGCCAAAATTCAAGTTATAAAAACATTACCTTGCCCTACTACTATGAGGGAGGAAAGATCTTTTCTTGGCCATGCAGGAATCTACAGACGTTTTGTGAAAGATTTTTCAAAAATAACAAAATTTTGCAAAAAGATGTTACCTTTGAGTTCACACCTGAATGCAAAACAACTTTTAATAAGTTAAAAGATGCCTTGATCACCAAACCAATGATAAAGTTAACAGAATGATTACAACCTTTTGAAATAATGTATGATGCAAGAAACTATGCAATAGAAGCTGTGTTATGTCAAAAGTTAGGAAATGATTCTCATGTCATATTTTATGGATAAGGAACTATAGATCCGGTCCAATTAGACTCTACCACCACAGAAAAAGAACTCCTAGTGGTTATGTTTGCATTAGAAAAGTTTAGACCATATTTAATAGAAACTAAAGTAATAGTTTACTCAGATCATGCAACATTAAGATAATTGATGCCAAAGAAAGACACTAAACTAAAATTAATAAGATGGATTTTATTGTTACAAGAATTCTATCACATTATAAAAGACAAGAAAAATGCCAAAAAATTAGTAGCAGATCATCTAAGTAGACTAAAAAATGGTGAACCCCCCAATACCATTGAAAGATGATTTTCAGGATAAACACCTATATAAGATAATGACTTGTCCATGGTACGCTTATATAGTCAACTACCACATTACTAATGGCCTATCACCTTATTTAACAAGATCCAAAAAGATTAAGATTAAGCATGATTTTAAACATTATTTATGAGATGATCCGTACTTATGAAAATTATGTTTCAACCAAACTATTCGAAGATGTATTCCACAAACAAAAATACAATCCGTCATGGCTCAGAGCCATAATTATGCTTGTGAAGGACATTTTGGTCCATGTTGTACAGTCCATAAAAAATTTGATTCAAGATTCTTTTGGCCTACTTTATTCGACGATTGTTAAGTTTACATGAAAGCTTTTCCAAAATCTCAAAGAATCAAAAATTTAGGACATAGGAACTAAATGTCCTTGTATCTTATTTTGTTTTGCGAAGTAGTTGATGTTTGGGAAATAAATTTTTTGGGAAATTTTTCACCATCTAATGGAAATATTTACATTTTATTAGCCATAGACTAAATGTCTAAATGGGTAGAAGCTATAGCCACAAAATCTAATGATTCTAAAATAGTAGTAAATTTCCTAAATTCAAGGATCTTTACTATTTTGGAGCACCTAGAACATTGATTAGTGACAAAGGTTCACAGTTTTGTAATAGAATTGTAGATACTTTACTTCACAAATACAATGTTATATAAAGAACACCTACCTTATATGACCCACAAACTAGTGAATAAGCCAAAACCTCGAATAGAGAAATTAAATCAATTTTAGAAAAGACAATATATCTAACATGTAAAGATTGGAGTCTTCATTTAAAAGATGCATTATGGGCATATAGGACTGCATTTAAGACACCCATTAGTATGACACTTTTTAAGCTAGTTTTCAATAAACATGCCATTTACAAGTCGAATTAAAACATAAAGCATATTGGGCAATTAAGATATGTAGCGTGAATTACAGTAATGCAGGAAAGCAACGTAAACATAGTATTAAAGAATTAAAAGAATTGAGAAATGACGCATATGAGAGTCCTTCTATTTATAAAAACAAAACTGAAGCACTTGATGACAATAAATTGAATATTGAGAATCTTGAAGTAGGAATAAAAGTTACTCTTTTGTTCACATCTTAAATTATTTCCAGGAAAAACTCATTGGAGATCGACATGACCTTTTATAGTTACTTACGTATTTCTTCATAGTGCTGTAGAGATACAATTTAGAGAAACCGAGTGAATCTTTAAAGTTAACGGTTATAGACTAAAACATTATCATGAAAAATCTTGTCTCACAGAATATGAAGATCATTAACTTTAACCCAGTGGAAAACTCCTTAGATGAATTGAACACCATGGAGGAGCATATCTTATAAGTTAATTCCAGTGAAACATTCAACGTATAGATAGTTAAAATACCAAGAAAAAAAATTATAAATCATAACAGGACAAACAGCAGGCCAGAGACCCATGCGAGTGTGACAAGGATGACTTAAATTGTAAGGAGTATGTTGAGAATGGAAATTTTGCCAAAATCTATATTGAGGATCCAGTACAAACAAACCTCAACATAAAAATCAACAAGATGTCACTTTTGGAGTTCAACTCGATACGGGAGTCGACATGAATCTTTTGCTTGAACCTTGGTTCATTCTAACAAAATTGAGAATTCATTGCAAACCTCTTATTACAGTGTAAAAGCAAATGGCCCTTATACAGTTGCCTTACGAGTATCAAAGAACGTGCATGCACAAGTGGGCAAGCTCACCATCATCAAACATTTCCTAATCGTGCTGCTAACCGACCGAGATGATCATATATAAGAACTAGGTAGACCATTCTTATTAAATGTCAGAGCTATCATCAACATACATGAGCCCATTGTTACACTAAGGATGGGTGATGAGGTAGTATCATTCAAAATGGGATAGAGCTTGACAAAAAAATAGAAAATGAGCAATTTAATGTCGGTGAGGAGATCAATAAAGATGGAATTTTTTCATGTCTTAATGAAGACATTCTTGAAGAGGAATCGCTTGAAGCGAAAATTGACTCGCTCAAACTCAATAGAGATTGATTACTCTATCAGTTGAGCGAACGACTATAAACAACAACCCTCTTTGAGAGGCAACCCATACTTATTATTTATTAATGTTATTTCAACTTTAGTAGGACACTTAGCTTTAATATAGTTGGTATTTATTCTATATCCTTTTAACTCTCTTCGAAGTAGCTTCATAAAGATGGGGGATGATAAATTTGTTTTTATTTTCATGGCCTTGATGCAAGTTCACTTCATAAACTTGCTTATTTATTTATTTATCTATTTATTTTATAAATAAAATTATTAGTTATTATTAGTTAAAGACATATCTGAATTAAATTTATGAGTTATTTGAAGTTATTCAGTTAATCTTACATTTATACTCACCTTTTAGAAGGTTAAACAAGCTACATATGAAATAAAATTGCAAAAAATAATAAAATAAGACCTAGCGAATCCTAGTGATTCCAAATAACACTAGAAATCACTGAAAAAATTCGTAGCAGAACACAGTCAAATTCGTGAAAAATTTGAAGTATGGCGAATCCCAGTTATTCCACTTACACAGGAGTCGCTGATAAAATCGATTGGTCACTACATTTTTCAACAGCTTACTTAATTTCGATTAACGCAACAACTCTCAGAGATTCCACCTACACAAGAATCACTTGGTATAATTTTTTGTTTTTAAAAACTAAAACCCATAATCGCCACCCATAACACCTCATTCACACCACCAACCCATTGCACACCTTCATGAAAATTCCAATTTCTTACTAAGATTTAGCCCCTCTAAGTTGAGTTTTAGTCTATATAAGTGATTCCCACCTCCACCTACCTTCATTCAACACCAAAAATATCAAATTTAAGTGAATAGAGCCAAGCTTGGGTTTGGGGAATTCAGACTTGTAGAGTAGAATACTAAGTGAAAGGAGTTTAAGAGCATATATATCGGGAGATTCACTCTCCAAAAAAGTGAACATTACAACCTTGACACTCTATTTTGACAAAAAATCTTATTTTTGTTGGTTTGTGAAAAAATTCAATTAACTTCAAAAATTTGTGGTTGGACTCCATTTAGCTACATCGAACGAATTGTTTTGGGTTTTGTATTGCATTGTATGAGCGTTGGTTTACAAATTCCATGATTTTGAAAATAAGAATTTAGAGAATAGATTTTGGAAGAGTATTTGAAAAATATCTCAGATTTAATTTAATTTTTCACAAAATAAAGATGTAATTCATAATTTTTGAAAGGTCGCTCGATAGATTTGTTCTCACATTTTTACTCCTGTAATTTCAAATTAGTCGTGTCAATTATCTACCCTTCATTCGTAAACTTTTCAAATTTCTTAAAAGCAATTTGATTTCCAAATAACTTTCCCGCCTTAAGTCCATTTTGTATAAAATACAGGATCTTGGTTTATTGATTCGTATTAGTAATTTGATCACTATTATGCGAAAAGGTATTGGGAGAGGTAGGAGTAGTGCACGAGAAAGGGAGATGAGTTATGGTAAAACACCTAAGAAAACAAACCGAGTCAACAAGTGTCCATTCGACCTACAGGCATTAATATTAAAGACTCAAGGCCCTAAAGGGCTGATTTGAGAACACCCACTCCACCTAATTCTAATAAGGGTTCTGACTACCCAGACCAAGATACATAAGTCCCCTATCACCCTTAAAGATTTTTAAGTCCCAAATCTAAAAATAAATATATTCAAGACATGAAAAATGTTATCATTCCCGAAAGAGGACTTCAAATCCAAAATGTGAACAAATATGAAGATTATGTTGTATGCATAGTACGAGAGAAAAAGTAGGAACACCTTTTTAGGGATTACAAATGAAGATTAAAGAGAGGATGTTCAAAATTAGTTCATCAATTTTACGCTAACGGGTATTAGAGTGGAAATCGTAACGAAGTGATACTTGAAGGAAAGAAAATTGATATTTCACCAAATGCACTGAACATACGCTATGAACGTTTGGAGCTTAGAATTAGATAATAGTATATCCACTATCTTGGCTGGCATTACTAAATGAGGGATGTTTACCCGCACAACAAGATTTAAGAAACCTTAGAGGTAATTCCTGGATGAGGATTTGTTCTCGATATCAAAAATCACCCAAGGTTCATCAAACCACCAGTTTTAGGAGAACCACCAAATGTTGGAGCTACATCATAGATGCTTGTCTATACCCTACTAAGAAACATTATGAAATAAGTAACCGTAGAGCCACTCTGCTCTACCATAATGTTGCAAAAGACTGCGTGTATTGATGATGGGTACATAATTTGTGATGCAGTAAGAAAGGCAATGATTTGCAAGAAGCATGATGGCCTACCATTCCCAATTTTAATCACTCAATTTGTATGGAGGCCAAGGTTGGTTTACATGAGATGCAATTAGATGTGCTACCCTAGATGACTACCACAAATGCCATAATTAAAAGAATGAGAGCAGTGAATGGATTCAAGGATTCAGAAGAAAATAGGGAGACCAATGAGATAAGGAGGTACATACTTGAGGACCAGACTAATAGGCAGAGACTCCATTCAAGCAAACGAGAAGAAGCGAGGTGATCGTTGAATTTAATGATTAAAGCATATGTTCTAGTGCTAGGGAGTTGTTCTACATTTACTGAAAAAGCTATAAGAAAAAGATTTTTCAAATCCTTATTTTCAATTTTTCAGTGCAATGAGAAGAAGATCTTGAGGAATAATAAGCAAATGAAAAAACTTTGGCATGCCACCATTCCATGTTGAATAGGAGGATGGAAAGCTTACAAGAGTTCATAATCCTACTGTAAACTACACTTCTCAACCTACTACACTGAGGAATGAAGACGAAACTAATGAGAGCGACGAGAAGTTTATTTTTGCATAAAGTACTTTGTAATTTTGAAGTATTTGCTTATATGTGTGATATGTGAACTCTGTTTGAGTTTTAATGAGAATGAATGCTTTAGTCATTGTGTACTTCTTTTATATGATGCTTATTTTTTAAATTTTTAAAATAAATTTATATTTCATATTCAATTCCTTTGTGCTTCACGAGGTTTTTTTTGTTTAGCTAAAAACCCGAATTAGTTTTTAAACCTTGAGGTCAATGTTCGGAATGAGTTTGGGGTATTGTAGGTGAAGTGAACTATAAAGAAGCCAAGTATGGAAGACTTTATAGGAAGAATTTATTTAACTGAAAGTTTTTGAAATTCTTTCACAAATTCAAGTAACTTTTCTTCATTTTCATATAACTTTAGTTAGGAAAAATGTGAATTGAATATAATTTGTATTTTAATAATGATATATCATTATTACCCATGAAAATAAAAATTTTACGATGGAAAGGAATCGTTATACCCTGTTTGACTTCACCTAGATTGTGCATACACTATAATAGTTTAGAGATGACTGTATGTTAGATATTATAATGGGTAGAAGAGCGAAATGATAGTACAAGATGAACAAGGTGAATTTCTAAGAATGTTTTTATACAAAGATTATCGATCAAGTTTATATATACCACAATTGAGGAGAAAATTAGGAAAAAACTAATAAACATTACTCTGTTTGAAAAAATACATCCTTAAACATTACTTAGTTAGAAAGAATACTTTCTTAACTATAGTAAAAGTGAGAAGAGCGAACAAGAGTTTTCAATGAAAAATAGAGAGACCCACATATTCTAAAAGAAATGGAGTAAGGAATCTAGTGATGGGAAAAATGAGAGGAATAATTCCTACAAAAAAGAAAAATTGATTCCAAGGGAAAAGGAGCAGCGAACAATAGGAATTTAATATAAAAAGAAAAGCAATATATCATATGAAGAAAGAAATAATGATATAATGAAAAAATGGAAGGATGTTTATGAAAAAATTTATAAATAAAAGATTAAGCTCGAGTGCTTATAGGTAAGTTGAGTGAAGTATCTTTTATTCCAATAGTCAAACAAATGAATATGAAATAATGATTATTGATTTAGCGATTTTTGTATCTTGAGATTCTATATTAATGATCGTAAGCTTGATGCTTGTCAATGGAGATTGAGAAAACCTATGTAGCACCTTGACCGTGGTGATTAGTTTAACTTCAAAAATCTAAAGTGTATTACGTAATTAGGTGGTTGAAATGTCAAATAAAGGGGTTGTTCTTTAGTTCTTTCTATTCTATCGTGATTCTTATTTTATATAAGTAATATTTTATTATTTAATGATCAATTATAATAAAGAAAAAAAGTATATAATTATGAAATCAAAAGAGGGAATAAAAGAGAATATGATTGAGAATATCCCTTTGCTCGGGATGGCAAAGTGCTGACTTTGGGGGTATTTGACAAGTCAATAATTAGACTTTTTTATAGTATATTTTAGGATGATTTAAGATGTAAAAGACTATACTACATGGGTTTTCTCTAGTTTTTTATATTTTAGGTAATAAATAGAATATTTGAAGAAATAGAGGAAAAATGGAAGAAAATGAAAGAATTGACCAAGTGAAAATATTGCATGAAGATTCAACACTATGACAACAAGGATGAACTGGGATTTTGATCTAGTGATTCACAAGACACCTAAATCACTGGTTGAATCGATAGACACAAGAAAGAACCACAGAGTATCAAATGATTTTCTCAATAATTTCGCTTACACACTGAATCGCTAAGAATTGCTAGTTATGAATTTGTAGATTTTAGGTTACGAGAAAGATTTTGAGTCGATTTAAGATATGTATTACCTAATATACTATAAATATAAACCCTAGGACACTAAATTAAGGGTCTTTTAGTTAGTTTTACACTTTCGCTTTAGTTTTAAGGCCTTTCTTTACTATTTTGCTTTTTGTAGAAGATTCAAGTTTCTATCAAGGTATTTTTTAATTATGTCATTTCATTTCAATGTTATTTTGTTATTTATTATCATGAGTGAGTAGTTGGTTAATCTAAATAAAGCTCCAAACATGAAATAGATTCGTTTTGCAATGTAGTCACAATGAGATGAATGTGTATTATGTGAAATCCAAGAACTTCCTAAACTAGATTAGACAACTATTTATATATTTTTGAATTTGATTTAATTTTTAGGTATCTTAGATGAGACCTACGTATGATCAACTGGAGATCATAAGGTAAAATATATATTTTCAATTGTTGATTGCCTATTATATGTATTATACTTTATTCATTGCAAAATAAGGTTCAATTGGTGTTTAGATGCATTGTCTGAGTGTTTTAAAGTGCGTTGGTATTTTCTCATTTGTTTGTGAAATTGGGGAACTTTTCGAGGTTTAATTTGGACTTAAAAGGAAGAGATAAACATGAAATTGATTAGAAAATGACGAATTACATAAATAGTTCCTGTCATTATATATTTGAGGATAATAAGAAAAGGGTTATGTGGTTATTTGGCTACCTTTTCCTTTACAAATAAAAAATGAAAAACTGGGAATTGGGTCGTTTTGTTCATCATTCCTCTTCCATTCATCATTTTCAACTGTGTTATGTCCCTCATCTCTCTACTCTTCGTTCATCGATTGATTATCCCTCCTATCCCTTTGATTCATTTCTCTCTCTCTCTCTCTTTCTCACTCTCGACTGGATTGAAATAAAAAAGAGAGAACCGTGGTTACTGGATTGAAAATAAAGGTAAGCATACCAAATTAAGTTTCAATTTGATTATGAAAATCTAATAGGCAATTTTTTAATTTATAGGGTCTGTGATGAATAAATTAGATTGAAGACTGATTTAGTTCCAAACTTGAATCGATGGAGTTGTGATTTAATTATTGACTAGAGATAAAGGTTTAGTTGATTGAAACAAAGAACAAACAACTAAAACAAAATACTACACAACAAAAAGACAATGAAACAACATTAAAGAAATAAATGAAAATAGTAAGGGTAGTTAGGTGAAAAAGAAGACGTTGAAGTGAACAAGAAGAGAAAGAAAAAGGAGGGATGTGAGGAAAAAACTGACGTTGATGAGGACAAATCCCTGCCCAGAGATGAACCAAACAAGTAGGTACGATGGTGGTGAAGCCATAAAAATAAAATAGAGGAAACATCTGTTTCGATTCGATGGTAGCGATGAGGTGAAGGGGATGATCCCCTAAACTTGGCGAATTCAGGTTCGGAGCCGAACCGAGCCCTGTTCAAGGGATCAAACCCCTTCCCTTCCAATAAAAAATGTTTTTAAATTACAAAATAAAAATAAAACCTGTGGAAAATAAAAAAAATAGAAATATCAGATTTTGGGCTAATTAAATAGAAATTCTGGATTTCTATTGAAAAAATAGAAAAGTCTGAGTTTTCTCAAAACTTTTACCCGGGGTTTAACCTCGTAAAGCATAATTAAGGTTGATTAAGCCTAAAACATCAAATTGGATTCCAACAACCATATGAATTAGATTTTGAGGTCAATTAGTGATAAAATATTGTAATTGGAAATCAAGTTGTGGAATTGAGGTTCGAGAAATATTTTGAGTATTTAAAAGAGTCGATGGGATTATAATATGATTAAACATGGACATGACTTGAAAATCATGAGAAGTTGTTCAAAAATAGTACAATTGAGTCGAGACTCACAAATTATGTATTTTTGTGATTTAATAGGATTTTTGAAACAAATGAATCTAGGGAACGTGCGAGCGAGGACTCATTTAACTAACTTGCATTGGTTTGGTAATAAGTAAACGCTATTTCTTAGTCTTTATAGTAATATGCGGTATATTTTGCATGGTAGGATAGTGAAACTCTTGGTCATGCATTCTTGGCATTTAGATAGAGTTCCCCCTTCTTCGATCGTAATAGTATGAGGTGTTCCACTCAGACTAGAGGTACTTAAAGCATCTAAGGCTAGTAATGTTGAATCCAAAGTAGCATGCATTGAACTTATAGTACAATTTTAAGTTCATATTAAGAGGGCTCGCTTGTTATGAGCTTGGAGTAGGAAATGGGGATCCATGTTGTATATTTTTAAAAATATTTTGTTTATTATGAAATATTCATATTATCTCTTGTTATTACTTGTTATATGAAGCAAGGTAGATGTTTACTTATCTTACACTACTTATTTTATGCAAAATATTATTTGGTGTTGTCGAAATGGCTTTGTCATGTTTAAAGGCTAAGGAAGACCAAAAGGGAAAGAATAAGCTAGAGGACTTCTATTGAGGAGCTTTTTCCCTTTGCATGTAATTATTATTTATATTATTTTCTTTTGGGTTAATTTTCAGGGTCAGCATAGGACCTGAATCACTTAAGAAACAGTTTATGGAGCTCATAAATTTGTTGAAAATAGGTTAGAGACCTAAATGGTGTAGTTTTTGTCTTATTCGAGGTCTTTAAATGGCTTTAGTTTCAGTTCGAATTTGAAAGCTTTAATTAAGGTTTATAGGTTGGCAATTCACTTTATCAGTTTAAATTTGATATCATATTATGAACAATGAGGAGTTGTGAGTCCTTTTAAGCCTATCTCCATTTTATTGTTTATTAGGTTTTGGGTGTCGGTTGACCATATTTAGGGGAGGTGCTGCCAAAATTATTAAAAAATATGGAAAACATTTCATATAATTTCCTAATTTTCTCTATTTGAACCATTTAAATACTTAATTTTAAATAACGATTCAGATTTGGTATTTAAGTAGTTGAAGGATTGAGTTAAAATTCATTTCAAGGTTTAAAGTTAAATGTACGGTTAAGGTGCTTAATTAAGGTATTTAGGTGAAGTCATGGCTTAATGAGACAAGACCTGACAAAGTTGGTATCAGAGCCTACGTTTGATAACACTTTTGTTGAGAACTAAAGGGTGACAGAGTCTAAGTTTTGTCACCTTAAGGTTAAACTTTTGTTATGAACCAAATGATGATTGAGCGCGATAAGTTAGGAACTGAATTTAAGTTAGGGCTATATTATATTGATGTCATGTTTGTTATTTGTATATCGATATTTTGATTGATTTATGATTACTGATTCAGGATTAATTTGAAATTGTTTTGCATAATTATGAGTGGACAGGGTGGAGAGCCTATGGATCCTCAGTACATGGATTCTGAGTCATTTTGTAAGTAGATAGAGATGATTACTATACATAATCAGTAGATCATTGAAACACTCTCACTGATGAGGGCTTAGAGTGCCATGTTAGCAGCTCCAATAGCTCATACTAATCCTGTGGTTTAGGAGGAGTAGGCTATCTCGATAGCTTAATCGAGGGTAGACCCGAGGATTTTACCACTAGTTATTCCATTTGAAGATCCAGTAGTTGTCGAACTGGCTAGGGAAAACAGTTGCATTGTGAATTCTAAAAACTTGTTCCACATAGGTTTTATGGTGGATTTGACTTGAAATAACCTGATGAGAGGATCTTAAATCACAAGAAGATCCATAGGTTACTAAATACTCTGGAGAACCTGAAGGAGAATTTATCAACTCAATACCTCGAGTCATATGCCTTAACGTAGTGGAGAATTGTACTCAAGGCACGACTATCTCATTTGAATTGTACCTTCATAGTGTACTTCAAGATTCTCCAAAACTTTCTTGGCCGTTTGGCATGCACTAACCCGATTGAACTCATTCTCATTTAGTGCACATTACAAATGATTCATAGCTTGATTATTTGAAGGCTCAATCCTTGTCTCCTCGGTGGTGTAGTCCTTCACGTGTTTGTCTAGTAGAGGGTAGCCATTTTAGATTGAATCCCATAAGAGTATACTTTGTGCTCTAATGTAGACCTTCATCCTCAATTTCCAATAAGCATGGTTTGTTCCATTAAAGTACAAAGGCCTATTCAATGAGTTGCCTTCCCTAAGGTGATCATGATCGATAGTTTGCATCCTTGAACGAAAACACTCAAAGATACATTAGTAATACTTTGAGCAATAACCCGCTCTGATACCAATTGGAATCGCACCCAAGAGGGAGATAAATATGATGTACCGAGAGGTTGTTACCTTTTAAAGACTTTTTTCAATTGAATTGTACATTCATATTGTACTTTGAGCTTCTCCCAAACTTCCTTGGCCATTTAGCGTGCACTAACCTGGTTGAACTCACTCTCACTTAGTGCATATTATAAATGATTCATAGCTTGATTATTTGAGAGCTCAATCCTTGTATCCTCAGTGGTGTAGTCTTTCGCGGGTTTGTCCAGTGGAGTGTAGCCATTTTGGATTGAATCCCATAAAAGTATACTTTATGCTATAATGTAGAACTTCATCCTCACTTTTTAATAAGCATAGTTTGTTCCATCAAAGTACGAAGACCTACTAGATGAGTTGCCTTCCCTAAGGCGATATGGATCTAGAGTTTGCATCCTTGCAAACAAATACTGAAAGATATCTTAGTAACACTTTGAGCAATAACCCACTTTGATACCAATTGATATCATAACCAAGAGGGTTGTGAATTGGGTGTACCGGGAGGATACCATCTTTTAAAAACTTTTAATGAACAATAATACTATATGCATGTACAATCAACAATTATAAATGCAATGCAATGGTGAAGGCGGTAGAAGAGATGGAAAAGAGACACAAAATTTATAGTGGTTCGATCCAACCGATCTACATCCACTACCTAACCTCCTCGATTAAGATTTTCAAACCCCCACTTATATTCATAAAAAGTGTTACAACATAAGCATAGAAACCTAGAATCCCTAATCACAAATTAGGGCTTCCCGCCTACCCGCAACTAGGGCTATGCCTAGCCTTAACTAGGTCTTCCCTTGACTTAAATCTCACTAAGTCTTACAATAGCCACTTACTAAAAATAGATGAATATAATGAAGTTCAATATTACAAGTAAAGCAGCAACAAGTTCAATTACAAGCAAGTCACCTAGAGCCCGGCAAATCTAATGCATGCAAGTATGAATATAAACGAGATGTATAAGTGTGTCACTGATTTTTATGCAAATCTGAGACAAGAAACTGATTAAACCAAATCGATGAGATTAAATCCGGTTTCAAATGAACGAATAGTTTGATAAAATCAAGTTTAGGCCCTAACTCTCGTTCAAATCTTTCCTTGGGTTTATAAAATCAAGTTTAAGTGCAAAACCCAAGACAAATATGTTCAAGAACATAATAGATAATTTCCATATACCAAGCACAACAAAAGATGCAGTTTAAGCACAAACAAGCTAATAAATCAGATTTTCTTACAACACCAAATGAGTGAGAATCAAATTAGTTCTAGAGAAGTGGTGACAAGCCTTAGAACACCTCAGTCACACCATTTCCGAGGATGATTCGTTAGGTTCAAAAGATTTCAAGTGATTGAACATAAAAATCAAGACTTTCGATGTGAAAACTTGGATACTCGTGATTTCTTTAAGCTAGAGAGAATAAAAGAATGTTCTAAGTAGTTTGTTAATGGCTTCCGAGCCTTTTTAATAGTTTATGGACATTATCTTCAATTAAGGGCCCAAAATCAATTATTGATTTAAAATAAAGCAAAAGTTGTAATCTACGTAAAAAAGTTGTCAGGAGCCTGGTTAATACGCTAGGTAGCGCGTTTCATGTTAGCGACTCCCTAACACACTTACGACTCAACTAAACCTCTAGAGACATAAAGAACATGTTTAGTATGAGTCATTAGACCCATTTGGAAGGCCTGAATAATTTCACAAATCCCGAAAATTGGAAATCTAGGTTTCTTGAAACATGTAGAGGCTTTTCTATAATTATTTTTCTTTCTTTTCAAAAACCATTCAAAATTAAGTTTGATGCTTTCAAAATCAATCTTAGTAGTTTTCCACATTCAATTCATATGTAAAAACAAGTTTTCACAAAACAAAACAATATAAGATCATTTCAGGTTATGAAACTTAGCTGGTTCTAAAACCAATACTTGAAACTTTGGAAAGCTTGGAAAAACATGTTATGCATGAAACTAATGCATTTGGCTTGCACAATTGGACCTATATCTCTTACATAATTTATGCAACTTGTAGTGTAAGCTTTCTGGTCCTTATTTCCTTGTATGAGCTAAATCTTAAATTTTACCGGCTACATTTGACTTCAGCTTGTGAAAATTCAATTTTCCTTTTGAACTTGTGATTCCTAACCAAGTTTGGTATTTGAAAGTACTTAGCAAACTTGTTAGAGTCCTTTCACATTTTTTATTACCATCAAAATCCTGGGTATAAGTGACTAACTACTTAGTCCAACACTGACATCTTTGGTTCTTCCATTTATTTATTGCTTCTTAAAGTTATTGCTTTTATATACTAATTAAGGTAAGGTTGAGACAATAATTTTCCTTGGTTAACACATGGACTCATTTGCATTGCCATTAATCTTTTTTAATTTCTTAGTTCAAATATATCATCTTTTAAGGCTTAAATCTTTTGATCTTTTGCTTTATTTAAATTTTCTAGTCATATTATTCTATTGGTTAATGCTAGTGTTATATTTCTTTGAATGTTCTGATTGTCTACACCATTACCTATACTTGGTATTAGGTAATTTGCATTATTACTCGTAATGTTAGTAGGTTGATTGGGATTCTGGTGATGATTCATCACAGTGTTAGGCTCTTTGATTTGATTTTGTTGCATCAACGGACATTCATCATATAGATGATGGACTTCTTTACAAAAAGCGCAAATCTTACTTTAGGCTGACCTATCTTTAATAGTAATTCAACCATATTTTTTAATTCATCGAATTTATCATCTAATGTCTTGACTATACTCTTATTGATTTCATAAGAATGGTTTTTCATAAAAACATTTCTCTCAATATTGTTTCGATTGTTTCGCCATTTTAGTAATAGTGTCTCTTGCTAGTGCTGGCGTTATGTCGAATAACAATCATCAACATATTGTGTCTAGGAATCTTTGTTCTAAATGACGTAGTACTTCATAAAAGTATTCTAATAATTTCTCTGTAAATCTATGTTGTGGACATAATGATATTATTAAACGGTATATATCCTAAAACTCACAAAAAGTCTCCTCTGTCTCCATCCTAACATTGCTAATTTGTTTCTTATCCAAACTAGTTTTGCATACTGGAACGTATTGATCTAAGAAGGTTTCTAACATTTCGGACTATGTGGTTATGAGTTTTTGGGGGAGATAGAATAGTGAATCTTAAGCTTGACCTCTTAAACAAGAAGGGAAAGACTTTAGTTTGACAAAATCTAACTCTATGTTTTTGGGTTTTATGAAACTTATTATATGCATGTATTTCCTAATAAATTATTGAGGATCTTCATCGCCCTCACCTTCAAAGTGAGGTAAGGAATTGATGAATCTTGGTTTTAACTCGTAATCAGGGAAATCTATATGAAAAGCAATACGCATAGGTTTATAAGCTATGATATATTTTTTTGGTTTACTTGAAAATAAGTTCTTCCTCCGTGTCTGTCATATTGTATGATATGCAACGAGAAAGATTCTTAAGAAATTATGTTTAAATCTTCGGCGATGACGTCAAAAATTGAGACATGTCGAGCGTGTACAATAAACTCCCACCTTTATTATACTATTAATATTTTGTAATGGCGGTAAGCGAGAATCGTCTGCACAGGGATTTTGCAAATTCCTTAAGAAAATAAGTTTTATTTTTTAATTTAAATTTAAATTAATAAATTATGAATATAAAATCAATTAAACTAACTAAACTTACTTAAATAACAAATCAAGGTCGCTAAATTAAAATAAATTCAATTCAATTCAATGAATTACAATAAGAAATAAACATCTAAACAATCATCATAAACAATGAAACTTCAATCTGTTTCGCATCCAAACATTTTACTTCAATCACATAGTCATGAACATACTTTATAAAGTATCCTAAATCATCAAACCCTAATCATAAGTAAGTAAACATCATTGAGCAAGCCATTCTTTCTTCTTATACTAGTGGAAAAGCCACATTCTAGTTTAATTGAGCTAATCCCTTTGAATGCTCAAAACATTAATTTCATGCAAAAAAACTGAATTACTCTATATGAAAACTTCGAACTAATAAATATAACACCTTCAAAAGGCCACTTCAATATTATATTTAGATCTATAATTCACCCATGATATGTAAACGATGTTCGGCTTTCAAACAATCTTAGTTACTACTTTAAATATTTAATGAATCATAACATCACATAAATATTGGCCACTATACACATAATACTCAAATCCACAATTGCAATCCTTAAATAAAAATCTATAAAAATAGTGAATCAAAGAATACGATTGATTTAAAGCATTAAGTATACATTCATCTTATCATGACTACATTGCAAAACGGATCTAGTTCATATTTGAGGTTTTACTTAGATTAAAAAAGTACTCACTAATGATAATAAATAACATAATAATATTAGAATTAAAAGATGTAATTAAAAATATGTGAATGATAACTTAAATCTTTAATCTTCTTCAAAAGCAAAACAATAAAGAATGACCTCCAAAAGAATGCAAAAAGTGTAAAACTATCAAAAAGCTCTTAATTATGTAGTCCAGGGTTTATATTCATAGTATATTAGGTGATACATATCTTAAACTGACTCAAAATCTTTGTAGTAATCCAAGATCCACGAATTTGTAGCCAACGATTCTTGTGTGGTTGGAATCACTAAAAAAATCCATAATTCTAAGGACCTTAGTTTCATTGATTTAGCTGGCGATTATGTGTGTTGTAAGAATCGTTGCGAATCTCTGGGTATAAAATCCAGTATTTTTCTTTGATTCCTTTGTAAATCTTCGTGTTATCTTTTCTCCTGATTAATTCCTTCGTTTTCTTCCCTTTCTCCTTTATTTCTTCAAATATTTCATTTATCACCTAAAATATCAAAACAAGAGTAAACCTCGTGTAATATAGTCTTTTACAACTAAAATCATCCTAAAATGCACTATAAGAATGTATAATTACTTAAGTCTCTGTGCTCCACCGATTTGTCTCGCGACATATTCACAAACTGTAAATCACCGCCAAATCGCTAGTAGTGATTTATGGTTCTTTCTTGATTCGCTGGTGATTCGTTATGTATTTCTTCCCCTTGATTATATCATTCATTTTCTTCCCTTTTTCATCCATTTCTTCACATATTCTAATTATAACTCGAAATCATAAAAATAAGAGAAACTCTAGTGCAATATAGCCTTTTACATCCAAAATTACCTTAAGATATACTCTAAAACACTATCTAATTATTGACTTATCAAATACCTTCAAACTCAGCACTTTGTTGTCTCGAGCATAGGAATTCTCTCTATTATATTCTCTTTTCATCCCTCGTTCTAATTTCATAATTAATTACTCTTATTCTTAAATAGAAGTGATCATTAAATAGAAAGATATTACCTCATAAAAACAAAAATTATGATAGAATAGAAAGATATAAAGAACAACCTTTTATTTGAAAATTCAACCTTCTAATTATGAAATACACCTTAGAATTCAAAGTTCAATCAATTACTAAGGCCAAACCACTATAGAAGTTTTCTCAATCTCCAATGATAAGCATCAATATTAAGATGACTAATATAGAATCTCAAGATACAAATATTGCTAGATCAATCTCATTATTAAACGATATTAAAAATGCCAACACAATCAAAGTCAATGAGAATTTCTAATTGCCAATAATTATCATTTCAAATTTGTTTGTTAGAATACTGGAATAAAAAGATAGTTTGCTCAACTTAGTTATAAGCACTCAAGCTAAACATTTTATTAGAAGAATTTTTCATAAACATCCTTCTATTTTATCTACATTTTTCTTCTTTTTTATATATATTTATATATATATATATATATATTATTCCTACCGTTCCCTGCTTCATTTCCTTTGGAATCCATTATTTTTTATAGGAATTCTTCATCACATTTTTCCCACCACAAGATTATCTGCTCCATTTCCTATGAAATTTGTGGGTCTCTCTATTTTTTTTCTTTTAAAACTCTTGTTAGTTCTTCTCATTTTCACTATATTTAAGTATTCTTTCCAACTAAGTAAAATTTATTGGCTAATGTTCTATTTCTTCCCTTAATTGTGGCATAAATGCTTTTCATTATATATATATAAATATACAATACTTGATCAATAATCTATGTATAAAAAGATTCTTAGAAATCTATCTTGTTTATCTTGCACTTTTGTTTCGATCTTCTACCCATTATAATGTCTAACACTAAGTAATCAATTTCCTTTAAACTCCTTTAGTGCATACACAATGTTGGTTATGTCAAATAGGGTATAACAATTCATTTCTATCATAAAATTTATATTTTTTTGCTTAATAAATATATCATTTCTTTTTAAAGTAATACTATATTTAATTCACATTTATAACTAAATAAGTAAAGTAAAATGAAGAAATATTACCTATATCTTAAAAAAATTTAAAAGTTTTAGTCAACTTGAAAATTGTATAAATAGATTCTACCTCTCGAGTCTTCCATCTTTTGCTTCTTTATACTTCACTTCACCTAAACACCCCCAAACTCATTCCAGACCTTGTCCTCAATGTTTAAAAATTAAGTCGGGTTTCCAATAAAAAACTATACCCCGTGAAGCATAAACAAACTAAATAAAATAAAAATAATTAACGAACATATTTCCATAAGAATGAATTTAATAATCAAAGAAAACATGACAAATTAACAAAAAAATCAAGCATCATTAACAAAGTATCATAATCACATCAAATATAGTATAATCAATTACGAGCCACAACAATAGTAATAGTAGGACATTATCACATTATATCTCATATATCATCGAATCACATAAAAACCAAAACCTCACACTGTTCACTTAAATATAGCTCGCTGGAGGATCATAGAGCGTGTAGTCCACTCCCTCTACTGGAGTACTTCTAAAAGGAACCCCTCATTGGACAATCTCAATTTGGCAAATGTTAACGAGATTTTCGCTCCCTCTATGTTGCATTCTTTTGGCCATACGTCTCTCGAACCTATGCAAATTCTTCGTAATTTCATGATGGTCTTGAAATATAAACGATTGATTTCTTAGAGTTCGCATTTGGTTCTACAGAATTGACCCCATCATGGCCATCTCCGTCTCTTTAATGTACATGCCAGTGAAATCTTCAGCACGCAGTTCTGAGCTCTAGTTCGTCCTCTCATTATACACAGTAGATTGCATATCTTCTTTAACTCACCTGTTTTTACCCATATTCTTCTTCTCTCTGTGGTCTCTCTTCTAAGTTTCTTATTTCTTTCCCACTCCTCAAGATATGCATAGTCTGGAACTTGTTTGGTGCTCTCTATGTGTTCATTGGTGATGGTCCTGTTAGGGTGAACATCCAACGCAAGACATATCATAAGAACTTGGTCTTGTTTGCAGAATTCTTTGATCATTAAGGGAAAAAGTAACCCTTCATTTCTATTTATGGCCATGATATTGCTAATTGAATCATAGTTGATATTGCCAACATCAATGTAACTTATCCCTTGAACGATGTGGTATAATAACGTTGCCTTGTAGTTCACAACCTCGTAGTATTGCAAACTCGGTTGTAGGCTTGCATTGATGAAATAGTTCCATTATTTTGTGGTTTTCCTAAAATATTTACTTTTAATGTATTTTGGATAGCCATCCTTATCTAAAATGATTCCATCCTCCGGAATCACTTCTAAACCCTTCCTTATGGTTTCATAGGGAAATCTATGTTTGAATCCATATTTGAATTTTAGGTACCTATTTTCTCTTCTATGAAATTATAGTAAACCATAGTATCGATTTATTCTTTCAGGTGAAGAGTCAACTGGTCTTGGTTAGACCATGACTACCATCTTATTATCACTCTCATGCCCATTTGAACAAACTTCTCAAATTAAAATCTCACTACCCATCTCTATAAAGATCCCCATGTCGTTATCGATATTGTAATCCCTATTTAATAATACCCAGTTCCTCTCCCTTATTATGTTCAAGATTCTAGGCTCTTTTTTAATTTCATTGTTCATATTGAAACCCTTTTCCATAATTATTTTTCTATTCTTACTAATATCGTTCTTCATCCTAGCAATTGCCTTTGCGTTTATCAAGATATTCGTCAAAAAAGTAATTTGAGGAGTCGCCACAACTTCCTCTTCTTCCTCGAACTCATCACTAAAATCCAAAAGTGGAGAAGGTTCTCTTGGTGTGTGTACTATACGATAGTTTATTAAAATCCCTGTAGGCCTGATAAGTGTAGGTGGAACTTTAGATTTTATTTTGGGTTTTTCTACTAAAGTTCCCTTCCCATTTCCTCTCTTGAACTTCTACTTTTTACATTTCCTCCATTTTTAAAATCAAAATTCACAAGTCTTAATAACAAGTAAAACATGTGTATAAATAAATGATTGTCAGAAATAATTTGGTAGTATTCAAAACAATATTTAAAAGGAGAAATTCATTTGGAAAGCTAGCTTAGAAATCAATTGAAAACTTAAAATGTAGCATCAAAGTTTCAACTCAATTATAAACATAAAATCAATTTTCCGAATAATTTAGAATAATTGTGCAATAAATTATAGTCTTTTTCAAAATAAAACAAACCCCAAACTCATTTGAAACTCAATTTCAAACTAATTGAAATACGTACCTTTTAATTGATAAAAATAACAAATTTTTTTAAAAAAATTGAATTTGTAAACCAAATATCATAGTAATCACAATGCCTAATCTATTGGAATCAATTAATCATTCGGTCATGGTAATAGAATGAATTCCAATAAAACAATTTTGAGATTAAATAAATTTTTTGCAAAAATCTTATCAAACCAAGAATTTTCAAAATAAAGCATTAGGGTTATCGTGATTACCCTCTTGAGATTGAATCCCTCAATATACAAGCTCTTGAACTCCTTTTGATTGGTTTTCCAAGTTCCTAGTCGAAATTCCTTAAACCATAGTTTTGCTCTACCCTCCCAAATTCAAATTGTTTTAGGTTGAACGAGAATAGAATAGGATGAGAACCACTTAAATACACTAAGATTGAGTTTATGATGGTTGAATCTATGCAAGAATTTGATGTTTGGTTGAAGGCATGCAATGGTTTCTACGTACGAAGTAGGTTTGTGTTAAGCAATTTGAGGTTTTATTTTAAAAACTCTAAATCGTGTCTAACGATTTAGGTGTTAAGTCGAATTACTGGGGAATCACTACATGAATCAATCGGAATGAGGTTCGATGCCTCACCGATCTGATAAGCGATTTATGTTATAAGGCTAAATCACCACTGATTCACAGACTCAAATTTTCACTTAAATCTTTGGTTACTATCACCAATTTTGCCAAAAATTCCTAGTGTTTTTCCGAATCACTGAGGATTCGCTAGGCTTATTTTACTATTTTTTCAATTTGTTTCATAATTAACATATATATCATCCATAATAACTAATATAAAGGTAAAATTTACTGGAAATACGAATGTTTGATTAGGATATGTAACTAACTAATAATTTTATTGGTTAAATAAATAAATAAACAAGCAAGTGAATAATTCGAACTTCCATAAAGGCCATAGAAACAAAAACAACTCAATCACTTCCCCTCATTTGAGATAACATCAAAGTTTAAATTCCAAAAATATTCCCAACACAATAGTAAAAAGCGAGAGAATAAAAACATATTATACTAATACTAAACTCCAACTAAGATTAAAATATGAATAAATGTAGAATATGGGTTACCTCCCATAGAATGCTTTTGGTTACTCGACCATTCATTATCAAAGTGATTGTTTTGTTCAGAATATCCATAACAGCTAGACTAGTGGCTAAGAAAGGTCATCCAAAAATTAAAGGATTATCTTCATTAATAAAGTCTACAATGACTAAAAAGTTTATGGGTATGATTTATTTTTTCACATGAATTGGTACATTCATGGCCACTCCAATTGGTTAAATTGAAGTATCGTCTGGTAAATAAATTCATTCAAAATCAAATACATCCAACTTCAATTGAGTGTGTAGAAAGAAATGTATAGCCATGAGATTTGGATTAGAACCTGTATCACAGTGAGCTTTAAATAACAAAGCACATTTGACTTTAATGTGCAAATGAATACCTCCAGGATCATTAATCTTTAAAGGGCTTAAATCTGACTTTTTCCTTTTCTTATTCTTCTTGGATTTAAAATCTCCAGGATTGTTAATACTATTCTCATTCTCCAGTTGTGTAACTCTCAATTATTAAGTTACTTTTTCATTTTAAGTGTCTTCAACTTGTTCTTTCTTTGAAACTTTTTTCAATTTCCATTGTTACTGCATTAATTGTATGAATTTCAACTTTTAGTTCATCATAATAGTCTAATTCTAGAAAATCATTCATTTCATTTTCATTATTAAGTAATTCATCATATTCATCATAATTAAGTTTATTGTTAATCTTAAATGTAATATCTTGTCTTCAAATTCCATGCCTTTGGTTATGGATGAGTGATTTTTGATTGTCTTTTTTACTTAAAACTTAGGGAGAATTAGGATAAACACTCACTTTGTCCTATAGTCTGAGATTTTTATTATTTCATATTAGGGCCTTAGTATAAGGGTTAAGCCTTGCGCTAGATACAAAGGGGGCAGACGGTCAGAACTGTGCAAGTAGAAAAAATCAGATTTTTTAGTACTAGCACGAGGATGTAATCCACTTGAGGCTGAATTCTTATGAATAAACCACTTTTAGGGAAATGATCTAATCCATTTTTTTAATGAAAACTCTAATCCTCAAACCTACCTAAAGTAATTTCCCTAGTTAACCCATTTTCACCCAACCCAACCTTTAATTCCTTCTTACCTGATGTTAAACTCATAGCCATAGCCCGATATAATCCTTTACCTAGCTGGAAGCTAATCTTAGATTTGAAATCATTAAAAAGAGACATAAAGAGAAAGAATACGAAAACTAGCGGGAAAAATCGTTTATATACCTAAAATAAGGGAAAATTAATTATGACGAAAAAATTAAGGCATGACTAGATAGTCCCACCTAAAACAGTATCCGCAGGAAATGGAGCAAGGAGGCGGGTGGTTAGGAAATGGTGAGGACTGTGCGTATTAAAAGAAAAATGAAATTAAGTGCTGCATAAGCTACTTTCATGTTCTTAAAAATCTTTTGACAGTCTAAGTTTTAGTTTTCCAATACTTTGCATTACCTTTATATCATTTCCTCGGTACTTTATCTTAGCCATGTTACAACTTACTAAAAGACTTATTGATCCCCATTGGTGCTAAGTCTACAATAGTGAAGAGTGTCGTTGCATTTCTCACCAATGGTATCTTCTAAGTGTTGATGCACTATCTTACATAAATTGTAAACTTGGGTGCTTAAGTGTATAGACTAAGAAAACAAGTGAGTATTTGATAGCCTTTGTCTTGACTGAGTTTAGGTCTTTAAAATGTGATCTTAATTTTGTTTATATTACGATTTTACACATACCATAACTCTGAAATTTCTTGAGTGGATTGTTGACTTAGAAACTATTTAAACCAAAAGAGCTTTATTAATTTAGAATCGGGTATAGGATTAGTTTAATTAGGTTCATAACTATATTAGGAGTGTCGTTTACTTTTGTTTCATCATTTACACCTTTACTCAAGATGGGTAAAGTCCTAAGTTTGCGGGTATTTGATAATTCGGTAATAATAATATATTTTAGGTGTTTATTTTATGTGTTTTTAGATCTCAATACCTATTTTTATTAATTAATTCTTTTTATTTATATTTTTAGTGGTTCAAATTCAATTTGATAAAAAGAAGATAAATCAGGGTCTTTTGAAGTGTTATTGGTATTTGGCATTGAGAAGTTTGCTTGCACACACTTCAAGACAACTTGGTGGGACTCATATTGGTCTATGTTAAGGATATGGTGGTTTAAAAGAAGTTTGATGGGGCATTAATTAAGGAAAGTCTTCAAACATGACTAAGTATCAGTCATTGATGCAGTGGGATCAACAACCATTTGATCTACTTCAGGAGATGCATTTTGCTTAGACTAAATGATAGAGAAGTAACTGAGAGACATGATAACCGACACGTTTGTGACACTCAACAATTTAGCAGCCTTTGATCCGCTTCGAGACCAACACTCTAAATCTATTTTGATGAGAAGCAAATAAAGGTCTCCATTTACCTTGAGATGCGTACCTACACAGACTCCCTGATTTTTGCATGACTCTTTGTCCACCTACTCTCCTATGTGCTAGCTACCACGTGTTGAGCTCCCAGTCACCCAGCCAATCTTAGTTTGGGGAATTCAGACTTAGAGATTAGAATACTGAGTGAAATGAGTTCGAGAGCATATATATCGGGAGATTCACTCTCCAAAAAAGTGAACATCACAACCTTGGCACTCTATTTTAACAAAAATATTTATTTTTGTTGGGTTTGTGAAAAATTTCAATTAACTTCTAAAATTTGTGGTTGAACTCCATTTAGATACGTCGAACGGATTGTTTTGGATTTTGTATTGCATTAGTATGAGAGTTGGTTTACAAAGTCCATGATTCTTAAAAGAAAAATTTAGAGAATGGATTTTGGAAGAGTATTTGAAAAATATTTCAGATTTAGTTTAATTTTTAACAAAATAAAGGTGTAATTCATAATTTTTGAAAGGTCACTCGATAGATTTGTTCTCACATTTTTACTCCTATCATCTCAAATAAGTTGTGTCAAATATCTATTCTTCGTTCATAAACTTTTCAAATTTCTAGATAGCAATTCGATTTCCAAATAACTTTCTTGCATTAAGTCCATTTTGTATAAAATACAGGATCTTGGTTTATTGATTCGCAGTAGTAATTTGATCACTATTATGCAACAAGGTATTGGGAGAGGTAGGAGTAGTGGACAAGAGAGGGAGATGAGTTATAGTAAAAAAACCCAAGAAAAACAAATCGAGTCAACAAATGTCCGTTCGACCTACGGGTATTAGTATTAGAAACTCAAGGCCCGAAAGAGCTAACTTAAGAACGCCCATTCCACCTAGCTCTAATAAGGGTTCTAACTACCCAGACCAAGATACATAAGTCCCTCATGACCTTATAAGATTTTTAAGTCCCAAAGCACAAAATAAATATATTAAGGATATGTAAAATGTTATTATTCCCGAGAGAGGACTTCAAATCCAAAATGTGAACAAATATGAAGATTAAGTTGTGAGCATAGTACGAGAAAAAGAGTAGGAACACCTTTTTAGTGATTACAAAGGAAGATTAGAGAGAGGATGTTCGAAATTAGTTCATCAATTTTACGTTAACGGATATTAGAGTGGAAATCGTAACAAAGTGATACTTGAACGAAAGAAAATTGATATTTCACCAAAGGCACTGAACATACGTTATGAACTTTTGGAGCTTAGAATTAGACAGTATTATATCCACTATCTCCGCTGGCATTACTAAATGAGGGATGTTTACCCACACAATGAAATTCAAAAAACCGTAGTGGTAATACCCAGATGGGGATTTGTTCTCGTTATCAAAAATCACCAAGGTTCATGTTGGTTAGCATTACCAATTTTAAACAGAGTACACTATTTGAATTTATATTTCATATTCAAATTTTTGTGCTTCACGAGTTTTTTTTTGTTTTGCTAAAAACCCGACTTAATTTTTAAACCTTGAGGTCAATGTTTGGAATGAGATTAGGGTATTGTAGGCGAAGTGAACTATAAAGAAGCCAAGTATAGAAGACTGTATAGGTAGAATTTATTTAGCTAAAAACTTTTGAGTTTTTTTTCACAAATTCAAGTAACTTTTCTTTGTTTTCATATAATTTTAGTTAGGAAAAATGTGAATTGAATATAATTTGTATTTTGATAGTGATATATCATTATTACCCATGAAAATAAAAATTTTACTATGGAAAGGAATAGTTATACCCTATTTGACTTCACTTAGATTGTGCATACACTATAATAGTTTAGAGATGATTGATTATTTTATGTTAGATATTATAATGGGTAGAAGAGCGAAATGATAGTGCAAGATGAATAAGACGAATTTCTAGGAATGTTGTTATACAAAGATTATTGATCAAGTTTATATATACTACAATTGAGGAGAAAATAGGAAGAAACTAATAAACATTACATAGTTTGAAAGAATACTTCCTTAAACATTACTTAGTTGGAAAGAATACTTCCTTAACTATAGTGAAAGTGAGAAGAGCTAACAAGATTCTTTAATGAAAAATAGAGAGACCCACATATTCTAAAAGAAATGGAGTAGGAATTCTAGTGGTGGAAAAAATGAGATGAATAATTCCTACAAAAAAGAATAATTAATCCCAAGAGAAAAAGAGCAGCGAACCGTAGGAATACAATATAAAAAGAAAAGCAATATATCGATATGAAGAAAGAAAGAGTGATATAACGAAAAAATGGAAGGATGTTTATGAAAAACATTCTAAATAAAGATTAAGCTCAAGAGCTTATAGGTAAGTTGAGTGAAGTATCTTTTATTCTAATAGACAAACAAATGAATACGAAATATTGATTATTGGTAAATAAAAGTTTCAATCAACTTTGATTGTGGTGATATTTTAAATATTGTTTGAAAAATAAGTTTGATTTAGCAATTTTTGTATCTTGAGATTCTATATTAATGATCATAAGCTGGATGCTTGTCAGTGGAGATTGAGGAAACCTATGTAGCGCCCCGACCTTAGTAATTAGTTTAACTTTGAAAATCTGAGGTGTATTGCGCAATTAGGAGGTTAAAATATCAAATAAAGGGGTTGTTCTTTAGTTCTTTCTATTTTAACATGATTCTTATTTTATATTAGTAAAATGTTATTATTTAAAGATCAATTATGTTAAATAAAAAAATATATAATTATGAAATCAAAACGAGGGAATAAAAAATAATATGATTTAGAATATCCCTTTGCTCGGGATGGAATAGTGCAAAGTTTGGGGGTATTTGACAAGTCAATAATTATATATTTGTATAGTATATTTTAGGATGATTTTAGATGTAAAAGACTATACTACATGGGTTTTCTCAAGTTTTTTATATTTTAGGTAATAAATAGAATATTTGAAAAAATAGAGGAAAAATTCAAGAAAATAAAGGAATTGACCAAGTGAAAATATTGCATGAAGATTCAACACCATAACAGCAAGGAAGAAATAGGATTTTGATCTAGCAATTCACAAGACGCCTAAATCGCTGGCTGAATCGATGGACATAAGAAAGGACCACAAAGCATCAAATGATTTTCTCAGCGATTTCGCTTACACACTGAATCGCTAAGAAATGCTAGCTATGAATTCGTAGGTTTTGCGTTACAAGTAGGATTTTGAGTCGATTTAAGATATGTATTGCCTAATATACTATAAATATAAACCCTAGGACACTAAATTAAGGGTCTTTTGGTTAGTTTTACACTTTTGCTTTAGTTTGTAGGACTTTTTTTACTATTTTGCTTTTTATAGAAGATTTAAGTGTCTATCAAGGTATTTTTAAATATGTCATTTCATTTCGATGTTTTTGTGTTATTTATTATCATGAGTGAGTAGTTTGTTAATCTAAATAAAACTTCAAACATTAAATAGATCCGTTTTGCAATGTAGTCACAGTGAGATGAAGGTGTATTTATGTGAAATCCAAGAATTTTCTAAACTAGATTAGACAACTAATTATATATTTTCAAATTTGATTTAATTTTTAGGTATCGGAGGTGGGACTTGCGTTTGATCCACTAAATATCATAAGGTAAAAGATATATTTTCAATTGTTGTGTGCCTAATATATGTATTATACTTTATTCATCACGAAATAAGGTTCAATTGGTGTTTAGATGCATTGTCCGAGTGTTTCAAAGTGCTTTGGTATTTTCTCCATTTTTGGTGAAATTGGGGTACTTTTCGGGGTTTAATTTGGACTTAAAAGGAATAGATAAACATGAAATTGATTAGAAAATGACAAATTACATAACATGTTACTATCATTATATATTTGAGCATGATAAGAGAAGGGTAATGCGGTCATTTGGCTACATTTTCCTTTACAAATAAAAAACCAAAACCTGGGAATTGGGTCATTGTGTTCATCATTCCTCTTCCATTCATCATTTTCAACTATGCTTCGTCCCTCATCTCTCTACTCTTTGTTCATCGATTGGCTATCCCTCCCATCCCTTTGATTCATTTCTCTCTCTTGACTAGATTGAAATAAAAAAGAGAGAACCGTGACTACTGGATTGAAAATCAAGGTAAGCAAATCAAATTAAGTTTCTATTTGATTATGAAAATCTAATAGGCACTATTTTAATTTACGGGGTCTGTGATGAATAAATTGGTCTGTGGAACGATTTAGTTCCAAATTTGAATCGATGGAGTTATGGGTTGGTTATTGACTACAGATAAGGGTTTAGTTGATTGAAACAAAGAACAAATAACAAAAACAAAATACCACACCATAAAAAGACAATGAATCAACAATAAAATGAAAATAGTAGGGGTAGTAAGGTGAAAAATAAGACGTTAAAGTGAACACGGGGAGAAAGAAGATGGAGGGATGTGAGGTAGAAGCCGACGATGATGATGAGAAATCTCTGCCTAGAGATGAACCAAACAAGTAAGAATAATGGTGGTGAAGCCGTCGAAACGAAATAAAGAAAACATATATTTCGATTTGATGGCTGTGATGAGGTGAAAGGGATGATCCCCTAAACTGAGCGAAATCAAGTTCGGAGCCAAACCGAGCTCTATTCAAGGAATCAAACCCTTTCCCTTCCAATAAAAAATGTTTTTAGATTACAAAATAAAAAAAATCCATGGAAATTTAAAAAATAGAAATATGGGATTTTGGGCTAAATAAATAGAAATTTTGGATTTCTATTGAAAATATAGAAAAGTCTAAGTTTTCCCAAAATTCTTACTCGGGGTTTAACCTCGTAAAGCATAATTAACGCTGATTCAGCCTAAAACATTAAATTGGATTCTAATAACCATATGAATTGGATTTTGAGGTTAATTAGTGATAAAATATTATAATTGGGAATCAAATTGTGGAATTGAGGTTCGAGAAATATTTTGAGTATTTAAAAGAGTCGATGGGATTATAATATGTTTAAACACGGACATGACCTAAAAATTATAAGAAGTTGTTCAAAAATAGTACAATTGAGTCGAGACTCATAAATTATGTATTTTTGTGATTTAATAGGATTTTCGGAACAAAGGAATCTAGGGAACGTGGGAGGGAGGATTCATTTAACCAACTTGCGTTGCTTTGATAATAAGTAAACATTATTTCTTATTTTTTAAAGTAATATGCTTTATATTTTGCACGGTGAGTTAGTGAAACTCTTGATCCAGCATTCATGGCATTTGTATAGAGTTCCCCCTTCTTCGGTCATAATAGTATGAGGTGTTCCAATAAGAATAGAGGTACTTCAAGCATCTAAGGCTAGTAATGTTGAATCCAAAGTAGCATGCATTGAACTTATAGTACCGTTTTAAGTTCATATTGATAGGGCTCGCTCGTTATGAGCTTATAGTAGGAAATGGGGATCCATGTTGTATATTTTTAAAAATATTTTGTTGCAATGAAATATTCATATTATCTCTTGTTATTACATGTTATACAAAGCAAGGTAGATGTTTACTTATCTTACACTATTTATTTTATGCATAATATTGTTTGGTGTTCTCGAAATGGCTTTGTCATGTTTAGAGGCTAAGGAGGACCAAAAGGGAAAGAGGAAGCTAGAAGACTTCTATTGAGGAGCTTTTTCCCTTTACATGTAATTATTATTTATATTATTTTCTTTTGGGTTAATTTTTAGGGTGAGCATAGGACGTGAATCACTTAAGAAATAGTTTATGGAGCTCATAAATTTGTTGAAAACAGGTTGGAGACCTAAATGGTGTAGTTTTTGTCTTATTTGAGGTCTTGAAATTGCTTTAGTTTCAGTTTGAATTTGAAAGCTTTAATTAAGGTTTATAGGTTGCCAATTCACTTTATAAGTTTAAAATTGATATCATATTATGAATAGCAAGGAGTTATGAGTCCTTTTAGGCCTCTTTCCATTTTACTGTCTATTAGGTTTAGGGAGCCAATTGACCATATTTATGGGAGGTACTGCCGAAATTATTAAAAAAATATGGAAAACATTCCATATGATTTCCTAATTTGCTTCATTTGAACAATTTAAATACTTAATTTTAAATAACGATTCAGATTTGGTATTTGAGCAGTTTCAGGATTGAATTAAAATTCATTTCAAGGTTCACAGTTAAATGTACACTTAAGGTGCGTAATTAAGGTATTTAGGTGAAGTCATGGCTTAGTAAGATAGGTCCTAACAAAGTTTGTATCAGAGCCTAGGTTTACCTCAATTAAGGATACAACTTTAGGTTGAGAACTAAAGGGTGGCAGAGTCTAAATTTGGCCACCTTAAGGATAAACTTTTGTTGTGAACCAAAGGATGATTGGGCGCGATAAGTTGGGAACTGAATGTAAGTTAGGGCTACATTATATTAATGTTATGTTTGTTATTTTTATACCACTATTTCGATTGATTTATGATTACTAATTCAAGATTAATTTGAAATTGTTTTGCATAATTATGAGTGGCAAGGGTAGAGAGCCTATGGATCCTTAGTACGTGGATTTTGAGTCATTTTGTAAGTAAATAGAGATGATTATTATATCATCTGTAGACCATCGAAACTCTCTTACAGATGAGGGCTTAGTGTGCCATGTTAGTAGCTCTAGTAGCTCATACTAATCCTACAATTTAGGAGGAGCAGGCTACCTCGATAGCTCAACTGAGGGTAAAGCCGAGGATTGTACCACTAGTTATTCCATTGGATGATCCAATAGTTGTCAACTGGTTAAGGAAAACAAGTTTCATGGTGAATTCTAAAAGAATAATCCACATAGGTTTTATAGTGCATTTAACTTGAAAAAAGCTGATGGGGGGGTTTTAAATCACAAGAAGATCCATAGGTTGCCAAATACTTAAATTACCTGAAAGTGAATTATTAACTCGCTACCTCGAGTCATATTCCTTAACGTAGTGGAGAATTGTACTGAAGACACGACTATCCCACGAGACATGGTCTGAGTTTCTTGAGGCATTCAGGCAAAAGTATTTTACTGAGACTATGGTTTTGGGGAAAAACATTAAGTTTGAATACCTTGAGCAAGGAAATGTGTCAGTATTCGAATGTGTAGCAAAATTTAATTACTTGTTGACGGCAACAAGGCAGACGGACCTGCTAGAAGACAACAAAATTCAGAAATTTTAACTGAGTTTGAAAGAAAGTATTTCTACTCTAATTTCAACGATGAGGCAATAGACAATCACCAAATCTTATGAGGTAGGTAAGGGTTTTGAAATGGCCAAGTTTTTTTATAGAGAGACAAAGAAATACGAAAGAAAGGTATTATGGAAAAAAGTCAGGGTTCTTACAATGGTTAAGCGTGGTGAAGTTGGATGGACAGAAGGAAGGAAAATAAGGGTAAGAGTGGGGATAAGAGATATTCCCATCCTTGAGCCGTGACTTTTACTCCGTAGAGGCGATCGTAGTCTCAGTTACGATATCAAATAGTTCCATTGACCTTTCAGAATACACATATGTCATCTCACTCACAGTCAAAATCATGAGGACAAGATGGTAGAGATAGAGGTCGAGTTAGTGAAGGTAATACACCGAGGCCTACAAGTGCACATGCTTCGTCAATGGGAATTTGATAAATTGGACTATATTTTGAGTGTGGACTGATGGGGCATCTTAAGAAGGATTGTCCAAAATTGAAGATGGGATAGACTTCTTCATCTTCAACTCAGTTTGGACCTTAAGCCAGGGAACATGTTCAGGTTATTTTTTAGCAAGATGTGGATGTCAATAAAAATCTAATAGAAAGTATTATTTCAATTTGTGGTCATCCTATGAAAGTTTTAATTGATTTTGATCCTACTATTTCATTTATTTCTTGTCGAATGATTGATGAGCTACATTTAACTCCAGTGATAGTCGACATATATTTAGTTCTCAGGACTGCAACTGGGGATAAGGTATCTGCATTCTATATGCGAGAGGTGTATAGTGGAGATTGCAGGACATGAGATGGTAGCAGATCTTAGTGTTTTAAAGTCTCTACTATTTGATTCACTCTGAGGAATGGATTGGCTTAATATATATCATGCACACCTGGATTGTTTATATAAGACAATAGAATTCTACATTCAAGGTTTCCAATGTTTACCTATATGGGGGCTATGACTAATTTTCCAGCGACTAGAGGTAGGGTTGCCACTAGTCAAGAAATGGAAATTCTTCCTAGAATGGTTAATATATAGGCAAGAGATCAGCAGATGTTGGAAGATATTCCTTTAGTGTGTGGATTTGTATATATTTTCCCTGATGATTTACATGGCTTACCACCACCACAAGAGATTGATTTTATTATCGATTTATTTCCTAGAACTAAACCCATTTCCATTTCGCCATATAGGATGGCTACGGTTGAGATTGCAGAGTTGCAAAATCAATTGAAAAAGCTATTGCTAAAGGATTCATACCTCCTAGTAAGTCTCATTGGCGCGCACCAGTCCTTGTTTTGAAGAAAAAATGATGAGAGCCTCGAAATGTGTATATATTATAGATAGTTGAACCAAGTGAAAATATAAAATAAGTATCTTTTGTCACGTATTATGACTTGTTTGATCAACTAGTTGGAACTAAGTTCTTTTCAAAGATTAATCTCCAATCTGGTTATCATAAGTTGAGGGTTAGGGCAAAGGATGTGGATAAGACTACTTTTAGTAAGAGGTATGGTCACTTGACTTCATTTTAATGCCGTTTGGTTTGACCAATGCTTCAACTATGTCTATGGATTTAATTTAGTGGATAGTGAAGGCGTATTTAGAACACTTTTTGATTGTGTTTATTAATGAAATTCTAATATATTGTAAAACTCTTGGGGAGCATGGAGAACATCTCAGAGTTGTTCTTTAAACTTTAAGAACTCATCAGTTATATGCCAAGTTCCGTAAATGCGAGTTGTGGGTTTCAAAAGTTAAGTTTTTGGGGCATGTAGTTGGAGCCGATGGAATTACAGTAGGTCTTGCGAAGATTGAGGCAAATATGAATTGGGTGGAAACGACCTTTGTGACAGAAATCAAGAGTTTTTCGGTTTAGTTAGTTAATATCGTAGATTTATATAGGATTTCTCAAAAATAGCTTTGCCTATCACTATAGGTTGACCCAGAATAATGTAGAGTTTATGTGGTTAAAGGCTTAAGAAAAAGATTTTGCTGAGTTTACGAGCCTATTAACTACAACTCATCTATTGGTGTTGCCTGACCCAAATAAAGAGTTAATTTCTTATGCAGATGCATCTCTAGTTGGTCTAGTTTGTGTGTTAATGCAAGATAATAGAGTTATAGCTTATGTTTCTCCTTAATTGAGAACTCACGAGAAGAACTATCTTATTCATCATGTTGAGCTAGAGGCGATTGTGTTTTTTTTGAAGATCTGGAGACATTATCTGTTTTAGGAAAGATTTACTTTGTTTCTTGATTATAAGAGTCTCAATGCGTATTCTCGTAGAAGGAATTGAATATGAGATAGAGGTGATGGTTTGAGCATTTGAAAGATTTTGATTTTAGTCTTAAATACCATTCAAGGAAAGCTAATGTTGTAGCTGATTCAGCTGAGTAGAAAATAGGAAGAGCCATTGAAGGTGGCTCATCATATGACCTATGAGTATGAGTTACTGAAGGAAGTCGCATTAATGTCTTTGTTAAAACTTTTAGAATCTCATGATTTGGCAGTTATTGCTCATCTCAGGGTGCAGGTTATCTCTATTCAACAAATTATTGAGAGCCAATTCAATGATAGGGATGGCAAAAAGTTCAAAGACATGGAGAGGAAAAACGATAACTTAAAATGGATAGAATCTAATGATTAGAGTCTGAGATTCGGAGGTAGGTTATAGACTCCATTGGTGAATAAGAGCCGAGATGAGATACCTAAGGAATCTTATAGGTCTAGGTATTATATTGATTTTGGTAGGACCAAAATGTACCATGACATGTGTCATTGGTATTGGTGGCCAGGGATGAGGATAGGTGTTGTTGATTATGTTAGATGTTGTGAGATTTGCTAGTAGGTCAAGATCGAAATGTAGAGACTAGGAGGAACATTGTAGCCACTACCCATTCCCAAATGAAATTGGAAGCATATTGATATGGATTTCATGACTCATCTACCTAAATCTCAGAGGAAACACGATAGTGTATGGATTATCATTGACACGTTGACAAAATCTATGTATTTACACTCGATAGCTTTTAATTATGGTTTTACATCATTAAGTACTGCGTTTCTTCTACAAACTAATGGTTAACCAGAGCGGTTGATTCATATATTGGAGGATATGTTGAGATCATGTATTTATGAATATAGAGGCTCCTAGGAGGAATACATTCCATTATGCAAGTTTTCATATAATAATGGTTATCCAGCAAGTATCGGGATAACGCTTTTCGAGGCATTATATGGTCGACCGTGGAGAGCATCGTCGTGTTTCATTGAACTAGAAGTTTTAATTGAGTTAGGGCCATAGATTGTACTTGATCACACAGAAGTTGTTAAGTAGACTTGTCATAAGCTGAAATCTACTCAGGACAGGCACAAGAGTTATTATGATCTCTACCATCGAGTTATTGAATACAACATTGGTGATCAGTTCTATCTGAAGGAGTCGCCTTGAAACAGATTATACACGTTTGGATTGACTAGAAAACTTGCTCCTCTGTTTGTTAGTCCATTTGAGATTGTTTAGAAAGTTGGGAATGTTATTTACTGGATTGCCTTACCGTCTCATCTTGCAAAATTCACATCATATAGTATGATGGAATCAGTTTGATTTGAGGCAAGATATGATTTATGAAGAGCAACCTATTCAGATCATGGATCGAAAGATTCAGAAGCTGAGGACCAAGGAAATTCTACTTGTACTTGTTAAGTGGCACTTTCTTAGAAATTCAGAATTAACCCGGGAGCGAGAGTTTTATATTAAAGATCATTTTTCATAGTTCTTTTGACACAGGTAACCTGTAAGTTTAAATTTCAAGGACAAAATTCTTATTTAGTTGGAAAGAATTATGAAATCTGATAATGGTCTAAACTAGATTAGATGACTAATTAACTATTTTTGGATATGATTTAATTTTTTGGTATCCGAGGTGGGTCCCACGTGTGATGGACTTCATATCATAAGGTAAAAATTATATATTTGGTTGTTGTGTGCATATTATATGTATAATACTTTATTTGTCATGAAAGAAGGTTCAATTGGTGTTTAGCAAGCTGTCAAAGTGTTACAAAGTGCGTTCTTATTTTCTCCAATTTCTCGGTGAAATTGGGGTTTTTTTTGTTTAATTTGGATTTAAAAGTAAGAGATAAAGATGAGATTAATTAGAAAAATGGCAAATTACATAAAATTGTACTATTTTTATATACTTGAGGATAATAAGATAATGGTAATACGGTCATTTGGCTACGTTTTCCATTACAAATCAAAAATGGAAATTAGGGGATTGGGTCACTATGTTCACGATTCCTCTCCCATTCATCATCTTAAAATGTGCTTTGTTCCTCATCTTTCTACTATTTGTTCATCGATTGGTCATCCCTCCCATCCCTTTGAGTCATTTCTCTCTCTCGACTGGATTGAAATAAAAAAGAGAGAATCGCGACTACTAGATTGAAGATCAAGGTAAGCAAATCAAATTGAGTTTCAGTTTTGACTAAAAATCTAATAGGCACTGTTTTATTTATGGAGACTATAATGAATCAATTGGACTGTGGACTGATTTTTGTTTCAAATTCGAATCGATGGAGTTTTGATTTGGTTATTAACAAGAGATGAAGTTTTAGTTGATTTAAATAAAGAATAAACAACAAAAACAAAATACAACAACGAACACTACACAAAAGACGCATAACGAATCAACAACAATTAAAAAAGCAAAAATAGTGGGGGGAATTAGGTGAGGTAGATGCAGAAGATGATGAAGAGAAATCCCTGCCCATAGATGAACAAAACTAGTAGGAACGATAGTGGTGAAGTCATCAAAACCAAAAAGAGGAAACATGTGTTTTGTTTCGATGGTAGTGGTGAGATGAATGGGATGATCCCTTAAACTGGATTAAACCGAGTTTGCCTTAAGTGAGCCAAACTGGGCCCGATCAAATGATCAAACCCATCCTTTCTAAAAATACGTTTTTGTTTCAAAATGAAAAAAAGTCTTTAGAAATTAAAACAAATCCAAAAAAAAGGGATTTTGGGCCAAATAAATAGAACTTTTGGATTTCTTTTGATAATATAAAAAAGTTCAGGTTTTCTCGAAAGTTTTACCGAGGGTTTTCCCTTGTAAAGCGTAATTAAGGCTGATCAAGCCTAAAACATCAAATTGGATTCCAATTACCATATGAATTGGATTTTGAGGTAAATTATTAATAAAATATTATAATTGGGAATCAAATTGTGGAATCGAGGTCACGAGAAATATTCAAAGAAATCTTTGCCCATAGATGAACCAAACTAGTAGGAACGATGGTGGTGAAGCCATCAAAACTAAACTGAGGAAACATGTGTTTTGTTTCAATGGCAGTGATGAGGTGAAGGGGATGATCCCTTAAACTGGGCCGAATCGGGTTTGGCTCAAGTGTGCGTGTACCTAACTAGGCCCGATCATAGGATCACACCTTGTCCCTTCTAAAAATAATGTTTTTTGTTTACAAAATGAAAATAAAATCCCTAGAAATGAAAACAAATTAAGAAAAATAGGATTTTTGGCCAAATAAATAGAGATTTTGGATTTCTTTTGAAAATATAGAAAAGTTCGATTTTTCTCGAAACTTTTACTGAGTGTGTTCCCTCGTAAATCATAATTAAGGCTGATCAAGCTTTAAACACCCATTTGGATTTCAATTACCATATGAATTGAATTTTGAGGTAAATTATTGATAAAATATTGTAATTGGGAATCAAATTGTGAAATTAAGGTCACGAGAAATATTCAGAGAAATCCCCGCCCAAAGATGAACCAAACCAGATGGAACAAATGGTGGTGAAGCTGTCAAAATGAAATAGAGGAAACATGTGTTTTGTTTCGATGGCAATGGTGAGGTGAAGGGGATGATCCCCTAAACTAGGTCGAACCAGGTTTGGCTTAAGTGACCCTGAATGGGCCCGATCATAGGATCAAACCCCATCCCTTCTAAAAATAATGTTTTTTTTACAAAATGAACAAAAAATCTCTGGAAATGAAAACCAATTCAGAAAAATGGGATTTTTGGCCAAATAAATAGAAATTTTTTCTTTCTTTTAAAAATATAGAAAAGTCCAAGTTTTCTGAAAACTTTTACCAAGTGTTTTCCCTCGTAAATCGTAATTAAGGCTGATCAAGCCTTAAAAACCAAATTGGGTTCCAATTACCGTATGAATTGAATTTCGAGTTAAATTATTGATAAAATATTGTAATTAGGAACAAATTATGGAATTGAGGTCACGAGAAAAATTCAGAGAAATCCCTGCCCAATGATGAACCAAACTAGTTAGAACAATGGTGGTGAAGCTGTTAAAACCAAACATAGGAAACCAGTGTTTTCTTTAGATGGTAGTGGTGAGGTGAAGGGGATGATCCCTTAAACTGGGCCGAACCAGGTTTTGCTCAACTATGCCTAATTGGGCCCGGTCATAGGATCAAATTCCATCCTTTCTAAAAATATTTTTTTTGTTTACAAAATGAAAAGAAAATCCCTAGAAATTAAAAAAATTCAAAAAAATGGGATTTTGGGCCAAATAAATAGATAGTTTGGATTTCTTTTGAAAATATAGAAAAGTACGAGTTTTCTTGAAACTTTTATCGAGGGTTTTCCCCCGTAATGTATAATTAAAGTTGATCAAGCCTAAAACACCAAATTAGATTCCAATTACCATATGAATTGGGTTTTAAGGTAAATTATTGATAAAATATTGTAATTGGGAATCAAATTGTGGAATTGAGGTCACGAGTATTTAAAAGAGTTGTCAGGATTTTAATTGGTTTAAACATCTTCATGCCTTGAGAATTATGAGAAATTGTTGAAAATAGTACAATTGAGCTGAGAGTCATAAATTATGGATTTTTGTAATTTAAAAGGTTTTTTGAAACAAAGGAATCTGGGAACATGCGAGCGAGGACTTGTTTAACCAACTTGCGTTGGTTTGATAGTAAGTAAACTCTATTTCTTCCTTTTTATTGTAATATGGTTTTTATTTTGCATGGTGATGGAGTTAAACTCTTGATCATATATTCATGACATTTGGATAGAGTTGCCCCTGCTTTGGTCGTAAAAGTGTGAAGTGCTCCACTCCAAACTAGACGTACTATAAGCGTTTAAGGCAACTAATGTCAACTCTGAATTAGCGTGCATTGAACTCGTAGTACTGTTCTAGGTTCATCATGAGAGGGCCCGCTCATTATGAGCTTAGAACATGAAATGAGGATCCATGTTGTATTTTTATTTCAATAATTCGTTTATTTTGAAATATTTATATTTTCTCTTGTTATTACCTATCATACGAAACAAGGTAGATGTTTACTTATCCGACATTGTTTATTTTGTGCACACTATTGTTTAGTGTTCTCGAAATAGCTTTGTTAGGTTTTAAGGCTTAGGAGAACCGAAAGGGAAAAAGGAAACTAAAGGCTTTCTGGAGAGAAGTTCTTTTTCCTTTGCGTGTAATTATTGTTTATGTTATTTTGCTTTGAGTCAATTTTTGGGTGACTGTAGGACATGAATCACTTTAGAAATAGCTTGAGAAGTTCATAAATTGGTTAAAAACAGGTTGGAGACCTAAATGGTGTAGTTTTTATATTATTTGAGATTTTTAAACTATTATAGTTTCGGTTTAAAGTTGAAAGTTGTAATTAAGGTTTATATGTTTGCAGTTCAAATTATAAGTTTAAATTTGATATCATATTCTGTATAGCGGGGAGTTGTGAGTCATTTTAGGCCTCTTCCCACTCTGCTATCTATTAGGTTTTGGGTTTCGGTAGTCCATAATTAGTGGAGGTACTATCGAAATTATTATAAATACGAAAAACATTATGTATGATTTCCTAGTTTGCTTCTTTTGAACTAGTAAGAGGTTCAAATAATGATTCGAATTTGGTTCTGGAGCAATTTAAGGATGGAATTGAAAGCCATTTTGAGGTTTAAAGTTAAATGTACAGTTAAGGTGCTTAATTAGGGTAATTAGGTTAAGTCAGGACTTAGTGAGATGGGTCCTGACAACTTAATGCTTTAAGGTGCAATCATCGATTTGAGCATTATGTGCATAGTGGCCAATATGTATGTGACGTTTTAATTCATCATCTAATTGTTTTAGGAACTAGGATTGTTTAAAAAGCAAACACCATTTAAATTTCCTAGTTGAATTTTAAATTTAAATTTAATGTTGAAGTGGCTTTTCGAAGATATTAGATTTATTAGTTCGAAGTTTTCATAAAATGCAATGTAGTTTTATAACGTAAAGTTAATCTCTTTGTGTAACGTAGCTTTTCCACCACTATAAAGAGAACAAATGGCTAGCTATAGGTTGTTTACTCACTTATGATTGCGGTTTAATGATCTAGGATACTTTAGCGAGTACGCTCATTACTATATGATTTGATTCACATGTTTGGAGTGAAAAATGAATTAAAGTTTCGTTGTTTAGGAGTATTGTTTAGATGTTTATATACTACTAATTTTTATTGCATTGAATTGATTTTAGTTTAGTGACTTTGATTAGTGTTATTTAAGTAAGTTTAATAGTTTAGTTGATTTTGTATTTGGAAAGTATTAGTTTAAATTCAATTTTCGTTAAATTAAAAAAAATGTTAAAAATATAACTTATTTGCTTAATGAATTTGCAAAATCCCTATGGAAACGATTTCCACTTACTACTACTATAATATTTAAAGTATAATAAAAGGGGAAAATTATTGTGAACACTTAACAAATGCCACCTATTTTAATTAAATTAATTAAAATGAAGCAAAAATAATAAAACTCTTGGAAAACCTTTTTCCTAAAGAGGTTCGTTAAATCCTTATGGGGACTAACATATCAATAATAAGACATATTTTGTAGTGTAATTGAAGTTGATTTTAGATATAAATGATGATATTACACTAGGTGTTCTCTTGTTTTTATGATTCTCATTTTTAAATAGGAAAATGAAGAAGTAGAAGAAAAAAGGAAGAAAAATAAAACGGTCAACTTTAGAAGTGGTCTAACGATTAGCCAGCGATACAAGAATGCATCTGGAATCGGCACCTAAATCAGTAGCAGAGAAGTGCCTACAAATCATCAATGAATTGCAAAATATGCTTGAAATCACCATCTGAATCGGTGGAGCATAGAGAACCAATTCCAGTGATTAACTCAGCGATTTGTGTAGAAAAAGGAATTGCTGATAAATCGTGGAGGTCAATTATGAGTTTTTTAGATTAATATGAAGTATTTGAGTTTATCTAGGATATGTATAACTTCGGAGATTATAAATAGGACCTAACTACTTCGAAAACAAGCTCTCTCCAATCTCTTTCACATATTTAAAAAGTTTTTTTTATTATATTTGATTTAATCTACGTTTAAAACTACATTGGGGCTTTGTTTATTTAAGAGGTATTTATTCATTGATTATGTCTTTCAATTATATTGTTGTGCTATTTATTTTCAACATGATTGAGTAGTTTATCAAACTAAACAAAACCTAGACTTATATAGACTTTGGATTGCTATATAGTTATAATTAAGGAATCATGAACTTAATGCTTTAGATCATTTTATACATAGCAATCACAGATTTAATAAGTTTTTTTTGCGAATTACTACTAATGAAGATTGATATTACACGGATAGTTGCAAATATGTATTGTAGTATTTTGATTCTAAATCTATGTCTATAATTATTAACATCAATTATAGAAGTAATTACTAGGACTAATCTATAGGGGATTATTCTCGAGTGTATGTTCTAGGTGATTGTGTTCTAAGCTATTTATTAATTAGCATATTTTGATTTATATTTGATTTAGATTAGGCCTGATTTTTATTGAGTGTTAAAGCTATCGTATATCTATGTTATTGCATTTTATCCAATAGGTAGATTTACAATTATAAAATATGACTTTTTCATAGAATATTGGAAAATATGTGGCTAGCTAAAGGTTATCAACCTATTATGAATTAGGATTTAATGATTCCAAGATCTCATGTGTTATGATTATAACTATGTTATGAATTTATGTTATGTTCTAGTGTTTGAATGCAATCCAAGTATATTAAATTTGTTAGTGCGGTTTATTTAGATGTTTCTTTAGATATTTAGATTATATTAAATTTGTACATTGTTTAATTTAGTTTGCATTAAATTGTTTGAATTAGTTTAGTTAATTTGGTTAATTAATTTATTAGTTATAATTTTTACTTATTTGGTCTTTTAATTCTAGTTTGATTAGATTAACTAAACTAATTAAAACAAGAAAAAATACTTTCCTTTGAAGTTTGCAAAATTTATGTGGAAAATATATCTCATTTACCATTACTATAGATAATAGAAAAATACAAGAAACTATTGTGCATGCTTAACACATGTCAATTTTTGGCGCCATTGTCGAGGACTTTTAAATAATTTCTTAGGATTTAACATGTTGTATGGTCTACACACTTCGTCATGTTAATTCTACAAGATCTTTAAATCTGTTTGATTCATAAATAGATAAAACATTCAATTGAAGTTTAAGACAATGACAACTTAGGAGAACTTTAGCTAATATGATAGAGGATAACAATAATGACACTAATGACAATGTCATTAATAGTAATAATAATGATAATAGAATTATCGATAATAATAATAATAATAACAATAATAGAGAACTCACTTTCAGACAAGAAAATCAAAATGTTACAGCATATGAGCCTATGTGCATAGCATACACTGATGGATTTCTTGAGTTTTGAACTTAGATCGGGATTTATTAGTGTCTTACCTAACTTCTATTGTAAAGGCAATGAAGACCCACATAATCTCATAAGGTAGTATCAACGTAAAGTTGATGGGATGAAATTGAAAGAATGTACTCTAGAACAAGTCAAACTTAATGTTTTTCTTTTTTTCATTGAAATATCAAGCACAAGATTGGTTGTTCTATCTCCAACAAGATTCAATAACTGCATGGACTCAAATGTTAAAAGCTTTCCTAGATGAATATATGCTTGCTAGAAAAATTAGTTCCTATATAAAGCAAATTATAGTTGCAAATATGAAAGATGATGATAACTTTAATAAATTTTGGGATATATTCTAAAGATTAATTCCTTCTTGTCCACAGCATAGATATACTCAAAGTGCTTTATTAAAATATTTTTATGAAGGACTCATTCATTTTGAAGAAAGGTTATTAGACAGTATGTGGTAGATTTTTATTTGAAACAACAACCACTTTAGTAAAAGAACCAATTAATAAAATGGCAAAACAATCTAAACAATATGGTGAAAAGGTTAAATCCTTAAAAAAGAAACTTTATGAAGTTGATAGTAGAAGAAATTATGCGTTTGATGATAAAATTGATGAATTATCTAAGATGGTTAAGCTGTTAATTAATGATAGATCTAATCAAGTTAAACCATGTGGATTATGTAATGAGATTACAAATCCTGCAGATGCGTGTCCTACTTTATGTGAAGAAAATATGGAAGAGGTTAAAGCAATAATGAGCCAATTTTCTAGTCCACCAAGAAATCAATATAATAACAATACTTATTATTCGAAAAGACCAAACCTAAATCTTAGTTATGGTCCTCCAAATCAAAATTATAATACTTATAGACTAAGAGCTCAGATGCAATCTTTACCTGATCAACAACCTCAACAAAATGCTCAACCTACGAATCCAAACTTAAAGCAAGTCTTACATAATTTTATGAACCAAAGTCATCAAAACTTTACATAAATTTCTTAAAATTAGATTAAGACTGATACTAATATTAATAAACTAAAAAATTAGTTAAGTCAAATGAATTTACAAATAAATAAGTTAATTACTCAACAGAGGAATCAAGCTAAAGCACCTTATCAAGCTATTGTTGCTCCTACTAAACAAGCCCAAGTTAATGCTTTATTTAGTGATTAAAAAGACACTCTTATAACTAGAAAGAAACTTAAACAAGGTAATAGAAGGAAAGCACATAAAACTATTGAAGAAGAAGATGAAGAAAAAACTAAATGTCATTCCTCTTAGAGAATGGATGGCTAAATAATTGAAATATACACATTTTCTAGAAGGCTATATCAATAGTATTTAGCCAAAGTTGAAGCATAATAAATTTTTTTACAAAAGTTTGAAATAATTGATAAAGATAAAAATGATAAAACCTATAATAATTTCAATGAAGATATGCATTCATATTCTTCCGTTCCATAACAATTAGCTGATGTTAGGGAGGAGATAATAATGAAGGCATTCTTGAAACGTTTAGGAAAACATAAATCAATAAACTATTAACAAAATCAATTATGCAATTTTTTAATTATGATGAAGTTTTAAAAGAGTTCTCTGAATCAAATGATAAATTTTTAGAAGAATCTAAAATAAACATAGGACAAACGGTGTCTGCTCTATTTAAAAAAAATACGTGAGAAATGTTCTGATCAATAATTTTTGAATACCTATTACATTAGAAACTTCTTTTATCGATTTTGCTATGTGTGATCTTAGAGTATCAATTAATATTATGTCACTTAAACTGTATGAGTCATTGAAAATAGGTTCATTGGCTAACACTTATTAATCTTACCTTAATTGATAACATAATTATTAAATGTTATGGTTTGCTAGAAGATGTCTTAAAAAAGTAAATGACTTAATATTTCTAGCTGACTTCTATGTCATGGAAATAGGAGACTAAGTATCATATAAGTCTCCTCCCATTCTTTTTGGAAATCCATTTCCTAAAACAGCTAAATTAAAGTTAGAAATCTTTAAAGGAATAATGTCTTTAGAATTTGAAAACAAAGCTGTGACTTTCCATTTCAATAATGAAGATGTCTATGATAATTTTGATGAATTTAATCATGAACAAACTAATGATAATGAATCTTTAGAATTAATCATCAAGAAGCTGCAGTATATGTTATTTATGCAGTAATAATGGAAGACAAAAATATTATGACAAAAATAAGAAAGTTGCAGATACTTCAAATCAAAAGACAATAACCCCATAAATGGAGGTCAAGTAATCGAACAATGTTGAGAGTGATCTTAAAATGGAGGAATTTAAATCTACGAATAATATGAAAAAGAAAAAAAAAATTTAGTAATTGTCAAGCTCGATTATACAGGAGATATATAAATAAACATAAAAGTTAAATGGGCTTAGTATTTTAAAGCTAGTTGTGATAAAAGTTCTAGAGCAAACTACATGCCAATTTACTTCTTTCTTCGTACTCAAGTGGAGTAGGATGTACTCGCTTCTGAAAAAGTTATTTTACCAAGCAGTTATTCAGTGAAACCAATAAGAGTAGTTACTAATGTACCAGTCCAAATTGAAAAAATCATTATTCCTACAAAATTGTTGTTTATGCCATACTTCATCAATAAATATACTCAATTAATCTTAGGACGACCTTTCTTAGCAACTTTGCAAGCTGTCATGCATATTCTGAACAAGATAATCACCTTTATGGTGCTTGGTCGTGCAACCACTTTTTGGAATGACACTAGAGTGGACAATCCTACACTTAGGTTTATAGAACTAGTTTAGAACTACCTGGTTTAGTTGAGGCAATGATAGTAAGCAAAAGCACTCTATAGGAGGCAGCCCGTACTCTACCTTTACTTTTAGTTTAAGTATTAGGATTAGTTAGTTGATTTAATATTCTCTCAACTTTTGACTCTTATAATGGGGATATTTTTAGAATTTAATTCCAAAATAATTTCATGTAAAAGGGGTTGATCGTGCCAATTTCTATTCATATTATACTATGTTTATGCATTAGTTTTTATGTTAGTTGGTTATTTATAGTGATGAGATAATTTTTTAGTACAAATCATAGTCAAATTCTGATAATTTTGAATAATTCTATGTTTTAGTGGATATATATGTGATAAATATATAGAAAAATCAATTAAATTGAAAAAATAGTTAGAATAGGCTGCAATTTCCCAGCGATTCTAGTTTGTACTTGAATTCACTGAGAAAATCGACATCCGTATGCGCAATTTTCAGTGTAATTTCAAGGTCTGCAATTTTTCATCAATTTGGACTTGTAACTAGGATTCATTGAACTAATCACTAAGCCACCGAGGCTCATTTTCAATGATTTCACAGTGAATCCACTTAAACCCTGATTTACTGAGAACAAATATGAGTTTTTTTTACAAAATAAGAAACCAAAAATCACCATATTTATCCATTTCACACTCACAAACCATTGCAACTTTTCGATCAAGAGACTAATTTTCGACTACATTCAACTTTCAAAAGCTAAATCTTAGTGTATATATATATGATTCCCACCTCGATTTTCACACATTCAACCAAAGATTTGTTGAGTTTTGAGAATGTGGAGCCACCTAAGGATTGAACAAAGGGAATTCGAATTAGAGATAAAAGGAGTGTTCTAGTTGAGTTTAGAGTTCCAATATTGAAAGAATCACTTTCAATAAGGTAATTAATGAATACCTTAACCTTTTATTGATTACATATTTAGTTTTTCATAAATTTTGGATTTTTATTAGGTTAGAAGCTAAATTTCAGAATTTCTCCTCTATAATGGTTTTGATTTTGAATGTTTTCAATTACAATACTAGTACGTGAGTTGTGCGATAATTTGGTTATTGCTATCTGTATATGGCGAATAGATTGAATTTTATACACAAACTAATTTGAGAATAAATTTTAAATGAGTTTAGGGGTTTTTGCGTTTGTCTATTGCATAATTTGAATTACTTATGAATGATTATTTTTTTAATGATGTTTTATTGATAAACCTCAAATGAATTTCAAACAATTGATTTATAAATGACTTTTTCGATGAATTTCTCCTTTTAAATAGATAATTTAAAATTGATCGAACATTTTTTCGACAAATTTGGTTTTAAATGGTTTTACAGGTTCAAACTTTTACTTGTACTTATCTAAATGGCCAGAATTGGAAACGATAGAGGTTCGAGGGAGGAGAAAGAAAAGGGGAACAAGGTACCCCATTGTAATTTTCAGATCGATTGGCAAAAAAATTTGTTTTAAAAAAATAGTATTATTTTTAAATTAAATTGTGAGATTTTTCAAAATAGAAAACAAATATGTTAAATAAACAAACACAATAAAAAAATCCCATAAATTAGATTCAAAACAACTAATCTTAAAAAAACATAAATTTATTAATCAACATCAAACACAACTACTACAAGAAAAAAAAAAAAAAAACAAACAAATTAAGACCCTAAAAAAGTCTAACAGAAAAAATCCTAGATTTTCAAAAATAAAAAATCTAACATCTAATTTTGGCGAGAGCAAAGGCAGTGAGGAGAGGAAGGGCAGCGCATGCAGTGAGGCATTTCGAGAGAGGCGAGGGCTGCTGTAGTGAGGAGAGGAAGGGGCGATAGAGGAGCTTAGGAGAGGAAGGGCTGCAGCGGCTATGAGAAGAGCAAGGGCAGAGAGGGGACCAGTGGCGGCACCATCAATGGCAGTGAAAATAGGACATCAACGACGGTGAGGAGAGGAGGGGTGGCAGCATCGGTGAGAGAGCAGGAGAGGCGTTTATGGCGATGAGGAGATGAAGGTTTGATGGAGAGTGTGAGAGGAGAGGGGAGGTGGCAGGAGGAGATATGGTTTGAGGGGAGAGGAGATATTTTAGAGAGTTTATATGGGGTAGAGATTAGGGTTTGGGTGAAATAAATAGAGTGTGGGCCCTACTGCTACTTGAGCACTAAAATTACTTATTGAGCGGGAATTTTCCTACCCAACAATTATCGACGGGGCCGGTCGCTAACCCCGTCGCTAAATGGGTCAACAAGTCAACAAAGGCCCCGTCGCAAATCCGTTGCTAAATAGCGATGAGAAATAGCCCATCGCTATTTCCCATCTCTTTTCAATCCATTTTTTATAGTGCACATCGTCATGGGATTATGTTATTTGGATCTTGACAAAATTATCTACGAGCCGATAAGGAATGCCATAACCACAAAGAATAACGACGGACTACCTTTTCCTTTGATTATTACGACTTTTTGTAGAGCAGATCAAGTAAACATGGCAGGACTTGATATAGATGTTCTTGTTGGGGCATGTGCCCTAGGTCAATCTACAAACATTATTTATCTTATAATTTTTGTTAATAAAATTGAGAATTTCATTTGTTGTTTTATTGTAAGCGATTGCATGTTTACCTTATAATAAGATCAATAGGTATTTGTTGAAATATCTTAAACATCCCTAGTCGGTCATTATACTGGGAGCTATAATGAATTAAGACTAGTGTGAATCTTAATTAATGGTCATGTGATGATCATGCATATCGGGACATGAATCGAGATCATGAGTACTTGTTAAAGAACAAGGTACAGGATCGACTCCCTATGAGAACACTACATAGATCGAGTCGTAGGTGTTACTCATGATAGGTATATCATTTAGTCCTTTGACTTGAAATTACCATAGACTTCAATATTAGGAGCATGATAATTTGACAAAATTAAACGTTGTCTTTAATCAAACGATTATAAACATTTTAATTGGTTACCATGTGAATAATATAGTTGAAGGTGTGTAGTCAAGATAGAATTTGTCACTCTCGTATGGAGAAAGATATCAGTGGATCCCTCGATATGATAGACTGGTAATGGCCAAGTCCATGTGAATTGATATGATGATATGATCAATATCACTTGGATGTTTTCAATTTACTTAAAGATCGAGAGTAGTATGATTGAACATTAAGGGTGACTTCCATGCCTTATGTTTAATCAAAGAATATCGCATGACAAAAGGATATGATACAAGTTATTCATTAAGTTGCATCGATTTTGATATTGTAGTCATAATACCTTGCTAGAGACCAATTACGACTTGTGTACCAAAATAGTTTTAGTTCACTGCCAACGCCGCATGAACCTATTGGGTCACACACAAAAATGGCCTTATGCAATTTCAATTGGTCAAGAGTAATGAGTTTTACATGATAAAATTCATGACATAAAAGCCCTTCCAATTTGTTAAATGTCAAGTTATTAATAAGGGCGTATGTGTAATTTGCTTTAAAATGCATATATACAATAATTGTATTACGAATAGGATTTTAAGTGAGGACTTATCTACACATATAAATAGATGGTGAAACCTAAAATGATATAAGGTTCTCATTTTAGCAAATTTCAAGTTTTATAGATTTTGGGACCGAAAAGAAAAATGTTTACTATCTCTCTTGAAGCTAGCACCATAAATTGTGGTCACCGTTCGTGTATGGATTTCTAATAGATGACGCGCACTTAAATGTCTTGGAAAGCGAATAATCATATAAGGAAATTATGGATTAAGGTAAGGCTTACTTTTGCAGATCGAGTTTAATAGAACTTATTTTCGATCTTGTTGGGGTTTTTCAAAATTGTCTTGAATTTTTCGCTGCCTATGAACCCCAAAATCCGACAATGCTATCAAGGCCATTGGCTCGGTCCTATTAAATGTTTGGATTTTTGTATGTATATATGATATATGTATGAAATCATGATCTTGATTAATGTATATAAGATGTGCATATAGGTTCTATAATAATTGTTATAAAGAATTGGTTTTAAAAGCATGTTGCTAATTCATATATTTTATACATACACATGATTTGATTCAATAATAGAATTCATGTTTAGAATATCTCGATTAAAATATGGTTTAATATTGCGTGATTGGAATTTTGTATGTTTATGGTAGAAATCATGTTTAGGTTAATATGATTCTGGTGTTGAATACATATTCATTTTTGTTCAATAATTATGTATGTCTCCATGATAGAAATCATGATTATGTTAATATGATTAGTTTATATAATTCCAATGTTGAATGCATGATTAATACTTTGTTTCTTGATTTAATTACTCGTTTTGTATTAATAAGAATCGAAAATGGTTTCGATCATATATCTCATTGTGGTTATCCATTAGTATAATCCTATTAGATAAGAAATAAACTTATAATTGAATAAGAATTACAAATTCTTTAAGATAGAAGAGATATAGAACAAATTCTAATTAGATAAGGATTCAAAGTATCTTAAATTCTAATTCAATTAGGATAAGATATTAAGTTAAAGTTGGGCCTCAGTTAATTAAAAATACTTTAATTAATATTTTTGGAATTAAAATAAGGGGCAATTTTGGTTAATTAGATTGACTAAAATATTGCGAAGTTTTAGGGGTCCGCTGACCAACCAGGGGGACCACCGATAATTATTTGTAGCGCAAGAAAAGTCATATAATAGCCACTATTAGTAAAATTTCCTAACTTCTTTAGTGATTTTTTATGCATTGTAATATATGATATTTGTCTTGTTTAAATTATGATCACTAAAACAAATAAAATCATTATTTTAAATCTTAAGTCAAGTGTCATCCATTCTCAAACATTTGTCAAGGTTTCAATCACATCAACATAGGTATGCGTTTAAAGAGTGTATTACGTTATTTTGGTTAGGCAAGTTGTGTAATCATTACTCTATTGTTTGAAATGGTTAAACTTGATAAAGCTATCAAAATGGTTTAAGGCTTTAGGCACTAGATAAGATAAAACATGTTAAGACTTAAGATGTCATAATCTCATAAAAACAACAAAATGTTACATATGATGTTATTAGTAATTGGTACCTACCTAAATAACCTAATTCAAAATACCATGCCTTGGTTGTCTTAGAATTAGGTGAAACATTGATTTTAGTCCCTTAAATTAACATAATTTTTTTAAGGTTGTTAATTTAGTGGGACTCTATTCCTCTATCCTAAAATGAACTTTTGCATAATTTTTATTGTATATTTGTGGCTTCTTCCAATCACATTAATCCTTTATCACACCATCCTTGAGTAAGATAAATTTTTTGGGACAAACTTTCTTGACTGATTCAGAAACTTGAGAACTATTTTTAAGCATGAATGCAAGTTGTACATCCTACATAACCTTATTCTTAAGGAACCATCAGCCAATGCTTTAAGAGCCATGAAGGATTCATGTAATTAGCATGTCAAAAACTTAACTGATATTGCATGCATTATGTTGGCAACTATGGTTCCTTAACTTCAGAAGGACATGGAACACAAAGAAGCTTGCAACATATTTGTGATGCTAAAGGAAATGTTCCAATAGCAAGCTAAGCAAGAAAGGTTTGAGATAGTCAAGAACCTTCATTCTTGCAAAATGGTTGAGGGCGCGTCAGTTAGTCCTCATGTTCTAAAAATGAAGGGATATATTGATCATCTTGACAAACTTGGATTTCCCCAAAGGCTAGAATTAGCTACAGATGTGATCTTAAACTCATTGCTTGATAGTTATTCTCAATTTGTGATGAACTATAATATGAATAACATAGAGAGATCTCTCTCAAAGTTACAATTGATGCTTAAAATTGTTGAGCAAAATGTCAAGAAACTCATTGCTCATTTGTTGATGGTTTAGAAAGGAAAGGCTATAAAGAATAAGGCCAAAAGTAAAGCTGAAGTTACCAAAGCTATTGTGACGGTCACAAAGTCTGCGGAACCAATCAAGCCTAAGGCTCCTCTACTTTACAGTCCCATAAGGAAAAGGAAAAAGAAGGAAATTGTCATTTCTACCATGCACCTTGGTATTGGTTCAAAAATTACAAGCTCTATCTTGAAGATCTAAGGAAAAAGAATAGTAGTGTGAGTACTACTTCAAGTATTAATGTTATTGAAGTTAACTTGTCTACTAGTAATTCATGGGTATTAGATATTGGATATAGATCTCGCATTTGTATTAATGTGTAAGGTCTCACCGAAAGTAGAAAGCTAAAGAAAGGAGAAATCATGCTACGAGTTAGAAATGGAGCAAAGTTTATGCGTTGGATGTAGGATGCATTGAATTGATTTTACCTAGTGGACTTGTTTTAGTTTTAAATAATTGTTATTATGTCCCTGCCTTAAGCAAAAACATCATTGCAATTTCATGTGTAGAGTTGGATGGTTCTAATTTCATTATTGCGAATAATAAATGTTACATTTCTCGTAAAGAGATTTTCTATATGAATGTTGATTTATGTGATGGTCTTTATATTCTAAACATGAAAATGTCCATAGATACTCATATACTTAATGTAAGTACAAAGAGGTTCAAGTCAAATGATTTGAATCAAACCTACATTTGGCATTATTATCTTGGCCACATAAATGAGAAACACATTTCTAAACTCTATAAAGATGGACTTTTAAATTCATTTCATTTCGAATCATATGAAACATGTGTATCTTGTTTACTAGGCAATATGGCAAAGAGTCCATTATCTAGTGAAAGGGCAAGTGATTAATTCGGTCAAATACATACTGATGTATGTGGTCCTATAAACACAATGGCTAGAAATGGTTATCAGTACTTCATAACTTTCATTAATGAATTCAACAGATATGGTTACATGTATCTAAAAAAACATAAAAGTGAATATTTTGAGACGTTTTGAACATTTCAGAATGAAGTGCAAAATCGACTTGGTAAAACTATTAAAGCACTTTGATCAGATCAAGGAGGTGAATATTTGAGCTAAGAGTTTGATAATCATCATAAAAACTGTGGGATTGTCTCACAGTTAACTCTTTCAGTGACTCTGCAATGGAATAATGTTTTTGCACAGAGAAATCAGACTTTATTGGATGTGATTTGACTTATAACGAGTCATGCATATCTTCCTATTTCCTATTGGGGTTATTCCTTAGAAACTGTTGTGTTTACACTGAATTGTGTTCCTTTTAAAGTGGTTGATAAAACACCATATGAGATGTGGTTTACGAAAGGATCAAATTAGTCTTTCCTAAAGATTTGGGACTGTGAGGCTTTTGTATGATGACTAATCTCAAAAACTTTATCAGCTAAATCTATCAAGTGTGTATTTGTTGGTTATCCTAAAGAAACTACTACTTTTATAACCCACTGAGAATAACATGTTTGCTACTCAGAATGGTGTCTTTATAGAAAAAAAATTTATTTTAAAAGACAATAATGGGAATAAATTAAGTCTTAAAGAGGTTCAAGAACCATAAATAAATACTCGACTGCCAGTGAGAGATCAAAAAAGTCTTGAACTAGTTGAACCTCTATAGGTATCGCAAAGCCCGCGTAGGTGCGATAGGGTAAACCATTAGTCTGAAAGATTTGGGTTTCTAATTACTGATAAGAGTCAGGAGTTGCTTATGGATCAAAATGAGCCCACTACCTATCAGGAGGCTGTATCTAGCCCTAGGGCAGATAAATAGCTTAGTGCCATGAATTCTGATATGTAATCCATGTACGATAACCAAGTTTGGAACCTAGTTGATTTGCATGAAAGAGGTAAGACCATTAGATGTAAATGGGTTTTCAAGAAGAAAACTGACATGGATGGCATTGTGCATAATTATAAAGCACGACTAGTATCAAAAAGTTTCAAATAGACTCAAGGTGTTGATTATGATGAGGCTTTTTCTCCTGCATCCGTGCTTAAATTCTTTAGAATTCTAATTGTCATATATGCATATTATGACTATAATATATGGTAAATGGATGATAAAACAGCTTTTCTAAATTGAATGTTGCTTGAGGACGTGTTTATGATACAGCCTAAAGGGTTTATTCATCTTTAGAATTCTAGGAAGGTATGCAAGCTTTAAAGATTCATTTATGGATTAACGCAAGCTTCTTAAAGTTGGAATCTTCATTTTGATTAAGTAATTAAAAAAAATTGGTTTCATTATATATGAAGATGAGCCTTGTGTATACAAGAATGTCAGTAGGAGCATGGTTGTTTTTCTTGTACTGTATGTTGATGATATATTACTCATTCGAAATGACATCCCAACCTTGCAGAGTGCCAAGCCTTGGTTAGGGAAATGTTTCCTAATGAAGGACTTAGGAGATGTAGCTTACATCCTTAGGATTAAGTTCTATAGGGATAGATATAAAAGGTTAATCAATCTTAGTCAAAGTGCTTATATTGACAAAGTATTGAATAGGTTCAGTATGCAAGACTCTAAAAGAGGGTCGTTGCTAATGTCTCATATTATATGTCTCAGCAAGACTCAATGTTCGAAGACTAATTATGAGCTATAGCACATGAATACGATTCCACATGCATCACCTATTGGATCTATCATGTATGCCACGTTATGCACTCCACCTGGTGTATCGTATTCTTTGAGAGCAACAAGCAGATATCAGTCTCATCTGGTGAGAGTCACTGGATAGCAATAAAGAACATTCTTAAGTACTTGAGAATGACTAAACAAGTGTTCTTGGTGTATGGGATTTTAGAAAATGAGCTTGTAGTAGATGGTTACATAGATGCAAGCTTTTAAACTAATATAGATGACTTTAGATCATGGTTTGGATGTGTTTACTTTGAATAGAAATGCAGTGAGTAAGAAAAGTTCAAAGCAAGAAAATATGGCAGATTCTACCATGTAAGCTAAGTATATTGTAGTGTCCGATGCAGTTAAGGAGGTTGTCTGGATCAAAAATCTCATCTCTAAACTTGGAGTAGTTCTGAGTATTGCTAACCCCGTTCGCTTATATTGTGACATCAAAGAGGAAATAGCACATGCCAATGAACCAAGATCACACCACCAATCCAAACATATACTTAGCCGTTTTGATCTCAATCAAGAAATCATTGAGAGGGGAGACGTGAATATTTGTAGAGTTCCTACAGAAGATAATGTCGCAGATCCTTTGACGATGACTTTTCCACAACGAAATATGATGGTCAAATTAGGTCATTAGGTATTAGATACATGATTGGCCCTAGTGCAAGTGGGAAATGTTGGGGCATGTGTTATAGGTCAATATATAAACATTGTCTATCTTATAATTTTAGTTAATAAAATTGAGGTTTTAAGTGATTGCATGTTTACCTTATAGTAAGATTCATAGGTATTTGTTGAAATATCTTAAATTTTCCTAGTCGATCATTATATTGGGAACTATAATTAATTAGCAATAGTGTGAATCTTGATTGATGGTCATTTGATGATCATGTGTATAGAGATACGAACCGAGATCATGAGTACTTGTTAGGGAACAAGGTACAGGACTTACCCGCTATGAGAACACCACATGAATTAAGTCATAGGTGTTACTCATGATAGGTATATCATTTAGTTCTTCGACTTGATATTACTATAGATTTCAATATTAGGAGCATGGCAATTTGATATAATCAAACGTTCTCTTTAACCAGAAGATTATAAAAATTGTGATTGGTTACTATGCGAATAATATATACGAAGGTGCGTAATCAAGATAGAATTTGTCTCTCGTGTATAGAGAGATATCAGTGGATCCCTCGATATGATACACTGATAATGGCCAAGTCCATATGAATTGATATGACCAATGTCACTTAGATTTTTTTTGTTTACCTAAAGATTAAGACTACTACGATTGAACAATAATGATGATTTTTCATGTCTTATGTTTAATCAAAGGATATCGCATAACAAAGGTTATGATATATGTTATTCATTATGTTGCATCGATTTTGATATTCATGCTACTTGGGTAGTCATAATGTCTTGCTAAAGACCACTTCTGACTTGTGTACCAAAATAGTTTGGGTTCTCTACTAATGTCGGATGAACTTAATGGTTGCAAACAAAGAATGCCTTTGCAAAATTTCAATTGGTCCAAAGTAATGAATTTTATATGATAAAATTTATGGCATAAAAGCCCATGTGATTTGTTATATTATAACTTCTTAATAGGTGTGTATGTGTAATTTGCTTAAAATGCATGAATACAATAGTTGTATTACGAATAGGATTTTAAGTGACGACTTATCTTTATATAAATGGAGGGTGAAATCCTAAAACGAAATAAGATTTTCTTTTTAGTGAATTTCGAGTTCTCTTGGGGCTAGTACCCCAAATTGTGGTCACTGTTCATGTATGGATTTCTGGTAGAGGGGGCGCACTTGAACCTCTTGAAAATCGAACAATCAGATAAGGAAATCACGAATTAAGGTATGGTTTACTTTTCTAGATCTAGTTTAACAGAACTTATTTTTTCGATCCTGTTAGAGTTTTTCAAATTTTTCTTGAATTTTTTTGTTGCATATGAACCCCAAAACCCAACAGTTCTATTAGAGAAGAATTTCACAGATGAAGTTATAGTGAGATATGAAAAAATTAAAGGTTCTTAAGATACCAAAAATAAGAGAAAGGAGGCTGAGATAGCCAAAAAAATGACAAAGCAGAGAAGAAAAATTAAAGATGACACGAGGAGGATTTTGGAGCAAATGTCGGAAGCTAGAAATGATCGAAATGGAGAGCAACCTACTAGGGACTATGATGGCCTATACATGAAAGAGTCATAGTTGGCCTTTACAGGTACAATTCTGCGAAATCAATTGCAACACTTAGAAATTAAGAACTGGTGTTCGAGAACCATATGGCCTTAATAAGGAATATTCACAGGATGAAGTGAATAATGTCTAGAAGACATAAACAACAAGAATGTGTAGAGGTTCATGTACCATCTACACAAATGAAGCTACTGATAAATAGTAGTCTTAATGTTCCAAAACTGTCAGGTCAGAACTACCAACTTTATGACCTTGCTGCAAGTTACCAATCCCAGAAGATTGGTCCAATGTATGTTAATGTCGATGCGACTTTCGAAAGATGACATTGATTTCTTTTTCTATTTATTTTCTTTGCCTTTGAGTGATATCGTGTGAGTTCTTCTATGTAACCCCGGTAATAGTGATATACTTTGTGATCTATGGTGATAGTTCGTGTTTGCGACGGTGCTTTACTATGTGCTTCGTGATTGGTGATTTGATACATTGTTATATGATGATGATGGTTTATTCCAATAATTTTTATGCACACTATTTAATGTAGTTTATATATTACGTTTATTTGTATTAATTAATTATCCAATTTATGATTATCTTAATATTCCTCTATACTTCACGAGGAATATTTATTTTGTTGGATATCTGACTCCGTTTTAAAACCTTGAGGAAAAGGTTTGGAATGAGTTTAGGGGTGTTTTAGGTGAAGTATTACAATAATAGCAAAGAAAACAATGAAAGGAAAGAAATGTAGAAGATAAGTTCACAATTGATCCAAAACGTTCAAACCTTCGATCTAATATTTAAGTGAGTTAATGAGATTTTTCAAATTTCTTCCGAATTCATGTAAGTATGAATTACATTTTACTTTATTTTTAGTTAGGAAGAGAATGATAATGAAATTAAATATAATAGATTTTAAACGAAAGTGATATTATTTTTACCAAAGTGACTTCTTTGATAGAAGAAATCAATTTTTATACCTTTTTTTTCTTAACTTCACTAGTTGATGTATACACCAAAATTTAATGCCTTGTATTAGTCATAATATTGGATAGAAGATCGAAACAATGATGCAAGATGAACAAGATAGATTTCTAAGAAGATACAAAAGCTATTGATTAAGTATTTTTATAGCATATATAAAAGTTATTATTCCACAATTGAGATAATAAATGTGTTAGAAATCGATGAATTTCTATAAGTTAGAAAAAATGCTTTCTTCGACTTCAGTGGAAGTGCTAACAAGAGTTTACAAATATATAAAATGTCCTATAGATTCTATGGAAAATGGAACAGGGAATCTATAGTGGAAAAAATGTGAGAATGTCCATAGGAAATGGAGCAAGGACTTAAAAGCAAAAGAAATATAATAAAGAAATAATTAAGATGGAGTAGAAAAAATAAGAAATGAAAAAGATAAATGTTCTTAAACTCTTCAAAGAAAAGATTTAGCTCAAGTGCTTGAAACTAGAGCTGAGTGAAGTATTTCTTAATCTTACACGTTTTAAACGATATATTCATTGGTATCTTGGTAAAATTCTTATTGATTTTGGTTGTGGTGCTATTATAAAGTATTTTCTAAAGTCAAGATCAATCTAGTGGTTTTTTTGGTCTTGAGATTCTATACTAGTCATCATAAGCTTGATATTTGTCAATAGAGATTGAGAAAACCTATATTATGTACTGACCTTTGTAATGAGCTTTAAGTTCTAAATAATGTTGCATTGGGTGGTTGAGTTATCATTAAGGGATGTTTCATTTTGTCTAAGTCATTTTATTCTACCATAACTTTCATTTCCTTGTGGGTAATATGTTTCTATTTGAAAATCACTTCGATTTTGAAACTTGTATTATTTAAAGTTAAGATGAATTAGATCGAAATTAATTTATAAATAATGAAAAGAGAACATGATTGAGAGCATTCCTTTGCTCGGACAGCAAAGTTGTGAGTTTGGGGATATTTGACAAGTCAATAATTACACATATTTTATAATGTAATTTAAGTTGATTTTATATATAAATGATGATATTACACTAGGTATTCTCTTGTTTTTATGATTTCAGGTTTTAAATAGGAAAATAAAGAAATGAAAGAAAAAGAGGAAGAAGAGTAAAACAGTCAACTGTAGACAAGGTCAAGCAATTAGTTAGTGATATAGGAATGCATTAGGAATTGCCACCTAAATCACCAACAGAAGAGTGCCAACGAATCATCAACGAATTGGAAAATATACGAGAAATCGCCAGCTAAATTGATGGAGCAAAGAGAACTAATTCTAGTGATTAACTTAGCGATTTGTATATAAATTGGAATTATTAACAAACTGTTGAGGACGGTTACATGTTATTTAGATAAATATGAAGAATTTGAGTTTATCTGGGATATGTATAAGTTAGGAGACTATAAATCGAACTTGAGCGCTTCGAAATCAAGCCCTCTCCAACCTCTTTCACATATTTAATAAGTCTTTAATTAGTTTTTAAGTAGTCTATGTGTGAAGCTTCATTGGAGCTTTGACTTATTGAAGACGTATTTATTTATTAATTATGCCTTTTAATTATATTATTGTTTTATTTATTTCCAGCATAAGTTAGTAGTTTATCAATCTAAATTAACCGTAGACATGTATATACATTGGATTGCTATATAGTTATAATTAAGGAATCAAGAACTTAGTACGTTAGATCTTTTCATACATGTCAATCACATATTTAATAAGTTGTTTGCGTATTACAACTAATGAATATTGGTATTGCATGCATAGTTGCAAATATGTATTGCGATATCTTGATTCTGAATCTATGACTATGATTATTAACAACGATTATAGAAGTAGTAACTAGGACTAATCTATAGGGCTTATTCTCGAGTGTATGTTTTAGGTTATTGTGTTCTAAGTTATTTAATAATAGCATATTCTGATTTATATTTGATTTAGATTAGGCATGATTTTCATTGACTGTTAATGTTATCATATTTCTATTTTATTATATTTTATCCAATACATAGATTTATAATGATAAGAATATAGCTTTTCCATTGAATGTATAAAAATAGGTGGCCGGCTAAAGGCTATCCACCTATTATGAATTAAGATTCAACGATTCCAAGATTTCATGTGTTATAATTAAAACTATATTATGAAGTGATGTTGTGTTCTAGTGTTTGAATGCAATCTAAGTATATTACACTATTTAGTGGGGGTTTGTTTATATGTTGTTTTAGATATTTAAATTATATTGAATCTGAATATTGTTTAATTTAGTTTTCATTGAATTATTCGAATTAATTTAGCTAATTTGGTTAATTAAGTTAGTACATATATTTTTTAGTTATTTGGTATTTTCATTCCCTTTTAATTAGATTAACTAAATTAAGAAAAACAAAAATATTATATTTTCCTTTGAAGTTTGCAAAATCCCTGAAAATATGGGAAACTATTATGCACACTCGACGTGTGTCAGAGACGATCCCACTTATCATCGCTAAACATAATAACGATATAAGGGAACCTTATTGTACACACTCGACACGTGTCATGAGTCTTGAGGCGCATCTAATGAATTTAAACTTGAAGTGGCACAAGTCACTATTTTCACACCTATTTATAACCCAAAATGCATCTGAAGGCTTATCTGACGGTTCTCATTTTCATTTGATTTGATTTTAAAACTATATGTTATATTAAACCATTTTAATTCAATCAAACTTATAAACATGTCACATAAATGCCAAACAACACACAAACCCCAAACATTCGTTAATTGAGGTATGCTAAACTTAACCATGAGCCTAACCCAGATTAATTAAGATTTAAATTATCGGTAATCACCTACTAAAAGTAATGAGTCATTACACTGTCTCCCTAATTTAAAGAAATTGCATCCTTGAAATTAAAGGAAAAACAAAAATTGCATGTAGATTTGAAGAAAAAATGAAATTGTTCCTTCATATAAGATTCACGTTCCTAGGTTAGCTCCTCGTATCTATGTAATCGTCATTTCACCTTAACCAAAGGAGTCTCTTTAGTTCTCAGCTTCAAGATCTTTTAATCAATAATTTAATAGGATATTCGTCATAGGATAAGTCTTCTCGAAAACTAAATTCATTCCAATCAAGTCTTGGAGTGAACCAAGTCTCCATCTTGCAAAGCATCGATACGTGGAAGCCATTATGAATAGCATCAAACTGTGGAGGTAACTCCAACATGTAAGCTACTGGATCAACTATTTCTTTCACTCTGAACAGCTCGATATATCTTGGAGCTAGCTTATCCCTCGATTCCAACCTATAAGCCTTTTTATACGTGATAATTTCAAAAAAAAAAAACATAATCGCCCTTTGAAGACTCTAAAAACATAAGATGCTTATTGGCGTAATTCTTCTGTCTCAACTGTCATGTAGTAAAACCCTAATCTGATGAATTCTCTTTATGTAGTTCTTTATCAACTTAAGCCCCAACAAGACTATATCTCCTACCTCTACCTAACATGTTGGTGAATGCCAAGGTCGACCATACAAAGCCTCAAATGATGTCATGCTGATAATTGCCTGATAATTATCATTATAAGAGAACTCACACAAAGGAATGCATTTCTCCGAGTAGCCACCAAACTTCAAGGCTAAAGCTCAAACCATATCCTCTAGAACCAAAATCATTCGCTCACTCCATCGACCAGTCTAAAGATGATAAGGTATATAAGGGTTGAGAGTAGTTCCCAGCTGTCTTTCCAATTCACTCCATAATCTGGATGTGAATAGGATATCTCTATCTGAAATGATAGACATTAGAGCACCATGAAATCTTGTACCTCACGTATGTTTATCTCACATAACTTTTTAAGAAGATCTTGAATGGAAACTGGAAAGAAATGTGAAGACTTTGTCATCCTATCAACTATAAACTATAAAACATCATGTCTATGCTAACTAAGAGGTAGACCGGAAACAAGATCTATTGATATATGCTCCAACTTCCACTCAGGAACTGGCAAGGAATGCAACACCCTTTTCATTTTTTATGCTCACCCTTAACTTGCTGACAAATGTCACATATTCTTACGAATTCAATAATATCAGCTTTCATTCATGTTCGCTAATAAATATGCCTCATATCGTAATATATCTTTATGTTACAGGGATGAATACACTAATGAGATATATGACATTCCCAAAGCAACTCATGCATCAACTAATCTTGAACTAGAACCTATAATCTATTTTTGAAGCATAACGCACATTTACTAGAAACTGAACCATCAGAATGATCAACATTGGACGCCAAATTTTGATGCACTAAGTAATCGTGATCGACTTTCTGGCAATCAACCGCTTACTGAATAATCTCTGATTCAGCCCGAATCTAAGCACAAATGAACATATCTATAGCTCAGGAACTAGATCTCTTTATTGACGAGGTGTCCGTTAGAATTTCATGAATCATCTTCATTTTCACCTATAAGAAGACGAAACTGAGAAACTCTAGTAATAGTTACATTCTCTCTGCTTGTTCTTATCATATTTAAAGCATAGAAATCATATTTGCTTTGACATGGGCGTACTGTAGAGTAAAATCATAATCCTTGAGAAACTCAAGCCATCTAAATTGTCTCTTGTTCAATTCACTTATTGTAAACAATTATTTCAAACTCTTATGATTTGAAAACACTGTAAAGTTCTCACTCTAAAAGTAATGCCTCCAAATCTTCAAGGCAAACACCATTGCTGCTAGTTTAAGATCATGAACTGGATAGTTTCTTTTAATGAATCTTGAGTTGTCTCGAAGCATAAGCTATAACCCTCCCTTCCCGCATCATTACACAGCCCAAGCCTGAATAAGAAGCATCAGTATAGATCACTAATTCTTTCCTCGGTTCAAGTAATGTAAGAACAACCGTAGTTAAACTATGTTTCAATTCCTTGAAGGCATTCTTGCAATCTTTGGACTAGTTAAACTCAACATCTTTCTATGTTAGCGGAGTAAGCGGCTGAGCAATAAGATTGAAATCCTCAACAAATCGCTCTGCCATAGTGTTAAAAATATGTAGTTTTCTAGGTTTAGCAAGTTATTAAAGCATTTTATTCAAGATAGATGAGATATGTCGATAAGCATCATACGTTTTTAAAGTTTTTAAATGATATTATTTTATTTTTTGAGGCTCAGTTCAATCTAAGGATTGATTTAAATGAATCTGATCTTTCAAAAGACTTATATTAAGATGAACAGCCAATTCATATTCTTGATCGTGAGCTTCAAAAGCTGAGAACCAAATAGATTCCTTTGATTTAATTGAAATGGCAATTTCATGGAGATGATGATCTAACTTGGGAGCAGGAATCTTATATAAACGAGTTTTTTCCTTTTCTCTCCGAGACTGCAGGTAACTTTCATTTTTTTTGTAATTTTAAAGACAAAATTTCTTTAAATTAGGGACAAGCTAACAACTTGATTCATTGAGTAGGTGATTAGTGATAACTCAAGTCTTAACCAACTCGAGTTAGGCTCATGGATAAGTTTGACATACCATGATTAGCTTGTGTGTAGGTTTACATGTTGTGTTGGTGTATTATGTGAGTGTTTACAGGATAATTGAATTAATTAGATAAATATAACCTATAGTTTGAAATTTTAAATCAATTGAATAAAGGAAATCATTTGATTGATCTCGGGATAAATAAAAGTATTGGATGTGTCACGATTGTTGTTATAGTAGCGAATCGTGTCACTTTAGGGTTTGCACCTTTGGATGCGCCTCGAGATCCAAGCGAGATGATCAATATGGTAATAAATGGGATGGAAGATAATGCAGGAGATAGAAATAGTAGGTATATTCACTTTTAACTTGATTGTTAAGTTTGATGAGATGATGAGAATCATCTCATCTTCGCCACCTCATCGTCGCATTCCCTCACTTCATCTTTTTCACTATGCCATTGACACTGACTTCGTTTCTTTGTTTTCATCCCCATCACCTTCACTACCACTAACATCCTCGCATCACGAAAGTAGAAAGAGAGAGTGATGGTGTGTAGGATCATCTTCCTCGCGAACTCGATAAGTATCTCTTCCTTTCCAAGTTTTATTGGTTGTTGGACGGTATTGGTGTGTTTACGAGTTATGGTTGTGTTGGTGACAAGTGTCGAGCATGTATAGTAAGTTTCTCATATATCCTTATTATTTATAGTAATAATAGGTGAGATTATGTTACAGGGATTTAGCAAACTTCTTTAGAAAAAAGTCTTTCCAATAGTTTTTATTATTATTTTACTTTAATTCAATTAATTGAATTAAAACAAGAATTAAAAACCACTTAATAAAATCATAATATTTAATTAAATTAATTAAACTTACACAATTCAAATTCACTATTACTCAAATCAATTCAATTTAATAGATAATAATATAAATTAAACATCCAGAACAATAAAACGTTAATCTCTTTTGCATTCAAACATATTACTAAAATTATAGTCATAAGCATATTTTAATCTCTTTACAAATTATTTTAGATCATTAATGTGTAATCATAACTAAGTGTAGATAGCTTTTATCAAGCCATCAATTTTTCTTAAAACAATGGCAAAGCCATATTCTAATTTTATTGAATAAATCGGTCGAAAGCTCAAAAAAATTAACTTTAGGTAGTAAAACCGTATTAAGCTCGATGAAAACTTCAAACTACTAAGCCCAATACCTTCGGAAAGCCACTTCGATATTAAACTTAGATCTAAATCCACCTAGGACATCTAAACGATAAAACAACTCTTTAAACAATCATAGTTACTACTTTAGATTAGATATTAAATTCAAATATCACAATACACATTCTAGACTATTGATGCAATTGACACATGTCGAGGTGCACAATAATTTCTTGTATTTTACTATTAATTTATAGTAGTGGTAAATGTGATATCATCTCCACATGGATTTTTGAAATCTCCAAGGAAAGTAAATTTTTGCTTGTTTTTATTAATTTAATTAATCTAGTTAAACGGGAATTGAAATACTAAATAATTTAACAATTATGATTACTAACTTAAATAACCAAACTAACTTAATTAATCTAAAAACAAACAAACTCAAACTAAATTAAACAATATTCAAATGCAATTCAACATAAATAAGCAAATATCAAAACAACCCCCACTAAACAATATAATATATTTAGATTACTTTCAAACACTAGAACATAATATTACTTCTCTCTATAGTTATAATCATAAAACATGGAATCTTGGGATAATTCAACCTCACTTCATAATAGGTTGATAGCCTTTTAGCTTGCCACCAATTTTCTTTAATTCGATAAAATGTCACATCCTTATCATTGTAATTCTACCCATTGGATAAAACGTAACACCATAGAAATACGATAGCATTAGTTTCAATGAAAATCATGTCTAATCTAAGCCAATATTACCGAAGCTATATAATAAACAACTTAGAACACAATCACCTAGAACATCTACTTAGAAAATGCCCTATAGATTAATCTTATTTCCTACTTCTATAATTATTGTCAATAACTATAGACATTGCTTCAAAATCATTATAACACATAACACATTTGCAACTATGCATGCAATACTAATCTCCTTTAGTTATAATATGCAAAAATAACTTGTTGATTCCGTGATTGACATGTATGATTAGATTTAAAGCATTAATACATGATTCCTTAATTATAACTATTTAATAATCCAAAATAATTTACATTGTTTATGGTTTGTTTAGATTGATAGACTACTAACTCATGTTGGAAATAAACAACGCATAAATATAATTAAAATACATAATGAATTAATAAATACATTAATATAAATCAAAGCTCGAAAATATCTTCAAACATAGACAATAAAATTAACCTATAGCAAAAAGGAAAAGTTAAAAGTAATTAGAGAGAAGAAGATAGAGTTATTTCGAAACTCTTTGGTCTTTTTATAGTCTCCCTACGTATACATGTCATAGATAAACTCAAATTCTTCTTACTAATCTAAAAAACTTGTAACTGACCTTAACAATTTCTCAGCAATTTCAAACTTATCCATAGATCATTGAGCAAATCATTGAGTTTAGCTTCAGTGCTCCTCCAATTCAGCTGGCAATTTATTGTTTATTTTCCAATTCATTGTGGATTCGCTTGCCTTTTTCTGCTGTCGATTTTTATGGTGATTCCTAATGTTATTCCAAATTGTTGTGGATTCATTGGTGTAGTTTTCTAGTTGATTGTTTTCGTTTTCTTTCTCTTTTCTTTCATTTCTTCATTTTCCTAATTAAAAGTTTGATCCATGTAGCTAACCCCAGTTAATTTGGGACTGAGGCTATGTTGTTGTTGTTGTTGTTGAGGCCTAAAATCAACCTAAATTACATTATAAAATGAGTCTCATTATTGACATATCAACAATACAAAGCTTCATGATTATAATCCATAAATAATGATTTATTAAATTAGTTAATTGAATTAAATAACGCAATAACATTAGAATTAAAAGACATAATTAAAAACACCTTAATGATTACTTGAATCTTTAATCTTCTTCAAAAACAAAACAATAAAGAATGACATCCAAATTAAAGCAAAAAATGTAAAACTATCAAATGGCTCTTAATTTCATAATCTAGGCTTTATATTTATAGTATATTAGGTAATACATATCCTAAATCGACTCAAAGTCTTTTTTGTAATCCAAAATCTACGAATTCATAGCCAGCGATTCCTAGTGATTCTTATGTAAGTAGAATCGCTGGGAAAATCTATAATTTTAAGGTCCTTGGTTTCATTGATTTAGCTGACGATTCTTTAAGTGGTAGGAATCGTTGGGTATAAAATCTAATTTTTTTCTTTGATTCCTAGCTAAATCTTCATGCAATCTTTTCTCTCGGTCAATTCCTTTATTTTTTTCAAATATTTTATTTATCACCCGAAATATCAAAAACAAAAGAAAACCATGTGTAATATAGTCATTAACATCTAAAATCATCCTAAAATGCACTATAAAATAAGTCTAATTATTGACTTATCAAATACCCCTAAACTCGGCACTATATCGTATCGAGCAGAGGAATATTCTCAATCAAGTTCTTTTTTCTTCCCTTGTTTTAATTTCATAACTATATACTCATATTCTTAAATATAAATGATATTTAAATAAAAACATATTACCTTCATAAAATAAAATTCATGATAGAATAGAAAGAATTAACAACAATACCCTTTATATAACAACTCAACCTCTAGTTATGCAGCACACTCAAAATTCAAAGTTAACTAATAACTAAGGTCAAGCCATTACATAGGTTTTCTCAATTTTCACTAACAAGCATCATGCTTATGATAACTAATATAGAATGTCAAGATACAAAAATCACTAAATAAATCTCATTTTCAAACAATATTTAAAATATCACCAAAATCAATGTCGATAGGAATTCTATAATCACCATTAATTCTCATTTCATATCCATTTGTTTAAATGTTGGAACAAGAGATACTTCATTTAACTTAGCTATAAGTACTCGAGCTAAATATTTTATTTAGACAGTTTTTCATGCACATCCTTCTATTTTTCTATATATCACTCTTTCTTTCTTCATATGAATCTATTTTTTCTTTATATTGTATTTTGACGGTTCCCTATTCCATTTCCTTTGGAGACAGTTATTCTTTTTATATAAGAGTTCTTTCTCACATTTTTTCCACCACTAGATTCCCTGCTTCATTTCCTTTGGAATCATTGGGTTTCTCTATTTTTCTTTAACAACACTTATTACCTTTTCTCATTTTCACTATAGTCAAGGAAGTATTCTTTCCAATTAAGTAAAGTTCATCGGCTATTTCCTATATTTCTCCTCAGTTATGGCATAAAGTTTTTCAATATATATATATATATTTGACCAATAACCTTTATATAACAAGATTCTTAGCAATGTGTCTTTTTTATCTTGCACTATTATTGTAATCTTCTATCCATTATAATTTTTAACACAAAACAATCAATCCCCTCTAAACTCCTCTAGTGTATACAGAATCTAGGTTAAGTCACATAGGGTATATCAATTCATTTTCATCATAAGATTTTTGTTTTCAATATAACACTTTTATTTATATCCAAATTATATTCAATTCACATTTCTAACTAAAATAAATGAAAATAAAGAAATGTTACTTGAATCGCCGAAAAAAATCTAAAATTTTCAGTCAAATAAATTCCAAATCTCGAGTTTTCCATATTTGGCTTCATTATATTTACTTCACCTACATACCCCCAAACTCATTTCAAACCTTGTCCTTAAATTTAAAAACAAAGTTAGGTTTTTCAACAAAACAAAACAAATATACCTCGTGATGCATAAAAGAATTGAATATGAAATATAAATTGCTTTTCAAGATTAAACCAATAAACATCACATAAGAGAGATAAACAATAGAGGAAATCATTCATTTCTCATTAAGGTTCAAGCAAAGTTCATATTTCACACATACAATAAGATCCATGGGTATTTGTTGAAAAATTCTAAATTTCCCTAGTCAGTCATTATACCGGGAACTATAATGAATTAAGACTACTGTGAATCTTTATTAATGGTCATGTGATGATCATGGGTATGGGGATACGAATCAAGATCATGAGTACTTATTAGGAAACCAGGTACTAGACCAACCCGCTATGAGAACACCACATGGATTAAATTATAGGTATTACTCATTATAGATATATCTTTTAGTCCTTCAACTTGAGATACCATAGACTTCAATATTAGGAATATGGTAATTTGACATAATCAAACGTTGTCTTTAACCAGACGATCATAAAAATTGTGATTGGCTACAATGTAAATAATGTAAAAAGGTGTGTAATTGAGATATAATGTGTCCCTCTCGTATTGGGAGAGATATCAATTGATACCTCGATATGATAGACTGATAAAGGCCAAGTCCATGTGAATTGATATGATCAATGTAATTTGGAAGTTTTCAATCTACCTAAAGATCGAGACTAGTATGATTGAACATTAAGGGTGACTTTCCGTGCCTTATGTTTAATCAAAGGATATCGTATGACAAAAGAATATGATATATATTATTTATTGGGTTGTATCGATTTTGATATTCATGCTACTTGGGTAGTCATAATGCCTTACTAGAGACCGCTTATGACTTGTGTACAAAAATGGTTATTGTTTACCACCAACGTCGCATGAACCTGTTGGGTCGTACACAAAGAATGACTATGTTCAATTTTCATTGGTCCAGAATAATGAATTTTATATAACAAAACTCATAATGTAAAAGCCCTTACGATTAGTTATACGATAACTTGTAAATAGGGGCGTATGTTTAATTTGCTTAAACTACCTAAATACAATATTTGTATTACAAATAGGCTTTGTAAGTGAGCTTATCTACACATATAAATAAAAGGCGAAACCCTAAAACGGAATAAGATTTTCTTTTTTACTAATGATTCCCATTAGTGTGCTAACCAGCAGGGACGAGAAACAAAATAAGTTATGGTCTCACTTTAGCGGCTCCTTAAGATACTTACGACTCAACCAAACCTCAAGAAACATAAAGAACATGTTTAGGATGACTCATTGGACCAGTTATGACAGTCAAGATGATTTCACAAATCCCAAAAATTGGGAATCTCGATTTCAAGAAATATGTAAGGGCTTTATTGCAAATATTTTTTTCCTTTCAAAAACCATTCAAAACTGAGTTTGGTCCTTTCAAAACCAATCATAGTAGTTTTCTTAATTCAACGCATGTGTAAAAACAAGTTTTCACAACACAAATCAATATAAGATCATTTCAAGTTATGAAACTTAGTTGGTACTAAAGCTAATACTTACAACTTTGGAAAACATGGAAAAATGTGGTATGCATGAAACTAATACATTTGGCTTACATAATTGGACTTATATACCTTATATAATTTGTACAACTTGTAGTGTAAGCTTTTTGGTCCTTGTTTCCTTGCGTGAACCAAATCTTGGACTTTACCAGCTACATTTAACTTGAGCTTGTGAGAATTCAATTTTCCTTTTGAACTTTTGATTCTTAACTATGTTTGGTATTCTAAAAACACTTAGCAAACTTGCTAGAGTCCTTTCACATTGTTTGTTGCAATTAAAATCCTAGGTGGAGTATAAGTGGCTAACCATGTTGTCTAATAATCTCCACCTTTTTGATGATAACAAACAACATGAACTTGACAAAAATAAAAAGATATATTAGGTACCTATCATGACATATCAAGTTCATAATCTCAAGTTCAAAGCATGAGTTTCTCCCCTTTTGATAACATCAAAAAGTAGGCATAATGCCCTCCCCCCCTCACGACATGCATATATAGAAGTGCAAACAGGGTGCCTAAAAGCAAACAATCCATAGGTATGGTAATAAAACAAAGAACAATATAACTCCGAGATATAAAAAATGAACATCCATGATATTAATTGCTCAATGAAAAAGATTAACATAGTTGTGGCACATGCATAAAAACTCAAAATGTAAGTGACTGAACTAGTAAGCCAAAATGTGGTTGTACATCAAAAAGTTAACTAACATAAATGAACGAAATGCTCCCCTATCAAATCTACACGTAGCCTTTCCTTTTAATGAGATGAAGTCCAATTGGTAGAGTCAGAGGCATGGTTATCTCTAGTTAGCCTAGTCGACAGTAAATATCCCTCTGTACGACGAAGACGATCACCATGATGATCAAGACGCGTGTCGATGGCCATGAAAGTTCTCATCATGCACTCGTGCATGTGGTCTACCTTTGCAGAAATGTAGGCAATCGAGGGAAACATATCCAGATGAGGAGAAAGCTAAAATATGATGGATAGAGTGGAGGCTACTGCTGTGGTTGTTATTGATGCTACGGAGGTGGTGGAGCCTGGCGAGTTTGGTGGTCCTATTATACCTCATCATTGCCATCATCGCCATACGAGTACAATAATTTGAAGTCCAGATATTCTCACTCGTCAATGTCCTTAGGAGGATTAGTCTCATATGGAGACTCATACCCATCATAATGCTCACCATCAGGGATGTCCTCCTTATGCATCCAGTGTCACTCAGTGATAATGTAGCGATACTTTGGTCATGTTGATGGTGTTATATGCAGAGAGCGGATAACCTCCTAGACCGAGATCCACCTGTGCCGACTTGATATAAGAGGTAATGTTAGTCGCAAAGGGGAGGTGATGACCTGAGCTTAACGGAGACGTTATATTGGCAATCATTATATGTGGTAGACTGATAGGAATCTCTAGCATGCGAGACCGAGGACATACATATTAAGGAGAGTGACGTAGTTCTGACTACCGCCACTGGGAAGAATGACCTTATGAAGGGTTTCATGCAAGAAATGACGCATGAGTTTGAATGGGACGGAGGGCGAGCCGTTACGTTCTTTGAGAAGATGTACTATCATTAGCAAAAAGGGCACTAAGGCACAACTAAGGTTACAAATTTATGGGAAACCTAGAACTAGAAAAAAAAACATAATGAAAAGGATGAAGAAAGGAAGAGAAATTACCTAGAGGACTGGAACAACCCAATAGAGACTAATTAGGAAGGAAAAGGCTCTATTGGAGGTGCAAAAGACAAAAAAATGGTGTTTTTGGTGTTGAAAGCCTATTTATAGGAGGCTGGCATGGGCAAAGTTAGCACGCTAGGTAAGTGATTAGTACGCTAATGAGGTGGAAAAGTGGTTTAAGGAATAAACATGCTAGCTCGCTAGGTAGATAAGTTAGCATGCTAGTCAAACAATCCTCGCACACTACCTCATTAGACCTAGCTCGTTAATTGCTCTCTAGAATTTGGTGTCAAGATTTTTTGGATTATGGAAGGACAACTCAGATTCATCTCATACACATAGACACCTCACTAATAACATATAAAAAGGTTTGGATGAAGTAAATCCTGGCCAGAAGGTCAGATTCACAGATCATGCCTAATTCTCGGCAAATATTGGAAAATTGGTCTCTAGTCAATGGCTTAGTGAAAATATTAACTAATTGGTCCTCTATAGATACGTAAATCAGTTTAAAATCACCCTTTTGGACATGATCTCGAGGAAAATGGTATTAATCTCTATGTATTTGGTACGTGAGTGTAACACCAAATTTTTTGGATATGTTGATTGCACTAGTGTTATCACAATAGATTTCAGCACAACCAACTTGGATTTGATAATCCTCAAATTATTGCTTCATGTACAGACTTAAGCATAACAACTTTCAAGAGCCACATATTTGGTTTCGGCGGTGGACAAAGCTATAGAGTTTTACTTTTTGCTAAACCATAATATTAGTGAGTTTCCTAGCAAATGACAAAGTCCTGAGGTGTTTTTCCTATTAACTAGACTCCCCGCATAGTCGGAATCAACAAAACTTCTAAATTCAAAACTTAGGGCTTTTTTGAACCACAATCCCAAGTCTTGTGTCCTTAGTAAGGAATTATACGCTTGAAATTTCAAGTGTGATTCCTTTGACTCGGATTAGAACCTAGCACATAGACACACACTAAACTTAATATCAAGTCTACTAGATATCAAGTAAAGTAGTTTCTTATTATGTCATGATATAGCTTAGGATTTATGGGCTTTCCTATTTGGTCTTTGTCCATTTTGACAGTGGAACTACTAGGAGTGCCACATCCCTTCAAATTTTCAAATTTGAGTTTCTTTAGCATGTCCCTCACATACTTCACTTGATTTAAGAAAATCCCTTGCTTGGATTACTTAATTTGCAATTCTAAGAAGTATGTTAGCTCACCCATCATGCTTATTTCAAATTCATTGATCATCAAAGATGAAAATCATCACATAAATGTTTATTAGATGAACCAAAGATGATATCATCAACATAAATTTGAAGAAGAAGCATATCATGTTTTTTATCAAAATGAACAATATGGGATCTAGTGTTTTTTACTTGAACCCTTCGTCAAGTAGAAATGCACTTAGCCTATTTTACCAAGCTCTAAGAGCTTGTCTCAATCCGTAAAAAGCCTTTTGTAGAAACATGACTAGGATAAGCATGTTCTTCAAAACCCAATGGTTGTTCTACATATACCTCTTTGTTGATGAAGTCATTTAAGAATGCACTGGTAACATCCATTTGGTATTGTATGAGCCCATTGTAGCAAGCATAAGCAAGCAAAATTCGAATTGCTTCTAGTCTTACTACCAGTCCAAAGGCTTCTTCATAATCAATGCTTTCTTCTTGATTATAGTTGTAGCATTCCTTATCCCAATTAGGACGATACTCGACCTGAAACTCTAATCAAGCCCTGTTAATCACACTAGACATAACTAGAGCCAGCAACCTCTATTTCTACACCTGACAACACCACTGTATGTCTAATATTAATGAAAAAGAATATTAAATTCAACAAAAATTAGAAATTCTTCGATAATCAAACACGGTATACAGTATAAAATAAAATTGGAATAAACCTCAGTTATTCAAAACCTTTTATCCCTTGTGATATTATAAAACTATAATTCAATACAAATAAATAGACAGGGGAAGACTCATTACATTGAAAAGAAGATCAAGACTCATAAATCCTCTTTATCCCATAGTCGTAGAGCTTATCATTTTTCCTGAAATGTTAATTGGGGTGAGCGCTCCAACTTGCTCAGTAAGTAGGGATTCACATAGCTATCAACATTCCATATAATAATCAAGAACATTATGCAATAACAATATGCACCAATGTTAACTAACAAGAACATGGAAAACATATAATTCAATAAGTAACGGATGCAAATTAAGTTTCAGTGACTATTACATTGTGATTCCCATTTCATTTATAAAATTATGGTAGATTACCCATTGACGCCATTAATGCGATTACTAGACCAACACATTGGCAGATGTGTTGTCGAGAAAATCCATTAATGCTTAATGGTTCTATTCGAAACGCTATAGTGAATATGTAACCCAAACAACCTATCTAACTAAGTAAAAGTTACATATAGACCGGGAGATCATCCACGCATCCTACATAACCCGGTCTCAGTCCTCACGAGTTACTCTTAAAATCACATTAAAAACCATTTTCTGTTTATTAAAACCATCACAGTGCACATAGTCCCTCATTTCAATACATAAACTATATGACTACATATAACAGGATAGCTAGGTAATATTGATTAATAAGCGAATCCACACCTACCTCGGTTCAAGTTTCCATTTTCAAATTCCAAACTTTTTTGGGTCACTCACACTTTCCCGATGATCCAACACCTATCACACACCATTTGTGATCAATATAGACCAACTTTATATGTTTATAACCCCTAAGTCAGTGCTTAAGACATTAAGAAATTCTATGTAAAACGTAGCATAGTCATTGTTTTTCAAGGGTGGGAGTGCACTCCCCCAACTGGTGGGGCACGCTCCACCAAGTGGGTTCGTCCCAATTGAAGAAGGGAGGGTGTTCCTATGCCTGGTGGAACATGCTCCACCCTGAACTACCTCAATAGTAAACAGGGCAGTAGCCATCACACCCTCAAATATTGTCCAAAATCATCAAGGAGGACCTCTAGTAAGGTAACAACTTATTTCCAATCATAAACAACAATAATTATTAGAGAAATCATCACCTAACTACTTAATTGAACTTGAAACTCAAGACTCAACTCACCAAGATGATGATCTCTGACCATTTGTTTAAGCTCCTGAATTGCACTGGAAATCACTCCCCTTATTAACCCTTACCAGATCAAACCATCAGAATCCTTAGTGGCTTGGTTCTCTTATTCTTGAATGATCGATTACTAAATGAGTATAAGTTTGATACTTTTGGATTTATATATATAGATTTTCCTCGAGATATGCATCGCACTATCTCGAGGTTGATCGAGTGATTGATGTGTTAAAATGAAACTCCTTAAATTGGTACACATTTTAAATCCATCAACATTTACATTCATCTTGAGTTTGGTCAAACGATCCATATAACTCAAACCAAACTTACAATTTTAATATATATTTATATATCCTCCATATATATACACACATATATATATACTTTGTGTATTTCTTGCCGATAAATTCACCGAACATGCCTACGAGTGTTCTCGGATGTACACATTCATTTCACGACCTCCCTAATCACACTTTTGGTACCGGCTATTTATTACTTATTTATGTATTTTCCATTTATAGGTTTGTATTAATTTCATATTAATCCCACAACCTATAAAATTCATCAAGCCTTCCAAACAATCACCAATCATCATACAAACCTACGAGCATGCTAATGGAGGTATGCTGGACTTAACAAAAAGCACAACTCAGGTTAATTAAGATTTGGATTAACATTAATCACCAACTTAAAGTAAATAGAATTTACAGTCTCCCTAATTTAATGCAATTTAATCCTCGAAATTAAAGCAAATGTAAAATTACAAGTAGTTTCGAAAAGAAATAGAAATGAATCCTTCATATAATAGTCCTGCTCTCTGGTTAGTTTCTCATTTCTATGAAATTGCCATTTCACCTTAACCAAAGGAATCTATTTGGTTCTCAGCCTTTGGATCTTATGATTAAATGTATGAATTGGCTGCTCGTCCTAAGATAAGTCTTCCCGAAGATCAAATTCATTCCAATTAATCCTTGGAGTGAACAAAGTCTCCATCTTTCAAAGCATAGATACGTGGAATAAATTTTGAACTCCAATTAATTAAGGAGATAACTTTAACTTGTAAGAAATAAGACCAGTCCTTTCCAGTACTCTGAACAGCCTAATTTACCTTAAAACAAGCTTAGTTTGCAACGCAAACCTATAAAGTTCTTTTTATAGGCGAGACTTTCAATAGAAAAAGATCAGCCTTTAAAAACTCCAACAACCTATGATATTTATTGGTGTATCTCTTATATCTTAGTTGTGTTGTAGTCAAACGTTGGCGAATTTGTTGCATTCTCTATGTATAGTCCTGAATCAACTCACACAAAGAAAAGTTTTTCTTTTGGTTACCATAGGAAGAAGAGTTTTCTTATGGTTACCATCCAGATTGCTCATCAGTCTGAGGATGGTCCATCATACTGAGGTTAAGAACAATTACCAGTTGTTTTTACAATTCACTTCACGGTCCGGACGTGAATCTCATATCTCTATCTAAAGTAATAGACACAAGAACTCCATGAAATCTCAACACCTCACATAGGAACTCCTTACATAATCTGTGAAGAGGGTCTCGCATGGAAACTAGCGAGAAATGCAGAAACTTCATCAATCTGTCAACTATATCCCATATTGCATCGTGCTTACGCTAAATCAAAGGTTGACCAAAAATAAAATCCATCGATATATGTTCCTATTTCCATTCAAAAATAGGCAGCGAATGCAATAATCCCCCTCGTTTCCTATTCTCAACCTTAACTTGCTGACATATCTCACATCCCTTTATAGACTCAATAATATCAGTCTTCATACCAGACCACCAATAAATACACTTCATTTCACATGACATCTTATTGTTACATAGATGAATAAAGTAAATAGATCTATGAGATTTTCGTAGCAACTCCTGCCTCAATAAATCCCGAGTTGGAATCCATAATCCATCCTTAAACCGTAATGCACCATCATTAGAAACTAATCCATTAGGATGATCTACAGTAGCCATTAATCTCTGACACACTATATATTCTTGATTAGTTTTCTAAAAACCAATCACCCACTGAATCCTCTCCAATGTAGTCTGAATATGAACACAAAATATCATATTAGTAAATCAGAAATTAGCGCTCTTGTTCGAAGATGTGTCAGCTAAACTTACATAAATCATCATCATAAACGTTTCCTCAAGAAGTCAAAACTGAGAAGGTCTAGCATGAGCTACATTTTCTCCATATATCTGAGTTGTAATTGCATACTGACAGTCTGTTAATACCTTTCTATGTGGTTTTAAATTACTCTACCTCAAATTAACTTGTATTATTACTTTTTGCTCTACACCAATTAACGACGAAGTAAAGCACACAAGTTTTTAAGGAATACACCTTAACATCCTATATAGCCTGATAATATCAATACCAGAGAACTCACATAGTAAATATCTCTTCTAGTAACTAACATCTTCAAAGTCACAAGCTTCAAAATTACATCCTCTCAAACTAAGGTTAGCTGCAGATATATTTTATTAAGATCGAGAAAGGTCCCTCCTAGCTATTATACTTCTTCCCCACTAAGAGTCATACTTTTGGTACCTCATTGAAATAATAACCCCGGTTCTCCATAACTCTCAAATCTTTCTACACACATATACTCTTCCATGATAATTAAACCATAATACTAGCGAGAAACTTCAAACTCCATCAGTTCTATAATTACAACATCAATAACCTTCAGTTGTCATTACAACTTAGGTTAATCCATCATAAGTCTCTGAGCATGAAATTTCATTCTTATAAGGTAAGAATAATATAACCTTCGAGGTTAATATCACTTAACTTCCACCTTTTGATACATCTCATATTTTTTTATAAAATTGACAATGTCAGCTTTCATTTCAGGTCACCAACATTTCATTCTTATATAATGATTTTGGATTTTGTCTGAATGAATATTTTAAAGAAATCCATGAGACTCTCATAACATTTATGTCCCACTATTTATTTCAAGTTTCAAGAACTTTTCTTTGCATGCTTAATATTCTGATTATAGATTATCCATATAAAATCAATAAAAAGTAGTCAAACCTTGACCTAATAGATAATCTCAATCAATTTCTTTAATAACACATCGCTCAATGAATCATCATTAGCTCAGTTCCAATCTAAGCTCTAAAGAATTGACTTGTAGTTACCAATCCAAACAACTCAGCCGATGATGTGCCTGCGCAGGACTTCAATTGTTCACCATTATACACCTCACTTAAGAGATATAATTGAGAAGTTTTTATTTCAACTATAGCTCCTGTCTTTTTCTTTTTTTCAGGGCATTGTCAACACAATCACCTTAATGTGTGATGTTTCAGAGTGAATCTCGAACATTTAGGAAATTCAAGGTATTAATCTTACCTTCCATTTCTATCACTTTGACAATTACCTATTTTAAACATTCATAGTTTGAAATTCACTATTTAAACCTTAAACCAGTCCATTGGTTTTTATAGTTCCAAGTTGTCTTTTAATGATTCTTCTAATATTCTCAATAATCTTCAAGAATGATAAAAAAACTCTTAACAAGTTATTCTCTTATTTACAAGTGATGCCTTTGATATTTGGTATAGTTACCAAAATAGTTATCTCAAGATTATCAATCTCCAATAGTTCTTCTCACAATTCTTGAACTATATATGTCGAAGTATAAGTTACAGTTTTGTTTTATTGTGTCAACACACATTCTTTTATAATTCAAGAATCATTAGGAAAACATTATGGTCAATCTATTCTTCAGATTTCCTTCAAGGAATCCATATATTTAATTTCAATTCACAACAATCTTCATACTTGAGTTAATTGAATAAATTATACAATGATATCAAAGATCCATAGATCAATTGTTTGTAATATTTAATTATTTCAAGCTTATATTCCTTTTTTGATTTTGTGTTAAATACATGACAATTCCAAACTATCACGATCACAGTCAAATCCCCTTATTTGCTTTTAACATTCAATACTCATACAATTATATGACCTTTGAGACTTTTTATTGGCACTTGCAAATTCAAATTTGAACCGATTTATCATTACAATTAACAGTTTTGTACGATAATTCTTATGCATCCTCTAAGTCTTCAAAGATTCCTTGTTATTATTGATAACAAATAAAAACTTGATAAAATGAGGTTTTAAAACTCAACACCTTTTATTCATGAATATAGCATGAAATCTATTAAGTTCTAATGGTTTCCACCATCTATCTAAAATGATTCAGCAACCGTCTAAAATCATCTTTAAATATATCCTTAACTTTGATCATAACACTATGACAACCATATCTCAAATGACTATCGAGAACAACTGATTTCACTTCATTATCAGAATGAGTTGTCAATCCTGCGCAATGAATATTCATTCCCATTATCTTGCATTATTCCTTTGATTCCTCAAATCCTCAGTTTTATTGACCACTCATTCGCCTTAATTTAGACTATACCACTCTAAAACATTAAGGTAAGATATCTTAACAATGGACTGCTATACTCTAGATTAATTGTTTCCAATTTTAATTCTCAATTTTCACCTTTCATTATCTGATAATTTACTTGTCATTCTAATATGGATTCACATCATATCAGGAATTTCTACTTCATAACAACTTATAAAGTATAAATACATTAGTGGTTTCCTAACCTCAAATAGGCTTTTATTATTAACCACTAATTTATTTACTAAATAACTTTCATTATTTCTCAACTAGTCTTAATACTAGTATTACATCATATCTCAAAGTGGCCTACCATCTTTGAGTTCCATCCAAAGTCATTCGGTATTTCATTGCTTCGTAAATTTCATTCTCCTAATACATGTCTCAAGGTCTAGATCCAATAGATACTTCTTTATTGACTATTATTTGTCTAATAATATCAGTAAGAACAAAAACCATTGATAATAGTTAATAGGAGAAAAGTTTAATTTCATATTTATAAGTTTTCCTTATGTCTTTCCTTTTTCAAACGCATTTAGTTTAAGATTATCTTGAACTCTTACCTTCAATGATTTCTCATATCATGAGAATTCGATGGACTTTAGCCATCTTACTATCATTTAGGAAAGACATAACTCTTATATCTACCTCGCATATATATTATAACATCATAAATAACGTATCTTAGTCTTTTATCTTTTGGCTACCCCTAAAATAATGATCAAAACCATTTATCGTACCCTAAGCTTATTCATAATTCGAGACAACTCACAGAATTAATAAACATAGGTCGTGGTACCATGGTATCTCAGAGCCTATAACCTTAAACGTAGCTACCAAATTGTATCTGAGTTATCACTTGTTTCCAAGTAATAAGGATATTCTCTAAAGTAATCTCTAATACCATATTGTATCACTTTAAGCTTCGAAGTAGGCTATGGCCAATTTGCGATATCAGACTATATCAGAGTTATCAAATATAACAAAGCCCTTAGACCTAGGCTCTGATACCAAGCTGTAGCATCCCCTATCCTAATTAGGGCGATACTCGGCATGAAACCTTCCTTAATACTCGTTAATCCTGCTAGACTTAACTAGAGCCAGCAGCCTCTCCTTCCACATCTGATAACACCACTGTACATTGAATATCGATGTAGAAAAAATATTAAACGAAGTGGAAATTAAAAAAAAACTGATAATCAAACAATATTTACATTATTAAATCAAAAAAGAATAAACCTTAGTTATATAAAACCTCCCATCCCTAGCGATATTACAAAACTGTAGTTTAATATAAATATATAGACAAGGGAAGACTCATTACATTCAAGAGAAGATCAAGACTCCTAAATCCTCTTTATCTCGTAGTCTTAATGCTCCTCAGTTTACCTAAAATGTTAATAGGAGTGAGCACTCTAACTTGCTCAGTAAGTAGGGATTCACATACCCATCAACATTCCAAATAATAATCAAGAACATTATGCCATAACAATATGCACCAATGTTACCTAACAAGAATATGGAAAACATATAATTCAATAAATAATGAATTGAAATCAAATGTCAATGACTATTACACTGTGATTCCCATTTTATTTATAATACTAGGGTCGATTAGCCATTGATGTCGTTAACCTATTACTAGACCAATAAATTCGTTGATGTGCAGTCTAGCTAATCCATTAATGCCCAATCGTTCTATCAGAAATCCTTTAGTGAATATACAACCCACGCAACCTATCTAATTGAGTAGGAGTTACGTAAAGACTAAGAGATCATCCTCGCATCCTATACAACTTTATCTCAGTCCTCAAGAGTTACTCTCGTGAATCACATAAGACACCATTATCCATTTATTAAAATCATCATAGTGTACATAGTCCCCCATTTCAATCCATAAACTATATGAATTACATATACTAAGATAGTCAGACAACATTGATAAATAAGCGAATCCATACTTACCATGATTTAGGTTTTCGTTTTCAAATTCCTAACGCTTTCTCAATGATTTAAGACCTATCACACTCCATATGTGATCAATATAAACCTGACTCTCTATGTAAAGAACTTAAGTCAATGCCTAAAACCTCAAGAGGTTCTAAGTAAAACATAGCACAATTGCTTTTTTTAGGGGTGACAGTGCACTCCCTTACTTGGTGGGGTGCGCTCTAACAACTACGTTCTTCCCAATTAAATAAATGAGTGCACTCCTCTGCTAGGTGGAGCGTGCTCCACCCTGCACTGCCTCAACAGTAAACAATGCAGCAGCAACTGTTCTATTACCATATTATGACCACAGCCTAAAATACACTCCCAAATCATTAGGGAGGTCCTGTAGTAAGGTAATAACTCATTTCCATTCATAAACAACAATAATTAACAAAGAAATCATCACCTAACTACAGAATTGAACTTGAGACTCAAGACTCAACTTACCAAGATGATGATCTTTGATCCTTCAATTTTTTAAGCTCTTTAATTGCACTGGAAATCACTCCCATTATCAACCTTCACAAGATTAAATGATCAGAACTCTCAGCTGCTTGGTTCTCTCACTCTCGAATAATTGATTCATGAAATGAGGATAAGTTTGATACTTTTAGATTTATATATATATGGATTTATATATGAGGATTAAGTGATTGATTTGCTAAAGTGACCCTCCTTAAAGTGACACACATTTTAACTTCTTCAACACTTACACTCATCTCGAGGTTGATTTAATGATCTATATAATTCAAACCAAACTTATAATCTTAATATATATTTATGTATCCACCATATATAAATAAATATATACTTCGTCTATTTTCTTGCCAATAAATTCGTCGGACATGCCTACGAGCGCTCTTAGGTGTGCACATTTATTTCATGAACCTCTCGTCGCACTTGGTGTACTTATTCACATATTTTCCATTTATAAGTTTGTATAAATTTCCTATTAATCCCACGAACTATAAAATTCATTAAGCATTCTAAACAAACATCAATCTTCATACAAAACCACACACACTAATCGAGGTACGCCAAACTTAACCACAACCTAACTCAGGTTAATTAAGATATGAATTAACATTAATCACCAGCTTAAGATAATGGGTCATTATAATAGCCTTGTGCAACCAACCTAGCATTGTTTCTCACTATCTCACCTTTTTTCGTTCTTTTTATTTTGAAAGACTCATTTGTTGCCTATGATAGTATGGTCTTTTGGTCTAGGCACTAGTGTCTATACCTTGTTCCTAACCAAATGTCCTAGTTTTTCTTGCATGTCCATGATCCAAAACTCATCACCTAAGGAATCATTTATCTTAGTGGACTCGATTTGTGACACAAATGCTATATGCCCCTCATCTTAGTTTAGTAATGATTTGGTGGTTATCTTAGTGGACTCCATTTGTGACACAAATGCTATAATTTATTGAAAAAGGGTTTCATAAAAGAAGTCTTTAGTTCTTGGGTACACTAGGTTCGATTTTCATTCTCACTTCCTCTTCTTTACTGTTAGATGTTTTAGCTTGAGTGATACCATAATCATCATCAAGTATCATTTTCTTGAAGGTGCGCAACATTTGCGCTTTAGGATCTATCTCATCAAATTTGACATGGATTGCCTCTTCTATAGTCTTGGTTGATCTATTAAACACTTTATATGCCTTGTTATGCATGGAATACCATAGGAAGGTGCATATATTTGACTTTGGGTCAAATGTTTCCAAATGATCCTTATCATTTAGAACATAGAAGCTGCAACCAAACACCTTAAAGTAACTAATGTTAGGTTTTCGACCTTTCCATAGTTCATAAGGAGTCTTTTTCATATGCTTTTAAATGTTTGAAACATAGCATGCCGTGTTAATAGCTTCGGCTAAAAGTTTCTAGCTATGTTATACTCATTAAGCATGGTCCTGCACATTTCTTGGAGAGTCCTATTCTTCCTTTCAACTACTCCATTTTGTTTAATTGTCCTAGGAAATGATAATTGGTGTGTATACCTTTGTCTAACATAAAACTCTTATAAGTTCCTATTGACAAAATCACCACTCCTATCACTCCTAATAATGGTAATTTTCTACCCTTTCTCATTTTCAACTAATGCACAAAATTTCACAAACACCTCAAAGACCTCATGCTTATGTGCTAGAAAGTGCATCCATACGTACCTAGTGAGATTGTCCACATTAACAAAGCAATATGATTTTCTCCTAAACTTTGTGTTTAGGTAGGTCTGAATAAATTGAAGTGGATGAGTTCTAAGGCTCTATTCACATCTCTAGCTACTTTCATCTTGAATGAGAATTTCACTTGTTTGCCAAGAATACAAGGTTGGCATTCTTTATCTTTCTTATATGTGCATTTGATGAGACCCTTCACTAAATCATACTTAGTCAATTTTGACAGATTCTTCAAACTAGAATATCCTAGTCTACAGTTCCACAACCATGCATCACATTCATTTTGAGCCCTAAAACATGAAACCTTTTGCATATGCATCTCATCAAAATTAAAGGCAAAAACATTCTTATCTATATATGAAATAAATAAGATTTCGTGCTTCTCATTCCTAACAATGCATTTTGCTGATTCAAACATGACATGGAAACCTTTGTAACAAAATTGAGAAATGCTAAGCAAGTTATGTTTCAACCCATCAACATGACAAACATTTAAAATGGAAAGAGAATTGTTACACATAGTGTCAAGTCCTATAACCTTTCTTTTTTTGCAATCTCAAACATGACATTTCCACCACCATGTCGCTTTAGTTCAATATATTGACTTGTATTTTTGGTCATGTGTTTCGAGCACCCACTATCCAAGTACCATGGTGTCCGACAAAGTTAGTACCATAAATGTCCTTAGCTACCCATGCTAGTCTACCCATGTTGGTCTTTTCCAAGACACGTTTCTCAACCATATGAGACCTATTACATTTTGAACATCTATGAGCATCATCTAACAATTTCTTGTAGCTCAACAGATGTGCTCCATATCTTATGCCTCACTTGTTGAGTGCAGGTCATTCTGCTCCTAACATCATGTCAAACATATCTCTCCTATTGGTGAACTTGGTCATCATGTTAGTCAAGTCCTCTACATCCTTGACTAAGGCATATCTTCCTTTAGGTCTTCATTCAAGTCACTTTTGAGGTCACAAATGGTCTCATTTTGTGACTCAATCTCACTAATTGCTATGGCCAAGCTCTTTTTTAGTTGTTTGGTCATCTTGACCTCTTTTTTGAACTGTTTCCTAAGCTCATCATTATACGCACATCATCCAAATCATCAACATCATCAAAATTTGAAGGATTTGAATTTACCTCACTTTGTGCCATGAGAGAAAGTATAGCCTTCTCATTTTCTGACTAAGAGTCACAGCTTGATAAAGATGAGTCATCTCATGTTGCCTTGAAGATCTTCTTGCCTTTCCTCATGTCCAATACTTTCTTGGACTTGAAATCGGCCTTGATATTGCTTGATTTGCAATACCCAAAGCAAATGGTCCCACTTGACTTTCCTCTTTTGCTTCCTATCTTGAAATTCTTCTTGTACTTGTCGCGCTTGTACATCACCTTATTGAGCTTTATTGAGAGTATAGCTACTTCTTCAAGATCATTATCATCACTAGATTTCCCATCTTCAATGATCTCAACCGATGGAGCTTGTGGGATATTTGCCCTCACAGCAATCTCCTTTCTTGAGCTCTTTGTGTCACCACAAAGAGATTCCAATCTAGCTCGGTCCTTTAGTTCAAATGAATGGATCGTTAGCTCTCCACGTAGAGCATCAAAGGTGTAATCTCTAAGGTTTTGCGCCGATAGGATGGCATATTTCTTTATATCCCATTCATTAGGCAAGCCTCTAAGGAACTTGTACACCAAAGTCTCTTGATCATAATTCTTTCCAAGATTTTTTATCTCATTCAAGAGTTTTGTGAATTGAGTGATGGCGGTGGCTATGTCTTCATTGGAGCCATCCCAAGAATTTTCATAGTGCTCCTCAAGGATCCTTAATTTAGTCTTTTTTAATTGAATTGTACCTTCATAGTGTACTTCAAGCTTCTCCCAAACTTTATTAGCCATTTGGCATGCACTAACCCGATTGAACTCATTCTCACTTAGTGCACATTACAAATGATTCATAGCTTGATTATTTGAGGGCTTAATCCTTGCCTCCTCAGCGGTGTGGTCCTTCACGGGTTTGTAGCCATTTTAGATTGAATACCATAAGAGTATACTTTGTGCTCTAATGTAGAACTTCATCCTCAATTTCCAATAAGCATAGTTTGTTCCATTAAAGTACAGAGGCCTATTCGATGAGTTGCCTTCCCTAAGGCGATCAGGATCGAGAGTTTGCATCCTTTCATGAAAACACTCAAAGATACATTAGTAATACTTAGAGCAATAACCCGCTCTTATACCAATTGAAATCGCACCCAAAAGGGCGATGAATTGGGTGTACCGAGAGGTTATTGCCTTTTAAAAACTTTTTTCAATTGAATTGTACATTCATATTGTACTTCGAGCTTCTCCCAAACTTCCTTGGCCATTTGCCATGCACTAACCCGGTTGGACTCATTCTCACTCAGTGCACATTATAAATGATTCATAGCTTGATTATTTGATAGCTTAATCCTTGTCTCCTCGATGGTGTAGTCCTTCGCGGGCTTGTCCAGTGGAGTGTAGCCAATTTGGTTTGAATCCCATAAAAGTATAATTTATGCCCTAATGTAGAACCTCATCCTCACTTTCCAATAAGCATAGTTTGTTCCTTCAAAGTACGAAGACCTACTCGATGAATTGCCTTCCCTAAGGCGATCCGGATCTAGAGTTTGCATCCTTGCACAAAAACACTGAAAGATATCTTAGTAACACGTTAAGCAATAACCCACTTTGATACCAATTGATATCACAACCAAGAGGGTTGTGAATTGGTTGTACCAAGAGGATATCGCCTTTTAAAAACTTTAAATGAACAATGATACTCTATGCATGTACAATCAACAATTATAAATGTAATGCAATGGTGAAGGGGGTAGAAGAGATGGAAAAGAGGCACAAAATTTATAGTGGTTCGATCCAACCGATCTACATCCACTACCTAACCTCCCCCGTTAAGATTTTCAAACCCCCACTTATATTAATAATATGTGTTACAACATAAGCATAGAAGCCTAGAATGCCTAATCACAAATTAGGGCTTCCCGCCTAGCTGCAACTAGGGTTATGCCTAGCCTCAACTAGGTCTTCCCTTGACTTAAATCTAACTAAGTCTTACAATAGCCACTTACTAAAAATAGATGAATATAATGAAGTTCAACATTACAACTAAAGCGGCAACAAGTTCAATTACAAGCAAGTCACCTAGAGCCTAACATATCCAATGCATGCAAGTATGAATATGAATTAGATGTATAAGTGTGTCACTAATTTTTATGCAAGTCTCAGACAAGAAACTGATTAAACCGAATCGATGAGATTAAATCCGATTTCAAATCAAATGAACAAGTAGTTTGATAAAATCAAGTTTAAGCCCTAACTCTTGTTCAAATCTTTCCTTGGGTTTATAAAATCAAGTTTAAGTGCAAAACCCAAGACAAATATGTTCAAGCACACAATAGATGATTTTCACATACCAAGCACAACAAAAGATGTAGTTTAAGCACAAAAAAACTAATAAATAAGATTTTCTTACAACACCAAATGAGTGAGAATCAAATCAATTCTGGAAAAGTAGTGATAAGCCTTAGAACACCTCAGTCACACCATTTCCAAGGATGATTCGATAGCTTCAAAAGATTTCAAGTGATTGAATATAAAAATCAAGACTTTCGATGTGAAAACTTGGATACTCGTGATTTTTTGAGCTAGAAAGAATAAAAGAATATTCTAAGTGGTTTGTTAATGGCTTCCGAGCCTTTTTAATAGTTTATGAACATTATCTTAATCTAAGGGCCCAAAATCAATCATTGACTCCAAATAAAGCAAAAGTTGTAATCTATGAAAAAAAGTTGTCAGGAGCCTGGTTAACATGCTAGGTGACATCATTAGCGCATTTCGCGTTAACGACTCCCTAACACACTTACGACTCAACTAAACCTCTGGAGACATAAAAAACATGTTTAGTATGAGTCATTGGACCCATTTGGAAGGCCTGAATGATTTTACAAATCCCGAAAATTGGAAATCTAGGTTTCATGAAACATGTAGAGGCTTTTCTATAATTATTTTTCTTTCTTTTCAAAAACCATTCAAAATTAAGTTTGATGCTTTAAAAATCAATCTTAGTAGTTTTCCACATTCAATGCATGTGTGAAAACAAGTTTTCAAAACATAAAACAATATAAGATCATTTCAAGTTATGAAACTTAGCTGGTTCTAAAACCAATACTTGAAACTTTGGAAAGCTTGGACAAACATGCTATGCATGAAACTAATGCATTTGGCTTGCACAATTGGACCTATATACCTTACATAATATGTGAAACTTGTAGTGTAAGCTTTCTGGTCCTTATTTCCTTGTGTGAACCAAATCTTGAACTTTATCTGCTACATTTGACTTCAGCTTGTGAAAATTCAATTTTCCTTTTGAACTTGTGATTCCTAACCAAGTTTGGTATTTGAAAGTACTTAGCAAACTTGTAAGAGTCCTTTCACATTTTTTATTGCCATCAAAATCCTGGGTGGAGTATAAGTGACTAACTACTTAGTCTAACAATGGCATATTTGGTTCTTTCATTTATTTACTGCTTCTCAAAGTTATTGCTTTTGTATTCGAATTAGGGTAAGGTTGAGACAGTAATTTTCCTTGGTTAACACATGGACTCATTTGCATTGCCATTAATCTTTTTTAATTTCTTAGTTCAACTATATCATCTTTTAAGGCTTAAATCTTTTGATCTTTTGCTTTATTTAAATTTTCTGGTCCTATTATTCTATTGGTTAATGCTAGTGTTATATTTCTTCGAAAGTTTTAATTGTCTACACCATTACCTATACTTGGTCTTAGATAATTTGCATTGTTACTCGTAATGTTAGTGGGTTAATTAGGATTCTAGTGATGATTAATCACAGTGTTAGGCTCTTTGATTTGATTTTCTTGCATCAACGGACATTCATCATATAGATGATTGACTACTTTACAAAAAGCACGAATTTTACTTTGGACTAACCTTTCTTTAATAGTAATTCAACCATACTTTTTAATTCATCGAGTTTATCATCTGATGTCTCGACTATACTCTTATTGATTTCATAAAAATGGTTTTTCATAAATTTTTTCTCTCAATATTGTTTTGATTGTTTCGCCATTTTAGTAATAGTGTCTTTTGCTAATGCTGGCGTTATGTCGAATAACAATCCTCAACATGTTGCGTCTAGGAATCTTTGTTCTAAATGACGTAGTCCTTCTTAAAAGTATACTAATAATTTCTTTGTAAATCTATGTTATGGACATAATGATATTATTATATGGTATATATCCTAAAACTCACCAAAAGTTTCCTCGGTCTCCATCCTAACATTGCTAATTTGTTTCTTATCCAAAATAATTTTGCATACTGGAACGTATTGATCTAAGAAGGTTTCTAACATTTCGGACTATGTGGTTATGAGATTTTGAGGGAGATAGAATAGTCAATCTTGAGCTCGACCTTTTAAACAAGAAGGGAAAGCCTTTAGTTTGACAAAATCCAACTCTATGTTTTTGGGTTTTATGACACTTATTATATGCATGTATTTCCTAATAAATTATTGAGGATCTTCATCGCCTTCACCTTGAAAGTGAGGTAAGGAATTGATGAATCTCAGTTTTAACTCGTAATTAGATAAATCTATATGAAAAACAATACACATAGGTTTATAAGCTATGATATATTTTTTTGGGTTTACCTAAAAATAAGTTCTTCCTCCATGCATGTTATATTGTATGACATGTAATGAGAAAGATTCTTAAGAAATTATGTTTCGATCTCCGGCAATGGCGTCAAAAATTGACACATGTCAAACGTGTACAATAAACTCCCACCTTTATTATATTATTAATATTTTGTAATGGCGGTAAACGAGAATCATTCGCACAGGGATTTTGCAAATTCCTTAAGAAAAGAAGTTTTATTTTTTAATTTTAGTTTAAATTAATAAATTTTGAATATAAAATCAATTAAACTAACTAAACTTACTTAAATAATGCAAATCAAGGTCGCTAAATTAAAATAAATTCAATTCAATTCAATGAAACACAATAAGAAATAAACATCTAAACAATCATTATAAACAATGAAACTTCAATCTATTTTGCATCTAAACATGTTACTTCAATCACATTGTCATGAACATACTCTATAAAGTATCCTAAATCATTAAACCTTAATCATAAGTAAGTAAACAGTCTTTAGCAAGCCATTCGTTCTTCTTATACTGGTGGAAAAGCCATATTCTAGTTTTTTTAGCTAATCCCTTTGAATGCCCAAAACCATAATTTCATGCAAAAAAATTGCGTTACACTATATGAAAACTTCGAACTACTAAATCTAACACCTTCAAAAAGCGACTTCAATATTATATTTAGACCTATAATTCACCCAGGACATGTAAACGATGTTTACCTTTCAAACAATCTTAGTTACTACTTTAAATATGTAATGAATCATAACATCACATAAATATTGGCCACTATCACATAATACTCAAATCCACGATTGCAATCCTTAAATAAAAATCTATAAAAATAGTGAATCAAAGAATACGATTGGTTTAAAGCATTAAGTATACATTCATCTTATCATGGCTACATTGCAAAACATATCTAGTTCATATTTGAGGTTTTACTTAGATTAACAAAGTACTCACTAATGAATAAATAACACAATAATATGAGAATTAAAAGTCTTAATTTTGTAGTCCATTGTTTATATTCGTAATATATTAGGTGATACATATCATAAACAGACTCAAACTCTTTGTAGTAACCCAAGATCCACGAATTTATAGCCAGCAATTCTTGTGTGGTTGGAATCACTAAGAAAATCCATAATTCTAAGGACCTTAGTTTCATCGATTTAGCTGGCGATTATGTGTGTTGTAAGAATCGTTGCGAATCTTTGGGTATAAAATCCAGTATTTTTCTTTAATTCCTTGGTAAATCTTCGTGTTATCTTTTCTCTCGGTCAATTCCTTCATTTTCTTCCCTTTCTCCTTCATTTCTTCAAGTATTTCATTTATCACCTAAAATATCAAAACAAGAGTAAACTTCGTGTACCATAGTCTTTTGCAACTAAAATCATCCTAAAATGCACTATAAAACATGTATAATTACTTAAGTCTCTGTGCTCCACCGATTTGTCTCGCAACATATTCACAATCTGTGAATCGCGCGCCAAATCGCTAGTAGTGATTTATGGTTTTTCTTTATTCGTTGGTGATTCGTAATGTATTTCTTCCCCTTGATTAAATCATTTATTTTCTTCCTTTTTCATCCATTTCTTTACATATTCTAATTATAACGCGAAATCATAAAAACAAGAGAAACCCTAGTATAATATAGTCTTTTACATCCAAAATTACCTTAAAATATACTCTAAAACACTATCTAATTATTGACTTATCAAATACCTCCAAACTCAGCACTTTGTTGTCTCGAGCAAAGGAATGATCTATATTATATTCTCTTTTCATCCCTCATTCTGATTTCATAATTACTTACTCTTATTCTTAAATAGAAAGATATTACCCTCATAAAAACAAAAATTATGATAGAATAGAAAGATATAAAGAAAAATCTTTTATTTGAAAATTCAACCTTCTAATTATGAAATACACCTTAGAATCCAAAGTTCAATCAATTACCAAGGCCAAACAACTATATAAGTTTTCTCGATCTCCAATGATAAGCATCAAGATTACGATGACTAATATAGAATTTCAAGGTACAAATATTGATAAATCAATCTCATTATTAAACAATATTTAAAATGCCAACACAATCAAAGTCAATGAGAATTTTAATCGCCAATAATTATCATTTCATTTTTGTTTGTTGGAATATTGGAATAAAAAGATAGTTCAAAGAAATATTGCCTATATTACCTATAAATTAATACTATATTTAATTCATATTTCTAACTAAACAAATAAAGTAAAATGAAGAGATATTACCTATATCTTCAAAAATCTTAAAAATTTTAGTCAACTTGAAAAATGAATAAATAGATTCTACCTCTCGAGTATTCCATCTTTTGCTTCTTTACACTTCACTTCACCTAAACACCCCCAAACTCATTCCAAACATTGTCCTCAATGTTTAAAAATTAAGTAGGGTGTCCAATAAAAAATATACCTCGTGAAGCATACAAAAACTAATAAAATAAAAATAATTAAGGAACATATTTCCATCAGAATGAATTTAATAATCAAAGAAAACATGACAAATTAACAAAAAAACCAAGCATCATTAATAGTGTATCATAATCACATCAAATATAGTATAATCAATTACAAGCCATAGCAAAAGTAATAGTAGGACATTATCACATTATATCTCATATATCATCGAATCACATAAAAACCAAGACCTTACACTATTTCACTTAAAGATAGCTCGCTGGAGGATCATAGAGCATGTAGTCCACTCCCTCTACTGGAGTACTTTCTAAAAGGAATCCCTCATTGAACAATATCAATTGGGCAAATTTTAACGATATTTTTGCTCCCTCTGCATTGCATTCTTTTGGCCATACGTCTCTCAAACCTAGGCAAATTCTTCACAATTCGGGTTGGGTCTGAAATATAAACGATTGATTTCTTAGAGTTCGCATTTGGTTCTACAAAATTGACCCCATCATGGCCATCTTCGTCTCTTTAATGTACATGCCAGTGAAATCTTCAGGACACAGTTATGAGCTCTAGTTCATCTTCTCATTATACGCAGTAGATTGCACTTCTTCGATAACTCGCCCATTTTTTACCCATATTCTTCTTCTCTCTATGGTCTCTTTTTTAAGTTTCTTATTCTCTCTCGCTCCTCTAAATATGCATAGTCCGGAACTTGTTTGGTGCTCTCTATATGTTTATTGGTGATAGTTTTCAGGGTGAACATCCAACCTAAGACATATTATAAGAACTTGGTCTTGTTTGCATAATTCTTTTATCATTAAGGGAAAAGGTAGCCCTTCATTTTTATTTGAGGTCATGATATTCCTAATTGAATCATAGTTGATCTTCCCAACATCAATGTAACTTATCCCTTGAACAATGTGGTATAATAACATCACCTTGTAGTTCACAACCTCGTAGTATTGCAAACTCGGTTGTAGGCTTGCATTGATGAAATAGTTCCATGTTTTTGTGATTTTCCTAAAATATTTAGTTTGAATGTGTTTTGGATAGCCATCCTTATCTAAAATGAATCCATCCTCTGGAATCGTTTCTAAACCTTCCTTATGCTTTCATAGGGAAATATATGTTTGAATCCATATTCGGATTTTGGGTAACTATTTTCTCTTCTATGAAATTCTAGTAAACCATAGTACTGATTTATTCTTTCAGGTGAATAGCCCACTGGTATTGCTTACACTATGGCTACCATCTTATTATCACTCTCATGCCCGTTTGAACAAACTTCTCAAATTAAAATCTCACCACCCATCTCTATAGAGATCCCCATGTCGTTATCGATATTGTAATCCCTATTCAATAATACCTAGTTCCTCGCTCTTATTATGTTTAAGACTCTAGGCTCGTTTTTAATTTCATTCTTCATATTGAAACCCCTTTCCAGAATTATTTTCTATTCTTACTAATATCGTTCTTCATCCTGGCAATTGCCTTTGCATTTATCAAAATATTCGTCAAAAAAGTAATTTGATGAGTCTCCTCAACTTCCTCTTCTTCCTTCGACTCATCACTAAAACCCAAGAGTGGAGAAGGTTCTCTTGGTGTTTGTACTCTAGGATAGTTTATTAAAATCCCTATAGGCCTGATAGGTGTGGGTGGAACTTTAGATTTTATTTTGGGTTTTTCTAGTAAAGCTCCCTTCCCCTTCCTCTCTTGAACTTCTACTATTTCCACTTCCTGCAATTTTTAAAATCAAAATTCACAAGTCTGAATAACAAGTTAAACACGTGTATAAATAAATGATTGTCATAAATAATTCGGTAGTATTCAAAACTATATTTAAAAGGAGAAATTCATTTGGAAAGCTAGCTTAGAAATCAATTGAAAACATAAATGTGGAATCAAAGCTTTAACTCAATTATAAACATAGAATCGATTTTCCAAATAATATAAAATAATTGTGCAATAAATTATAGTCTTTTTCAAAATAAAACAAACCCTAAACTCATTTGAAACTCAATTTCAAACTAATTGAAATACGTACCTTTTGATTGATAAAAATGCCAAAATTATTTTAAAAATTCGAATTTATAAACCAAAGATCATAGCAATCACAATGCCTAATCTATTGGAATCAATTAAATCATTCTTTTTTGGTAATAGAATGAATTCTAATAAAACAATTTTGAAATTAATTAAAAATTTTGCAAAAATCTTATGAAACCAAAAATTTTCAAAATAAAGCGTTAGGGTTATCGTGATTACCCTTTTGAGATTGAATCCCTCAATATACAAGCTCTTGAACTCTTTTTAATTGGTTTTCCAAGCTCCTAGTCGAAATTCCTGAAACCCTAGTTTTGCTCTACCCTCCCAAATTCAAGTTTTTTTGGGTTGAACGAAAATAGAATGAGGTGAGAACCACTTAAATACACTAAGATTGAATTTATGAAGGTTGAATCTAGGCAAGAATTTTTATGTTTGGTTGAAGGGATGCAATGGTTTGTATGTACGAAGAGGGTTTATGTTTGGCAATTTGAGGTTTTATTTTAAAAACTCTAAATCGTGTCTAACGATTTAGGTGTTAAGTGGAATTACTAGGGAATCACTACATGAATCAATAGGAATGAGGCTCGATGCCTCACCGATCTGACAAGCAATTTATATTATAAGGCTAAATCACCATCGATTTGCTAGACTCAAGTTTTCACTTAAATTTCTAGTTACTATCACCAATTTTGCCAACAATTCCTAGTGTTTTTTCCAAATCACTAAGGACTCGCTAGGCTTATTTTACTATTTTTTCAATTTGTTTCATAATTAACATATATATCATCCATAATAACTAATATAAAGGTAGAATTTACTGGAAATATGAAAGTTTGATTAGGATATGTAACCAACTAATAATTTTATTAGTTGAATAAATAAATAAATAAATAAACAAGCAAGTGAATAATGCAAACTTGCATAAAGGCCATAGAAACAAAAAAAACTCAATCACTCCCCCTCATTTGAGATTACATAAAGTTTAAATTCCAAAAATATTCCAAATAAACAAGCAAGTGAATAAAAAATATTATAGTAATACTAAACTCCAACTAAGATTAAAATATAAATAAACATAGAATGTGGGCTAATTCCCATAAAATGCTCTTGTTTACTATCGTTGGCTCGACTAAACCATTCTAAAATTAGTTTAGATCTCTAAACTTGAATTTAAGATTATCCACTCTAGTATCATACAAGAAAGTAATTACTCGACCATTCATTATCAAAGTGATTGTTTTGTTCAGAATATCCATAACAGCTAGACCAGTGGCTAAGAAAGGTCGCCTTAAAATTAACGGGGTATCTTCATTAATAAAGTGTACAATGACTAAAAATTTTATGGGTACGATGTACTTTTTCACATGAACTGGTACATTCGTGACCACTCCAATTGGTTAAATTGAAGTATCGTCTAGTAAAGAAATTCATTTAGAATCAAGTACATCCAACTTCAGTGTGTAGAAAGAAATTTATAGCCATGAGATTTACATTAGAACCTGTATCACAGTGAGCCTTAAAGTACCAAGCACATTTGATTTTAATGTGCAAATGAATACCTCAAGGATCATTAATCTTCACAGGGCTTAAATTTGACTTTTTCTTTTTCTTATTCTTCTTGGATTTAAAATCTCCTGGCTTGTTAATGCTATTCACATTCTCTAGTTGCGTAACTATCAATTCTTAAGTTACTTTTTTTCATTTGAAGTGTCTTCAACTTGTTCTTTCTTTGAGACTTTTTTCGATTTCCATTGTTACTGCATTAATTGTATGAATTTCATCTTTTAATTCATCACAATAGTTTAATTCTAGAAAATCATTCATTTCATTTTCATTATTAAGTAATTCATCATATTCATCATAATTAAATTTGTCGTTAATCATAAATGTAATAATCTTGTCTTCAAGTTTCATGCCTTTGGTTATGGATGAGTGATTTATGGAGGCCTTTTTTACTTAAAACTTAGGGAGAATTAGGATAAACACTCACTTTGTCCTATAGTCTGGTATTTTTATAATTTCATATTAGGGCCTTTGTATAAGGGTTAATCCTTGTGCTAGATACAAAGGGGGCAGACGGTCAGAACTGTGCAAATAGAAAAAAAAAAAAAAAAAACAAATTTTTAGGGTGCTAGAACGAGGATGTAATCCACTTGAGGCTGAATTCCTATGACTAAACCATTTTTTGGGAAATGATCTAAGCTATTTTTGAATGAAAACTCTAAGCCTCAAGCCTCCCTAAAGTAATTTTCTTAGTTAACCTATTTTGACCTAACCCAACATTTAATTCCTTCTTACCTGATGTTAAACTCATAGCCATAGCCCGATATAATCCTTTACCTAGTTGGAAGCTAATCTTAGATTTGAAATCATTAAAAAGAGACATGAAGAGAAAGAATAAAAAATAGAGGGAAAAATCGTTTATATACCCAAAATAAGGGAAAATTAATTATGATGAAGAAATTAAGGCATGATTAGATAGTCCCACCTAAAACAGTATCCGCAGAAAATGGAGCAGGGAGACGGGTGGTTAGGAAATGGTGAGGACTGTGCATATTAAAAGAAAAATGAAGTTAAGTGCTGCATAAGCTACTTTCATGTTCTCAAAAAATCTTTTGATAGTCTAAGTTTTAGTTTCCAATACTTTGCATTACCTTTATATCATTTCCTTGGTACATTATCCTAGCCATGTTACAACCTACTAAAAGTCTTATTGATCCCCATTGGTGCTAAGTATACAATAGTGAAGAGTTTCATTGCATATCTCGCATATGGTACCTTCTAAGTGTTGATGCGTTATCTTACAGAAATTGTAAACTTGTGTGTTTGAGTGTATAGACTAAAAAAACACGTGAGTATTTGATAGTCTTTCTCTTGATTGAGTAAGTCTTTAAAATGTGATCTTAATTTTGTTTATATTACGGTTTTAGATATATCATAACTCTGAAATTTATTGAGTAGATTGTTGACTTGGCCACTATTTAAACCAAAAGAGCTTTATTAATTTGGAATCGGGTATAGGATTAGTTTAGTTAGGTTCATAACTATATTAAGAGTTTGGTTTACTTTTGTTTTGTCATTTACACCTTTACTCGAGATGCGTAAAGTCCTAATTTTGAGAATATTTGATAAGTCGATAATAATAATATATTTTAGGTGTTTATTTTATGTGCTTTTAGATCTCAATACCTATTTTTTGTTAATTAATTCATTTTTATTTATATTTTTAGTGGTTCAAAGGCAATTTGATAAAAAAAAAAGATAAATCACAGTCTTTTAAAGTGTTATTGGTATTTGGCATTGAAAAGTTAGCTTACACGCACTTCGAGATAACTTGGTGGGACCCGTATTGGTTTGTGTTAACGATATGGTGATTTATAAGAAGTTTGATGGGGCGTTAGTTAAGGAAAATCTTCAAATGTGACTTAAGTATAAGTCATTCATGCAGCGGGATCAGCAACCATCTGATCCGCCTCAGGAGAATCATTTCGTTTAGAATAAACGAGATAGAAGCAACTGAGAGATGTGATAACTGACACGTTTGTGACACTTAGCAATTTAGTAGCCCTTGATCTGCCTCGAGACCAGCACTCTAAATTGATTTTGCTAAGCAGCAAATAAAGGTCACCACTTACTTCGAGATGCGTACCTGCGCAGACTCATTTTTGCATCACTCTTTGTCCGCCTACTCTCCTATGTGAGAAAATTTTACCAAAGTACAATATTTTTTACTTCAAAAGAGGTAAGTACGGGGTTTTTTTTTTTTTTTCCTCACACTAAGCAATAACGCCTTCTTAGAAGGCGTTATTGCTGATGTGGCGCCACGTGGCGCGACATCAGCAAATTTTTTTGCTGACGTGGACACATTGATAGCGCCTTTTCAAAATGCGATATCCATACAACTTCACTGCCACCTCACCGCCACCTCACCGCCACCTCACCGTCACATCACAAATTTCCAATATTAGCTATTTTTGAAGTTTGTGAGGTGGCGGTGAGTTGGCTATCTATGTGTCATGTCCACGTGGGCACATCCACCCCCATTAATAAAATAATAATTAAAGTTAAATTAAATTAAACTGATTTATATAAACTGTAAATTACAGAAAATAGATTAAAATAGATAAAAATTATGAAAAAATTCGGAAAAATTCTCGAAAAATATGAAAAATAGGGAAAACTCATTTCTAACTGGTTTACTTACCTCGAAATTCGTAATTCGTCCTCAAGACGTCCCGCTCACGCCTCGATTTGCGCACCCGACTCCTACGTCCCTGGTGTCCATTTATACCAATTAAAATTTTAGGGTCGCATTACATGCAATTATAGTATTGATTATAGATTTGTCATTTTTATTTTCATAAAAAATAAGTTTTTAGTACCCTTTTTCGAATTATACCGGGGTGCCAAACGCCTGAAAAGCCTTGAACTCATTTTTTTTCTAGCTTTCCCTATTTTTCACATTTTTCGAGAATTTTTCAAAATTTTTCCATAATTTTTATGTATTTTAATCTATTTTCTGTAATTTACAGTTTATATAAATCAGTTTAATTTTTTCATAATTTTAATTTTTTTAATTATTATTTGTGAGGTGGCGGTGACGTGGCGGTGACGTGGCATGGGTTTGTACAGATAGCGCCTTTTCAAAAGGCGATATCTGTACAAACCCATGTCACGTCACCGCCACGTCAGCGCCAACCAAATTAACCACCCACAATAACGCCTTTTGAAAAGGCGTTATTGTCTATTTCGGTTAATAAAAAAAAATCTCTCTATTTTGTGAATTAAAATGTAAATCTACCCTACTTTTGGAAAAACGGTGCCAGCTACAACGTGTTAAGCTCTCAGTCGCCCAGCCACCCAGCCATGTCTTTAGCAACAGCTCCACCAATCTGTGTTTGCCACATCAGGGAGTCAACCACACAACACGAAGCATGCGTGAATTTTCTCATGCGTTCCTTCAATCCCTACTTGCCATGTCAGCACGTTTGTTACGTTCACCTAATCATTGCCTGCCATGTGTCGGGACTCTAGCTCTCAAGCAACAACAATTGTTTGATACTTCTAGGCGAACGAAACAAAACCTTACACAATTTTCTCTCTCTTATAGAGACCAAATTAAAAGAATTGTTGTAAATTGAATAACCCTTTAACCAAGCTTATGAATAATCACATATTTAAGCATGACTCTCACACTGAATTGTAACTTCGAGCATGATTTCTACATTAAATGTAACTTGTACACTCTACATAACTTGTATTCAACTCCAATGTATAATCACTTATCTATGTATTGTCATGTAACTTGTAATCCTCTCCAATGTGCACCAACTCTTCCATGTATTGTCTATGTTGCTTGTGATGTGTTCTATGACTTGAAGTGTATGTATAACTTGTACACATTGTATAAGTACAATTATCATCGCCAAATGGCATATATAAGGGTGCTAACCCAATTGTAATTCACACACCAATGTTGGAATGACAATCTCTACATTTCTCATCTCTAGCTCTCTTATCTCTTGTCTCATCTTCTCTACTTGTTTTAATACTTCTTAATTTATGTCTTCTATGCTTAAGTCTCTAGCAAGTCCAACTTAAGTTCTAGTTGGCTTACAACTTAATTTACAACACGTTATCAGCACGAAGTTGTTCTACAAGAGGAGGTCTTGAAGATCGAGAAGCTTTTCAAAGATATAAAGCTAAGAAGGTATAATTTTTATTAATTTAAATAAGTTCAGTTTATTTCCATGTTATCATGGTTAATTTCTTTTTTGTTACATGCATATTTAATTACGTAAATATATTATATTCATACATTATGCATTGTAACGTCACCGACTACGAAAGTATGGTCTGTAGTTGCGTCTTGTACGATCTTCTACATCAGAAATCAAAAGTCAATGTGTGAAATGTAGTTTTTCTCTTAGAACTACAAACGATTAGTTATTGTTCTATTCTTGATTTTATAATAAAAATAATTCTATAAGTTTGAGTTGATAGTGGGTAAGCCTTGTCCCTGGTAAAGCTCAACATTGAAAGGGAGACGGGTTATCCCATTCGAGGAGGTATGGCATTAAGCAGACTATGTCTCGCCACCCAACCTGGAGGTTGTCCCACCAACTTATACGGATAATATATTTTGTTTATTAATGAATCAAGTTGTGAACATATATTTAATCATATGTTATGTTTTTACATAAAAATGGGAAAACTATTTTATATTAAATTTGTTTTTAAAATATTATTCAACCGTAGTTGAACTTGTTGTCATATTATATTACCGACAAGAATTACTTGTCATGACAATTAGATACTATAATTTGTTAATAAAACATCTATGCAAAACTATGTTATATTATACAAAATTTAAATCACTTGTCAATGTCTCTTTGGAGATTTGAAAAGTGAATATTTCACTACAAAAAAACAGCAAATCAGAAACGGAATTTGACACGGAAATAAGTTCCGTTTCTAAATCAGAAACGGAATTAGAAACGGAATAAGTTTCATTTCTAAATTAAAAAGTTAGCGACGGAATTGAGACGGAAACATTCAGAGACGGATTTGAGACGGATTAGAGACGGAATTAGAGACGGAATTAAATTCCGTCTCTGAAAAATGGCGCCAACATTCCCACCAAAAATTTCATTTATTACAACCGTCCGTTACGTCTCGAGATTCGTGCATGGTTCGATCTCAATGAATCAAAAACGAGGACCGAGACTCTCTCTCTCTCTCTCTCTCGCTCAACCCTAAACGCCCAAATCTCTCTCTCTCTCTCTCTCTCTCTCTCTCTCTCTCTCTCTCTCTCTCTCTCTCTCTCTCTCTCGCTCAACCCTAAACGCAACAACACCGCTGCTCGCTTCTCTCTCACCAGCCTTCTCTCTCGCTGGTCACCGCGCTTCTGCCTTTCTCTCTCGCCCGCCTTCTCTCTCGCCGGTCACCGCGCTCTCTTTTCTCTCTCTTCGACCTTTCTCTTCGCCGGTCACGCGCTGCGCTTATCTCTCGCTCGGCCTTTCTCTCTCGCTCGGTCACCGCTTTGCCTTCTCTCTCGCGCCGGCTGCGTTTCTGCTTCTCTCTCGCCGGTCACCGCTCTGCGCTTCTCTCTCGCCGGCCTTCTCTCTCGCCGGTCACCGCTCGCCTTCTCTCTCGCTCGGCCTTTCTCTCGCCGGTCACCGTTTCTGCCTTTTTCTCTCGCTCGGCCTTCTCTCTCGCCCGGTCACCGCTCGCCTTCTCTCTCGCCCGGAGGCCCTCGTTGTGTCCTCTTCGCCGTTTCGAGAAGGTTCGATCTCTCTCTCTCTAGAATTTCGTCGATAAGGTTGGGAAGTGGTTTCAGCTCTGTCCTTCACTCACTTGGAAAATCTCGTTTAGGTTGAAGATAAGGTTGGGGTGCAGGGGAAGGTTATGGTTTTGATTTTTTTGTTGAATACTTGAACTTTCAGTGATTTCTATGTGTTTTGGTGGAATTGGTGGTTCTTTAAACGTTCTCCGTATCTCTATCATTGAAGACCTAACTTTCGCTGCTTCTAATCATCTAGATTTAGAGATTCCTCACGTGTGTTTTGTTTTGTGTCTCAATTTTTGGTATTCCGAGAATCTTCTGTAGTTTGTCTTAGCAATTTGTGCACTTTGAATTTCTTCAGATTGCACAGCGATGGCGAAAAGGTTTGGTAAGCAATTGATGCAAAGAAGGCTCTATATGCGACGAAGTGCACCGACTGCTCTTGTGAAGTACGTAATGCTTCTTCACCTTCAGTTCCTTTGATTTTCAATTTTTTTCTTCAATAGTTTAAGCTTTGGTATTTAGGTTTGAAATCCATTTGATAATCTTTGTTGATCAAGTATTGTGTTGTTGTTCAATATGGCTTAAATTGAGGAAATTTGGATTTGTGTGATTAGTGAGTTGGCTAAATTTGGTTAGCCTTAAATTGAGGGCTGGATTTGGTGTGATTAGTGATTAGTGAGTTGGCTAAATTTGTGGATTTGTGTGATTTTCAATATAGACAGTAAAAGTTTCCATGTATAAATCCAAAAAAATAGTTTCCATGTATAGTGATACTGTATAAATCCCATAAGATTTCTAATATGAAAACCTAATGGTAGGCTTTCTTACTTACAAAGTAATTGGTGATTAATCTTATGGGATATATGGTTGTGAATCTAAATTTCTTATGGATCTTGCTACACATGCATGTGAGGTTATATTAATTGAATATGTTGAACTTGTAGTCTTTAGGTATATGTCCTATTATTTCTCAATTTGTGTAAGTTTGTATTTGAGGTTTTTTTTTTTCAACCCTTCTTTGCTTCGTAGTAGGTCCTTCATTTACCTTCGAAAGGCCTTGTGAGGTCATTTAGACATCCAATTTTAGTTTGCTTATATTCTATGGTTCTACCTCAATGTTCATTGAGTCTTTTGTTTTCCTCATGTGGCGGACTTTATTCAGCAGATAAATGTATACTTTGGTTTTAAGAAAAGTAGTAGATTATTGAATAAATTTATGGATGCTTGATACATCTTGACTTTGGTAGATCTTGTGTTGAGTTTTTCGGAATGTTGTGTAAGTTTAGCTGACTGCTACGCAATGAACAGATCCTATTAGATGAGTATCGTATATACCTTGACTTTAGAAGTTTCCAATGCACGTGGTGCATAATAAGTGATGTAAAAATCAAGAAAAACCTTAGGTGAATTCCATGTTTTTGAACGAATCTGACGATTCAACAGATCTTGTTCCATTTAAGACACTGGTTCAAACGCTGCCTATTGCATTGTCATATTTGCTCTATATGGTATCTTGCCTCATCTGGTGCAATGGTGAGTTTTTTCTCCAATAAAAAAATAAAAAATGATAAGACTGGCACTTGTTTGTTGATTAAATCATTCAATGCATGACCATTATTGTGATGAGACAGTCTACTCCAGTAAGGGTAAAGTTTTATTCAAGTTGTTGCATGTTTGTGCGAGGATCACTACAGTTCCGACGCCAAGTAAATTTTCTTTCATTTTCTTTCTTTCGTTTTTGCAAATTAGTAACACTTCTCCAAATATTGTGCTCTAAACCATGTTTTGAGCTCATGTCTGCATTATGTCAATCCTTTAATTTTTAATGCCATTTGAAATTGTTGTCCTTCAAGTGGGAAACTATATTCCAATTTCGCCAATACGGGATGATGTAGCGGCTGCATACAAGAAGGGAATGGAACGGAAAGCCAGTAAAATGCTTCTCCCATACAAGCAACTTTGTAGTGAGAAAAAGGTAAAGTTTTCTATGTTAACCTTCAAGCCTATAAAAAAAGCATATTATGAAAGAGAAAAAAAGAAAAGAAAAAAATGAACTCACTCTAATGCGATACATGAAGGTGGAAGCGGAGATTGTACAAATTGAAGCAGATGATGTACCAGTTGCAATATCTAATGAAGTGTCTAAGTCCCAAATCAGCATGCTTGTTATTGGAGCTTCGTCGGGTGGCGATTTCACAAGGTAAGAGTAAGAAGAGATATGATATCGGTTAACAGTTTGATCTATTTGCATAGTTCCATTACTCCGATTAATTGGATAGAATAGCAATGTGGATTTACCATTTAGTTCTCTTTCCTTCGTTTCATCTCATGGTTTTTACATGCGTTGGACCTTATATGCCCTCATAGCTGTTCCTTGTTTCCAATTGTTCCTAGTTCTATTTGAGGTTTTAAACCACATCTTGTGAAAACAAGGTCTCTAGTGATACATCGACATCCATGGTTTTGGCTGTGATTTCTAAAAGTTGTAAACAAGATTTTATTTTATTTTATTTTTATAAGAATAAATTAGTCGACTCTAATTAATTAATTTGCAATTTAGGTTTTATTTTCTTTGTTGTCGAGCATAAATATTTTTCTTTTAATTTTAATTCTTAAATGTAATCATGCATGATAGCTTGTGTATGTTGCAGTCTTAAATATTGATCATGAAACATCAAGACTATATATATAAGCATCACAAACCATTGCTATGCTATTGTTTGGAGCGAGAGATAATTTGCTAAATAACACCATGTTCCTTCTGGATAATGATGAATTTCTTTTTCTTTATTACTTTATTTATGCTGTGTTTATATTCCATAATATTGTTTATATTCCTATTATTGTTTGTATAATTTAGTGATTTTTTTTCTTTTTGATCTTTTTTCAGGTGTTTTGTACGAAGTCAAGTATTATTTGAAGCACAATCAACTTTATATAATCTCGGAACACTTCATTTTTTTATTTTTTTTTCATATAGAAACTTTTTATATTGTTTTTGTTGTTTCGTGTACTACATTGAGAAAAGATAATGTTAAGGATATGTTAAGTTTATATAAATTGTGTAATATCAATATATTATTTAGCTATGATTTTTATTATATATTGGCAGGTTAAATGTGCTTGGATTGAGACCTATATGTAAGACTTTAAAAACTTACAAAACGAAAATTAGAGACGGAAATAGCAACGGAATCCAAAGATTCCGTTGCTATTTCCGTCTCTAATTTTCGTTTATGTTAGATACATAAATCAGAAACGGATTAAATTCCGTCTCTGATCCGTCTCTGATTAGCAACGGATCAGAGACGGAAATAATCAGAAACGAAATTTATTCCGTCTCTAATCAGAAACGGAATTAGAGACGGAATAAATTCCGTTTCTAATCAGAAACGGAATTTATTCCATTTCTGATCCGTCTCTAAATCAGAAACGGAATCGTATTCCATTTCTGATTGAATTAGCAACGACGTTTTTAGAGACGGAATTAATTCCGTCTCTGTTCCGTTTCTGACTGCAATTAGAGACGGAATTTTAACAAATCAGAGACGGAAATTTCCGTTTCTGATTTGCTGTTTTTTTGTAGTGTTTCACTTTATATATATTTTTGCCTTATGGAGTTATAAATATATAAATACCAAAAATGGTAATGCTCCAAAAGCTCAAAGTGAGCGGTTAAGTCTCAAGCTACAAAATTTAATCAGTTAAATATTAATTATAATTTCACAATTTTTAATTACCTCTATGTTGAGGCTATGTGGAAATATGACTGATGAGACAATAAAAATAAGGTCACGTGACCCGCCTCGATTTATTGCTGCAACAAATGTCGAGTGCGCACCTCAATCTAATAAATATTAAGGATTGATTTCTTGTCTCATGGTAGCTGAGTAAAATAATGAGATATTATAAACATAATATCGCTCCCGTCCAATTAGTTCAGCTTCAAATTAAGAAGCATATGTTGCATATAATGATCATGATCGCAATAATAAATTTATGGACGTGGAAAATGTGAAAATATCATGTAAAGGTCGTATTGACAATTCCACCAAAAATTGGAACAAAAGCGGTGCACCACTACAAAGGGCAAATAATTATTGACAATGAGCGCTCATAATTGTGACATTTTTTTGGTCATATATGAAAGGCTATTTGCCTAAATATTGTCATTTATATACCCGAATATTTTTATGACATTTACCATGCCTTCAAAATTAAAGGAAAAATATTATGAATTTTATCATTTAAAATGGCTCAATAAAACAAGCACTTCGAGATGCGTTTAAATCATGACCTAAATAGTGGCGATGAGTTTATATTTTATGTATCGTGCTACATGCCATTATAATATAAAAGTGAATATTTTTCGAATTCGAACTTAGCGGAGGCTAATGTTCAGGCAATATCTAATATAACAATTTTATTGTTAATGTCTTGTTCAGAAGAAGTCTACTCAGAATAATATAAAATTTATCTGTATGATTTAATCTGAGTATAATATTCCCGGCTTAAACTTCTGGAATATATAAGACACATTAAAACGAATGTCGTCATAAATCAAATGACATTCATAATGTGGATAGATCTATTTGATTATCCATAATCATCAATAATGCGAAAATATCATAAATTCGCACGAACATCCTTTATCGAACTGGATTTTTTTCAGTTGGAGATTATCTCAAGGCAAATCAATAGGAGACGTATATTGATTTACTCTCCATTAATCATATTATAAGATGCATTGAATCCCTAATAGGGAAATTATTTATAGCAATTTTTGCTAATTGTCACTTTGATGAAGCAGTTTTCCCACCATTAGGGGGAGATATAAGCCAATTTAAAAGGAATGACGTGAAATTGCTTGAAACACATCAAATTGCATTACATTTGTTGTATTATGATCCTTGTATAAATTAATATGAACTCGATGTTCAAAGGATCATTCAGTAGTAACAAAGTTATGAATCAATTACTTGATACAAGTACTATATACGAAAGAGTGACAATTATATGCTTCAGCATTAAATGGTTCATATAGAAAATGATGTCCATGTGAAACAAAATGCACGAAATGTCTCGCCTATGTGAACATGAGGGGGAGAATCAAAATAAGTTATTGGTTTGTGTATTGCACTCTTTTTCCCTTTGCTATGGTTTTATCCCACAGGGTTTTCTTTGCAAAGGTTTTTAATGAGGCCATTCTAACAATATTAAAACTCTTTATCAATGTTGATTAGTGTATTGCACTCTTTTCCTTTCGCTATTGGTTTGATCCCGTTGGATTTGCCTAGCAAGGTTTTTAAAGAGGCAATCTTAACATTATTATACTCCGTATAAAAAAAAATTTATGAGAGCAATGTACTCTTTTTCCTATACTAGATTTTTTTCCTACAGGGCTTTTTTAGTAAAGGTTTTAATGAGGCATATGTATTCTCTCAAAGTGTATCAATGTGTTGCACTCTTTTCCTTAGCTTTGGTTTTGTCCCACTGGATTTTCCTAGCAAGGTTTTTAATGAGGCAATCAATAATATTATACCGCAAATCAAGATTGACGAGAACATTGTACTCTTTTTCCTGTACTAGATTTTTTCCCACAAAATTTTTCTAGTACAGGTTTTAACGAGGCATATTCTCTCAGCAAGTGTCATCCAAGGGGGAGTGTTGTAAATTGAATGACCCTTTAACCAAGCTTATGAATGATCACATTGTCAAGCATGACTCTCACATTGAATTGTAACATCAAGCATGACTTCTACATTGAATGTAACTTGTACACTCTACATAACTTGTATTCAACTCCAATGTATAATCACTTATCTATGTATTGTCATGTAACTTGTAATCCTCTCCAATGTATACCAACTCTTCCATGTATTGTCTATGTTGCTTGTGATGTATTCTATGACTTGTAGTGTATGTATAACTTGTACACATTGTATAAGCACAATTATCATCATCACCAAATGGCCTATATAAGGGGTGCCAACCCAAATGTAATTCACACACCAATGTTGGAATGGAAATCTCTACATTTCTCATCTCTAGCTCTCTTATCTCTTGTCTCATCTTCTCTACTTGTTCTAGTAGTTCTTAGTTTATGTCTTCTATGCTTAAGTCTCTAGCAAGTCCAACTTAAGTTCTAGTTGGCTTACAATTTAATTTACAACAGGGATTTATTTATATACAACTAAAGGCTTTATTTAGTCTCTCTCTCCACACACAACCGAACATTTTTTTCTCTATTTTCTTTTATTATTTTTAATAAAGTTATTTAAGACAATGTCTGGCTAAGCATTATATTCCTAGTTTGGAGGTAAAGCAAGTCTTGATTCTTAGTTTGTAGTGTATTATGTGAGATATTTGATTTATAATTTAATTTTTCTTCAATTCTTTCTATTTTATTTTTCATTTTTTCATGATTATGTTCCAAACTTAAGGTATGCATGTGGCCAATGCCTATTTTTTAGGTGCAAGACCTATAGTTAACTGAGATAATCGTATATCTAACTGTATGATTGGTCTAATATAATCACACGTGTGCCGTCAAAACCTTTCAATTCTTGAGTGGGCGACAAATAAATCTGGATTAAATTGGAAGCGAATGTGATCCGGTTATTTATGGTTAGTATTCCCACGGAACTTTATGCGATTAATACATTAAACCTTATTGGCGCATGTCTAGGGTTGTATGTTGATTAGGGTAGTAACTAGTGGCATGCGTCCTATCTATCGAGACTAGAGGAATATGGGATTTCTAGCGGCTATCAATTTCTTATAGCTAATATAGGAGGAATTGAACTAATAATCTTTTGGAAAGATTGAGGACAATGATATGCTATTGAACCTTGATTTTGATTTGTAGGACCATAGACTTAGGTATTTTCTCATATTGAATTTATTCTTACATACTTGATTTCAAGTAGTTTTAATTAATTATTTTCTTAAAATCTATTAAAAAAAACCTCGAATCTCCCTTTTTAGTTAACTCGGAGTAAAATTTAAGTCATGTGGATTCGACCCTGTATTTACCACTACTACATCCAAGTGGGATTGGTAACTCGAGTGCGGGTTATATTTGGTACGAACGATGGGTGAACAATACCAATTCACATTGTTTGTTGGCATTAAAATCTTAGACAGAGTCTAAGTGATAGAACACTTAGTCCAACAATCTCACCCTTTTATGGCATCAAACAACGTGAACTTGACAAACAAACATATATAATAAATGCATATCAAGTTCAATAATGAGATTTCTCCCACTTTTTATTACATCAAAAAATGGGTAAGAAGCAACCTCTAGCAACAAGTATCAAGTAAAAAAGAGCAAGGAAAGAATAATAAAGTGCAATTCAATCACAGAAGACAATGCAGGAGATAACTCAAACATACGCAAAAAAAACTCATGTCATTTCATTGAAGGCTCAAAATATTTGTAATAACATGATGTGGCACGTGCAGAAATGTAAAAATGCTAGAGTTTACATGTACTTAATCAAAACAAAGTCCACTAACATAATGAGCCTAATATTCCCCATCACTAAGAATCCCAACTCCTCCTCTTAATGTGAGAAAGTCTGGCATCCAGAGCCGAAGGCATGATCATCCCTCGGTTTCCAGGGTGGCAGTAGATATCCCTCAATCCGACGCAGACGAGTAACCTAATGGTCAAGGCATATATTAATCGCAATGAAGGTCCTCGTCATGTAGTCTTGCATAAGGCCAAGCTGGGCAAAGAGATATGCAGAAGAAGGTGACATATCCGTTGGAGAAGTGATGCCATTGTATGACTGGAGAACGTACGAGTAATAATGTTGCGATAGAGCGGGCTACTGAAAATTGTCATGCAATGGATGCAGATCTGCTAGAGCAGTAAAGGTCAGAGGGGGAGTCAGCTAAACCTCATCATCACTACCATCTCCGTAAGGATTCAAGAAACTATATTCCAGATAATTATGCTCATCAAAGTCAACATCAGGATCCAACTCGTGAGGAGACGCATAGCTGTCATAATGCTCATCATCGGGGATTTCCTCCTCGCGAGTCCATCTTCGCTCTGGGCAAATGTAGCAATATTTCATGGACTTCAAAGTGGCCACCCTATCGGTGTTAGTGAATGAGAGTTGTCAGCCACTAAAAAGAAGATCCACCTGTACAACCTCGTAAAAGGAGGTCAAGATGTGTGAGTACGGTAGGTGGCATCCGAAGCTGGAGGTGGAGATTATGTGTGCTATAATGATGTGGGTAGACTAATCGAAATCTCCCTCATGAGGGCTCCGAGCACATACATATCCAGTAAGGTGACATAGTTCTTGCTACCACCTCTTAGGAGAATAATTTTGTGTAGCATCCTGTAAAGGTGATGCGGTACAAGCTTAATGTCCATGTCTGTGACCACGAAGGGGTAGACAGTGATCTCCCGCTTGGACCGGGTGAAGTAATTCAGGACCTTAAGCTCGTGAAACGGCTAATCACGGATCTTGCCCATGAGAGTAGTTGTGGGAGTGTTTAGGGGAAGATCGAGGAGGTCGGTAAGGCGTTGTAGGGTAATGTCGATGAAGCAACCGCCGACCACCGATCGAATGAAGAACTCAATCATGGTGACTAGATTCAATTAGAAAACCCAAACCAAAGGGGCATTATAGGTATCCTTACATTAATAAATAACACCAAACCTAGTTTAGCAAGCATTTTGTGGACCGGGGGTGCACCTAGTCGAAGAACTGAAAGTCCACTATGGCACGTTTGAGGACCTCGACGTCCATTAGCTATGAGCTAGGACCTCGACCACCGATCGAATGAAGAACTCCATCACGTTTGGACTTTGATCATCCCTAGCGGTGTGGGGGGTTGACCAGAACGGTGGTTGATGTGGGTGATGACTAGTGGACCTAGTTATGCAACGGGTGGTAGATCGAGTGGCGGTTTGAGATAAAGAGGAAGACTTGAAATTGCTCCCAAAAAATGGTAGGGCAGCTCAGCGGGTGGTGGGACGACGAGAGGCTGACTCAAGGGCAACAAGGGTGGTTTTCCGCATTTGAGACATTTTGACAAACATTTGGTGGGCACTAAACTAAAGTGGATTTGAGGGAAAACTAGTGTATTAAAGGATGAATCTAGGTAAAGAGAGGCTAGAGAAAATGAAAAATGATTATTAAAACCCAAGATATGCACAATGGAGCACAGGAAATCGAATAGAGAGATTAGGAGGCACGGCAGTGGAGGGAGGAAAACAGCGAGGCCTGTCGTTATGTCTCGAGTGGTTATAGAACCTGGCCCGATATGAATTATCACACTAATGGGGGAGTTAAAGCACTAACGAGTCTGAGGTATGACTCAAAATAGTGAAGCGTCATTTGCGTCCTAATGCACTAGGCTAGCACACTAATGAGCAAACATTGCAAGCTAATGAGACGTACCTAGGGCGCTAACTGCTCTTTAGGATTTTTGGGTAAAAAATTTGGATTTTTTAGAAACACCTAAGACACATCCCATCCTTCATACAAACCTCAAGACCAGTATAAAACATGGTTTCCACTTTCCAATATCTAAAACATACTTAGGAGGTCGAATTCATGAATCATGCCTAATTATCGCCTAATCTTTGAAAATTGGTCTCTAGGCAAGGCTTAGTGAAGATATCCGTAAGCTAGTCATTAGAGGACACATGAATCAATTTGACATCCTTTTTCGCACATGATCACGATGAGATTGGTGCTTAATCTCAATATTCTTAGCACAAGAATGTGACATTTGATTTTTTAATATATTGATTACACTTGTGTTATCACAATAAATTTCAGTCAACCCACTTGGATTTGATAATCCTCAAGTTGTTGCTTTATGTATAATACTTGAGTACAACTTCTGACTGCCACATTTTTGGCTTTAACGGTGGAAAATGCAACTAAATTTTGTGTTTTGCTAAACCATGAGATCAATGAATTTCTTAACAAATGACAAAATTTTGATGTACTTTTCCTATCAACTAGACTCCTCACATAGTCGGAATTAACAAAGCTTTTAAGTTCAAAACTTTGAGTTTTATTGAACCGAAATCTCGAATCTTGTGTCCCACTTAAGTATCGAAATATGCACTTAACACATTTTAATTGCGATTCTTTAGGCTCCAATTGGAACCTAGTACATAGACATACACTAAACATAATATCCAATCTACTAGCGGTCAAGTAAATGAGACTTCCTATCATGTCACAAGATAGCGTAGGATCTATAGGCTTTCCTAATTGGTCTTTGTTCATTTTGACAGTTGAACTACTAAGAGTGTCACATGCCTTCGAATTTTCAAATTTAAATTTGTTGAGCATGTCCCTCACATACCTCACTTGATTATTGAAAATCTCGTGCTTATATTGCTTAACTTGCAAACTCAAAAAGTATATTAGTTCGCCTATCATGCTCATTTCAAGCTCATTTGTTATCAAAGATGAGAATTCATCACTTAAACATGTGTTTGATGACCCAAAAATGATATCATCTACATAAATTTGTACAAGAAGCATATCTGCATTTTTTAATCAAAATGAGCAAAGTTGGATCTAGTGTTCTTTTCTTAAACCCTTTATCAAGAAGAAATGCACTTAGCCAATCATAACATGCTCTAGGAGCTTCTCTTAATCCGAACAAGGCCTTTTCAGGATGATAAACATGACTTGTATAATCATGATCTTTGAAACCAAGTGGTTTTTCTACCTATACCTTTTCATTTATGAAGTCATTCAATATTGCACTTTTAACATCCATTTGGTAGAAAACCATTGTATCATAAGCAAGCAACATTCAAATTGCTTCTAGTCTTGCTACAGGTGCAAAGTTTTCTTCATAATCAATACCTTACTTTTGATTATAGCCTTATGCAAACAACCTAGCCTTGTTTCTCATTATGATACCCTTCTAATTTTTTTTGTTCGTAAAAACTCATTTGGTACTTATAATAGTATGGTTCTACGGTGCCAAGGCCAATGCCCTTTTCTTTGTTTTCGTCTCCAAATGTGACCTTGCCACCATCATAGCATTTTAGCTATATGAATTAACTTACATCTTCGGTCATGTGTCTTTAGCACCAACTATCCAAGTGCCATGAGGTGCTTCTCTTTCCGTCCTACATAACATGAAAGTCACTAGATTTTGGTACCCAAACTCCCTTGGGTCCTTGAAAGTTAGTATCAAAACATCCTTAACTGCCCATACTAGTTTGCCCATATTGGCTCTACTTAATACGTATTTTCCAACACCATGGGATATATTGCACTTACATCATGTGTGAGGATCATTCAATAATTTTTTATAGCTCATTAGATTTGCTCCACAGCCTATGCATCTCTTGTTTAGTGCACGTCATTGTGCTCACAACATCATTTCGATCATTTCTCTACCTTTAATGAACTTAGTCACCATGGTGGTCAAGTCCTCTACTTCTTTCACTAATTCATCTTTTTATTTCATGACCTCATCCAAATCATATTGGAGGTCATTAATGGTCTCAATTTGAGACTCAATCTCACACATTGCTACGGTCAAGCTCTTTTTGAGTTGTTTGGTCTTTTTGACCTCTTTCTCTAACTTTTTCTTAAGCTCATCAATAGTATGCAAATTATTTAAATCATCAACATCATCGAATTTTATTTACCTCATTTTAGGTCTTGAGAAAAATTATAACCTTCTCATTTTTTAATTTTGGAGTTGCAGCTAGATGAAGGTGAGTCATCCCACGTTGCCTTAAAGCTTTTCTTGCCTTTTCACTTGTTCCGGACTTTCTTGGATCGACAATCGGCTTTGATGTCTCCTAGTTTGCCATAACCGAAGCAAACTACTTCACTTGACTTGCCTCCTTTGCCTCCACCCTTGAGTTTTCTCTTGTACACGTCACGCTTGTACATAGCCTTATGGAGCTTTCTTGAAAACATAGCTACTTCCTCCTCACAATCATTCTCATCACTAGACTTCTCATCATCAATGATCTCAACCAGTGGAATAAGAGCTTTCAATTTTTTTCAGTGGACCATTTGCCTCCAAAGCAATCTCTTTTTTTGAATCTTTCTTAGAGGAACCACCGAGTGCTTCCAATCTTAATCGGTCCTTTAGTTCAAGTTCATGAACTATTAATTCTCCACATAAAGCATCAAAAGTGTAATCTCCAAGATTTTGCACCGATTAGATAGCATACTTATTGGCATCTTATTCCTTAAGCAAAACCTTTAAGGAACTTGTACATCGAGGTCTCTTGATCATAATTCTTTCCAAGGTTCTTGATCTCATTCAAGAGCTTAGTGAAGCAAGTAATTGTAGTGCTAATATCTTAATCAGAACCAACTTAAAAATTTTTATAATGTTCCTCAAGAATCCTCAACTTGCACTACAAAAAACAGCAAATCAGAAACGGAATTTTCCGTTTCTGATTTGCAAAAATTCCGTCTCTGATTGCAATCAGAAACGGAACAGAGACGGAATGCGTTCGTCTCTCAAAACGTCGTCGCTGATACGATCAGAAACGGAAAATGGATTCCGTTTCTGATTAGAGACGGAATAGAGACGGAAAATATCCGTTTCTGATTAGAGACGGAAATTAGAAACGGAACAGAGACGGAACAGAAATGTAATTTATTTCGAAATGGTACATTTGTAAGTGCATTCCGTCTCTGATTCCGTTGCTAATTAGCAACGGAATCAGAGACGGAATTAATAAATTTATGAATTCCGTCTCTGATTCCGTTTCTAATCAGCAACGGAATCAGAGACGGAATCAGAGACGGAATGCAAATAGTCCGTCTCTGATTCCGTCTCTAATTAGAAACGGAATCAGAGACGGATTATTCCGTTTTTGATTCCGTCTCTGATTCCGTTGCTAATTAGCGACGGAATTAGAGACGGAATTCTTATTTCCGTCTCTGATCCGTTTGTGATTGATACAAATATTTCTGGAAAATTAGAGACGGAATAGCAACGGAATATTTGAATTCCGTTGCTAATCCGTCTCTAATTTTCTGTTTTGTTTAATTATGACACAGAAACATAATCCAATTGGTTCTCCAACCTAAAAATTCAAATTACAACCCGATATGACCTACTCCATCGCCTTGCACCCCCTCCAACAACTCCTTGGGGGTGCTAACATCCCACAAAAAAGCCAAATTGCACATCCATACATTGACAATATATATCAACAAAAATTCAAAAGAGAAAGAAAAAATGTGAAACTCAAAATTAGCCAAAAAATTTATATATCCACGGAAAATTGTCATGTATTACAAAAGCTCCAAAATTTGGAAGTATACACAAAAATCACCAATCCTATCGTTCAACAACCAAAAAAAAAGAACATTCACAAAAGCTCCAAAATTTGGAAGTATACACAAAAAGGACTTCGTATAATAACTATAACGCAGCTTCGAAGCATTTCTGATTCTCCATCTGAGGGCAACAACCAGTGAGTATGCACCTGAAAGAAATAGGCAAAGGAGAGATTATTGAACTAAGGATGTACATTGGAAGCGAATGAGAAAAATGGTGGATTTGAAGAAACATAGAAATTAATAATAATCATACATAAAAAGTTGGGTTCGAACCTATTTTTTAATTTCTTTACGATTGAGTTTGCTTTGGTCTTTTGTCAATTCAACACATATGTAGGTAGAGAGGAGTACTAGAGCTAATAAGGAACATGAAAGAGGATAATGGTGAAGTGCAAGAATGATAAAAGGAAAAAACTAAAAGTTAAGCACAAACTCCCATCAATGCAACATTCACATGCATCAAATTTGATCCTAAACTCAGATTTCATCCCATCTAAAAATCTTTGTGTGCTCCAAAACAAACCACCATGTGTTCCTACTAAAAAAAAAAAATCCAGCTGACATTCAAGAAATGCAGTGAAGAAAAGAAATAAACCATACAATGAGGAATAAGAAAGCTTCCAAAAAATACATGAACATCAAGCAAATGCAAGCAAGGACTGAAGTTTTGTTGTTGTTGTGAGTTTGGGGGTCAATGTTGCTATTTTCCTACGCATAGGAGATGGCGAACAATGTATCTATAAGATGGACCTATCATGTAAGTTGAGTTGGATTATTTATCAAGCTTTGAAAGGCTTGCATTTCAACATGCATATGATAAGTAATGGTGAAGTGCAAGAATGCTAAAAGGAAAAAACTAAAAGTTAAGCACAAACCTATCATGTAAGTATGATCCTAAACTCATCCTCTCATCCCATCTAAAACTGCTGTGTGCTCCAAAGGTGACAAGCCATGTGTTCCTACTCAAAAAAAAAAAAAAAAACCAGCTGGGATTCAAGAAAAGCAGTGAAGAAAAGAAAAAAACCATACAATGTTGAATAAGAAAGCTTCCAAAAAAAAAATGAACATCGAGCAAATGTAGTGGACTGAAGTTTGGTGTCAATGTTGCTATTTTCCTACGCATAGGAGATGGCGAACAATGTATCTATAAGATGGACCTATCATGTAAGTTGAGTTGGATTATTTATCAAGCTTTGAAATGCTTGCATTTCAACGTGTATATGATAATGGTGAAGTGCAAGAATGCTAAGAATTTAGAAACTGAAAGTTAAGCACAAACCTATCATGTAAGTATGATCCTAAACTCATCCTCTCATCCCTTCTAAAATTGCTATGTGCTCCAAAGGTGACCAGCCATGTGTTCCTTCTCAAAAAAAAAAAAACAAAGCAGCTGGGATTCAAGAAATGCAGAGAAGAAAAGAAAAAAATAGAACAATGTATCTATAAGAAGTCATCATCTCATCCACCAACCTCTCTATTTTCCCAGACCTCTCTATTTTCCCATCAATCTTGATAGGAAGTCATCATCTCATCCACCAACACTGCTTTGTGTGCTCCAAAACAAATCGCCATGTGTTCCTACTCCCCAAAATAAAAAAAAACCAGTGATGTCCTCTCTTGCGGTGAAGAAAAAGAAAAAACTCACAAATAGAATAAGAAAGCTAAAAAAAAAAAGCTCACCAGCAAGAAGCGTAAGCGAGATAGGAATGAAGTTTTGTTGTTGTTGTGACTTTGTGGTGTTCTTGTAGGAACCGCTGATTTGTGATCTTCTTGTGATACTTGAACCGTTGTAGAAGCGCTTCGCTTGCGCTTCGCTTGCTTCGCTTGCTAACGCTTCTTTCGCTTCGTTGGTTAAAGGAAGAGGAAGGCTGCGGTACACGATCCTCTTCTGCCATTTAAGTTCGATTGAAGCTGTTGATTGTCTATAATTTAAACACAAAAGAAAACCAGATTAGATTTCCTTCTCTTCATGGATGACAAGTTTGATTAATTAGCTTACTAAATCACTTTACCTACCATTGCAAAAGATTAACATGTCAACAAGCATTTGATATATAGAGTTCTTAAGTAGACAAACTACTCAAAAAGAATCACAAGAGATTTCAAGTTAGACTAAACATTTTGGACAAAACCTCACAATCATTCGGCCTCATTAAAGCACATCCGAAAGAAACATTTCATCACCAAAGAACACCAAAAGCTCACCAGATCACTTCCACCATCCAACCATTTCACCAAAGAACACCAAAAGCAAATAAGAGTGTTAAAATTAGTGCTTTAGCCATGTGTTCCTACTAAAAAAAAAACAAAAAAACCAGCTTGGTTTGCTGGTAATGTCACTTAAAATTAGTGTTTTAGCCATTCTATATATATACGAAATGACAAGAGAAGAATCACTCACTATCTGTAGGAACTGTTGTGATACTTGGAAAGACATGTAACAACTTGAACTGGTTTGTTTGACACATCTGAGGCCAACTGTCCTATTTCTTCTCTGAACCGACTCTATGTATAGCCTATAATGACAACAGTAGCCACCAAATTCGAAACCGCAAACAAGAGCTTAATTTCATAAACCAAAGATTTGATAGCATGACAATCTAAAGGACCAATTGGCCAGTAATTGAATTCAAACACTCCATACCAAATGAGTTCTTGTAAACAAATACTCAACCAACTAATTGATTTCAACATGGATTCAAGTGACGAACACATACATCAGTACAAAAAAAAGAACATTCAAAACAATATCAATATATGAGAATTTGAAGCAAAAGTTCAAACAAGCAGCTTAATTAGAACTACCAAAATTAATTGTAACTTAAAAAGAGCAATTTCAAGATTCAAAAGTAAGAGCAAAACAAACCAATTTTGGAAACTAAGTGACATTACCAGCAAACCCAAATAAAACCTCCCACCAAGTACAAAAGAAAACCAAGACAATGAAATGCAAAGATGATTCTTGATGAGTTCAGAATCAGATTTACAAAACCCAAGAATAACCTGGATTGATCAAATCACACAAAGGGACAAAACCCATTTTCTCATTTTTATAACTACTTTCTATTCCCTATTGTTTTGGAGCCCAAGAACCTCATTAGGCAACTACATATATATTAGGAAAAAATAATGCATTGTGTGTGACTGTGACATGCATACTTTTGATTAATATTTTGAATTTTAGTACATCAATGGGATATAAAGTGATTAAAATTCCATAAAAGACCCACGTTGAATACTTACACACGTATCTCTCCTATGTGTAGAATACAAGTCAATTGTAATTTCTATCTTTCATTGGCTTTAAAACCAAGAATAATTACCAACTTCAAGTTTGACTTTGAGTTTCAAATTATATTTTTGAACATATCCATTAGATTTTATCACTCAACATCCTCAGTTTAAAGTTAATAGACTTTAATGGAAAAAAGTCGAGAATGTTGTAAACTTCTATGATTGTTATTACGCGATTCAAGTTTCACAAAAACCTCTATATTTAAGAAATTAATTTCCATAAGGGATTGTCTTACTAGGCCTTGCCTTAAACTAAATTGAAATGACTTCCAATGGACTTTCATTATTCAACAATGTTCAATACCTAATGTTGGTTTGAGTCAAAGATGAAAGGTCCATCTTAGCGTTGTCATCAGTCCCAGTAAGGCGCTGAAGTGCTTGATTGTCTTTCAAAAGATCAATGCCATCGTCTCTCTTGCTTGTCTCAGTGAGCTCCCAGCAAGGCAATCTCCAAACTCTCTGTTACAACAAGTGTATAAGTACTTCAACAACTAACAAATAGCAACATGTTGAAAACTGCAAAAAACGAAATAAGGAACTTCATCATCAGTACCCTCCACTACATCAGGCTTCAACAAACCACCATGAATTGCAAGTACATTCATTGTCCATTTATCCTCTCGTATATCTTAGTTGCCTTGACGGCCGGTTCATGCATAAGTTATCATGGATTTTATTTTTTATACATTATCCTCCCCAAAATATATTTTTTAACCTCAGTTTAAGTAAAATATACTATAAGTACTGATTGTTTGCGAGAATTAATCCATGGGAGAAGAAAACATCTTTGTTTGTTGTGTGCAAATCTTATGCCGTTGCGGAGTTCTCTCGAGTGCTATGATGAAGAAAGTGGTAGAATTTACAGGGAGCAACATCTTCATGCCATAGCAAATGAATTTGGGAAATTGATAAAAGGTCGTTTTCCGGTCATCTGTGTTGAGAACATGTAGGCTATTCTTCTTCTAGGGACATGCGATAATAGAAGAACAAGAGCCTACATGTGCTCAACACAGATGAACGAAAAACGAGCCTTTATCGACTTCCCAAATTCATTTGCTATTGCATGAAGATGTTGCTCCCTGTCAATTCTACCACTTTCTTCATCATAGCACTCGAGATAACCTGCACCGCCATAAGACTTGCACACAACACCCAACATGTTTTCTTCTACCATGGATTATGCAAACATTCTGTACTTATAGTATATTTTACTTAAAAACAAAAAAAAATTTGGGGGAGTAAAAGGTAAAAAAATTAAAATCCACGATAAAATATGGAACATCGACCTAAAAATGCACAAAAAGAAGTGTGAATCATAAAGTAATTCGAAGAATTGCTAAAGTTGTATACACTATAAAACGTTTAATCTAAGAATTTACACAAACAACAAGTGAAATACCTATGTATCACCAACCTGCTCATCTCTCGAGAGCCACGCTTACGTCTCACGCTCAACATTGTCCCCTTGTTGTGGCGGATCGACCGGATCTATTTGCGGCGGCTGTTGCTGGTCATGAGGTGGCGGTGGTGGTGGCGGTCGTGGTGGTTGTTGCTGAGCAAGGCCTACTTCGTCCATGTTCATCCCGAGATGCTGCTGCATGAACTCCATAACCTTTCGTAATTGCTCCGCAACGACATTGAACTCGCCCGCGCACCACATCGGCGTCTCCGACGTGCTAGCACCAGGAGCTCCGTATCTCCTCTTCTTTCTCCCTACGGACCCGAGTCCGTAGACACGTCCTTTGGAAGACTCACCCGCCACATTGAGGTACACCGCCTCATCATCCACCGATTGCTCCGGTGTAGCTGGGTCGGCTCCCCGACGTACGCGCTGGAGCCTATCCCGCATATATGCACAACAAACAAAATACATGATATGGGTTAAAGTATACTTAATAATATTTTACATATCATTTCTATACTTACATAGAACCGCTCTGATCTAGTATCGATGAATGTCATCCTGTCGTGATTAACGGTGTGGAGATGCAAATACAAGTCATTCACAGTCGGTGGCGTCTCGGATGAATCAGCCTGCGTGCAGGACCAAGCATAGTGAACAAGTGTATAAATGTACAAAATATCCAAGATGTTACATAAAACTTACCAATCTTTCTTGGGTAGTCACAAAAGACACGAAACCACCACCGTGCTTCGAGGGTCCAGTCCCAGGGCCTTCGACCTCAGTGTTCCTATTATCCGTCGCTTGCCTAGACCTGGCCTGGAAGTCCTCGCTCTCCCAGTACTGCAAGTATCTCCACCATGCCTCATCCGTAACAAAAACTGGCTGCACACGATTCTTCTTCAACTTGTGCATCAACGCGGTGTACCTTGTGCCTGCAAGCCTGTAGTACGCCGCCGCTCGCACGAGATCCTCGGGAATCGCATCATCCCATCTAAAAAATACCTACAAATTGGCGATTGCTATTGTTACCTCGCATTGAGAAAATAGTATAAATCATAAGGCATATGGTAGTCTTGTTTACCTTCCATTGGCGCCAGTATTGGTCTTTATGATGAGGCGGTACCGACTTCCAACAATACCCTTCTGGAATCATCCATCGTTTGAAAACTTTTGTCATCCTCCGTGCACAAAAATGCGAAGGATGCAACTTCCTGTGTTTCATGAACATGCATATCACCTTAACTACTTCTTCAATAATTGACATCCATATTGAAAATGACATATAAAAGTCAAACACAAACTTACGTATCATTGGCAATCAGTGTGATAGGGATCCCCTGCACGCGAGGGGGCTCCATCCCTGTCCTCTGAGGTGGCCGCGGAGGGCCTGTCACCTCCAACCCTGCTCTTACGTCTTCTTGTGGGGATGCTGCCGGTGATGCTGTGGCTGGGGGTGCAGGCCTCGTGGGTAAAGGAGTCCTTGATGTCGGAGATGGTGTGGGGAAGTGTATATTAGGCATAGTCCTTGATGACGACGATGATGGTACGAGACGACCCGACGGTATGGAAGGGGAAGGTGACGCTGCGGCTGTATCGTGCTCGAGAGCCCGAGAAGTCGGAATCGATAATGCAGGTATCGAACCACGACCTCGACCGCCACGACCTCTATGGACCCCTCGTGTGGCCTGACCACGAGGGCCAGTTGGTATTTCGCCGCCAGATGTCGGTGCCGCACCTATTCCGCCTGGACGATGGCCTCCTAATGGCAAACCTCGACATCCCCTATGACCACCTTCGGCCATGATACCTAACAAAATAGCAATAAAACATCAGAGAAGGAGGGCATACAAAAATTAGAAATTAAGTCTAAATTATTGGACTTAATAACACATGATCCATGCTAATAAAAGTAACTACATTATTGGTCGTTGACATATCATATACATACATTATTCGCTATCATCCGTTTCAAATTCACTCTCATGAGAAGAAGGTGAGGATTCTTCTTCTGAATCATCTCCACTATAAACTTCTTCGCTTGGACCCGCTTCAACAATGAATCGAGTCCCAGTCGGAACATCCAGATTGTTGATATCGGCGATTGCATCATCGACTACACACGTGGTGGGCATCCCATCTTGGAAAGCAATGTCTGCCGAGCCCTGGTCATTATCGTCTTTGCTAGTTTCCTCGTCAGCGAATTTTGGCTGACAGCAACAAACTGCTAGCCATTCTTGTCGATCGTTCCTCATAGAAGGGTACGAAAGGTAGTAGACTTGAGTGGCTTGCATTACTAGTACAAATGGCTCGTAGTTGTTATATCGTCGACTTTGATGAACCTCTACCAATTGAAGTGTTGGGTGAGTCCTCACACCATGATTTGGTGTAGGGTCATACCATTCGCACTTAAACAAGACCACACGTTTGAGGCCGGTATACTCAATCTCCACAACCTCTTGCAGTACTCCATAATAGTTATGGGAAACATCGGCGTAGTTTGAACCCTTCACCAAAACACCGCTGCTCTGCGTCGATCTATTAACGTCATATGTTGCGGAGTGGAACTTATACCCATTAACAAGGTAACCAGGGTAGACAGTACATGATCGACTAGGACCAACAGAAAGATCAACGAGCGTCTCGTCAACTATAGAATTCCGAGCCTATTCGTCAAAATTAGAGATGCAATATGACACATTACTTATGGAAGAAACATTTGAATCTATAACGTACAAAAAGTAATGACCTTACATATGTTTGAAACCAAATGGGGAAGTTGTGCTCTAGACTACTATCAACTTCCGACTCCCCCATTGCTTGAGTGATTTCATCAACGAATATCCTAGAAGAAACGAACATGTAAGTCGGTTGTCTTACTAAAATATGAACAATGAATGTCTTACCGCATTATTGAAAGAAAGTGATGGACATGCGAACGTAAGGAGCGATCTCTCGGACAATTGAGCAAGTATGTACGAATGAGCGGCATTATACTCCTACTCTGTTAAGTACCGCTCCTTCGACTTGCCCATGGGTCGACCAGGATAAGTGAAAATTGAGAAATTGCCGACGAAGTTCGGTGTGGGCCCGAGACCGCCATCGTCGTTACGTGGCACTTTGTCATGCAACGTAAAGACGTGATCTTCGAAGTAGTAAGAACAAAAGGATGTGACGTCTTCGACCAAATAAGCATTACACATGGAGCCCTCAACCTTCGCTTTGTTTCGCACATTGTTCTTCAAATGTTTAAGGTACCTATATGAATGTTATAGGAAATATTGATATAAAACCTATTGAATGGGAAAATAATATCAAGGGCTCAAGATAGTACCTCTCAAATGGATACATCCATCGAAATTGAACGGGACCGCCGGACGGGCCTCGTAGGCCAAGTGGATTGGTAGGTGTTCCATAGAGTCAAATAAGCTTGGAGGAAAATTTTTTCCAACTTGCAAATGATTTTTGGTATTTCGAGACTCTAAGACCTCCATATCTTGATACCGACACATTTCTTGATTAGGGACCGGAAAAAAAGGCTTAATTCGCTAATTGCAACCCAAACCAGGTTTGGGAGAAGTTCTCCGAATGCAATTGGTATCAACCGTTGCATGAATATATGACAATCATGGCTCTTCATGTCGAACATTCGCAGTTTCTTCGGATCTACACATCGACCAAGATTCGATGCGTAACCATCAGGAAAACACAACTTCTCAACCCACTCGCACAATTTTTGTCTTTTTGATGTATCGAGAGCATAGCACCCAAGGACGTAAGTATTTGTCGCCGAATCAATGTGTAGAGAAGGTCGGTGACAATATTCACGAATATCTTGCCTCGATTTTGCATTGTCCTTACTCTTGCCCGGTACACACATAATAGTGTTGAATATGTTGTCAAAAACATTTTTTCGATGTGCATGACATCTAAGTTGTGGCGGATCAAGTTTGTCTTCCAATACGGCAAGTCCCAGAATATGCTTTTCTTCCTCCATCCCGAATTCTTAGCTATCCGCCCATTCACAGATTCAGCTCCGATTTATGTCACCTTCATCAAGCCAAACGATTCAATTTCTGCCAAAATTTCTTCACCAGAACGCAAAGCGGGCGGATCATCATTTATGACCATTTTGCCTCTAATGAAATTTTTTTTGTCTTTCCTTAATGGTGATGACTTCTCCAAGAAACGACGATGACAGTCGAACCACGATGTCTTACCACCATTTCGCAATTGAAATGCATTTGTATCCTCCATACAATATGGACAAGCGTACTTACCGTGTGTGCTCCAACCGGACAACATGCTATATGCAGGGAAATCACTAACAGTCCATAAAAGGGCAACTCGCATGAGAAAATTTGTCTTGGTGGAAACGTCGTATGTAATCACCCCATTGTTCCATAAATCTTGCAACTCTTTCGCAAGCGGCTGAAGGAACACGTCGATTTTCTGCTTTGGGCTGGTCGGTCCAGGAACGATAACCGTTAAGAACATAAACTCAGATTTCATGCACATCGATGGTGGAAGGTTGTAAGGAGTCAAAATCACGGGCCACGAAGAGTACGATTTCTCGGAAAGCCCAAATACTTGAAAACCATCAATGCACAATCCTAAACGAACATTCCGAACCTCGGCGGCGAAGTCTCTATTGACGTCATTAAAATGTCTCCAAGCAATCGAATTAGAACAGTGTTGCATAACATCTTCAGGCGATGAATGATCTCCACGCCATCGCATATGTTTCGCGGTTGACTCAGACGCATACAATCGTTGCAACCGAGGGCCCAAAGGGAAGTAGTACATTCTTTTGCAAGGGCGGTTTTTTGTGTTCCGACCACGACCTCGTCGATGTGCAACGTATCGTGATTTCCTACAAAATTTACATGACGTCAACTCAGAGTCCACTCCCCAATAAATCATACATTGGTCCTCACAACAATCTATTTTCTCAACAGGTAGACCTAGACCTCGCATTAGTCTTTTAGTGGGATAAAAATTCTCAACCCTTGAGTTGTCATTTGGCAAACAATCCTTCATGAGTTTAATGATTTCATTATACCCTCGTTCAGATATATGATGTTCAGACTTGATCGCAAGTAATCTTGCCATTGCGGACAACGTTGTCATGGTTTCACAACCAGGCCACAATTGTTCCCTACTTGCATCAATCATGTCATATAGTTAGCGTGCTTGGGGGTTTGGTGATTCTTCCACGGCATTCCAATTGAAACTTGGACCTGCCACGTTGTGTAGCATCTCGCGGTAAGGTGTCGGATCGTATCCTCCCACATCAGCATCATCAATATGGCTATCCATTTCGTGAAAATTTTGCGGGCCTTCATCTTCGTTCTCACCATGTTCGTACCAACTATGATATCCCGGGACAAATCCATACCTACATATGTGGTGCTCAACCGTTTCGACGTCAGTGCGGTGCAGTCGACATTTCTTAAAATTGCATGGACATCTAATCTTCCTTTCACTTTGGTATGTAGGACAATGTTGTTTTGCAAATGATATGAATTCTTTAACCTTCGCCGCGAATTCAATTCGAACGTAACCGTTGTCGAGCCGGTTGTACATCCAGATCTCTACTTGTAGACGACATTCCTAGTCGAACGTAACCCTTGTCGAGCCGGTTGTCTATTCAAGTAATGAAATAATAATGATTAAGATGATAAGAAATCTCACTAATTGGAGAATATTGTAAATCGGAATAGCGATCAAGACCATTTAGAAGAAATTGATAGCTAAGTGAAAGAACGAGGTTCGCACATTAAACTCATGAATAGAGAATAAATTGACAAAGTTAGGAAGTCATTAATTTTCTAACTAGTCAGCGTTACACGATGTCTCAGGTTTCATTTATGATCGTATTGTAATGTAATGTCTCTTTTCATATGATGATAGATGTAATTTGGAGGGGGTAAAGAGAAATCTCGAGATTTGTTGTCACAAATCTCGAGATTTGATGAACGGGTATAACAAAATAAAGTTTTGGCAAGAATGGTGGCCCCGTTTTTCAGAGACGGAATTTAATTCCGTCTCTAATTCCGTCTCTAATTCCATCTCTGATCCGTCTCAAATCCGTCTATGAATATTTCCGTCTCAATTCCGTCGCTAACTTTTAAATGTAGAAACGAAAATTATTCCGTTTCTAATTCCGTTTCTGATTTAGAAACGGAACTTATTTCCGTCTCTAATTCCGTTTCTAATTTGCTGTTTTTTTGTAGTGATAAGAGGCATACAAATACCACATAGTATCAACGCGTCTACTACTTGTTCACTCATACCTCCTTAAGGTTATAGGTTTATTCCATTCTCTAGAAATTTTATGTGAAATAGCAACATTAACTAAAAGAGTAATCCTAGTGTTTCTAATCCTAACTAGTAGTAGAAATTATATAATTATAGGTACTATTCAATCGTAACCAACAACACCTAACTAATCAATCATCCATAGCAAGTGCATGAATATGAAATTACTAACAACTATAACATCAAACGACAAAGTAATTACCTCAGTACATGATTCTAATGTATTATAATGTTGATCATGACATGCTTTACCGATAAAATAAACATGGAATAACAACCAAATACGGAATCAATATAAATCTTGAATTGCTCAATTAAAAGGTTGAAATGAAATATTACATATTAATAAACCTAAAAATAGAACAAGCATAACCACAAAACATTATGCATGTAAGAGAAGAAAGCGAGAACAAAAACTTCTAAACCAAACAAAAGACACAACATTAACTTAATAGATCAAGTGAAGAACACCAACTAATGCACATGAAAGCCAATCCGGGGAAAATGTGAGCAGATACAATGTGAAGAGAATTCGGGTGTTAAAATTTTTTTTTTTTGTTACCTTGACGAGCGAGAGAGCGGAGCGGTAAGCACTGAGCGACCAGAGAGCGAGAGAGCAATGAAAGAGACGGAGATTCAAGATCGAAAATCAAAAGAATCGAACAATGTGCACTCATTCACTGCACAATCAACCACGTAACAAATCAAATCACTCAAGAACAGTTAAAATAAAACCTCAAAAAGTAATAACAATTAAAATAACTGAACTCTTTAAATATGTCACCTGATCAAGAGTTTGTTCCTTCACAGTTCATAGACAATAAGGTAGTACTATAACACCGCCCATTGCCAAGCGAAATTTAAAAAAAAAAGGATTCCACGAGCAGAATAGCTAAGACCTTTCAAGAAAATAATTTCTTTTTTTTATCCATTTAGTAGACTAGTATAGATGAGCCGCTAAGAAAACCTAGTATACACAATGGTCAGCCACATTATGTTCATTTCCTATGTTTGAACATCAAGGCATATATATGACTGCCTTGCCTAGCAGAAATAGCTTCAGTTCAAGTGAAAAACTATAACATATTTCATTCATGAGCATATTATTTGCAATGCTAACAAGTATTAGGACTTTAATATTTACGGATGCATGCAGATAAGGTACGTAGGAACACGGACACCCCGAATATTTATTGATAGATGGAAATTTATGAAGTCTGCACGCTTAATTTAAATTGGAAAATCTTTCAAGATAAAAAAAGCTTCTTGCCTTCAACTCCAATCTTTACTAGAAGATCGAACTATCAAATGAACCATAGCGGAAACTTAAATAATTCTCATGTCACCCTTGGTTTTCCATAAATTTTTTAAAATAGATAAACAAGGGGACTAGAATGCCAACCTGACAGACGCAAAAGTTGAGCAATTTATTTGTAGCAGTTCAGTACTTCCTCAAAAACGTCACAAGGTGAATGATCTCTATGAAAGCTGAAGACCTCTTGATCATGAGTGTTGGCTGCATTATAAAGAACAATAAAAAACAAAGAGATTATATCAGAATGTAGTAAGACTCCAAAACTACAAATGCCAATAGAAACGGAATCAGAGACCAAAGAGAGCGAGAGTTGAGGGCCGATGACGGAGACCGGCGCGACGAGACGGAGAGACCAGAGAGACGGCGAGACCAGAGACAGCAGAGAGACCAGGTAGCACGACCAGACGGAGAGACGGAGACCGGCGCGACGAGACGGAGAGACAGAGACAGAGAGAGAGAGACCAGCTAGCACGACCAGACGGAGAGAGACGAGACGATCGAACGGGATGGACGTTTGGGGACGAGACGATCGAATGATTTTGGACGAGACGGAGAGACAGATTTAGGTATTTGGGGTTTTTTCGTGAGAATGATTTAGGGATTTCGGGTGTTTTGTTGGGGGGGTGGGGTGGGGGAAAGAGGAGGGGGCGCCATGATCCAAGCACATACAAATCTCGAGGAATGATGAACGGTCATAAGAAATGAAAAATTTGGCGGGAATGGTGGCGCCATTTTTCAAAGACGGAATTTAATTCCGTCTCTAATTCCGTCTCTAATTCCGTCTCTAATTCCGTCTCTAATCCGTCTCAAATCTGTCTCTGAATGTTTCCGTCTCAATTCCGTCGCTAACTTTTAAATTTAGAAACGGAACTTATTCCGTTTCTAATTCCGTTTCTGATTTAGAAACGGAACTTATTTCCGTTTCTAATTCCGTTTCTGATTTGCTGTTTTTTTGTAGTGTTGGTTTTTTTCACTTGAATTGTGCCCTCAAGTGCACCTCAAGTTTCTTCCATACTTAGTTGTTTCACATACACTTATTCTATTGAGTTCATTCTCACTAAGTATACAAAACAAGTGATTCATGGCTTGATCATTTCATAGCTCAATCCTTATATCTTCAGGGGTATAGTCCTTTCCAAGTTTGTCCGGTGGGACATAGACATTCTTGATAGAATCTTATAGGTGTCTACTTTTTGCTCTTATGTATAACTTAATCCTCACTTTCTAATTAGTATAGTTTGTTTCGTCAAAATAAGGAGGCCTACTCGATGAGTTACCTTCCTTAAGGTGAGCAGGATCTAATGTTTGCATCCTTCCAAGAAAACATTCCAAGATACGTTAGTAGCACTTTGAGCAATAACCCGCTCTGATACCAATTGAAATCATACCCAAAAAGGGGGTGAATTAGGTGTACTGAAAAGTTATCACCTTTTAAAATGTTTCAATGAATAACAATGCTAAATGCACACACAATCAATAAGTATGGATGCAATGAAAAGGTGAAGGTTATAGGAGAGATGAAAATAAGATACCAGATTTATAGTCGTTCGATCCAACCAATCTACATCTATTACCTAACCTCCTCGGTTAGGATTTGTAACTCCATTTATATTACCTACAAGTGTTACAACATAAACATACAAGCCTATTGATAAGTCAATATTTTTATATATTCAGTAATTTATTTTAGTATATTTAATTATAGAAAGTATTTAAAATATATTTAATTATATTTTTTGGTCATTTTTAGGTGAAACGGAGTGCGCGGTTAAATTCGTGACGGAAAAATACTCAAAATGGAGTATTCACTTAAAGTAATCGAGTTTCAAACAGTTTGCCTCGAATTATGCGCTGCACGGTGGGTCGAATAGCCGACAGTATATTTCAGCCAATAAGGAGCTGTCATGTCAGCGGTTCGCAACAATGCAGCAACAAATGAGGACAGACCACGTCACACACCGCCATTCTTTCTTCTCGCACAGTTTCCATCGATTTGCCTCGAGATTCGTTCCTACATAAACACCCAGAATTTCAGTGATTAGCGTGACTTTCTCCTCCGCCAGCAGTGTGCCACGTGGCGAGTTCTCATTCGTCCAGTGCATTAACAAGTGTTTCAGCTAATCATATCATGCCACGTGGAGATGACTCACCACACACATAATGGAACGCACAGTTTTTGGCGAATCACGTGACGCCAGATCAGCAACGGTGACAGAGGTGGTCCAGTGGTACGCTGACACATCATCGCAACGCAGAAAAATAGTGAATCACGCTGTGACACATGGCAGAGTCCGAATTTTGAGCTAAAAACACCCCTACGATGCTCCTCGGCGCACGGGTCACGTCCCCAACCCCTAATATCCGAGACCAATTTGGAGTATTTTTATATATTAGGAACCTAGGTATTATTGAGAAAACAATCAATTATTATTTTTAGAGAATTACTATTATTTTTAGTATCGACTTTCTTCGACGATGATGTCCGGCTAATCAACTTCTTCCCTAAGTCGAAGGGGGAGCAAGTCGAGATCATGGATTTAAAGCATATTATGTGAGATCTTTTATTTTATTATTTAATTAATTTAATTTCTCATATTTCATTGTTGTTGATTCTAATTATTATGATTTAGATCTAGGGTATGTATGTGGCCAATGCATGCTTTTCTATTAGTATCCGTGTAACTGTGCTTTTAGACCAATAAAGTAACAAACATTCATCCGTTTGCTGTAAAACTCTTTCGGTTCTTGAGTGTACAACAATTGAATCTAGGTTAAATCGGTAGCGGACGCGACCCGGTTATTAAGGATTAGTGTTCCCATATATCTATATTACTGCGGTTAGTGTGTTAAACCTGATTGGCGGATGTCTAGGTTTATACATTAATTAGAGAAATAGTTAGTGGCGGACGTCTTGACTATCAAAATTATTATAAATAATTTAAATTCTCCTAGATTAGCTATAGAAAATCGACATCCGCCAAAAATTCCTAATTCCCTTAATTTCGATAGTTAGGACGTCCGCCACTAACTATTTCTCTAATTAATGTATAACCATGAACATCCGCCAATCAGGTTTAACACACTAAACGCAGTAATATGGATCTATGGGAACACTAATCCTAAATAACTGGGTTGCTTCCGCTACCGATTTGACCTAGATTCAATTGTTGTACACTCAAGAACCGAAAGGGTTTTACGGCAAACGGGTAAATGTTTGTTACTTTATTTTCTAAAAGCACAATTATACGGATACTAATAGTCCAAATAACAATAAATTATCCATCTAAAAGCATGCACTGGCCACATACATACCCTAGATCTAAATCATAATAATTAAAATCAACAACAATGAAATATGAAAAATTAAATTAATTAAATAATAAAATAAAAGATCTCACATAATATGCTTTGAATCCATGATCCTGACTTGCTTCCCCTTCAACTTAGGCAAGAAGTTGATTAGCCGGACATCATCGTCAAAGAAAGTCGATACTAAAAATAATAGTAATTCTCTAAGAAATAATAATTGATTGTTTTCCCAATAATACCTAGGTTCCTAATATATAAAAAAACACTCTAAATTGGTCTCGCATACTAATTTTAGGGGTTAGTGATGTGACTCGTGCGCCGAGGAGCATCGTAGGGGTGTTTTTAACTCGAAATTCGGACTCTGTCGTGTGTCACATCACTGTGTTTTTACGTCGCGATGACGAGTCAGCGCTCCATTGGACCGCCTTTGTCACCGCTGCTAATTTGGGGCCTCGTGATTCACCGAAAACTGTTCGTTCTGTTGTGTGTGAGGTGAGTCATCTCCATGTGGCATGATCTGATTAACTGAAACAATTGTTAATGACGTGCTGGACGAATGAGAACTCGCCAAGTGGCATGCTGCTGGCGGAGGAGAAAGTCGCGCAAATATCGAGATTCTGGGAGTTTGTGTGGGAACGCATCTCGAGGCAGATCGATGGAAGTTGTGCGAGAAGAAAGAATGGTGGTGTGTGACGTGGTCTATCCTCATTGGTCGCATTGGCTTGTGTTGACGCTGTGGACTAATAGGCGAGTGACACTTGGCAGCTGCATTGTTGCGAACCGCTGACATGGCAACTCCTTATTGGCTGAAATGTACTGTCAGCTATTCGACCCACCGCGCAGCGCATAATTCGAGGCAAACTGTCCGGCATCCGATTACTTCAAGTAAATACTCCATTTTGAGTATTTTTTCGTCACGAGTTTAACCGCACACTCCGTTTCATCTAAAATGACCAAAGAATATAATTAAATATATATTTTAAATATTTTCTATAATTAAATATACTAAAATAAATTATTAAATATATAAAAAATACTGACTTATCAAATATCTCCAAACTTAAGACTTTGCACGTCCCGAGCAAAGGTGTAAATGACAACACAAACTTAACTAGACTTCTAATAATATAATAATACTAACTCAACTAATCCTACACCCGACCCAAATTCATGGAGTTCCTTTGATTTGCATAGTTACCAAATTAACAAGTAACTCAGAAAATTTCAGAGTTATGATATATCAAGATTCTCTACCCAAACACAATTAAGATCCCACTTTGAAAACATAGACTCGGCCAATACAAAGACCATCAACTACTCACGAATTTTATTGGTCTATACATTTAAGCGCGCAAGTTCAAATTTCACTTAATATAGTGAAAGCACTCGAACTAAATCTTTTATTCAATGAGTGTTAAAACTTTCACCTTTATTCAATTTGTATTTCTCTATTTTTCATCACATTTTTTCTCAAGTAGTATGATCCCTGCTCCATTTCCTGTGGACCTGTGGGACTCTCTATTTTTTTATTTATTTTAGAAACAAAACTCATGTTAGTACTTCTCACTTTCACTATAATCAAGCAAATCTCCCAATGTGGGTTAAAATAATACACCTTGCATAAATTTGACCGTTTACTCATTTTCGTTATCTAGCACTAACTCCAACCATCATCTAAGTCTCTAATCATGAAATCATAAAAATGTTGAGCTACGAACTCGATTGAATGTTTTTCCTAATTTTCTCTAAGTTTCAAGTAAAAAAGACAACTATAATTTACTCATCTACAACCGAAGGCATGAATAAAGTTTCGGGTGACTCTAAATAAACAATAAAAATAAAAATATACTAAACATATATATACATGAAAGTGTATCAAATCCTAATGAAATGAGAAAGGAATGTGAATAGATATGAAATGGGAGAAATGATATAGAACACCACCATTACTATCCAATATCCGCATATAACCGCATAATAAAAGTAAAATGATCTCACATGCGGTCTTTTGCAAAGAATCCATCCAAATCAGTCCATAATCCCTAAAACACCCCTAAACTTATTCCAAACCTTGTCCTCAAGGTTCAAAACAAGTCAAGAGGTCCATACATACAAAACAAACAAGAGGGTGAAAGAATACGATAAAAATAAGATAAAGTAAATGATACAAATTCATGTAAAATGATAAAAAAACATGAAAATAAATAAATAAAATAAATGATACTTACCCAAGTTTGGGCTACCTCCCAATAGCGCTTTTGGTTAAAGTCATTGGCTCGACTTGGTTGGAATCTGTCAATCAGTATAGACTGGCTTTACAAGTGAGACGACCTCCACATCATGGCTCGGGAAGTCTTCATAGAAGATCTTCAATCTGTGGTCGTTCACCTTAAACACATTACCAGTATCCATACTCTGAATCTCCACTGCTCCGTGATCATACACCACAGTCACAACATATGGTCCTATCCACCTCGATCTCAGCTTACCTGCAAAAATCTTAAGACGTGACTGAAATAAAAGCACTTTCTGACAGACATGGAATGATTTCCTAGAAAGATTGCTATCATGGAACGCTTTAGTCTTTTCTTTATGAATTCGCGCATTTTCATTCGCGTCATTCCTGATTTCCTCCAATTCTTGGAGAGTGATCTTTCTCTCTTTTCCTGCTTCATCGAGCTTCATAATAAACTGTTTCACAGCCCAATAGGATTTATGCTCAAGCTCGACGAGCAGGTGGCAAGCTTTACCAAAATAAGACGATATGGGGACATCCTAATTGGCGTTTTAAATGTCGTTTGGTAAGCCCAAACCGCATCATCAAGATGTGAGCTCTAATCTATACGAGTATGATTCACCGACTTTTCCAATATAGATTTGATCTCTCTATTATAGACCTTTTCCTGGCCACTCGTTTAAGGATGATACACTGTAGACGTTCGATGAGTGACATTGTACCTCCTCAGAAGACTTTCAACCATACGGTTGCAGAAATGCGTGCCTCTATCAGTGATCAGGGCACGTGGAGTACCAAATGTCTTGAAAACCCTCGATTTGAGGAATTCACATACCACTTTAGAGTCATTAGTGCGTGTAGCCTTAGCTTCCACCCACTTAGACACGTAGTCCACTGCCAAGAGTATGTAAACATTACCAAATGACAATGAAAACGGTCCCATAAATTCTATACCCCAAAGGTCAAATATTTCACAAATATGAATCGGGGTAAGTGGCATTTTGTCTCAATGACTAAGATTACCATTTTTCTGACAATTAGGAAAAGTCTTGGTAAACATGTATAAATCATGGAAAATAGTGGGCCAGTAAAACCCACTCTCGAGAACTTTTCTAGCTGTCCGACAGGGACCGAAGTGGCCACCGCAAGCGTAAGTATGACAAAATGCCAATATGGAGTTGTGAAGTATTCACTAAAGAGTGAACACACTGATCATACAAAGAAGTTGAACATGAACAGAACAAGAACAGCAACCAAAAGAGAGAAAAATGAAATTGTATTGAACAACGAAATGGTTACAATGAATGTCATATTTATAGACATTCTTACAACAACTAACTAACTAATATAACAACTTTACAACAACCTCCTAACTGTCCTAACTAATTTACAACAAACTAACTGAATTAACAAACATTGTTAGAACTGATTTAACCATAATCGAACTGCCCTGTCTCTTTCTCAAACTGTTTAAACATTGAAGCTTTGTCACCAACAACATGTAGATGAGCTGAACTGTGAGCTGTAACACTGTGATCTCTAACAGCTTTGTCACCAACGACATGAACTTGAGTTGAACTGTGAGCTGTAACACCGTGATCTCTAACATGCCCCCTCAAACTGAACCTAGGTGAACAAACTAGATTCAGTTTGGAAGAAAGAAAATGAAACCGAGGAGTAGACAAAACCTTGGTGAACAAATCAGCTAATTGATGATCAGTTGGGATATAACGAAGCTCAAAGATACCAGCTGCAAGTTTTTCCCTTAAGAAATGAATATCAATCTCAATATGTTTAGTCCTAGCATGAAAAACAGGATTCAATGCCAAAGCCCGAGCACTAGTATTGTCACACCAAAGTATAGGCTTGGAAGAACAATGAAATCCAAGTTCACCAAGTAGAGATGAAGTCCACAAAATATCAGTAACACCCAAAGCTAGTGCACGATATTCAGCCTCAGTACTGGAACGTGCTACAACTGATTGCTTCTTAGAGTGCCAAGTAATAAGATTGCCACCAAGAAGAACACACACTCCACTAGTAGAACGTCGATCATCAACATCACCAGCCCAATCAGAATCAGTGAAAACTTCAAGAGACAAAGAAGATGCAGGACGAAAAATAATGCCAATTCCAAGAGAAGACTTTAAAAATCGAAGAACACGTTTGACAGTTGCCCAATGAAGATCAGTAGGTTGTTGTTGAAACTGACTAAGTTTATTAACAATGAAACTTAGATCAGGACGAGTGTAAGTAAGATACTGCAGAGCACCCAATGTACTCCTATACAATATAGGATCAGGGAAAGGAATGCCACCAGTAGCACTAAGTTTAACTCCAACAGAATAAGGAGAAGACATCGGTTTAGAATCCAACAAGTTAGTCCTCTTGAGAAGATCAAGAATGTATTTATGTTGAGATAAGTACAATCCAGTAGAATCTCTATAAACTTCAAAATCAAGAAAGTAATCCACATCACCCAATGATTTAAGAGAAAACTTGGAATTCAACCATGTAATCAGTTGTTGAATTAATAATGAATTGGAACCTGTGATGAGAATATCATCAACATATACTAGGAGCATGAGAATGGAAGAGTCAGTCCTTTGAAAGAAGAAACTAACATCAGCTGAACTATTAGTAAATCCCCAATTGAGCAAAGCTGTTCTTAGCTTAGAAAACCATGCTCGAGGAGCCTGCTTGAGACCATACAAAGCTTTGTTCAGTTTACAAACATATTGTGAATATTGTCTGCTAATAAAGCCTTCAGGTTGACTCATGAATACTTCTTCAACAAGGTCACCATTAAGAAAAGCATTATTCACATCAATCTGCTTGATAGGCCACTGATAAGTAACAGCAAGAGTAAACATGATACGAAGAGAGGAAGGTTTAATTACAGGAGAAAAAGTATCTCCAAAATCCAAACCAGGTATCTGATGAAAACCCTTAGCCACTAGTCTTGCCTTATACTTCTGAATAGCACCAGTAGGAGTAGTTTTAACTCGAAACACCCACTTACAACTAATAATACTCATATCAGATGTTAGAGGAACCAATGTCCAAGTATTGTTGTTGTCCAATGCTTTTAATTCATCAGTCATAGCTGAATACCAATTTGGATCAGCAAGAGCAACCTTAGCAGATGTAGGTTCATTTAGAGAATGTACCAAGGCAAATGGAGAAGTAACAACCAGTGCTTTTGGTTTATAAACACCAGCCTTACTTCTAGTTAGCATAGAATGAGTGTTAACATTAGTTTTGGTAATAGAAAGCTGTGGATCAGTAGGTAATTCAGTAGGTACAGAAGATAATGGAGGATCAGTAGGAACTGAGGAAACAATAGGAGTAGAAGCTGGTGGTAAACCAGAAAGAGGAGAAGTAGAAGAGTCCAAAGAAGGAGAAATAGAAACAGAATGTTTTGAAGAGGAAGAAATAGGACAATGTTGCATAACAGACAAAGGAAGACTAGAAGAAGAAGAGGAAGAAGTATGATTAGACGAAAAAATACTAGAGTAAGGAAAGTCTTCTTCATTAAACACAACATCTCGTGAGATATAAATCTTGCCATTTGAATGTAAACACTTGTAACCATGATGCCTAGGACTGTAACCAATAAAGACACATTTAGAATATCAAAAATTGAACTTATGATGAGAATAGGCAGTAAGGTTTGGATAGCAAGCACAACCAAAAGATTTTAAGTAAGAATAATCAGGTAGTTTACAAAAACATACCTCATATGGAGACTTAAAACCAAGAACAACAGATGGTAAACTATTAATAAGAAAAACAACAGTTATGAATGCCTCTTCCCAAAATGAAAAAGGCAGTGTTGAATGAGCAAGAAGAGTAAGTCCCATCTCAACAATAGATCTATGTTTTCTTTCAGGGACACCATTTTGTTGATGTGTGTATGGACAAGAGTAACGATGAATAATATTAGATGCATTGCAAAATTTCTCAATTGGTTTATATTCAAGGCCCATATCATATTGAAAATCTTTTAACTTGGAGTTAAGTTGTAATTCAGACTGTTTAATAAAATGTAGAAAAGCAGCATATGCATCTGATTTTAATTTGAGAGGATAGAACCATGTAAAATGACTAAAGGCATCAACAAAAATTGTGTAATACCTTGAACCTTGAGAGGACAACAATGGAGATGGACCCCAAAGATCAGAGTAAACCAACTCCAATGGTTTAGTAGCAGTTATATTGCAAGACTGAAAAGGAAGTTTGTGCATCTTTGCTACCTTACAAGAATTACAAAAAGATATGTAAGATTTATTTATAGTATTGTTTAATGAAGATAAAACTTTGTGTAACACTGAACTAGATGGATGTCCTAGTCTGGCATTCCATACATCAGTAGTAACAGAACTCACAAGTGAAGTAGTACAAGAATTAGATGAACAAACAGGTGAAACAGAAGAAACAGAACCAGATGAAAAGGAACCAGCCTTTGGAAGACAATACAAGCCATTATGGAGCACTCCTTGAAGTAATGTTGCCTTCAAATTCTTGTCCTTGACAGAGAAAGAATAAGGAGTAAACTCAGTAATGACATTATTATCATGAGTAAGTTTTGAAACTCTTATAAGATTCTTGGCTAATTTCGGAACAAGAAGAACATCATTGAGTTTAAGAGAAGGAACTGAATTAGATTGAATCACAGCATTACTAGTATGAGAGATATTTAACAACTCACCATTACCAACAGTAACTAACTGATTACCTTTGTATTCAGTTTTATTGTGTAGAGCTGATCCATCAGAGGTCATGTGACTAGAAGCTCCAATGTCCATGTACCAGTTTGGATCAACAACATTCTCAGGAGTCACCATCATGCCTTGAAAATGATTGATCATTGCTTGAGGTGCTGGTTGTTGAGTATTCTGAGGCATTTGATAGTAAGATTGTGCAATAGGACGTCTAATTTGAGCAGAATTCTAGCCTTGAGGACCAAAAAATGATAGATCAAATTCCTATGATAACATTAAAGAGCCATATGTCCATGTTTATAGCACAACTGACAGAAAACGTTTCCTCTATTTCCAGTCCTTCCTCCACGATTCTTGAAACCACCTCGAAAACCATTGTTAGATCTATTTTGAAAACCATTATGTATAGAATTCCCTTTCATACCTTGTGACTTCTTGTCACTACTGTCAACAAAATTTGCTGAAATGTTGTTCATATCAGTTTGTAAACCTTGATTTAAGTCTTCCGTTCTCTGCTCATGCATCATCAACATGTATTGTGCATCTTGTAATGACATATTTGCTTTTTGAGAAGCAACTAACACAACAACAGGATCAAATTCATGACCAAGACCACTTAATATTGATTGAATCATATCAGATTTAGTAACCACTTAATTTACTGACCTCAATTCAGCAGCTATTGTTTTAACTTTGAAAACAAACTCTGAAATTGAAGATGAACCTTTCTTGATGTTGTTCATCTTCTTTTTGAGTTGAAGAACTCGTGCCATTGATGACTGAGCAAACAAACTTTCTAATGTTTTCCAAATCTCAAAAGAGGACTCACATTCTATGACATGTCCAATGACATATTTGCTTATGTTTGAAAACAACCAAACCATAAGCAAATTGTCACACCTACTTAGAACTTCATCGATTCTGAGATGAGTCTCGTTCAGAATCGATGATCTTTTGTTTTCAATGAAAAACTCCAATCCTATAGCTCTAATGGCAGCTTTTACTTGCACTTTCCAATAGATATAATTACCTTCATCAAGCTTCGTCGGTAAGTTGAAATTGAGAGATTTGGCTATGGTAGTAACATCAGCAAATGTGCTCAGAATGCCAGAGTCTCCTTCATATGAGCTCCCTTCCGCCATTGTAGGTCGAACCTGCTTTGATACCATGTGAAGTATTCACTAAAGAGTGAACACACTGATCATACAAAGAAGTTGAACATGAACAGAACAAGAACAACAACCAAAAGAGAGAAAAATGAAATTGTATTGAACAACGAAATGGTTACAATGAATGTCATATTTATAGACATTCTTACAACAACTAACTAACTAATATAACAACTTTACAACAACCTCCTAACTGTCCTAACTAATTTACAACAAACTAATTGAATTAACAAACATTGTTACAACTGATTTAACCATAATCAAACTGCCCTATCTCTTTCTCAAACTGTCTAAACATTGAAGCTTTGTCACCAACAACATGTAGATGATTTGAAGCGTGAGGCATGTAACACTGTTATCTCTAACAGCTTTGTCACCAACGACATGAACTTGAGTTGAACTGTGAGCTGTATCACTGTGATCTCTAACAAGAGTGACTCTTAGTCTGAGGAACACAACGCCTAATAACCTGGTCGAAGCAAAATTCCCATAAGTATGGGTCATCCCTTATTATAGTACTTAGCATCGCTCCTTACTTTATTCATCTGAGCCTTCGAAAAGTGAGGAGATAGCTTACACGAAGTGATATAGTTCACCAAATCGACGTACTAAGGGAGATCTTCCACAATTGCGTAGATGTATTCGTCAAGGAAATCATCCATAAGAGGGGTAGGACTCTCACCATTTTTAATTCTGGTGAGATGATCTGCGACTAGATTCTCTGCACCACTTTTATCTTTGATTATGATGTCAAACTCTCTTGCAGTAGGAGTATCCATCTAATGAGCCTAGGTTTAGCATCCTTTTTACTCATCAGGTACTTCAAGGCAGCATGATATGAGTAAATGATAGCCTTGGTTCCCAAGGGTAGGGTCGAAACTTCTCAAGTGCGAAGATAACAACAAGGAGCTCTTTCTCAGTAGTGGTGTAGTTCATCTGAGCTGTGTCTAGAGTACGAGAAGCATAGTGAATGACATGTGAAGCTCTCCCGACTCTCTGTCCTAAGACTGCACCCACTGTATAATCACTAGCATCACACATAATCTCAAATGGAAGCTCTCAATTAGGGGCCTGAATCACTGGTGTGCTAGTAAGTGAGTCTTTCAGTGCATCAAATGCATTCTTACATGCCTTATCAAACTCAAAAGGTATGTCCTATTGAAGTAGACGACATAGAGGTTGTGTGATTTTTGAAAAGTCCTTGATGAAACGACGGTAAAAACCCGCGTGTCCAAGGAAAGATCTAATCTTCTGCACATTTGTAGGGTAGGGAAGTTTCTTGATAACATCAATTTTAGCTTGGTCTACCTCTACGCCTCTGGCTGAGGCAATGTGTCCCAAAATAAGACCTTGGTCCACCATAAAATGACATTTTTCATAGTTCAGAACCAGGTTCTTCTCGATACACCTGCTGAGAACCTTTGTCAGATTGTTGAGACAACTATCGAATGAATCACCCGTAAACAGTAAAGTCATCCATGAAGAAATTAATGTAATGCTCAACAAAATTTGAAAAGATACTCACCATGCACCTTTGAAGGGTGGCAGGTGCATTGCATAACCTAAAGGGCATGCGCCGATAGGCAAAAGTGCCAAACGGACTGGTGAAAGTCGTCTTTTCCTGGTCTTCAGGCACTACCGATATCTAATGAAAACTGGAATAACCATTAAGACAACATTAATGAGAATGACCAGCTATTCTCTCCAACATCTGATCAATGAATGGTAGGGGGAGTGATCCTTCCTAGTGGAAGCGTTTAACTTCCTGCAGTCAATGCACCCACCATCCATTTTGACTACGGGTTGGAACCAACTCACCATGTGAATTGGTGACGAATGTGACTCCCATTTTCTTAGGAACCACATGGATAGGGCTTACCCATTTACTATCTGAGATGGGGTAAATCACGCAGTATCAAGGAGCTTCAGTATCTCATTCTTCACAACATCCATCATAAGCGGATTGAGCCTCTTTTGGGCTTCTCTCATAGGTTTTGACCTATTTTCCATATATATATGATGCATGCAAGTGGAAGGACTCAAACCTTTGATATTCGCTATGGTCCACCCAATAGCCTGTTTAAACTCTCGGAGTACTCGAAAGAGTATCTCTTCCTCCAAATGTGTAAGTTTGGCTAAGATGATCACAGGGAGTGTGTCATTCTCACCTAAAAACATGTACTTTAGGCGCTCCGGTAATGGCTTCAGCTCAAGAGTGGGAGCTTTAACCAAGGAAGGAGAAAATTCAGAGTCAGAAGTAGGTAATTCTAAATAATGGACGATTGGTGGCAGGGGTTGGATTGAATCCAACTCGAAAACAACATCTTCGACATCAGTGTCGAAGGTCAAATCACTATCGTGGATTTGAGTAGTGTCGAGACGATGCTCTAACACTACTTTAACTTCATCATCGCCACTCGTGAGCAAGGTCTGCTCAACAAGTGGATCCACACAGTCCATGGTACACACCACAGAAGACACATCGCTGGGGTATCACATCGCGTCATAGATGTTAAACTCGATGACTTCACCGTCAAACTCCATTGTAAGAGATCCTTCATCAACATCTATCTTCGACTTCGCCGTCTTAAAAAATGAACGTCTAAGGAGTACTGACGAAGCATTAGGGAATGGCTCCTCCTTCGTATCGACCATGTAGAAGTCAACAGGAAACGCAAACTCGTTCACTTGAACTAGAACGTCCTTGAGAACACCAACAGGTCTGACAATGGAACGGTCTGCTAACTGAATGACAATTTCAATTTCCTCCAATGGGCCTGCAGCAAGGTCTCATAAATAGATAATGGCATAACATTAATGGAAGCACCAAGGTCGCACATAGCCCTCTGAATGCTTACTCGCCTATAACACAAGCTACTGAGAACATCCCATAATCCTTGCACTTATGAGGCAACTTCTTTTGAGGATAGCTATGACAGTTTCTCCCATTTTGGCTTTTTTGTTGTCTTTCAGTTTCTCGTTGTTAGTGCATAGTTCCTTAAGAGACTTTGCGTACCTAGGGACTTGCTTCAGAGCGTCGAAGAGTGGAATATTGATTTCCACTCGCCGAAAGGTCTCGAGAATCTCTTTCTCTTCCTTTTTTTTTCTTATCTAAGATGAGTTGTTGCGGAAAATGAGGTTTGACCTTAAATGTGGGTGGTGCTTCTTTTTGAGTAGTTACCAACTGTTTGGAGATAGGCGAAGTCACTACTACCTCGTGTTCTTCCTCATTTGCCTGGTTTTGGGCATTAGATGATTTATTATTTCCTCCAGCTCTGTACCACTGCGGAGTGTAACTATGTTAGCACTCGCGTTAGGATTCGGGTAAGGTTGCGAAGGCAACTTTCCCTTATCCTCGAGATGTCCATTCTACTGTTCCTGTTGGCCCACTTGAACTTGAAGCGTTCGGATCGCGGAATTGATATCGATGAAGGATTTCTCGGTGGTAGCCTTGAATTAGTTCATGTCACTAACGAATTTGCTATGTTGGCTCACAAAGGCTTTAAACATATCCTCAAGTGAAGAGAAATTATTAGAGGGTGTAGGCAACAGTTGCCCTCGAGGGATGAAGGTATGATAGTTCTGATTCTAAGGCCCGTAACTGAAGTTTGGGTTGTTCCTTGCCGTGGCATGATTATAGGTATTCCCAAATGGGACTCTAGATGGCCCTTGGAACTGATTACTCATGGCATTGGCCTGTTGATCATCATTAAAAAGAGTAGGACATTCATCAGTTGCATGATTTGTGGCAACATAGAAGCCACAACCTTTGACTTGCACTTTACCAGAGGAAAGGAGACGTTCCATCATGGAGGTTAGTTGGCCAATTTTCAGGTCAGTGGAACTCGAGATATTTCCTGCAGTCAAACTTCAGGAAGCAGTAGAATCAAGATCACCGTAAAGGCATGACTGTTGTGCGATGTTCTCATACTATTGCTTCATTTGGGCTGGAGTTTTGTCTTGAATGTGACCCCCCGCAAGCATTATCAATCATGCGTCGTTCTATGGGCGACATGCCAACGTAGAAAAATTGAGCTATGGACTTCTCAAATTGGCCATGCTGCGGGCAACTAGCAATCAATCGCTTATAGCGATCTCGATATGCGCCTAATGATTCTCCCAGTCTTATTTTGATGATGCATATATCCTCGATGAGCTGAGCAACTCTATCCTCAGGGAAGTATTCATTCAAAAATGTGGTTGCCATTTCATTCCAAGAGTTAATGCAGCCATGCAGAAGGTAGAAAAGCCATTCCTTAGATTTATCTTTAAGGCAAAATGGAAAAGATATGAGCTTAACCGTTTCCTTGTCCGCATTGGAGGGTTTCATTGACTTGCAGATAGTATGAAACTCCTTCAGGAAAGTGATAGGGTCTTCATTCTCGCCGCCATGGAAAGATGGTAGGAGATGAATGAACCCAAACCTCAACTCAAAGTCTTCAGCATTATCCGGATAGTTGATGCAGAGCGTTGTTGTGCCAAAAGAGCTTAAAGCTCTTGATTAGCGTGACCCATGGTGATTTGGTGATTTGCAGCCATGTTCAGAGGATTTTGGCCTTCTTGTTGCCGAAGTTGGGTCTCTCCAATCCACCTACGAAATGTTCTATCCGGTTCAGGACCGAAAGGTAACGATGAACCAACTGATTTTGACTGAGTGAGGTGTGGTAGCATAAAACTAAAAGAAAAAAAGAATAGAATAGAAAAGAAAAATCAGGGGTTTCAAAATAAATATTAATTTAACTAACTAATCTAACTAAACTAAATAAATAAATTAACTAAACTAAACTAATTTTAAGAACAATTAATTAATAACTAATTAACACCTAATTAACACCTAGACTCAGAGTAAGGACTAAGTCCCCAATAACGGCGCCAAGATTTGATCACGTGTCGTGCTTTCCAAATATAACCCGCAATCGAGTTACCAACCACAAGGGCGTAGTAATGGTAAATACGAGGTCGAATCCACAGGACTTGAGTTTACTCCAAGTTAACTAAAAATGGGGGGTTTTCAGAAAATTCAATAAAATAATTAATTAAACTAACACAAATAAAAATTCTTAGAAATAATATCAATGATGAGAAATCACCTAAGTCTATAGTTCCACAAATCAGAATCAATGCCTAATTACAAATTAGGATTTCCCACCTAGCCTCAACTGGGTCATCCCTTGACTTAGATCCCACTAAGTCTTACAATTAGTAACTTACAATTAAGATTGATAAATACAATGAAAATCGGCTTTACAAAGTAAAGCGATAATAAGTCCAATTACTCATAAGCCTCCTAGAGCGTAACAACTCTTATGCATGCAAGTATGTAAATGAATGAGACATTAAGTATGTCTCTGATTTTGCACCAATCTCAATCATGAAAACCAATCAAATAAACTTGAATAAAACGAGTATGTTTTGAAGCCAATGAACAAGTAGTTTTGAAGAAAGTCTAGATTAAGACCAAAGGCTTGTTCAAATCATTCTTAAGGTTTGAAAAATAAATTTTAAGCACAAAAACTAAGATAAATTTGTTCGAGAGCACAACAAGTAATTTTCATACAACAATCTTATTAAAAGACGTAATTTAAGCACAATTAGATTAAGAAATAAAAATTTCTTACAGCTCAAAGTGAGAGCAATCAAAATCAATTTTTGAGTGTGGGTTGCAAGCCTCATAACACCTCTATGACACTAACTTCAAAATCAATTCAGCAACCTCAAATTACTCCAAGCGATTAAGCACGAAAAACTAGTCAAATTGGTATAAAAGCTTGCACAATAGAGAGTTTTTTAGTATGAGAGTAAAATAGTGTGTTCTAAGAGGTTTGTGAATGGTCTACAACCCTTCTTGACTGTTTGTGGCCGTTATATCGATCCAAGGGCCCAAAATCAATCATATTTCTAAATTAAAAAGAAAGGTGTTAGTTTTTAAAAAAGTTGTCAAAAAACTGGTTAGCGCACTAAATGAGGTCATTAGCGCACTAACCAACAAGGACGAGAGAGTACTTACTTTCTTATTTTTTTGGCAACTCTCTAACTCACCTACAGCTCTATTAAACCTCTATAAATATATTAAACATGTTTCGTATGAGTTATTGGACCAATTTAGACAACCTGAATGGTTTCCCAAACTCCAAAAATTGGAAATTCCATTTTCATGAAACATGTAGGGGCTTATCGATAAATAATTCGATAATAATTCAAAAATCATCCAAACTAATACCGGTGCATTCGACATTAATTACAACAGTTCTTAAATATTCAAATCATGCCAAAAAAACATGTTTGCATAATTTAAAAATATTTTCAAGTCATGAAGCTTAAATCATTGAAAAGAGAAACTTGAATAAACTAGAAAACATGATATGCATGAATCTAATGTATTTTCCTTGTGCAATTGAACTTATATACCTCACATAAGTTATGCGAATAATAATCATGGCAATCAAATGTCCTTCCTTGTCCCGATACATTATTGAGCTTTTCCAATCTCATTTCATCTAATTCCATTTGAACTTGAGGAGTTGTGCTTCCTTTAATCATGCACATATTGGACAAACTTGTTAGTACCATTTTACATTGTTTTTTGACATTAAGATCTCAGTCGGAATCCAAGTTATATAACACTTATTCCAACAACTATGACTAAACTATGGTTTTAAGATTAAAATCAATTGTTGTATACATATTGGTTGTACTTGAGGCTACACTATTAAAGATATAATTGGTGTGTAAGACCGTGATTGAGACATTCGTAAAATAGGTTTCAAGGTGGAACCTTGTCCTATTTATAAATCCAAACTCGATAAATATGGTGTCTCGATTATATTATGATTTCAGGGGCTTTGGACATAACCAGCTGTACGGGAGGCACTTGTTGAATCGACACCTCGATGGGAGTATTGATTTGGCAATGGGTTCTTCCGATGGAGTAGGGTAATCAACTCTTAGTTTTTTAAAGTAAATGAAAAAAATCACAATACCACATGTTATTGAATTGTTTGACTTGCTTAATGTATATTTATTGTTTATATTGTTGTTGATATCCTGGTAGATATCTATAAATCATGTTAGTTAATTGCACTGAGGTATTAGTGGATATTTGATGGTTGAGTGAACACCATTTTACTAAGCCCGTTGAATCCTCACCCTCCCCCCTTTCAACATTCTCAAGTACCTCGATAAGCGTGTAAGATCAAGGGAAAGGCAAAGCTTAGGATTGTAGTGTTCGTCTTTCTAATATATATTTTAAGTTCGGTACTGTATATTTGAGATTTCATAGTTTGATATAGTAACGTATATTATCACAAGGTTGGGACTTGTGTATCTTTTTGTTTAGTCGTGTTTTGTATAGTTATATTTTGAAAACGATTTATTTAATTCTTTTGCTATTGTTTACTTTTGATTTTATTCATTTTTCTCAAAATATACAGGTTGTGTTTAATAGGTATCGATGAAAGGCTTCTGGCCTTAGTTAAGCCGGGTTGGTTTACCGAGGCTTAGTTAAGTATTAAGTCGAACGATGCCCTAATCGAGATAGTGGTTGTTACACCCTGTGTGGCCGATTGATCTACTCCTAAAGTGAGTGTTCACAACTTTGACACCTCATATGTAAGAAAAAAAAAACAAAAAAGAAATAATAAAAAACTAACTTTATGCTACGTATCCACTTCTAGCTACTATTCTTTTGCCATTTCAAGCTAAAAACACTATTAAATTAATTATCCAAATAGGCAAAAACCCCTGTAAAACAAAAACTACAAGTCCAAACCATGTGGAACATAAGGTACACAATTGAACATTAGCGAGATAGGGTGGGCCGACTGATGAGGGAAGGTGACAAACTCGATGTTTGATGAGGTTGGGGTGCACGATTGCAAGATACAAGAAAAGGATCCAATCTTTTATTAGGTGGAAAAATGTGATTTCCCTCTTGGGTATTTTTGGAAGAACTTCATTTAACTTTATTGGTTTGCCCTGCATAAATTATGGGGCGCCTCTAGTGCGACCCAATTAAACTTCCTATTTCAAGGCTAGAAGGATGATGGAAATGCAACCTTTTAGGCACTTTGGAGCAAAATAACCAAGGTCTGGGTAGGTGATGGTCTAGCGATTCTTGGTGACTTAGGATGAAGGAAGAAGATGGGGTGCACAAATGAGAGGGAGTGGTTATAGGAGAATGCAGTAATAGGAAATTATGTATGTGTAAGAGGCATAATTAAGGATGACTTCTACCAAGGGTATGATTAGAATTACCATCACTTAAGTCATTGGATTGTCATCATGAAAACAAGAGATGTGCATAGTGCAAGCCTTTTTTTAACTTGAATATGGGGGTTTCATGATGGATAACAGAATGTGGCAATGAAGAAGTTGGTTTAGGGAATAATGTAAGGGAGTTATGGATATTTAATTGATCTTAAAGCAACTTCCACGATAAAGAGTAGCCACGCCCCTTCATTAATATAAGCTAAGGATTATAATGAAAGCACCAAATTATGCTATGCAACATATGAAAAATTAAAGAGGAAGAGGAAACATAGGAGAATAAATAAGGGAGAGATTAAGTCAAAAGAGGAAGATGAGAATTTTTCGTTTTTAGTTATTACATGGATTCATACTTTTTGCTCTCTTACATATTTGTAAGTTCATGTAAAGACTATAATGAGGAGACCTTTACCCCTTAATGGGCCAACTCGGTTCGAGCCCGAAGTAATTAGTTAAGTCCTAATACCAGGTAGTCTAGACCAAAAAAAAAAAGACTATAACAACGAAATCAACTTTTTGCTCGCAAAATAGGAGAATTTTATTTTAGAAATGTATAAGTAGGGTATAACAAACATGATAGGCAAATCAACTTTTTGCCAAATAAATTTTATCTGTGTTTATGAGGAAAATAGTCTCCACTTACTTTTTTTGGCTTCCCATGCGTTATCAGTGACAACCGAATAATTAAACTCAGTAATATCAAGCCACATACGGGGCTGATGACTATTCCAACCTAATTTTGTTTCATCCACAGGACTTAAACTCAATACCACTTAATGGGAACTAAGTCCTTTAGCACTCTGAATACAATCGGTTGTTAGTAGGCTCTACTTTACCCTAACGGACTAAGATCGCCTTCAATGATATAATGAGTGTGGGTGTTTGAGAGCCATCTTATCTTGTTCAGTAATTTCATTAACCATCCATACCAAGAAAATTGGAAGGGTTCACGTAAGTTGACACGCAATGTAAAATTTTTGTCGCTCGTTATGAAATGGATCAAACCAACCTATATGTTATGTTTTTAAGGAACTATGGAGTTCATTTTCTTATCTTTTTTTTCTATATGCAAACTTAAGTTTTAGTTAGTCATCGTCACATACACTTTTCAAAAGTTGCAATAGAGAAGCCCACATACGACCCTAATTGTTATCTTTGTATGATGGACAAGGAGACAATTAATCACTACTTAAGAAAATGCAATTTTTCAAGTAGGGGTAGGATCTTCTACGCAACAGCTTTGATTTTTAGGGTTTTTGCATGAAAGAAAATTTTAAGGGTCTTTCAAAAGAAAGCAAATAAAGGTGATAGCTTTTTGGGATCTAAAAAAATATAAGAGTCTGGCTAAGCGAGCCCCAATGTTTACTTAGTTCACCTCGATTTTAAGTGCACCCCCAATTTGAATTTTGATTATTAAGGCAACCTAATTTTTGTTTAAAAGCCCATAAATACCTTCCATTTCTTTCCAATACAATCCAGTGCACCCCACCACAAAAACAAAACGAATCCATATTTTTTCCACCCTAATCTCCATATCCATGCGAATGCATCATTCTCAAAGTTGCCATCATTATCAGCAATGTCGATTGTGTCGATTTTGGTATTTTGGTCGCATTTTGGGTGGCTTAAAACTATATGAAGAACTGAGTAGCAAGGATTAACTATTACGATATGTTTCCCTTTAAAACCTATGAAATTGTTGTTATATGGTGGCAGTGTTGTTTTATTTCACTTTATTTGCACTTTCATAGCAATTTCCATCAATTTCTAGGTTAGGTTTTGTGTTCATCGATCTTCGGCGGTTCGGGGTCCAGTCTACATTTTGTTATTCTGTCACTAGGTACTAAATTAGAAAGCTAAATTTGTACATATCACTTTCGGTGTGAGGGTAATGAGTGTGTAGTCTTTCATTTAGTTAGTAACCCCCAATTCTACGTGATAGGTTCATTTAAAGGGTACTTAAACATTTGTTTGAATCTATAACCTTATAGTTCGATTGGAGGTAACTGACTATATGATCATACATTTGGTTGGTAAACACTGAGTTTTATTCAGAAAAGTTAGTAAATAAGTCTCGAATTAATTAGGCAGGAGGAAATGACTTAGTTTGTTGACCTAGTATCGAGTATAAGAACATATATTCATCAACATAGTTCCGAGAGTAAGTAGTTCACTTCGGTACACTGGCACCATACATATATTAAAACATAATGTTTCTATGTTTTTCCATTTCATTTACATATATATATATATATATGATATTGAAATTTTATGTGTTTACTCTTTCAATGAGGTGTGGCCCAGAATAAGACCACTGTTACATGGGATCAAGCCGATGTCAGCGAGAGTAGATGAGGGGAGGGAGGTGCTTCTCGTAAGCTTGGTGGTAGGACAGCCCAAACAGCATCTCATAGGAAGAGGAAAGCAATGGAGCAACATGTTGTCAAGTGTGCTCGTAATGTGAAGGTGAAAGAAGTTAGTGAGGATCATTCACGAATAGGTGAGGCCCTGAAAAAAAAAACTTTCGTTGGCTTGTATAGATGATAGAGAGTCTAATTCGGAACAAGCATAGTCTAGTGGAGAGGAAAAACGGGATGTTGATGGAGTTCAGAGTGAGTCTAGCAGTAGTGTTAGTGGGGGTGATACTAGTAAAGAAGAATAAGGTGGGGAAGATGGTGATGACTACAATCAGGGGGATGGTGGCGACAATGGCGATGAGCATGTCGGTGATGATGCCAATGAGGATGGGGACAATGTTGGTGAGTCTGATGATAAGGGCGATGGTGAGTCTGATGGCAAGAGTGATGGTAAGGGTGCTAGTAAGAAAAGTGATAAAACCAATTGTGCCAAGAAAGTCATTGCAAACACATTCAATGCGAAGACAATCAGTGCCAAGAGAGTGAGTGGCCAGATAGTTAGTTGTTAGACAGTGGCAAAACTGTTAGTGCAAAAAAAACCAGTGCCAAGATAGTTAGTAACAAGAAATATGTTGCTGAGAAGGTTTACCGTAAGAAGAAGGTTGCGCCCCCAGAAGAAGACATGTCGACTCCTTTCCCATGTAGGCCATCAGACCGATCCTTGTTACTAAGCATCAAGGACCATGTGGTTAAGGAAATTTGGCAAAATAAGGTAACACTTGTTTCTAATTCGATATTGAGTTTATGTCATGAGTAGTGATGGAATTGTATTATTAATGTATTTAATTAATGATCTTTCAGCACTGACCATTGTTGAAATGCATAAACCACGGTGTCTAACTAGCTTATTGGGATTTAAAGACTTGCCACATGACACTGTTCGCCTATAGAGGATCATTTATATGTCCGGATTAAGTGCATTCACAGATTGTTCCTACCTTAAGGGCCACGAGATCTTGATATCGGCTTTTTTTGAGAGGTGGAAGCCTGAGAAAACATATTTCACCTCCCTTTTGGTGAAATGTCGATTACTTTGGAGAGTTTGAGCATGTTCTTAAAGATTTCAGTGAGTGGAAAGGTTGTTGCGATAGAGTATGGACTTGATCACGAGGAATGCCTTAAATATTTCACCAGTTTGCTTGTAATGTCAGAGGTTGATGCTGAAGATGATCTTGATAAGTCAACAACTCTCACAATTAGAAAATGTTGGTTATGCAGCCGATAGTGTCCAAAGAAAAAAGTAAAAATCAATTACTCGAAAGTGGAATGCACGACCGGTGCCTACTTACTTTACATTTTGTCGTGCACACCGTTTGCTGATAAGACTGGATCAAGGGTCCTCATTGCACTTCTAAAATTCTTAGAGAGTTCAGACTATGTTGGATCGTATGCAAGGGTGTAGCTGCTCTTGCCTACTTATATCGTCAGCTTAGTGCGTCATGGGTTAAAGTCTCTCAGATTGTCGATTAGTTGACATTGCTTGAGGTAAAATAATTTGGGACTTATTTTTGTAACTTGTAGTGTTTTTGTTATTTAATTAATCCACTATTGTTAACTGATCCAATATTGTTCACCATAACGTAAGGGAGGATCCATGATCATTTCAATCTGGGACTTGCATGGTCAAGTGCAAATGCAAAGTGCACGGATACTCTCCCCCGTGTTTGTAGGTGGTTTGTTAAACCACACTAGGGTTTGGGTGATGATTAAATTCATATTATTCGCATAAGCTTGGTTACCTTACGACCAAACGAAGTTCGACTTACATTTTCAATTTCTCATGTTTATCTTATGTTGTTATTGTGAACAAAATTTAATATGATATACTCAGTACCTATATGGCGACTCTAAATCCCGAGGTAACCCTAGGCACTGCTAAGTCGCGTTACTCATCACCTAGCCCTACCTTGAAGTGGCCTACTATTTATGACACCACGCGACATAATTGGTTGCTTTAGCTTAGCTAATTAATCTTCCTGAAATTATTAGTAATTTAATTAGCCCATTAGCTAATCTATCAAGTTATATTACAATTTTATAGCGAAAGTCTTTAAGTGAATAAATTACGCAATATTTAAAAATCCTGAGTAGTTAAAAAAAACCCGAAAAAAAGATACCATGCATATATCAAAAGCGAAATAAGTACAACGAAATATCCATATACATGTATTCAGTGTTCTAGAGTCCTCAAAACCCAATGGAAAGTAAATACATACATACTATAATCAAGCACAAGCTATCATCACTATCTCAGAGGTAGTCACCCAATACCTCCTTGCCCTTGCCATTGCTCATCGAAACATCTGCACTTGATCACCCAACAAATACCGTGAAGAGTCCAGTGAGTAAAACCCCAAAAGAAGTCCACACAATATTCATGAAATAAAACTGACAAATTACGAGATATGCGAATATAACACTTGGTAATAGTAAGTTATATTCCCATGAATGTAGGCAGCATACGACAAGCAAAAATAATAGTGTATAATGTAACAACAAATACCAATAAAGCGGGCTCAAAAATAAAGCAACAACAAATAAATAAACAACCGAATAATCCGAGAAGACCTTAACCTAAACCATCTAGTAATCGATAAAACAGGATGAGAACATATACTTACAAGCTTACAGTGATTAAACCCAACTTTGGTTAATGGATGAACCCCTTCCAGATGGTATTTTAAGTAAAGAAAAGGCTTAAATCCCTCCCGATAGTCATAGATATATTCTACTGTCGTTGACATGAGCGTTAAACACAAGTAACCTATGAAAGTGATTAAGTCACAACCAATAAATATGCAAATCGAAATTTGAGTGAAAACTCATGTGCCCCCACCAACAGTCACACACGTAATCCAATACCGATAAAACAAAACTATGAATTCTATGAGGCATTCCAATGGGTTTACGCACCTTAATGAGCACTCGAACTTCCTTGGACTCTCGAACTTGACCTCGCCTAGCTTTTTGGTACCCGAGCTACGTTCTTTCAGTCCCCTAAATTCGATTAAGTGTGTTTATTTTGTATTCTGATTGGTTGCATAAGTTTTAAATTGATCTTCTTAAATCAACACCAGAAGACCAAGTCTTGATTCTGGTCCTATGTTGCAGCACATTTTTAGGCATGCAATTGTTCAAAACTCAAAAACTTCCCATAGACAAAGTTTTATATCTCTATTTTAGTTTTTCGAAAAGGTTTGGTTTGCAAGATTTTGATTTAAAATGAAAGAGACACCGTAATTCTGCCAAAACCAACTCAAATTGGATCCTAAACTGAAAAGCATAATTAAAAATTTATTTCTCTCAATCTAGTTTCAAAAATTATGATTTTTGGTCACGAGGCATCTAACATATCCAATAACAACATACTAAAAGATCAGCGTATTTGGATAAGTAATTAGGGAGTTATCCCTATTAAGAGTTTAGTTTCAGAAATCTCATAATGGCATTCAATCACCTATTTGAGGGAACTTTTGGACATCGAAACATTCGAATTACAAGATTTTTAGTGGGCTAAAGTTGTTTCCCTTCGAGTTAGCTTTCAAATGCCACCAAATTGGGTCCATTTCGATTTAAAATGAGAAATTTATGACCAAATTACAGAGGCTGGTTTATAAATGTAACATGCAGAATTTCAAATTTTGTTCTACAATTTCAAAAATTCATTATTATTTTTATTTCAAAGCCAAATTAAGAACTTATTAACTGTTGGATTATCAAATTGGAATGATGAATCCAAAAATATAAACCAATTTCAAAGACTTAACATCTTCCCCCTTAAAATGACCAAAAATCAAAACTGATTTCAAACTTTAAATGGAGGGATATATACCTAGGGTTGTAATTTGATCCCTAGCTCTTGATGCTCCAAGAAATTGATGAAATGCTTTGATCCTACTCTTGAAATTTTTGACTCCAGCAAGAGGAGTTCTGAATTTTCTTATTCTCAAATGTTGTTTTGTATTGCATGTAAAGAATCAGCACTACATGTACTCATATATATATATATATATATATATATATGTATATATAATTGAATGGACTAAATTTCAACCACATGTTTCCTACATATTTACCCATCTCTATGTTGATCTAATAGTTCTAACTTACTCTTAACCCCTCTAATTCAAATTAACCTAACACACATTTGTACACCAAGTCTTATGGAGATATTGACAACACGCATCCTGAGATATATCAATGCTTACTATTTTATATTTTTAACTTAAACCTAATTAATCTAATTTAGACTAATATAAACTTATACACATAATCGCTTATGGTTAGTGTATTTAATCACATGCTTTACATAGTTGCGATCTCACAAACCCTCGACTACTCTGCACCCAGTGCCTCGCACCCCGATACGAATCTCGAGGCATGCCCTATTTTATCTTATTTAATTAACTAACTTAAGCTATAGTTTAATTAGACATCATACCTTAGTTCTTAGCCTAATCTATCATCCCAGGGTAACTACTACCCGATACCCACATTTACACGCTTCCCAACATAACACCCCATTACACAACTTGCTTGCGAACAATGTGACACATATGCGATGCACTACAATAATATAATTGATTTTTGAACACCGGACATAAATGATCATCATCCACAAATAACATTTACCCTCGATTCTTGTGTCCGAGCTAACTGAATTATCCACAGAACGCTTAAATTATGACCGTTAATCCTCAAGATTAATGATAATCCTAATTTAATTAATTTGGGTCATTACAGCCTACTTGGTATAGGTGACTTGGGACCCTTACTCTGAGGTAAGGTCCAATGGCATTTCTGTCTTCACGTTCTGCACTAGTTGCATTAGATGCATAGATGTGATCGAGCCTTACCACCCAAACAGGTTCCTAAGTCAATTCGGCTACATACAAGGGATTCCAGACCGTCCTTAAAAGCATATTTGAGCTAATCAAGGACCTTCTACACTCAAACATATAGTCAAGTACAACTTATAACCCGAGATGTGGGAGAGGTGCCATAATCATGTGATTGCACTCGAAAGTTGAGGAGAGAAAGTCATGTTAGAGAGGGACTACGAAACAGGTTATCTTGACTTATTCATTGAATGATCATATATTATTATAGAGAACCCTATATACCGCGGTGACAGCTATTGGTGATTCAATTGTCGATAACAATATGGTAAAGATACATTCTATATACTAATTAGAGAATTTTGTCACTACAATCAAATATATGGCGTACTAATTCTTTGGTTCAAATGTTTTCCTTATGCAAAAAGTCATTTTAACACTAGATGTCACGTTGGCCTGGCTCTACTTGCCTAAAAAAGAGTTTATCTTCGAGTCTACAAAACGAATGGCAAACGATGTCGTGAAGTACTTATCTGGGAAAAGTCATGTCACTACTGCAACTACAACTATAGCCACCACATCTGCGGGGACATAAACAATTAAACCATTCCAACACTATAGTATAGGAACAATTAGAACATCCTAACAGGATAGTACCAGTGATGCTCTAAATTCGAAATACGTTCAGCGTGGGAAGAAAGGAAATGAGTAATTGTGTTCATTGTTAGGAATTGTATTCTAAGATAGTTTGTTAAATGGTTTCTTACGTGATACTGTGTTGTATGATTTGGTATTTGATAATGTGTTGTTCTATGGTTTGGTATTTGATATTGTATTATTGTACGGATCGATATCTGATATTGTGTTGTTGTATAGCTAGTTATTTGATATATTGTTGTTTTGTAGCTTGTTGTTAGTGTTGTTGTATAGATAACTATTTGATAATGTTCTTCTGTAGACTCAGCCATATAGTACTGAATGTGAAATGCATATCTCGGTACCCATACACCGAGGTGAGTTTTCAATGTTTGGTTTCATGTGAACAAACCAAGGAAGCACCCCACATAAATTGTAGGTACACCCTAAACCACTATGTTAAACAACCAATTTGGTATCTAGTAACCGATTCAAGTGACTACATAGTCGGTTATCGAACACCGAGCCAAATAAGTTCACACATTATATGTTTTTTTCAGTATTGTGATACTGAGTTGAGCGTTTAGGTCTCGACATCTAATAGCCGAACATAAGATGCAGCCTACCAAAACTCTAAATGCACTCTAACCCAAATGTTTCATCATATTTGGGTCGCCACCTCTATAGCAAGCTGAAATATCTAGACTCGGTTAGTTCCGCCCGAACAAATGTGCACCCCATAAAATTTATAAGTGCACCCCGTATTAATTTTTACAACTATATGGTTAGGCCATAAGGTACTGAGTGTGGATCCATTGATTCGGCCTTGAGACACCGAGTACGAATGGTAATGTTCAGCCCTGTGGTATCGAACGTGCTTCCAAACAGTTTTCAATATGAAAATGTATTCAATAAATTCAAATATCGAAAAAGCACAAACATAAAATGAACATTAATAGCAAGTAACCTTAGGAACAAGGTTCATACAACATTGTCATGACCATCTGCAACACATACATTGTTCAAGTTTTCATTCAAAAACCTAAAAACTTGAACTTCTATCACTTAACTTGTTCAAGTAAGTAACAATATTTCATCAAACTGACCATTCATGCCCTATCGGAAAAAAAAAACTTCAAAATATTTTCAAAAAACATCATCTACTACAAAAATAGTAGAAGTTCTTATAGTTCATCTAAGTCAACTACTGGTGGTGTCCCTAATTGATCTCCATCCTTCATTCATGAGGTTTTTAATTGACACGTGTCAAATGTGCACAATAATATTTCATATTTTCTTATTATTTATAGTAGTGGTAAATGGGATATCATCTCCACATGGGTTTTGCAAACTTCAAAGGATAGTATTTTTCTTGTTTTTCTTAATTTAGTTATTCTAATTAATAGGGAATTAAAATACCAAATAACTAAAATTTATAACTATTAACTTAATTAATCAAACTAACTAAACTAATTTAAACAATTTAATGCAAACTAAATTAAACAATAATCAAATTCAATATAATATAAATATCTTAAACCTCACTAAACAATGTAATATACTTTGATCACATTCAAATACTAAAACATATCATCACTTCATAACATAGTTATAATCATAACACATGGAATCTTGAAATTATTAAATCCTAATTCATAATAGGTTTATAGCGTTTAGCTAGCCACGGATTTTTCTAAATTCGATGGAAAAGTCAGATTCTTATCATTTTAGATCTACCTATTGGATAAAATGCAATACCATGAAAATACGATAGCATTAACACTTAATGAAAGTCATACCTTATCTAAATCAAATATAAATCAAAATATGCTAACAAATAAATAACTTAGAACACGATCACCTAGAATATCCATTCGGGAAAAAACTCTATAGATTATTCCTAGTTACTACTTCTATAATTGTTGTCAATAATCATATACATAGATTCATAATTAAAATACCACAATAAGTATTTGCAACTATTCGTGCAATATTAATCTTCATTAGTTGTAATACGTAAAAACAAGTTGTTCAATCTGTGATTGACGTGTATGAATAGATTTAAATCATTAAGTTCATGATTCCTTAATTATAACTATATAGCAATCCAAAGTACATACATGTCTAGGGTTTGCTTAAATTGATAAACTAATCACTCATACTGTAAATAAATATCACAATAATATAATTGAAAAACATAATAACTAAATAAATCAAAGCTCTAATGTAGCTTCAAACATAGATTAAAACTAATAAAAACTTATTAAATATGTGAAATAGGTTGGAGAGAGCTTTATTTCGAAGCCTCTAGTCCTTTTTTTAGTCTCCTAAGTTATACATATCCTAGATAAACTCAAATTGTTCATATAGGGATTTTCGGCGATTCCATTTTGTACACAAATCACTAAGTTAATCACGTGATTTGGCTCTCTATGCTCCACCAATTCAGATGGCAATTTTTAGTATAATTTCTAATTCATTGAGGATTGACTAGCACTTCTCTATTGCCAATTTAGGTGGCAAGTCCTAGTGTAAATGCAAATCACTGGCTAATTGTTGGACTTTTTCTCCAGTTGACTATTTTGCTCTTCTACCTCTTTTTCTTCCATTTCTTTATTTTCCTAATTAAATCCTGAAATCACAAAAACAAGAGAATATCTAATGTAATATCATCATTGATATCTAAAATCGGCTTAAATTACACTATAATACATGTCTAATTATTGACTTATCAAATCCCCCCAAACTCAGCACTTTGTTATCCCAAGCAAATGAATACTCTTAATAATGTTCTCTTTTCATTCTTTATAAATTGATTTCAATCTATTTCATCTTAACTTTAAATAATAGAAATTTTAAAATAGAAGTGACTTTCGAATTGAAACATATTACCCACAAGTAAATAGAAGTTATGATATAATAGAATGATTTAGACAAAATAAACATCTATTAATGATAACTCAACCACCCAATGCAACACTCTTTAGAACATAAAGTTCATTACCAAGGCTAGTACATAGTATAGGTTTTTTCAATCTCCACTGACAAGCATCAAACTTACGATGACTAGTATAGAATCTCAAAACACAAAAATCACTAGATTAATTTTAATTTTAGAAAATACTTTATAATAGCACCACAATCAAAATCAATGGGGATTTTATCAATATACCAATGAATATATCGTTTAACATGTGTTAGATTAAGAAATATTTCACTTAACTCTAGTTTGAGCACTTGAGCTAAGTCTTTTCTTTAAAAAGTTTAAGAATATCCATCTTCTTATCTCTCATTTTTTTCCTACTTCGTTCTATTTATTTTTTGTTTTTTTAATGTATATTTCTTTTGCTTTTGCCTTTGAGTCCTTGCTCGATTTCCTATGGAGTTTATGAGACTATATATATATTTGTAAACTCTTATTAACACTTCTCGCTGTCTACTAAAGTTAAAGAAAGTATTCTTTCTATCTTATAGAAATTCATTGGTTTCTAACCCATTTCTTTTTTCAATTATGGCATAATAACTTTCTATATATATACTATAAAAGTATTTAATCAATAGCACTTGTGTCACAAGATTTTTAGAAATTTGTCTTGTTCATTTTGCACTATTGTTTCAATCTTCTACCTATTATCATGACTAACATAACGCATTCAATTTAATGTATACATTAACTAGTAATGTTAATCAAAAAGGGTATAAAAACTGATTCCTTCTATCATAGAATTCACTTAGGTACAAATATCCTTTCCATTTAAAAATCTATTCATTATATTCATTTTCATTATCATTCTTTTCCTAACTAAAAATAAAGTAAAATGAAATTCATACTTACTCGAATTTGAAAGAAATTTGAAAATTTTCATCAACTTACTTAAATATCGATTCTTTTTTAACTTTGCAATAACTTTTGTCTTGTCTTCTATCTTTCTTTTCCTTTCCTTGCTTTCTTTACTATCATTTTCATACTTCACCTAAAATATTCTCAAACTAATTCAAAACCTTGTCCTCAAGGTTTTAAAATGAAGTCGGGGTTTCCAACAAAATAAATATACTACGTGAAGTATAAAGGAATTGATATAATCATAAATTGGACATTCAATATAAAAATAAACTCGATAAATAAATGTCATCAAATAGAGTACATTAAGAATATATGAATAAATCATTATCATTGTATAACAAATGTATCAAACCACCAATCATAGAACTCATAGTGTAACACCACCACAAACATAAATTATCACCATAGATCACAAAGCATAAAACCATAACCAGAGTTACATAGAAGACCTCACACAATGTCACACAAAGACAAAGAAGATAAATAGAATAAAGAAATCAATGTCGTCGTCCGAAAGTCGCATCTTCATCATCCGCTACTGGATCAATCTCGTAGGACTGGTAACTCGCACTAGGGTCATATAGGTAATAGTCTTGGCCTGGCAGTTGTGGAACATTAAGACTACTATAAATGGTAGCCTCATATGTGTAGATGTTACTGGAACCTATGTGCCTCCATGTTGTCTGTGTCTTCTAGACATTGTTCGCTCCATCTTGTAAATACTCCTTGCTAAAGCCCTCTAATTCTCGAACACCAGTTCTTAGTTTCCCAAAATTGTCATTTGGTTGTGCAGAATTGTAACCATGAAGGCCAACTCTGACTCCTTCATGTATAGGCCATCATAATCCCTACCAGATTGCTCCACATTCAAGTCTTGTCTAGCATTCCACATTTTCTCCAAAGTTCTCCTCATGTCATATTTATTTTTTCTCTTTCATGTCTCTCTTCTAGCTCTATGTCTTCTCTCTTTCATCATCGGTGTCTTCATAACCATTTACTCATCCATATCTCTCTATAACCTCATCCGTGATGATTTTCTCTGATAGAACATCCATATCAAGCCCTACCATGTTTACTTGATCTGCTCTACAAAAAGTCGTGATCATCAAAGAAAAGGTAGTCCGTTGTTCTTCTCTGTGGCAATTGCATTCCTAATTGACACGTGGATAATTTTGCCAACATCCAAGTATCCTAATCCCATGGCGATGTGGTAAAGTAAGGCGGCTTTATATTTCACAATCTCATAATATTGCAGGCTTGGTTGTAAGCTAGCGTTGATGAAATAACACCAAGCTTTAGTGATTTTCCTAAAAAACCTGGTAATTATGTGCTTTGGGTGCTTTTCCATATCAAAAATGAGTCCATCACCATAGATTGCCTCTAAACCTCTCTTAATTCTCTCAATGGGGTACTGGTACTTAATTGTGTATTTGGGCTTTAAGTACTCGTCATTTTATTTTTGGTAAAATTTTGGTAAACCAAAATATTGATTTATTCTTGCAACAAAATAGTCCATAATTCTTCCTCAAACTCGTGTGTCACGACCCAAGTCTTTAACCCTATTTTAATTCTTTAATCAGGATCATCGACTCTTAACGTGGGACCTACACTGTGATACGTGCACCGACTGAGGCACGTGGCCGAGGTATATCGTATTTTTGTATTGATGTGTGCCTAGTGTTATGTATTGTGTAGGCTTACAAAGTCGATTTGTACAGTTGTAGGCGTTGAGATGAGAGCGGAGAAACGCCTCGAGTAGCGTACGAGCCGGGGAACCGGGTAGTTAGCATTTTGGTAAGTCTTATTTAATACTAATATGAGATTAAGGAATTACTTATAAGCATATGGTTGTGTTTGTTAATGTAAATCAAATTAAAGGTCTATAGTTGAATAAATTAAATGGAAAGCATAAGATTGGTCTAGAAATGCATATTAGCACATTTAGGAACTAGGTGAGTAATGAAATGGTGTCACTTAAGGTTGAGTTAGTGAAAGTTATTGGGATATATGACAAAGGCGGACCATTAGATATTCCTAGGGATACATAAATCCATGAAGATTAAGGGCTAGGAAGGAACATCACCTTAAAATGTATTATTAGTGATCAAACAACATGCAAACCAAATCACTCATTCATTTTTATTGGAGAAGAAGAAGGAATTGCTGGAGAGGAGTGAATCATCAAGGTGTTGAAGGAATCCATTAGAGTTGGTGAGAAATTCTCAAGCTAGGGTACTACATCAACTGGGTAAACGTCTTTTTAGTTGAAATTAGAACAAGTTCTGATTTTAGGCTAATTTCAGATAGTAGATGATTGAGTATTTATAATTAATTTATATATTTGGATTTTTCATTTCAAGCTGATAATCCAGCTATATTGAAGTTCTTAATTTGGTTTTGAAATCATAAAGATATGAATTTTTTAAGTTGCAACACCAAAACTAAAATTCTGCATGTTGTATTAGGAATCAAACGGGGCAATTTAGTCATAATCTAACCATTTTAGATCCAAATTGATCCAAACTAGTGGCATTTGAATGCTTATTTAAAGATTGCTTAACTGAAGGCATTTTGATTCAAATGTTTCTATGTCCAAACATGCTCTACAAGTAGGTGTTGGAATTAAAAAGGAATGTTTTGAAACTAAATATGTTAAGAGCATAACTCCCTAACTACTTATCCAAATGAGCTTATTTTTTAGTATGTTGTATTTGGATATATTTTCTGCCTTGTGACTAAAAATCAAATTTTTAAGAACTATATATTGGGAGAAATAAATTTTCTAAATCCGCTGGTCGGATTAAATTCAAATTAGACCTATGTTTAGTAAAATCATGATATCTCTTTCATTTTAAATCTGAATTTTGCAAAATAAACCTTTCTGGAAATATAATAGAGAGACCAACAATAATTGTATTGATGGATGATTTTGATATTTTGACCATTTCATCCCTAAAAATTGCGATAAAATGTAGGACCGAAATTGAAACTTAATTTAGTGTTTAGGGGTTGATTTAGGAATATTGATTTAAAGTCTATTGAACCAAGTTGAATACACAATAAACACCCCTAAATTAAGTTTAAACCCACTATATTTGAAACTAATGAGACACCAAACTCAAGAACCTAAAAAAATGGTACAGGAGAGCGAATACAAGATTTAGAGTATCGGGAGGCCAGTAAAGCTAGGACTTTACTTTGTTGTTATAAGTATACCCAATGGCAACTTTACTTGGCATTTCATTTCTATTAATTGATGTCCTTGCATAGTCCTTTCGACTATTTCGCCTATATATTCTTATATCATGTGTTCTTTGTGTCTATGCTCACTTGATGAGTCTAGTTTGCATGATATCCATTCATTTGATTTGATTCATTGATTTTGTCCCATGCTATGTCTATTCTTGTTGTTTTAAATGTGAATTGAATGACAAATAGCATGCTATTAGGCTAGTGAATATCTTATAAATGTTTAAGAGGACTTGTATTCCTTATTTTTTTAGGTGTGTAGATGTGCCTATGCCTTGACAATCTATACTTGGTATTTCTTGAAATTTAAAAAGTAGTTTTCGCATTTAGGTCCCGTACTCGATCGAGGTGTGCACGACTTATGAGGTTAGAGTCCCTGGGGATGTCGGCACATGTTACCTGACATTGTATGACACTCGGGGTTAGAGTCCCTGAGGTGGTCTACACACCGGGGTTAGAGTCTCTGGTAACACTTGGGTTAGAGTCCCTTGTGCTATATGATTATTGAGTCGGAGTGACACGTTTCACTGCTGACTGGACCTAAATCACCACTACTTAGCCTAGTGTCAGTATCACTTGTTTAACTCTGGTATTTACTCGCATATGGTTTATATTTCAGTTTTTCCCATTCATATGCTTTTAAATACCATTTGAATATTAGGATATGCAAATTAAACTTGTTATTGGGGATTACTGTTTTATTCTTGTACTCACCGTCCTTTTTATGACGGTGGCTGCAAAGCCGTCTACCAGCAGGCCGGGCAAGGAGAAGATAAGCGATCATTCCTGAGCTCGTGGCTCGTCACTGCATCGATTGTAGGTATTCTTTTGGTATTTTGATTGTATATGTTATATATGTCTTTCAAATACTATTTGGGTTGTATATTGGGTTGAGCGTTAGTTCCCCCAACCTGACTTAGACTATTTTACTATTTCACTGCATTCCGAGGACTTTATATATATGATGGCATTTCCTGATTTTCCAAACGATTTTATAAATGGCTTCCGCATAATTATAAATGGCTTCCGCATAATCTACTAATTGCTTCCGCATAACCAATAAGACTTCTGCTAAATAATTAATTTAATAAAAAGTTTTAATTAGCTCTAAATTTTATAAACTAGTAGGACTAGTGTATTACTTATCTTGAATACGAGAAAAGAGGCGTTTCGATTGTAAAGGCTGACTAATACGTCGTTGAGTCCTACGTGGATAGGATTAGGGCTTAATTACAGGATTAGGTCGGGCGGTGCCTTAGATTAGAAGAGGGGTCATCACATCGTGACTCTGTTTTACTCTCATTTCTGTATACATTTCATAAAACTCTCGCACTAGAATATCACAGCTACTCTCACTAGGAACATCCTCTAGGTCTAAGTGGTTATAGTCCTTAGCCAATAATCCCCAGTTCCTTGCCTCAATGATATCTAGGATCCTAGGAATGCATATCAATTCATTCTTCACATTGAATTTCCTCTCTTGGTTCAACTTCCTATCTTTCACTAAATCATTCATAAATTTGTAAAAGGTCTTCTCATTGATAAAGTTTTCCTTCCTAAGTACATAACTTCTCACCTTCGACGATATCTCTTCTTCTAATTCTTTTACTTCCTCCCCCTCTTTTACATAATCATCCTCAGTGTTATAGCTAAATGATGAATATGCAATAGGCTCTTTTATGGTCTAATTCTAGGTATGTCAAAAGAAATTGACATGGGTTAAATTTGGGAAACTTTGGATTTGTTCTTTGTTTTCTCTACTAACTCCCCCTTTCTTTTTTCTCCCTTGAACCTCTACAATTTGCATTTCCAATGATTTGGATGAGTATAAGTAAAAGAATGAACTTGTAAAATCAGTTAAAACAACATTTGTCAAAAACATGTTCTAAAAAATTCAACTTATCTATCTAATATAGAGAAATTCATTAAAAAAGTCGTTTATAAATTGAGGGTTTGATCTTTTATTGATAAAAAATCGTTGGTAAGAACAATTGTTCATAGGTAATACAAATCATGCAATAGACAAATACAAAAACTTCCAAACTCATTTGAAACTTAGTCTCAAATTAGTTTGTATATAAAATTCAATCCATTCAACATATAAATGAATCATCACATAACTCAAATACTAGTATTGTAATTGAAAACATTCGATATCAAAAAAATTTGAGAGTAGAAATTTCAAAATTTAGCTTCTAACCTAATAAAAATCCAAAATCGATGAAAAACCAAACACTTAATCAATAAAAGGTTACGATGTTCTTTGATTACCTTCTTGAAAGTGATTCTTTCAAGATTGGAACTCAAAACTCCTCTAGAACACTCCTCTAAGCTCCAATTCGAATTGACCTTGCTTAAGCTCTAAGTGGCTCTACACTCTCAAAGCACACCAAATTATTGGGTTGAACGAGTAAAGATTAAAGTAGGAATCACTTAAATACACTAAAATCTAGCTTTGAAAGGTTGAATCTAATCTAAAATTGTTCTCTTGATCAAAAAGTCGCAATAGTCTGTGAGTATGAAATGGATAAATGTGGCTATTTGGAGTTTTTTTAAAAAAAACATGTATTCGTTCTCAGCGATTTAAGATTTAAGTGGATTCGCTAGGAAATCGCTGACGAAATTGCTAAAAATGAGGCACTGTGGCTCAACAATTTGTCCAGCAAATCCTAGTTATAATTTCAAATCACTAACAAATCGCTGACTTAAAAATCAAACTAAGAATTCTGCACACTGCTAATTTTCTCAGTGAATTCTAGTACAAACTAGAATCGCTGGGAAATTGCCAGCTTATTTTAACTATTTTTCGAATTTAATTGATTTTCTCACATATTTATCGCATATATATCCTATAAAAAGGTAGAGCTATCCAAAATTATCAGAATTTTACTATGATATGTATTAAATAATATTTTCATTAATATAAATAGACAACTAATGCATATAAGAATCAAAATTTGAGAGAATATAAAAACAACTAAATAATCCTAATATTAAAATTGAAATGAAAGATAGAGTATAGCTGTGTGATGACCCCTTCCCTAATCTAGAGCACTGCCTAACCTAATCTTGTAATTAAACCCAAATCTTAACCACATAGGACTTAACTACGTATTAGTCAGCCTTTATATCCAAATCTCCTCGACTACTTGCGTTTAAAATAAATAAAACACTTGTCACTGTACAATTAAGTTTCAAAGTTATTAAAATCTTATTAAAAGTTATAAAATTTAGCGAAAGTCTTAACAAATTATGCGAAAACAATTATTAAAAATTCTAAGTGTGTGGAAACTAGGAAAACAATGATCACATGCATACATACCAAAGTGGAGAATATAAACAATGTGATGTCATCATAAGTCAAAGAACTAAACACTCAACCCAATATACAACCCCAAAGTGTATCAAAAACATAACTAAATAATACACAAAATATCAAAACCAACAAAATGTCGATGCAGAGGTATGCCGCTAGCTCAAAGGTAGTCGCCAATCTTCTCTTTGCTCGGTCTACTCGTCGACGACTTTGCACCCACCATCATAAAATGGATGGTGAGTACAAAAAGTGATAGTAATCCATATTGACAAATTCATTCACATTTCCAAAACAAACTAAATGGTATTTAAAAGCATAAGTTCAATAAATAAAGACTAGTACCACAATTATGCTAAAGAAATATCACAGTTAAACAAGTGAAACTGACAAAAGGCTAAATAGTTATGATCTAGATCCGATCGGCTGTGACCGAGGTCAGTGAAGCCTTAACCACTAAAGGATGTGTGTGGTATCGCACAGTCTAATATCACTAGGGACTCTAACCTAGTATCACAGGGACTCTAACCTCGTATCATAGTGGCGAGCGTCGACATCCCCAGGGACTATAACCCTGTGGGACGATCGACTCATAGTGCAATGGACTCTAGATTTTGAAACTACTTTATAATTTCAAGAAATTGACTCATTAAGGATTTCAAGAATTGGTTATGCTACAAAGCACAAATTCTCTAAAGAATGCAAATCCATAAAACCACTCATAGCTCTACAATTCCTAATAACATGCTATTTGCACTACATATATTGTAAAACAGCAAGAAATGACATATAGCACATGGATGGATTCAAAAGAATTCAATTTATCAAAATATCATGGAAACCAAGCTCAACAAGTGAGGAAAAATAAATAATTCCATGATATGAGAGTACAAAGCTAGACATAGTTAATATAGACTACAACAAATAAGTTAAAACTGGAAATGAAATATAAATAATAATCAATGGGTATACTCACATTAAGGAATGTAAAGTTCTAACTTTACCAGCATCTCGACACCTCAAATCTTATATCCGAACCCCCGTAGCCCTTTCCTAGGTTCCTGATATCACATAACATATTTTTGGATATGTTTAGACCTTTACTTAAGGTTTTAGGCTTGAATATAGTGTTTTGAAGATTTTGGAAAATTGCAGATTTTTATGTTGACATGGGAATTAGCGTGTTAAGTGATTAGATTAGCACACTAGTGGCCTCATTAGTGCGCTAACCACTGTCTCTAGCGCGTTGCCCAAAGTTAGCGCGCTAACTGTCCTACCTAGCACGCTATGTGCAGGAAAACCCAAAATTCTAAAATTAGAATTCCGAGTTTTCTCAAACAAATGCTACCCAAATTCTTTGGGAGCCCTCGTATACATCTCCAGAGCCCCATGACATCATAAACAACATAAAACAGCTACTAACATGATCTAATTCATGAATTTATCTCATTAACTAAACCAAATAGTGTAAGTGAATTACCTAGTTGATGTACACTAGCTTGATCAACCACCAAACCTTGATTTCATCAAACCAAATTGATTTTCTTCCTCCTCAAGTTCTCCAGCAAGTTTATTTCCCTCCTAAGCTCGTAAAATGAAAAGATGTGGTTTGTATGAATTGATCTCTAACTGTAAATATGAAATAGGTATGGTTTAATGATAACCATTAATCTAATTCCATATGTATCTCGAAACCTATCTAATAGTACACCTCTTAACACATGTCCTACTTACCTCCACTAAGTTAATCTAAATAATCACGAATTGGTAACTTAATTCGTTTCTAGATGTGCTAGTACGTGTTTCGATACAAATCACATGGCTATTGTTTTAAAACTCAAACTTAGGTTACATTTAATTCAAATTCAACCACAACCACATTAAAGACACTATATAAGCTACACTAAACTCAAAATAGATTTACCACATCACTCTCTACCCCGATCCCACGTCGGCACGCGACTTGAGGCACTTCTCAACTCACATCTCGACACCTATACACGAGTAGGCATGACTTAATAGACTACACATATACAATACACTAGGCTTACACTACAACAAATCTAACATATACATCGGCTATCTTGCCGCAGTCAATGCACATATCACGGTGTGGGTCCCACGTCACGAGTCGGTAATCTTGATTACAAAAAGTAAACGAGATTAGAAATCTTGATTACATTATTAACCATTCCTATTGGTTTCACTAAATAACCATTTGGTAGAGTAACTTTTTCATGAGCAAGTACATCCAACTCCAGTTGAGTATGAAGAAAGAAGTAAATTGGCATAGCATTAAAATATTAAGCCCATTTGACTTTTATGTTTATGTATATATCTCCCAGATCATCGAACTTAACAATTGCTAAATTCTTCTTTTTCTTCTTCTTTTTCTTTGTAAATTTAAACTTCTCCTTTTTAATATCATTCTCAACATTGTTCGGTTGCTTAACCCTCCATTCTTGGGTTATTGTCTTTAGATTTAAAGTGTCTTCGACTTGCTTATTCATTGTCATAGCATTTTCGTCTTCTATTGTTACTGCATTACTAATACACTTTAGCTTTATGACGATTTAATTCTAAAGATTCATTATCATTAGTTTGTTTATTATTAAATTCATCTGAGTAATCATAAACATCTTCATTATTAAAATGAAAAGTGACAATGTTGTTTTCAAATGTCATAGACATTGTTCCTTTAAAGATATTTAACTTTGTTTTAGCTGTTTTATGAAATGGTCTTCCTAAGAGTATGGGCAGAGATTTAGATGATACTGAGTCTCCCATTTCGATGACATTGAAGTCAGCCGAAAATACTAAGTCATTTACTTTTACTAAGACATCTTCTAGTAAACCATAAGGTTTAATAATTGTGTTGTCAGCTAAGGTTAGATTAACGGGTGTATTAATCAATGAACCTGTTTTCAATGACTTATATAATTTAAGTGCCATAACATTAATTGATACTCTAAGATCACACAACAAAATCTATAAAAGAAGTTCTTAATGTAATATGTATTTCAAACATTTATCCTGGATCAGAACTGTGATGGCCCCAATTTTCCACAAATTGGTCTCCACCCGGCCTAAGCCCACGTGGACCCCCGAGCCACTCTCGCAAGGTCAACGTAGACCTAGTCAGCCTTCCAATCCCTCATTATACATAAATTCACAATTTTCCGTTGAGTTATCAATATTTTGCAAGTTTTACAATTTAGCGGAAGCAATTACTATATTAAATAACTTAACTGTAATTTAAAACGAGTTAGGCAACCTAATTGTGGAACCCAGTAAATATGTTATCATCAGAGGAGAGTAATACAAGATAAACAAACATTTACCTAGCTATGGAGCCTTCCCCTTGCTGGACCGTCGATCTGCACTCAGTCAAACACGAGAATGACGAGATCATGTAAGTAAATCCAGTAGGCCATATACAGCATTTCAAAACATAACTAAAACAGTCGAATTCATGCAATTAGAAAGAAAGGAAACATGTAATGCATGAATATAAAAGACCGTAAACAAAGCAATCGATGAGTGAGGCCAAATAACAAGGAGTCCCGACCAAAAGGTTGTTGAGTCGCGGCAAAAGCCCAGCAGACTTGCGTTTAGGACCAGACCCCAGCCTCCCAGCCCTAACCCTTACGACTATGAGACATTCATAGACCCGGATCTAGGACGAGACCCCAGCCTCCCAGCCCTAGCCCGTACGACTATGAAACATCCACAGACTCGGATCTAGGACGAGACACCTGCCTCCCAACCTTAGCCCGTGCGACTATGGAACAACCACAGACCCGGATAAGAGCCCCCAACGTACACTCAATTGGGAGATATCGACGGACGTCTAGGTAAGACCTCGTGTTTAGGACGAGACCCCTGCCTCCCAGCCCTAACACTCTCATATCGCAGATAACGGTAACCATGACTCACTTGCCAAATGGACCACTCCATGCTATAGCACTTTCAAGGATAATATCAAAGCAATGAATAACAATATCGAAGCAACGAACAACAATATCAAGGCAATGAAATTATTGTACAGTTCCTCACTAGTCTACTTACCTCGAGAAATAGCAAATTGTCTTCAAGACGTCCACTCATGCCTCGATTTGCGCACCCGACAACTGACTCCTACGTCCCTGGTGTCATGGCTTTCAAAACTCATTTGAAGTTATCGCGTCGTCGCACGTCATTGAATCACACCTCTTGTCGAGGATCGATCAGTCCGACGACATGCCACCGCGTCGTTGTCGCTGCCGAGCCGACGTCGATGCCGCGCCGACGCCACCTTCGCCATCGCTACCACTCGCCAGCGCCGACTGTCCCTCGCCGGCGTCGCCGTTGTCGTTCGCCGATTTCACTGCGCCGCTGCTGGCGTCCCTGTTTATCGCCAGCGCCGTCTCTCTCCGCTGGCAGCTGCTTGGCGTCTCTCGCGATGCTTGGCTGCGCCGCCGTCGCCGTCCGCGCCAGTCTCGCGAGTCCGCCGCTGCTTGGCGCGCGCGCACGTCGCCGTCGCACACACAACCGCCGCCATCTTGTTGGTTCGTTCGCGGCCTCGCGAAGCCGAGCCGCTCATCCCCGCTGTCGCGCGCCCTTACCATCGCCACAGCCGACGTTGTCGCGCCATTGCTGCGCGCTCGTTGGCCGTCGCCGGAGGTGTCTTTGTCCGTTGCAGTGCGGCGATCGCCATGTCGCTGCTCCTGGCCACCGCTCGCACCGCCGATCTCCTCCGAGCCGGCGCTCCGCCACTCTCTCTCTCTCTCTCTCTCTCTCTCCCTTCTTCTCTCTCCTCCATCCGATTCTTATCCAAATCTCTTTTTTTTAGAAGAAACCAAATATAGCCTCAAGATTCGTGCAGAACGGAACTCGAGACACATCAAAAACAAATATATTCACATGTTTTCCTTATGCTTTCCTTAACAATTGGGCAGCGCACATCTCGAGGCACCATAAATAGTCACACCACTACCACCTAATTTCAAAATCTCGACACTCGCGCCACATGCATCACGAGGCGCATCTAATGTATATATATATATATATATATATATATATATATATATATATATTAATGTGATCACATTAAAATCACTACCTCGGTCCCATGTCGATACGCGACTCGAGGCACGTCCCATTTCATGTTTCGGCTCAACAAATTTCTCGTATATACTTTTCTCAACAGTTAGCCTCAAAATCTTAGATTGAACATTCTCAATATCTCTACCCGAGACTCGGACATACGTATTTTGACGAGTGGGTCCCACATACGACCTTGACCTGGCACGTGGCGCAAGTCAAATTTTCGGGCCGTTACAAGAACACTTCTCAAGTATTTTCTTTTAACTAAAGCAAACATCTTTTATCCTAAATTTTTTTTAGATTCTTCTAAAAATTTATCCTTTGATTCAGAGAATTTTTTTCAAGACTTCGTCATAATTAAAAAATTGAATAGTCGATTCCGTCAACAATTTATTGATTTCTCTTTTCCTAAACGTTTCAAAAATGTCTTTATTGTTTTCTTCCTCCTTAGCATCAACTAATCGTTATGGAATGGTAGAATATGAACACATAACTTCATTCAAATTATCAGAAATCTTATCATTTTTATCCTTATTAGTTAATTCAGACTTTTGTAAAGATTTTTCAGCTAAATACCATTGGTAAAGCATTTTAGGAAAAGTTGTATATTTAATTGTTCAACCATTCATTCTCTAGTATGAATGACATTAGCCATCATTTATTCTTCTTCTTTTCACTACTTTTATTTGTTTTCTTTTTATTACTCTATTTAAGTGTTTTTACAGCTATAGGTGTGTCTTTCTCATCACTAAATAATCATTAACTTGTGCTTGATTAGTAGGAGCAACAGTAGTTTGAGTAGGCGCTTTAGCTTAGTTACTCTACTGAGTACTTAACATATTTATTTGTTAATTCATTTGACTTCATTGATTTTTTAGTTCATTAATAGTAGTATCAGTCTTAATCTAATTTTGACAAATCTGTGTAAAGTTTTGATGACTTTGATTGATAAAATTATGCAAGATTTGCTCTAAATTTATATTCATATGTTCAACATTTTGTTAAGGTTGCTGATTACGTGCAGTTTGCATCTGAGCACTTGGTCTATAAGTATTATAATTTTGATTTTCAGAACCATAACTAAGATCTGGATTAGATCTTCTGGGATAATAAGTATTATTAATATATTGATTTCTTGGGGTACCACAAAATTGATTTATTATTGCATTAACTTCTTCAATATTTTCTTCATGTAGAGTAGGACATGCATCTGTAAGATGTGTAACCTCATTACAGAATCCACAAGCTTTAACTTGATTAGATCTATCATTAATTAATAGCTTAACCATTTTAGATAGTTCATCAATTTTATCATCAAACGCATTATTTCTTTTATTATCAATTTCATAAACTTTCTTTCTTAAGGACTCAATGTTTTTACCATATTACTTAGATTATTTTGTCATGTTATTAATTGCTTCTTTTGCTGAAGTATGCGTTGTTTCAAATAAAGATCCACCAAATACTGTGTCTAATAACTTTTTTCAAAGTGATTGTGTCCTTCATAAAAATAATCTAATAAAGCTATTTAATTATATTCAAGTTGTGGACAAGAAGAAACTAATCTTTGAAATTTATCCCAAAATTCATTAAAGTTTTCATCATCTTTCATCTTTGCAACTATGATTTGTTTTTTATAGGAACTAGTTTTTCTAGCATGTATATATTCATCTAGAAAAGCTTCTAACATTTGAGTTCATGTAGTTATTGAATCTAGTGGGTGATAGAACAACCAATCTTGTGCTTGATCTTTCAATGCAAAAGGAAAAGCTTTCAGTTTGACTTATTCTAAAACACCTTCTTTCTATTTCATCCCATTAACTTTATGTTGATACTCCCTTATGAATTTATATGGGTCTCCATTGGCTTTACCATATAAGTTAAGTAAAGCAATAATAAATCAATATCAAAGTGCAAATTCAAGAAATTCATCAAGGTATGATACGCACAAAGGCTCATATGCTGTAACATTTTGATTTGCTTATCTAACAGTGAGTTCTCTATTATTGTTGATAACTCTATTATCATTATTATTATTATTATTATTATTATTATTATTATTATTATTATTATTATTATTATTATTATTATTATTATTATTATTAATGACAATGTCATTAATATAATTGATGTTATCCTCCATCCTATTAGCTAAATTTTCCCTAAGTTGTTATTGTCTTAAACTTCGATTAAAAGTTCTATTTATTTAAGGATCAAACGAATGTAAAGATCTTGTAAAATTAATATGACTAAGTGTGTAGCCTATACAACGTCTAAAACCTTAAGAAATTATTTAAAAATCTCTGAAAACGGCGCCAAAAATTGACATGTGTCGAGCGTGCACAATAGTTTCTCGTATTTTCTTATTATTTGTAGTAGTGGTAAATAAGATATTGTCTCCACATGGATTTTGCAAACTTCAAATGAAAGTATTTTTTTTCCTTTTTTTCTTAATTTAGTTAATCTAATTAAACGGGAATTAAAATATGAAATAACTAAAAACTATAACTATTAACTTAGTTAACCAAACTAACTAAACTAATTCAAACAATTCCATGCAAACTAAATTAAACAATATTCAAATTCAATATAATATAAATATCTTAAACAAATATATTAACAAACCCCACTAAACAATGTAATATACTTGGATTGCCTTAAAACACTAAATAGGTTGATAGCCTTTATCCAGCCACCAATTTTCTTAAATTCAATGGAAAAGCCATATTCTTATCATTGTAGATCTATATATTGGATAAAGCGCAATACCATAGAAATACGATAGCATCAACAATCAATGAAAATCGTACCTAATCTAAGTCAAATATAAATAAAAATATGCTAATAAATAAATAACTTAGAATACAATCACTTAGAACATCCACTCAGGAAAAAGCCTATAGATTAATACTAGTAACTACTTCTATAATTGTTGTAAATAATCATAGACATAACTATGCATGCAATATTAATCATCATTAGTAGTAATACTCAAAAACAACTTATTAAATTTGTGATTGACATGTATGAATAAAGTTAAAGCATTAAGTTAATGATTCCTTAATTATAACTATATAGCAATTCAAAGTATATACATGTCTAGGGTTTGTTTGGATTGATAAGCTACTCACTCGTGCTAGAATTAAAGAACACAACAACATAATTGAAAGCCATAATAAATAAATAAATAAATACTTCTTAAATAAATCAAAGCTTCAATGTAGCTTCAAACATAGACTAAGACTAATAAAAGAATTATTGAATATGTGAAATAGGTTGGAGAGAGCTTTATTTCGAAGCCCTCTGGTCCTATTTATAGTCTCATAAGTTATACATATCCTAGATAAAATCAAATTCTTCACATTAATCTAAAAAAATACGTAACCGACCTCAGCGATTTGTCACCGATTCTATTTTGTACGCAAATTGCTGAGTTAATCACTAGATTTGGTTGTGTGCTCCACCGATTCAGCTGACAATTTCTAGTATAATTTCCAATTAGCTGAGGATTCGATGGCATTCTCTATTGCCGATATAGATGGTGATTCTTAGTGTAAATGCAAATCGTTGGCTAATCGTTGGACTTATTCAGTAGATTGTTTTGCTCTTCTTCCTCTTTTTCTTTTATTCTTCATTTTCCTAATTAGATTCTAAAATCACAAAAACAAGAGAATATCTAGTGTAATATCATCATTTATATCTAAAATCACCCTAAATCACACTATAAAACATGTCTAATTATTGACTTATCATTAATGTGATGAAGCCTTCTTCTCCCCATTGACGCGAACCTTTATCTACATATGTGTCCCATAATGAAAAACTAGAGATAACAGGCAAGCCGGTTTCAACCTTACTTATTAAATAATGAGCATACATAGCAATGAGAGAATTAATAGTTAGTATAATAAGAAAAATAGCAACAACTAATGGAATAAATAACTGGTATATCAGGAAGAGACATCCAATTTTCCACTATTGCTTCATTCTTATCATATTGGATCGCAACATAACTTAGCAAAATCCTCTTTCCCATAAATATTGACCCACGAATCTCAGTTTGTCGTCAACTCCTCTACTATATGTTCTCTTACACTCTTCCACCCATCTTTGTCAGGTAAACCTAAACATTTTGCTACTACCCGAAATCTGCGATGATCGTCGCCATCAACATTAAAGATATCATCAACATGGTGCTCCCATATCACCGGATAGTGAGATGATGGTCTGGAAGACGAGGCAGACATGCTCTTAAAGAAACCATGTGTCCTCTGAACTTTTGCATGATGAATCGCAACTAATGGACGAGTCTCAACTGGTGGACGAATCTCAACTGATGCTATCTCAACAAATGAATGAATTTCAACTGATGTTATCTCAACTGATGCTGCAGATGAAGAATTTTTTTATTTCACTGATGCTGCAGATGAAGAAATCAAAGGTCAAAATAGCATCTTCTTAGCAGAAGTAGACTCCTCCTTTGTAAGTACATACTCAAGTCTGAATGGGTCTCTCTTTATAGAAGTATCATCATCCACTGTAGTCGTCTTTTCCTCCTTAATCGCTTTCTTTCCTTTTTCCTTTTGAGCTTCCTTTGTTTCCCTTTTCATTTTGCAACAGGTTGCCTCCCCTTTGTCTTGATTTTCTCTCGAGGAACACTAATCTCCTTAAGCTATTTGATGATCCTAATGCGTGCATCCTCCTCATTACATCCTTCAAATGTTTCAATCACCAGCTGAATCTCAGCATGAAAGTCGTACTGCAACCAGTCAACGAAGCATAAGGAATAAGGCTCAACTTCTGCCAATACATGTCGACATCCTTGAGAGGAATCAGTGAACCAGCCAATAAATGAACTCAACTCTCGTGCGCACATGGAAGCCCGTGCGTCATGCGTAAGTGACAACCACATTTCTTCTCATCAATGCCTACATTCTCTGCCATTGGGAACTCATCTTTAATTAATTGTAAGGCCTTCTGCGAAACGAATCCCTTTAAATGTTGGTAAATAGAATCGGTGAAATCATGTTGAACAACATTCAAGCACTGCTAAAATGATGCCTTAATGGCTATGTGTTGGTTGCCAAACATGCCAAGAATGATCTTTCATAAAGTTTTGAAATTAGCCGCTGAGTTTTCCAAATTGCATTTAAGGATAGAGTGTGCAGATTCAACCCTCTGAGTATTTATGATACCAAGGTGTTTAACTTCATCCGTCCATGCGGAGACAAAAACATTCCTCGTGAAGGCTCACCATGTGTCGTTCAAGTAAGCAAGCAAACCACATTTACTAGCATACTCATTTTGAATTTTATGCAGTGCAAATTCAAATTGCCCCTCGAACTTAGAGTACATCAACGAATTCCATCTCTTAATGAAATTATTGAAATCCTCATCCATTAACCACATCTTATTGGTTTTGGTCAAAATGCTTTTGTTGGTGTGCCAAGTACACAGTAGATGTCTACTATTCGAAAATACTTGTTTATGTGCACTAATTAGATCTAACTTTCTATCGATAACAACGATAGTTAGTGCTCTCCACCCATCTAACAATCTATTGACAATCTGCAATGCCCACCAGTAGCTCTCATTGCTCTCATTTGATAAGAATCCAAACATAACTAAGAATGTAACAATCGTGGACATAATCCTAACAGTTTCCAAAAGAGGCATGCAGTACCTATTCATCTTGTAAGTATAATCCTTCAAGAGAACATTCGGGAAGCATCGTAACAACATAATTGATTCCGAATAAGACCAGAACAAGTCATTGACCACATTCTTAGTGTCTTTTCTATGCCAAAACATGTACTTATGTGTCTCCATTAAGTGCATGAGCTGCTGCATTTGTGATATTCCCGTCGACTCTAATCGGTGTTACTTTTGCCTCTCATCGTAGATTATGCAAATTTTTGAAGAATTCCAGTTCGTCTCTTTCTTTCAAAGTAGTTAGACTTTCACGAGGCTTCATATTACCATTAGTCATCTGTTGCAAGACCACTTACTCATCTAGATATAGTCTACCAACGTATAAGTGACCTTCTAAGTAGTTGCTAATGTCATGGTTGTGTTGGCCACACACAAGATTCACATGGCATAATGAGTCATGGAGTTCTTTCACATTAATGGTAAAAGGACAATTACATTTCTTTGTCACCGTTTTGTATCTTGAATTATCTTCTTCTTCCAACCCCATCTTGGCAAGGCATTTTGACTTTGGTTTCTTTTTTTCTGCATCTCTATCCACTTACTGAGCTCTCGCTTTGCCTAATTTCTAGGTAAGCCCCTATATATTCCACCCCTATCACAAGCCCAAGAAACCCTTCCCTTATGACCACCCCTCCACCGTTAGATTTCTTAGTGACTAACACAAACTGAAGGTTCATAGCAACTCATTGAAGCCAAGTAATGGCTTCTTCCTTTGATTGGAATGGCTCTTCTAAAATAAAACTACTAGAACAGTCTGGATATCCACTAGAGGATGGCAATGATAGCAAAATAACATAAGATTCATTCAATTCAACCTTGTAAAACATTGAAAAATATGTAAGGAAAAAAATTAATTCAGTAGGTACAGTGGTATTTGTGATAATGCATATTCGATATGTAGGTTCCGACTTGAACATTAAGTTGTTGGTTTATGGGGTACATACACAATAGAAAATTCGAAACAATTTTTGAAAAACTCCAACAGGATCGAAAATAGGCTCTATTAAACTAGATTTAAAAGTAAACCATAGCTTAATCTATGTTTTTCTTCTGTGATTGTTCGACCTACGAGATGTTCAAGCGCACGTCCTCTATCGAAAATCCTCACACGAATGATGAACACAATTTGGACTGCTAGCCCTAATAAAGATTGAAGATGTTTTTCTCTCTCCCAAAATCCAGAGAACTCAAAAATTGCGAAAACGAAAATCTTATTTCGTTTTAGGGTTTCACCCTTTATTTATATGTGTAGATAAGCCCTCACTTAAAATCTTATTTATAATACAACTATTGTATTTAGGCAATTTAAACAAATTACACGTACACCTCTATTAATAAGTTATCATATAACAAATCGTAAGGGCTTTTATGTAATGAATTTTATCATATAAAATTCATTACTTTTGACCAATTGAAATTGCACAAAGTCATTCTTTGTGTGCGACTTTATAGGTTCATGTGACGTTGGCAATGAACCAAAATCATTTCGGTACACAAGTCATAAGCGGTCTCTAGCAAGGCATTATAACTACTCAAGTAACATGAATATCAAAATCGATACAACCTAATGAATAACATATATCATATCATTTTGTCGTGCAATATCCTTTAACTAAACATAAGGCATAGAAAGACATCCTTAATGTTTAATCATACTAGTCTCAATCTTTAGTTATACTGAAAACAAACAAGTGACATTGATTATATCAATTCACATGGACTTGGTCTGTCAAGGCCTGTGTCATTCTACCGTGCACCCAGTACCTTGAGTCACAGGTAGTGTGACTTTACCGCCACACTATCTGTATCCCCATATACCCGTTTTACCACGCAATAAATGGGCATAGTCTTTCGCCTCTCACAACTCGAACCCGCGCCATGGAGGCTTAAGGTCGTTGATTTAGTGAGTTGTGTAACATTGAGCTGGTCTTGCTCAATGGTACACAACTCGCTAAATCTATGGCCTTAAGCCTCTAATGCGCAGGTTCAAGTTGTGTGAGGCGGAATATTGTGTCTATATTGGTAAAGATATTGGGGATAGAGATAGTGTGGCGATAAAGTCACATTGCTTGTGACTCAAGGTGCTGAGTGCACGGTAAAGTGGCCCAATCCTTGACATGGTCATTATCAGTCTATCATATCGTGGGATCTACTGATATCTCTCAATATGGGAGTGACAAGTTTTATCTTAATTTCACACCTTCACATATTATTCACAAAGTAACCAATCACAATCTTTATGATCATCCGGTTAAAGATGACATTTGATTGTGTCAAATTACCATGATCATAATATTGAATTCAATGGTAATCTCAAGTCAAATAACTAAATGATATACCTATCATGAGTAACATCTTTGACTTAATCCATGTAGTGTTTTCATAACGAGTCGATCTAGTACTTTATTCCCTAACAAGTATTCATGTTCTCGATCTGTATCCCTATACGCATGATCATCACATGACCATCAATTAAGATTCACATTAATCTTAATTCATTATAGTTCCCAATATAATGATCGACTAAGGACATTTAAGATATTTCAACAAATACTCATGAGTCTTACTATAAGTTAAACATACAATCACTTATAATAAATTAGCAAATGAAAACCTTAATTTTATTAACTAAAATTATAAGATAAATAATATTTTGTAGATTGACCTGAGGCACACACCCCAACATAAGTCTCGGTTACCTCACACCGAAAAATGTTGTTGTCTAAATTGCAATAAAAAAGAATTCTGGTTTAGTGGTCAGTTGCCAAGCAAAAAGAACATTAGTCAATTGGTAAGAGCCGAGCAATACGAATAATATTCGATACCATACCTCTTAACCAAATTTTTTCAAAATTCAAACAACAAATAATATAGTTTGGTGGGACATGACCTAATGTACAGACTTTTGTTTGGTATCATTTACATGAACAAAACGTCCCAACTTCGGCCCTATACCACCGAAGTACCTCAAAAACCAAAACGGCGGCACTTCGCCGAGGAAATGGAAAGTCTAAGTTAATATTACCTCTCCTTGCAATACATCGTCTTTCATCCTATGTTCCTTGGCCATTTCAACAATAAAACAGACTTCAAATCACAATGATGCATAAACTGTAAAAAATGAAACAAAAACAAACATTACAAACCCAAAAAAAAAGACATCTCCATTGATTCTAACCCAATAAACGTGAAAAGGTTGACACTTATAACACTCAGTTGTGTCTTTTGCTCCAAAAAATAGATGTGCACCCGAAGTTGAATGATGAGGAAGATGGTTGTGAATGGGGTGGGGTGCAATCGATCGTGAGAGGGTTGGCGACAAGCAGGGAAATCAGGAAGTTGTTGGGGGCAAATCAGTTATTTACATCAGAGGCATATCTGGTATGTAAAAATGGGATATTGGTTGCACTAAGTAAACACTGGGGTGCGCTTAGCCGACTCCAAGATTAATGCCACAAAGAAGGATTTCGTCAAATAATTTCGATATAAGCTATACCTTCACTGTTGCATTTACCTTGGAATTAGTTGCATTTACCTTGGAATTAGTTGCATTTGGATGTCTCAAATCTAATCGAATCTTTGTTCCATCTGCAGCAGGTTGGAAAATGCGTTTGTAACCTAGTAAAGACACTCCATGAATGATAAACCACCACAGAACACTCCCAAGCAAGTTGATGATAGCCTGGAAGGCCCCTGAAGAGGGTTGGATCTGTTAAGGAAACTGAATATTGTATCCAGCTGTTAAGGAAACTAGTATCCCCCGATATCTCATAGGTTCCTTTTGTGATTACTTTCCTTTCTTGTATTCTAGATTTACCTATATAAATAGGGTACTATGTATACAAGAAAACACAAAATAAACTTATCCCATTCAGAAACTAACATGGTATCAAAGCTTGGTTTCTAGTTGGAGGTCGGTCGACTTTCGAGTCGACGACCGCTTCATGGTTGCTTCTGTCTCACCGGCATCAGATCTGCCTTCAGCCGGCCTCGCAAGCATCAAATTAAATACCGATGGCGCCGCCAAAGGGGATCCGGGGAGAGCATCATTTGGGGGAGTATTAAGGAATTACACGGGTGACTGACAAATGGGATAAATAGGGACATTGGGTCTAGTACCAACCTTGTTGCAGAAGGCGATACGAGGGCTTCATTTCGCGGGGCAACTCAATTGTGCGACCCAGACCTATGGTGGCACTGAATCTGACTCTATGGTGGCACTGACACTGCTGAAGCTGGACGACCCAGACCTCCACCCTGCAGCAGCTCTTCTTCTAGATGGCAGGGATTTCCTCCAACATTCTTGGACAATCCTCCTTCAGCTTACGTTCAGAGAAACTAATCAAGTCGCTGATGCACTCGCTAATCTAGTGATAAATGGGGACAATTATGTGCATACTCTCACAAAACCCCCCTAGATAGCATTGGACATCTGTTATTAGCTGATGCAATGGATGCTCCTTTTGAGCGGCGTAAATAGCCGAATATCCTTCCTATGTAAACCCAAAAAAAAAAAGACACCCGCTTGTATGCATCTCTTGATGTGTGTACACATAACCCGAGGCACATCAATCGAAAGAGCATGCACTAGTGGATGTTATTTGTATATGTCGTCTTCTTTTCTTGACTAACTACCAACAAAAATGACGAGGTAGCAAATGTGCATGTACGTACGCAATTGCTACACTTTCGTTTTTGGTTAATACCTCTTCAAGAGTTAGAAGTAGATTTTGGAGCGTTTTCTCTTTCTTTTGGTCTGAGAAGAGAGAGAACGTCTCCTCTTTGGGGCAATGCAAAATTACTTGAGGGCCGCTAAGGGCACCCCACCTATTAATGAAGGCACCCAAATTTTTTGTAAAAATTCCAGCAAAACTGGAAAAGACCCTTTTGCCCCTGTATATATAATGATTCAAATCCCACAAATTATTTTGACAAAGAAAAAGGGCACCCCACCACAAGGTTTAACCACAAATCCACACTGCGTTTGTCGGCTTTTTATCGATTCTTGCGGATTGACATCATCCGACAGCGAGTTAACAATGTTTGACAACCATATGATAGTTTATTAGAACTGTTTAGTTGTGGAAAACAGTAAAAATGATGATTTGTTTGTCAACGTAGGGTTTGGTAATTTGCTCAAATCCGAACTTGTTTCCACTATATAATGGAGGATTGTACTGCTACGGTGCAAGAGGAGGTCGAAGTTGAGGTAATTTTGCAAATTTATTGTGTTTTTTTTGCGGTTATCCGAAGTTTATGTCGATGTGCGCGATTGTATCGGCCTCGCAGGACCGAGAGGTGTACTTAGGTCACGGTATGGTACGCCAGTGTACAACCGAGAGTATGAGCACATTCTCGGTTGTACACCACCGACACCACATTACCTACCACTAATTGTAGCTCTCGTCATGTCTCGGTCGAGAGAACTAGAGTACTCTCGGCCATGCGTAACCGAGACACTGTGAACTTTTTCGGCCTTTGTGGCCGAGACTTCGAGTTCCCAAAAATGTAGCTTATGTCTCGGTCATGCGAGGCCGAGACAGTTAGCACAGTCTCTGGCCTATGTGGCCGAGAACCGCGAATTCTCATTTCTTTAACTATTCAACCGAACCCTAACTTGGAGACGAAATCGGCTCACACCACGACCCTAGGAACTGCAAAAAAGCCGTAAACCGAAGGAGAAACACAAGGCGAGACACGGAAAGCACGATTTCGACGATTCCTCTCACTGGTCGGTTCAAACCAAATGGGTTCTTGCACAACAGTTCGGTGGAGGTGGTGGGGTGCTCAGGGTTCGGTGAAGGTGGTGGTGGGGGTGGTGGGGTGCTCAGGGTTCGGTGAAGGTGGTGGTGGGGGTGGTGGGGTGGGAGAATTTTTTGCACGAGGGGCATTTTCGGTATTTTGGGTTTAACTTTTGAATGCCCCACGTAAATCGATTTGTGCACATATTAACTGGGTGCCTTCGTTAATAGGTGGGGTGCCCTTAGCGGCCCTCAATTACTTTGACTCCTACATTTGACAGAGTTGTTTGAAGTCCTTCGGACACACTTCGAAACAATGCGCGCATACAACATTCAAACGACCGGAACAACTGGGTCAAATGTAGAGTCAAAAAGCATGTTAATCATTCTCCTCAATTTATGAGCATTAAAGAAGCTTCTCTTTGTCGCGTCAGGCAATTCAAGAAAACGAAACCAAACGTGTGAACCAAGAAAATGAAAATCACTCTTTACAAAACATTTTTCTTATCAAAGGATTACAATCTCACTCCATAGCCGAGACCCATATTTCCACAGGTACATTTTACTTATTCCCCACCATTCACATGGACATGGAGGGCTATTTCACCAGACCTTTTTTCAATTTCGTTTCGCCTCAATTCGAAGGACGATATATTGTGTAACCATTGACCCCACATGACACATTGGAATACTCTGGTACCTGGTACAAATATCCATCACCTTCGGAACTCATTCTGAGCGACGAAATGTCACCACCTCCTTGCCACTGGTTGTGCATCAACCCCCCAATCTGTCCGTTTCCATAAGCGGAGAGACCACCCATCGGAATGGTGTCTCTCAATGGATCAAAATGTCTGCTTGGAGATTCATATAGCTGATGAATTCCATTATCGTGGTACCCCTCCAGCCGATCATACCTGCTGCCTGAGGAGCTGGAGTCCAATGGAACAGTCAAGTCACCCGGGAAACTGAATGGCCTGCTCATGGAGTTCTGGTAGTGATGCCCATTGTTAGGTCGCAATACAGTGCTAGCCTTTGCTGCCTTTCCAATGCTATGCTCCTCATCAAGAAGATAGTTGATTATGTCAAGGTGTGGGAACTCGTCAGGTGAGACCCCTTGCGCCTGACGAGCTGCCACACTCGTAGCCTCATCAAGGTATTTCCGCTGTCCAGTATTAGCAGAGCTGTAACCATAAAAATTGATGTTGCTGATCCCATTGGAAAGTGAGAGATTAAGAAGCATGTTGCTGGCATCTGATTGGGAGCTTCCAACCCACTCGGGCTGATTCTGCAGTATTTCTGGTGTAACAGAACCAAATGTAAATCCTGATCTGCCGTTCGCCATATCCTTGTCGTTCACTGCAGAGCTCTGGGGTGAGAAACTTAATGATGATCCAACTTCAGATGGATGATGCATGTATGTTGATGATGAAGATACGCCTACAGAAGAACTACATGGAGTAAGACCAAACTGAGAAGTACCAACTGTTTTCCCCATTATGGCATTTCTGTACGACTGAGAACTGTGAGTTGTAGGTAATGCATCAGTAGTTCCCAATCGTCCAGCTGCACTGACTGATCGTGCCAATATTGGCATCGCCTGAGGCATAGAAATAACAGGAGCACTACGCCTGGGACCAGGAATAAGAGGAGCACTTGAAGGTCTTGACACAGCAGCAACTTTATGCGTGATCGGATTTTCCGCAGAGCGAAACGTCATCTTTGTCGTAGCACTGTTTGAAACATCGCATTTGGAAACACCAGAAATTTGTGGTGATGGAAGTCTTGAAGGATTAGCATTCTCCATATCACGCGCTCTGCTAGGTGATGTCTCATTTGTTGGACATGGCTCGGCCATTTCAGCCACAGGTTTCAACTGCACACTGCTGCCAAAATTTCTGGGGGGACTGCCACGAGAGGATGATGTTTCCGCATTGATGCTGTCTTTCATAATTAGTTTCTTTTGCATTGTAACAACATCCTGACGTAAAGATTCAGAAATAAGATCAGAACATAATTATATTATCCATGAGCAAGACAAAATAATGTGTTCATCCCCGTAAAATTTCAAGATTCACGACAAAATGCAGAGTAATAAACTATTAGCAGCATTTAAATTAGAATAGTACAAACAAAGACAACCAAACTATCAAAAGAGTACAAACTGTTGCAGATTAAAAATCATAAATGTCATAGCAAACTAGAGAGCCACTCCTTTACAAGAAAATAACTAAATAAGACAACAAGCACACCGAAAAACCGAGAGGACAACATACATGTCATCGACAAAACAGCAGAGGCAACCCAGACTGGACTGACAAAAAAAGAGGACCCCAAAAAAAACCCATATATATATATATATGTGTGTGTGTGTGCGTGTGCGTGTGTGTGTGTGTGTGTGTGTGTGTGTGTGTGTGTGTGTGTGCGCGCGCGCGCATATAGACAGAAGAGTACCTCGCTAGATACCTAAATTTCACTGCATTTCACTGCATACATTAATTAGTAACCTTAATCTATATCCCTGCTAGAAAGGAAATAAAAAGAAGCAAGGGATTCTACCTTTTCAACCAACTGATGTTCAAGCCAATTCACCCGGTCAGCTATTGCATCTTGCTCAAGGCCCTCTGCTCTACACGCACCAGAAGAATCGTGTAAGCGTCCGGCATCAGCAAGAGGATCAGATGGCTGACCATCCACATGAGGGATCGAGCCTGTCCATTCACCTCTTTCTTTACCACATTGACTCTTTCCTCTACAAAAAATATAAAAGAGCTTAAGTAGATAGAATATTCAGCCAAGCAACAAAGAAACTAGAATTTAAAGGACATCAAAACCTGCAAGGAGAAGCTTGGCTTCTATAATTAGGTAAAGAGTTCCCTTTGTAGGTTCCATTCATTACAGCAGACGGGACTGAATCTGAAGAACAAGATGATGAGCTGTCATCCATACATGAAGAGCTCTTCTTCTCTGCTTGTCCATTTTGTACAGGAAGCTCATTCACCCCACTGTTACTGGCTTCGGTTGCAGGATGAACTTCTGATGTATCTGTATCCCAGTTGACTGGACTTGCATCTCGGTCTTCCAGATCTGGCCGACTTAATTCAGCAGCATCATCTATACATGACACATCAGACTCATCTGCAAGAGTGTCAGGCTTGTCCAATGCAACCACCACCTGGCTAGTCAGGAATCCTTCCGATGCATCACCAATAATATCACCCTCACAGCTCCGCTTTTCTTCAACCACTGTATCAAACTTTTCATCCTTTCCATTATCCTTCCCTTTGCGGTTACCACGCTTCTTATTCTGGAAATGAAAAGGTCAAGTTAAAAGTACAGCAAATTTGATACACATCTTGCTAAGAAAGAAAAATAATACTTTTTTTGGTAATAAAAACAATATTTTTTTAGATGTATGTAAACACTTTATCCATAACATAAGTAACTTTACAATCATAAAAAGCTTCAGCCCAATTGACAAATAGAGAGTTCACCAAAAAAAAAAAAAAAAAAAAAAAAAAAAAAAAAAACTCTACTCATTTGAGACACAGATAAGGAGAAACCCAAACACATCCCAAGACAATACAGCGAAAAAACGATGAAGATGTAGAACTCAATTAGGAACATTGCATAACTAGTAGCAAGCTGCACTTGCTCCCACCAAAATCTTCAACGACACTGCCCTATAGAGCTGTTTGATCACAATCCAAATGCTATCATAATTACTCATATGGCCTCAATCCCAAATTAGTTTGGGTCGGCTACATGTATTGCACTCTTTCACTACACTCTATTCAATGCCTTGAAGATGTGGCTTCAAAATAAGCTTGTGTAGATCGCAGGAGGGAAGCAATCACGTCAGCAAAGCATCTAACCAAGTACATGAGTCGGGTAATCCTTAACTGGTTCCTTTTGCAATTCATGGCAATTCTTTAATTTATTTGACAACTTGTATTCCAAGCTATTGTTACCCAGACTCAAGGCACGAGTGTCAAATATGGGTATGTGTCAAAAGGTTTGACTAGGCAATTATTTAACTTAAAAGACTTGGGGACTCGGCTAAAAGTATCCAAAATTTGGAACGCCGTTGCATGTACACAGATAAGAATTATGAAATTTAAATATATTTCTTTAATTTTCTGACATTTAATACAAGTGAATTTATAAAATACAAGAAATAGAATTTCTTTTTCAAAATTGAGATAAGAAAAACAAGTTCTCGAGTCAATTGCGGAACATATCCCATAAATATCTTTCTGCACAACTTCTTGTTAAGGGAGGGGGGTTTATAAATCGACATCAACAGAGAGAGAGAGAGAGAGAGAGAGAGAGTTCTTTTTCTCTCTTCTGATTTGCGTCACGCTACTTCTCTCCACCTAGCAATCGAGTCCAATTTTTTTTTTTAGGGATTGGACTCGGATTTGGCATTCGTGTCTATGTTGTTCGTGTAGTGTCGACATGAGGGGAATCTAGATGTTCTACTACACATCTGACTGTGCATCTTCCAGTCCCCCATTGGTGCTACCACTTTTAGAGTTTCTATTTTTTTTCACGATTGATGCTACCACTTCCTTTAAATCTTCAATTTCTTAATATATTTTTATGGGTTTTACCACATATTTGACTAAGCATCTTCCCGTCCACGACACTCAATTTGTATAGATGTTTCTTAGACCAAATCTTGAAAGAAAATGTTTTACCTTCAAAGGAAATGTATGGATGAAACAAAAAGTTTTATTTTTTCAGACATGTAGCAGTCCTACTTATTTAAAGAATCCTCATAAAAAAATGTATTTTTTACATTGAGAAAAATCAGGGACTGAGGCTATGTTGTTGTTTGTTGTTGTTTACATTGAGAAAAATCAACAACTAGCAAAGATGTACTCACCAAAATCTGGTCACATCACCTCCCAATACACAATTAAGTAAAATACTTTCCCATGGTAAATGATTCCACTCTCTTCACTATGACTATTATAGCTAATTCTCTAACCAAAAACAGGTAGATAAATCATTTTCATCATCTCTTTTCATTTTATTTCTCCACATCATATTGCATCGCTCTTCCCAACTTACACTTCTTGCAATCATCATTTAAATCTCTGCAAGGTCTTAATCAATTCTGTTTCAACTTTCAATTAATCACGGCTTTCAGCCACATTTCATCAAGAGTGTATTTCTATTACTTTATTATTTTCAGTTTAGTAATCAACACATCTTATTCATCAAATCTAGCATAAAGTAGCAACATAAACTATAATAAATTTAGGAAAAACTAAAACTACATGTTCACCTTATTCACTTTCCACAAAAATAAAGGAGAAGACACACAGAAAAAGCTACAGTAGAGCTGTATCTTTCACGCTCAAAACACAAGCCATCACGTCCGTATTTAAAGCTTCTATACACCAAAAGAGTTGTGAGTAGAAAGGAGAAGCTATACCAACAACTGGTTGGCCCCAATGGTAAGGGATTTGTTCCCCTTAAGCGAGGTCTCGAGTTCGAGTCTCGTGAATGGAAAAAACTGTGTTGGGAGGGACGCCCCCGAAAGTAGATTAGTCAGAATCGGACACCACATGGGAAACCAAAAAAAAAAGGAGAAGCTATCTACCTCCTTTCCAAAAAAAAAGAAAACCGGTTGAACAACCATATCTTTGTATAAACTAAAGATACGGATGTGTAATAATTTGATTATCAAAATACCTAGCTTACAAAGCGGGAAGAGGACAACCAAAAATACAAGTGTTCAAGATAATTAGAATCAGTTCAGAGTTTCTAACCATTAATGAAGAGAACAAATTCGTTGGTTCAAGAATCTAGTTCAAGAATCTAGAATGGGAAGCAAACACAGAATGCTAAATGCTTAAATAAAATGATTTAAAATAACGCATATGAAAGAGGTACAATGCAAGATTAAGAGGAAAAAAAGAGTCGCACCTGTTTTTTCTTCGTCCGTCTTTCCTTTTCAGATGTTCCACGTTTACCTTTATGCTCATTTTCAGCTAGTCCAGAAGCTTCTTCTTCACGTATGAGCTCCTCTTGCTTTTTCAAAGCAACAGCTTCCTTATATGCTACTTCAATTTTATTGCTGCAAAAAAAGATGGTAATGTTATAAGTATTGTTGGATTAACTAAAAGCCAGCGGGCAAAATACATGCAATTGCAAAGTTTTCGAGACATCCAATGACATATAGGCAATTGGCCCGCATTCATTTACAGAAATAAATATATCTTTCTCTTTCTCCAAAGAGCGATAAACTTCTAATTGTACTTACGAGAAATTTTGGAAGAGCCTACTTTAGATATTTTTTAGTCGTTTCAGCCGCAAATTGCAAATGCTTATCATAAAACGAATCAAACTAAAAATATATTTAGTGGGAACAACTCCATTCCCCAGTGATTCAACATTTGGCTCAATAGTTTGGCGCATGATCTCTGAGCTTACGGTCAACAATTTAAATCCCAAAGGAAAAGAATGACATTATTCTGATATATTTTTCTATGCAGTTGTTAGCGACCTTTGAGATGTGCATTGAAATTTTGTATGGCCACCCCAATTTATGTCCAGAGGACCTTAACAACTGTGTAGCAAAAGTATGTACGTACTTTCAACTCCCAAAACATAGCTATTGAAGAAACAACAACAACAAAACCTCAATTCCAAATTATAGTTAGATCGGCTGCATGGATGAAACTCCTCCACTCCACTCAATTCAATACCTTGATATCGTGCTTTCAAAATCCTTTGGATCCTTTCTAATCAATGCATCCCATGTTAACTTAGACATACCTCTACACTGTCAAATTTCTTTAATTTCTACCATGTCGAGTTTTCTAATTGGGGCTTTTGCAAGCCGTCTTTGAATGTGTCCAACTCCAAACCATTGCAGCTGCCTCTCTCTAATATTTGCATGATTAGTTTCCATAATATGTATTACTACTTACGACATATTGCAGAAGAAAAACCACTTCTAACCTGTCTCCTGTTTTGCATTAAATTATCAACATGGAAAAAGCAAAGCATGTCCTTAATTGTTAATATGCTAGTGGTCTATAGCATAAGTTGAGGGGCAAAGCTGGAACACAGGAGTAATCGGAATGGGTGGGAGGAATAAATTGGTGGCCAAAAGATAGATGTTACACAAAACAGTTAAGTGCAGAGAGTTAATTTGTTTTACATGCAGCAACAAAAATACTTCCTTGGGTGCTTATAATCTTAGCAGACAAGAGGACGGACTGTGAATTTAAATTGACTTGTTTAAGTTATACATTTTTAGGTGGGAAGGGTAGCGGGAGCAATTGCATTAGGGGTTCACACTTGTTGAGGCTTAGACGTCCTCTTTCCTTTCAGTAAAATAAAACATTTTTACATCTGTAGAAGGCAATTGTTTCTTGTCCTGAAAAGGGGGCTCATGTACGTGATTTCCATGAAAGAATAAATAACAAAAAACCAGAATTAGGTGGATGCTAGAAAGTACAAGAAGAGTTATATCCAAATTGAGACTCCAAAGCATAAACGACAAACAGAAAAAAAAAAGAAAAAAAAACAAAAGCAAAGAGATCATGTGCAATAGCAGACTGTTCCTACATTCTATTCACTGTCAAAAGATATTTGCAAGCCAAAGTAGTAGCTCCACTAATTTGACATGTCCTCACTCCTACAAGAGGTCGGGAGTTTGAGCATACCCATGTTGAAGATTAGGTTGTTATTGGGGGAGGTGTAAGTAGGTTTTTAATCCAAACAAAAGGAAAACTGTTAAAATAAATTTAAGCAGAAAACAAAAACATGACTAGTTAGTAAATTACCTAAAAATATGTGCTAAAACAAAAATTTCCACTGTCCTACGACCCAGTTCTGTTAGCCGCCTCTCATCACGCTCAATGGAATCCTTGTTAAAATCTTCTCCTGAACTTCCATCCTACACATGAAAAGTAAATATTGCTGCAATACCGACAAAAGACACCAGTATAGAATAAAAGGGAAGGGCATGACCAAGAAACTAAAACTTAAAAACTAGGCCACTCCTTTTGTTTGGTTTTGTTTTGAGAAAATATTTTCTTTGCTTGAAAAAAGTGGATATGGATTTTTTCCTTGAACTAATAGCCATCTTTCGACTGACCTAGCCTCCTCGGTCCCTCAGAAACAAGGGCTAGTACAGGGATACTCATTAACATGCTAAGCAAATATATTGAGTCTAAAAAACAAAATCAATACTGAATACAGGTAAAACTGCATAGAAGCGTCTTAACATTTACTTAATAAAAAATGATCGGTAAAATCACAATAAAATAACTAACAAGGTATCTAAGTGAAGCCTAAATCTAGGGCTGAACTATTAGACAATTACAGAAACATAAACCTAATAAATAGCTTCATAAATGCATGAATTGTAATCATCAAATTACAATAAAAAAATCCAAACTGATTTGCAAAGACATTAAACATTTAACACAAGAGACAAGAAGTTTCAAACTTAAGAAACTGGAAAGAAGAAATTAGGATTAAGTGTTGTGTGCTAATATTTATCAAAGACAAACTGAAAGTCTGAGAAAATCTAAACAGGTCATCAAATGGTTCCTAGAAGACTAGGATTATGCACTGAACAAGGATCCTAACCAAAGCACATCATCTCAAAACCATCATATATACGAACGTCCTAAAGCTAACAGGGAAAAAACACAGCTTATGATACAACCGTTTTAATCACCATTCCACGAGTTTAAACAAGCCACCTCGTTGAAATTTCAATACAAGCCCAAAAAACACCACAAGGCCTTGAAAAGTTCTCAAGATGGAGACATTGCTAACCTTTGTGCGATTTTGCGGACCCTTCTCATCCTTTGGTGGCAATGGTTCAACGGCAGCCCTCTCTAGTAGTGGTAACACATCATCCGCCAATACAAACATGTCATTATCAACACAAACAATAGGAGCAGGCATTTCTTCACAGTCTAGGAGTTTTGCTCTCCCTTTCTTACTCTTACCCTGGCCTTCAAGTGCCTTTAGACCGCTGTATAAGGAATCCATTACCAGAGTAGATGTGACCTCCTTCTCTATGAAAAAATGCTTAACAACTACTTTCAAAATCGCATCTGTTTTCTCCCTAGACATGCGGCGACTAGCATTTTGGTCAACTCCTAACCAAAACGCACAGAAACTGCAACCATCAAAAGCAGCAAGAGTTATTCATGATCTAAGAAAAAAGGAGGACAAAACAATGCTGAATTTATTACTTATGAAAAGGCAGCATATAATTTGCAAATAAGCATATCTTATATTTCAAAAAGAACATGGAGGGACATTGTAGAAGAGAAATTATGAGAAGAACTTCCAAAGAGAATGGTAGCAATATCGATGAAGCAGCATCACTTCAGATGCATTTTTAAGGAAAATAATCCCTCAGGATCCTCCTATGAATATGTACATTCGGGAACAAAAATATGTTCGTGAGAGGAATCAAGCATGGAAATAGATAACTTTATGAACAAATGGCCATAGTACATGAAAAACTGAAATTTCACAGCTTAAAAGGGATTACAAACCACGGAGGATAGCTTAAGATTCCAAAATTAGTTATTTTAGAACAAACAAATACTTCTCATCAACCACTGAGCATGCCTTAAAAGAGTTTAAATCACATATAGGTACAACATAGCATCTAGAAATACAGGTAACATGAAATTCCAGAACTAAATGATGCTGGAGTATGACAGAGAATCATAAGGTACAAGTAGTGTGAAAAAATCAGGAACCAGAAGAAAATTCATCATTTCTACAATCGTTGAATAGCTTGCATTAGACGTTTCAATCAAAACGAAATTAACAATTATACAAGACGATATCCACAAAAATCAGTAAACTTCAATTTAGTTCCAATTTGTCGTTGCTTATGTCCCAAAAAAGAAAAACTAGAAAATATTGAAAATGTTGATTGTTATTGAAAGAACTGACACAATATTACATTAACTGCAGGAAATTAAAAAAAAAAAATTATTATTTTGTCTAATAAAGTTAATAGTTTGTCATATATATAATTGTTGGAAATACGGTACATCTATTTTATTAGTGACCACATGTATGCATTGTATGAATGATAAATTGAGTATACATAGTACCCTTCGAGACACTGGCAACATTGCGAGTGTAAGCTACATACGATGAAGAAGTGTGTACGTTTAATTAGGATACATTGTATGGTGTACATAAGTATTCCAAGCATGATAAAACGTTATTAGAAACGTTTGGGAAAGAGTACATGTGCACGAGCCAATAAAGTGGTGGTTCACAGTTAGACTTGGGGAGATAAGTACAAATGTACATGCATGTGCGTTGTACTTACGAAACGTTGAGATCGTCAATTGGTGCTTATCTAAAGATTGGATAAGTATTCAAAGTAGTTTGGTACAAATTAAAAAGGTACCTATACGAAAACGCACAATGGTGTGAACGTCATATGCAATATACACCTATATATCTTAGTGAACACTATTACTAATTGGTGGTGTGTGTGTTTCTAAAGAGACTTGCACACTTATTTATATCCTGATTCGTAAACGGAAAAATGCACTTGTTTTTATTCTGTTTTCATTAAGAGAAAAAACAATCATGTTTCTCTCTATTTTCTCAAAGCATTCTTTATGTGAGAGTGAGTACAACAATTTGATCTAACTGTTCTTACGGTCTGAAATGCTACAGTTGTAAGAACGTGATTGTTGTATTCTAGAAGGCAAATGCACCAACCGCGAGCACAAATTACAGAGCACCATTGCCTTGAGGAGAGTATTCAAACTCTAGCCTCAATCTGCAATCTCTTATTTTCATCAAGCTCAGAGTATATTCAACGTCAATCCAGCCATGACAACAAGCGACGTGGTGGAGGTTCAAGACCCCAACAATAATTACAGTACATATAAAACATTTTCATTTACTACAACGATATTACAAATGTACAAAATCGATATAAGAATATATAATAGTTACGAAGTAAAATCAAATATTTATGTTGTTTTTTATTTTTTTATCGGACGGTGTTTTTTTATATTTTGGCATATAGGCAGGCGTTTCAAAATTTTACTTCCATTTCTACAAAAGTGAAATCCGTATGAATATAATAAAAAATTCAAAGGTTCATTATTGGAGTAGCACCAAAGGAGGCAGAAATTAGAGAAAGGCGGTGGAAGATATTTGAACGGCGCCAAATACGACCTGCATATACACTATTTCGAGGATTCATCATTATAGAAGTTTAAGGAATTAAAAAGCGTAAAGGTAAACGATATACCTAACAAAAATCGAAATGCATTAATTTTAAAGGACTCAAAAGATTATAAAAGCACATCATCAACTGCATTAAATTGAGCTCACTGAAAGTGTTTCATCCATGCGGCCACCCAACTAATTCGGGATTGAGGCTTAGAGGTTGTAAAGTAAAGAAATAACATAGTGGTAAGTTGGTAACATGAAAATACAAATATGTGATGTAAGACCATTAACAAAAATCTTTAATAAAGCAAAAACTAAATATTTTAGTATCTTAGCATCAAGTAAATCTTACACGGAGCTATTATTTATCTAATCAAATACAAATATCAATCACAATAAATAATGAGACTGTACAAACTAAAACATTATAGAAGGAAGATAACTTACCCTTGAAATAAATAAGGAAATTACTTTTATATGCTATCCATGTACTTAAATTTCGACTGAAATTACTTCAGCAATTTTATTTCTAAGTGCATTCAAATCCAAATGTAATAAAAAATCACATAACTAAAAAGGCACAGTTTTAAAGTTTAAGCTCCAAAAATATAAATTCAAAATTTTAGCTCATTCTTGAGCTAATAAACAAATCCCAACATTTAAATTTTATTAACATCATGGCACTCATACATAAGAGATTACACATTATGGAAGCTAGGAAACATGTTACTACCCATCAATCCTAAAATTATAGCATGGTAATCTATAACCTACCAGAAGCCACGATTTACAACAACAAACGAAAGTCTTTCCATAATTCTCCTCGCTAAAGCAGGAAATCATATCAAATTGGATTACAAATCTATTCCAAATTTTGACAGCATAAAACTTAAAAAGTTTTGATTCTAAAGTATCTTCAAATATGCAAGACCATGATAGCTCAAAGAGTAACAGAGAATTACACTAAAAAAGCCAAATTTATTTTTTCAAATAAGAATCTAATAGGATGATGATGATTTGGAATATACAGATAGATTCAAGTGAAAAGCAAAGTACCTTGACCACCTAACTTTGTCCTCGATGAACTTCCCAAGTTTGCCTCTCCTCTCTTCAACGAAGCGTCGGCATATTTGCTCTACATTAGTTAAATATACCCGAACAAGTTCTCTTCTATATTGACAATCAAGGCAGCGGAAAGGACGATTCGATTTCTCCCTTCAAGCATCCAAAAACAAAATACAATACACGGTTAGTCCAAAATTGCACAATTTAAGAACAAGTTCAACAGAGCACAACAATATAGTGAAAAGAAGGTAATATTTGCTGCAGAAAACTACAAATATGCATAGAAAAAGGAGTAACACTAGCAAGTAATGCACATTATTTCTCACACCAGGTGTAAGAATATATCTATTCTTTATTTTTCGCTTTTCTCTGAATAATCAAGGGTGACAGTCTTCACTCACAATAATCCCACATGTATAGCACATCAATCAGAAGACTTACAGCATAGTCCAACAAGGCAACGACTATTCAAAGCTGTCAGATTAAAATTCTAATGAGGACCAGTGAGAGGTTCTCGAGAACCAGATTGTCAATTAATTGTGAAATGCTAGTGTCTAAAAAGAAACAGCTAAAATAATGCCACCCACTAGACCAGTTTACCAAATACATTAAATTATCATATAATCTGCTTGAGTAAATAAGACCTGACCATTTCTCACAATTCACCACTCCTAAAACTAACACAAACACAGAGAACATTGCCTACGCTGTAGAATACAAAATTTTCATTAAAACTTACAAATTAAATTTAAATGTCATTGGATCAGTGAATAACAAAAGGGTATAAAGGTAGATAACAGTTTTAATGTAACGGCCCAAATCATTAACCCTTGATTTGTCTCTAATTAGGATCATCGACCCATGGCATGGGGCCTGCTAGCTGATATGTAGACTAGCCTTTGGCGCAGAGTCGAGGTATATTTTATTTGTGCGTGGTGTGTTTCCTAGTGTTTTGTAGGTGTGAATTTTATAAAAGTTTTAAGTCGCGCTACTTCTAAGGCTTATTTCGCTACTGTCACGAGTGCGTTAGTCCCTTGAGATGTGTGCAATGCAGAAAGATGGATTATATGAAAAAAAAAAAAAAAAAAAAAAAAAAAAAAAAAACTAAGCGGAACGTAGAAATCTATCTTAACTTATTTAATAAATTACTTAGGCAACTAGTAAATTTATGAGCTAAGTAAAAAAATGAAAGCTTAAGTTCCTTGTTAAAAAGAATGAGCCATTGATCCGCCTTGAGATACGCTAAAGTGAGAATACTAGGAGACATTGGTGGGAAGTAGTGGAGTTAGATGAGTTAAAAGGTGGCCCTTTGATTTGCAAATCTGATTTAAATGGATACTCAATTTCGAAAACTAATTTGATATTTGGATTCCTTGTTTGATTCCACTCAAAATGTTATATTTGTTTCCGAATTTTTATTAAGAATTGAAGAAGTTGTGAATTTTTAAAGTTATTGAAAAACAATGCTCAAAAACTGGTTTTCTCATAAAATGCATTGAAAATTTTGTAAATGGATGATTATTAATGAAGTATATCTTGCTTTTGATGATGAGGATGTTGGGACCCTTAGTGGAGGAGTACAAGGGTCCAAAACTGATGGAGATGGGTTTTCCATGGTGGAACCCATAAATTCTGAGTGCAGAATTTATACCACATAACGCTCTATACGCGCCAGGTAGCGTGCTACAGGTGTTGTGACTGCAATTTTCTGCAGTTTTTGAATCTAAACCTACCCAATTTACTTAAGTCTAAACTAATGTTAAACACTTCCAACACACTCTAATAAACCCCCAACACCTCAGGAAGGTTAGGAATCATTACCGAGTGTGGGACGGGCGTTTTGAGGCGAGTGGTGACAACTTAGGATTTTGCGTAGATTGTGGTAAGTATATATGAGCATTTATTTCCAATTCTTGTTCAATTTATCATTATTTGACAGTCACTTGGACTGAAGTTGTTGAGTTATTATTGTTGTCCATTGCGTATTCAACAGGTTTCTCATTCTTGCTATGAAATTAATGCTCATTTGGAACTTATAGCTTTGTTGAAATTCTTGTTTCGCCTTATTATTTCAAAATCTTAAAATGAGTTGACTTGTGATATTGTTGTGATCCGAGAGGGACGGGATTTCGGTTAGGCGGACCTAACGTAGACAATCCACGAACATGTTAGGGGATGTTCTAGTCTTACCCATCATGGATTGAGCTATGTCTTGTAGCATATTGCGAGGGACCCTTATCTGATTTGGGACTCGCCAAAAGGGTTATGATTTCCGCGATATAAAAAGGAATACCTTTTGGAGATAGGGTTGTCTTTCATGTGGCCAAAGAACCTTGTTAGCTCAAGTTGTGTTCACTCTTATTGGTCGGTATCACCGAGTCTAGAACCTCCTAAGTGCCCGAACTTAGAATCACCCCGTTGCATCTAGTTTATTTCCGAAACTCATTTATTTTACTAGACCGCATGGTAACTTCCTGCACATGCTTCCTTTTCAGTATGATTTACTTATTTGTATCCATTTAGTTAAACCTATCTTTCCATCTTCGAATTGTGAATAAATGTCTCAGGACTTGCACACTAGAATTGTCATTTTTTGTGACAAATGCAAATCCTACTATAGCAAGGGGAAGGAGAAGCACGCCGACTACCTCTGAGCCCCGAGCAGCACCGGTTTCGTAATTACTTATATCTTTATTGTGTACTTTTGGACATGTTTATATACTTGATGGATTGTGAGACTAGAACCCCAGCTTGTGATGATACTCAATCGCCTTATTTGTTATACATGCGATCTATTTTGCCTGGTTTCCACAATAGGTGTTATCATTACTTCCGCATTTTACTCAAGTCTTTTGCATTACTTTTTATTTTTGCAAAAAAGCCTTCCGTGTTACTTAAAAAGTTTAATGAACTCTAAAAATACATTTAACAAAGATAACTGACAATACTAATCATGAACACGAACAACGAGATAAATAAGATGTAAAGGCTTACTAATGCATCATTAGGTCCAACATGGCTGACTAGTTGTAATAAGGGCTTAACAGCAAATTAGTGTCAGGCGATGCCCTGATTTAGATTAGGGGTTGTCACAAACAAAAAACTCATGCACGGTCACACACTCACATCAAGGTAGATTGTTGCAACTTGCACTGTCCACAATGCAAACAGAAAATGAGAGAAAACAGAAACAAGCAAGAATACAGTCTCAAAGTCAATTTGAATCGAGTCAAGCAGAAAAAATAAAGAATAAAAAAATGGAAAAACATAAGGTGTGAAACAACAACGAAAGCTCAACCACAAACTAGTTAGGGTCAGCTACATGGTTCCAATGGCTCACTTTGCTCAATTCAATGCAGTTGATGGAATGGTTTCATAATCCTTTCTTTCTTGATTTCCCACATGGTTTATGGCCCAAATTGCATAGAGCAATCCATGCTCGAGCACTCCCCACACCAAGGGTAGCCCTCCCAACAAATTTTACCATCCACGAGACTCGAACTCAAGAACTCTTAAGGATAATCAAGTCTCTTACCACTCGCTTTCACTTTAGTTTCACAATCATTAAATTGATACATCCCGAGTTATGGTCTACCCATATACTTTTGAGGTTTTTCGATTTTAACCGCATTGAATTATATAACAGAGGCATATGCATACCATAATATGATGCGTTTAAACACTATAAACCACCGCAACTACCTTTCCCTCATTTTTCCATCAATTGATACTTTCTTCAAATCTTTGCAATTATTATTCTATCCCTAGAGGTTTGACCACACATACACCAAAACCCAGGAACGGAAATGAGATTGTGTTAAAAAGGAAAGAGGAAAAAAGATAATGGAAAGGAGAGAGGACAAGTAAGAATGAGAAGATAAGCGTACAAAATAAAGGACAAAGGCAATGTTTTAAGGCAGTGAGGTGATGTTACGCGGTTTACCTCCCCGAGTCTTGGCGTCGTCTAGGTGAACAAAAAAAAACATATACTTAGACCTCCTTAAGAAATAATTTAATTTATTTAGAGACCCCTAAACTAAGGGGCATATTTTTCACCTGCACATTCTCATCAACATATTTTCACCTCCATACTTTTCCACACATTTTGAAATAAATAAAATAATAAAATAACAAAAAAAGTTTTGAAAATTACATAGACCTTACTAAAAAATTTTGAAAAATAGTTTCAGGCCCATTGGGCATTTTGTTTAAGCACCACCCTGAAAACACTTTAGAAACAAAAAGAGATTGTCAAAGGTGGAAAATTAAGGAATGAAGACAAATCGACCAGCATGATTGTGAAGAGGCCATAAAGAACCTAATGGAAGTTCTGAAATTGAGGGTTTGACCTCTAATCTAAGTCTTTGAACACAAAGAGTGCAACTTATCATATCTTACGATATTTGTGGTTCAATGTGATTAAAATGATCAGTATCAAGATCCCCTGTCATTCAAAGAAGTTTAAGATTTAACCATCATTGTGAATCAAACTTCTCGTCTGAGATTATATCATAGGTTCCACTTTTTTGAATTGCTATCCTCACAGCCATGTTCAATATTAGCTGGTCTCAAAAATAAACTCGGATCAACAAAAGCCTTCTTCCAAACTATTTGCAACCAACCATGTGAATGAAACTACACTTAGAATCCATTAAAGGCTATACACTTAAAAACATCATGAACACGAGAAAGGACATCTTAATGCCACGCCCATCCCTACCTAGAGTCCTTGATTGAGTAGGACTTCAATTTCTAGTTTGACATAACATGATTAGGTATTTCTGTTATAGTTGTAAGCTACAAGAATTCTTGAATGTATTGGGAGTTCCACATTGAGGATCATATTTTCTATGAACATTAGTTGATTGGAAATTGAATACGGATTTCTGATTAATTTTCTCTTCATTCTCTTGTTTCTCTTTTTTTATTGCCTCGTCTTAATTGCTACCATAACCAAAGCACATCAATTCTTACATAGATTTCTTCATCTTCTTTCCTCACCCACATTTATGCGCGAAAGTTTTATTCTCTTTTTGCCCTCTGCTATTCTCCTCATTCAACCAATCTTATGTTTCCCTCTTTCTTTTTCTTACTCATATTCAACTTTACTTTGTTTGGAATCTTGACTTAGATGCTAATACAATGTGGCTAGAAATGAGTAGTTGCATAAGGAGAGTGGGATCAAATGTATTAGGTATATCTAAAGGCTTGGGACCACCAAAGAAAGAAACATGGTGGTGGAACGAGGATGTCCAACGAGCAATTAAGACTAAAAGAGAGATTTATAGGAAAATACTTAACTGTCAAGATGAAGATGTGTACAATCAATATAGAGAAGCTAGAAAACAAACTTAAAAAGTAGTTAGTCAAAGCTAAAACAAATTTCATGGAAGATCTATATACAAGGTTAGGTAACAGAGATGGCGAAAAAAAAATAAAAAAAAAAAAAAAAAAAAAAAATATATATATATATATATATATATATATATATATATATAGTCTAGCCAAATTAAGAGATAAAAAGAAACAAGACCTAAGTCATGTAAGATGTATTAATGATGAAAATCAAAATGTTTTAACGCGCGAGGATAATATTAAGGAGAGATGGAGAAGTTACTTCGATAGTTTATTTAATGATAGCCAAGTTGATACTATAATAGATGAAAACCCACACCAAGAAAAAAATGTAAACTATACACGCAATATTAGAATTGTAAAAGTTAAAGAGACATTGAAAAGAATAAAAATAGGGAAAGCATGTGGCCCATATGAAATACCCATAGAGGTTTGGAAATGCTTAGGAGAAATCGGATTGACTTAGTTAACAAAACTTTTCAATAAAATTTTAAAATCAAAACAGATGTCAATGGATTGGAGAAGAAGCACGCTCGTGCCAATCTTCAAAAACAAATGAGACATTCAAAGTTGTTCAAACCACAGGGGAATTAAACTTATGAGTCGCACTATGAAACTTTGGGAGAGGATAATTGACAATAGGCTAAGGAGAGAAACAACAATATCGGAGAACCAATTTGGTTTCATGCCTAAGAGGTCAACTATGGAGGCGATTTTCCTTATAAGACGATTGTTAGAAAAATATAGAGAAAAGAAAAAAAAAACTTCATATGGTATTCGTAGATTTAGAAAAAACATATGATAAGGTCCCCAGAGATGTTCTTTGGTGGGTTCTAGAAAAAAAAAAGTGCATGCTAGATACATAGACATTATTAAGGATATGTATGATAGAGTAGTAACGAGTACAAAGACATTTGGAGGAGCTACAAAAAAATTTCCCATTACGATAGGACTACATCAAGGATCGGCTTTAAGCCCATATCTATTTACTTTAGTTATGGATGAACTAACTAGACATATTCAAGAGGATATATCATGGTGTATGCCATTTGCAGATGATATTGTTTTAGTGGGTGAAACAAAAAATGGAGTGAACATGAAATTAGAACTCTGGAGGAATACATTAGAATCTAAAGGCTTTAAGTTGAGTAAGACGAAAACCGAATACATGCACCGCGAGTTTTGAAACACTAGACATCGAGATGACAGAGGGGTAAAATTAGGAGAAGTAGAAGTTCCTAAAATAAACCACTTTGGATATTTATGATCAATCATACAAAATGATGGTAACATTGAGAATGATGTCACACATAGAATTCAAGCTGGACGGAAGAAATGGCGGAGTGCAACAGGGGGTGATTTGTGATCGAAATGTTCCTACTAAGTTAAAAGGAAAATTTTATAAGACCGCAATTAGGCCAGCTATGCTCTATAGAAGTGAATGTTGGGCAGTAAAACAACAACAATTACATAAAATGAGCATAGCATAAACAAGGATGCTTAGGTGGATGTGTGGTAAAACTCGTAGAGATAAAATAAAAAACATAGAAATTCAAAGACAAGTAAGAATAGCACCAATTGATACAAAGATTAGAGAAGGGCGGTTACGGTGGTTTGGTCACCTGCAAAGACGGCCTACAAATGCCCCAACTAGAAAACTTGACTCAATAGAAACTGTAGAAATTTGACGAGGTAGGGGCAGACCAAAGTTAACATGAGATGCATTAATTAGGAGGATTTGAATGGCTTAAAAAGCTCACCATCAATTGCACTTAATCGAGCACACTGGAAAAGTTTGATCCATGTAGCCGACCCCAGTTAATTTGGGACTGAGGCTATGTTGTTGTTGTTGTTGTTGTTGTTGTTGTTGTTGTTGTTGTTGTTGTTGTTGTTTACTTTCATATTGCTCACTTCAGAGACTCTAACCCCAAAAGATTACTGATTAGTAACTAAGATTGAGCGTGGAACAACCATCAGAAGCATTATGTGTGTTGATTGATCCGCAACTATGCCCAAACGGTTCTTTTTTTCTTCTCTATCTTTTGTCCTCTCTTTTGAGAGGACTCTTCTTCTGTTCTTATTGTTGCAAGAAGCAGTGGGGCATATCAGTAGATACATTATTGCTTATTCTTGTACCCATCACTATATTGGAAACTAGTCACTTCGTTCAGTTGCTAATAATTTAATAATTTATTATGTGTCATTTGCGTGGATATTGCGTAAATGAGGTAAGAAAAATTCTCAAAGAACTGTAAGGGGCAACCCACAGCTTTTTCCAAATAAAAAATAAAAAAAAAATTCATATGTCAACTTAACATATGAAGGGAGTTGAAAAAGCTTTCTTCAGTTTTTTCTAAGACATCTCATTTTAGAAGACTAAGATCAAACGCATTTTTGGAACCCTAAATGAACTTTCTAAAACCAAGAATAATGAGAAATCCACTTTTTTGGTCCATCAACTTAAAATATTTTGATTCCCACTTTCTCTGACATAATCGATCAGTTTTCATGACAACTGCATCTATTGGTTTTTCAATATACGCATAGCCAATCACATGACCGAATAAAATCCTTCAAATAAAATTGCGTTGATAGAATCTTGTCCATAAATGAGTGCAAGTTAAGCATACAATATCAATAAAAATATTCTATCTGCATATTCGACTATGGGATGGCTACGACCCTACGTAAAATGAATAATATCTAGCCCACATAACTTCCCCAGAAGTTAACTCACTTCTTCCAACTTTCCCTTCGAAAGTAAACATAAAATACAGTCACAACACTAATTGAACTACCAAAATCTTACACTATGCTACAAGATATAAACATGGCATACATGCAAATCACTTGGGACCTACATAATACGTTTGACATTCATTAAGCATCATACTTTAGCGAGTACACAACTATTTTTTCTTAATTGTTTGAAAAATAGTACTACAAAAACAGAAAATAAGAAACAAACAACCCAATGATGTATAAATTGCAATGAGCATATGCAATTTTCCAACCAATCAAATCAGACCCACAAAGAAGATTCTACAGGCTTTTCATAGACCAAATTATGGAGTGAACACATCTATCCACTCCCTATATAAAAAGAGCAAGTTCCCCCCCTTCGACGTCCTACTTCAGCCCGTGACAAGTATGTGTTTTCTTTTTCTTTTTCCGCTTTGTTAAGGCGCTATATCTTTCTCTTTTCTAGTACTGCCACGTGTCACCACCTTCATTATTATCTCTCCCTTGCGTCTTCACATAATTCTCTACATATGACACATCTTATGGTCCTTTGGACAAACTTTGAAACATGTTCGCACACATCTCGACGCAAAATTTGAAGGACCACAACAAGACAACAATTGTGTCAAATGTAGGTTCTTCTTTATTCTACTCATTCTCACGCATATATTTCCAAACATTTGAGATCCTTTTGACAACTACCTTTGAGGCTTTGACACGTATGGCCTGTTTGGTTCCAGAATTAGTGAATCCTTCCACATTTGCTTGCCAAACACAAGTCATATCTTAGCTAACCATTTGTCTCTACACAAATTGTGCTAGGTTAAAAATCTTCATTTAGATAGAGGGAGGGAGGGAGGGAGGGAGGGAGGGGGTCTTAGCTAACCGTTTGTCTCTACACGAATTGTGCTAGGTTAAAAATCTTCATTTAGATAGAGAGAGAGAGAGAGGGGGGGTAAAGTTGTACTTTTTGTCTTTTCAAGTTGAACTTACCTAAGGATGGGGGGAGGTGTGTCTTATGGTAAGGAGTTTAAATGCCTTGGTAACACCAAGTGCTACCTAACACTCGAACCAAATATCAATCTTAAAGTTAAGCCAAGGCTTAGCCATGCCAAAACTTGAAGCAAACAGGCCAATAGTTGTTAAGGTCCTCTGGACACAGTTCGGAACACATTTGCACACACCTCGATAGAAAATTTAAAGGACTACAACAATTATGTGTTAAATGTAGGTTCTCTCTCATTCAACACATCCACACGTAATTACCCACGAGGAATTCTAATAAAGAAGGATGGGCGCAATACAAGTAGGAACAATTTTGTGGGTACCCTATCTACTTACATCCCCACCTCCATTTGACAAAGAGTTGTTGAAGTCCTACAAACGCACTTCGAAATAGGCTCACGCACATCTCGATGCAAAATTTAAAAGAATACAAAAAATTTTGTCAAATGCTCCTCTACCAAATCCAAAAAAGAGTTTCCTATTCTAAAGTGTAGTCTTGTCTTCAAAAACGACATGTTGTACATTTTTATTTAAGAATATAAGTTGTCGAATTGATTTCTCACAAGGGTAGTGAGTGATTTCACAAGTGCACAACACATATACAAAACTAGTTGGTATAACAATTGCAACATGATAATATAGGTGGACCTTTGACTAGATCTAAGATTGAGGTGAGAAGACGGCATCACAAAGATGGTTTAGTACTAGTGATAGACACAATTAGATATGATCAAGGCTGCATCAACATTAGGCTTGCAAGCAGTAATTGAGTAAATTAAGAACCCGTGAGCATAAAAGATATAAGTTGTTGCGTCGAAGCACTTGATGCGGGAAGGATCATAATTGTTGTTTGGCAAAATAACTAAAATATTAGTTAAGCAAGCAGGTACCACATTATAGCATCATATTTCTAATGTGTTGCACTTAATGATGCAAATACTACAAGGACACTTCAAATTAATAGTTATGCAACATTTAACTGAGTTGTTATTTTCATGGTATCCAGACCACATATAGAGCTTAACAGCAAGCTATTTAAAAAGTCTTTTGGAACCATGCGTAGGGTCTGGGAAACATCTAAAGCCTTTGTTACTAAGTGGATGATGCCCAGTATATTCTTAGAAAGGTGGAGGATGAGAAATTAGTTTAAAGGTTAGACCTCTCTTAAGGTCTTAACATTACTAAATTATTTTCATATACATACAGAAGGTTTTCTTTTCTGATTATAATGTTTGTATGGTGGACTGCTGCTTCATCCTTATTTTGTGATTCCATTCAAGACAATTAGCATACCTTTGTTTTGTATCTTCCCAAAAAAAGGTAATGGTTTATTAGATAATTGTTTTACAATTTTGATCTTATTTTACGTGTAAGACAATATTATCCAGAAAACAGAAGTTTTTTTTTATTTCTTAACTGTTATTTAATTGATTTTATTTTAAAAAAAAAATGCACTTTAGTTAAAATAAATAAATAAAGTAAAAACAAAACACATGTAGATAATGTCGTTTCAAACCCTACTCGTACTTAATGGTGATATAGTTACTAAGCATCATGATATCTAGGTCAGATGAGTTGGCCCAAAAATAGCCTACCAATAATATTTTTTTAGTTAATCTTAAACATAATATTATTTATTTCCACTACATCTTGTATTATATACACAAATTGTTAAGCCCATATTTTTATTGAAAAATAGAAAGTTTGTCACATCATAAAATTAATGTTGCATCAAAAATAAGTGTAACGGTATCAAATTGTAAATGCAATTAACATTTGCAGTAATGGCAATACAAATATATACTTTAGAAAAAGTTTTGTGAGTACTAAGTAATATAAATCAATTCAATTCTTCTTATAACAACGTTGAAATAGACTTTTGCAACAAAACACCTCATGGTTTATGCATTGTGCATGACTTGTATGATAAATAGTAAACCAACCATTTATGTAACAAACTGTCTCTACTCCAGAATGGCACATTTTCAATAAGAACCTCCAAGTTTAATTAAACTAGCCAAAATTAATCCCAAATTTATATGAAAGCAAATTCATAAGGTAAAGTTGAATTTCCAGTACATCAAGCAATGATAAATAAATAAATGAATGAATGAAAAAACTGACTTCATCTATGACTTCAGTCACTTTAAATTCAAAAGTAATTCGAGGAAGTCTAATTCAATGTAGGAAATTTTCATATAATTTCGTCACTAAGAGGAAGATTAAATAAATTCATCTGTAAGTACTATCAAGACTCAAATTTTGTAAAGATACAATAAAGAAACAAATCTTTTATAATATTTTATTGTATTTTCACTTTTAATATCTGATATAACGTTTTCAAGGCCAATTTTGCTCAGATGCATTAAAGAAGCATTTTTTTTTCTTGGCTTTGCCTTATCTAACGTGCTTCTATTAAGTACTAATAGGGCTGGCAAAATGTGCTTGGTCTCGTTTGTCCGGTTTTGTCCGGACCCGTTTTAAACGGGACCGGGCATTTTTGTGAAAAACATACAGGTCTGGACAATGTTTTTTGTCCGTTTAAAAATACGGGACCGAGACTGGACAAAAATTCTTAAAAAACGGGTACCCGTTTATTGATTAATTTGAAGGGCATATAGGTAATTTCACACTCCATAACCTAATTTCACACACACTCTCACTCTCACTCTCACACTCACAGTCTCACCGTCTCTCTCACGGTCTCTCTCACCAATGGTGACGATCGGAGCTCGTTCCGCCATTAATGGCAGCCCAAACGAAGCGGCGACAGTTGCGAGCGTTGAAGAGAAGAAATGAAGAAGTGTTGAGAGCGCTTGCTCAGTGAGCGATGATGAAAGCCAATCAAATCTTTATCAAGCCCAGGCCCAGGCCCATACAATTTTCAATGTATGTGGGTGGGTGTAATGTGTGGGAGCATCTCAGATTCTCAATGGTTATCAAGCGGACTTAATGTGTATCTAATGGCACTCATAAATGTTGTACCATAGTTGTAAGTTGTTATGTAGTTATTTTTTGGTAATTGGTGACTTGTAGACTTGTAAGTTGTAGTTGAGGGGTTTTTTTTTTAAAATAATTGATAAATAAAATATTTAATCATATTTAAAAATAAAAAGCGGACAAAACGGGAGCCGTATGTTTGTAAAACATACGGGACTGGACAAAAAACAATTGCCCGTTTCAAAAACGGGACCGGGTCCGGGCACCAAATTTGATCATTATAGAAATGGGTGTCCGGTCCCGGATTTTTGCCAGCCCTAAGTACTAAGTAGGAGAATCCTTCACAATGACATTACTTGTTATATCTTTTTTCTTGCAATAATGGAATTTGCAAAATTTCTTTCCCTAACTGGTAAGCAAGTTCATGAAATTTCATAAGCATGTATTTTTTTATCTCGGTGTTTGAAAAATAAATAGTTTAAAGAAGTTTAAGAACATAGGTACCATGCCCAATGTTGTCAAACTTGTACGATTTGCGAGTCGAATCGTACGAGTTGACTCGGTGGGCATGAAAACCGAGTTCACTCAACTCAGTTTTCAAAAATATCAAATGAGTTACTGGCGAATCGGACAATTCGATTATAATCAGACGATTCAAATCGAATCAACCGATTCGCAAATGCCCAGCAACCGCCGAAAATCGCAAAAAAAAAAATTGTTGTTTCGGCTTTTAATGCAAAAGAGGGGGCATCCATTCGGGATTAGAGAGAGAGAGAGTCGAAATGAGAGAGAGAGAGAGTCGGGATGAGAGAGAGACATAGAGAGAGTCAGGATATGAGAGAGAGACATAGAGAGAGTCAGGATATGAGAGAGAGAGAGTTGGGATATGTGTGTGTGAGAGAGTGAGAGAGTGAGAGAGAGAGTCGGATGAGTATCAAAGGCAAAAGATCGAAACCAATCCTTTCACCTTCTCATCCTTCGTTCCCTCTTCTACCGATCTTCTGTGTCTCTCCCCAACTCAACTTCTCACCTAATTTCGTTCACACAAAAGCCCTATTCTTTGTTGGCTAATAAATAAGTACCCTACCCACACACATTTGCACACAAAATAAGATATGTTTGGCATATCGGTAAAAAATAGTTTTTCTTAAAAAAAATAGTTGTTCTCATTTAACTTTTTATCAAAACGGTTATATATCATCAGAAACTGAAAAATCATAAATAAACACACAAATTAAAAGTATTTAGAAGCATTTTTAAAGAACGTGAATAACTCTTACGATTTATGATACGATTTATGATTCAATTCAAAAATTCCCCATATCGATTTTACAATTTGATTCCGAGTTGACAACTTTGACCGTGCCTTCAATCATAGTAGATCAACCCTTAGGCGAACTACTACTACGTGGTAACAGACAAACATTCACATAATCACTAACAATGACTTAAATAGAAGGCCACCAAAGAGATCCATAACAAAGTCAAACTTCTCACAAATTGAGGAAAGAAAACAACCAATAAATTGGCAAGCAACTTCCAACACTTACAAAGTCACCAAATAAATTCAGTCATAACATAAAGATCAATGATTGTTATTGACTTAGCATAACGACTTGAGTAAAACAACTGCGCACGATAAAAAAGAAAAAGAAAAAAGTATATAAAAACATTACAAGAAGGCAAGGTTATTAAAAAGGTTCCACAGCAAAGATCTGAAATAATGGATCCAAAGAGTTTGTATACTATTCCGCAATGAAGTAGTTAAAAAGGTTCCCTTCGCTACTTGCACTAATCCCTTATCATAAGTTGAAAGAGCATTCACTAAACCCATGAAGAAATGAACTCAATCAAGACAGACTACATGAAGTATTCAAGGATTGTTAACACTAAAAAGAATTGCTCATTTCTCATTACAGGCAAAGCAACAAACTTCTAAACAAAGAAAAGAATCAAGGCAACATAACAATTAAACATCATAGGCTGATGATTCTGGCCGGGATTTCACCCAACTTCAGATTTATTTTAAAAAAAATACCTAAAAACTAAGTAGAAATAAGCATTCAAAAACAAGGCTTCATTAAAAGAAATAGATACCAACGAAAACAAAGAAGACTCAAACCCCAAATTAGATTGAAACAAATAGATAAACCAAAAATATAAATTAAGTAGTCAGTTAAAGAAAAAAATACCGGATGACTTGGACTTGGGCCTTTATAACAAGTGTATCAGAAACAATAAAACCATCAAGCACTTTTGACAGCTCCATAAATTTCTTCCATCCCCAATCATGCTCTTTCTTCCAAAACCGATGCAACGTATCTGCAAATTTTCCTTATAACTCTTTTGATCGAAAAGCATTAAATTAAAAGCCCCATGTAAAAACCTAAGACTTGAGCTAAGCTACCAACCAGAATATTTAGACTTCTTCGGGTCTTTATTCACTACAGCAATTGTAAACTGAGCAAAATGGCTCCACCCTGTCAATGGTTGGCAACAAAAGAAATGCACTTTATGATCATCATCATCACCATAACACAAAAACTAATAATAAGATAGAATCATCGATCAAAATTAAACATAGGCAAAGTCAAAACCTGGAAGAAGCTTGTCATGATTAGCAACACAAAGAAACAAAGAAAGGTGATTGCAAACGTCACATCCTTGAGGGTAGATTAATATGTACCTGAAATGAACTTAAACGTGATTTAGCACAAAATAACCAATGTTCGAGTATTTGTATGTAAATTATGAAAATATAGGTGAACAATTACAAGAAAATATAGAAACCAAAACTTAGCTCCCGACTATACCTACTAATTTCTATTATTAAAAATATTACAGACAGACTTACCAATCCAATAATGGCAAAGGTACAAAGAATATTTGAAATTTTGAGCACGATCATCTATAATGCTAATCTATTAACTTATAAAAGTCTATATAGTTATTATAGATGACATGAAACTATTTATATCAAATGAAGAGATGATACAGAGAAGAAGTAGCATACCATTTGTACCCTCCAACCTCAAAAGCATTGCTTCTAAGCTCTCGTTTGCTTATTTGTGAAAAATTCTCTATCTTCCATGTAAACTTTCCATATAGTTCAGAAGGTTTTGGCCCTACACGAGGTGTATGAACAGTGTAAAAGCAATATTGCTAGACATTAATAGCTATTTTGTAGGCTAGAAAAACAAATTCTCCAAAGGACAATCAAAAATAGAATAAAGGACACATTCACGTTCACATTTCTTCCAAGCCTACTTAAAAACCAAGCATCTCTTCAAAAACTAAAACTTGAACCCTACTTCTGCTCAGCTTGATTTAGTGCATTGGATGATATGCTTACATAAAATTAATTAATTATGTTCATACATGATCATATATTTGTGTGTGTGACGCGCGTGCGTGCATGTAAAGTTATGCGTGTGTGTATTCTAATGTGTTGTTCTGAAGATGTAACATGAGGATTTTCTACAACTTTGAAGATCAAGAAATCAATTAATTTATTTCCTTGCTGAGAAGGGTCGAAGGGTAAGACTTAATGTGCTCCCAAATAGATGTTTAATCTGTCATTACGCTTTACTTACAAACTTTTCCACTAACAAATAACAACTCATAAATGATCCAAGCTTTCTCCTTTTCCATTTTTATTTAGAAATCTCCTCTCATTCACCAAAATTTTATTCACCTTCATAAGGCATCAAAGAATGATCCAAACCAATAAAGAGTTATGATCATCTTAAAAACTATTTCCTATCTGTTTTTGCTTAAAATGGAATCTGATAATCACATTCTTGGGTATCCAATTCATATACAAGAATTTCAATGGAATAATACTCGGAAGTCTCGGTTAAATAACCTCTCAAATATGTTAATTAAACTTCATTAGGTCTTCCTTCTATAGCAAACTTTCATCAATTGCCAAGGGTTAATATTGAACCACTTGTCCATATTTTCTTGTAATTATAATGAATATAGCATAAATAAGGATGTTTAGGTGGATGTGTGGTAAAACTCGTAAAAATAGAATAAGAAATATAAAAATTCAAAGACAAGTAGGAGTAGCAGCAATCGACACAAAGTTTAGGGAAGGCGATTGGCAGTGGTTTGGTCACCTGCAAAGACTACAAATGTCCCCACTAGAAAACTAGACAAACAAAAGAAATTCAACGAAGTGGGGGTAGAGCAAAGTTTACTTGGGACGCATTAATTATGAGGGATTTAAATTGTTTGGAAAGCTCATCATTAATTGCAGTAAATCAAGCACAATGGAAGAATTTGATCCATGCAGCCGATTCCAATTAATTTGGGACTGAGGCTATGTTGTTGTCGTCGTCATTGTCCATATTTTCTGAAATCCTCCCCTAATTTATAGGAAAATAACAATGTTCCAACCAAAACAAACAATATAGTAACATCTATCAAGGGTAAAGATTTCAACTAAGCAGAGAATAAAACCAAAAGATTTAATCACGCCATTAAACAAGATTAATAATAATTTAAGTTGCTTTCACAAAAGCAGAAAAGAAATTCCATCTATGATCAAGAACATTCTACTAGCTATTGAGCACGAATGCTTGAAAAAAGTAAAAAAAAAAAAAAAAATGGGGTTTTACCTTCCAGATCTTCTAAAGTGTCCTGAATTCATAACGTACAAATAAAAGGTCAACTCGTTAACAAAAACAAACCCACATAAATATACATTCCCATTCGACTAATTTTACTCTGCGAATTCTTTAAATTAACAACCAAATTCATAACTTTAGAATACCAAACTCAAGAAGTCATTTTGATTCAAGTAGTCTACTTCAAACAGCTTTCAAGTTCACTAAAGTATGCATTGTATGCAGAATTCACAAACAACAACAAAGACACGCATAATTTGAGTTCAATTAATTATATTCAATTCTTTATCAAGAAATGCATGAAATATTAGGGAAGAATAAAGTCTCAATAAGCAGAGGATCGCCATGCAGCAAATAGAGAGAGGTGCGCTTACCACAATCATCATCGTCATCAGTATCCCAATAAGGAGGTGAAGTCGACGGAGTGCCATTCTCTACTTGTTCACTGGACCGCCATTCTGCCAGCGCTTCTCCCGACTGGCAGCGCTGCCCGCTCGAAATCCCATCCGAAGACCTCCCAATCCCATTATCCTCACTAACAATTCCAGACATTTTCCTCCCCTCCTGCAATCTTCCCCTCACCCAATCCTTCACCTGCAAACACCAGATTGAAAAGAATCGATTTTCCGTAACCTCACAAATCAACAGCACATAATAATCATATTTGAAAAGAAAACCCTAAATATCTCCAAGAACCGTTCTTAACCTATTCAATTAGCAAAATAAAACCCCCTTTTCACCACAAAACCTCTACTCCCACCAAACGAAACTCGAAAATCGGAAGAAAAAACATCACTCGATTGCCGAAAACCCTACAAACATTACAAATGGTAACAAAAATACACTCTGAAACAAAAAAAAAAAAAAAAACCATCAAAAACCGAAAGAATCTCTATTTCAAGAACATCAAGACACAAAGATCTTTCTGTAACCCTAGAAAATCATAAAGAGAGCTCGAACTGCAAAACCGAAATAGATGGAAAGCTTCAATCGAACCGTAAGAGCAACATCAACAGAATCGACGGAGAATTAGAAGAGAAGAGCGAGAGATTGAGAGATCGAATCGAGAGTACCAGCGATTGACGAAGAACAGAGTTAGTACGGTCGGCTAGGAATGGAAGGCAAACGCCGTCTTACCTCTCCTCGAGAAGGCGAGAAGAAGCGAGAACGAAAGAGGGAGAGAATGAAGAGATTGGGGGTCCAAAGGACAGCAAGGGAAAGTCCAAATAAAAAAATAAAAAATACTTGAATATTTAATAGGCAAAACTAATGATTTGGTGATTCAACTTTGTATTTTATTTTTTTTTATGCTTTTACTCTCTTAACTTTTATTAATACACATTTGATCTTTAAAAATTTACAATAATTCCTCACAAAGATGGCAACAACCCCACAAAGAGGACAACAACCTCCTAAAAGATGACAACAACCCCACGCAGAGGCACCTAACCCCGAAGGGAACAAAAGCACCTAGATCACTAGTTTGGACAAAAGAAAAAACAAAGAGACAGAGAGATCTCGTGCCTACACAGTATCGCGCGCCACCTGTGTCGTGTCGTCACCTTGTAGGGTCGATTGTCGACATTCGGCACCACTGTTACCTCATAGGGTCGTTCATCAACGTTCGGCACTGCCGAAGTTGAAAATCCACAACGTCTCCCTGCATCTTCTTTTTTTGTTCTACTACCTAGACAAAATAGGGGCCATCAGTTGTGTTGGAAACCCACCAACACTGCAATGAAGTCGGAAGTTGTCAAAAAAATGGGGTAGAGAAAAGGAGAGGCGAATATTGAGAAAATGAAAAGAGATGTGAGGGAGGGTCATTAAGATAAGGATACAAAAGGAGACAGAGGGAGGGGAGGGAAGTGGGGTAAGAGGGTAAACGATTCCACTCATATGTGGCAGTTTTTCCCTTGTAAGGAGGGAAGTTGTCGGTGGCCCCACGCTCTTCCCTTTTCTTTTTGTTCCCTTTCTCTTGCAGGTTTGAGTCTATTGAAATATACATAATATATATGATAATAATTAATAAATTTGAAACCCTTAAAAAGGATTCCACTCCTGTGTGGCAGCTTTTCCCCTGTAGGTTATCCCCTGTGGGTCCTCTATCCTCCGGCGGCTTGTGTCCTCGACTTGACCTCCTGTAAAAAATGTGCTCACATTGTCCTCTTAGCCTGACTCTCATCTGCCCCAAGATATGTCCTATCTTTCTTCCACTCATGCATCTACCCCTCTGCATCATTAAAAGCACCCGCCCAACCCTTACCCAGCTGCATTCATTTTACACTTGCTTCTCAGTCCCTAAAAGCATTCGCTAATCCTTGTGGGGAAGGTAGCAACCTTCCAAAAAGTCTATAAAGATGGCCTCATGATGTCCCTATTAAAGGCCTGGCCATTCCAATAGAAGGTCACTTTCATCGAAGTAGACGAAAATGTCTTCCAAATCTACTTTTCAACCCCAAATGCACTCAAGCATGTAGCGGAGCAAAGGCCTTGGCTTTCTGATGTCCATATCTTCCTGACTCAGCAGTGGTCTCCGAATTTATGACTACCGACCTTGCATCTTTCCAAGTGCAAGATGTGGGTTTAGGTTTACGGCCTTCACCTTGATTGGCGAGAGCCATAACTAGTCAAAGAAATTGATTCCAACTTGGGGATTTTGTTAGCAGCTGAGGTAGGCATTCAAATGGATGGAATACTTAAACGAAGGTGTTTGCGCATTCAAGTGGAGGTAGGTGTTGACAAACATGTAATGCGTGGAAAGAGTGATCAACAACAACCCAATCTCTAGATGGGTCGAATACAAATTTGAACGAATTAAGGTAATATGTCATGTATGTGGCAAGTTCACATTGCAAAAGCATGTGCGATCAATAGTAGGAGGAAGGGCAAGTTTTTCAGTACAGTTATGATCTCCTGGTTGATCCACCGAGACGCCGAGTGACTAGATCTTCTGGCCCCCATTAAGAGGACGACCCATGACTAGATGATCATCTTTGGGCCACTTAGATCCACAGGTACATCCGCATTCAGAAGCCAAAGTCTTGAGCCCAGCAAAAAAAGTCATAGAATGGGCGAGATCTGAAGACTAAATAAATAGGTGACTGTGAACAACTGCTCAAAGGGTAAGTGGGCTAAACATATGGTGCCATTAATGTTGGAGGGGGGTGAAACGACAGCTCCTTCAGCTCCATTAATGCTGGAAGGCCCTCGGGATGATTTTCTTAAGGAAAAAAAATTGAAATCTAGTGGGCCAGAAATAAGGCGAGAGGCTCACCTTAAGGCCCTGGGGGAACTTAGCGACATGGAAAAGGTGACTATGCTTGATGGCCCACCTCGTAGAGTAGTCCGTCCTGATTCAATAGCCCGGACCCGCTAGGCCATATGCAGTAATCTGAGACCCAAAACCTTTGACTTTAAGGTATTAGTCCAAGAGGAACCGAACACCTAATGGAAAAAATGGAGGAACTCCCCTAGAAGACCCAATAGAGATAAGTGAGGCCCATACTCAAGTTTCCAACAACATGGAAACTCTAAATCTATCTCTAGCATAAGCCTTATAAGACCACTCTCAGCTTGCTATGCAGGTGTTGCCCACAACCCAAATTGTATTGAAGCCTGCCTCGACCACTAATCCCCAAACTTCTAGAGTCGCATCCAAGACGGTCAGCACCTCAAAGGAATCAAAACTCCTCAAAGGAAATAATCGAAAAAAAAAAAAGAGAACTTCGATCAAAGAAAGAGAAAATCTTATTCTAAAGAAAACTCATTTAAGGGGCTCGACCAGTGTTACAAAGCCCGACTAGAAAAAAAAGAAGCTATCACCTCCCCCCCTCATAGGAATGTGCGAAGACTTACAAGGACGAGCATTTGGCCCAATCATGAAGATAACAACATGGAGTTTTCAGGGTGTAGGAAGCCCCCTAATAATTCCTGTTGTGAAAGACTTTGTTAAAGTCCACTCCCCAAACATCCCTTTCCTTAGTGAAAAAGCACTCTAACTCCTTTTCTCTAAAGTATTAAAAAAATGTTCAATTTCTCTTGTATGCTGAAAGTTGATCTAATAGGGCTAGTCGATGGACTAGCCATTTTTTGGAACGACCAGCACAATGTATAAGTCGTTAAGTATGCTAACTTTTGTATGGAGATGAAAATAATTGACCCAACCATTAATTATGAATGGAAGTTTTTTTTTATCTTTATATAGATAGTGTCAAAAACATAAGGTTCCCAAGTTATCCTGAAGAAGCATACTTTATTAAGGATTTCAACTATGTTGACTAGCTAAGATAAGTCAAGGGCACCCCTTAGGCTAGCTTGGACCACCCTCAGCTCCTGAAGTTCATTGACCATCTTCACTTCTTGGATCTATGACTCATTATACCGCACTTCACTTGGTTGAACTAGAGGCAAGGTATGGCTAACATCAATGCCCGGCTAAATTGGACTCTCACCTCCCTAACAGGATGGATAAGTATCTAAATGCTTTTATCACACAACTTATGCTCTTAGGGCCAGACTACCTCCTGTTACTACTAGATATAGAGCTTCATAAGAGACGGTTGTGACAAATATTTCGACTGGATAACTTGTGGCTGGAATAAGAATGATGCATTCGGGCAGTAGACAATGTATGGGATGCTACACGAATGGGCCAAAAAGTACCACTAGGGAAAATTTATTAAGGGTAAACAATTGATCAGCTGCATAAACACATCTAAGAGCTATCTCAGGGCATCGTTAACCAGGACCGAGGAGAAATCAATGTGCTCCAGTAAAGTCTAAAGGACGTTTATAAATAGGAAGAACAATTTTGGAAAACCCGAGTACATTTAAAATGGCTAAGGTCAGGAGACTATAACTCAATTTTTTTCATGACATTGTGAAATGATGACAAGTGATTATTTAGACTTACATATAATACTAGTTTAGTAATATATTTAGTACAAATCCCGAAATGAGCTCTAATTAATGGTATTTACATATTTTCAGGTATACACGGCATAAAAGAGACAAACAAGTGAATTCGTGAAGAAATGAGGCTAAAATGCACAAAAATGGGTTTAACACCGTAGGAATAGGCTAGACAGCATGGGAATGAAGTAAAGGATCAAGAAAAGAAAAATGAGACAACATAGCTGGCGTAGTGGTGGCGTCGTGGGTCATAAAGGATGGCACCGGGGAGCTCAATGCAGGGCGCTAAGTCTACCGAACAAGGAAAATCTTACACAAAGTGGTCGAAACTGCCACGGCGTCGTGGCATTGTACACACAACGCCTTATCATTTATAGACAACACTGAGACTAAAAAAAATAGAAAGTTAGAATTCTATTTCGAGTAGAATTGTCTACTAAGGTTTTTAATTGTTTTCTAAAGTATCTTCGGAGTATAAATAGGTATTAAAATAAGATAAACATATACGTTATCGCCCATTACAACATAGAACAACTAATTAGCATAGTTTTACTTTATTCTTGAGTATTAAGAAGATTTATGGAATAGAAGACATTGAAGACTCACATATGGTTGTTCGGTATTGTATTGTTGATTTAATTGAAGTTATTTGATTGTATCTTTGATTGCAATGAATACCATTATGCGCATGTTTATTTCAATGAAAAGTGTGTAGTTTATTAATTTTAAGTATCAATAGATCATATGGTATGAATGCTATGTTAAAATAGTTATGAATGGATTATAAAGTTGAAAAATGCAATTGTTAGAATTTGCATTGATTCTAAGCGTAATGCTACGAACATCTTGATCACGTGTTTGTGAATATTAGGTTTTAGAAGTTATCATTTAAGTCGGATATGGATAGTACAACTATAAAATATATAATATTGATAAATAGTTATTGATTAGTGAGGCACGGATATTAAACTTAATTATTTATGAATCTAAATATTTGAGACTTAAAGCAATGTGAAGCCTAAGTTATTCACACCCATAGGTGGAGTTTTAGTTTGCACATTAGAATCTTTTCTGTTACAATAGTGGGTTGCAGTGGATTTGAAGGAAATCGATATATTCTAATTAGACATTGCATATACTTAATAAATATGATGAAAGTGAGTTGAAAAGCATAATTATTCCTTACCTAGGTTAAGTTGTGAACTAAAGTTTTTTTGATATAAGAGTTTAAAAGTAATTTACATTATTTTGTTAGAATGGAATAGTTTAGTTTCAAATCAATAAAAAAGAATTTCCTTAGCAATATGGTAGATCTGACTAAGAATAGTAAGTGTAATACACATTTCCCTGATGACGATATCCATAATTAATGTAAGTTGGTCTCACTATTACTACAATCGAGCCATTATACTTGTGGCCTACATCAAGTTTTTGGTGGCGTTATCGAGGATAGATAACAATTTAGACTTAGTTAGTTTAAAAAATTGTTGAGTTTTAGTTTAAGTAATTTACTTTCAAGTTTATAAAAACAAAAAGAAAAAAAAAAAGGTTTAAGTTTCATGTTTGACATATGCACTTGATCTTTTGTGTTTTCTTTATATGGAGAATTAGTGCATGCGTAGCAAAGGAGAAAATGACTTAAAGCCTTACAACCTTAAGATTGACAGAACCAACAAAGGAAAAAAAAAGAAAGGAATCGAGATGGTGGAGGATCAAGCACGAAACCAACAACAGGGTCGAGGGAATAACCAACCCGAAGGTGATCTAGTAGTACAGGACAAAATGCAGGTACAAAAATGTCTTCGTGACTACTTCAACCCAAAAGTTCAAGAGACTTACAATGGAGTGATCAGACTTCTAGCTAACAACATCGAGGTCAAACTAAAACCATATCTAATCAACGTAGTGCATAATAGCCTATTTGATGGGTTAGCGAATGAATATCTAGTTGCACATGTAGAGAATTTTTTAGAGAAGTGTGACACCGTGCATATTGTCAGAGTTACAAATGAGGTAATTAGGATGAGACTTCTCCCATTCTCATCGGGTGTAAAAATTAAATCCTGGTTCCAAGGACTGAACGCATGGAGTATGACCTCATAAACGGGAATCAATGAAAGATTTCTAAATAAGTTCTTTCCCCAAGTGAAGGTCAGTGAAAGGAAATTGGAAATCAATCAATTCAAGCAAGAAAGCGCATAGTTCTTTGGCGAGGCTTAGGAAAGATTCAAGGTGATGTTGAGGAGATGTCCAAGACATGGATACGAGAAATGGGCATAACTCTAGATTTTTTTACTATGGGATGAATCATAGCACCAGAACACTAGTAGATGTCGTAGCACGTGGTTCTCTACTAATCAAGGATGAGAATGGGGCATTAGATAACCTATATCTTATGTCTCAAAACTCTACAGCCAGTACTCGTCCCATAATAAGGATGCCAGTAGTCATATATAAGATTGTTTCCTAAGCTGCGATCATGACACAACTGTGAAATATGAAAATTTCATAAACTTGATTAGGATATTAATTATGTATTTTTGAATTTAATTTAAGATTTAAGTATCCGAGATGAGACTCACGCATTACGAACCAGAGATCATAAGTCTAAATATTATTTTTGTGTGTTGCATGACTAGTGGGTGTATTATATATATTCAACGTGAAATAGAGTTAAGTTGAAGTATATACGTAGTATCCGTAAGTTTCGGAGTGCGTTGGGGAATTTTTTTCCAATTTTGGCTAAATTGGAATGTTTTCAGGATTTAATTTTTACCTAAAAATAAGAGATAATAATGAAATTAAATATAATAATTACTAAATTGGTGGCTGTCTAGTGATACGCGGGGTGACACGCGTTGGATGTACAATAGCGTACATGTCCAAGGATAGTTATGGGCATGCGTGGCTGTGAAATCCGAGCATTTCATAAACTAATTAATGACTAATTAAGGATTTGTGGAATTTAATGAGAGTTTTGGATATCCGAGGCGGGACCCATGCATTACGAACCGAATATTGTAAATTAAATATTATTTGTGTATTGCGTAACTAAGAGGTAAATTTATAGCCATGGAAATAAATAGGTTTATCTATATATATTTATAAATATAGTTTAAATATATATAATTCTCCTTGAGAAACACATAGCGTGAGTTCGAGGAAGTTTAGGGGTTGATCATTGATAATTATAGAGGAATTGTCTAGGCCTCAAAATATGTGCAATCACATCTTAAGGAAAATTTACGTGTATGTATGCATGTGTCAAATTTGGTGTCACGAGTGTCACCTTAAGCTCTTGTTTTTTGGATTGTCCTCGAGATTTGTATGTGCGAATCTCTAGAAAAAATATTTGATCTCATCTAAGTTGGTGATGAGTTAGTTGATAGCCACAAAGATCGACCTCGAGATACCAACACAAATCTTGAAGAATATCAAAATAAATAATAAAAAAACTATCATATCTGCCTCGAAATTTTTATGATGCGAATCTCGAGGAAATCTTAATATTTATCCCAACCTATAATAGAACCACCTCATTCACTTCGAAACAGAGATAATCGATTGAGAAAGAAAGAGATCTTAAGACAAAGGCAAAATGAAAGGATAGATCAATGAAGGTGAGGTTTTGTTGTTATCGTTGTTGTGTTGTTGCTTTGTTGTTGTCATTGACGTTGTGCTGTTGATGTTGGTTTTGTTGTTCTTGACAACGAAAAGAAAATTATAAAACAAGTGAACATAAGAGAACAAAATGTGTTAGAGGAAGAAGAAAAGGGGGTGATCCCCTGAACCGGATTGAACCGGGTCTAGTTTAGGGGTCAAATCACAATTTCTTAAATAAAAAGGAAAAAAGCTAAAATTGGAGAAAATCTTAGAAAATGAGAATAAAACCTGAAAAACCATAATTTTAGACAAATTAATTGAAATTGTAGATTTTCATGAAAAATGCGGATTTTGAAATTTTATTGAGGATTTATATCGATTTTTCTCGTAATGCGTGTTACGACAATGATAATGCACGAAATTTGGAAAATTGTTCAAATGCCTAGTCAAGGTTAATTTTTAATTATGAACTGTAATTTATAGTCAAAATTATGATCTGAATATTCGAGAAGTTGATTTGGAGTGATTCCAGGTTTTTAGGACTTGAGAATACCAAAACAAGAAAGAAATTGGTTGAAAACTTAAGAAACTTGAATATGAAACTTATTCGGATTTCTCTATAGTTTTAGGTAACGTCGAGGATCCTAAAACCACTCAAAACAAAGCTAAAGGAATATGTTCAAAGTATGTGAAATTCGAGGAAACGTTATACGAGGCTTCGTAACCAACTTTGAGTTGGTTTGGCGGTAAGTGAACCCTACAGTGATCTTTACTATTTATTGAATATCTTCGTACATGTAATTAGATCATAGTCTGCATTGCATTTACTCATTCTTGGTCATGCATACACATAAAGAGTAAGGGGGATAAACTTGTTTTAGAGTCTGGTTTGCTTGAAATTAGATTTCAATCCTACCTTTAACGTTGGCTAGGGTGACAAGTTCCAGAATTTAACACCGACAATTTATTTCTGCATTTCATGATCTCTTAATACTATCTTAGTACTATTTTTGGAAATCGACATCTGATTATAGTTAGGAGATAGAAATAGGGTGAAAAGCGTGCTCCCTCTTTTTCAAGCAAACCAGACTCCAAAACAAGTTTATCAAAGTATGAAAATGAGATTTCAGGTTAACAAGTCATGATCAAATTAGAATATCAAAATATAATTTTGATGGAACTTAATATATCTTCACAACTAATATTAGTGAATATGTTGTATATTGGTTCAGTTGTAGTGCTACATCAACTGATTAGTCAGTGGTGAAGTTTAAAGCACTAGTTATTGTTAGTTGAAGATGATGTAAGATGCTTGTATGTTGGTGAAGATATAAATGAGATGAAGAGAAATACATGATTTATAGTTCAGTTAGTAAGCCTTATCTTTGTTAAGTTGGGAATATTGAATAGAGTACAGTGTATCATACTTGATATGTTTGAAGAATTGAATATTTTTCAACTATAATTGAGTAGAAATGAAAAAGAGGGAGTACGCTTTTCACCTTATTCACTGTCAAGACAGTGACTATGATGATTATGAAACGGAGAGAATAGCTAAACGAGTCTCATTCTACGTGTCCATCAAAGTATGATCTGGTTCAACTAGATCTCATGATAATCACGTGATGCAAAGTGTCAGTGACTCGAACCCCTCAAGCATAATATAGTTCTACTCTTTACACAGTCAGGTAGACACTATAAGTTCTATCGTGTAGTATACAATCTAATAGCTTAATATACCATATGCATATAGTCAGGTAGACACTAAATAGTTCTACCCTGTAATACAGTTAGGTAGACCCTAGAAGGAGACTTGAAACACCTTATCCTCCCAACTCGTGTACGCATGTACAATAAAAAATGTAATATCAAGGAACAATGCTATTGTCACGGCCTAAATCTTTAACCCAGTTTTAATTCCTTAATCAGGATCATCGACCCTTGACGTGGGACCTACATTATGATACATGCACCTACCGAGGCACGTGGTCGAGGTATATCATATTTTTGTATTGATGTGTGCCTAATGTTATGTATTGTGTAGACTTACTAAGTCGATTTGTATAATTGTAGGCGTCGAGATGAGAGCGGGGACACGCCTCGAGTAGTGTGCGAGCTGGGGAACTGGGTAGTTAGCATTTTGGTAAGTCTTATTTAATACTAATATGAAATAAGGAATTACTTATAAGCCTATGGTTGTGTTTGTTAATGTAAGTCAAATTAAAGGCCTATAGTTGAGTAAATTAAATGGAAAGCATAAGATTGGTCTAGAGATACAGATTGGCACATCTAGGAACTAGGTGAGTAATGAAATGGTGTCACTTGAGGTTGAGTTAGTGGGAGTTAGTGAGATATATGACAAAAGGTGGACCATTAGATTTTCCTAGGGATACATAAATCTATGAAGATTAAGGGCTAGGAAGGAACATCACCTTAATATATATTATTAGTGATCAAACAACATGCAAACCAAATCACTCATTTATTTTTGTTGGATAAGAAGAGGAATTCTGGAGAGGAGTGAATCATCAAGGTGTTGAAGGAATCCATTAGAGTTGGTGAGAAACTCTCAAGCTAGGGTGCTACATCAACTAGGTAAACATCTTTTTAGTTAAAATTAGAACGAGTTCTGGTTTTAGGCTAATTTCAGATAGTAGATGATTGAGTATTTGCAATTAATTTATATACTTGGATTCCTCATTTCAAGCTTATAATCCAGCTATATTTAAGTTATTAACTCAATTTTGAAATCATAAAGACATGAATTTTTGAAGTTGCAACACCAAAACTAGAATTCTGCATATTGTATTAGGAATCAACCTGGGTAATTTGGTCATAATCTACCCATTTTAAATCCAAATTGATCCAAACCAGCAGCATTTAAAAGCTTTTTTAAAGAGGAGTAACTTTGTACAATTGAAGGTATTTTGATCCAAATGTTTTTATGTCCAAACATGCTCTACAAATAGGTGTTGGAATTAAAAAGGAAAGTTTTGAAACTAAATTTGTTAAGGACATAACTCCATAACCACTAATTCAAATGAGCTGACCTAGATTAGGCTCCAATTTGTTTTTAAAAAATTTTAGACATTCTCGGGTATCCTAGCATGCTTTACGAAGAAAACCCCGGTATAAAGCATCGAGAAAATTCCGAATTCTTTATTTTTCATAAAAATCCACAATTTCAATTTATTTAGCTCAAATATTTTTTTTTTCAGAATTTTCTCATTTTTTCTTCATTTTCTTACTATTTTCAACAATTTTTTAAATGGATTGGGGTTTGACCCGAAACCGGACCGGTCCGATTGAACAGAATTGGACCCAGTTCGGTTATGTTTGGCTTCTTTTTCTTCTTGCTTCTACTACTGTACAAATCATTGTTTTTTCTTTTTTTTTTCCATTAGGGTTAGGCTTCTAAACCCAACCCTGGGTTGGTTATGAGCAAGGGAGACCATTGCCTTTGTCTTCCTTAGACCAATGGCAGTTCGTCCGAGGCTCCATCAACCAACAACAACAACCAACATCAACACTAAACGACAACAACCCACTCACCTTATCTCCGCCTCCATCGTCAATCTCGTTTCCCTCTTGGTCAATTTCCTCCTCCCACTCTTCCTCTCGGTCTCACTGTCAATCCAACTTTTTTTCTTCTTCTTTGGTTCGACAACAATAGAGAATATGGTGATGTTAAGTTGAAGATAAATTTTTTAATTTTCTCGATACTCGCATCACGCGTATCTCGAGACAAATCTAATGGTTCCACCATCATTATATAAATTCTTGATCTTCCTCGAGATACGTAATACATATATCTAGTTCAATGTTTGTCTTTAAAAACTGAATGAGGCGTTGTGTTGAGTTGAAGATATATATTAGGACTTCTTCGAGATTCACATTAAATGAATCTCGAGGCAAATCTAATGATTCACATATTTTATTTATATTGATCCTCGAGATATACAATGCGTATCTCGAGGTCAATCAAGCGACTATCAACTAGATAAGCATCACCTCTTGATCTACTCTCATTTTGTTAAAATAAAAACTTTTCTCGAGATTCATGCAGTACGAATCTCGAGGTCAATCCATAGATAATAAATTAAAATAACATTTTTATATTACATGCCTATTGATTCATTTCGAGATGGAGTCACACGCATCTCGAGGAGCGGACAAATTATCTCGCCAACAACAATGTTCAACCATTTCTCTTCCTCAACACTCACACTACGTGTATCTCGAGGCACATCCAATGGATATTTTTACTTAATTAAACTATATGATCCATTTATATATATTTTTATATATAAACTATATTTTATATATATAAATATGTATACACCTATCTATTTTCGTAGCTATAAATTCGTCACGCTCGCCAATGACCATCCTCGGGTGTCAACACCATTGTACATCCCATGTGTATCACCCTCGACCCCGCGTGTAACTAGGCGCCCACCAATTTATTAATTATTTTATTTAATTTTTTATTATCTTTTCAATTTATGTTCAAATTAAATTTCAAAAGATATCCAAAAATTACCAAAAATTGGAGAAAATCTCCTCAACACGCCTTAAAACTCATAGTCATTGCGTATACACTTCAACTTGACCTTATTTCATGTCAAAATAGTGTATAATACATCGAATAGGCATGCGGCACACAAAAATAATATTAAATTTATGATTTTTGATCGGTAACATGTGGGTCCCACCTTGGATACCTAAATTCCAAATTAAATAAAAAAATACTTAACTAGTTGCCTAATCAAGTTTATAAAAAATTCTCGGATGTCATAATTTTCTAAACTAATTAAAAACCTCGTACTCGAAATTTAAACTTACAGGTTACTGAACCAAAAGAGATACGAGAAAACGATTCTTCATATGTAACTCTTTTAATCCAAACTTGTAAAGCCATTTCCAAGGTGAACCGTTATATGGGCCCAATCACTTTTGTTATATTCAACAACTCTGTGGTAGAGATCATAATTATTTGAGCTTTTCATTTTCCAACATTTTAGTTTAATGAAAAGTTATCTTCGTCATTTTGCCAATCCTGACAATTTGTGAGTTTTTGAAGAGTTAAATAATTAATTTTGTGGAATATCTGATATTCTTATTTCATTTCTCATCTTATACGTTGAATCTCATTCAAGTATCAACACAAAGCAAGACCCAGCCTATCTGACTTTTCATAAAACAACTCTTATTCTAATCAGAATACTACAAATCGTCGATAATTCTTTCCATGTCCGCCTAAACTCCGGTACACATCCCATTTTACTTCCTCATCACTAATCATCCATTTTTATTTAACCTATCGGCCGACTAACTCTTAACTATCATCAGTCTAAAATTATTTATTGATGTAAATAATATTTGAGCACAATATTATATATTAAGTAGAGTTGCGTGTCTATTTAATTCATTACCATTCCAGCGTTCCTCACCAGAAACTTGAAATTACACAAGTCATGTCATGACTATAGATCTTATAATACATCTATCACCCTATGACAAGAGATCTTGAATTTCAACCCAATCAGAAATAGAAACCTGACACCTCGTGCAACTCGTACTCATTCTCTAATTATTTACTCACAATATTATTTAGATTGTGGACTAGAAAGCAATTACCAATTCCAACTTGTCAGCCAATTCACTTAACTTCTTTAATTGGTTAGAAAATTAACTTTTCTAACTTCGTCAGATCATTCTCTATGATGAGTTCCTCAAGAATTTTATTCCTTTTATTTTACTAAAATCTCCCAAAAACTCACATCTTGATCACTTATCGTTCATCAATTTCTCTTATTGTTTGAATAAAGTCAGTTATCCTTAACTTGAGTAGACATATGTTTCTAAATAGAGATATCAAAATAATGATTAAACTCTTATAATATAACTTTTAACTTGTATTTCATACAAGTTTATAAATATGTCGTCTTTTTTTCATTTCTACTCAATTATAATTGAAGAATATTCAATTTTTCAAACATATATTATAAAGTCAGATACACTGTACTCTATTCAATATTCCCAACCTAATAGAGATAAGGCTTATTAACTGAACTATAAATCACACATTTCTCTTCATTTCATTTATATCTTTACCAACATATAAGCATCTTAGGTCATCACCAACTGACAATAGCTAGTGCTTTAAACTTCACCATTGATTAATTAGTTGATGTAACACTACAATTGAACCAATATAGAACATATTCATGATATTAGTTGTATATATTATTTTGGTTCAAAACTTTCAACATTTGGAGTTTAACTCCTTGTAAGATTCTTGTGTAGATATATTAAGTTCCATCAAACTTATATTTTGATATTCTAATTTGATCACGACTTGTCAATCTGAAATTTCATTTTCATACTAATGTGAGAATATATTGACCATTTAGTTGCCTACACTTCAGCCTCCAATTGACTCCGATGAAACTTCATAGACTCTTTTGTTCCAAATGTTACTAATTCATTTGATTATTTAAAGATAGGTGTATGTGTCACATTGATCTTCTACGCCATGAATGAATCATGATTATGAAACGGTGTTACTTAAACTCTTGGTCATGCACAACTACTCCAGTGCCTTACCTTGACTAAAGGAGCCCGTTCAAGTTATTTTCAGTAGTCACAAGTCATCTCAACATCTCATTTTATTTTATACATTGAGTTTATTCCATTCATTTTTTTTCAATCTTAGCTATTCTCAAATTGATCTCAATTTCTTGTCCCTTTATAAACTTACCATGACTTTTGCTTAAGAACCAAGCCACTTATAACTCCTTAATCTTGACCTCGAAAGGCAATTTATATATCTTCTCTTTTCGAAAATATGGCTAAGGACGGTGCAACTTCTCACTATCATTTAATGAATCGAAGTCTTCCTTAGCTAATCTTAATTCGAAACAGAGAAACTTTTTGACTCAAACAATTAACTGTTTGTTACTGCCTTATGTTATTTCCATTACTTTCAAATATCCCGACTTTTCTTTTTCTAAAAAAGGAATTCGGTACCTTTCAAGAGACTGCGTAAGATAAGAATGTATCTTACTATTCATCGAAATATTTTTTATGAATTCACTTTTCCTTTATTATTCAACTTAAGAGACATAAAAATTTAAATTTCCAAACACAGATTCTCTTAACAACTACTCAAATTTTTAAAGGATGCTATTTCCATCCTTTTAAGTCCTACAAATGGTAAGTCTTACAATATATGAGCTCATACCGATGTTTTATACAAATCACTTACTGATATTTAATTAGTACGTCTATCTCTTCATTTATTATATTTTTAAGTCGTAGTGATAAAAAACATTACTTAATTCGATTAGAAATGACTATTAGGTACTTTGAATCTCAAAACACAATCACTTGTGTTGAAGTTTAATAGCTAATCCAAGCCATTATGAGACCATTTTTGACAACACCTTAACTACTAACACGTTGATTTTATCACTACAAATTTTTATTTCCAAGTTAGAAATTCATTGATTTTTATTTCATAAAAACACCTAATTTGGTGCTAACAAAGATTTCTTGTAACTCGTGTATTTCCATTCATTTTATCAGTTCATTATTCGATTCATAAAACCATTATACCCCATGTCACTTCTAGATATTCAACTTGAGTAATAAACATCAAAGTTTTTATTACTTCTATATAGAAGTCATTTTATTGTTTTAAAATATGGTTTTATTTCATTTTCACTTTACAATTTGTTTCGAAAAATAAACAATACTTGCTTCAAAGTCTTTTATTTTTTTAGAATTTGACTTAGACAACTTGACAGATCAAATCATAATCTCATTGTGATTCCCAAGTCAAGATTAAATCTGTCTAATCACTTTCCATTTTACATTTTTGATAACCCCGTGTCTCATATTTCCTTGTTGAGACTATTTTCAGAAGCAACCGCCAATTGGTTATGAATTAAACCAATATTTTATAGAATAGGTCTTCTCGAGTTAACCGTGCGACCAGTACTAACCTTGTTCTGATACTAATATATCCATATCTTGTGTTTTCCAAAAGTCATAATTTCATATTACGTTTTTCAAATAATTCTTAATCGCTTGAAACTCAATTTAAGTCTATTTTAATGTTTTCCAGAGCGTTTTAAAAATTATAATAGTTTGATACTTTTGATTTCTAAGAAATCCATGTTTAGTACTTATGTACATGAATCATTTATACTTCTCTTTCAACCAAATTCTGATTAGTTTCATAATAGACACTTTCATAAGTTATATCTGTATCGAACTACTCACAAAACGTTATGAATTTGGACTTCACAAGTTTACTTCATATCCATTTACGCTTAGTTTCGTTTCATAAGTCTATTCCCTCTTTTAATTATCTGTTTCTAGTCTTATTCGTCTTATCTTACGAGTTGAGTATCGAGCAGATAATGATAATAAACTTCCTATCGCATATTTAGCGATAATGCATAAATACATACAACACAAATATAACATAATAATAAGGTTTTTAAACTTTTTAATGTTCTTCCATCGTGTTACTTCCCAACTAATCACGCTCAATCACCTTTTGCTTCTCAACTAAATTTTTATCCTCAATTAAGCCAAATCTAGACTCTGATATCAACATTGTCAGACCCCACCTAAATAAGGCATCTGACCGGCCAAGATTACCTTACTCCATTGATAATCTAGCAGCCTTAACCTCTCTATTAATAAATAATTAAGAATAAGATCTTGTAATCTTTAGTTATAAAACTTTATTAACCACAAAGGATTCTAAAGTGATTCTTAAACCTTAGTTCCGTAAAAACTAATTATATAATCGTTAAAGTTCTTTTAGATTGATAACATTATCCTCAAAATTTCGTAAAATTTTTTGACAACATCTTCTTTATTTCTAAGCTTACACCGAAAATTCAGGCCTTCAAAAATATTCAACAAAACATGCTCAACTTTGATGGAAATGTCAGACTCACAATCCACCCAAAATAATTTATATTACTTCAACTAAATTATATATTCATTCTAACTTTATTTAAAGTATCAAAATTCTTAAACTAGCATTAGCTTAATTCCAAAATTATTTCAATTCGCCCTAAAACCTTTCCAGCCATTCCAAAGGAGATCCTAATCACACTCGAACCCATAAACCCATTTATATAATATAATGTATTCAAAAACTAATAGATATATAGAGAAAAGAAATAAGCAAGTCACATACATTCAGAAAGCTTTCTATTTCCCTTGTTGCCGCTAGAACCCATCATTATCCTATTATAAAAATTCGGTATTGTCAGAAAAGTAAACCCCACATTATCCAGCACATCTGAAAGAATCAAATTCATAATAATCTAAGAGATTAAACGAAGAATATAATCCAAAGAATTTAAATAGAATAGTGAATCCATTACGTTTTTGTTATTTGACTACAATCAGATAATCTTATTTGAAAGTAGTCAGTAAACAATAATAAGGACTCATTCTCGGGGAGAATAACCAAACGAGTCTCGTTCATCAAGTCTGTCAAAGTATGATCTGGTTCAACTTGATATCATGATAATCACGTGATGTAAAGTATCAGTGATTCTAGCCCCTCAAGCGTAATATAGTTCTACCCTTTACACAGTCAGGTAGACACTATAAGTTCTACCCTGTAGTACACAATCAAGTAGCTTAATATACCTTGTGCATACAATCAGGTAGACATTTAGTAGTTCTTCCCCGTAATACAGTCAGGTAGACCATATAAGGAGACTCGAAACGCCTTATTTTCCTAACTCGTGTATGCATGTACAACAAAAAATTTAATATCAAGGAACAATGCAATTTATATGGAATTATAATCATATAATGTATATATTACTATGAGATTTACTTAAATTTACAAACACGGTATCGCAACTCCTTTGTGCTCCTAGTCAGTAAACTAATCCACATGGGGCTCCAATCGTGGTCCTACAATTCATTAATACATCTAGTGTGCCTCTACACCAACTTCACTATTTTTCCAATCATTTGCAATTTAATTGTCCCAATCGTGTCTCGAAACCCCTAAAATACTTCCAAAATAAATTATCCGATGTCAGAATTTTATTTTTTGACTCAAAATTATTGTTCGACATCGTAAATTATTTTGTTTAGGATTAAATATAATTTTTCAATTTTGACTTTAAATTGTGATTGAAATCGAAAATTAACCTAGCCATGGCTTTCAAACAATTTTTAAAATTTTGGACATTCTTGGGTATCCTCGCATGCTTTATGAAGAAAAACCCTGGTTTAAATCCTTAAGAAAATCCTAAATTCTTTATTTTTCATAAATATCCATAATTTCAATTTATTTGGCTTAAATATATTTTTTTGAGTTTTTTTTTTCATTTTTTGAATGTTTTTCCTATTTCCAGCAATTTTTTAATAGACTGGAGTTTAACCCAGAATCGTATCAGCCTGGTTCGACTGAACTAGATCCAATTCATTTCGGTCCGGACCCCATCTCTTTTTTTTCTTCTTGTTTCTGCTATTGTACAAATCCCTATTTTTTTTTTCATTTGGGTTAGGCTTCCAACCCTAACCCAGGGTTAGTTATGGGCAAGGGAGACCTACCTTCATCTTCATCGAATGAACAACTATGGCAGTTCATTTGAGGCTCCATCAACCAACATTAACATCAAACGATAACAACCCACTTACCTTATCCCCGCCTCATTCGTCTATCTCCTTTCCCTCTTGGTCAATTTCCTTCTCCCACTTTTCTTCTCAGCCTCACTGTCAATCAAAATTTTTTTTCTTCTTCCTCTGGTTCGACAATAACAGAGGATATGGTGATGATAAGTTGAAGACACATTTTTTTGATTTCCTCGAGATTTGCGTGAGGATATGGTGATGTTAAGTTGAAGATATATTTTTTTAATTTCCTCGAGATTCGCATCATGCGAATCTCAAGACAAATCTAATGGTTCCACCATCATTATATAATTTTTTGATCTTCCTCCAGGTATGTAGTATGTATCTCAAGTTTAATATTTGTCTCTAAAATTTGAATGAGGTGGTGTGTTAAGTTGAAGATATATATTATGATTTCTTTGATATTCTCATAAAACGAATCTCGAGATAAATCTAATAATTCACTTATTTTATTTATATTGATTTTCCTCGATATATGTAATGCGTATCTCAAGGTCAATCAAGTGGCTATCAACTAGATAAGCATCACCTCTTGACTGACTCACATTTGGTTAAAATAAAACTTTTCTCGAGATTCGTGTAGTACGAATCTCGAGGTCGATCCATGGGTAATAAATTAAAATGACACTTTTATGTTACATGCCTATTGATTCCTCTCAAGACGGAGTTGCACACATCTGGAGGCGTTGACAAATTATCTCACCAATAGCGAGTTCAACCGTTTCTCTTCCTCAACACACACGTTACGCCTGTCTCGAGGTGCACCCAATGTATATTTTTATTTAATTAAACTATAGGATCCATTTATGTATATTTATATATAAACTATATTATATATAAATACATATACATATATGCATTTTTGTGGCTGTAAATTTGCCACGAGCCAACGACTAATTTCGGGCGTGAACATTATTGTACATCCCACGCGTGTCACCCTCGACCCCGCGTGTCACCAGATGTCCACCAATTTATTAATTATTTTATTTAATTTCATTATTATCTCTTCAATTTATGTCTAAATTAAATTTCAAAAAATATTCAAAAATTACCAAAAATTGGAGATAATTCCCTAACACATTTCGGAACTCCCCTAACACACTTCGGAACTCATGAACACCGTGTATACACTTCAACTTGACCTTATTTCATGTCAAGATAATGTATAATACATCAAATAGGAATGCAACACATAAAAATAATATTAAATTTATGATCTTCAGTTCGTAACATATGGGTCCTACCTCGAATACCTAAATTTCAAATTAAATCTGAAAATACTTAATTATTCGCCTAATTAAATTTATAAAATTCTCAATTGTCACAGACAGGGTAACGACCTAGAATTTACTAATAGTAAATTAGTCTCGAATAAGGGTTATTGACCTGTGACGTGGCCTAGGAGCAGGTACACGGTCTGAATACTTAGTGTGAGGACTGGGTAGTATTGTATTTCGAGTAATGGATGCCTAGTGTAATGTATATGTGTGTGTAGACTACTAAGTCACTCCTACTGATAGATATATGTCGAGACATATAGTTACTAGTTCAGACTATTGGTGTGTTGGTTTTTTTGTTTTTTGAATCCAAACGTAATCCTAAACTCAATAAAAAAACTAATAAGTCACACACTAAGCACAACAATTATATGAAATGGTTAATCTAATTTTTATTTGATCCTATATAATAATATAATTAGATAATTAGAATTCGAAATTAGAAGAATTAGCTGGTTATTAATTGAATAGGGATGGGTCTCGAGATGCATTTCAACGTGGGACTAGGGTAGAGAGTGATATGGTAGGTGTTAGTTTAAAGTTAATATTCCTTATATAGTTAGATGAATGTGGCTACAGTTTTGATTTACATTAATGCAACCTAAGTTAGCAAATTAAAACATTAGACATTGATATTCCTTAAGATATGTGTTGACACATCAAGAGATCAATTGAGTAGCAATTGGTGTTAGTTAGATGGAGATAGTGGAATTGTGTCAAGATTTAGTCTGTTAAATTAGTCTCGAGATACGCGTACACATTAAGATTAATGTCTAGGATCAACCTTATTTACATATATATATATATATATATATATAAGATTGTATAGATAAGCATGCAAAACACTTGATTACATAGCTAAGGAATGAAGAAAATGTCGGAGAGAAAAAAGACCAGAGAAGATTAGTTATTTGTGAAGAAGATATTAGAGAGTTAAATGTGTAAGATCAAGCTAGGGGTGTTCTACAACTTGGTAAGCTCAGCTACACCATTAATTTAGTTTAATTTGATGAATTTATGATATAATTGAGATGTTGGCTTTTCTAGTTGTTTTGGTGGGTGTCTTGGGGTCTCTAGTAGGTTAGAACAGGGATCCCAAGGTATTAGGCTTAGCCATGTGTGGAGAAAACTCATAATTCAAAGTGCAGAATTTTAGGTTTTTTTGCAATAGTGCGTTAGAAGTGCTAGCTAGCACACTACCTGTTTATAGTGCGTAAGTAAGGTTGAGTAGCGTGTTAATGACCTAATATCTAGCGTGCTAATCTGCAATTTCCTAACTAAAACTTAGACACCTTAAACAAGCTTAATACTATAACTAAGAGTCTAAACGCGTTATAAAATGTGTCAAATGATACCAAGAGCTTAGGGAGGAGTCTCGGAGGTTTGGGTATGAGTTTTCAGGTGTTGGGAGGCCAAATAAGCATATAAGCTTGGCATGATTTGTAAGTAAACTTATTGATATATCTATTTACATTTATTTTCATTATGCTTCTTGTTTACAATCATTTAGACTGATGTGCTATTGTACTCTAGATGCCATGACTTTGTTGTCCTCTCTCATTTCATGAATTTGTTATTATGGCATTTGTTGGCATTTAATTGACATTCATTGACTTTTAATCAGGTGATATGTCATTCTTGGTTGTTCAGGGTCTTAATAGAAAAACATGCTATTAGGTAAATGATTTGAAGTGTTGTCAATCACATTCATTTATGCTCGTTTGAGTTATTCCATTATGAATTCCTTTATTGTGTTATTTTTTGAGTTGTGAAAGTAGTTCTTGTATCTAGGACCATTATAAAGATGGGTTACAACACACGGGGTCACTAGATTTCTGGGGATGTCGGGATCTCACCACTAGATTGTGCTACATACGAGGTATGAGACCTAAGGTTGTCAAAAAATATTTATACATATCTAAAAGGGAATTTTAATGATGTGAAAGCATCTAAAAAATTGATTACACCCTAAATAACGGAACAAAGTTGATGTGATTTAATTTCATAGTCAACCAGCCCTAAATCATTACTTCTTAGCCGAGTGTCAGTTTCAGGTTGTTTAATCGGAGTTTCTTTTAACATGATTCTTGTTTCAACTTTCTTTGCTATTATTATGCTTTTAGATACTTGTTGAATATATTTGGAAATGTGGATAAATGTATCTCAGTGTTACGTTTTACATTACTGTACTCACCGTCCTTTTAATGACGGTGGGTGCAGATACTTCAAGTAGCAAATAAGGAAAGGAGAAGATCGACGAGTAGTTTTGAGCCAACAGTGGATAGTTCCTGCTATTTTTGTAGGTGATCATTTTAGTGTGTCTACTACTTATTTCTTTTTGTATAACTTTAGGTTGTATATTAGGATGAGAGACTAGACTTACCTACTATTTCATGTATTACTTTGGTTAGTTTTATATGATCGTTTATTTACCTAGTTTACACAGTAGGTGTTTTTATAAATGCTTCCGCTAATTTTATTAAGTCTTCCGCTGATAATTATGGTAATGTTAAATAACTTTTTAATGAACTTTGAATATTATAACTAAAAACTAATGGATATATCTATGTTGATGGTAAGTAATGAAATGAACAAGCTGACTAGTACGTTGTTAAGTCCTAAGTTAAATAGGTTAGGGCTTAATGACAAGATTAGGCCGAGCGGAACCTGGTTTGGAGAGCTGGGCCATCACAGATAGATTGGTCAACTGACTATTGCTTTGAATTCAAGGAAGGAAGGATAGTTTCTGAGTAACACTATCACAAATCCCAAGGAAAAGTTAGTGTTATTCACATAATGAGCACTACGACAATGAATGAGCCAAGGGAAAAGCAAGTGATGTACAAGCCAAAAAGAGTCAACACTTTGGCTATGAGGAAGTATGGAAAAATGCATGTGAACGGAATGGAATTAAGGCAAGATGAACTCGAAGGACTTAAGGAACAATGGATCAATGCTTTGAAGAATCAAAAGATGGGGAAGAAATAATAGAGAGCTAAGCAACAAGATGAAGGGCCTTCTAAAGAAGCTCTCAAAAGAAATAGTATCTAAGTTATTCCGAATAAGTCAAAACCAAAATTCAAGTTTACACCAAGACTTCAACCAATCAATAGGAGAGATCCTGAAGACATATGCATACCATTAAGCATTAATGGGAGCCAGTTTAGAAACATCTTGTTTGATATGGGAGCCTCCGTCAATGTCATGCCAATAAAGGACATGCTACAAGTTGATTTGAAGATCAATTGTCTGGATACAATGGAGTTGTAAGTAGTTGATGGTATCTTAGTACCAACAATAGGGAGAGTCTTAAATGTGCATATAAAAGTGGGTAGATTCACATTTATAACAGATTTTAAGATTATGGAAAATGATATGGATGATGATGTATATATGATATTTGGGCAACCATTCTTGAACACTGCTAATATGGTCTTGCATACGAGGAAGAAAATGATCACAATGAGTATCGAGGATGATGATGATGCTGAGAAGATTGTCTTTGTTGAATGGCAAGAAGTACATCCAAACTAGAGAGATATAATTATCTCATACCTATAATTGGAATATCTTGATTTAGACTCAAACTAAACGAGCGAAAAGGCGTCGGCCTAATGACGTTAAATTAAGCGCTAATGGGAAGAACCCTAAGGGTTTTTAAATTTTCAATCAAGTTAATTATTTAGTAGTTTAGTAGTACAATCCAAACATTTTAGTTTTCTAACTTTGAAAGTTGTATGCTAAATATGTAGGAAATACCATTTGCTAGGTGGATTTTCATAAGAATGGAAACGTCTCAACATTTACAGCATATTCGTAAAGCATGAAGGAGTTATAAGGATATTATTATCATATGTTTGTGTTTTAGGCTTATTTTAAAACCTTGAGGATAAGTTTTGGTATAAGTTTGGGGGCATCAACACTACACTATTGGAAGTGGAAAGAACGGAGGAAATAAAGATAAACACTACATGTATGATCGTCAAATTTTATTTTTGAAACAATTAAAGAGGAAAGCATGGTAGTGTATTATTTTTTCCTATTTACTTACTATTTCAATGTTTAAGTAGTATAGATTAGGTTATATATAGTAATATGTAATTAATTTTTTAGTTCATTAATTTGCAAGTTCACGCCTTTAATTGATGAGGAGTAAAGATACAAGTGTCTTGTTGATATGAAACTCAAGAGAGTGTTTCAATTTTGAAAAAAAAGAGAAATATAGCAAAAATGATATGATTTCATGATTAGAAGCCTAGAGTTAGGGATTATCATGAACTTGAAACAAAAGCAAGAAAAATACTAGAACACTTGTTGTGAAAAAAGTTAGATTTCTAAGGAATTCTATAATAAGTATGAATCTTATTGGATAATAAAAAGTAAATAAAGACTCAGTGCTAAGAAGGGAAGAAATAGGCATGATTTTTAATGAAAAACTTGGAGATAAAACTGGCTTGATAGAGTAAAAGTAAGAAGTGTTAATAAGAGTTTTACATAAAAGCGAGAAGTGTTAATAAGAGTTTTACATAAAATAGTACTAAGATGGGAATAAATAGGCATGGTTGTTATAGTGCGAAAGTATACGAAACTAGTATGGTCTATGCTTATTTGCGAGTTCTTGAGCTCAATGAGAAATCATGAGATTATACACTTGCTACTTGAGTGTCGAGGTGAAACAAACTTGTGAGATGTGGTGGTTTTGATTGTGAACTACTTTGGTGTTTCGAAAGTGAATCATATTTGTTATTAAGCTATATGTTTTTGAAAACATATGTTTTTGCAAAGAAAGTCTCTTTAGTGGATTATTAACTTAAACTTATTTGAATTAAAGGATACTCCATGAATGCTATGAAATGAATATGAATTTAAGTAGTAGTAACAGTAAGAATACTTTGTAAAATACACTTTTGCTTGAGACATGCAAAGTCCTAAGTTTAGGAGTATTTGATAAGTAATTATTTAGACTTATATATATTATTTGTTTAGTAGTATATTTAGTGTAAATATCCCAGAATGAACTCTAATTGATGGTATTTATGCATTTTTAGGTATATAAGGCATAAAGGAGATAAACAAGTGAATTAGTGAAGAAACGAGGCTAAAAGGCATAAAAGTAAGGTTGACGCCATTGCTAACGTGCTTGGCACTATGGGAAGAAGGATGGACAGTGTGGAAGACCAAGAAGAAGAAAAGTAGGTCAAGATAGCCGGTGTAGTGGCGGCGTTGTGGGTTACAAGGGACGGTGCAAGGGAGGTCAGTATCGGGAGTCGAGTCTGCTAAATGGGAGAAAAAGTGCACAAAGTAGGCGAACTTGTCACGGCGCAGTGGCATTACACACACAACGCTGGATCATAAGTGATAGTGTTGAGACTTAGAAAAATAGAAGTTAAAGTTCTATTTTGTGTAAAATTGTCTACTAAGGTTTCTAATTATTCTCTTAAAGTGTCTTGAGAGTATAAATAGGTATTTGAACATAATAAACATATACATAACTGCCAATAGTGATTAAGAGCAGTAGATTAACCTAGTTTTATTTTATTCTTAAGTATTGAGAATATTTGTGGAAGCGAAGATATTTCAGACTCATGTGTGATGATTCAATATTATTTTTACTGATTTAATTGAAGTTATTCATTTAATCTTTGATTTCAATGAATACCATTATGTGCATGTTTATTTCAATGATTTGTGAGTAGTTTATTAATCTTAGGGATCAAAAGATCATATGGTATGAATGCTATGCTAAAGTAGTTATGAATAGATTATAAAGTTGAAAAGTGCGATGATTATAATTTGTGTTGATTCTAAGCGTAATGCTACGAACATGTTGATCACTTATTTGTTGATATTAAGTTTTAGAAGTTATCATGGCCATTGAAGCTTTTAAGTCGGATATTTACGGTACAAATGTAAAATATATAACATCGATAGATAGTTATTGAATATGGATGCACAGATAGTAAACTTAATTGGTTATGAATCTAAAGATTTGGAACTTAAAGTAATATGGAGCTTATGTTATTTACATCGATAGTACGAGTTCTAGTTTACACATTAGAATCTTTTTCGTCACGATGATAAGCCGGTAGTAGTAATATATTTAATTGCTTATTTTATGTATTTTTAGATCTGAATGCTTTGTATTATTAACTAGTTCTCTTTTATTTATATTTTAGTGGTTTAGAGACCATTTGATGAAAATGATATAAATCGAGGCCTTTTGAAGTGTTTATGGTGTTTGACATTAAAAAGTGAGCTTGGACGCATTTTGAGATAGCTTGGTAGGACCCACATTAATCCGTATTGATGATATGGTGGTTTAGAAGAAGTTTGGTTGTGCAATAATTGAGAAAAGTCTAAGAAATGACTAAGTATAATCATTCCTGCAGTGTGTTCATCTATCGTCTGATCTACCTCGAGATACGCACAACACAAATGATGGAGAGAGGAGCAACAACAAGTAATGTAGGACTAGTCAGTTTGAGACACATAGTATCTTCAGAAGCCTTGGATTAAGCTTCTAGATTCACACGTCAGATCGGTTTAGATGAGAAACAAAGTTCTTCACTTATCTTGGGATATGTGCTACACCATCTCCCATAAAGCCGTCGATTCTTGAGACGACTTATCTCTATTCAGTAGCCTTTGATTTGCCATGATATCCATGCCTGTAGACACTCTCAGATTGACTTTGAGTCTCCCATGCAAGTTCTTATCAGTCCATAGCGTTGATTTCCTCGAGATGTGTGCTAGTACAAACTTTCGCATATTCACACGATTCCTTGGTGCGTTATCTTTCCAGCAGAGCTGCTACGTGTCACCACGCAATTCTCATATCCATATCTTCACTAGCGTCTTATCCAATCCTAGCTCACCACGTCATTAAAGCAACAACTAACAGCTAATCATCTTCTGCCACATGTCCAGGACTTGATCAAATAAAGCACGACAACCCTTTGATTTTTCTCGGTGCATGAAACACTCTCTAACCAACGAAATTGGTTTTTTCTCTCTCTCTTCTAGAGACCAAATTGAAGGGTTTTATTTATAAGGACTTTAGGGTTTTGTTTAGTTTCTTCTCCTCTCTCTACACTACGCATACATTCAATCTCTATTTTGTTTTATTATTTTTAATGGAGTTTGTGAAGACAATGTCTAGCTAAGCAATCTTATCCCAGGTCAAAGGCGAATCAAATTTATATTAATTGTTTATAACGTGTTCATGTGAGATTTATTTATTTATAATTTATTTTATTTTAATTCCTTCTATTTGATTTGTTGTTGATTTCATGATTATGGTGCAAACTTACGTATGTATCTGGTCAGTGCATCCTTTTAGGTGGACGGCCTATAGCTTGGGACAATTATATCCATAATTGCATGATTGGACTGATATAAGTGACAATCTCTCACCAGTTTGTCTTCAAAACTTTTTAGTTTAATGTGTGACAAATAAATCTTGGTTAAATCGGAAATAGACGTGATCCGATTATTTAGGATTAGTATTCCCACAAAACTTTATGTGGTTGATGCATTAAACCTGATTGGCGGATATCTAGGGTTATGTGTTGATTAAGGAAGTATTTAGTGGTGGATGTCCTATTTATCGAGACTAAGAGAATTATGGATTTCTAGCGGATGTCTATTTTCTATAGCTAATCTAGGAGGAATTGAATTAATAATCTTTTGGAAAGATTGCAAACCATGATATGTTATTATACCTTCATTTGGATTTGTGGGACCGTAGATTGGTATTTTTTCATATTGAATTCATTCTTACAAGTTTTAATTTCTAAGTAGTTTGAATTAGTTTTAATTAATTATTTTCTTAAAAATCTATAAAAACACCCAAATTCCTCTTTTTAGCTAACTCAGATTAAAACTTAAGTCCTATGAATTAGACCCCGTATCTACTCCTACTACACCCCTATGTGATTGGTAACTCGAGTACAGGTTATATTTGGCACGAATGACATGTGAACGCATGACAGTGGGTTAAAGTGCATTTGAAGGAAATATGTCTATTCTAATTAAGCATTGCACACACATAATAAAGATAAGGAAGTAAGTTGAAAAACATATTTATTCATTACCTAGATGAAGTTGTGAAGTAAGATCTTCTTCACATAAGAGTTTAAAAATATTTACATTGTTTTGTTAGAATAGAATAGTTTAGTTTAAAACCAGATTAAAAAAAGGATTTCTTTAGCAATATAATAATTCTAACTAAGTAAGACTAAATGCAATACACATTTCCTTGAAGACGATATTCGTAAGCATTGTAAGTTGGTCACACTATTACTACAATCGAGCCTTTATACTTGTGGTTGCGATCAATGCTTTGTGATTTTTTGAAATTATTGATGAAATTACATGAGTTGTGGATATAAGGTTGTTGGATTAGAATCTTGAGTCGTGTGGATTTAGAGCATAAATATGGCTTATGGAGACCTAGTATATGTCTTTTTCCTTATCTGTGTCTGCTCCTTCCTCATTAAGATGACTGAACAACCTAGATTACCTTAATCCTCTGATAATCTAGTTAGCTTAATTAATTCTTTCAACTTTGCCTTCAAAATAATAATTATTTCAATCCTTTATATGGCTCCAAAACTAATTTTATATCCTCGATGAAACTCAATTCATGATTTATTCAATTGGATCAAATTAGAAATCATATATGTATTTAATACAAAATTTGACAGTACCTCTACTAAAAATGGTATATCGAAAAATCTTCACCTAATAGACAACAGAATTGGGAAGAGGCCTAAAAGGACTCCAACTCCCCGTAGTTTACAATATATAACAAAGTAAAATTTATGAATTGACTTAGAGTCTCCGATAGCTTAATTACAGCTATATAATCCCAAATAGACTAAAATCGAAACATAAACTTCTCAATATATTTTAAACTAGTTTAGGAGACTTTCATAAACATTTAATGAAGCTTCACGTCCTACACTCACCCCAAGAATCTTAAAACAATAAATATATAAACAATATAAAACATGAATTTACTTTAAAGTTTGAAAACAATTGCCACAATCTTCGAGTTTTATCCATTTGTCTCTTATCTTCTTATAGAATTTGCCACCATAAAAAATAACTCGAAAGTGTCAGGTAAGTAAATTCCTACATTGATTTATACTTCTGCGATGGTTAGTCTGATACATGGAGACATGTAATCGCATTTACAAATAGACAATAAGATATATCCATAAACATGACATGCAATCCACTCTATTAATGTCTCCTGATTATGATCAGATATCAACTTCTAAAAATAGTATAGATATAGTATCAAGAGATCATGAAATGCACATAAAACTTGTCGACGTTAGATTTCGCTAATCTCACTAGTCGACTTAGAAACCAGACTTCGAAACAAGCTTAGCCCCCTCACTCTCTCCATGTATGCATGACCAAGAATGATTAAATGCAATGTAGACTATGATATAATTACGGGTACAATGATATCCAATTAATATTAAAGATCACTATAGCATTTACTTATCACCAGAACAACTCAAATTTGGTTGTGAAGCCTCACAAAATGTTCCCTTGGCTTTCACGTACTTTGAACCTATTCCCCGAGCTTCATTCTGAGTTGTTTCGAGATTATCAATGTTACCTAAAACCATTAAAGAATCCAGATAAATTCCATATTCAACTTTCTTAGATTTTCGACCAATTTTGAGTTATTTTGGTATTCTCAAGTCCTAAAAGCCTGGAATCACTCCAAATTAACTCCTCGGATGTCTGAATCTCAATTTTGACTGCAAATTGTGGTTCAAGAAAATTAACCTTAATTAGACTTTTAAATAATTTTCTAAATTTTGAATATTTTCAAGTATCACAACACGTGTTACGAGGAAAACCCTGGTTTACATCCTTGAAAAAATTTAAAATTCCACATTTTCATAAAAATCAACTATTTATATTTATTTGGTCCAAATATTATTTTTCCTGATTTTTTCTATTTTTTGGAATTTTTTTAATTTTCCAACCTTTTTTTAATTAAGAAAGGGTCATTTGACCCGTGAACCAAACCCGGTTCAGTCCAGTTCGGGTGATAAAAAATTGTGAAGTCCCCTTCTCAACTTAGGGCACTGTCCAGCCTAATCCCTTTATTAAGCCCTAACCTTACCATATAGGATCTAACAAGGAATTAGTTAGCCTCTTTAAAAACCTTATTACTTATCAATTTTTTATGGTTCAAATAGATATAAACATATACCTGTCCTATGTAAGTTCACAAATAAGAGTTAACTAAGATTTTTTAACTTAAAAGTTATTCAGCGGAAGTCTTAACAATTCTACTAGTGGAAGCATATAACATGTAGCCTAACCTTTGTGGAAAAACTAGGAAATAGAGATCACATACATATATATAATGCAACAGCAATATATAACAACATGTATCTTGTCAAGGTAACTATTACTCAGCCCATAATATATAACCCCCAAAAGAATATCATATATATAAGAAAGTAATACAACAAAAAACCTACAAGATTTTGTGTAGCAGCATTCCGCTGGCTCAGAGGTAGTCGCCGATCTTATCTTTGTCTGGCCTGCTACTCGATGGATCTGCTCCCACCGTCACAAACTAGACGGTGAGTGCTTGAAAATAGAAAGTAATGCTGAGAGACATTTGTTCACATTCTCAAGTATACAACAAGTATCAAAAAGCACAATAATAATAACAACTATGCTGAAAGGATATCATGCAAGGTGATACTTTAGTTAAACAAAATGAAACTGACATTAGGCTAAGTAGTAATGATTTAGGGTCGGTCGGCTGTGATCTTCATCACATTAGCCTTTCCACAATATATATGGACGGAGTTGTGCTCTACATCTCTTTTGAATGCCATAATTACACGGTACAATACGCTTTTTTAATTATCCCAAATGTCAGTCACTGGAATGTATACTCGCCAACAACCTCGAGTCCCATACCCCGTGTGTTACGCAAGATAGTGGACAAATCCTGATCACCTTGAAAAGTATAGTGATCCTATATGTCAGTCGGATTTCTATCATAAAGTGACCCTAGACAGAAGAACCACTTTCATTTCCAAAGAACAATACGGTATTGGAATCCATCAAGTACAATTGCATAACCAATGCACAAAGGATATAAATTCACAACGCTATGTACAACTACCTAATATCATGCTATTTCACTCATCACCAATAATAACAATTAATAATGATATAACACATGAAATGGAGTCAATGAAATTATTAAATCAACACACTATGCCATGAAACAACCTCATATAATGAGAAATGAAGACAAGTCATGACATACAGAGTACAAGGATAATTCAGTTCAAATAACAGAGAATGGATATTTAAATAGGAATGAAATGTAAAGAAATATCTTAATCAGTCTACTTACATACACACACAATTTTCTAAGCTACTTCGGCCTCCCAATACCTCAAAACTAATATTTGGGTCCTCGTAGCACTTCCTGTTGGGGTATGTGCCCTAGGCCAATTCTATAAACGTTTTTTAACTATTATAAGTAGATGCATGTTTCTTTTATAATAATATCTATGGATGATTATTGTATTATTCTAAATGTCCCTAGTCCGATATTATTTGGGAACGATAATAAATTAAGACTAGTATGAGTCTTGATTGATAATCATGTGATGATTATGCATATACGGATATGGATCAAGATAATGGGTATATGTTGGGAATGAATGTTGGACCGACCCTCTACGAGAACACTACATGGTCAATGTTATAAGTGATTCTCATAAGAGCTATATCACTTAGCCTTTGACTTGTGATCACCAGAGACTCCAACATTAGGAGCACAATGATTTGATACAATCAAACGTTGTCTTTAATAGGATGATTATAAAGATTGTGATTGGTCATTGTTCAACTATTATGTAGATGTTGTGTGATCAAGATGGAATATGTCACTCTCTTTTAGAGAGAGATATCTATTGGCCCCCTCGATATGTTAGACTGTTAAATGGCCATTTCTAGTGAATTAATTAGATCAATGTCATTTGACAATTTCAATCTACTCGGAGATCGAGACTAGTAGATTGAACTATAAGGGTGACATTCCATGTTTTATGTTCAATCAAAAGATATCGCGTGACAAAGGGATATGATATACACTGTCTATTAGGTTGTATCGATTTATTGATCTTCATGCTACTTGGGTAGTCATAATGCCTTGCTAGAGACCGCTTATGACTTGTATACCAAAATGGTTTTGGTTCACTTCCAACGTTGTATGAACCTATTGGGTCGTACATAAAGAATGGATTTGTGTGATTTAATATTATCTAGGTTAATGAATTTTATTTGATAAAATTCATTTTGAAGATTCTCATTAAATATCTTAGCTTGACTAGGATTCAAGATTCTCATACATTTCTAGTGTAACTAGAAATTTTGTCTATTAGTAAATCCTATTTTGAATAGGATTCTAATTGGAATTATAGTATGAATTTAGTTCTTATTTGAGTTTTAGATAAATTACAACTCTTATTGGATTAGTAATTGTAGATTCTCTATGACTCTATCCTTTTTAGAGTTGGACTTTATCTAGGACTCTATTTGGAGTGTGACTAGGATATGAAGTTCTTTTACAACTCACCTTGTTGTAGGGAATTCTTCAGAGAGATATTTCCTAGAGAATTTTTGTGAGAGTTTTTGTCCTAGGGGTTTTTGGGGCTAGCACTCTGGATTGCCATCGTTCATTCATGTGTGGATTTCTGATAGAGGACGTTCGTATTTGGCAACGTCTTAAAGGAATCGATCAAACGAAACAAAACAAACATGAAGTTATTCTTGCTAAGGCATGATTTTTATTGGCACATCAATTTAATGGAATTAATAGGATGTTGGTTTGGGGATATTAGAAAAGGTTTCGTAAACTTTTTCTGCTCATGATCCTCGAAACCCAACAGTGGTATCAAAGCCAGTAGGCACGATTTAATTAAATTGTAATGTGCCCTTATTTTGATATACATGATATATATAATTCAATCGTGATATTTTACATATGGTTGCATCATTGCGTTTAATAGAATTAATCTATATGTTAAAGTATGAAAGTATTGGCTAAGATAGGATTCGATCCCAAGCCATTCAACTCTTTTTCGAATGCTTTAGCCATCCTAGCTAGCAATTCAACTTGTAACAAGATTACAAAATAAAATTAAAAGCAAGTCTATTTGTAATATGATTACAAAAATAGAATAAATAGGTGGCCTTTTGTTGATAGTAGGATTAGATCCTTCATCCACCGACTCATTGGAATGACTTAGCCATATAGGCTATCCATTCTAAGTTGTAATAGGATTACAAATCTATTTATATTAATTGAAATAAGTTTTAATTGATTAATCACCATTAATTAAATGGGGTTATTGTTCATTAATTGGATTGAATTAATTTAATTGGAAGGTATTTTAATTGAATTAATATCAATTTAAATTAGTGGGACTATTATTAATATTAATTAAAATATTTAATTAAAAGGGTTTTAATTAAATAGAGTCCGATAAAATTATATTAAGATATATTTAATTAATGAGATTAATGAAAATATAATCTTTCATGCACTTGGAAAATTTTAAGGTATTTAATTTCCTTGATTTATTTTATGATGCCTTGTTGATATATGAAGATGTTTATTCTTGTTTTATTTTAATGATATCTATTCTATTCATATTGGGTATATATATATATATATATATATGATATTCCATAATTAAATAGATGTTAGAACTAGTCATTGTAAAACACTACATTGATCATAAAACTTGATAAAAATCTCTTGATTAGAATTTTAAGTTAATGCCACCCATTTTAAACACTTGTCAATGCCTCACATCAATATAGGTCTGCCTTCGCAGGGTGTATTGTGTTATCTTGGTGATGCAAACTGGGTAATGGTTACCTGGATGTTTTAGATTTATTTGACTTAATAAAGCTATCAAAACGGTTTTGGACTTTAGGCATATATGAGACATAACATGTTGTGACATATGATATCTAGGTCTCATAAAGAACCTAAGAGTTGCATATGATGCAATTGATAATGATTACCTACCTAAATAACTTGATTTTAAGTGTCATGTCTTAGCTGTCTCAAAATTAAGTGAAATATGGATCTTAGTCCATTAAATTAATATTTACGAGGGTTATTGATTTAGTGGGAGTTTAATTACTCACTAATAAACTATTCTGCATAATCTTCTAGGTGTAGATGTTAAACTTCTAGTAACACTAATCCAGAGTAACCGCGATCAATCCTTGATAAGGATAAAATAATCTCTAAGACTAATTTAACTGTTTTGATTAGAAAATTGATAAATGTTATCAACCATAAAATAAGGATGTATGTCTTAGAGTAATGATTCCTTTAAACTACCATATATTAGTACAAGGGTTATATGTCATGTTAGCAAATATAAAACCGGACTTTATGAAAGATTCGAGCCATGAAAACTAATGATATGGCAGCGACACTAAAGGAAATGTTCCAACAGTAAGTCACACAGGAAGGGCATAAGATTGCAAAATTCCTAGATTCTTGTAAAATGGTTAAGAACATATTAATCTGCCTTTATGTTTGGAACATGAAAGAATTATATTAATTATCTCAAAAGGCTTGAATCTTTATATGCCAAAAGTTGGTAGTAGATTTGATCTATAATTCATCAAAATAATTTTAAACTACATAATTTGAAAGACATGGAGAACACTGTTTATAGTTGCATATGATGTTTAAAATTGTAAGACAGAATAATAAACAACGATCTTAGCTATATATTTGATGGTTCGTAACATAAAGGAACTTAATAAAGAAAGATAAAGGGAAGTTAAAAGCTACAAAAGGTGCTTGTGTCGGACACATAAATCTTAGTTGTGAGCTAGACTTTACCAAGTTCTAAAGAAAGCCTTAAAGAATGGATTTTGTTTTTCATAGAATGAAATTGTTCATGTTAATGAATTACAAATCCTATCAGGAGGACATAATTTTGAATTGTTACGAACATTTCAAAATGAGTATAAAAAATCACTTGACAAAATATTAACATACTTTGATGAGATCAAGGTGGATAATATTTGAGCCAATAGTTTAAGTGACCATCTTTGAAATTGTGAGATTGTCTTACAATTAACTCTACTTGGAACGTCACTTGAGAAATGATGTTTTAAGAGGAGAAATCGAACTGTATAGGATATAATTTGATTTATGATGTGTCACATATAATTTCCTATAATTTCTTATTGATGCTATACATTAGAAACCCAGGCACTCGCACTAAATCTTATTTTCGTTAAGTTGATTGATAAAACTCCATATATGATATGGAATAAGAAGACCTAATTTGTCTTTTCTTGAGATTTGAGGCAGCGAGACTTGCGTAAGATGTTAAGTTACATAAAGTTTGATGCCTAAGTCTTTTATGTATAATTGTGGTTGAACACTATGATGCTATTTTATACAATTAAGAACAAATTGTTTGTTGCTCAAAATCATCTCTTTTTAAATAAAGAGTTTATTTTTAAAGACACTATATGGAATAAAACAAATCTCGAAATGTTTAAGAGCCACAAATTAGAACCGAACAACTTTAGGAAGATCAACAAAGTTTTGAACTAGTTGAGTATACACAAGTAACATAAATCTCCTGAAAATCTAGAATAATTAGAAATTGACCATAGAAATTTGGAATTTCTTATTGTTAATATTTGTGATATATTTTTGATACTAGATTAGAATGAATCATTACTTATCAAGAGACATGTCTTGTCTAGATTGAACGAAGAAACTAAATATTATTAACTCTGAATTTTAATTCATATATGTATAGCAAGTTCGAAACTTGAATTATTTACCTGAAGATGGTATGACCATTGGATGTAAATGAGTTAAAGTGACATGAAAAAAAAAGATGCAAACTTAAAAGCACAACTTATCAAGAATTCCAATCTAAATCAAGGTGTTGATTATGATTAGATTTTCATTGGTAGCTAAGCTCAAGTTCTAGAATTCTATTGTCATTAGTTCATAATTTGACTATAAGATATGACAAATGGATGTCAAAAATAGCATTACTTTATACTCCTTAAAGATGTGTATGATACAACTTGCGAGTTTTTTTATTATTTTGAGAATTTAAGAAAGGTATGCAAGCTTATCCATTTATGGATTATAGTAAGTTTATTAGAGTCGGGATCTTTGTTTTGATGAAATAATTAATGAATTACATTCATTGAATCGAAGATAAACCTTATGTATACATAAAGGTTAACGCGAGCGCAATTATCTTTTTGAATCTGTATGTTAATGATATATTATTCATTGGAAATGACGTCTTAACCCTGCAGAATGTCAAGTCTTGGTTAAGGAAGGTTTCTCAATGAGATTCTTAACTAATTAAGCATATATCCTTGTGATATAGATCTATGGAGATAGATCTAAGAGGCTAATTGCTTTAAATAAGAGTGTTTATATAGACAAATAACTGAAAATGTTTCGGTGTATGAGATTCTTAAAAGAATTCGTACTTATGTCTTATAACATAAATCTTTGCAAGACTCAAAGTCTTAAGACAAATGATGAGTAGGACAATCTGAATATGCTTTCTTAAGAATTAGCTATGAGAATCTTCGCATATGTTATACATTGCATTCAACTCGATATGCTATATGCTTTGGGCAAAACATGCATATATCTCATAGATTCTGGTGAGGGTCACTGGATATTTATTAATAACATTCTTAAGTACTTCAGAAGCACTTGAGAGATGTAATAGATTTGCAGAGGTTTGAAAGATATGAGTCTTTTAAATGGTTACACGATGCAAACTTTCAAATTAGTATAAAAGATTAATGATCGCAATATGGATATGTGTTAACTTCGTAGAAATGAGTTGGAAATGTTCTAAACTAACTTTAACAAATCCTATAATATAAACTGAGTTTTTAGTGGCATTTGATGCATCCAAAGAAAATGTTTTGAATGTAAGGTTCATGCTTGAATACGGTGTGGTTCCAAGTGTTGAAAATAATGTTGGCTTTTATTGTTAAACCAATGAATAAATTTAGGTTATGAAACATAAATCACGCTATAGATCTAAACAATAACTTGAGCATTTTTGTCTTATAAAAGAGAGAACATAAAGATTTGCATAACATCAACAACAAACAATGTAGTAGATACATAAACAAACTTCTTCCACTAAGAATGCATTAAGGTTACTCAGTATTGGATACGTGTAGGATTAGACCTAGTGCAAGTGGGAAATGTTGGGGTATGTGCCCTAGGCCAATTCTCTAAATGTTGTTTAACTATTATAAGTAAATGCATGTTTCTTTTATAATAGTATCCGTGGATGATTATTATATTATTCTAAATGCCCCTAGTCAGTTATTATTGTAGGAACAATAATAAATTAATATGAGTCATGATTGATAATCGTGTAATGATTATACGTATACAGATATGGATCAAGATAATGGGTATCTGTTGAGAACATATGCTAAACCGACCCGCTATGGGAATACTACATAGTCAATGTCATAAGTGATTCTCATGAAATTTATATCATTTAGTCCTTTGACTTGAGATTACCAGAGACTCCAACATTAGGAGCACAATGATTTGACACAATCAAACGTTATTTTTAACCGGATGATTATAAAGATTGTGACTGATTATTGTTTGACTATTGTGTGGATGTTGTGTGATCAAAATGAGATTTGTCCCTCTCTTTTTGAGAGAGATATCTATTGGGTCCCTCAATATGTTAGACTGATAAATGGCCATGTCCAATGAATTGATTGGATCAATGTCATTTGACACTTTCAATCTACTTAGAGGACGAGACTAGTAGATTGAACTATAAGGGTGACATTCCATGTCTTATGTTCAATCAAAAGATATCACGTGGCAAAAGGGACACTACAAAAAAACAGCAAATCAGAAACGGAAATTTCCGTCTCTGATTTGCAAAAATTCCGTCTCTAATTGCAGTCAGAAACGGAACAGAAACGGAATCAATTCCGTCTCTAAAAACGTCGTTGCTAATTCAATCAGAAACGGAAATGCGATTCCGTTTCTGATTATTTCCGTCTCTGATCCGTTGCTAATCAGAGACGGATCAGAGACGAAATTTGATCCGTTTCTAATTCATGTATGTATTCCTTGAAAATTAGAGGCGGAAATAGCAACGGAATCCAGAGATTCCGTTGCTATTTTCGTCTCTAATTTTCATTTTTATTTAATTTTTAAAATCTCTAATTAGCAACGGATCATATATATATATAGGTCTCAATCCAAGCACATTTAACCTGCCAATATATAATAAAAATCATAGCTAAAAAATATATTGATATTGCACAATTTATATAAACTTAACATATCCTTAACATTATCTTTTTTCAATGTACTGTACACGAAACAACAAATACAATCTAAAAAATTTCTGTATCGTATCTTTCTACAAAAGTAAAAGCAAAAATTGTTCTAAATGAAAAAAAAAAAAAATGAAGTGTTCCGAGGTTATATAAAGTTGATTGTGCTTCAAATAATACTTGACTCGTACAAAACACCGAAAAAATATCAAAAAGAAAAAAATCACTAAATTATACAAACAATAATAGGAATATAAACAATATTATGGGAGAACTACGTATCATCGCAAGCACAAGTGTATGAGCCAAACATAGCATAAATAAAGTAATAAAGAAAAAGAAATTCATCATTATGGGAAAACTACGTATCACTAGCTGAAAACTCATTCCTTTTGGTTCTACGAACAAGATCTAAGAATATAGGTAGATAAACGCAATTCTTTGGTCCAATTCAAAAAAGAGAATGAAGGAACTCAATACAAAGAAAAACTTTACCATGTAAAATTAGAAACAAAGTTGGTGGGTTTCCATTTGAGGGTGCCTGAGGAACAAATTCTAACTAAAACAACAAAAATTGGTGTTTGATATCAAAAATTTGAGAACCTACAAAATAGGATTCACACCTTCCTTAAGGGGGCATTAACTAGAACAAGTCCTAACACACCTTCCTTAGTTTGAAAAGTGCAGCTCGACATGAAATATTTCTTAATTCAAAGGTTTCCATACATAATCTGTGATTCAGTTAGTAATATCTCGAAAAAAAATGGCTTAAATGAGTTAATTTTCAGTTCTTTATCATAGCACAAGTGGAATCAGAAGTGAACAATTGCAAAAATTGAAATATTTCAAATTTTCTCATTCAAAAGATGATTTGATTAGGTTCCTAGTTTGTTAAGGACAACCTCCGTTGCGCAAATCTTGGCTCCCCATATAGGATCAAAATAACTCATCAGAGGATTTATGACTAAAATCTCATTTGTCAATAGGCATTGAGCCTTTGGCCTATGCCATATGGACAAAATATGAGAACATAATAGTGCAAAGCAAGGAAAATTAATATCATGTAATAAAATATTGAACTTATGCAAATAAGTAAATAAGTTCTACCTCCCCAATTCCAAAGCTTTCCATCTTCTGTGATTGCCATTGTGAAAAACCCACCACATGTAAAGTTCACCTACATCACACGAATGAAGAAGATAATAACATAAAAAATATTAGGACGATAAATTTAATCAATACAATCAAATTCATTAAAGCATAAGCCTACACTTGCAACTTTATCCACAACCTCTTAACTATAAATTCCATTGGAGATGCCAGTCTTCTTAAGATGTCATCTTAGTGCAAAACCAACATTATAGGAGGGTTTGTTTATGCCATTGGGAAACATGGATATCTATTGGAAGCACCACCACCAGTTTTCTTAGGCAGCAAGAGGTTGTGAATGTTGGGCATGACTCCACCGCTCACAATCATCACTGGTCCGAGCAACTTACTGAGCTCCTCATCGTTCCTCACCGCCAACTGTATGTGGCGAGGGACTACCCGAGTCTTCTTGTTGTCCCTCGCTGCGTTCCCTGCCAACTCCAACACCTGCATACGCATTCACCATTTCAAACGAACCCAAAATCACAAACACAAAGAGAGAGATTCTCAGACACTCAAAATCACAAAAACACTAGTGATTAGTGATTCAAATTCAAAGACACCCAAGTGGACCAAATAACAAAACATTAAGAGATTCAAATTTCAATGACACTCGAAATCACAAAAAACTAAGGAATCAAACTTCAAAGATTCCCAAAATCACAAAACGCTAAAAATTCAAATTCATAGACACTAATATTATAACAAAAACAACTATTTGGACTTTTAAAGTACAAACTCAAAAAGCTAGAGAAATAGAATCAAACTTGAGACCATGTATTTAACCAACAAAATCCCAAACTTGCCCTAGACATTCAAATTTCCAAGACAAATAGAATCACAAAAAAACAAAAAAAAAAAAAAAGAGCTAAAAAGGTAGAGATTGAAATTCAATAGACAACCAAAAATCAGAAATCCCTCGGGGCCAAGTATTCAAGCACGGCCGCCAAGTAAACAGAGCGCCCCAGCATCGCCCTCGCAGCGAAGAAACCCGTCGTCGTCGGACTCGGTGAAGCAGATGGTGGAATTTGTTTGCGGTGGTGGCGGTGGCGCGGCGACGACAGGGCTTGTCGGACGAAGCGCCCTTAGTTTTAGGGTTTTGGAGTGAGGTTTGAAGAGGGGGAGGGTTTGAGAGGAGAGAGAGCGGTCGACGGTCCGTGAGAGAGAGCGGTGAGAGAGAGCGGTGAGAGAGAGAGAGAGAGATCTCGCCATCGAGAGAGAAGGATTTTTGGGGAGATAGGGGTTCCGGAGAGACAGAGAATCGGGAGAGAGAGAGCGGTGAGAGAGAGAGAGAGATCGTCGTCGAGAGAGAGGGGTTTTTGGGGAGAGAGACAGAGAATCGGGAGAGAGAGATCGATGGAGCGCCGGGAAGATAGGGTTTTGGGAGAGAGAGAATCGGAAGAGAGAGAGGGAGTGTTAGGGAGATGGAGTTTTCGGAGAGACGAATCGGGAGAGAGAGAGGGAGTTTTATTTTTGAATCATCGAGATCGAAAGATGCACAAATCTCGAGATTTGATGAACGGGTATAACAAAATAAAGTTTTGGCGGGAATGGTGGCGCCATTTTTCAGAGACGGAATTTAATTCCGTCTCTAATTCCGTCTCTAATTCCGTCTCTGATCCGTCTCAAATCCGTCTCTGAATGTTTCCGTCTCAATTCCGTCGCTAACTTTTTAATTTAGAAACGGAAATTATTCCGTTTCTAATTCCGTTTCTGATTTAGAAACGGAACTTATTTTCGTTTCTAATTCCGTTTCTGATTTGCTGTTTTTTTGTAGTGGGATATGATATACACTGTCTATTAGGTTGTATCGATTTATTGATCTTCATGCTACTTGGGTAGTCATAATGTCTTGCTAGAGACCGCTTATGACTTGTATACCAAAATAGTTTTGGTTTAATGCCAAAGTTTTATGAACCTATTGGGTCGCATACAAAGAACGGATTTGCGCGATTTAATATTATCTTGGTTAATGAATTTTACTTGATAAAACTCATTTTGAAGATTCTCATTAAATTTCCTAGTTTGACTAGGATTCAAGATTCTCATACATTTCTAGTGTGACTAGAAATCTTGTCTCTTAGTAAATCTTATTTTCAATATGACTCTAATTGGAATTATAGTGTGACTTTAATTCTTATTTGAGTTTTAGATACATTACAAATCTTATTGGATTAGTAATTATAGGTTCTCAATGACTCTATCCTTTTTAGAGTTGGACTCTATCTAAGACTTTATTTGGAGTGTGACTAGGAGATGAAGTTCTTTTACAACTCGACCTAGTGTACTATAAATAAGAAGTTAGGGTTACAGTTGTTGTAGAGAATTCCCGAGAGATATTTTTTCCTAGAGAATTTTTGCGAGAATTCTTTTCCTAGGATTTTTAGGTATAGAACTCATGATTGTGATCTTCCGTTCGTTTGTGAATTTCTGATAGAGGACGTTCGTCTCTAGCAGCGTCTTAAAGGAATCGATCAATAGGAAAGAAGGCAGACATGAAGTTATTCTTACTAAGGTATGATTTTTTATCGGCACATCAATTTAACGTAATCAATATGATCTTAGTTTGGGGATGTTCGAAAAGGTTTCGAAAACTTCCGCTGTGCATGATACCCGAAACCCAACACTTCTATAGGTTTCTAGCATCATATTATATGTTTTTGAGTATGTTTGGACCTCTACTTAGTATTTTAGAATCATTTATAGTGTTTAAGCCAATTTTGAAAATTATTGATTTTTGTACTGTCACAGCAATTAGCGCTCTACTTTCCAACTTAGTGCCCTATCCACCCTTATCTAGCTCACTAGATGTCATATCTAGAGTGCTATGTGCAGTAAAACCCATAATTCTGCAATATGAATTCTGAGTCTTATCAACATATAGGCTATGCTGATGCCTTGGGAACTCTTATACATACCTCTTGAGTTCCAAGACACCTTTTACAACATAAAACAACAACCCGTAGCATCAAATACTTGAATTCATGGAATTTAAGCTATGTTAATGGAGTAGGAAGTTACCAAGCTTGATGAGCACTAGCTAAAACTTGATCTTTTTCTTCAATTTCACTGGTTTCTGAACTTCTTCCTCTCCAGCAGCCCCTCCTTCACTCCAACAAGGTTTTCTTCTTGATGAAGCAATTAAAATGAGAGAAATGAAAGGTTCTTATGTTGATCAAGCTCATATATATGGTTTAGATATGGTTGAATGACAGCCCTTGATCACTTTGTGCACATGTATCTCGAGGCTTAACTTGTGGACCTCCTCCTAACACATGTCCTACTAGCTCATGCTTAAGTACACTAAACAATACTCAATTGATGTTGAAGCATGTCGACTCGTTTCTCAATGCATATCAAGTGGCTTATGTTTTAACTTATAAACTTAGGTGTATCAACCCCTAATCAACCATAATCCTTATAACTTACTTCATAAAAACCATATAAAACTTGTACCAACTTACCACATCATTTCTCTACCTCGATTCCATATCTACACGCACATCGAGGCACTTTCACGCTCATGTATTAACACCTATAAATAAGTAAAAATGACTTAGTAGTCTACATGCATACAATATACTAGGCATACACCACAACAAATATAACATTTACCTCGGCCAACTAGCCTTAGTAATGACACGAATCTCACTATGGGTCCCACGTCACGGGTCATTTGATCTTGATTAGCATATTAAACTAAGATTAGCTATTTGGGTCGTGACAAAAATCTTCTTTCTTTTTCCTCCAATAGGTTCAGTTTCAACATCATTTTTTTCTTTTTATTTTTCGATTGGGGTTGGGCTCCCAACCCCAACCTTATGTTCATCTTCCTCACAACAATAACAACAACCCAACGGCAACAACATCAACAGCAACAAGACAACCAACAACATCTCCACAACACGATGACAATGATAGCCAACTTAACAGCATACTCACCTTCTTCGTTGTTGCCTTTCCCTCGATCTCAATTCCATCTCTCTTGGTCTATCTCTGTCTCTCCCTCAATCATTTTTTTTTCCTCTCAATTTCCATTTCACTATAATGTACAAGACGGTTCTGTTTAGTTCGGAAATGTATATTAGATTTCCTCGATATTTGCATCGTACAAGTCTTGGGACAGATCTAATGGTTTCATTTTCATTACATAATTTGATCTTCTTCAAGATATGTAATGTGTATATCGAGGTTAATCTTATGGCTATTAACAAGATAATCGTCACCTCTAATCAACTTACATAAAATCAATCATACAGATCTCATCAAGATACGTATCGCATATCTCAAAATAGATTTTTTTTGGTTTAATAACTAACCGTACATTTGATTTATCATGATATGAAATGGTACGCATCTCGAGGTGTGGATACACTTTCCAACACCAATCGTCCAAACACTTCCTCGATGCTCATGCTATACATATCTCAAAGCGAATCCAAATAATATTTTTATTTGATTTAAACTATATGATTGATTATATATATTTGTGGCTATAAATTCATCACACGTGCAAATGGCCATTCTCAGGCATGCACACAATTGTACATCCCATACATATCTCAAGGAAAATCTAATTTATTAATTATTTTATTTAATTTCATCGTTATCTCTTATTTTTAGGTTCAAACTAAAATTTGAAAAACAACCCTATTTTGTCAATAATTGAAAAATATTCCCAACGCACTCCGAAACTTACAGACACTGTGTATATACTCCACTTATCCCTATTTTGCGTTGAAATATTATATAATACATCAAATAGTCATGCTATACTCAAAAATAATATTTAGACTTATAATCTTTGGTCCGTAATATGTAGATCCCACCTCCTATACTTAAATCTTAAATTAAATTTGAAAATACTTGATTAGCCACCTAATCAAGTTTATAAAATTATCGGATGTCACAATATGGCATGTGTATGATCCTTATGATATAAAATTTTGATTTTAGGTGATTTGAAGACCCCATATTGTTAGTTGTGGTGTTTTATAAGATTTTGAGAAAATGCCAAGAACAAAAAAGCAAGCAAGTCAAGTTAGTGAAGCAAAAGCAAATGATTATGAGGCATTGTCCTCAATAGATCCTAATGAGGAGGAACCTAGGTTGTTTAAGTCTAAGTACTACATTAAAAAAGACGCTAAGGATAGATATGATGTCATTGAGCATAGAGAACTCATTTGTGAAAGATGAATTACTTTATCGGCTAAGTATGACAAGAGAGTAAACGACTTCATTAGGCAACAAGGTTGGGAGAAATTCACTCGAGACTATAGGGAGAACAAAGTTAAAGGACTGAGTGAAATAGTTTATGGATTTTACTAAGAAAGGTGATGTAATGAAGGTGAATGAGGTATTTGTTCAATTTAATTTACATTACATAAATAACATCTATGGGTTAGAATACTTGAGTATTATTGGAGCCGACCAAAGTTTCCCAGATAATTTATATGAGAAACCCTATAACCTATACCCTTTAAAACCATAGTTAGAACATTGGTCGTCCGAGGACAATGATGGGTAATGAGAGATGAGCATGTGCCGAAGCACATTAAGTAGGGGAGCATAAGGAAAGTTTATTGAATGTGACAACAATTTCTGATTGCTTCATTATTCCTAATCACTTAGCAGGGCAAGATCAAAATGCCAAAGGCGGCTTGTTTGTTTGAGATTACAAAGAACGAGGAAATCAATATGGGAGGATCATATACAAGAACTTGAGGGAGTCTACATGTCAAAGATAGACAACAAATTGTTGTTTCATATTTTGATTACCCAGATGTGCTTCAAGGCTGGAGTGCGACTGCTTCAAAATGAGAAATTTGATATTAAGTCCCAAACAATTATAGATAAGGAGTTTACGCTCACATTAAAATCACCAATTGGTTACCAAGACTCTTAAGATGAGAGACATAGCCGAGATGAACATACTCGAGGCCGGGTTGTTAGCTAAAGAGTAAGAGGATCGCGCAATGGTAGCAATAGCAGCAACAAAGTTAGCATTATATTACGGAATGAAAGATATGGAGATGAGGAGGATCACCAGCAGGGATTTGTTGAGGGCTAGGATTTTGTAGAATCATTTATAGGAGAGCATTATTTGGATGGTCCTGAGATTTTTTCGCTACCTCCTCCACCATAGGCACTAGTAGTGCCATTAGAGGATTTGACTCCACTACAGTAGATATAGTGGATTGCTGAGATGAAGAGACAATATAGAAAGGACATGGCTCAATATCGTAAAGCCTTAGTATGATAAGATCAAGACCGACTAAACATGTAGCAAAAATTCATGTTATTTGCAAATCATCAGAGGGACGTAGCTAGATATGAGAGGAGCAAACAGATGAGACCTATTGATTGGTCTTTTGGTTTTTTTCGCAACATTAAATTACATGTTTGATCTAGAAGTGGTGTAGAGCAGAAGGGTGGAGCGTCCTTTGACACCATCCTTTGTTGGGGAAGATGATGCTGATGATGATGATGATGATGCGTAGTCTTGGAATAAGAGTCTCAAGGTTTCTTTAGACCTTAGAGAGATGAGAAATACATTTCTACTGATTAACTTTACATTTAAGATATTTCGTACCTTTATTAGTTGTTTAAATTCTATGTTTATACATGACTAGTATCTTATTATTATTAAGTTTCTGTTTAGTGTTTTCATGTTTCAGGCTTATTTTTAAACCTTGAGGACAAGGTTTGGTTTAAGTTTGAGAGCATCAACACTAAACTATGGGAAGTGGTAAGAAATGATGAAATAATGATAAATACTATAAGTATGATCGTAAAATTTTATTTTTGAAGTAGTTAAAAAGGAAATCATGGTAGTGTATTCTTTTTCTACTTACTATTTGATTGTTTAAGTAGTATAAATTAGGTTATATATAGTAATATTTAATGAATAAGTAATTCATTTGCAAAGTTCGTGCCTTTAATTGAGGATGAGTAAGAACAAGTATCTTTTTGATATGAAACTCAAGGGAGTGTTATTAAATTTTTGAAGAAAATGAAAAATGTAGCAACAACGGTATGATTTCATAATTAGAAACCAAGAGTTAGGGAAGACTAAGAATTTGAAACAAAAGCAAGGAGAATACTTGAACACTTCTTGTGAAAAATGTTAGATCTTTAAGTAATTCTATAATAAGTATGAATCTTACTTGATAATAAAAAGTAAATAAAAACTTAGTGCTAAGAGGGAAAAAATAGGCATGGTTTTTAATGAAAACATTGGAGTTAAAACTTGCTTGATAAAGTGAAAGTGAGAAGTGCTAACAAAAGTTTTAAACATAAAAAATAGAGAGTTCCACAAGTTCTACAGGAAATGGAGCAGAGAACTTGATGGTTGGAAAAGAGAGAAAAAATGGAACCCATAGGCAAAGGAGCAGAGACTGTACAATTAAAATAGATGAGGAGAAAGAAAAGAGAGATAAAAATAAAGAAAAGAAAGGCGAAAATTAAAATTAAAACTCTTCAAATAAAGGATTTAACTAGTAGCTTAATTGAGTTAAGTTTTTTTTCCAACTGTATTAAGTCTTATTGACTATTGAAGTGCTAAAGTCTACAAAACTGGTATGATCTTTACTTTTTGTGAGTTCTTGAGCTTAATGAGAAATCATGAGATTGTACACTTGCTACTTGAGTGTCGACGTGAAGTAAACTTGTGAGTAGTGATAGTTTTGATTGTGAACTACTTTGGTGTTTTGAAAGTGAGTTGTATTTTTTTTAAAGCTACATGTTTTGAAAATATAAGTTTTTGCAATCCTCAAACGACGAAGTAGACATCCAGAATGCAATACTAGGAAAACGATTGATCGGCTCCATAAACACATCATGGAGCTATCTGAGGGCATCGTTAATCAAAATCGAGATGAAATCAAGGCGCTCCAACAAAGTTTAGAGGAAGCTTAAAAACAGGAAGAACAGTTTTGGAAAACCCGAGTACATTTAGAATGGCGAATGTCAGGAGACCGCAACTTGGCTTTTTTCATGCCATTGTGAAATGATGATAAGTGATTATTTAGACTTATATATAATACTATTTTAGTAGTACATTTAGTATAAATATCTTAAAATGATCTTCGATTGATGATATTTATGTATTTTCAGGTATACGAGGCACAAAAGAGACAAAAAGTGAATTCGTGAAGAAACGAGGTTAAAATGCACAAAAGCGGGTTTGACGTCGTCGCACATAGGCTTGATAATGTAAAAAGAGGCTAGACAAGGTGGGCATAACATGGATGACCAAGAAGAGAAGAAAAACAAGACAACACATCCAGCGCTGTAGGTCATAAGGGATGGCGCAAGGGAGGTCAATGTAAGGCCAAAGCTATCGCGGCGTCGTGGCATTGTATACACAACATCAGATCACTTTCAGATAGCACGGAGACTAAAGAAAATATAAAAAAGTTCTATTTCGTATAGAATTGTCTGTTTTCAAATTGTTTTCTAAAGTGTCTTAGGAGTATAAATGAGTATTAGACAGGGTCAACATATACATTATCACCAATTACAATAGAGAGCAACTAATTAGCATAGTCTTACTTTATTCTTGAATATTAAGGAGATTTGTGGAAAAGAAGACATTGAAGAATCACGTATAGTTGTTCGGTATTGTATTATTACTTTAATTGAGTTTATTTGATTATATTTTGATTGCAATGAATATTATTATGTTCATGTGCATTTCAATGAAGTGTGAATAGTTTATTAATCTTAGGGATCAATTGGTCCTATGGTATGAATATTATACTAAAGTAGTTATGAGAGAATTATAAAGATAAAAACAGCAATGGTTAAATTTATATTGAATCTGAGCGTAATGCTACAAACATCTTGATCATGTTTTTATTGATATTAGGTTTTAGAAGTTATCATGGTCATTGAAGCTTTTAAGCTAGATATGAATGATACAATCGTAAAATACATAATATCAATAGATAATTACTTATTAGAGAGACAATAATAGTAAACTTAATTGGTTATAAATCTAAAGAGTTATACCTTAACACAATGTGGAGTTTATGTTATTCACACCAAATAGGTGGAGTTCTAGTTTGCACATTAGAATCTTTTCCGTCATGACACTGGGTTGAAGTAGATTTGAAAGAAATTTATCGATTCTAATTGGGCATTGCATACACATAATAAAGATGAAAAAGGTATGTTGAAAAGCATAGTTATTCATTATCTAGGTGAAGTTGTGAACTAAGGTATTTTTAATATAAGAGTTTACAAGTAATTTACATTATTTTGTTAGAATATGATAGTTTAGTCTAAAATCAATCAAAAATGGATTTCCTGTCATCCTCCTGGTCATTAAGACGACTAAACGACATAGATTATCTTACTCTTCTGATAATCTAATTAGCCTAATCCATTATTCGAGCTTTGACCTCAAAATAATAATAATTTCAATCATTTATAAGGCTCTAAAAATATATTTATAATCTCAATTGATTCAGTTCTTATCTTATTTTATTAGAGAAAATTAGGAAATCATATCCGTGTTTCATAAATATTTTGATAATATCTCCCTTAAAACTAGTTTGCCAGAAAATTCGCTTAATAGACATCAGACTAGGGAGATGCCTTGAAGGACTCACAACTCCCCGCAGTTCAAATATATATCAAATTCAATTTTAATAACTAACTTAGAGTCTATAATACTTTAGTTACAAATTTACATTCCTAAATAAACCAAAACTAGGATACAAACATTATAACTTACTTTAAACTAATTTAAAGAACATCCTACTCTCACCCAAGGCCAAATATATAAATTATATAAACAAAATAAAGTCACACTCAGAGAAAGTAAGCTTTAAAGGGAATCGCCAAAAATCTTCAAGCTTCTACTTTCCCTTGTTAGTGCGAGATGAGCCTATCACCATTACAACAAATAATGTTGCCAGATAAGTAAACTTTACGCTGTCTAACACACCTTGTAATAGCAACATGATAATATAGAATAATCATAATGCAAAGGAATTAAAGAAATAAATATACAGCTATGCAATCCTCACCGTTTTTGTTTCCTAACTATAATCATATGTTGACTTCCAAAAATAGTACGGAAACAATATTAAAAGCTTATAAAATGCAAAGATAACTTGTTGGCGTTAGTGTAGCAAACCGTTACCTCAAGTTGATGATTAGTACTAATTCAAATCCTAATTAACCCGAGTTAGACTTGTGGTTAAGTTCAACATACCTCGATTAGCGTGTACGTATGTGTGCATGTCGAATTGTGTTTGTTTGGTTTATTTAACACATTTATATATAGATTGTAGCGTAATAAAGGATTATATATAAGCCTATAGTTGAGAAAATACATAATAAACAATGAATTATTGGTACACCAAGTGTAGCGAGGGGGTTGTGCAATGAATATGCACACCCGAGTATGCTCGTAGGCAAGTCTAGTGAATTTATTGGAGAGAAAATACACGAGATATATATATATATATATTTATTTATATATCTAAAATATATAAATGTATACATATATATGTTAGGAAATAAAATATTAGTTGAATTATATGAATCATTTGATCATCTCGAGTGGAGCGTAAGTGTTTGATGTATTAAAGTTGGTGTCACTTTAAGGAGTGTCACTTTAACTCATTAATCATTTGATTGGTCTGGAGATAAAGCGATGCGTGTCTCAAGAAAAATCCATATATTTAAACTAAAACCCATACTTATCTCTTCATTCGATTGATCAAACGAGCTGGATAGGGTTTAGGTTTAATTTCAGATTTAGAGAAAGTGTTCAGAAAGCTGAAACTGTGTAGATTGAGGAGCTTAAACAATTCAGAATCCAAAAACCATAACTTTGACATGATTTGTTCTTATGTTGGTTAAAGTTTAATTCGATAGTGATGATATCATCTCTATGAATTATACATTTTGGTGATTGAATACGGTTTTCACTAAAGGTCCTCCCTAATGGATTTTGGGAGTTTATATTATTGTTTGGCTGATTTATGGATGGAAGAGTAGCTACTGCCCTATGTATTGTCGAGCTAGCATAGGGCGGAGCGCGCTCCACCTAGCAGAGGAGTGCGCTCCCTTCATCAATCGTGATGAACATAGTTGTTGGAGCGCGCCCTACCCACTGAGGGAGCGTGCTTCCACCCCTGAAAACATCAATAATGCTGTGATTTGATGAGAATTTCTTGAGGACTTAGGGATTGAACTAAGAGTTCTAGTTATAGAGTATTGGACCTAAATTGATTACAAATGGTCTATGATAGGTGTTCGATCCCCGAGAGAGCGTTAGTGACCCGAAAAGTTAGGAGTTTAGAACGAAAGCTTAGATCAAGGTAAGTACGAATTCACTTATTTATCAATATTGTATGGTTATTCTAGTATATGTAGTTCATGTAGATATTGGACTGGCATGGGGGACTATGTACGCTATGATGGTTTTCAATAAACGGAAAATGGTGTCATGTAACCACAACTATACCTTATATTTTTGAGAATAGGTTTATAGGAGATAGTTTCCCTTTCTAGCCTATATATAACTCCTGTTCAATTCGATAGGTTGTGTAGATTACATACTCACTAGTAGGTTTCGAATAAAACCATTGGGCATTAAAGGATTGGCTAGATAGCATATCAGTCAATATGTTGGTCTAGCAATCGTATTAATGGCGTCGATGGGTAATCGACCCCAGTTTTCTAAACACAATGGGGATCACAGTATAATAGTCCATGCTAACTTGTTTTGTATCTGTTGTTTATTGAATTTATATGATTTCCATATTCTTATTAGTTAACATTAGCACATATTGTTATTGCATAATGTTCTTTATTATTATATGGAAGGTTGATGACTATGTGAATCCTTACTTACTGAGCAAGTTGGAGTGCTCACCCAAATCTAATATTTCAGGTTCGCAACCCGACACTTCAGTTAAGGGAAATGAGAAGATTTAGGTACCTTGTATTTTCTCTACGATTTAATGAACTTTCTTATACACGTATAATCATTGTTTGATATATTTTGTTGTATATAAACATGGTTAGGAGGTTTATAATCAAGGTTTTGATTTTTGGTAAACTTTATATTACAATATATTATTATATATCGAAAAACTTTTAAATTTTCCATTGCGTATACTTTGATTTGTTTATTCGATATTAATATACAGGTTGAGTTTATCAGGTACTGACGGGGAGGCTGCTGACTCTAGTTAAGTCTGGCTGGGTTACCTAGGCTTAATTAGGGTTTCAGGTTGAGTATCGCCTTAATCGGGATAGGGATGATATAGCTTGGTATCAGAGCCTAAGGTTTATCACTTTTGAATAAAGTGATAACTCTGATACAGTTTGGTATCATAGATAAGGCGCTGACCTTGAATACACTTCCGAATTATTTTCGAAGTGATAACATATTTTTTTGTATCGGAACCTACATTTTTTGATTTTGAGAGTTGTCTCAAGTTATGAATAAGCTTAAGGTTTGATAACCAATTTTTTATCATGTTTTTTTTAGGAAAAATTAAAATGAAAACATTATTATACATTATTTGTTTTACATATTATTATTTATTGTATAGATATGATTTATTTGACTTCTTTGAATGTTACCTAATGATCTTATCTCTCATTTGACTTCAGAATCTAATGGCGGATTAGGAAGGGGGTTCATAGAGACATGGACCTCAGCAAATGAAAGGATCGAAACCTAAGATTGAGCAGCAAATGAGGGAGTTAATGGAGTCTCAAGAAAAATTGATGGCTATGTTGATGGCTCAGATGGGACCACCAGTATAGCGACCTGAGGCACAACATGCAACAAGTCCCGAGGTTAGCAGAGTTGAGGGAGGAGCTAAGACAATAACAGCTCCAGACCAACCAGTAGTACCACATATTCAGGTGCCAAAATAGCTGCCAAGGTGCCTGTAGATTCTAAGAAGACTGCATTTCTCAAAACCCACAAAGTGTTCATGAAATGCAATATTATGGGGTTCGATAGCACTGTGGAAAAAGGGATGGCTGAGACCTGGATATTGGAGATGGAGCAACGATTTGTTGCTGTAGATGTTGAGGACCGGTTTAACGTTAAACTGGTTACCTTTTGCTGATAGATTTTACACGGAAGTGGTGGAATCCCATTAGGAGAGGATGGAAAATTATTACCATTTGGCCATAGTTTAGGACTACATTTTAAAGGCGATATTTCCCGAAGTCAGTCAGGAACAGGAAGAAAGAGGAATTCATTCAGTTAAAACAGGGAATGATGTCCGTACGAGAGTATGAGAGGAGGTTCACTGTGTTGAGTGAATTTGCTCTGGAGATGGTAGAGTTGGAGGAGAAAAATATTGATTTGTTTCTTGTTGGGCTGAACTATGAGATCAGAGTTGTGGTTTCCTCTCATCCCGGCTCTAGTTATGCTTTTATATTCGAGAGTGTGATGGGGGTAGAAGTAGTTATGCTAGCAAGACCTTCTAGTACCGTACTAGCACTACCACCAGTACCAAAGTTCATTGGGAGTCTAACTTAGGAATTTGTTTATTTTCCACCAAAAAAGAAGCAGAGGACTGTAGTTAGCACAACTACATAGTCAGGGTCTACGGGGATGACAATTATTAGTGCATCGATTCCATAAGTTTCATAGGATTCAGTAGCCAAACCACCTTTGTCGTCATCCTAATCTGGAGGTAAGGTCAAGGGCCGCGAATAGTCGTCACAGAAACTGAGTGGATCAGGAAAAGCCTCTCAGGCCAGTAGTTTTTCTCAAAGGGCATTGACGATATGCTACTCGTATGGGTAGACGGGGCATATTACAAGAGAGTGTTCCATGCCGCTGGCCATATTAGTAGGCAATATAACACCGCCTGCATGAGGGTAGACTCATGCAGTGGCTGAGGTAGACCTAAAGGCCAATCGAAGACTTGTGAAAGTATATTGAATATTTCTGGTCAAGATATGCATGTTTTGATTAATGCTGGTAGTACAGTTTCTTTAATTTTTGGTGCAATGGTTGATGAGTTAAAATTGAAACCTATTAGGACCAATACATTATTGATTCTGATCATAACAGTGAGTGAGAAAGTTTATTCTAACCTGATCTACTAGGGATGTGTAGTCATAATTTGGGAGAATTAACTTCCAATTGATCTAAGGGTAATGTAATTCTTGGAATTTGATGCTTTATTAGGGATGAATTGGTTATCTGCACACCAAGCTAGTATTGACTATTTCCATAAGATGGTGATCTTTCACATGCCTAACTTTCTGAAATTATAGTCTATAAAGGCTATAAACTTTCATGATTTGCAACTTGTGGAAGGGAAGCTACTCCTCGAGATTTAGAAGTTATAGAAGGATTCATCACATTTGGAGAACCTGTATAGGAACTTAAGGTTAATGAGATGCCTGTGGCTTATGAAATTTTGGAAGTTTTTTCATCTAACTTATCTGGACTTCCACCGCCACGTGTCAATGACTTCATCATTGATCTTATTCATGGTACCAAACTTGTATCATGGCACTGAAGGAATTGCATGAGTAGTAGACTCAACTTGAGGAGTTGTTATAGAAGGGGTTTATCCATCCTAGTATGTTGTCGTGGGGAGCACCTATTCTTTTTATGAAGAAGAAGGATGGAACCCTACGTATGTGCATTGATTATAGACAGCTGAATCGAGTGACTATCAGGAACAAATATCCATTACTTAGGACTGATGATTTGTTTGATCAGTTGAAGGGTGCCAAATACTTTTCGAAGATGGATTTGAGGTCTGGTTGTCATCAACCGAGGATCAGGGATGAGGATATCTCGATGACGGCTTTCAGGAATCGCTATGGGTACTTTGAGTTTATAGTGATGTCATGTGGGCTCATTAATGCTCCTGCTATGCTTATGGACCTGATGCATAGGGTGTTCAAACCCTATCTTGACCAATTTATCATCGTGTTTATCGATGATATTTTGATTTATTTGAAGACTGAGGAAGTGCATTTACACCACCTCAGAGTTACATTACAGACTCTAATGGACAATCGACTGTATGCCAAGTTTAGTAAGTGTGAATTATGGTCTTCATAGATCAGATTTCTTGGACATGTGGTTAATGCTGAGAGTATATCCGTTGATCTAGTGAAGGTTAAGGCAATAAGGGATTGGCCTACTCCTACCATAGTGTCAGAAGTTTGGAGTTTTCTGGGGTTAGCGGGTTATTACAGACGATTTGTTGATGGATTCTCGTGTATTGCTCTGCCAATGACTTGGCTAACATAAAAAGATGTTGACTTTGTTTGGTCAGATGAGTGTAAACTGCCTTCAAAGATTTGAAGGACAGATTGACTACGATACATGTTCTTACATTACCTGAATTAGGGAAAGAATTAGTGATTTATATTGATGCTTCTTATTTAGGCTTAAATTATGTATTGGTGTAGGAAGGCAGGGTTATAGCTTAAGCTTCAAAGCAACTCAAGGTTCATTAAAGAAATTATCAAGTTCAGGATCTTGAGCTGGCCATAGTTGTTTTTGCCTTGAAGATTTGGAGGCACTATCTATACGGTGAGAAGCTTACAGTATTTTCAGATCATAAGAGTTTGAAATACTTGTTTACTCAAAGTGAATTGAACATGAGGTAATATAGATGGCTTCAATTTCTCAAAGATTATGATTTCACTCCGGAGTACCATCCATGCAAAGCAAATGTGGTTGTTGATGCCTTGAGTAGGAGAATAATAGGCAGAGATAACATAGCTACCGCTAGAGCTTCTCGGTTTATACTTCTTGAGGAAGCTTCAGTGATGATGATTCGTGAAAGTCCAGCTGGCATATCATCCATTGAGAGAGCTAGTTCCAAAGCTACTAATCTATTTTCTATGCTCAGATTCGAGCTAGACCAAAGATGATTCAGTAGGTGGTTGAGTGTCAAAAAGCTTATCAGGATTATATAGCACGACAGGGGTTAACAACTAGTTTAGATAATCCTAATTGGTTAGTTTCTGATGATGGGGCATTACGCTTTAGGGATAGATTATGGATTCCAGCTCAGGATTAGTTGAGGCATGAGTTGTTATGGGAATCTTATAGATCTCTTTACTCTATTTATCTAGGTAACACTAAGATGTATCGCGACATGTGGCATGTTTATTAGTGGCTTAGGATGAAGACCGATATTGGAGAGTTCGTAAAGAGATGTGAGATATCACAGCAAGTTAAGGCTGAGCATAGGAAACTTTGGGGTTATTGCATTTGCTGCCTATTCCTGAGAGGAAATGGGAACATATATCGATGGATTTTGTTTCTGGTCTACCTCTGAGTCGGATAAGCATGATGCAGTTTCGGTTGTAGTTGACAAGTTGATGAAGTCTGAACATTTCTTGCTAGTATCCATTCGAGATCCTTTTGACTATTTATTTGAGGTGTACGTACGAGAGGTATTAAAATTCCACGGAGTTGCAATGTCGATAACTTTAAATATAGATATGAGATTTACATCTAGACTATGGAGTGAATTATAGAGATAGCTGGGAACTATTCATAACCTAAGTATGACATACCATCTTCGGACTGATGGAAAGACTGAGTGGTTGATATTCGTGCTAGAGGATATGCTTCGAGCTTGTGTCTTAGAGTTTGGTGGTAACTGGGAGACATATATTCCTTTGTATGATTTCTCTTATAATAGCTATCACGCTAGTATTAGGACGACCCTTTTTGAAGCTCTATATGGCCGACCTTGTCGTTCATCGACGTGTTAGGCAGAGGTTGAAGATACAATATTGTTGGGGCCGGAGTTGATTCAAGTCTACATAGAGAGAATATAATAGATTCGCCAGTGTTTGACTACAACATTGCTCAAACAGAAGAGATACGCTGATAAACATCATAGGTTTGTAGAGTTTTCAATGGACGATCTTGTCCTAGTGAAAGTTTCACCTATGAAAGGCTTATATAGATTTGGGTTGCGAGGTAAACTAGCTCCAAGGTACATCGGGTCGTTCAGGGTATAGGAAAGGATTGATACTATTGCTTACAGGTTAAAGTGCCTCTTCAGCTTGCCTGAGTTCATAATGCTTTCATGTGTTTATGCTTTACAAGACGAAGACTCGGTTCACTCTAAGAATCGATTGGAATGAATTTGATCTTCGGGAAGACTTATCTTACGACGAGAAGCCAAGTCAGATATTTGAGCGTAAGATTCAAAGGCTGAGAACCAAAGAGATTCTTTTGGTTAAAGTTAAATGACAATTTCATGGGGATGAAGAACTAACCTGGGAGTGGGAATCCTATATGAAGGAGCAGTTTTCATTTCTCTTCGAAACTACATGTAACTTTACCTTTACTTTAATTTCGAGGACAAAATTGCTTTAACTTGGGGAAACTGTAACGACCTGTTACCTTTAGTGGATGATTAGTACTAATACAAATCTTAATTAACCCGAGTTACACTCGTGGGTTTAAGTCCAGTGTACCTCAATTAGCATGTGCGTTCGTTTGCATGCTGAATTGTGTTTGTGTGGTTTGTTTAGCAAATTTATATATAGGTTGTAGTATAATAAATGATTATATATAAGCCTATAATTGAGAAAATACATAATAAACAATGAATTACTGGTACATCAAGTGCGACGAGGGGGTTGTGGAATGAATGTGCATGCCCGAGTATACTTGTAAGCATGTCCAGTGAAATTATTGGCGAGAAAATACACAAGATATATATATATATATATTTATATTTTAGATATATAAATATATACATTATGAGATAAAAGATTAGTTGAATTATATGGGTAATTTGATCGTCTCGAGTGGAGCCTAATTGTTTGGTGTGTTAAAGTTGGTGTCACTTTAACTCATTAATCACTTAATCAGTCTCGAGATAACACGATGCATATCTCGAAAAAAATTCATGTATTTAAACTAAGACCCATACTTATCTCTTCATTCGATTGATCGAACAAGTTGGAAAAGGTTTAGGTTTGATTTTGGATTGAGAGAGACTGTTCAGGAAGTTGAATTTTGTATAGATTGAGGAGCTTAAACAACTCAGAATCCATAGATCATCACTTTGGTATGATTTTTTCTTATGCTCGTTAATGTTTAATTTGATAGTGAAGATAGAGTCTCTATGAATTATACATCTTGGTGATTGAATATTGTTTGTTATCTCACTAGAGGTCCTCCTTGATGAGTTTTGGGAGTTTATATTGTTTGTATGGCTAATTTGTGGACGGAACAATGGCTGTTGCTATGTGTTTTATCGAGACATCAAAGGGTGGAATGCGCTTCACCTAGCACATGAGTGCTCTCCCTTCATCAATTGAAATGAACACTGCTGCTGGAGCGCGCTTACCTACTGAGGGAGTGCGCTCCCACCCCAGAAAACAACAATAATGTTGTCATTTGATTAGGATTTCTGGAGGACTTAGGGATTGAAATAAAAGTTTAGTTATAGAGTATTGGGCCTATAATTGATTACAAATGGTTTATGATAAGTGTTGGATCCCCAGGAGAGCGTTAGTGACCTGGAAAGTTAAGAGTTTGGAACGAAAAATTAGACTAAGGTACGAATTCTCTTATTTATCAATGTTGCCTGGCTATTCTAGTATATGTAGTTCATGTCGATATTGGATTGAAATAGGGGACTATGTACACTGTGATGGTTTTTAATAAACGAAAAATGGTGTGTAATGTGACCATGACTATAATTCTTGGTTTTGAGAATATGTATATAGGAGATGGGTTCCCTTCCCAACCTATATATAACTCCTGCTCAATTCGATAGGTTACATGGATTACATTCTCACTAGAGGTTTTCGGATAGAACCATTGAGCATTAATGGATTGGCTAGACAGTGGCCAATATGTTGGTATAGCAATCGTATTAATGGCATCGATGGGTAATTGACTCTAGTTTTATAAATCAAATGGGGATCAGTGTAATTGTCCATGATAACTTGCTTTGCATCCGTTATTTATCGAGTTTATATGCTTTCCTTATTCTTATTAGTTAACATTGGTACATATTGTTATTGCATAATGTTCTTGATTATTATATGGAAGGTTGATGACTATGTGAATTCTTACTTACTGAGCAAGTTAGAGCGCTCACCCAAATCTAATATTTCAGGTTCGTATCCCAGCGCTTCAGTTAAAGAAAAAGAGAAGATTTAGATGTCTTGCATCTTCTCTACGATGTAATGAACTTTCTTGTACATATATAATCACCATTTGATATATTTTGTCGTATATAAACAAGGTTGGGAGGTTTATAATCAAGGTTTTGTGTTTTGGTAAACTGATTGTTATCGTATATTGTTATATATCCAAAAAGTTTTAAATTTTTTGCTGCGTATACTTTGATTTGTTTATTCAACATTAATATATAGGTTAAGTTTATTAGGAACTGACGGAGAGGCTGCTAGTTTTAGTTAAGTTTGGCTGGGTTATTGGGGTTTGATTAAGGTTTCAGGATGAGTATCGCCCTAATCGGGATAAGGGATGCTACAGTCAGACTCGTCTCATTAGCCAGCCTAGAGATATGATTGAAATCTCATTTCAAGCAATCAGACTTCAAAACAGGCTTATCCCCCTCACTTTCTCCATGCATGCATGTCCAATAATAAATGCAATTCATGTAAATAGATAAACCATATCAATATGAGAGTCAGTCTAAAATTTACATACAACCAAATAAACTTAAAGTTGGTTGCGAAACCTCACACAATGTTCCCCGACTTTTATGTACTTCCATGTGGCCTATTAAACCATAGAATTCACAACTTAGAGTTACAACTCTATTTGAATACTTAAAATTCATATCACAACTTATAATGAGATTAAAACTCATTTTCAATCTCAAAATGAAGTTCAAACCACCTTTATAATTTTGCTCACCTTTTGAAGTCTTCCAAATACTTCGCATTAGGTATTTAATTACAAATTAGACTCTAAAATAGGTCGTAACCACTATTTAGCTTCACAGTAGTCTACAACTTGCTTATGCATTCCAAATTGAAATTTATAACTCAATTGCCAATTAATAAGCCATGCCTATGCTAAAACTCGATTAGAATTATTCATTGAGTTCTAATTTGACTCAATTCTCCAACCAAACAATGTAATTTTTCTAAATACACCATCAATCAATGTGAAACACTTCAATTCAGTGCCAATAAATGCCTCATGGCATTTGATCACCAAATCATTACTCCATTACATTAACAATAATGTAATCTATCCCTATAGAATCCATAAGGCTTATAAAATCTCATTGATTTCCTTTAATTTCTCAATTAGCTTACCATTGAAACCAACATATCAAATAACCTTTATAACAACATCACAACAGTCCATCATCATTAACCTCCTACTTTGAATCAATCCAGCAATTACCAATAACAATTTAATTCCTTAACTTGACCAATTCAAACCAATAAAACTATATAACAATATAGCAAAACCAATAGGTGCTTTACTTCCTATTTCATCTTCATTCGCTAATTAATATTGATCAACATACAAATCTAATTCCTTAATTCAATTTAAATTATCAAGGATTAATCAAGAAACATGAGACGAGATTATCATCACTACCTTTCCTCCACCATAGCAGTTCCAACAATAGTACACACATTATTATTCAATACAAATAACACAACCTTACAACAATTATTTTAAAAAAAAAAAAAACAATAGTAGCCCTTCCTTGCTCTGCTGCCCTTTATCATTGTCATCCCTTAATTAAATTCCCATCTCTAATTCATAACATCAATAATATAAAACACCTTATGACAGCCCTATGGACATCAATTGGATTGATATCTCTTCATGAGTTATAATAAACCCAATTCAGTTCTTCCATCAAAACTCACTAAAGCCGCTTGTTTTGAATCAAAATAAAATAGATGAACTTACCACAAGTTCTTTGAAAGTTTTGGTTCAGTTGAGAAGAACACCAACCCAAACCATTAATAGTTGTTCTTCAAATCTTCTAATCCGATCTTTTCTTCCCCCCATTGACCCTTTGCCCTCCCTTCTTCTTCAATTAGATATATATATATATATATATATATATATATATATATATATATATATATATATATATATCATATATATAAAAGCACGAATAACAAATTTTTGAGTGGTAATGAAATTTACCTTTTTACCCATACTCTATTTGAGTGCTAATAAAATTTACCTCTTTGCTCATACTTCTCGTGCCTTCCCTTAAAATTAATAAATTAATTCAACCTAATCCAAATTGCACAAATTTGTATCCAAATCAAACTCTAACTCCTTATCAATTCACTGCACGTTTTTTTATTATCTCCAAATCAATCATGAACTCATTCTCATCAATCCAATACACTTTTTTTTGAAGAAGTAATGTCCTATCATGACTAGCTTGTTTTTTTCATTCACATCTTATCTCAATCACATTAGAGAATATTGATAAGTTAAAAAATATACTTGTATTTTTAATTTTTAGATTTTAATTACAATTTTAAATTTTGTTAATAAATTCTCGCGGGAGAATCATGCGTAGCACGTCTTGAAACTAGTATATATAAAAACACGAATCACAAATTTTTGAGTGGTAATGAAATTTACCTATTTGCCCATACTTCTTTTTTTTTATCTCCAAATCAACCTTTTTTTTGTATACAAATCAAACTCTAACTCCTTATCAATCCATTATACATTTTTTTTTTCTTTATCTCCAAATCAATCATGAATTCATTCTCATCAATCCAATACACTTTTTTTGAAGAAGTAATGTCCTAACATGACTAGCTTGTTTTTTCATTCACATCTTATCTCAATCACATTAGAGAATATTGATAAGTTAAAATGTACTTGTATTTCTAATTTTTAGATTTTAATTACAATTTTAAATTTTGTTAATAAATTCTTAGAAATTAATTCCCGCGAACGAAGCGAGCCGGGGAATCGTGCGTAGTACGTCTTGAAACTAGTATATATATAATACATTGTCTAAGACGAGAATGGGAGAGAGGCCGTGAGGAAGAACTGCAATAGAGAGAGAGATAATAGAGAAGATTGAATGAGAGTGGAAGACGAAGAAGACGTTGAAGAGTAGAGGGTATGATCGATGAGAGGGAAAGATGAGGGATTGTTGAAGAGGAAAACGGGAGAAGATCGAGTTTATCTAATCCCCCTTTTTTATTTATTTTTATCAAATGACTAAACTGCCCCTCATTACTTATCAATATAAATCAAATGGCCTCCATGGTCTTTTTACATTTTCAAAGCGCTTCAATACTCGTTGATAGCGTATCTACACCTTAACTCTATTTTGCGATGTATAACATCAATTATTTACTAGGCACACAAAAATGATATTTTAAGTCATGGTCTTTAGTTTGTAATGTGTGGGTCCTATCATGAATACTTAAATTTTAAATTAAATTAAAAAATACTTATTAATAGTTTAGTCAAGTTTACGAAATTCTCGAATGTCACATTTCTTTAACAATAAGGTAGATCTGACAAAGAACACTAAGTAAAATACACATTTTCATGAGGACAATATCCCTAATCGATGTAAGTTAGTCACATTTTTACTTCAATCGATGCATTATACTTGCCACCCGTATCAAAGGACAGCTAAGGTCAAACCAAATCACGGGGCTCACGAATATGCAGGGCGAAAAAATCTTTGAGCAATCTGATCTGATCCACGAAATTTCTGATTACTTCTCTTCACTGTTCAATTCCCTTATGGATACAACCCATCACAATAATACTCTTGCTCGAACCCAGACATACTCACCTCACAAATTAGATAAAATAGTTTCTATACCCTGGATGGAATGACACCGAAAATCTCGGAAGATGACAATGCTATGCTATCAGACCTTTTACAGAGGAGGAAGTCAAGGCTGCTCTTCAAGGAATGCATCTGAACAAAACCCCCGGCCTAGATGGATTTACAAACAAATTTTACCAAAAGCACTGGGAGCCATTGAAAGGCAATATCATAACCATGTTGAGTGATTTCCACCAACATTCTCGGCTGGCAGTTTTAGTAAGCGACACCTTGATTACCCTTATCCCTTAAAAGCATCACCCCCAAATTGTAACTGACCATAAACCGATTAGCCTTTGCAATACCTCATATAAAATTGTAGCCAAAGTCGTAGCGAACCGGTTGAAAATAGTTCTATCTCAAGCGATCTCTCCTTCACAAAATGCATTTATTGCAGGTCAAAAAATAGTGGTCAATATCATCATCGCCAGGAGATTGTTCATTCCATGTCGAATACGAGGCGTCGATCACTGGAAGCGGCTATCAGAGTTGATGTCTCAAAGGCGTACGACCGGCTTGAATGGCCTTTCATTTGGGAGATGCTATAAAGGTTAGGATTCTACCGAAGATGGGTATCCTAGATCCAAGCATGCACTAGCACTGTTACATACAAAATCTTGGTAAATGGCGAGGAATCACACACAATCCAACCCTCCAGAGGCATATGCCAAGGTGATCTGTTATCCCCATATCTATTTGTGTTATGTATGGAGGCCTTCTCTTTTCTATTGTTTGAAGGTTAAAGACGAGGAACCATTAGGGGATTTCAACTTAATTGTCACTCTCCAATAATCTCCTGCAGCATCCCCTATCCTGATCAGGGCGCGATACTTGGTCTGACATCCTAATTAAGCCCCAGTAATTCAGCTAGACTTAATTACAATCAGCAACCTCTCCGTCAGTACCTAATAAACTCAATCTGTATATAGATATCGAATTAAAAATATAAAGTATAGGCGGTGAAAAATTAAAACTTTTTCGATATGTAAGCAATATACAGAAATACAGAGTTTATCAAAATCTAAAACCTTGTTTATAAACGTCCCAACCTTATTTATATACAACAAAATATATCAAACAGTGTATATATGTACAAGAACGCTCATTACATCATAGAAAATATTATAAGACTCCTAAATCTTCTCTTTGTCATTTGCTGAAACGCTAGGTCGCAAACTTGAAATATTAGATTTGTGCGAGCGCTCCAACTTGCTCAGTAAGTAAGGATTCACAAAGCCATCAACATTCCGTATAATAATCAAGAACATTATGCAATAAAGATATGCACCAACGTAAATTAACAAGAATATGAAAAACATATAATTCAAGAAATACAGATGCATTTCAAATGTCAATGACTATTATACTGCGATTCCCATTTTATTATAAAACTAGGTTCGATTACTCACCGACGCCACTAATGCGATTGCTAGACCAACACATTAGTGAGTATGCAATCCATTAATGCCCAATGATTATATCTGAAACCTTATAATTCACGCAACCTATTTAATTGAGTAGGAAGTTACATATAGGCCGGGAAGGTAACCTATTTTCTATATAACTTGGCCTTAGGCCGGGAAGGTAACCTATTTTCTATATAACTTGGCCTTAGACTTAGGAACTTACTCTCGTAAATCACAATAAACACCATTTTCCATTTATTAAAACCATCACAGTGTGCATAGTCTCCCATTTCAGTCCATAAATTACATGAACTACATATACTAGGATAGCCAAGCAATGTCGATAAATAAGCGAAACTGTACATATCTCGGTTTAGGTTTTGTATCTAAATTCCTAACTTTCTGGGCACTCAAGCTCTCCCGGGTACCCGACACCTATCATAAACCATTTGTGATCAATTTAGGTCTAATACCCTATATTTAAAAACCCTAATATTCAGTTCCTAAGTCCTCCATAAATTCTAATAAAAATACAACAATACTGTTGTTTTTTGGGGTGGGACCGCATTCCCATAGTAGGTGGAGCGCGCTCAAGTAGTTGAGTTCATCCTCACTGATAAAGGGGTCGCGCTCTATCTTGTACTGTCTTGACAGTACATAGGGCAACAACCACTTTTCTATCCACCAATTCACACAACAACATCAAACACTCCCAAAATTCATATGGGAGGACCTCTAATGAGTTAATAAACCATTTCCAATCAACAAACAACGTAATTCACAAAGATCTAATCACTATCATCGAATCGAACTTCAACAAATACAAAAACTAAATTTACCAAAGTGATGATCTCTGGCTTTCAATTCGTTTAAGCTCCTCAATCTTTGTTGATTCAGCTCTTTGATTGATCTTCTTTGATCATAATACTAAACCCTCCTTGTCTCTTTGTTTCGATCGATCAGACGAGATAAGTAAGAGGTTATAGTTTAAATATATTGATTTTTCTCAAGATACACATCGTGGTATCTCGAGAATGATCGAATGATTGATGCACTAACATGACACTCCTTAAAGTGACGCACATGTTGACAACATCAACCACTTAAGCTCCTCTCGAGACGATCCGACGATCTATATAATTCAAACCAACTTATAGTTTCTAATATATATATCGAATATATATAAATATACATATATATGTCTCGTGTATTTTCTCACCAATAAATTCACCAAACATGCCTACAAGTATTTTCGGGTATGCACATTCGTTTCACAACTCCTTGTTGCATTTGGTGTACCAACTATTTATTGTTTATTTACGTATTCTCCATTTATATGCTTATATATAAACTTCATTTTATACTACAACTTATAAATTCATTAAACATTAAAAAAAAACACAAACCATCATGCAAACATACGCAAATGCTAATCAAGATATGTCAGACTTAACCATGAGCCTAACTCGAGTTAATAAAATTTAAATTAGCACTAATCACCAACTTAAAGTAACATGTCCTTACATCTCCCATCTCTTGTTCGCCCATGATTTTCTCATTCTCACAAAGGTGGACCACTTAGCAATTTCGAATGTGCAAAGGGTGTTTGACACTTATTCCAGTATCTCGGGTTAGGCAATTAACAAACGAAAGAGCTCCATTACTTTTAGCAGAAGCGTCCCTCCATTGCTGCAAACTCAGATCTCGATGATGCTAGACATACCTATTGAGGTACGCCTAGGGCGGTACTTGGGGCAATTCTAAACCAGGGAGAGGCCACGAGGGGAAAATTCGAAACGCTGATCGACGAGCTTCAAACAAGGTCCTAACATTGAGGGAGAAACTCTTATCCACTGCTAGTAAGAAAGTGCTCCTCAAATTGGTCGCCCAAGCGGCAACAAACTTCCAGATGGCCTTCTATGCGCTACCAAAGTCCACTTGTCAGGAATTAATGCAAGTAATGGCAAAATTCTGGTGGACAACATCGCTTAAGGAACGAGGAATTCACTGGTTGAAATGGGAAAAACTTCCCATGCCAAAAAATGAAGGTCGATTGGGATTCAAGGACCTAGAAATTTTTAATCCGAGCCTTCTTGCAAAGCAGTGCTAGAGAATCTCCTAAGGTGAGGAGACACTACTTACACGGTTCCTCAAAGCAAAATACTTCCCCTTCTCCATGTTCTTCAAACCAACCCTGGGGAGACGACTGTCCTATTGCTGGCGGAGTCTATTGGATGGAAGGCAAATCCTCTTCTGGGGGCTTAGAACGAGAATTGGGGACGGTAGGAGTATGGATATTTGGGCACAACTTGGGTAGAGAATGATAGTCGGGGGGGGGGGGGGGGGGGGGGGGGGGGGGGGTTCTTGGAATAACAACTTAGTCAGACAAAGCTTCACAGCAGAAGAAGCCTCACTTATTCTATCCACTCCATTAAGTCGACTTGGATGTCCGGATAGGCAAGTTTGGCACTTTGAGAAATCAGGTAGTTTTACGGTTAGATCAGTATACAAGCTGGCTGCGGTGATGACAAGACAGAGTATGCTCAGGGGATTTAAGGGAGGCGAACCGAGCTGTCCGGAAGATAGGGTTGGTGTATGGAAGTCTGTTTGACAAGTGAAAGCCCCCGGCTAAAATTCAAATCCTCATCTGGAAGGTTATTCACAACGCGACACCAACGAAAGATAACTTTTTTGCTAGAAAGCTCTTCATAGATAACACTTGCCCACAATGTCTAACCCAGAAAGAACCCAGTGAGCACCTATTCTTTCATCGTTTATATTGCCCGTATGTTCTGGTTTGCCTCCCCAAGTCTCGATTCCTCTGTTTGTATCCTTCTCCTTTGCCCAAATTTGGCGCGAGCTCGTACAAGCAGCTTCTATGTCTGGAGACACGCAAGGCTTTATTCAGTCGTGCGCCATAAGGATGTGAAGATTATGGAAAAATAGGAATGAAGTTGTGTTTGATAGGTTCTAAAAATTGTATTAATTTGGCCGTGCTTAAAAGAGTTGAACAAATCATAAAATAAAAAAATTTACTTAAACTACCTAGATATCAAAATATAGAAACTTCTTAAATATCTAAATTACGAAATATAACAATTACTATAATTTCCTTAACACTCTTCCTCAAATTGTCAATCGATTTAGTGAACTTGACAAATTTAAAGTTCGTTGCGGAGCAAATCAACGACCACCGAAAATAACAAATTTAAGGCTCGTTGCGAAGCAAATCAACGACCATGATAGATTTCAAAGAAGAGACTAAGAATTGTATTAATGTATGCAAACTGAGTACAACAGGGTGCTCTTTTTCAAAGAAGGGACAAATTATCCAATTAGATATTAGGGGCGTTACAATTCTCCTTTATCTTCTTCAAGGAGAATAGCTCCCAAATAATAATATGAAGCATCTGTATGCAAATAAAAAAAAATTCATGCTTTAGGGATGGTCAGTGGAAGAGGTTGTCTGGTCATTAATTTCTTTCAATTTTCTGACTATTAGACGTGTTTGCTTATGTACGAGTACGACTATTAGAATCTGAGTATGAAGAAACCCAACTAGGGAGGACATTGAAAGAGAGCAAAACTTATTATTCATGAATCTCGCAAGTTTATGGGCTTGGGTGTCGCCTCATCACGATTCTCCCACACTCAGGATTTCTGTTACGAAACGAATGGGCCCAAAATATTAAGTCTAAATTCATCATGGATTTTAATAGAGAAATTCATGTCCTACATGTTTTTTTTTTTTTTTTTTTTTTGGGTACACAAAAAATGGTTGTAGGAATTGAACTCGATTCCTGCTGCAAGGTTGCACGTACGCACGAGCAATTTATGGGTTCATTGTAACTCATTTAAGTTTTAAGGGTCAAATCTCACTTGAGTAAAAAAATAAAAAAGTTTTAAGGGTTTATTATAAACGGTAAGTATGAATAATGAACGTCAGTAATTTTGGAATTGCTAATTATGAGCTTGTATTTAGAACAAAAATGTTTCTTAAGGGAATAAGGGTTGCTCTAGTGAGCTTGCAATCAATAATATAAAAAAAATTCAAAGTTTATAAGACAATTAATTTTGTAAAATTAACTCACCATTTACCTTAGTGCACCAGAACTAGCTTCTCACTTAAGGGCCCCACCAACCTTTACCTTCGTTGAGATTGATTTTTCGAAAAAATTACAAAAGTACATATACAATTACTTTAAATGAGGGAAATGTGGTGAAAATGGATTTTTTTTTTTGAAAATAGGCAATAACGCCTAATCAAAAGGCGTTATCACAATGAGTTGGTGTTGTTGCTGATATGGACACATGGATAGCGCTTATTGAAAAGGCGATATCCATGTGCATGGCCACGTGGGACGGATTACACAGATAACGCATTTTGAAAAGGCGTTATCTGTGTAATCTGCGTGTCCTACGTGGACAGTGAGGTGGAAGACAATTGTATAGATAGCTCCTTTTCAAAATGAGCTATCTATACAAATTGCCTCGCCAACTCAACGCCACCTCACCGCCACCTCACACCCATGAAGCTTACAAATAGTGATATAACGCGCACGCATATCGCCACCTCACACCCGCGCCACTTGTGTATGTCGAGGTAGACAACCAATGTAAATAACGCGCATGCATATCAAAGAGGACAACCCATGCAAATGTCACCCATTTATGCCGAGGTGAGCGACCCATGCAACCTCGTGCAACTCATGCAAACGTCACGCACGTGTCTCGAGGTGGTAAAACCAATGTAAACGTCGCGCACGTATCTCCTGGTTGACAACACATGGAAACGCCACGCACGCATGTCGAGGTGGGCTAACCATGCATATCCACTACAGATCATGGTCCCCATGCAAACGTCAACTTCAGATTTTTGATATTTTGTCACTAATTTATGAGAAAAAAATTACAAAATTACTTTACCTTTTACTTTTAACCCCCGAAAAATAAGTGTGTTTTTTTTTTTTTTTTTCTAAAACTGGGCTATGTCGCATTTTGAAAAGGCGTTATTGGCTATTTTTGAAGTTTGTGAAGTGGCGGTGAGGTGGCGGGGCAAATGTATAGATAACTTCTTTTCAAAAGGAGCTATCTATACAAACCTTTACAAATTATGTCCCCCTATGCCCCGCCACCTCACCGCTACCTCACTGCCACCTCACAAACCTCAAAAATAGCCAATAACGCCTTTTCAAAAGGCGTTATTGGCTATGTTTGAAGTTTGTGAGGTGGCGGTGAGGTGGCAGGGCAAATGTATAAATAACTCCTTTTCAAAAGGATCTGTCTATACAAACCTTTACAAATTATGTCTCCCTATGCCCCGCCACCTCACCGCCACCTCACCGCCACCTCACAAACTTCAAACATAGCCAATAACGCATTTTCAAAAGGCGTTATTGGCTATTTTTGAGGTGGCGGGGCAAATGTATAGATAGTGCCTTTTGAAAAGGCGCTATCTATACATTTGCCCCGCCACCTCATTGCCACATCACCGCCACCTCACATACTTCAAAAGCAGTAACGCATTTTCAAAAGGCGTTATTGGCTATTTTTGTTAATTCAAAGTACACCATCTTATTTTGTGAAATAAATTGTAAATGTGCCTTACTTTTGGAAAAACACCTTGATTTTTCTTGAGTTTTCTGTGTATGTACTTCCAAATCATATATACAATTAAAAAAAATTAAAAGATAAATAAAAATTACTTTAGCCAAGACAGTATAATATTAAGATGTCAATTTACTTAGGAAAAGTCAGAAGCCAAAGTGCATCGAAATATCAACTAACAATAAACATATTTTTATTAGAAAGAGTGAAAACATAATCGGAAAACAAAATTGGAATAAGCTTTAATCATTAAAATTTAGTTCTTTGGTTGCTGTATGAAAAGCAAAATTTATAGAAGATAATGGGAGAAGACAAGTTGCGTATTAAGTTTGAGTGAGAGGAAGGGGGGCCAACATTACATTATTTAAAAAATCTTGCTCCAGTACATATACATATATAGGGGTTTTAAAAAATTTGGGACGCCCACCCTATACGTACATCTGCCTTTGGTTAAAGCGTACTACTTATTTACCTTAGACATTCGTTAAATGTTCGAATCTTCTAAGTTTTGGAACCATGTCTTTTCTTTTTCTCACTACAAAAAAAAAACCAAAACAATAACAAACTAATCTGATGCTGAATTGGTACGGTTCTTTTGCTAAGCCACTCTGCAACAAATCAGCGACAGATAGTAGCTGTTGCTAAACTCTTTGTTGTTGGTGCAACTCAACAACGTATTTGGTGTTCTGTTGTTGTTCGCGACAGATTTGTGACAAACGTCTGTCGCTGAACAGCAATAGAAACGGATTTATTGCTGATCGAAGTCCAGTCAGCAAATACGTGTATGTTGCAAATCTCGATCCAACTGCCGTCGCGACTTTCGCCAGCTTGTTTATTTCTTCGGTTCATCGTCGCATTTCGATCGTCTGCGTCGCAGGCTCCCCAAAGCCCTTGCCCTTCGCCGACTTGCTATCTACTCAATTTAGCTGCGCGTCTGCTGGCCGTCGTCCGCACCAGCCATCCAACCCGCCTGCTGGTTTGCTGCTACCGCGAGCTGCCATGCCTTGTGAGCTGGAGCTCCGCCGCACTCGCTCCTCGCCAGAGCTCCCTGCACCCCACCTCTTCTTCGTCTGCACCGCCAATCTCCTTCTCTTTCTCTTTCTCCCTCTCTCCGCCGTCTCTCTCTCTCTCTCTCTCTCTCTCTCTCTCTCTCTCTCTCTCGTGGCCGACGATGGCGGCAGTGGTGGCGATAGTGCTGGCGACGATGACGCGAGGGGCGGTGAAGGGGTTTGGCGAGGGAGGTTTGCGCAGAGAAGCAAACGAGGAGGATGGGTTTTGGTGTTTGATTATTTTTCTTTTTGCAACAGATCAACGACATATATTGTCTGTCGCTGTAATCTGTCGCAAATCGGCGAAAAATTAAGTCTGTCGCTGATCAGCAGATCTTTGCTGCAGTTCACGACATACATGATTTTGTCGCAGATCTGTAGCAGATCTGTCACAACCTCATTTTTAAATATTTTCATTTTGCTACAGATCAGCGACATAATCATGTCTGTCACTGATTTGTAGCAGATCTGTCATAACCTCACTTACTAGTATCTTTATGTTCATCATATTGGCGGGAAATGTATGGTGGGAGAAATCAGAGATAAATTTGTGACAACATACGATCTGTCACAATGTTTTGTTACAAATCTATCACTGAATTGTTGCTTTTTGGTCAACCGATTCAAACAAATTGTCTGATGCACAGCCGTTGCTGTTTAGCAACAGATTCTTTCTGTCGCAATTTTTGGATGCTATTCCACCAATTTCTTGTAGTGTCTTTTTCTTTTTATGAATAGATCATGTCTTTTTTTAGTAGAATGCTTTACTCCGAAGACAAAAAAAAATTATTTTTTCATAATAAGAGTGATTGAGAACACTTATACAACAAGTCTCATTCTAAATTAGTTGGAGCTCGCTATGTGAATTAAGCTCTTTCACTTAATTATTCAATGTCTCTTCCTGTAAGTTTTCATAATTCCTTACTATCTTATTTTGGTGGATTACTAAATTTTTTTTAATCACTCCATCTCCAATAATCTTTTATTTTGAAGTAATCCTAAGTAATCTTGAACCCTAGTCATTATTAAAAAAATGACAATTTCCTAAAAAAAATGACAATTTCGTAGAATAAATTGACAAAATGGTCTACCGCTAAGGTTAACGAATAAAGATTGAGTTGCTTTTGTACAAAAAAAAAAAAGAAAAAAAAAAGAAAGAAGAAAAGATTGAGTTGCTTACTCTTGACCCATTTTTTTTACATAGCAACTAAGAAGTCCTTCACTGAAGCATCGTGGTGCATTTATACGAGTAATAATGTATACCGAAAGGTCTTTGACAAATGTGTGGAAATGAATGTTTAGAAACACTATTTTAACATACGAACATCTCGTGGCGAGATATTCCACGTGGATCATTTGCGGGCCCACGTATTCTATGACGTTTGTGCTCTAAACCAATTTGACTATTTTAGGGTAATGCATACCCAATACATGAGATCGAATGAATCTTAATGAAGTTTCGATGAATGAGGTCATGTTTGATTGAATAAAAAAGAAAAGTATTTAAAAAAAAAGTAAATTTCGTAAAAAAAATGACATTTTCATGAGTTAGCCAAAATTTTCTTACGGAACATTTTTTCACAATTTCCAATTTTTTATATTAAGACCTATATATTTTCCCACCTATTAACAAGGACAAATTGAGTTTTATTGAGAAAGTGTGAGTTTCCATATTAAGACACATTAAATTTATATTTTAAATATAAAATTTAATATATTTAATATATATATGATAAGTTTTCATATTTATTTTTAAAAAACTTGTTGTTGGCGAGTTTTGAAAGAAAAAACTCTTATACATGCAATTAAACCATAAGAAAATTTTCCTTTGAACATTACTAGGGAAAACTTTTCTTAAAAAAATGTTCTTTCCCAATAGAACATTTTCTTTATAATCAAACACGACCTAAATGGTTATTGTGAGCTCGTGACGTTGAGAATCGTATGTGACTTACGTGTTAGTACTTTTTGCCAACTGAATTATATCGAGATTAGGATGGATGTTGTTGCTCGGAGCAAGCCAGTCTGAAGTATTAGGAGGCCTGGGCAAAGTTATAAAATAGGACTCCTTAATTTTCATATACTATGCAACAATAATCTTTTTTGAGAAATACTATTTTTTTGGATATTTAATATAATTTTTTTTAAATACATTGTAGCTCATTCTCATGAAATACATGATATTAATAATTTTGGATAAAATAATTAATGATGACTTTAAAATATTTTTGAAATGAAAACAACGTACACCTTTAAAGATGTGGTCTCCAAATCATTAAATCAACTATTGATAAAAGAAATTGATAAACTAATTAAATTAGTGCTTTAGTGCACATGCATAAGGGAGTGAATAAAAATGGAGAAAACAAAAACAAGGTTTTTTAGGCCACAATTTCTTTTTGAGTTTTTGTATATTATATTTATTTGTTTGAGTTTATAAGTGTAACGACCCAAATTTTAATTTCGCTATTATTATGGATTATTTTCAGACTTGGACGATAGCTCAGATCCACGTGGATACCGCAGATAGGGCAGAACACGCCGACTAGGTAAATATTGATTTTTGCATGATTGTTTGTCTATTTGCGATGTCGTATATTAAGTTATTTACCTAGCATCACATGTGTGTATTTATATCATTGAATTGGGTGAGATAGTGTAACGGGTGTTCACATCGAGAAACGTGTTGAGACGGGTACTGAGTAACGAACTGTGGGTACACTAGGTCGGGGAAACTAAAACACACAAATTAAATAAAAAAAAGATGGTTGGTCAAGTAACTACTATGGAATAGATATTAGGTGGCTAGTGACGCGGCGGTACGCGTATATCGCGATTTGGACGCGAAACCCGGGCGTCGAAACGTCCGTAAACACAGGCGAGTGTCCCAGCTGTGTCACACTTTGGAGTCAATGACACAAAGTTAACTAGCTTACCTTCATTTACACCTCGTCATGTTCTCCTCTCCCTCACGTCACTCTCTCCCACTCCCCACGCATACACAACTCGTACACACCGTCACACAGAACAGGGAGGTCGAGAGGAAGAAAAAGGAAAAGGAGAGGAGGAGGAGAAGAAAGAGGAACGTGCCGGGAAGGAGAAAAGGAGGTGGAGACGTCACGGTAGAGGTGAGTCGTTGTTTTTGTTGTTGTTGGTGCGTCGGCCATGGTGCTGAGAAGGGAGTTCGGCCACGGAGGCTGAACCGAGGTCGGGGGTGGAATGGCAGGGGTATCTCCCCCAGCCATCGAGTCCACCGGGGTCGGGGTGGATAGCAACCCCAACCCAAACCAGAAAAAAAGAAAAGAAAAAAAAACCAGAGACTTCATCTCTGTTGAAGAAGATGGAGCGGGGGAGGGGTGTACGCACGCGTGTGCGTGCATGCAAACCCCTGGACCGGTTGGGCCGGCCCGGGGCTGACCCGGTTGGGCCGGACAGAACCCGACCCGGGTGGGTCCGAACCGAGTCTGGCCAAGTCAGACCGACCCGAGTGGAGCGGGTTTGTTTTAAATAATATAATATTAAATTTAATTTAAAAATAGTTTTAAATTAAATAAATTACAGAAAAATAAGAAAAATAGGTGGAAAATTATGGGAAAAATCCAGAAAATATTAAAAATGGTTTAATTGGACACCAAGAATTTAGGAGACCACAGTCGGGAATCGGGCACGTTTCTCGAGACATGAGTGGGACTTCGGAGTGTGTTTTTGAGGTACGTAAGATTTCATCTGAAAGTCACTGAGGGTTTACTTTTCTATCATTGATTCATATTCCTTGTTATTGTACTCTATTCCGTGATACATTTGGGTTGGTGGTTGAGTTACTCCCACCTGATATTCGTAGTGTACTTATGACACACTAGGCTGTAGCACGTGTGATCAGGCACTCGGTGATTACAATCCGAGTTGCATTAAGGGTGCACGTGTCGGGCAAGCACCGCGAGGAACCATGTGAAGGGAAGTGGGGGCACCCACCGAAAGGATCCTGGTGGTCCAAAGTACAGTTTAGTCTGACCGGGATGAGTACACACTTTGTTTCTCTCGTGTTATTTATTCATGTGACGATCTTAGCACAGTCGTCTGTTTAGTTTCCGCATGATTATTTGACATGTTTATTGGTATCTATTTATTTTCTTATAAATGCTCGGTGTACTTCGTTGGAATCTTACTAACTATACTCTCCATCTGACGTTTTATGATGGTTGAGTGCGGACCCCAGTACTAGTAGGGGCAAGGGAATTTTGAGCGACTTCATTTGACTGCCCACGGTCGAGGACCCACTAGTACGTGTGATTTTGATATTTTGCTTTACTTTTGGGTATTGGGAGATTGAATAGACATTGTACTTGTATATATTACTGCTTAGTATGGTCGCCTATATACATAGTACTTTCTCAGGTTTTTCACAATAGGTGTTTCTTTTATAAATGATGCTTATTATGATAATAAATCTAATTGTTTTACTTGCTTTAAATTTAAGACTTCCGCTATTTTAAATGCTAATGAATGATTCAACTGTCTAACTAAACTGATTAACGAAAGGAGTTAACACACATATCGAGTAGTCGCGTTGTAGCGAAGGAGTTAGTGGCGTATGGGACCCAGTGGGCCAATGATCCGACAGGACTGCGGTGCCACGCCTCCCCACGTGGCTACCTCGGGATTTGGGGCCGCCACAGGTGGTATCAGAGCGAGAGTTCTAGGAACCTCGAGAAATTAATTGAAAGATCATAAGGCTTAAAATACGTAAGTAAATAAATAAATAAATAAAATAAATAAATAAATAAAATGTTAGATGCGGAAATCCGATGTACTTGCCTTAAAACTCTAGTTGGGAAGTGATGGTGAGGCGGGTGGACCTAGGGTTTATACACGTGTTATGTTTTATTGTAAATGATATATTAAATGTATATATGCCGAGGTTGATCCGACGTACGCTTTTCGATACAGATCCCGATGGACGGACAACCTTCGTCACAACTTGAGATAGGACAGACTAGTGATCCTATTAGGGACACCACTACTACTACCATATCAACTCAGAGAATTGAAAATTGATTCGTCGCACACGATGCCCGATTGACAGAGATCCTCCAGTTACTTAGGGCTCAGGCTGCGACAGCAGCCACGGCAGTTGTACTAGTTCCCACAGTTCTGGGAGCACCTACGGTACAGACAGCCGTCGCCCCGACTACACAAATGCCTACTGATACGCCGCTTTCAGAGACCCGAGCTGAGGGAGTCTCGCCAGCTATGGTGATACCATTAGAGACTTTGACTCTTACGCCCCTACCTATGACCACTGAGCAGCCGACAGCTACTACAGTTCCTGGTACTTCCGTATTCGTCTTGACCTCGGATGCCAAGCTTGTCAGAGAGTTTATGAAGTTCCAGTTGGGATACTTCTACGGGGTGGAGACCTTGAGGCAGCAGGGAAGTGGATAGTTTCGCATCGGCGTTTTTATAAGCTGATGCGGAATGATGACAACATACAGGCACGTTTATCCGGAGCGTGTCTGAGAGGTCATGCAGCAGTTTGGCGGATGACTTATCTGGATATCTACCCGGAGCCAGCGACATGGGCAGAGTTTCGAGAGTTGTTCTACGACGAGTTCATTCCCATGCAGGTGAGGCTTAGATTGAGGGAAGATTTTCTGGCCCTACGATAGGGTAACCGTTCATTGATGCAGTACATGGAGCAGTACCGATACCTATTACTATTCTTGATGGATGTTACGAGCACAGAAACGCTTCAGATTTACTATTTCGTACGTGGTGTTGATGAGCGGATTGCGGACGCGATAGTCTCAACCGGTGCTACTACTCTTCAGGAGATGTACGATCGAGCACTATCTTATGAGACACTACTTTTAGAGAGAGAGGGCCGACGTACGACATGTACTGCAGTACAGGTGGGTCAGGGTTCTCGATCGGATCGAAGACCGAAGAAACAAAGAAATCAGCCTAACCGGAGTCGCCGAGATGATCGATGAGATAGGGACAGTAGGGTTGAGCACAAAGACAGCCAGTTCTAGTACGAGGATAGGCAGCAGACGCACGCCTTAGCACATGCACCCATAGAGCCGCTGTGACATCAGCCATAGCAGTACCGTCAAGATAGGGATCAGGGAGGCCATGACAGGGTCAGAGGGACCAGGGTCAGGGTCAGAGATTCTGTGACTGACAGGAGAAACATCGGTGTCATTGTTGTGGTCAGAAAGGGCACCTGAAAGCTGACTACCGAACACCACCGACATTACCAGGAGCACAGTAGGGTCAGGCTAGTGAGAGAGCACATGCAGTCGCATAACCAAATAGAGATGCGACTAGACAGCTCGTTGAGGGTACGTTATCTATTATGGGTAGACCGTTGCATGTTATGATAGATTCTGGTAGTACATTATCATTTATTGCTGGACGCATGGTAGGAGAGTTAAGGTTAGTATCACAAACGCTAGACACACACCTTATCCTTAGTACGGCCGCTGGGGATAAGATATACCATAACCGGATATGTCGAGACTGCACGATAGAGGTAGAGGGGCATCAGTTGCCGATAGAATTACGAGTCCTAGAGTACCTCGAGTTTGATGCACTTTTAGGGATGGATTGGTTGGCGGCATATCATGCACAGCTGGATTGCTTCCAGAAGACCGTCACGTTTCGAGTTTCGGGGATTCCAGAGTTCATGTTTACCGGAGTTGTTATCGTACTACCTATTACTAGAGACCGACTAGCTACGACTCAGGAGATGGAGGCATTTGCAACGATAGTCGAGATAGAGGTTATGACTAAAGTCAGGATTGAAGATATTCTAGTAGTCCGAGACTTTATCGATGTATTCCCAAATGGTTTACTAGGATTGCCACCGCCACGAGCGATTGAGTTCATCATTGAACTGATACCAGGGACTCAGCCGATCGCTAGCAGACCTTACCGGATGTCACCGTTAGATCACAAGGAGGTCAGGAGGCAGTTGGATGACTTACTGGAGAAGGACTTCATTCACCCTAGCATGTCGCCTTGGGGAGCTCCAATATTATTTGTTAAGAAGAAGGATGGTTCGATGAGGATGTGCATAGACTGCAGGAAATCGAATTAGGTGACAGTTAAGAACCGTTACCCACTCCTCAGGATTGACGATCTTTTCGATCGTTTGACTGGCGCCAAGTTCTTCTCGAAGATTGATCTGCGTTCAGGTTATCATCATTTGAGGATTCGAGAAGAGGACGTCAAGAAGACAACTTTCAATACAAGATATGGGTTGTTTGAGTTTACAGTTATGCCTTTTGGGCTGACTAATGCCCCGACGATCTTCATGGAATTGATGCACAGGACCTTGATACCATACTTAGACATATATATCATCGTCTTTATTGATGACATCTTGATTTACAACAAGACTCGTGAGAAGCATGCGAGTCATCTCAAAGCGGTTTTGACGACTCTGAAAGAGCATAGACTGTTCGCAAAATTTAGCAAGTGTGATTTATGGCTGAGTGCGGTGGGATTTTTGGGACATGTCATTAGCGATCAGGGTATCTCTGTGGATTCAGAGAAGATTCAGGCAATTATTGACTGGAGGACACTTGAGTCTGCTTCTGACATTCGGAGTTTCTTGGGACTAGCAGGGTACTACCCCGCTTCATACATGACTTTTCCTCGATTGTAGCACCGATGACTAGATTGATTAAGAAGGATGCTAGATTTGATTGGTCAGAGGAGTGTGAACAAGCTTTCTAGGAGTTGAAAAGGAGATTGACTTCTGCACCAGTATTGACATTGCTAGTGCCGGGCAAGAGCTTATCAGTGTATACGGATGCATCGGGCATTAGACTTGGATGCGTTTTGATGCAGGAGGGTAGACCATAGGGCTGGCAAAAATACGGGAACGGACAAAAACGAGACTGGACACCTATTTTAAAAATGATTAAATTTGGTGCCCGATCCCGGTCCCGTTTTCAAAACGGGCACTATTTTTTTGTCCGGTCCCGTATGTTTGTAAAACATACGGGACCCAGTTTTGCCCGTTTTTTTTTTTAAGAATTAAATATTTTGTTTATCAATTATCTTAAAAAAAACCCCTCAACTACAACTACAAGTCTACAACCTAAATTAACAAAAACACAAATTAACAAAAACACAAATCAAAGCCCACAACGACAAATACCAACACCTCAATTGACTGAATCGAAACAGATAAATAAGATCATCATCAAAATCACAATTAACAAAAGGCGAGATCAGAAACATACGGACGGACGAATTCCACCAAAATAGATATCGCAAACGAGAATCAACGAACGGAGTGGATTGAAATGTTGAATTTCTAGGGTTTAGTTGAGCGAGTAGAGAAAAGAGAGAGAGAGAGGGAGAGGGAGCACGAGAAGGGGAGGTGGAAAGTGAATGAAGTCATGAACTATTCAACCAAGTCATGAACTAAATCACAATTTAGGTTTGTAGGCGGTGCACGCATGGTGGCGACGGCGAGCGCGAGACGCAGCGAGAGCGGGAGGAGAGGGCCGAGAGGCGATCCCGATAGTGGGGACCGGCGAGCGCGAGACGGCGAGAGCGGCGGCGGCGACCGCGAGACACCGAGATGGTGGTGACGGCGGATTGTTCTGGAGAGGAGAGGCAGACGGTGGAGACGGCGAGATGGAGCGAGATGGTGAGACGGCGTGAGAGGAGATGGTGAGACCGCGGCGTGAGAGAGATTGAGACGGAGAGAGATTGAGACGGTGGTCGGTGAGGCGTGAAAGAGTGAGAGATCAACCGCGTGAGAGCGTGAGCTGCGTGAGACGGTGAGAGATCAGCCACGTGAGAGCGTGAGAGCGTGAGACGGTGAGAGATCAGCCGCGTGAGAGCGTGAGACGGTGAGAGCCGAGATCGCCGCGCGAGAGAGTGAGAGAGATTGAGAGATGGTGAGTCCGACTGTCCGAGGAGAACCTGGAGAGTGGAGATGGAGAAGTAGGTTTTTTAGAAATTTCATAGTGAAATTACAAATATACCCTTCAAATTAATCATAAACGGGTACCCGTTTTTTTTAAATTTTTGCCCAGACCCTGTCCCGTATTTTTAAACGGACAAAAAATATTGCCCAGACCCGTATGTTTGTCAAAAAAAAATTGCCCGGTCCCGTTTAAAACGGGATCGGACAAAGCGGGCAAAACAGGACCGGGCACATTTTGCCAGCCCTAGTAGACCAGTAGCTTACTTGTCCCGACGACTGAGACCCCGTGAGGTTAACTATCCTATGCATGACTTGGAGCTTGCAGCAGTCATTTTTGCACTTAAGGCCTGAAGGCATTATCTCTATGGAGAGTGGTTTGTACTCTACACTGATCATCCGAGTATGAGATACATTTTCACTAAGAGAGATCTGAACATGCGTCAGAGGAGATGGCTTGAGTTACTGAAGGACTACGACTTCACTATTGAGTATCACCCAAGGAAAGCGAACATCGTAGCTAACGCATTGAACATGAGCGGTATTGACAGTCAAACGGTGGTGTGACATATGACACACGAGCATGGCTTATTACAGGCGGCGTCAGTTATGTGCCTAACCGATGTTTTTACTATGACCGAGCCACACATTTTTTATCGGATGAGAGTTCCGACAATATCTATCGAGTGAGTTACTGAGTGTCAAAGGATTGATGAGCTCTATGAGCGGTTCAGTGGTATGGCTCGGGATCCGGAGTGTACGGATTGGGCAGAGTCGACGGATAAGTGTTTGAGACACCGGGGGAGGTTGTGGATACCTGCAGTTCCGGAGATATGGGATGGAGTTTTGGAGGACACACATAGGTCTCACTACACAGTTCATCCTGGTCGGACAAAAATGTATCATGATTTGAGGCGATTATTCTAGTGGCCAGGGATGAAGGCTGACGTTGGTGAGTACGTCAGGAGTTGTCATATCTGCCAGCAAGTCAAAGCTGAGCACAGGAGACCAGGCGGTTTACTACAGCCACTACCAATTCCACAGTGGAAATGGGAGCACGTCACTATGGATTTTGTCAGTGGGTTACCGCATACTACGAGGAGACACGATGCGATTTGGGTTGCGATTGACTGACTAACGAAATCGATGCATTTCATTCCTATTTCTATGAGATATTCGTTCCCACAACTGAACATTATTTTCGAGAGGGAGATCATTAGATTGCATGGGGTGCCAATCTCTATTGTATCTGACCGAGATCCTAGGTTGACTTCAAAATTCTGGGAGGCGATGCAGGAACGGTTTGGCACCAGGTTGCAATTTAGTACAGCTTACCATCCTCTGACAGACAGACAGTCTGAGAGACTGATACAGATTCTGGAGGATATGCTCAGGGCTTGTATTTTGCAGTTTGGAGGTTAGTGGGAGGATTATTTACCGCTGTGTGAGTTTGCTTACAATAACAGCTATCAGGCGAGTATCGACTAGGTCAGGATCGAGACCGATGGTTGACTTGAGACAGATCAAGGTTCGGCCTAATGTAACATATGAGGAGTGACCGATAGCCATTGTGGATCGCGCGACTCAGACTCTTAGGAACAGGGAGATCCCTAAGGTGTTGGTTCATTGGCAGCATCATGGTACATAGGGACTCACTTGGGAGCTCGAGCCTACTATGCGGAGGCGTTACCCTCAACTATTTCATGGTACGAAACTTCAAGTTATTTAAAATTTCGGGACGAAATTTCTTTTCTAGTTGGGAAGAGTTGTAATGGCCCAAATTTTAATTTCGCCATTATTATGGATTATTTTCAGACTTGGACGATAGCTCAGATCCACGTGCATACCGCAGATAGGGCAGGACATGCCGACTAGGTAAATAGTGATTTTTGTTTGATTATTTGCCTATTTGCGATGTTGTATATTAAGTTATTTACCTAGCATCGCATGTGTGTATTTATATCATTGAATCGAGCAAGATAGTGTAACGGGTGTTTACCTTGAGAAACGTGTCGAGACAGGTACTGAGTAGCGAACTGTGGGTACACTAAGTCGGGGAAACTAAAACACACAAATTAAATAAAAAATAGATGGTTGGTCAAGTAACTACTATGGAATAGATATTAGTTAGCTAGTGACGCGGCGGTACGCGTATATCGCAATTCGGACTCGAAACCCGGGCGTCGAAACGCCCGAAAGTACAGACGAGTGTCCCACCTGTGTCACACTTTAGAGTCAATGACACAAAGTCAACTAGCTTACCCTCATTTACACTCCACCTCACTCCCTCATCATGTTTTCCTCTCCCTCACGTCACTCTCTCCCACACCCCACACATACACAAACCGCGCACACCGTCACACAGAACAGGGAGGTCGAGAGGAAGAAGAAGGAGAAGAGAGGAGGAGGAGAAGAAGGAGGAACGCGCCGGGAAGGAGAAGAGGAAGTGGAAACGTCACGGTCGAGGTGAGTCATTGTTTTTGTTGTTGTTGGCGCGTCGGCCATGGTGGCCGAGAAGGGAGTTTGGCTATGGAGGCCTAACCGAGGTCGGGGGTGGAATGGCAGGGGTATCTCCCCTGCCATCGAGTCCACCAGGGTTGGGGTGGATAACAACCCTAACCCAAACCGAAAAAAAAGAAAAGAAAAAAAAGCCAGAGACTTCATCTCTGTTGAAGAAGATGGAGTAGGGGAGGGGTGCGCGTACGCGTGTGCGTGCGTGTAAACCCCCTGGACTGGTTGGGTCGGTCCGGGCCCGACCTAGTTGGGCAGGACCGGACCTGAACCGGGTGGGTCCGAACCGGGTCTGGCTAACCCAGTTGGACCGGGTCAGATCGACCAGATCCAGGGACCCAACCCTATATTAAATAATATAATATTAAATTTAATTTAAAAATAGTTTAAAATTAAATAAATTATAGAAAAATGAGAAAAATAGGTGGAAAATTATGGGGAAAATCCAGAAAATCAAGAAAAATACTAAAAATGGTTTAATTGGACACCAGGAATTTAGGAAACCACAGTCGGGAGTCGGGCGCATTTCTCGAGACGTGAGTGGGACTTCGGAGTGCATTTTTGAGGTACGTAAGATTTCATCTAAAAGTCACTAAGGGTTTACTTTTCTATCATTGATTCATATTCCTTGTTATTGTACTCTATTCCGTGATACATTTGGGTTGGTGGTTGAGTTACTCCCACCCGATATTCGTAGTGTACTTATGGCACACTAGGCTATAGCACGTGTGATCAGGCACTCGGTGAATTGCAACCCGAGTTGCATTTAGGGTGTACGTGTCTTGCAAGCATCGCGAGGAACCAGGTGAAAGGAAGTGGGGGCACCCACCGAAAGAATCCTTGGGGTCCGAAGTACAATTTAGTCTGACCAGGACGAGCATACACTTTGTTTCTCTCGTGTTATTTATTCATGCGATAATTTTAGCACAATTGCCTGTTTAGTTTTCGCATGATTATTTGACATGTTTATTGGTATCTATTTATTTTCTTATAAATGCTCGGTGTACTTTGTCGGAATCTTACTAACTGTACTCTCTATCTGGCTTTTTGTGATGGCTGAGTGCAGACCCCAGTACTAGTAAGGGCAAAGGGATTTTGAGCGACTTCATCTAACTGCCCACGATTTAGTACGTGCGATTTTGATATTTTGCTTTACTTTTGGGTATTGGGAGATTGAATAGACATCGTACTTGTATATATTACTGCTTAGTATGGTCGCCTATATACAGAGTACTTTCTCGGGTTTTCCACAATAGTTGTTGCTCTTATAAATGATGCTTATTATGATAATAAATTTAATTGTTTTACTTGCTTTAAATTCAAGACTTCCATTGTTTTAAATGCTAACGAATGATTCAACTGTCTAACTAAACTGATTAACGAAAGGAGTTAACACATATATCGAGTAGTCGCGTTGTAGCGAAGGAGTTAGTGGTGCATGGGACCCAGTGGGCCAATGATCTGACAGGACTGCAATGCTGCGCCTCCCCACATGGCGACCTCGGGATTTGGGGCCGCCACGATAAGCTTTTAATTTAAAAAAGTTATCTAATTAATTTTACATATAAATATTAAAATGTATAAAGAAAGTTTCTCTAATATTATATGATGGTTCTTTAATGTGTGTAAGATATTTCCTAACTTCATGCATTTCTACAATAGTTACTAATATGATACATATATAATTAAGGGAAATACTAAGTTGACCTAAATTAGGGATGTGAAATGGATAAATACTTGTGAGTGATCACTCCCCTTAATAGGAATCACCTTGGTGTTTTAATTCCTAATTTACTTAAATAAAAACAAAATAAACATAGAATTTGGGGTGCCTCCCATAGATTGCTTTTGTTTACAGTCGTTGGCTCGACTTAAAAATTTCCAAAATTAGGTTGGATTTATAAACTTAAATTTAGGATTTTCCGCTTTAGTACCGTTCCAGAAAGTGAGTGCTCGACCATTAATTAATAGAGTAGTTTCTTTTTTTAGAATATCCATAATAGCTTGAGTAGTGGCTAAGAAAGATCGTCCTAATATTGAAGGATGATCTTCATTGATAAAATGTGGCATTACCAAGAAATTTGTTGGTATGGTGTTGTTGTCCACTTGAACTGGCACATCTGTGACCACTCCTAATGGTTGAATTGAAGTTCCATTCAGTAAAGAGAATCATTGATAAGTACTTAATTAGACTTATATATATAAGACTAGTTTAGTTGAATATTTGATCTAAATATCCCGTAATGAGCTCTAATTGTTGGTATTTATGTGTTTTTAGGTCTACAAGGTATAATAGAGACAAAAAAGTGATTTGATGATGAAATAAGGAGAAAAAGAAAAAAATCCACAAGTGGCGCCATTGAGGACACAGTTGACGTCGTGAAGATCGAGCACAATGCATAGAGATTAAATGAAGAGATGAAAGAGTTGACGTTGTGCATGCAGTGGTGGCGTTGTGAGGGTAACATAGACGTCGCTAGGTAGTTGTACATGCGGCCTCGAGTCCACATAGAGGAGAAAATATACATGAAAAGCCGATGCTATGGCGGCGCTGCCACTTTACATAGGGAGCGTAGATCACTTACATACAACACCATAATAAAAAAATAAAAAGTCTTAGACTTCTAGTTCATTTGGAATTGTTAATTAGGGTTTCTAATTATACTATTAGGAGTCTAAGGAGTATAAATAGGTATTAAAACGTGGTAAGCTAAGGCACCATCATAGAATAGAGGAGAATATCATAGATTATCATAGTTTACATTAGATTTGAGTATTGAAAAAAGCTTTTGAAGGAGATATATTGAAGACTCCAAATGTGGTGATTCGATATTGTTCTTTGATCTAATTAAATCTTATTTGATTTAGTCTTTGATTGCAATGAAAATCATGAATTGTGTGTTTTTTATGATGATAAGTGAGTTATCTATTTATATTAGGGATTAATGGATCCTATGGTATGAATACTATGCAAGAAGTATGAATTGATTATAATATTTTAGAAGTTCAATGATTAGAATTTGTGTTTGATTCTATGCGTAATTCTATGAACATCTTGATCATATGTTTGTTAATTAGGGGTTTTAGAAGTTACCATTGCTATTGGAGCATTTATGTTGGATATGAACAGCATAACCATAAAATATATAACATTGATAGATAGTTGTTGATTAGGGAGACTTAGATAGTAATTTTAAGTATTTATGAGTTTAATGATTTAATACTTAATGCTATGTGAGACTTACGTTATTCACACCGATAAGTGAAGTTCTAGTTTGCACATTAGGATCTTTTTCACTACGATAGTGGGTAGTAGTGAATATTAAGGAAATCTGTCTATTCTAATTATGCATGACACATATATAAGAGAGATGAACGAAGATTGATATGGGATGTATAGTAATTCATTACCTAGGTGAAGTTGTGAACTAAGAGTTTTCTCATTATAAGAAAACAACTTGATTTACATTATTTTATAAAATAGTGTATTTTCATTTAAATCAAAACAAAAAGAGACCTTAACAATGTAGTGAATTTGACTAAGTGTGTCCATATACAGCTTTCTCAGATAAATGATATCCATAATTAACCTTTGTTGATCACATTATTACTACAATTGAACTGTTATACTTGCAGTTACAATCAAATTTTTAGTGTCGTTGTCGAGGATATGTAGCTACAATTAGTTTAGTTCGCTTAGTTGTTGTAATTTTCTATAATTTTTTATTTTTAGTTTAAATTTGATTGACCATATTGCACTTGATATACCTTTTTTGTCTTTGGTGTTTCAGGGATGTAAAGAATATATAGCTATCATATTAAAGAATCAAATAGTGAAATCCTTGATAAAGTTTCTAGGTTAGTTTATCAAAGTGAAGTCGTTCAAGATAATACCACAAACCGAGCCCAATCAATCTCTAGTAGTTTGAAATGGGTGGGATATAAAAAACCATATTATAACTCGTATGGACTTACAAGATTAGTAGGAAGTCAAGAGCAATGCAACTACATACAAGAAAAGGAATCATGACATAATTAATTATCAAAGCTTTTACAACCCTCGCATTCAAAATGTCTATCAACCATCATGGAGTTCTTAGGACAACTTGCAATAACGATAAGATCATAAAAAATCATCTCTTACATCTTTAAAGCAAATGATAAAAAATGGCTGAGTAGAGTGATCATGATCTTCAGAAGTATGAGGAAAGATTATAAACTTTTGCACAATCGTTTAATATAAAGGAGGAAAAAGTTGATAAAGCATTCTTGAATTTGGAAAAGAATTTAGAAGAAATTGCAACATTCATAAATTCAAGACAATAGGTTATGGTTGAGTCTAAGGAGAACCTAGTTGAGGAGATGTCACTAAGCAAATACAAATGTCATGAAGCATATGAAGAAGTAGAGAGGTCAAATCAAGAGGATTGCGATATTATCGATACTTCAAAGTAATACGACTTACTTGACCATGTTAGAAATGAGATTCATATTGAGAATATTATGGAACATGATAGTAGTGTTGATCTAGAGAAGTTTGAAATAATAATGAAAGATGAAGGCAATGAAAACTTAAGATCACATAGTACAGAGTATATGCAAGGGACAATTAATTTTGTCCTATCAATGAAACCATTTCAACAAGAATTGCAAGATCAATGGAATGGTGAGAAAATTGAGATCTTTGCAGAGAATTATAAGAAGATTACATCGATAATCCCTTTTGAAAAGACATGACAAGATGTGCCGAATTATATAAAGATTATGAAGGATAGAGTAACATGTAAAAAAAGATTAGAGGATATGAAGAACTTCACAAGGATACATCATAAAAGTAACCTTGATGCATCACAATAATCATTTGAGAGCCGTGATGCAGGCATCGAGCTAAGAACGTAAACGAAGCATTATTGGGAGGTACCCCAAAGGTTTTTAATCTTAGTTTTTAAAATCAAGATATTTATTTTTCAACAGATAGAACAATCCAAATGTTATAGTAAATATTTTTCTAATTTTCGAAACATTTTGTGCTAAATGTGTAGAAAAGACCATTTGTTGGGCGAATCTTCATTAGAATAGAGGAATCTCAAACATAGTAAGCAAAGAGCATAAACGAGCAAAAGAGTTAATGTGGTAATGGTCATGTAAATAAAAAAATCATGGGTAAGTTATTACAAAATTTTTATATATACGGGGTATTTAACGCTATCCCGACACCTTCTGTAGTAATAATAACGCCGAGATAATGCCAATAGTGAGTTAAAAAAATTTGAAAATTATTTAGAATGACTAATTGATGCCATGTCTACTAACACACGGCGTCGTGAGCCAACATAGGCGGCGCTAGGACGACACTGACTAGAGAGCATTTCATGCTCACAGCGGACTCGATGCCATGCCCGCGCTATGTTGGCATCATGCCCTATAAGGGATAGTATTGACATTGAAAAGGGTTTTGAAAAGTCCTTCCAAACTAAAAACTTACACACTTAAAACCTACTCCAAAAACTACCAACCAAGCATACATCACTATAAAACTCCATTTTGAGGGATTTTGAGTGAGATAAGAGTGTTCCTAGTGATCAAGAGTGAAAAGGGAAGTCACATTGTAGATTTGCACAAAAATGAGAGCTAGGGAATCGATTTTGGGTTGTGAGTCAAAAGAGCATTAGGGTTATAGTTAGTGAGCAAAGTGAGAGGGCTTTGATTGATAGAAGCTTGGAGAAGTACTCTAAATAAAAATAATATGGCATTGACTTAAACTTTCAATTTTAGTGGTTATGCTTTGAATTTGTAGTATTATAGATGAAATCGAATGGATTGTGGAAATTAGGTATTTGGATAGGAATGTGAAGTTGTGTGGATGTAGATCATTAATGTGGCTTACTGTGGATTAGTGTATGTCCTTTTTAATTAATTGGCATGTGAATGACCCTTATAATCATAGGTGATTTGAAGACCCATTGTTGATTTGTTGTGTATGTTATGAGTTTTTGAGGGAATGATAAGAATAAGGAGGCAAGCAAGCCAAGTTAGTGAAGTTAGGGCTAATGAAAATGAGGCATAAACCTCGAGAGCTCAAAATGAGGATGTATTGAGGCCATTCAAATCAAAGTTATATATTAGTAAGGAGTTCAAGGAAAGGTATAAGGCTATAGCAATTAAGGAGTTTACTTGTAAAAGAAGAATCAATCTCCTGGCCAAGTATGATAAGAGAGTGAACAATTTTATTAAGCAATGGGGTTGGGAGTAATTCATGCAAGACTATAGGGAGAGTAAAATCTATGAAGTGTGTGAGATTGTTTGTGAATTCTATGCGAATGCTAAGTTCTCAAAGAAATGAGATCTAGCAAGGGTGAGAGGAGTAAATGTTTCATTTAATGAGCACTACATAAACAATATCTATAGGTTAGAATTCTTGAGCTAGAATGACCCAAAGAACTTCCCAGTTGATTTATATGAGAGACTCTGTAACCTATATCCTTTTAGAACCATAGAGAGAACATTGGTTGTTCTAGGAAAAAATGGATAGATAGTGGGAGCTGAGAATGTGACAAAGCACATTAAGAAAGGGAGTGTAAGGAAATTTGATAGTATGTGTCAACATTTTATGACTACTTCATTATACTCGACTACTCAGCATGGTGAGATAAATAAACCAAGACAACTTGTTTATATGAGATTACAAAGAATGGGAGGATAAGTGTAGGGGAATTCATTTTTACTAATTTGAGGGACTCAATCTTGACTAAGAGAGATAAAAAGTCATTGTTTCCAATACTCATAACCCAGATATGCTTGAAGGCTGGAGTGAGACTCATCAAAGATGAATGATTTGATATAAAAATCCAAACGGTAATTGATGAGGAGTTTATTTTGAGTTTGAATCACCAAATGGTTATAAGGACTTTGAGGATGAAATCGAGATCATAGAGAGTGATAGACTTGATGCCGAGTTGTTAGCTAAGGATGCCGATGATCAAATAGCAACATAAGCAACAGTAGTAGAGTTTGCCGAAGAGGCGAAGAATTAAGGTTATGGAGAGGAAGAGGATAAATATCAAGGACTTGCTAAGGGCTACGAGTTTGTAAAATTTTTTATAGGAGAACAAGATTTGGATGGTTCTTAAGTTTTTCCACCACTTCCCCATCATAGGTACCGATAACACCACCTGAGGATTTGAATCCATGATAGCAGATGTTGTGGATTGCAGAGATGCAAAGACAATATAAAGAGGATATGGCAAAATATCATGAAGCCTTGAGAAGAATTTAACGAGACAGGTAGAAATGGATTTAGGATAGACTGAATGGACAAAGGAATTTCATGCTTTTCATAAATCATCAGAGGGACATAACTAGATATGAGAGAAGCTGTCATCCAAATTTTTAATTTTAGTTCAATTCCTCAATCAAGATCATTGACTCGTAACGTGGGACTTGCATTGAGATACGTGCACTAACTGAGGCAATGTGGCCGAGGTATATGCTAGATTTGTTGTGATGTGTTCCTAGTGTATTGTATATATGTAGACTACTAAGTCACTCCTTCTTATGTTTAGATATCGAAACATAAGGGGATGTACCTCGAGATGTGTGCTGACATAGAACCGAGGTAGAGTGATATGGTAAGTTTAATTCAAGTTAATGTGACTTAGAAAGCTAATTTGATGTGGCTATAGTTTGATTTGTATAAATGAATCCTAAGTTAGAAAGGAAAAAATTAGTTATAGATGTTTATAGAGATACGTATGGACACATCACAAGAACAATTGAGTTATGAATTGTGTTACTAGAGGTAAGTTAGTGGGGAGTTAGTGAACTTTAAATCATGATTTGAGCCATTAAATTAGCGTTGAAATGAGTGAACACATTAAGATCAATGGCTATAGTTCAATGTTATTAGCATATATATAGATATTTAAATGGATGATATGAACATGAAAATGATTTCAATTTATACCTTAGGAGAAAAAGAAAATCTGGAGAGAAAGATCAGAGAAGGATCAATAGAAGTGGCATGTGTAGAGCGTGCATAATAGTTTTTCGTATTTTACTATTAACTTGTGATAGTTGTCAATGGGATATCGTCTCCACATGAATTTTGCAAATCTCAAAGGAAAGTTTTTTTTTCTTTTTTTATTAATTTAGTTAATCTAATTAATCGAAATTGTGTGGGTGATGTTACCCATAGAACCTATTCATGGTATTATTTGAATAAAGCACAAGGTATGCCCACAAGATAAATTTTGTTCATGATTTGAGACCGTTGATGTTTAGGTATGGTGCAAAATATTATTGGTTACTTTTAAAAAAATATTATTGGTTATTTCAATTGTATGCATCGAGCTATTGGATTGAGTAGATTTAGAGATCAAAACGTTAATCCAATATATGTGCCATTAAATTAGTGTTTCTTTTTACCAATAAGGACATATCTCCCTCTTTCTCCATTGAACAAAATCATCATTCTTTTCTCTATGTAATGTGTGCCTTAATTAATTTTTTTGAGGTGATTGTAGCTTTACTTTATGTAGGTTTGTCATCATCCACTTTTTTTCCTATGTCAAAAGTTGGATCATTATTATTGTCTCTAAAGAATAGATTTGTATTATATATAAAGCACTCTATAGTCATTGATGCTAGAATATATTGCCATTGTGAGAATCAAGAATCTTTTTAGTATTATCATATATCCAATGACTACACTAGAAATGGCCTTATCTAAAACTAGAAGAGTTTTTCATTCTCTCAGGGCTATGTATTCTCTTTTGTCTTTAGCATTATTGGTCTTATTATAAATTAATCTCGAGGTCGATAAGATTTTGACAACTCTTTGTCGATCCTTGCCTAGGCAAATGACAACAAGAACTTTGGTATCCACTTTAATTATTTCTCGAGAATGTTAGTGCCACCAAGCCTTGAATTATCTATTCTAATCATAATAGTAACTTGAGGGAATATACATATATTAGTTAAGAAATGTTAGAAAATATTGAAAAAGTTGTTAATATGAAAACTCAGATTTGATGTAGGTAATCTTATAGTGGTATTTAGCATGATCCTTGCATAATCTAGACTTTTCTAGTTAAAATAGCTAAGATATGGTTTCATATTAATTTGACAACAATCTTCATCGCCATGAGTTTATAGCTAGGCTAAATTTTCTTTGTTCGGACATGGTGCAAGATTATTATAGACCCATTTATTTTTATTGTTAACATTTATTTATTTTTTAGTTTTTTAGTTACATTTTTTTTGTTGCATCTCCGACGCAAGGTTCTATAAAGAAGAAGAATGGAAAAAAGATGGAAGGATATATTACTGAAACATAATGTGGTTAATAGCAATTGGCTTGATGAACTTTACAAGTAAAAGAGCTATAAGCATATACATTTTTGAGAGGACAATTTTTAGGAGGAACAACTGCAACAATTAGATGTGAATTAATGAATGCATTTTTGAAAAGGTATTTAAATAGTAAGATTGAATTTTAGGCATTTTTCTACATTATGAGAATGCATTAGCCACTCTATAATATGAGGATTTGAAAGAGCATTTCATTTCGACTATGACGGACTCTCTAATCCCTCAAGTAACTATAGTAAATGTAGAGAAGTTTGTGTCTTCTATTTACACCAGAGAGATGTTTTTGAGGGTTAAGGATCAAATAAGACACGATGATCATTATATTGTCAATTTATATAAATCTGAGAATAGCAAATATTTCTATATGATTACCAAGTATGGCTGTAGATGACCACATATTGGTCAACAAAAAGGTCAAATGATTTTCGATCAGAATGATGACCATATGAGTTGTAATTTTTTAACCTTCGAGACCAAGGAAGTCCTTTGCAGGCACATGTTTGCTACTCTGAAGCATTTGTACAAACGTGATCTTCCACGAATTTTAATAAATAAGTGGTGGTTAAAAGATGTAAAGGAAATAGATTCATCTTTACTTACTAGTCCATGAATTCCACATCCTGATCTAGTTGAAAGAAAAAAGATTTGGAGGTGTGACAAATTAATGTAATTTAATGCATATTGTGCTAAGAAATCAAAGCATGCTTATAAGAGGGTGTTGAAAGTGATGGATGAATTGCTTGTAGAACTCAAGGCCATAGCAAATGAGATTAATAATGAAGATCATGTTAAAGACGTGGATGGATTGTTAAGTACAATTAGAAATCCAATTATTAAGGGTACAAAGGGAAGGCCATCATAAAAGAAGAATGTTCATTCAACATCATCTAGCAAAACACGTCAATGTTGCAACCCTTGTAGTTAAAGAGGAGCTGATCATGATAGTTGCAATTGCCCTACAAAGACAAATAATATATGATAGTTATTGATATGTTCTTATTACATAAGTTTAAATGCATTACTAAATAGATATCATATAGTTTCTTGTGCTTATATGGTAAGTCTTGATTTCATAAGATGGTCTTGAATCTGGAGACATGGTGATTGCTTTGAATTGCTAAGAATTGGAGTGAAAAGAATGGACATAAGGTTTCTAACTTGCGCTTGTAAGTATACTTTATACTGTTGGGTGGGGTTTTTCCTTAATAACATATTTATGTTGTTAACGTTGATACTGTTGGGTGGAATCCTTATTCTATCTTATTAATATGCCAAATTGACTAACCTTAATTAATCAATTACTTATGCTTTATTATTTGTCTTTTGAATATCATTGTTCAAAGAATTGAAAAGGTCATTAAACTTGGATTATATTTTAACACTTCAATTAAGTTGGCCTTGCACTTAGATACCAAGCTTTTATATTATTATCTGCCAAGGAAAGCATTTAGTTGCATTTTTCTCATGTATCTTCCAATGACTTTTTAGGCGTTTATTCTCGTTGTATGCATATTTTCTTTGTGAAAGTTGGTTTTGATTTTCCCCCATCCATAATACAAAACTTGTGTGCAAGTGTCTGAGCAAAGGGAGACACTCAGACTTTTGAGTTACTGAATGCATACTGAAGTTAATATTTGCTCCATTTATGGCTATATAAGGATGCATTTTTGTTTTATTATCTTTCTTTATTATCTAATTAGGCAAGCATGTGATGAATAAAATGAAGAGAATATGCAACTCAATTTGGAGAAACTAATATATTTAGAGATAAATGGAAAGATCTGTTCCCATGAACTTTCGATCGCCATGCACATCTCAATTACTTATCCACAACAATTTAATTTAACAGCTTTAGTTAAGGTCATCACATTCCTAACACTAGCTTGAGTGGATACTTTCCCTCTCTGCTATTCTACATTTATATATTTTTGATTTGTTGTTGTTGTAGATGGCAAGAAAACTAACTTCTAAACTATATGTAATGGAAAAAATGAAACTAGAAATCTGTGGCTTATTGGATTAGGAGATGCTGTAAGTGTATGCGATTGCAGATCGAGAAGCTGACTTTGAAAATGCTTTGCAAAATGAAGCAGTGAAAGTTTCATCTAGCGATCATGGATCAAACAAAAAGATGAAAGTTTGTTCTCTTACTATGAAAACTGTTTATGAGAAATCCTAGCAAGATGATTAGCAATTGCAATACTGAAGATACTTTTTAATTTGTGATTTACAAAAAATCTTAAGGTTTCTTACAGTAATTTTTTCGCTCTATGTGAGAATCCTACAAAGTACAATTGATGTAGAGCTTTAGTGTTCATGATTGTGTTTTTATTTGTAAGAGACTGGCATTTTCTACTTGCAATTAACATGGACGTAGGCTCGTAACTTTTGCAAAAAACAATTAGTTACTAGAGTTACATCATTTTAAATTCGTAATTAACAAGGTCTTTTAGAACATTCATTAAAAGAAATGAATACTTAACTTGTAGCGTTGTATAAAAGATGTGAAAGGGTTTCTATACTATTCTATCTTCTTAAAACCATGATCATACAATCCGAGCTCTCTACTTTCTCAAAGACCAACAATTTGCCCTTTTCAATATTTGGTTAAACCTTTCCACCTCTAATTCAACTACCATTCCTAATCTCCACCACTTCACTTCTACACTACTTCCATAGATTCGTCTCAATAAAGACATTCAACCACTTCTCCTATCATCATCATCATCATCATCATCATCATCATCATCATCATCATCATCATCATCATCATCATCATCATCATCATCACCATCATCAAATCTATTTGGAAACGTTGTCTGTCGACAATACATATGTTGCTTTCAATAGGTGTAGTAAAGTCGATGTAGTTTCCAATAGGAGGACTATCCAATTGAATCCAAATACAGATAAGTTCTTGTTTTCTACTTTTCTATCAAGGCAAATGTCCAACCATTTTATAAACTTGATTAGACGGCTAATTAAGTATTTTTGGATTTAATTTGGGATTTAGGTATCAGAGGCGGGACAAACTTGTTACAGATTGGAGATCATAAATTTGAATATTATTTTTATGTGTCGTGTGCCTATGTGATGTATTATACACTATTACAATGTGAAATAAGGTCAAGTAGAGTGTATACGTGGTGCCTTTGAGTTACGGGGCGTGTTGGGAATATTTCCCAATTTTTGGTGAAGTTTAGATATTTTTTGGAGTTTCATTTGGATATAAACAGAAGAAATAATCACAAAGTTAAATAAAATAATTAACAAATGGCGCCTCGTGATACGCAGAGTTAAGGGTGACACGCGTGAGATGTATGATAGTGTGTATGCTCGAGGTTGGTCGTTGGCGCGTGTAGGGAATTTATAGCGATTAAAATATATAGGTGTATATATATTTATATATAGTTTATATATAAATATAGAAATCGATCCTATAATTTGAATTAAATAACAGTATACCTTGGATTCGCTACGAGATACGTGTAGCGTGAGTGTCGAGAAAGGGAAATGGTTGAACGTTACTATTTGAAGGGATGTGTTCATACCTCGAGATGCATGATGTCTAATCTCGAGGAGAATCAAGTGGTGTATGTTTATGAAACCATATGATATGTGCTACATATGTCGAGGAGATCAATATTATTAACAATGAGTCGGTCATGAGGTAGTGATTATCTTGTTAATAATCACAAGATCGACCTCAAGATACGCATAACGTATATCAAGGAATATCAAATTAAGTAATGATAATGAATAATTAAATTTGCCTTGAGATTCATGTGATGCGAATCTCGAGGAAGTATTAATATATTTCTCCAAAATCAACAGTACCTTATTAAATTTCATTTTGAGACAAAGATTTACTTCGAGATGTGTATTACGTATCCGTTGGGTTTTGGGGTTTATACGCAGCGGAGATTACAAAACAATTTTGACAAAAACCCCAACAGGATCCGAATCTAATTCCATTAAAACGTTTAAACCATGAAAAACTTAATCATACCTCAGTCGCAATATACCTTTCTGAAGGTTGATCGATCTCTAAGGCGCTGCCAATGACGAACGCCCTCTACCAGTAGTCCACACACGAACGGCGGCCGAGATTTCGAAGTGCTAGCTTCGAGAGAATACCAAATCTTTTTGTTTCTCTCCAAAACGATCCAGAGCATACCAAAAACCCTAAGTCGTTTCTTAAACGAAAATAAAGTTTTGGCCTTTTGATCTTTCGTACGTGTATTCTAACTTAAAGCGTTTATTTATACAACCCTTGTATGTAGACGGTTAAGTAAATTACACATATACCCCTACTTAAAGAAGTATAAGTGTAATACACCACAAGGACGTTTCCGTCATGAATTTTATCATATAAAATTCATTTTTCTGAACCATATTAAAATCTCGCAAAACCATTCTTAGTGTGCGACCTAATAGGCTCATACAACGTTGGCAGTGTACCAAAACACATTTTTGTATACAAGTCATAAGCGGCCTCTAGCAAGACATTATGACTACCCAAGTTGTACGAATATCAAATCGATACAACCTAATCAATAGTGTATATAACATCCTTTTGTCACACGATATCCTTTTGATCAAACATAAGGCATGGAATTGTCATCCAACATGTTCAATCGTACTAGTCTCGATCTCTAGGTAGACTAAAAACATCCAAGTGACATTAATCAATATCAATTCACTTACACTAGGCCTTTTAACAGTCTAACACATCGAGGGATCCACTAGATATCTCTCTTTATATTAGAGGGACAAATCCTATCTCGATTACACAACTTCATCACATTGCTCGCACAATAACCAATCACAACCTTTATAATCATCCGGTTAAAGACAACGTTTGATAGTGTCAAATCACTATGTTCCTAATGTTGAAGTCTGGTAATCTCAAGTCAGAGGACTTAAAAATATACCTATCATGAGAAACAACTATGACTTAATCCATGTGATGTTCTCATAGCGGGTCGGTCCAGAACTTTGTTCCCTAACAAGTACTCGTGATCTTAATTCGTATCCTTATACGTATAATCATCATATGATCATCAATCAAGACTCACACTAGTCTTAATTCATTATAGTTCCCAATATAATGATCGACTAGGGACATTTAGGATATTTCTGTAAATACCCATGGATCTTATTATAATGTAAACATGCAAAGGTGTTGATTATAATAAACAACAAATAAAATCCTCTATTTTATTAACTAAAAGTATTCATAAAGACAATTAATGGATTGACCTAGGGCACATACCCCAACATCTCCCACTTGCACTAAGACCAATCATACATGCATCTAATGCCTAATGATCTAACATGACCATCATGTTTTGCTTGTGGAAGAGCTTTTGTCAATGGATCCGCAACGTTTTCTTCAGTAGGTACTCTGCAAATCTTTATGTCTCCCCTCTCAATAATTTCTCTGATGAGATGAAAATGCCTGAGTATATGTTTGGATCTGTGGTGTGATCTAGGTTCCTTGGCCTGTGCTATTGCCCCGTTATTGTCACAATACAAACATACGGGGTTAGCAATACTTGGAACCACACCTAGTTCGAAATGAACTTTTTGATCCAAACCGCCTCCTTTTTCGCATCGGACGCTGGAATATACTCGAACACTTTGTAGAATCGCCACGTCTCTTGCTTCGAACTTTTCCACTTTATCGCACCCCTATTCAAAGTAAACACATATCCAGATTGAGATCTAAAATCATCTATATCAGTTTGAAAACTTGCATCTGTGTAACCATTTACAACTAAATCATTTTCAAAACCTCCATAGACCAAGAACATTTCCTTAGTCCTTCTTAAGTATTTAAGGATGTTCTTTACTGCTATCCAGTGACTCTCACCAGGATCTGACTGATATCTGCTTGTAGCGCTCAAAACGTATGATACATCAGGTCGAGTGCATAACATGGCATACATGATAGATCCAATAGTTGATGCATATGGAATCTTATTCATACGGTCTCGCTCATCATTTGTCCTAGGACATTGATTCTTGCTGAGACTTATGCCATGAGACATTAGCAATAATCCCCTTTTAGAGTCTTGCAAACTGAACCTATTCAGCACCTTGTCTTTGTAAACACTCTGACTTAGACCGATTAGCCTCATAGATCTATCCTATAGATTCTTATCCCTAGGATATAGGCTGCATCTCCTAAGTCTTTCATTGAGAAACACTTCCCTAACCAAGAGTTGACATTCTGCAATGTTGGGATGTCATTTCCAATGAGTAATATATCATCAACATACAGTACCAGAAAAACAACTACACTCCCATTGACCTTCTTGTATACACAAGGCTCATCTTCGTTCTTAATAAAACTAAAATCCTTGATTGCTTCATCAAAACGAAGATTCCAACTCCGAGAAGCTTGCTTTAATCCATAAATGGATCTTTGAAGCTTACATACCTTCCTAGAATTCTCGGGATGTACAAAACCTTCAGGTTGTGTCATATACACGTCTTCAACCAGCTTTCCATTAAGAAATGCTGTTTTTACATCCATTTGCCATATCTCATAGTCATAATATGCAGCAATGGCAATTAAAATTCTTATGGATTTAAGAATAGCTACTCGCGAAAAGGTATCATCATAATCAACACCTTGAGTCTGGCCGAAACCTTTTGCTACAAGTCTTGCTTTAAAAGTATGTGCATTGCCATCCATGTCAGTTTTCTTCTTGAAAACCCATTTACATCCAATGGTCTTACCACCTTCATGTAAATCAACCAAGTTCCAAACTTGGTTATCATACATGGATTGCATCTCAGAGTTCATGGAACTTAGCCATTTATCTGAGTCTGGTCCAGACATAGCCTCTTGATAAGTGGTGGGCTCATTTTGATCCATAAACAACATATTACGACTATCAGTAATGAGAAATCCGAATCTCTCTGGCTCCTGTCTTACCCTACCAGATTTACGTGGGCCTTGTGTCACTTGCGGAGGTTCAACTGGTTCAAAACGTTGTTGAACTTCCAGTAGCGGTTCAGGGTTTATATGTGATTCTTGAACTTCTTCAAGATTTATTTCTCTCCTACTAGTGTCTTTTGAAATAAAATATTTTTCCATAAAGGCACCATACCGAGCAACAAACACTTTGTTCTCAGCGGGATTATAAAAGTAATATCCTTTTGTTTCCTTAGGATACCCTACAAATAAACACTTGTCAGATTTAGGTGCTAATTTTTCTGAGACTTGTCGTTTTACGTAAACCTCACAACCCCAAATCTTAAGGAAAGACAAACTAGGTCTCTTCCCGTACCATATCTCATATGGTGTTTTATCTACCGCTTTAGAAGGAACTCGATTTAGAGTGAAAGCTGCAGTTTGTAATGCATAACCCCAAAAGGATAATGGAAGATCTCGCATGACTCATCATAGATCGAACCATATCTAATAAGGTTCGATTTCTCCTTTCGTAAACTCCATTCCATTATGGAGTTCTTTGGTGGAGTCAATTGGGAGACAATCCCACAATTTTTAAGATGATCATCAAATTCTTGGCTTAAATATTCACCACCTCGATCTGATCGAAGTGTTTTGATAGTTTTACCAAGTTGATTCTGCGCTTCATTTAGAAACGTTCGAAACATCTCAAATGATTCAGCTTTATGTTTCATAAGATATACATAACCATATCTGCTGAAATCTTCAGTAAATGTAATGAAGTACTGATAACCTCCTCTAGCCATTGTGTTTATAGGACCGCATACATCGGTATGTATAAGACCCAATAAATCACTTGCCCTTTCATTGTGTCCAGTAAAGGTACTTTTAGTCATCATGCCTCGTAAACAAGATACGCATGTTTCATATGTTTCTAAATCAAATGAATCTAGAAGCCTATCTTTATGGAGCTTCGTTATGCGTTTCTCGTTTATGTGTCCGAGACAACAATGCCAAAGATAGGTTTGATTACATAAATGAAAATTTTCTTCCTTTTCTTTTGGGTGTTTTGAAGCAGGAACAGGCCGGGTCTTGACTTGTTCCATAGGCTTTGCGACAGGTACAGCAACAGCCTTGGCAACTCTTGCCTTGCCTTTGCCTTTTTTCTTCATTCCCTTTCCCTTTTAGACCATCAACATATTACTAGAGGGTTTCTTGATATTTTGTTTGGCAGTTTTGAGCATCAAATGCAACTCTGAAATTGATTTCTCCATATTATTGATATTGTAGTTCTTCACAAATTGTGAGTAACTTTATAGTAATGAATTCAGGATCAAATCCATAGCCAACTCTTGGCTTATGGGAAATCCGAGTCTATCAAGCTGGTCAACATAGCCCTTCATCTTCAAAACACGAGGATAACTGACGCACCCTCAGTCATCTTGCAAGAATGTAGGTTTTTGACTGTCTCGAACCTTTCTTGCCTAGCTTGCTGTTGGAACATTTCCTTCAGCGTTATAGCCATGTCGTAGGCTTCCATTAGTTCCATGTCCTTCGAAGTTCGAAACCATAGTTGCCAAGCATAATACATGCAACATCAGTAGAATCGTTGACATGCTTATTATGCGCATCCTTCAAAGCTTTCGTAGCATTGGCTGGTGGGTCCTCAGGGATTGGAGCATCCAGGACATACAACTTGCGTTCATGCTTAAGAACAATTCTCAAGTTTCTGAACTAGTCAAGAAAGTTAGTCCTAGATAGCTTATCTTTCTCAAGGACGGATCGCAGTGACAGGGGATTATTGTTACTTGAAGAGGCCATTGATCTACAATAAAGATTATGCAAAGTTTATTTTAGTATAGAGGAATAAACTCCCACTAAATTAATAACCCTCCTAAAACGTATTGTTTATTTAGGGGACTAAAATCCATATTTCACCTAATTCTGTGACAACTATGACATGAAAAATAGAACTAGATTATTTAGGTAGGTAGCAGTTACCAATTACATCTTATGTAATTTTTTAAATCCTTTTATGAGATATGGGACATCTTATGTCTTAGCATGTTTTTATTTCATCATTTGCCTAAAGCTCAAAACTATTTTGATGGCTTTATTAAATCGGACCATTTTAAACATTAAGGTAACTCTTACCCAACTTGTCTCACCAAGATAACACAATACACCAAACTATGGGTGAAACTATATTAGTGTGATCGAGGCCTTGACAAGTGTTTAAAATGGATGGCACGAGACTTAAAATTTAATAGAGGGATTTTATTCAGTTTTAGTGATTTTATGTAAACAATGAAATATCATATATTTTATTGATTTGTTCGATCACTAAACAATTTGGAATTTTTTTATTTTTTATACTTTTCACTAACAAAAGAATTTTCATACGCTAGGATTAGTTAGACAATGGTCCCGTCCATTGGCCAAATCAATGACGGGTATGAGGCGCGCCCCATTTTGTTTTTTTTTTAGAAGACGAATCTCAATTCCGAAAATTAAAATTCGCTATAGAAAATCATAATTTTCACTGATTTTATTATCATAAATTAACCCTTTAATTTATAAGGAATTAAGCCAATTAAATCATTTTAATTAACCCGGGCCCACATCTAACTAATCATCTTATCCTAATCCAATTAGGATTTAAGATATTTGAATCCTAGTATATCACCAATAACAAGATTCTTGATATTTATCTCCTATCCAATAGGGATAACGAAACCGATTTTGATTATATCTCCTAATCTAATTTGTTATCTATCTTTATCAAATAGAAACTTCATAACAAAATAGATATAACAAGATAAATAATTAAGTTCGAAAATTAATTATTTATTTTGGATTTAAGATATTTGAATCCTAGTATATCACCAATAACAAGATTCTTGATATTTATCTCTTATTCTAATTTGTTATCTATCTTTATCAAATAGAAACCTTGCTTTGATACCACTTTTGGGTTTTGGGGTTTATACGCAGCGGAGATTACAAAACAATTTTGACAAAAACCTCAACAGGATCCGAATCTAATTCCATTAAAACGTTTAAACCATGAAAAACTTAATCATACCTCAGTCGCAATATACCTTTCTGAAGGTTGATCGATCTCTAAGGCGCTGCCAATGATGAACGCCCTCTACCAGTAGTTCACACACGAACGACGGCCGAGATTCGAAGTGCTAGCTTCGAGAGAATACCAAATCTTTTTGTTTCTCTCCAAAACGATCCAGAGCATACCAAAAACCCTAAGTCGTTTCTTAAACGAAAATAGAGTTTCGGCCTTTTGATCTTTCGTTCATGTATTCTAACTTAAAACATCTATTTATACAACCCTTGTATATAGACGGTTAAGTAAATTACACATATACCCCTACTTAAAGAAGTATAAGTGTAATACACCACAATGATGTTTCCGTCATGAATTTTATCATATAAAATTCATTTTTCTGAACCATATTAAAATCTCGCAAAACCATTCTTAGTGTGCGACCCAATAGGCTCGTACAACGTTGGCAGTGTACCAAAACACATTTTGGTATACAAGTCATAAGCGGCCTCTAGCAAGACATTATGACTACCCAAGTTGTACGAATATCAAATCGATACAACCTAATCAATTATGTATATAACATCCTTTTGATCAAACATAAGGCATGGAATTGTCATCCAACATGTTCAATCGTACTAGTCTCGATCTCTAGGTAGACTAAAAACATCCAAGTGACATTGATCAATATCAATTCACTTACACTAGGCCTTTTAACAGTCTAACACATCGATGGATCCACTAGATATCTCTCTTTATATGAGAGGGACAAATCCTATCTCGATTACACAACTTCATCACATTGTTCACACAGTAACCAATCACAACCTTTATAATCGTCCGGTTAAAGACAACGTTTGATAGTGTCAAATCACTATGTTCATAATTTTGAAGTATGGTAATCTCAAGACAGAGGACTTAAAAATATACCTATCATGAGAAACAACTATGACTTAATCCATTTGATGTTCTCCTAGCGGGTCGGTCCAGTACTTTGTTCCCTAACAAGTACTCGTGATGTTGATTCGTATCCCTATACGTATAATCATCATATGATCATCAATCAAGACTCACACTAGTCTTAATTCATTATAGTTCCCAGTATAATGATCGACTAGGGACATTTAGGATATTTCTGTAAATACCCATGGATCTTATTATAATGTAAACATGCAAAGGTGTTGATTATAATAAACAGCAAATAAAATCCTCTATTTTTTTTAACTAAAAGTATTCATAAAGACAGTTAATGGATTGACCTAGGGCACATACCCCAACATCTCCCACTTGCACTAGGACCAATCATACATGCATCTAATGCCTAATGATCTAACATGACCATCATGTTTTGCTTGTGTAAGAGCTTTTGTTAATGGATCCACAACGTTGTCTTCTGTAGGTACTCTGCAAATCTTTACGTCTCCCCTCTCAATAATTTCTCTGATGAGATGAAAATGCCTGAGTATATGTTTGGATCTCGTGGTGTGATCTAGGTTCCTTGGCTCGTGCTATTGCCCGATTATTGTCACAATACAAACAAACAAGGTTAGCAATACTTGGAACCACACCTAGTTCGAAATGAACTTTTTGATCCAAATCGCCTCTTTCTTTTGCATCGGACGCTGGAATATACTACTTCGTTGTAGAATCCGCCACGATCTCTTGCTTCGAACTTTTCCACTTTTTCGCACCCCTATTCAAAGTAAACACATATCCAGATTGCGATTTAAAATCATCTATATCAGTTTGAAAACTTGCATCTGTGTAACCATTTACAACTAGATCATTTTCAAAACCTCCATAGACCATAACATTTCCTTAGTCCTTCTTAAGTATTTAAGGATGTTCTTTACTGCTATCCAGTGACTCTCATCAGGATCTGACTGATATCTGCTTGTAGCGCTCAAATCATATGATACATCAGGTCGAGTGCATAACATGGCATACATGATAGATCCAATAGCCCATGGATATGGAATCTTATTCATACGGTCTCGCTCATCATTTGTCCTAGGACATTGATTCTTGCTGAGACTTATGCCATGAGACATTGGCAACAATCCCCTTTTAGAGTCTTGCAAACTGAACCTATTCAGCACGTTGTCTATGTAAACAAACATAAGCTCAATTTTTTAGTTCGCATGCATAGAGGAGAATTTGAAATTCGAGATATAGAGAACGAGTTAGGGAGATCGAGAGAGAGACCGAGAGAATGATTTCGAGACAAAGGCAATGAAAAGGTGAAATTTATGGATTATTTTTATGTTGGCTATCGTTCTGGTTGTGTTTTCGAGTTGTTTGTTGGTTTGTTAATGGAGTTTGGAGGAGATGGAGTTGGGGAGGCTTGGTTCGAGGAAGGAGACGACTTCCTAGCCATCTCCCTTGCTCAAATACCTTTGGGCTCTAATGAAAAAAAAAAAACAATTGCTAGTGTGGTGAAACGGGCTGTTTGACCCGAACCGGGTCCGGTTCGTGGTCAAACAACCCAAATAAAAAAAAGCTTGAAATTCAAAAAAAATGAAAAAAATGAAAAAAACTCAAAAAAATATATTTGAGCCAAATAAATTGAAATTGTGGATTTTTATGAAAAATAAAGAATTTGAGATTTTCTCTAAGATTGTGCTTTGATAACTGAAAATGTTCAAAGTTTAAAAAATTATTTTAAAGCTTAGTCAAGGTTAAATTTTGATTTTGAATCACAATTTGGAGTCAAAATTGGGATCCGAACATTCGAGGAGTCGATTTGGAGAGGTTCCGGGATTTTCTGGTCGAAGAGGACCGATAAATATATAAAAAAAATTGGAAAGATTATTTTTAGGCCTAGATAACGTAATATTCAATGCAAACAATAATTTTAAGTCAAAAATGAAGTTTGAGCATTGAAGAATTTATCTTAGAAGTATTTGAAGGGTTTCGGGAAGCGATCGTGCCAACTAAATCTTATAAAGTTGGAAAAATTGCGAAATTGTTGTGGAGGCTTATAGGATGTATTAATGAATTGTAGGACTACGATTAGAGCCTCGCGCGGACTAGTTTACCAATTCGGAGCACAAGGGACTTGTGATATCCAGTTTGTAAGGTTTAGTTAATCCCATAGTAACCTTTACATTGTATGAATATAGTTTTGTATAAATTGCATTGATTTTTGATATTGCATTTTAATGTACATGCATACACGATTTGGGAGGATAAGGCGATTCGAGTTTCCTTATAATGTAGACTATATCGTGGTTATAGTACATTATATTATGCTTGAGGAGCTAGAGTCTTATCATGAGATCACGTTGAACTAGATCATAGTCTCATAGTTTAGAGGAACGAGACTCATTTGATTATTTTCCCAGCAAATGAGTCCTTATTATTGTTTACTTATCACTTTCGGAGAACATTATCTAATTGTGGCCGGATAACAAAAACGGGATGTATTCAAGGTTGTATTTAAATTCCTTGGATTATTATACATTTGACTATTGCATGTGTACGGGATAATGTGAGATTTACTTATCTGACATTGCAAGATTTTTATAATTGGATAATGATAGGTTTTAGCAGCGACAAGGGAAAAGAAAAGCTTTCATTCTGTATGTGACTTGCTTAGTTCTTTTCTTTATGTATGTATTAGTTTTTAAATATAATATATTGTATAAATTAGTTTTGTTGTTCGAAAGTGATTAGGATATCATTTGAATATGGTTGAAACAGTTTGGATGCATTGAGAAAATTTAAAATTAAGGTAGTGATAGCTTAAAGCTTTTTAATATTTCAGATCAAGTTAGAATAAATATATGATTTTGTTAATGCAATATATATTTTTATTGGTGGAATGTGAGTCCTTCGACATTTCCACTAAAGTTGAGCATTTTTGTTAAAGATTTTTGAACACTAATGTTTTTGATGTAGGCATAGAAATAAATGAGATGCTGTCAAAAAATTTTTACGAAATTTTGAGGATAAAGTAAACAATCTAAATGAACTTTGAGGATTATATAATTAATTTTTATGGAACTTTAAGGTTTAAGATTTACTTTAGAATACTTTATGGTTTAATAAAGTCTTATAACTAAAGATTACAAGATCATATTCTTAATTATTTACTGATGGCTAGGTTAAGGCTGCCGGATTATCAATGGATTAAGGTAATCTAGGCTGCTCAGATGCCCTAATTAGGTGGGGTCTGACAGAAACAATTCCCATACCTGTAAAAGATTGAATTGGATCGACATATTTTATTGCTAAGCAAAATACTTGTTTTGTTCAAGTGCAATAATTATATTCCAAAAACAAGAACTAATTTCTGAAGAGGAAAGAAATTTACTTTGGGTTTATGTTATACCAAAAAAAGCAAGACTAGAATTTCTTCTTACATACATGCACACTCCATATCATAAACAATGTTTACTTAGTTGTCATGATTTTGGCTCATGGTATCGGTCATAGATTGGTACGATCCTTTTTTGTCATTTCCACTTGCTCATTTTGTAGGACTTGATACCTTGAAGAATCTTGGTGCAAGCTCAACCAACCATTATGAAATTCTTCTGAGCACTTGCAACTTCTACCTACTAAAAAATCTCAACATTCGCAAGTTTGATTTTAAAAAAAATTATTCAAATGAGAAGTGTAATGAGAATGTTAGTGTCCTATATTGTTTAGGATGAAAAAAAGTTGTTGAATGATTACAAGTGCATTGAGTTTCATAAAAGCTACATTTTTCCCTGGCAAGAGCTATAAAGTAAGTAAAACTATGTCATGACAACATTTTTAGATGCTTTGATCTAATTTTTATTATAGCACTCCTAGTTCACATCAAGTTTGACAATACTCTTACGATAACATAGGTTGCAAGTGAATTACTTACTAAATTCATAGAGAGCTAGCTATTATCTATTTTTATAAGTTTTAACAAATGGTTGTTGGGGAGACTTATAATTAAAACAACAAATCTCAAATCCAATTTACAAACCAGATATGCAAGTCATCCGAGGGAGAATCGCAAAGAGTAAACTCTCCGTTCACTCTCTTTAACCTCAATGCCAGTATACCTTTTATTTCAACCAAAAACTTCATATTTTTTCTAGCTCTTTCAATTAGACATGGGTGCAAGTTTGGTTTGTTTTCCTTTTGTCTGCTGTGATTTTCTCAATATCGATGAGGCAAGTTGAAGTCTCAGCTCCATTTCTTTGTGGCTTAGATTGTTTAGATTGGGGAGATGTCCATGATGGGCAACTTTTAAAGTGGAAAAGAAAGGAAGGTTGGGATATAGATACTTTCATGTTCATTTTCAAGTACTATAAGGTGATCTAATGTGAAGATACATTTAGATGGAAAATTGGGGAGGGTGTACTGGTTGCCTTTTTATTTGTGGTGGGTGGGTAGTTGGGTGTTACACTCATCCTTTTTGTGGATACATACATGTTGGGGAAAGGAAGTAAAGTTCATCTCTAACTCTTTTGTTAAAGCTTCTGATACAATTAATAGATAAATACATCTTTAACCCAACTTATACATACACACCTAATTCTATGTGTGTGTTGAGCACTACACAACACACTACAAAATAGAACCAATACACAACACACTATAGAACATCAATCGGCCCAACATTGAAAAAAAATAATAAGCAAAACTCAATGCACAAACAATCAAAAACAAAGAATGAATGGTTGTTGTATAGAGTTGTAATCAAAACAATAAATCTTAAACCCTATTCACAAATTATAAATGTAAGTCGTCCAAGGGAGAATTGCAAAGAAGAGACTATCCTTCATCTTAAGACATAATCATATTCACTGTCTTTGCCTCTACTATTTTTTTATAGCACGACTTTTTTGCTTGGTTGAGGAAGAAGAGAAAATGAAGGGGAGGAAGAGAGAATAAAAGAAAATGAAAAAAAAATGAAAAAAAAATGATTGAAAAAAGAATTACGGGTCCCACTTCGTGCCACATCGGAGTGTTACTAATGTGTGTCATTGTTATACTTCATTTTTTCATTTTAAGTGAGACAAAATCATGTTGGTGGGTCTTATTTTATTTAATATTTTTTTATCTCTCTCTTGATCAATTCATCCAAAGGTGGATGTTTGGTACCTAAGCCATGGGTATCTTTTTGATACATATAGTATAAGCACCTATATGTATACAGATGAGATGAATAAGCAAATGATTTCAATTCATACCTTAGGAGAGAAGGAAAATCTGGAGAGAAAGATAAGAGGAGGATCAGTAGAGGTGGAGAAATTCTGGTGAATTTGAAGATGTAGATTAAGAGTGATGTGTTGGGTATTTGTTGGAGGAGAACATGGATCTAAGGCATTAAGGATGACCATATGGAGGAACAACTCGACATTCAAAGTGAAGAATTATGGGTTTTTTGTACACATAGTGCGCTAAGCGTGCTTGCTGGTGTGCTACCTGCATGTAGCACGCTAATAAGTGTGAGTAGTGTGCTAAGGAGGCTTCTAGTGCACTAGGTGCTCTGGACAACAAAAATTACTGTAATTCCATAATTCAATATTAAACACTTTAATTAAGCTTAATACCTTACCTTAAGGTCTAAATATACTCTAAAATATATGAAATGATACTAGAAGCCTATGGAACGTATGCGTTTTGAGGTGTCGAGAGGCTAGTTAAGCTAGGAAATTTGCATGGATTGTAAGTAAATTGATTGATATATTTTATTTCATTTCTTTCTTATTATGCTTTTCATTTACAGTCATTTGGACTAATTTATCCATTGTACTCTAGATGCTATGACTAATTGATATATCTCATTTCATGAGTTTGTAATCATGGCATTGTTTATTGTTTAAGTGGTTTCCTTGATTTCAAATCATTTATTATGTTTTTCTTGGTTGTTAGGAATTTGGTTACATGAAATAGAATGCTATTAGGTATGTAATTTATGGTGTTGAAAATTCATTTTATTTGTGCATTAGTTATGCAATTACATTGTTGGATTCCTACACTATTGCATTTCTTGAATTATGAAAGCGATTCTTGCATCTAGGACCATGATATGATAAATATGAGTGCGACATACGAGGTCACTAGGTTTTTGGGGCTATTAGCATCTCACCACTAGCTTGTGCAATACACAAGGTATGGGACACGCGGTTGTTGACAAGTATACTACATATGTTAGGGGCACTTGTTGGTATTTATGCTTCGTGATGGGAATTTGTAAGGATATGAAAGCATTCATGAGATTGTTTACGCCCTAAATAGTGGAATAAGGCTGACGTGATGTAACTCACAACCGATCGACCCTAGATCATTACTGCTTAATTGAGTGTCAGTTTCATTTTGTTTAACTAAAATGTCTTATCACATGATTCTTTTTCAGCATAGTTGCTATTATTATGCTTTTATATACTTGTTGTAAATTTAAAAATTTGGATAAATGTCTCTTGGTGTTCCATCGAGAAGCAGACCAGATAAAGAGAAGAACAACGACTACCTCTGAGCCATTGAGTGTTGCTACCTCTTCTTTTGTGGGTTTCGATATTTGTTTTATAACTTACATATGTTTCCTACATACTTTCGGGGTAGTAGATTATGGGTTTTGAGATAGTTAATTGACTCGACACATGTTGATATATTGTTATCGGTGTTCTATTATATATATGCATATGATCTTTGTTTCTTAGTTTTCCATATACTTTGGATTTATATTAGTGGCTTCTGCTAATTTGTTAATACTTTTGCTAAACAAGAAAAAGTTATAAGATTTTTAATTAACATTGAAATGTTAAATAGTATACTAATGGTGTAATGCTTATTTTGAAAAGAGCTAATGAGGAGATAATATTGGAAAGGTTGACTAATACGTTATTAAGTCCTATGTGTTAGAGGTTAGGGCTTAATGATGGGATTAGGCCGAGCAATGCCCTATTTTATGAAGGGGTTGTCACAGGAGCGGAAAAGTTGAGACCTATTGATTGTTTTATCATATTAGCACCAAACTATATGTTTGATCCAAAAGTAGTGCATAACAGAAGAGTGGAACTTCTTTTGACACCATCTTTTGCTAGAGCTAATGATAATGATGTTGATGATGATGCGTAGTCCTAGAGTCCTGGTCTTAGGATTTCTCTAGATCTTGGGGAGATGAGAGATAATTTAATAATAATAATTTTTAAATTAGTATATTTAACACTTTAGTAGTTGTTTAAACTTTATTTTTATACATTTTTATGTTCTGTATTATGCTGTTTTCAAATTATATAATATATATTTATGTGTTTAGTATTTTTTTTATTTCAACCTTATTTTTAAACATTAGGAAAATGTTTGGTTTAAGTCGGGGGGGGGGGGGGGGGGGAGGGGGGGCATCAATACTATAGAAAGTGGTAAGAAATGATGAATTAAGGATAAACACTTTAGGTTTAATCGTAAAATCTTGTTTTTTGAACCAGCTAAAAAGGGAAGAATGATAGTGCATTTTGTTTAATTTTTTCATTTACTTATTATTTAAATGTGTATAAGTAGTATAGATTAGGTTATATATAGTAGTATAGTAGTACGCAAATAAAGTATATCATTTGCAAATTTCATGCCTTTAATTGCGGATGAGTAAAAATACAAGTATCTGGTTGATATGAAACTTAATAGAATGTTATCATTTTTAAAGAAAATAAGAATAACAAACAACGATATAATCTTATGATTAGAACTTTAATGAATTCCGTAATAAGTATGAATCTTACTTGAGTATAACACAAATAAAAACTTATTACTAAAAGGGGAAAAGAAAGGCATGGTGTTTAATGAAAAGTTGAAATTAAAACTTGCTTAATAAAAGTGAAAGTGAAAAGTGCTAACGAGAGTTTTAAATAAAATTAGAGAGACCTACAGGTTCTACAGGAAAAAGGAGCAGTGAAATTGGTAGTTGGAAAAAGTGAGAAAAATGTAATCCCAATGAAATGGAGAAAGGGGAAAAGGAAAAAAAGACATATAGAAAGAAAGAAGGGCGGAAGTCAAATAAAAACTCTTCAAATAAAAAAATTTAGTTCGAGTACAAGTAACTTAGTTAAGTTTTTCTTCCAACTAAATAAAGTCTTATGGAATCTTAAAGTATTAAAGTCTACAAAAATAGTATGATCTGTGCTTATTTGTGAATTCTCAAGCTTAATAAGAAATCGTGAGATTGTACACTTGCTGCTTAAGTGTCGAGGATAAATAAACTTGTGAGTAGTGATGGTCTTCGTTGTGAACTACTTTTGAGTTTCGAAAGTGAATTATATTTGTTGTTAAAACTACGATTTTTGAAAATAATAGTTTTTATGAAGAAAAACTCTTAAGGGGATTATTAATTTGAAACTTATTTGAATTAAAGGATATTCCATGAACTATATAAAATGAGTAAGCACTATAAGTAGTGTTAGTATGAGTTGGTAGTAGAATACATTTTTGCTTGGGACGTGCAAATTTCTATGTTTAGGGGTATTTGATAAATACTTGATTAGACTTATATATAGAATTAGTTTAGCTGTATAATTTTTTTAAATATCCCAGAATGAGCTCTAATTGATCATATTTATGTGTTTTCAAGTCTATAAGGCATAAAGAGACAAATGAGTGATTTCATTATGAAATAAGGAGAAAAAGCACAAAATCACAAGTGACGGTTGGCGTCGTGGAGAATGAGCACAAGGCATGGAGAAAGCATAAATATCAAAGGAAGAGATGCAGGGGAGTTAATGCTTTACATGTAATGGTGGAACTGTGTGGTTAACACAGATGGCGCCGGGCAGTTATACAAGCGACGCCGAGCAGTTGTACAGGCAGCACCGAGTTTACTGAGAGAAAGAAATACACATGAAATGCTGGTGCTATGGCGGCACTGTCACTTCACGCAGGAAGCATAAATCACTTACAAACAGCACAAAGACAGAAAAATAGAAAGTTTTGGACTTCTAGTTCATTTGGAATTGTTAATTATGGTTTCTAATTGTACTTAAAGAAGTCTAAAGATTATAAATAGGTATTAAAATATGGTAAACTAACCACCATCATAGAATAGAGGAAAATATCATAAATTATCATAGTTTACATTATATTTGAGTATGAGAAAAGCTTTTGAAAGAGATACATTGAAGACTCTAATTGTGGTGATTCGTTTTTATTATTTGACTTAGTTAAAGTTTATTTAATTTAGTCTTTAATAGGAATGAATACCATAAATTTTATGTTTTTGATGATAATGAGTGAGTAGTCTATTTATCTTGGGGATTAATGGATCCTAGGGTATGAATATTATGCAAGAAGTATGAATTGATTATAATGTTTTAGAAGTGCAATGATGAGAATTTATATTTGATTCTATGTGTAATGCTATGAACATCTTGATCACATGTTTGTTGATTAGAGGTTTTATAATTTACCACAGCCATTAGAGCTTTTAATCAAAATATGAACAACACTATAGTAAAATCTATAACATTAATGTTTTGTAAGACTTATATAGTTATCACCGTTTTGTTGATTAGGGAGTCAAGGATAGTAAAATTAAGTTTTTATAAGTCTAAAGATTTGGTACTTAATGCTATGTGACACTTATGTTATTCATACCAATAAATGGAGTTCTAGTTTGCACATTTGGATCTTTTTCACCACGATAGTGGATTAATGTGAATATTAAGGAAATCTGTATATTCTAATTAAGCATTGCACACACATAACAAAAATAAAGGAATTTTGATATGATGAGCATAACAACTCATTACCTATGTGAAGTTGTGAACTAAAAATTTTCACAATATAAGAATAAAACTTGATTTACAATGTTTTTATAAAATAGAATAGTTTAGTTTAAATCAAAACAAAAAGAGACCTTCTTAACAATATAGTAAATTTGACTAAGTAAGTGTGTCCATACACACCTTTCCCAGAGGAACAATATCCATAATCAACCTTTATTGATGACATTATTACTACAACTGAACTGTTATACTTGCAGTTTCAATTATTTGTTGAGAAGCTAGCGAATTCAACTCCAATTGAGTGTGTAGAAAGAAATTTATAGGCATAAGATTTGCATTAGAGTTTTAATCACAATGAACATTATAATACTAAGCTCATTTGAGTTTAATGTGCAAGTTTATGCCTCCATGATCATAGAGTTTTATAGGATTCAAGTCCGACTTTTTCTTTCTCTTATTATACTTGGATCTTAAAGCTTCAGGCTTATTAATGATTTTTCCATTCTCCTATTTGCTTAACTTTCCATTCTTGAGTTACTTTCTTTTCTTTTGATGTTTCTTCAAATGTATCTTTCTTTGAAATCCTTTTATCAGTTTCCGTTATTACTGCATTAATCGCATAAATCTCAACATTAAAATTACCATAATAGTTTAGTTCTAAAAATTCAATATCATATAAGTCATTATCAAATAATTCAACATATTTTTCACGAGTTTCATTATTTAGTTCATTATTATTAGACTTTAGCTTTTTTCATTTAGGCCGGTCTATCCTTGTTGGCAGTATATTATCAAAACATGAGTTAAGTTAGTGAGGTAGATGCTGCAATCAAGATGTTAAACCTAACTAAGCAAGATGTTCGAGAGTCAGAGTTAAAGACGAAGACAGATCAGAAGTTGAAACATGATTTGAATACGAGTTAGATACTGAAACAAAGTAACTATCAGTATTAGTTTACAATAGTGATGAAGTTTGATAATGCAAGTAGAGAACTTCAAGATGGATTACAAATACAAAATCTGAGATAAAGGTGCATAAAGAACTGAAGAACTTTATGGAAAAAACGTGTCGAGATTCTTGAAGGAATATAAGACTTAGTTGTCAAACATTGGATGATTTCAATAGTAATTACAATTGGAGACCGAAGAGGTTTTCTGAGTTGTATTATTTATAGGATTGAATACCTAGATAGAGTAGATAGACTGAGTCTATAAATACTAAAGATCACCACTGTGTGGATAATCATTTTTTTACTTGAGTTTTGTGAGAATGAGAGATAATTATAGTAGTTGTACACATGATCAATTTCACTAATTGATTTTTTAGGCTGAGCCTATAGAGAGGAAGACATTCAAGTCCTACTACAATATCAATTATGTGTTTAGTTTTGATGTGTGTAATTAGTTCATTAATGATTCATTAATCTCCTCAGTTCCTCTGGTTTCCAAAACTTTGACTGTGGTATCATAACTTTATCTTTTTGTTATTTCTACAAGCAAGAAGAGTGAGATTCTTAAGAGTTTTATCACCATGCGATTGATTGATGAGTTGTTACGACAAAGAACTAGTGAAAAACATGAAGATGGATTGATAACTAGACTGCCATTGCCGGAAGGAAACAACAATATTCAGTCAAATTCTCCATATTACAACAATTGTGTAATGGCCCTTCATTTAATCTAGGGCACCGCCAGGCCTAATCCCATCATTAAGCCCTAACCTTAACCATATAGAAATTAATAATATATTAGTCAGCCTTTCTAATAAACCTTGCACAATTCTTACGGCTAAATAGTATTTTATAGTTAATTAAAATTTTATACGATTTAAATATTATTCTGCGGAAGTCTTGACAAATTAGTGAAAGTTATTCATAAAAAACCTAAGTGTTTAAACTAGGAAACCAAGATAACTTGCATATATATAACAAAACGGTGATAAATATATATCAACATGTGTCTGGTCAGATAACTATCTCTCAACCCAATATATACATCCGAAAAACATCCAAAAGGCATATATAAAATTCAGACATCAAACCAAAAACCTACAATAACAAAGGTAGTGGTACACCGCTAGGTCAAAGGTAGATGTCGATCTTCTTCATGCATGGTCTGCTACTCAATGGATCTAAACCTACTTAATGGATCTGCACCTACCGTCATAAAAAGGACAGTGAGTATAGTAATATAGAAAGTAATACTGAGAGACATTTATCCACATTCCCAAACATAACAAGAGGTACGTTTCAATATACATACATTCATTATACAACAATAACTATATATACATAAACCTATTACCAAACAATATAACATCAATGAACTATTCCAACGAACCACTCATATTAAATTGTGTACCCTATTGATCACATAGACCTTTGGTAGTCATTTATTTAGTATGGCATATACCTTAAGTTGTGTATCCAACACATTAGCCCATTAATACCCTATTTATCACATAGACCTTGAGTAGTCATTTATTTAGCACGACATATCGACATCATGTAATAGGTCCGCATATATTGTACTTCGATATTAGCCTTATTGGTCCCTGCTTATCATTAGGCATTCTCCTTATCAATTGTGAACACGACATATCAACCTTATGCAATAGGTCCGCACACATAGCACTTCGGTATTACCCTTATTGGTCGTTGCTTAATCATTTCACTCATCGGCTTAGATATTACCCTCCAGGTAATAGCTTATATAGTAGTGCACATATGTACTATCCTTATTAGTTGTGAAACATGGCTTATTGACCTCATGTAATAGGTCAGTACACATAGTACTTCGGTATTACCCTAATTAGTCCTCACTTAATCATTTCTCCAACCTCATATAGTAGGAACGTGACACTAACTAATTAATATACCGACATCCTCGGGTCCCATACCCCGCGAGCTGCGTACACCCCAAACCACATCATAATCTTAAACACACATATACTAATGTAAAAATAACTACATAACAAGAAACAACACACTAATAATAACACCATGAATTTAGCAAACATAGCAACATAAACTAATAAAATCACATAACACATAGTTAGATAAGCTCATAACATTGCATAACAATATAAACGACTGTAAACAAACAACAACATTTAGGCACTAAATGAAGGAAAATATCTCAATCAGTTTACTTACCTCGCAAATTTCCAAGCTACTTCGACATCCTGACACCTCAAAACTCGTATTCGAACCTACAAGACGTTTCCCTAGATTCCTGATATCATTTAGTATGTTTTTGAGTGTGTTTAGACCATTATTAAAAGTATTGGACTTTCTTAAAGTGTTTATGTAAATTTAACAAATTGTAGATTTTTATGCTGTCATAGCACCTAGTGTGTTGAGTGACTGAATAAGCGCACTAATGACCTTATTAGTGCGCTAACTAGTTTCTTTAGCTCACTATACAAATTTAGCACTTTCTTACTAAACTAGCGCGTTTTGTGCAGGAAAACCCAAAATCTTGCATTTTGAGTTTTTGAATTTTCTCCATACATACGCTATCCCAACACCTTGGGACCTCTCTTCCTCACCTCCAGAGACCTAAGCAATCCATTAACAACATAAAACAACCACACTTCACTATAATTCATGAATTCAACAAATTAACTAAGTTGCTAGTGTAGTAGAGTTACCTAGTTGATACACCACACCTAGCTTGATCTCCTTCATTAACATATTGATTTTTCCAACCAAAAACTTGATGATCTTTTTCTATAACAAGATTTCCTTCTCCGGCATGCCTAGCAAATGTAAATGGTTTGGTTGCATGAGTTAATCTTATCCAATATTATATATTAAAATGGAATGATTCATAGCCATTGATCTTAATACGTATACGTATCTCGAGACTTATCTAATGGCTTGCACATTGACACTTTCCCATTAACTTTCCACTATCTCAATCTTGTTAACACCAATTTGTAACTCAATTAGTTTCTAGATGAGCGAATACGTATTCGAGAATCATCGCATGACTATTGTTTTAAATTAATTAACTTAGGTACAATTAATATATAACTAACTATATCATGATTAAAATCACTATTTAAGCAATATTAAGCCTAAATAAAGATACCACATCACTCTCTACCCCAGTCCCACATCAATACGCATCTCGAGGTGCGTTCCCACTCACGTCTCGACACCTATGTACAAGTAGGAGTGACTTTATAAGGCTACACCAATACATCACACTAGGTATCCATCATATCAAATCTAACATATTTCTTATTCCTCACACCGAGTATTCAGACTATATACCCATTTTTGAGCCACATCACGGGTCGGTGACCCTTAATTACGGACCAAATCTATTATTAGAAATCTGGGCCATTACAAATCTTCCCAACTAATAGAAATCTTGTCCCCGAAATTTATTAATTCCAAATTATCATTATGATTACCTTAGTCAAAATCTTTAATGATACTAAGCCCAAATGCTCACCTTGTCATAACTGTCATAGATGGATTACTTGACCACTCAAACTTGAGTTCACATTTCTCAGTAGGTAAGTCCATACACAATAAACTCCTATATCATATTTATGACACTTTAGTCATAGTACTCAAGAAAAATTGTACTAAGTGTAATTTCTTAATGAATTTTATATGTTTCGTATTCAGATAACACTACTCCTATATATCAGATTTTTCACTTATAAATTATGGACTAAGTCAGATCACCCTCGACTATCCAATCATCAACTCTTCTATAAATCAATAGTTTCAATTAAGAATCATGCATAAAACACGCAACATACACATAATGTTAAATTATACAAACTCACTTACCCTCAATACAATCGAATCCCATCACTGGGTCCGATCCTACCACTGCCCGAGCTCTCTCTGGCCTGTGACTGTGATACCTTATATTAATAACCCACTGGATGTGGACACTAATGAATAATGTGTCCAACCTGAAGACATTTGTAACATGTCAGAGGTCTCCTCTGTTCTGTAAATATAATCCTAGCATGTCTCTACACAGCGATTCTCGACCTTTACCGCCTGATACCTACTGTGCTTGTGAAGCTAGTAATGCTAACCCAACTGGAGTTGGCAAAGTAGGCCCATGCAAACTATGCTCTATCGATATAATAAATGTCTTTGGTCCTACATTCTGAGATCCTTCAGTCTAACTCCTCTTTCTTTTACCTTTTCGTCTACTTCTCTCATGATAAATACTTAAATTTGACGTCATTCTCAGACCTCACACTGTCTGGTCAGCAATCCTTTCCAAATGATATGTCTCATGAGAGAGAGCATACTCATATTAATCATTAAGTGTCTCGGCTCTGGTACTCACAACATAATATATGATGTCATGCCTCAGTCCATTTGTGAAATGATAAACATCTTTTGATTCATCTCTCGCTAAATCTCTAGTAAACTATCTTAAATAAGTTTTCTATCCTAGTAATTCGTTACTGTCTTATCTGATCCTTATCTCAAATTCATAAATTCTTTTCTCAACATCTTTATTACTGCCTGAAGAAAATACTGCTGATAGAACTTTTTCTTAAATGCATCCCAAGGCACAAAACTACCATCTAAAGATATCGTCACACACCACCAAACATCAGCGTCTCTTTGAATTATATATGATAAAATCTCAGCCCAAGTCTATCCTTAATCCTTAAGACCCTATATAACTTTTCCTTAGACAACACCCACTTCTCAATCTTCTAAATGTCTTGCTAACCATTAACATACACTGGCTTCAATCTAATGAAATCCTTCACCAATTGAACCTCTGCTAACGAGCTAAAAGATGTGGGAGTGAGAGACGGTGTATCAACCATTTTTGCAGTTGGTATTGTCACTACCAGTATAGTCTATACCATAGGAACTACAGGTGTCATAGTAGGAAACTCTAATGATAGTAACATAGGCATAATAGTAAAGTAGGAACAAGTATCCGTGCTAGTGGAGCTAAATGAGCTGTCATCATAGTGATGAAATCAATCAACTGCAGCCCATGAACTGATACACAGTCAGACAACCTTTGTAAGTCATCCATAGAAATAGGAGGTTAACTACCGCCGACAATAGTATCACTGCATCACGTGAATCAACCATCGCTATCTACAAATTGCTAGCGAACTCGATATCGACTACTACGTGACACAACACGTATATATATACACAAATATCAAATATAACATATACATAAAAACTTCCCAACTCACAACAACTCATTTCTCCACTAGTAGTTTCTAAGTAAGGATCATCTGGTTTCCACCTCTAAAGTTTGTATTTTATTTACATTTCATTTCATACTTATTAAATCAACTAATACTCTATTACCTAAGCTTTATAAATCTGGACTTTGATACCAACTATGATGGCCCCTCCTCTAATCTTGGACACCACCGGGCCTAATCCCGTCATTAAGCCCTTACCCTAGCAAAGTAGTACTTAATAACGTATTAGTCAACCTTTCTAATAAATCTTGAACCATTCTTATGACTAAATAGGTTTTTAGAGTTAATTAAATTTTTTTTACGGTTTAAAGATTATTCAACAAATGTTTTGACAAATTAGCAAAAGTCATTCATATAGAAACTATGTGTGGAAACCAAGAAACCATGATGACATGCATATATATATATATATATATATATATATATAAATAGCGATAACTATATATCAACATGTATCTGGCCAGATAACTATCTCTCAACCAAATGTATACATCCTAAAAATATCCAAAAGACATATATAAAAGTCATACACCAAACCAAAAACCTATAATAGCAAAGGTATCGGTACTCCACTGGCTCAGAGGTGGTCTCCTATCTTCTCCTTGCTCGTTCTACTACTCAACAGATCTGCACCCACCATCATAAAAAAGACGATAAGTATAGTAATATTGAAAGTAACATTGAGAGACATTTATCCACATTTCTAACATTAACAAGAGATACATTTCATAATACATACATTCATTATATATATACACAAATACATTACCAAACAATTAACATCAATGAACTATTCCACCGAAGCACACATATTAAATTATGTACCTTGTGGATCACATAGACCTTAGGTATTGATCAATAGAATTTTGTTAGTCATTTATTTAGCACGACATATACAGTAAGTTGAGTATCCAACATATTAGTCCAGTAATAACCTATTAATCACATAGACCTTAGGTATTGATGACATAGATCTCGGGTAGTCATTTATTTAGCATGACATATCGACCTCATGTAATAGGTCCGCACACATAATACTTCGGTATTACCCTTATTGGTCATCGCTTATCATTAGGCACTCTCTTTATCAATTGTGAAATATGACATATCAACCTCATGTAATAGGTTTGCATACATAGTACTTTGGTATTACTCTTATCGGTCGCCGCTTAATCATTTCACTCATTGGCCTAGATATTACCCTCTAGGTAATAGCTTATATGGTAGTGCATGTAGGTACTACCCATATTGGTTGTTAAAAATGGCTCATTGGCCTTATGTAATAGGTTAGTACACATAATACTTCGATATTGCCCTAATTGATCATCGCTTAATCATTTTAACAACCTCATGTAGTTGGTACGTGGCACTAACTAGTTAGTATACCGAAATCCCTAGTTTCCAAACCCCGTGACCCCGCCTACACCCCAAACAACTTTATAATCTTAAATATACATATTCTAATTTAACAATATTTACATAACAAGAAACAACACGCCAATAATAACACCAACAATTTAGAAAACATAGCAACATATGTGGCAGCCTCTGTCGCCCTGTGATGATGTGTCTCCGTGTACACCTTGCCAGCCGGCCTAACTACACGTGTCTGACACTTGCTTTTCCTTTTCATGTCTCGCAAATCATGTCAAAGTTTATATTATGATTATCCTTATTTTCTTAACTTATTCTTTATTGGTATTAACTATTTCAAATGTTACTTAATTTGTAGTTTATTCTAATGCTTATCCATAAAATTGGGTTGTTTCTTCAAGTTAACATAAATCAACGGAAGCCTCAATTGATACGATTAGTATAAGTAATTTAGCATGGTAAACATTCTTCAAAAGAGCAAATCTTACTGTGGAAAATCCTATAAAGTACTCTGTATATAAGTGATAATACCACAAATAAGGTATATATATACATGTACGGTGTCATCTCAAGTCTCCCAATACCCAAAATATAGAAAATCTCAAAAATAAATACGTACGAGTAGGTTCTCGAGAGCGCGCAATCAAATGTAGTTGCCTAGGATCCCCTTACCCCTACTAGTGCTCGGATCTGCACTCAATCATCACAAAAGACATATGACGAGTCTAGTAAGTAAAATCCCAATGAACTCCTCTAAGCATTCGTATAATAAAGTAAAGCAAATGCAAGGAGTACTATAAAGTAAACATGCGGAATATACAAACAAACAACTGCAAATGGCTCATCACATGAATAGATAATAGACAAGCTAACAAATGTGTGTGCTCACTCTAGATGGACTAGACTGTACTTCGGGTCGCTAAGTTCCCACCTAAGGTTGTGCCCAACTGGCTCGACACTTGGTCCCTCGTGGAGCTGGCCAAATTCGCTAAGTCACTGACACATGCACCAAGGGCAAGCTCAGGTCACCATTCACCGAGGTCCGGGTTACACGTGCTACAATCCAGTGCATCATGAACACATAATCAGGAAATCTGGGGAAGTAACCTCAGCCCATGTCTAAGTAACAAAATAGAGTAATAAACAACAATGAATGATAGAAATGAAATGTAAAAACCAAATCAAATATTCAGAGTCTTTCAATTAGGTTTTATAAACCTCACATTGCTCTTTAACCTCCCTGGACTCCCGTATCCGACCCGATAAGCCCCCAACACCGAGCTACGGTCCAGTAATTCCTTGAAGTCCAAGTTTAATAATTTTAGGTTATTTATAATTGTTAAGACATTTGTTAAGTTGAAGATCACCAAAACAACCATTAATTTCATAGTTCATCCGTCATTAGCATGCTAATAGGTCTACCTAGCGCGCTAGGTGGAGTTTGCACACTAATGGATCTACCTAGCGCTATATAAAGTTAGCAGGTTATGGAAACTGTCTAGCGCGCTACTGTTCTTCAATTTCAAAAAAAGTTGGAAACCCAGAATGATTAGCACGCTAACCAACCTAGTTAATATGCTAATTGTCCTCTATGACAAAATTATTAAGTAAGAATTCTATCTTACCCCTCTCAATTAGCTACTCTAACCTGATTTGCATCCTCTCCATACATTATTGACTCTAAAGCAACAACTAAACACTTCCAGAACATAAATTTTAACCCAATTTCCTCTAAATTCATGCATTCACACAAGTTCCCAATTTCATAAAAATCATCAAATCTAACTAAACCCATGATCAATTCTCTACAAATGTGATCTACCAACATCTAATTCATCTCATTTACACTACAAATTAGAGATCTCATCATACATTTTTGAAATTCACTAACATGTCTAAGATAGGTTCATTAGAAAGATTAGAAGGTGGAGATGAAGATTACCTAAGTTAGATCTCTTGAATCGGTCTTCAAAGTGCAAATTCCAGCTTGATTGATCCTCTATTCCTCAGATTTCTCTCTGTATTTGCATGAGAAATTGAGTTTTTTTATCAAAACCCCACTAACTCTCCTTTATATATGGTTTGCTTTGATCAAATGTGTGTACGTATCCTAAGGATTATCTTGTGGTTCTTAAGCATGCTGTCTTACAACTCCTGATGACTCCAATAGTACACTCATTTCCTAAAGTAACTCAATATGATGATCTAGATGTCCATCTCAAGGTCCCTTTTATTCAAGGCAAACTATAGGCTTTCATTTATTCTATTAATGTCACATTACCTTAAGCCTATTTAAATCCATATGGTTAGTATTTTATTTATCAATTTTAACCAACTCATGGTCCCACTAACCTTCGGCTACCCAATACCCGGTGCCCCATGTCTTGAAAGGTATTTCGAGGCGCCCCATAGCCTATTGTTTGAATTTAATTTAATTAGCTTATGGTTACATTACCCATTTCAATTTGATTTCATAATCATATTTCACGAATTTGTCGAGTTTCTCTAGTGTACCCGTACTTAGCCTCTCGATACCCATGTTGAAACGCACTTCAAGGCAATTACCCATTACACAACCTCGCACGATATCATTATTCAACATACATACATTGCAATGTATTTTCCAAATAACTTAATAAATTGCATCCCAAATAAGCAATCCTACATACAATCAACTAATGAACCTAGGCCGACTTGTGTCCTAGCCTACCCGCGGGGTCCACATGGATCTGAACTAGCGTCCATGTCTACAATTACCATATAAATAACGACACTAATAAATCTGGACGTTACAATTCTTCCCAACTAAATAAAGATTCGTCCCAAAATTTAATTGTTACATAAACGTCGTATCAGGAAATAGCTGAGGGTATCACTCTCTCATCGTCGACTCGAGCTCCCAGTTGAGTCCCACTGTTCTATGATGCTACCAATGGACTAGAACCTTAAAGAGCTCCTTGTTCCTGAGAATTTGCACTCTATGGTCAACGATCTCCATTTGCCTCTCCTCGCAAGTCACGTCAAGCTGAACCTCAATCTGTCCTAACACAATCATCGGTCTTGCCCCTGACCTAGCTAGTCTCAACATCGAAATGTGAAATGTTATGAACCCCAGCTAACTTAGCAGGTAACTCTAACTAATATGCAACGCTACCCACTCGCTGCGCAATCCTGAATGGCCCAATAAATCTCGGCACTAGTTTCCCCTTAATTCCAAATTTCTGATGACCCTTCCAAGGGGAAACCTTCAGGTATACCATGTCACCCTCCTCATAGCACAGTCCCTCGTGATATCAATCCGCATATTTCTTCTGTCTGTCACGTGCAGCTCATAACCTCTGACGAACCTGTCGGATCTTCTCTGTCTGATCAATAACTATCTCGGGCCTTACTGTCACTGTATCTTCCAATTCCACCCAATAGGCAGGTGATCTACAAGTCCTTCCATACAGTGCCTTAAACGGTGGCATGCCAATGCTCACCCGATAGCTGTTATTGTATGCAAACTAACACAAAGGCAAATAATCTTCCCACAAACCCCCAAACTGCAATATGCAAGCTCTGAGCATATCTTCCAAGATCTGTATCGGTCGCTCTGACTATCCGTCACTCTAAGGATGGTAAGCTGTACTAAACTACAACCTGATGCCAAACTACTTCTATATAGCCTTCTATAGTCTTGAAATCAATCAGGGATCTCTATCTGACATAATGGAAAATGGTACCCGATGTAGTCTAATAACCTCCCACTCAAAAAATATGCTCAACTTGGGAAACATTTATCTCATAAAAATTGGAATGAAATGAGCCAATTTCGTCACCTACCTTGCATTATGACGTCTCGAGGTCTGTAGTAGTCCATTGACAAAATCCATGGTGATGTGTTCCCATTTCTACTGTGTAACGGGCAACAATTGTAAGAATCCACTAGGTCTCTTATGCTCAGCCTTCACCTGCTGGCAAATGTGAAAACTCCTAATGTATGCGCCTATGTTAGCCTTCATCCTTGGCTACCTGAATTATCATTTCAATTCATGGTACATCTTGGCCCAACCAAAATGAGCTATGTAGTGAGACCGATGTGCATCCTCCAGAACCCTATCTCGTATCTTTTAATCTGCAGGTATCCATAATCTCCTTAAGTGTCTCAAACACTGATCCGTGGTCTCTGACTAATCATTGCATTCCAGATTCTGAGCTAGACCACTGAACCGCTCATAAAGCCCATCAACCATCTCAATCAATATGGTCGGAACCTTCCTCTAACCACAAATGTGCTATTCAGCTGTAGAAGATACCTCGGTCATGCACATAACTGATGCCGGCTGTAACAAACCATGCTGGTGTGTTATAGGTGGCAAAATAGTACGACTGTCAATCTCACTCCTGCTCAATGTGTCCATTACGACATTCGCTTTCCCAGGGTGATACTCAATAGCGAAGTCGTAGTCTTTCAGCAGCTCAAGTCATCTCCTAAAGCGCATGTTCAGATCCTTCTAAGTGAAGATATAACGTAAACTATGGTGATCTATATAAAATATGAACCTCTCTTCATATAGATAATGCCTCCAAGCCTTTAGTGCAAAGACGACCACTGCCAGCTCTAGGTTGTGCACTGGGTAATTTCCCACATTGGGTCTCAAACGCTTGGAAAGACAAGCAACTGTTCTACCCTCATATATCAACACACATCTTAGACCAGTGCTTGACGCATCTATATAAACTATCAATGTCTTGCCCTGCTTTGATAATTTCAATACTAGCGCAGAAGTCAACCTCATTTTCAACTCATAGAAAGCTTGCTCACACTCATCTGACCAATCAAACCTAACATCTTTCTTGGTCAATCTATCTATGAGCGTTGTAATAAAAAAATCCTGAACAAATCATCGGTAGTATCCTGCCAGTATGAGAAAACTCTGTATATCAATAATAGAGTCAGGTTTCCCCCAGTCAATGATAGCCCGAATTTTCTCTGAATCCATAGAGATACATTGGTTACTGATGACATGTCCTAAAAACCCCACCGCACTCAGCCAGAAGTCACACTTACTGAACTTGGCGTATAATTTGTGCTCTCTTAGTGTCGTCAAAACTACCCTGAGATGTCCATTGTAATCCTTATGAGTCCTACTATAGATCAAAATGTCATTGATGAAGACTTTGAAAAACCTATGTAGATATGGTCTCAAGACCCTGTGCTTCAAATCCATGAAAATCGTTGGGGCATTAGTCGACCCAAATGGCATGAATGTGAACTCAAATAGCCTGTATCTCGTACTGAAAACATTCTTCTGGATATCGTAATCTCGAATCTTCAACTGATGATAACTTGAACGAATGTCAATCTTCGAGAAGAGTCTGACACCCGCTAATTGATCAAACAAATCATATATTCTAGGAAGTGGGTAACGGTTCCTAATTGTCACCTAATTTAGTTTCTTATAGTCTATGCACATCCTCATCGAACCATCCTTCTTCTTCACAAACAACACTAGAGCTCCCCAAAGTGACATACTAGGGTGAATGAAACCCTTCTCCAACAACTAATCTAACTCTCTTCTAACCTCTTCCTTCTTCCATGGTGACATCCTATATGGTCTACTGGCGATCGGCCGCGTCCCTAGTATCAAATCAATGGTAAACTTAATAGCTCATGGTAGTGGCAATCCTGGTAGGTCATCCAAAAATAAATCAACAAATCTCTAACTACTAGTACGTCCTCAATCCTAACTTTCGTCCTAACCTCCAGCTCAACTATCGCTGCAAATACTTCCATCTCCTACGTTGTAGTTAGTCAACCTCTAGTGATATGTAAATCAGTCTTGGATCTAACTAGTGAGAACCCTAGTATCCTAGGAATACAAAACTCAATCATTTTACCATAACAATCTATCCGTGCATGATAGGGTGATAAAAAATCCATCCCGAGAAGCGCGTCACACTTTAAGTACTATAATAATCGAAGATCAACTAGTAACTAATGTCCCTCAACCTCTATCATTACGTGTCTACAAACTCGGTTAGGGTATATCGTGTCCCCAATAGTCGTACTAAGGAAAAGGTGCACGTCTAATATCTGTGTATCTAAACCTAACACTCCAACAACACGTCTAACAATAAACGATAACATACTACCCAAGTCAAACATAGCATGCATAGGTCGACCAAAAATATGTAACGTACCCTCGATGAACTGTCTGGTCGCTCTGCCATCCGACTTTACTACCGCTTGAGCTCTTTCCCTTGCCTGCTTTTAGTCTCGATGGGGTGACGATGGTGTCCTGCAGTCAACCCTCAAGTGTCCCCTCTAACCCCATATGTGGCATATGCGGTTATCCTACCTCCCAGTCTGTCCATTTCCAGATATCGGACCTTGACCCTGGTCACTCTGACCTGTTATGTCCTTCCTAATCTCTACCTCGATGGTATTTCAGCGGTTGTGGCCTATGCTGATCTACCGATGCTAATGTGATGGCATGAACCAACTGTCTTTCCTCATACTAGAATTGACTTCCCTAAAGATCATCCCTTCGGCTCCTGTCCCATTTGTCATCCCTCTAGCCTCTATCCCGTTGATCCCTCTATCTTTTTGGCACTGGTATCCTATGGGGCACCTACTCTGTAGGATATCATTGTCAGAGCATTGGTAGATATGACATATCTGATGTAGAGAAATGGCAGACGTGTGACTGGCTGAGAACTCTTTCCTGTCTGTAGCTTAATACTAGTCACACGCTTGCCATCTCTCTATATTTGATATATCTTAAGTGCCATCGCTCTGTCAAAGATATCCTATAGAGTAGGTGCCCATATGATACTAGTGCCGAACTAATCCTATCATCAACTCCTCTAGTGAAATAGTAGATCTATAGACGTTCAGTCCCAGCTACGTCCATCAAAAACTGGAGTAGGTACTGAAATCTCTCCATATACTGCATCAATGTCTGGTTACCTTGTCTCATGGTCAAAAACTTATCCCTCAATCTTAGTTTCACCTCCATAAGTATGTACTGATCATACCTGAACTTAGCCCATATCGTCAGCTCTGGATGGGTATCCTGATACGTGGTCCACCATACTTCTGCTAACCTTTAAAGCATGCTCCTGATAGTCGTGCCCGAACACTCTCTTCATTCCTCATTAGCTTATGGAACTGTTGATGAGATACAATCTATTTCCCCGCAGCCTTAGGGTAACCACCTTTATAAAAGAAGCCTAGCTGAAACTTCAGAAACTCCCTCAACATCTTCACCTCAGGAGCTAAAATGAATCCCGATTGAGTAGTAGTAATAGTGGTAGTAGTTGTCTAATCCATAGTCATTGGTGGAGGCTTAGGAGTTGGCGTCTCTAAGGGAACAACAACTATGGTGGCTCTCACTATCAGTATATCTGCTACTACTCTTTGAACTGGTGTCTGGGGAGTAACCGGGTGACGACGATCCCTGTAGGTACCATAACTGCTACTGGCTCTTTTAGTATAGCAACTGTTGTAGCAAGTGTCATTAGTGCGGCGGTCTGGTCTCGTAGCAACTGTAACACCTCGCCCACCTGCGTCTCTTGAGCCGAGAGTCGATCCTATATACTAAGTGTAACTGGGGGCTCTTTAGCCGTACCATTAGGCTGACCAATCTTCTAAGGTGTCGTTGACTATTCGTCCATGATCTGCATCGAGAAGCGTGCTCCGAATGCGTCTCGGTGTATATACGTATATCATATGTATATTGAAAAATATAATACGTATATAAACTATAACTCTACCCGCCTGACATCACTTCCCAACTAAAGTTCTAAGGCAATCACATAGGGTTTCCACAACTAAGGTTTATTTATTAAGTCTTATGCTCTTTCATTTTGAGTTTTTCCAAGTTCCTTAAATTGGGCTCTGATACCAACCGTGGCAGCCTCTACCGCCTCGAGGTGATGTGTTTTTGTGTACTCCTTGCCAGCTGGCCCAACTACGCGTATCCGTCACTTGCCCATCCTTTTCATGTCTCACAAATCTTTTCGACTTGTGTATTGTGATTATCCTTATTTTCTTAACTTATTATTTGTGGGTATTTAATAATTTCAACTGTTACTTAATGTGTAGTTTATTTTAATGATTAACCATAATATTGGGTTGTTTCTTTAAGTTAACATAAATCAGCGGAAGCCTTAATTGATACGATTAGTATAAGTAATTTAACATGGTAAACATTCTTCAAAAGTGCAAATCTTACTATGGAAAACCCTATAAAGTACTATGTACATAACAAAAATACCACTAACAAGGTATATACATATATATATATATATATATATATGTACGGTGTCATCGCAAGTCTCCTAATACCCAAAACATAGAAAAATCTCAAAAATAAACATGTACAAATAGGTCCTCGATAATGGGCAATCAGATGTAGTCACCTAGGATCCCCTTTCCCTCACTGGTACTAGGATCTGTACTTAATCATCACAAAAAGACGGTTGACGTGTCCAATAAGTAATATCCCAAGGAACTCCTCTGAGCATTTGTATAATAAAGTAAAGGACATGCTAGGAATACTGTCGAGTAAACATGCATAATATAAAAATAGACAACTGTAAATGGCTCATCGTATGAATATATAACAGACAAGCTAACAAATGTGAGTACTCACTCCGGATGGACTAGACTGTATTTCGGGTCAACAAGTTCCCACCTGTGGTCGGGCCTAACTAGCCGGACACTTCGTTCCTCACGTCACTGGCCAAATTCGCTGAGTCACCGACACATGCACTAAAGTCAAGCTTAGGTCGCCATTCACTGAGGGTCGGGTCACACGTGCTACAGTCTATTGCATTATGAACACACAATAAGGAAATTTGGGGGAGTAACATTAACCCACATCCAAGTAACGAAATAGAGTAATGAACAACAAGGAATGATAAAAATGAATTGTAAAAATAAAATCAAATACTCAGAGTCTGTCAGTTGGGTTCTACAAACTTCACACTGCCCTTAGACCTCCCGGGACTACCGTATCTAACCCGACAAGCTCCCCAACACCGAGCTACGATCCGTTAAGTCCCTAAAGTCCAATTTTAATATGTTTATGTTGTTTACAAGTGTTTAGACATGTATTAAGTTGAAAAGAACCAAAACAACCCTTAAATTCATAGTTTATTTGTCATTAGCGTGCTAATAGGTCTACCTAGCGCGTAAAGTGGAGTTAGTGCGCTAATGGATCTATATAACGTGCTATTGTTCTTCGTTTTCAAAAATAGTTGGAAACCCAGAATGATTTGCGTGCTAACTAACCCAGTTAGTGCTTTAATTGTTCTCTGTAACAGAATTCTCAAGTCGAGATTTTTATCCTACCCCTCTCCATTAGCTACTCTAACCTGATTTGCATCCTCTCCATACATTATTAACTCCAAAGCAACAACTAATCAATTCCAAAATATAAATTTTAACCTAATTTCCTCTAAATTCATGTATTCACACAACTTCCCACTTTCATAAAAATCATCAAATCTAACTAAACCCATGATCAATTCTCATCATATCAGATCTACCAACATGTAATTCATCACATTTACACCACAAATCATAGATCTTATCATACATTTTTGAAATTCACTAATATGTCAAAGTTAGGTTCATTAGATAGATTAGAAGGTGGAGATGAAGATTACCAAAGTTAGATCTCTTGAATTGGTTTTCAAAGTGCAAATTCCAGCTTGATTGATCCTCTTTTTTTTAGATTTCTCTATATTTGAATGAGAAGTTGAGTGTCTTGATCAAGACCCCAAAAAATTTCCTTTATATATGGTTTTCTTTGATCAAGTGTGCGTATGTATCCTGAGGATTATCATGTAGTTCTTAAGCATGCTGTCCTACACCTTCTGATGACTTCAATAGCACACTCCCATCCTAGAGTAACTTAATATGATAATCTTGATGTCCATCTCAAGATCCCTTTTATTCAAGGAAAACTATAGGCTTTCATTTATTCTATTAATGTCGCATTACCTTAAGCCTTTTTAAAGCCATATGGTTAGTATTTTATTTATCAATTTTAACCAACTCATGGTCCTACTAACCTTCGGCTACTCGATCTCGCATCTCGACACACATTTCATGGTACGCCTTAGCCTATTGTTCGAACTCAGTTTAATTAGCTTATGGTTATATTACCCATTTCAATTTGATTTCATAATCATATTTCATGAATTTGTCGAGGTTCTCTAATGTACCCGTACTTAGCATCTTGATACCCATGTTGACATGCACTTCGAGCTAACTACCTGTCACACAACCTCGCACAATATCATTATTCAACATACACACATGCGATGTATTTACTAAATAATTTAATAAATTGCATTGCAAATAAGCAATCTAATACACAAACAACTAATGTACCTAGGTCGACTTGTGTCCTAGCCTACCTGCGGTGTTCACATAGATTTGAGCTGACGTCCAAGTCTGAAATTACGATATAAATAACTGCATTAATAAAACGAGCCGTTACAACGTAAACTAATAAAATCAAAGAATAAATAGTTAGATAAGCCTACAAAGCATTGCATAACAATATTAACAATTTGAAACAAAAAATAGCATCAAGGCGTGAAATGAAGGAAAATATCTCTATCAATTTACTTACCTCTACATAAATTTCCTAGCTATTTCGGCTTCCTAACACCTCAAAACTGTATTCGAGCCCACAAGACCTTTCCCTAAGTTCTTGATATCATTTAATATATTTTTGAGTGTTTTAAGACCTTTATTAAGGGTATTGGACTTACTTAGAATGTTAAAGTAAATTTAAGAAATGGATGATTTTTATGCTGTCATAGCATCTAGCTTGTTGAGTGACTAAATTAGTGCACAAGTGACCTCTTTAGCATGGTACCGAGTTTCTCTAGTGCGCTATATAAGGTTAGTGTGCTAGCTAACGTACCTAGTGCGCTATGTGCAGGAAAATCTAGAATTTTGCACTTTGAATTTTGGGTTTTCTCTACACATAGGCTATCCCAATACCTTGGGACCTCTCTTCCACACCTCCAGTAACCCATGTGATCCATTAATTACATAAAACAACCGCACTTCACAATAATTCATGAATTCATCAAATTAACTAAGTTGCTAGTGTAGTAGAGTTACCTAATTGATATAGCACACCTAGCTTGATCTCCTTCACCATCCGACTGATTTCTCCAACCAAAAACTTGCTGATCTACTTCTCTAGCAAGTTTAGCAAATGTAAATGGTTTGAATGCATGAGTCGATCTTATCCAATCTTATATATTAAGATGGATTGACTCATAGCCATTAATCTTCATAGACATACATATCCCGAGACTTATCCAGTGGCCTACACATTAACATATTTCCAACTAAATCTCTACTATCTTAATTTCGTTAACACCAATTTGTAACTCGATTGGTTTTTAGATGAGCCAATACATATCTCGATAATCATCACATGGCTATTGTTTTAAATTACTTAAGTTAGGTGCATTTAATATATAACTAACTATAACCACATTAAAATTACTATTTAAGCTATATTAAGCCTAAATACTTATCACATCGCTCTCTACCCCCAGTTCCACGTTGGCACGCATCTCAAAGTGTGTCCCGCTGCGTGTCGACACTTATGTACAAGTAGGAGTAACTTTATAAGGCTACACTAATACATCACACTAGGAATCCATCACATCGAATATAACACATTTCTCGATCCTCACACCGAATATTCAGACCGTGTAACGGTTCTCGAGCCACATTACAGGTCGGTGACCCTTAATTATGAACCAAATATATTATTAGAAATTTGGGCCGTTACAAATTAAGTTCTATGCTTAATCATCTTGAGATGAGAAATGATGAAAGTACTACCTTTTTCAATTGTCGTTTGTGATACATTGCAAATCAAGCCTTTCAACTTTGAGAAAAGTATAGTGACAACTGTTAGTATGACATCTCTCCTTTCACTATTTGACTTAAGATTATTGCTGTCGAAGTGTGCCATTATATTGCTGAGATGTCTCTTAACGAACTATTAGGGTCTTTGCAAACATATAAGATGAATACATATAAGAAACCTAGTTCTTCAAAAAATACTTACCATTTTGAGATAGCTGTTTCTAATAATTCAGTGGGAGAAAAGTTTGCTATAATGGCAAAGAAGTTCTCAAAATCTCTCCAAAGTTATAAGAGAAATTCCGCTGGACCAAATTATAAGGAGAGTAATGATACAATAAGCCTTCTATTGATAATAAAGAGATAAATCCTAAGAATAAACTCAAGGGAATTATGTGTTATGAGTGTGAAGGAGTTTGACATATTCAGATTTAATGTCTTACTTACAAGAAGAAAAAGTCACTTAATGCTTCTTGGAGTGATGATGATTCGAATGACAGTAATAAAAGAAATGATTATGTCACTGCACTCACTGCAGTATTGACATAGTCAGATGCTATTGTTGCTACTCCATCTATTGTTAGTGTTTTTGAACTTGATTCCATTAAATCTGATATGGAAAAAAGTAGAGAAAATTCCAAGGAAATATGTGCTAATGTAAATGATAAGGATTCTGTAAAGGATCTTCAGACTTCTTATGAGCTATTGTTCACTGGATGGACATATCTTTATGATCAGAACTTCTATTTAAATATTATTTCTTCTGTGTCAAATTGGAATATAAAACTCTTGAAAGAGAACACAAGACTTGTCATGCACTATTGAAACAGCGTAAGATTGAAATCTTTATGCCGAAATAAGCTCTTTCTGATTCTGAGGTCATTACTGCAAAATCCCGTTCTAGTTCTCAGAAATTAAATAGAATGTCACAAACTGGTCAATCTTTGTAAGTTAAACATGTACATGGCTATACTACAGGGTCTATAAGTGCTCCTACTGCCTTTATCAATGACACTATAATCAATGACAGTTAATCAAGCATGACTCAAGTTGATACAACAATTCAAAGAAGATTCTACCACAAAAGTTGCTACAAGTGCAAAGAAAAAGGTTACTATTGTTGTCGACAACAAACCTCTTACTAAATGTCATTATTATAGGATTGTTGGTCATATACGACCAAGATGCTATTGGATGTTCAAATATTTGAGTACACTTCAAAATATGAAAATATCTAAGAATGTTTGGATAGTCCAGTCTCATAAGGTAATGACAGTGCATCTACAAATTTAAGTAACTACTATTGAGTTATGGTGTTTGGATAGTGGATGTCCTAGATACATGACTAGTAACTAAAGCTTTCTTAAAAACTATGAATCATTTAAGGAATGTGTTGTTATATTTAGTGATGGAAAAAAGCAAGGTTGTTGGTAAATGAACTCTTAATGTTGTGGGACTGCCTAATCTTAAAAGAGTTTTACATGTTGATGGGTTGAAATCTACTATGATCAACATATGTCGGCTGTGTGATTAGGAGCTGTTTATTAATTTTACTAAAGACATTGTCAGATAATCAATAAAGAAAGACAATGCATCATGTATGAGATCTAGACATCAAATAATTGCTATATGCTACTTCAATATTTCGTATTGCCTCACAAGCTGCAATTTATATGCAACTATATTTCTTTATCTAATACAAAGCTTTGGCATAGAAGGCTAGGTCATCATAATTTCAAACAACTTCAAAAACTGCTCTCTCATGATGTTGTAAGAGGTATTCCTAAACTAACCTCTAAGTTCAATTCTATTTGTTATCCATATCAAAGGAGTAAACAACGCTTTTCTTTACACGCTAACCTCAATGACATATTGATATCACGTATGTTGGAATTATTGCACATGAACTTTTTTTGCCCAAAGCAAGTTGAAAGTCTTGGGAGAAAAAAGTATGTTTTTGTTATTGTTGATGACTACTCAAGCTTTACTTTGATTCATTTGTTGCATGATAAATGATAAACATTTAATGAGTTTACGAAGTTATCTATTCAACTTCTGAATGAGAAAAAGGAATACAGATGTATCCATTGATCGACTACGCACTGATCATAGACGAGAGTTTGAGAATTGGAAGTTTGTTGATTATTATGTTGAATTTGGGATTAAGTATGAATTTGTTGATCCTAAAACACCATAATAGAATGGTGTTGTTGAATGGAAAAATCGCACCATTCAAGAGATGACAATGGTCATGCTGAGAAAAACCTACCTAAGATTCTTTAGGAGGAGTAGTAAATAGTACTACCTACATTAGCAATAGAGTTTATTTCTAGCCATAGACTACGAAGACTTCTTATGAAATCAGGAAAAACAAAAAGTCTTCTCTCAAACATCTTCATGTTTTTGGCAGTACCTACTTTATTTTTAATGATAGAGATCACTTGGGAAAGTTTGATTCGAAAAGTGATTTAAAGTTTTTCTTGGATATTCTCATAATAGTAAAGCTTATAGAAGTTACAATAAGCGAACTATGACTGTGATGGAATCTATCAAGCTTATGGTTGATGATTGTGCTAGAATAAAACAATTGTCCCCTCAAAAGAATGATGATGACGATGAGCTGACAACACCAATATGCTCAACACCTATCACTTAGCCTACTACAAAATATCTGATTTAGATATCACTTATCTATATGATGGAGAACATGATAATGATTATAATGATCCAAAATCATCTGCTACATAACCTAGTTCTACTTTTACATTTGTTGCTCCACAGTCAAAGATGCTGAAATATCATCTAATTGAGCAACTTATTGGATCTGTTGCTAATCTAGTGCATACTAGAGATATTCCTCCTATTGACTATAGGAACATGGTACACTTTGCTTGTTTTACACCTCAAATTAAGCCAAAAAATCTCAAGGAGGCTCTAGTGGATGAATATTGGGTGAATGTTATGCAAGAGGAACTAAATAAGTTTGTAAGATAGGATGTTTGGGAGCTTGTTCCATGACCTACTAATGTTAATATCATTAATACTAAGTTGATGTTCTACAACAAGATAGAACGATTGATTTCACAACAAAACTATAGTAATTGCACAAAAATATTTACTGGTTGAAAAGATGTTTGCAGTAGTTGCATGATTGGAATCTATTCGTCTTCTGTTAACATTTGCTTGTAATAGAGGTTTAAGGTTACAACAAATGGATGTTAAAAATACTTTCCGAAATGGATATTTATGAAAAGAAGCCTATGTTGTACAACCTAAAGGATTTTAGACTCATAATAAACCTGAAATAGGCACTTTATAGTCTGAAGCAAGCTCCATGAGCTTGGTATAAAAGGTTGACTACCTATTTATTACAGAAGGGTTATGATAGAGGATCTACTAACAAGATTATATTTTTCAAAAGCGGAATAACCAATTTATGGTTGTGTAGATTTATGTCGATGATATTATTTTTGGAGCTACATCTGGAAAACTAGCTTCAAAATTTATTGATTTGATGAAGAAAGAATTTAAGATGAGCATGGTTGGAAATCTTAATTACTTCTTAGGTCTTCAGATTACATAATATCAAAAGAGTATATTTATATGTCCAAGTAAATGTGCTAAATCTATTGTTAAGCATTTCGGATTGGACACTGCTAAGTCTATCTGAACACCACTAAGCTTCAGTGTGAATATTCATATGGATGATAAAAGTGTTGATGTAAATACTACATTATATAGAGGCATGATTTGTAGCTTATTGTATCTTACTGCAAGCAGACTAGATATTTCTTTTAGTGTCAGTACTTGTGCTCGTTATTAGGCATGTCTAAAAGAGTCTCATTTGGTTGCTTTAAAAAAGATTCTGCGCTATGTGCACAAAATAAATGACTTTCGTATATTATTTACTAAGGGTTGCACCAGTGACTTAATCAAGTATAGTGGTGCTGATTGGGCTGGAAATATTTATGATCAAAAGAATATTACTGGTGGATGTTGCTATATGGGTTCTAATCTTATTGCTTGGAATATAAAGAAACAAGACTATTTTTCACTATCTACCGGTGAAGCTGAATATATTGCTGCAGGGCGTTGTTGTACGAAGTTAATATTAATGCAGCGAATGCCTGAAGATTATGGTATTGTAGTATCTTAGTTAATAGTCTGTCGTGATAATAAAAGTCTCATTGATATTTTGAATGATCTAGTTCAACACTATAGGATAAAAACGTATTGATATTCATCATCATTTTATCTGGATCTATTGGAAAGAAGTTTAATTAGTATTAAGCATGTTCCTACTGAAAGGTGATATATTTACAAAAGCTCTTGACACACAGACTTTTGGGAGATTGCGCCATGACATTGGCATTTGCTTTCACTAGCTTGGGATCTTACTGCAACTTAGTAGTTATGTGCGTACACGCTGATACATATGTGTTTGACATTTTATTATGAGATGTTTTTGTGCTTGAGGAAGAAATTCCCACTTGAATTTCCTTGAAACACTTATCGCTCCTCACAAGTCAGCTATGAAAAATTAGCCATTATACCAAGTGAAGGGGAGTAAATTTTGTTCTATTAGACTCAATGGATTAAATATTTAGAAATTTAAGGGAGTATTAATTCTATATTGGGTTTATCCTTACTGATTTTTTGCGATTTTCTTGCTCCCTCAAATCAGTCTTTGCAATTCAAACTTTTATTTCTTATTGTGGCATTTTTTTCCCTCTCTGCCATTTTCGTATCTTTCTTGCATCGAGTTACTTTAAGAATGTCTAAATTATCTTTTTTAACCTTTCATGGTGGTTCTACTACAATGGCTTATCTTCATTGATAGAGAGGAAAGGCATATATTTTCATCCTCCTTCAAATAAAATCTACATCGGTACACCGTCAGATCCTTATATCGATACGTAGAGAATAAGGGTTAAATTGGGGGCTATCCACCAATGATAATCTGCTGGGAAATCTGGCATTTCCAATAAAGCCAAAACTGCAGCCAAGGGAAAGAGGAAAGCTGATGATAATAAGGTTTTCTCTAATTTACTGGAGAGGATTCTTAATGAAGCCGAGGCTATCAGCAAAGCCTCTGACCATACAAAGATCATTTTCATCTTACAGTTTTTAACTGTACATGCTCCATCTGCCTTTAGTCATTTTCAGTCACTGGAATGTGCAGAGAAATTCGAAGAATGGTGAAGAGAAAATACTGGTATGATCAACAGATCAATGTGTAATATTTTCATAATGAAACTAGCTTAGATAGTTTGCTGGTATAGATTGGAATCTACAGTCTGGTAAATCATGAAGGCTTTTACAACGCCTATCCGAAAGTCAAAAAGGAAATCAAACTATTGACTTCTACCGCCTATAGAAAAAGTCGTTAATTGCTCCCATTCCTACTACTGTCAATCCAACTATTGATGCTCTTGTCAAAAAGGAAATCAAAACGAAAGATTGCTGAAGTTACTAAAAATAAGGACACCAGTCCTATCAAAGTGTAATCTTCAAGAAAGGAAATTGCAAGAGAGGAAGATTATTTTCCTGCTACTGCGAGACAGACTAGATTATGACCAGATGCAAGTTCATCTGCTTTTTTCCCTAATTGACCTGAGGATGTTACCTTGCCTGTTGAGTTTTGCGATACTAGAGATAATTAAGGTAAATTTACTCAATTACACTTTGATTTGAGTACTATTACTCCTGTTACTACTACTGGGACAAGAACACTTAAGTCCTTTAAGATGAATTATGGAACTGATGGTGAAAATGTTGTAACACCAAGTGACGTTCTTAGTGAGAATAAATTTTCACAATAAGTGTCTGTAGCAAGATCGAAGACTACTCCCATTGAAGACTTGATTGATGTTAACCTTAAGGGCATTCAGCTGTTTTTGATTACTGCAACATTGCAACATACCGTTAAGGCTCCATTGAATGAAGATTTACAACCAGAGCCAATAATGTCAGTCCATAGTCCTACTCATTTTGAGCATGAGTATAATGAATTCAATTAACTCATTCCTACCACTTCAACAGAACCAACGCCAACAATTGATGTTACTACTACACCTGCATCTTCTGCTCATACTTTTGCTACCATGACATAGACAGAGGCTGCTAAAGACAACTCTGCTCCAACTCAAGATGAACCTCTGTAAGCTCCAAGTTCCTCTAGTGGAGATGAGACCACACCCACCGTTATTTGACTACTTCTTAGATTGCGTTGCCAATCTCACCGTACACTTAGAAGATGTAGTCGCACAAATGCAACCAAGGCAAGAAGAGCTGAGCATTGTTGATGCCAAATTTTGCCGATTAAGGTGGCTGGTTAAAACACATTTATAATCTTTTCGACGTTGTTTAGTAAAAAAATGAGGAGTGGGCAAGAGAGAGACTGTAAAGTTAAGTTGTTTTTTTTGTTTTTGTAAGTGCATGAACTTGATGTTTTAAAACTGCATTTTAAGGTTGTACTTATTGGCTAGTGACTATAATCTTTTTGGGTTATGAATTTTGTGTGTTGTTACATTTGACGCATGTTGAGCGTGCATTATAACTTCCCATATCTTACTATTAACTTGTAGTAGTGATAAATGAGATATCGTCTCCGAATAGATCTATCAAATCTCTTATGAATTTAATTTAACCCAAAGGTTTATCAGATTTAACTTGTTTTAATTTAGTTACTTTAATTAAACGAGAAAGTAAACATTAAACAATATAAAAATTAAATTAAACAACTAATTAAAATAACTGAAGTTTAAACAACTTAAACTAAATAAACTAACTTAATATAATCAAACTAATAAATAAATAATTGATGAATCAACTTAATAAAATATCTAACAATCATCTAAACAAACCCCACTAAATATTATAATATACTCATATTGTTTTCAAACATCAAAACATAACATCACTATATAATATAGTTATAATTATTTTATATGGAGTCTTAGAATCATTAAATCCTAATTCATAATAGGTCGATAGCCTTTAGCCTGCTACCGATTTTCTTAAATTCAATGGAAATGTCACATTCTTATCATTGTAAGTCTACCAATTAGATAAAGCATAACACCAGAGAAATACGATAGCATTAAGTTGAATGAAAATCATGTCTAATCTAAGCCAATATTACCAAAGCCTCATAATAAACAACTTAGATCATAATCACCTAAGACTTTCACTCAAGAAATGTCATATAGATAATCCTAGTTACTACTTCTATAATCGTTATCAATAACTATAACATAGAAATGAATACTCTATATTCAGGAACATATTGGCCACTATGCATTCAACATAAAGAATAACTAACTGTAAATACGCAAAACAAAATCTTATATGTGATTGACATGAATGAATAAATCTAAAGCATTAAGTACATGATTCCATAGTTATAACTACATAACAATCCAATGAATATTACATGCTTAGGGTTTGTTTAGATTATTAAACTACACACAAATGCTGGAATTAAACAATACTAATATGTAATTAAAAGACATAATTATATAATTAAATACCTTTAAATCAATATTCTAATGTTCCTTCACATAAAGAACTTAATGAAACAAAAAAGAAAAAGTAAAGAATAGTTAAAGAGTAGTTAGAGAGAGTTATTTTGTAGCTCTCTGGACCTTTATTTAGTTCCCTTAGGAATACATCTCCTAGATAAATACAAATTCCTCATATTAATCTAAAAAAATCATCACTTACCTTAACGATTCCTCAAGTACACAAAAATCGCAGAGCGAATCACTGAATTTAGTTGTTAGTGCTCTACTGATTCAGCTAGCGGTTTATAGTTCGTTCTCTAATTCACTAGCCTATATTTCCAGTTAACTGTTTTGCTTTTATTTCTCTTTTCTTCCATTTCTTCATTTTCCTATTTAAAACCAGAAATCATAAAAATAAGGGAATACCTAGTTTAATAACATCATTCATACCAAAAACCAGCCTAAATTTTTCTATAAAATATGTGCAATTATTAACTTGTCAAATACCCCCAAACTCTACACTTTGTTTGTAATGACCCGAAAATTTGACTTGTGTCATGTGTCAAGTCAAGGTTGTTTGTGGGACCCACTCGTCGAAATATGTATATCCGAATCCAATTTAAGATGATACGCTAACTATGCGAGGAATTTGAGAAGCCGAAACGCGAACGAGGACGCGCCTCGAGTCGCGTGCCGACATGGGATACGCATCGTGATGTGTGTAGCGCGAGTATCGAGATTTTGAAATGAGACGGGTTAGTGCATCGAGATGCGCATTGCGCGGCTGTTGAGTTTGCCTCGAGACTCGTGTTGCATGAATCTCGAGGACACTCTTGATTTGAAATAATAAAAAAAGAACATGTATATAATATATATATATATATATATATATATATGCATATATATATTATATATATAAAGTGAAGATAAGGATGGACAAAAAAAAAGAGGACAAGATCAGAAGGAAAAACAAAAGTGATCGGGAAGAGAGAGGGAAGAGGAGAGGAAGAGATCGGCGAGCCGGAGGCGGCCGGCAACACTGACAGGGGCACCGCCAAGATGGCGGGCCGGCGGCGGACTGGGCTGCGGTGGATGGCGAGCGATCGCGTGGATGGAGGTGATCGAGCGAAGCAAGCGAGCGCGAGCAACGCAAAGACGGAGGCCGGAGGCGGCGGCGCAGCGGCGACCGGCAGCGACGCCGCGCGAGAGTCGTGTCGGCGAGGAAGCGGCGCCGATAGCGACGTCGACGAGCGGAAAACGACTCCGACGCGACCGCTGGTCGGATCGGCCGCGATGGCTTGCGAACGCGGCGACGCGACGTAACGCGGTGAGACGGCGGCAGCGGCGGTGGCCAGCGGGGGTGCTGGCGGGGGTGCCGGCGGGTGGGCGCCATGTCGATCAGTCGGATTCATGATTTCGACGAAATCGCGACGACGCGATATAGGTGAGGTTTACTTCGCCTAAATTTAATGTGATTTGTATGATTTGGATAAAATAAGCCATCAAATGTTTAAATGGACGCCAGGGACTAGGAGTCGGGTGTCGGTGAGCAAATTGAGACGCGAGCGAGACATTTTTAGGTTCGCGTTTCTCGAGGTAAGTAAACCAACTAGGGACCTATACAATATTTCATGTTTTTTCATTGATTGTTGTTATTTACTATTTTGTGATAGCTTATTGTTAATCACCGCAAAACTATGCCCATATATGTGGTATGTCCCTGCGTTTCGAGGTGGGCTTGTACCCCTGGCGCTTGTGCTGAACTTCATATATGGGGGAAGCATAGAGATGTATATGTCTTTCAGAGTAATGGGGGAGGCATATACATCCATCACTGCAAAACTATGCCCATATATGTGGTATGTCCCTCCGTTTCGAGGTGGGCTTGTACCCCCGGCGCTTGTGCTGAACTTCATATATGGGTAAGCATAGAAGATGTGTATGTCTTTCAGAGTAATTGGGGAGGCATATACATCCATCACTGCAAAACTATGCCCATATATGTGGTATGTCCCTGCGTTTCGAGGTGGGCTTGTACCCCTGGCGCTTGTGCTGAACTTCATATATGGGGGAAGCATAGAAGATGTATATGTCTTTCAGAGTAATTGGGGAGGCATATACATCCATATACATAGAAGATGTATATGTTTTTCAGAGTAATTGGGGAGGCATATACATCTATATAAAAGTTTTGGTTGGGACTCCTTGTTATTTGGCATCACTTATCGATGAGTTGTTTACAGTCTTTTATATTCATGCGTTTCTTGATTCCTTTCATTCTATTTGCATGGATTTGACTGCTTTGGATATCGTGAACTGTTGTTATGGATATTGTGAAATGTTGTGTATATGTCCTACTGGATTTACTTACTGGGCTCGTCATTTTTATTTTGAGTGAGTGCAGAGCCGCAGACGCGTAGCAGAGGGAAGACTTCATAGCTAGGTGAAATTTTGTATATTTTGTATTTACTCTCCTCTGATGATGTTGACTTGGTTCCACAATTAGGTTGCCTAACTCCCTGATATTTTTGTTGAGTTATTGAATGTATTAGTTGCTTCCGCTATAAAATTGTAAAACTTGAAAATATTAATAAATCAACTGTAAAATGTGAATTTACGCATAATGATGGATTGGAAGGCTGACTAGGCCCGCGTTGACCTTTCGAGACTGGCTCGGGGGTCCACGTAGGCTTTGGCCGGGCGGGGCCCAATTCGTGTAAAATTGGGGCCGTCACAGTTGGTATCAGAGCCTAGGTTCAGGCGAACCTAGGAGAAAGTTTAATGGGCGAAATAAGACACAAAACAAGCGGAAGTTAGGAATGGTTGAACTTAGAGTGGAACCCTATGATCCTGACTTGAGTCTTCGTTGGGAAGTGAGGAGAGTTGGAAAATGGAAAATGGCAAATGGAAAATGTTTTTGTCTCATATACGTTTCGAGGTGGGCTAGTACCCCTGGCGTATATGTGGACCATAGATGGATTGATTCGAGGAATCGTGATAATGGAAATGATTAATTGGATATAAATTAAATGGAATCAGTTAGTGATCAATGTTTCATTGGCATACGTGATTTCATTTGTAGTAAATCAACAGTTTTTCCAGTTGTGTACAACATTGTAGACAAATGGGTGAAAGTATTGGAGTTGTCTCGAGATTCGTGTTGCACGTATCTCGATGACACATTTGATTTCTACTTGGGGAAGAAAACTTATTTCATACCTTAAGGAGTTAGATTCAAGTCACCCAAAACTCTTGAAAATTCCCTGCACGTGTCGCTAAGGGATCCACTTGGAAAAATTACTTTGAAGCTACCTTATGGACAATATGTTTCTGATCTGAGGTCGTATTACATTGCCTCCATGCACAGATCAGATGGGACAATGTTGGTGATGGTGGCGTATTTGGGAATAGTGGAGCTGCATGGATAAGTACTCGTGCCTTGGAAAAGCGGGAGTTGTTTAAATTTAATTCAGCTTCGCAGATTGGCTTAAGAATTAGTTAGTTCAATTGATCAATTGAGGTAAATAGCTTGGTTGGTTTGGTGAAGCCAATGGAAAACGAGAACTTTGGTATTACGAATAGTATGGTTTCAAATTGAAACTTAACAAGCCATTTAGGACTCAAACAAACTTGTGAATTGATTTTCAAGCTATTTAGAGGAATTTTGATCTTATTTAGGACTCAAAAGAGTTCATTAAATTCATTTCAAGTTGTTCAGTTAGTACTGAAATTGAAAATTTCCTATAAGTAGTGAGACTTGAAATGGAAGTTTGAGTCTCTAAATGGTGTGGAATTGATAAAGGAAATTGATGTTGTTGGATAATATACAACGAATGGAACAATTAAGGTAAGGAACATTCGAGAAAAGCTTATTCGTGAAATGAATGAATATTCGAATGTAAGGAACATTCGAGTAAGGAACATTCGAATGTAAGGAACATTCGAGAATGTAAAGTTAAAAACAAAGAAACGAAGAGCAGACTCTAAATGAGCAAAGTGTTGATATGACTTGAGAGCTAACGATTACATTATGTACGGACTCCTTTAGCTTTGACGAAAGCTTTGGAGTAGTACTGTTGGATCATAAGCCCAAGTAACTCCACTTTAGTGACACTATACATTTATAGTCTCAGGGTTGGTGAAGTCGACCACCACCTTTAGGGACTTATAAATGAATTAAGTGTTACGAGCTGAGGTAGAGTCCGCGAATCATTTTAAAAGTTAGAGGCCACCTAAGGATAAATCCTACGAGATGGTATATCTCAAGAATTCTCGCATTTTAAAATTTGCTCAGATGCGTTAGTAAACGTACTGAAAGGAATTTTTGCGCAAGTAAACAAGTGCATTTAAAGTTACTAAGAAAAGAATAACTCACTTGACAAAAAAAAAAAAAAAGGGACAAACATTTGTGAATCAAATGAACGGGTTACTTGAGATGAGGTAGAAGGTGAAATGTTAATGAAAAAAAAAGATTTAAATGGAAATAATTATGTTTTAATGTGTCTCGAGTTTCGCGCCGCACGAATCTCGATGACACATTAGATTTGGATTAGGTAATGCGAGTTCGAAACTTGGGAGGTGTCGCGAAATACGTAATTTGCGAGACTCGATACAATTGTGGCCACACATAGAGGTGGTGCCTTGAGATTCGTGTCGCACGAACCTCGAGGACACATTTACTTTGAAAGTCAAAAAGTGAACGCGTTGGAGTAAACGTATTGAACTCGTGCTTACATGAGGAGATGCTGAGCGCGCCTACCGATACGGGAATTAAAGTGACGACTCAGGCAAGGTAGTTTCATGAGTTTTAGCGGCATCACTCGGAAAAGCTTCACGGTGGTATGAATCTCGGAGCAACAAATATTTATGACGTCTTGGCCACACCAAAGCATATAAGGTCGAGCATCATATCAGTTTCGTTGTTCGGCGAGGCCGGTGTCTGGTTGAGCACCGCGGTGGCATCGATGTGGATGCTCTGAAGCGCAGTTGATGTTATGATGAGTGAGAGCGTGGGAGCACACGAGAGCAACCTTATTGCGTTTTCGCCATATGAGGCGTATACGGCGCCAAAGTTAGTTGGTTCATCGTAGAGGTACGCTAGTGTAGCATAAGTACCATCATAGGGTTGATGGCGAAGGCAGTGGTTAGAGACAGGGTCAGAGATCCAGTCGAGTGCACAGATAGGGACGGCGATCTAGTCGTGCACATAGGAAAGGAAATGGACATGTTCCAGTTGGAGCGAGATTTCAACGTATCTGCATGGGCGTATGGACAACCAGGTATAGCAGAGTAAGAAACATATGCATGCTATTGTCACGTCATGTCCGATTACTATCCATCGAAACCTGATAGAGGGTACGAGTTGGGTTTAAACTCACTCGAGGAGTGAGACTGAGTTACATTTCTCGCGGGCATACAACAGATATACATTTGTTGGTGACGGTGGATCACGAAAGTAAAATATTCATTTGTATTAAATTGTATGCCAATATATGTTGCGAGGATGTTGCCCTGACATATATTGATGGGAGGAGACAGATGGTGTGTTTTTTGCTTGGGGGTCACGGAGGAGCCCAGCTTGCCACGGAGGAGCTCAGCCCTACAGAGTAAGATGGGGGTATGGCCTTGGGCGAATATGGCCTTGGGCGGGTATGGCCTTGTGTAATTATTCGTAAAACAACATTGTCCTGTGAGATTTGTTTCCATTTCGAAGACGAAATTTTTAATTCGTTCGGAAGACTGTAACGACCCGAAAATTTGACTTGTGTCATGTGTCAAGTCAAGGTCGTTTGTGGGACTCACTCGTCGAAATATGTATATCCGAATCCAATTTAAGATGATATGCTAACTATGCGAGGAATTTGAGAAGCCGAAACATGAACGAGGACGCGCCTCGAGTTGCGTGCTGATGTGGGATACGCATCGTGATGCGTGTAGCGCGAGTATCGAGATTTTGAAATGAGGCGGGTTGGTGCATCGAGATGCGCGTTGCGCGGTTGTTGAGTTTGCCTCGAGACTCATGTTGCACGAATCTCGAGGACACTCTTAATTTGAAATAATAAAAAAAGAACAAGTATATATATATATATATGTATATATATATATATTATATATAAAGTGAAGATAAGGATGGACAAAAAAAAAGAGGATAAGATCAGAAGGAAAAACAAAATTGATCGGAAGAGAGAGGAAGAGGAGAGGAAGAGATCGGTGAGCCGAGGTCGCCAAGACACGGCAGCAATGGCACCGACCAGAAGATGGGGATCGGCGCGGCAGACCGGCCAGCGGTGGATGGCGAGCGATCGAGTGGATGGCGGTGATCGCGCGGCAGCGATGCGAGCAACGCGCAGCGCGAGAGGTCGGAGGCGCGGCAGTGGCAGCGGCGGCGGCAGAGACGCCGGCGAGAGCTGTGCCGGCGAGGCAACGTCGACAAGAACGCCGACGAGCAGCGATGACTCCGACGCGACAGCGAAGTCGGAAGCAGCGATGGCGTGTGAACGCGGCGACGCGACGTAACGCGGGTGAGGCAGCAGCGACGGTGGCCGGCGGGGTGCCGTGTGCGGCGGCGGCGGCACGCGGTGAGCGGCCAGCAGCGCCGGCGAGGCAGCGTCGCAGATGGCGCGGTGGCGCGATGTCGATCGGTCGGATTCACGATTTTGACGAAATAGCGACGATGCGATATAGGTGAGGTTTACTTCGCCTAAATTTAATGTGATTTATATGATTTGGATAAAATAAGCCATCAAATGTTTAAATGGACACCAGGGACTAGGAGTCGGGTGTCGGTGAGCAAATTGAGACGCGAGCGAGACATTTTGAGGTTTGCGTTTCTCGAGGTAAGTAAACCAGCTAGGGACCTATACAATATTTCATGTTTTTTCATTGATTGTTGTTATTTACTATTTTGTGATAGCTTATTGTTAATCACTGCAAAACTATGCCCATATATGTGGTATGTCCCTGCGTTTCGAGGTGGGCTTGTACCCCTGGCGCTTGTGCTGAACTTCATATATGGGTAAGCATAGAAGATGTATATGTCTTTCAGAGTAATTGGGGAGGCATATACATCCATCACTGCAAAACTATGCCCATATATGTAGTATGTCCCTGCGTTTCGAGGTGGGCTTGTACCCCTAACGCTTGTGCTGAACTTCATATATGGGGGAAGCATAGAAGATGTATATGTCTTTCAGAGTAATTGGGGAGGCATATACATCCATATACATAGAAGATGTATATGTTTTTCAGAGTAATTGGGGAGGCATATACATCTATATAAAAGTTTTGGTTGGGACTCCGTGTTATTTGGCATCGCTTATCGATGAGTTGTTTACAGTCTTTTATATTCATGCGTTTCTTGATTCCTTTCATTCTATTTGCATGGATTTGACTGCTTTGGATATCGTGAACTGTTGTTATGGATATTGTGAAATGTTGTGTATATGTCCTACTGGATTTACTTACCTGGGCTCGTCATTTTTATTTTGACTGAGCGCAGAGCCGCAGACGCGTAGCAGAGGGAAGACTTCATAGCTAGGTGAAATTTTGTATATTTTGTATTTACTCTCCTCTGATGATATTGACTGGGTTCCACAATTAGGTTTCCTAACTCCCTGATATTTTTGTTGAGTTATTGAATGTATTAGTTGCTTCCGCTATAAAATGCCGGGCGGGGCCCAATTCGTGTAAAATTGGGGCCGTCACATTGTTGTCCCAAGCAAATGAATACTTTTAATCATATCATCTTTTAATTTTTATACTAATTTAAATTCAATCCATCTTAAATTTAAATAATAAAAATTTTAAAATAGAAGTGATTTTCAAATGGAAATAACCCACAAGTAAATGAAAGTGACGAAAGAATATAATGATTTTGTCAAATCAAGACATCTCTTAATGATAACTTAACCACTTAATGCTCGAAATTCATTACCAAGGTTAGTGTATAACATAGGTTTTTCTAATCTCCATTAACAAGCATCAAGCTTATGATATTCTATATAGAATCTCAAAACAAAAAAAAGCATTAAGTTGGTCTTAACTTTAGAAACTACTTATAATAGTACCACAATCATAGTCAAATAGGAATTTTGTCAAGATGCCAATGAATATATCATTTAAAACATGTTAGATTAAGAAATACTTCATTTAACTCTAGTTTCAATTACTCGAGTTGAATCATTTTATTTAAAGAATTTAAGAACATCTATCTTTTTCGTCTCTCATATTTTTTTCTACTTCATTCTAATTGTTTCTTTTTAACATATTTCTTTTAATTTTACTTTTGAGTCCCTGCTCTATTTTCTTTGGACATTCTCTCATTTTTCCACCTATAGATTCCTTGCTCAATTTCCTTTAGAATCTATAAGACTCTTCGAATATTTATTTTCAGTTCTCACTATCCACCAAAGTTGAAGAAGGTATGCTTTTTAACTTCTATAAATTCATCAGTTTCTAACCCATTTCTTCTTTCAAGTGTGGCATAATAACTTTATATATATAATAATACATAATCAATAGCTTTTGTATCATAAAATTCTTCAAAACCTATTTTGTTCATCTTGAACTATTGATTCGATCTTCTTCCTATTATTATGACTAACACGAGGTATTCAATTTAGTGTACACAACAACTAGTAAAGTTGATCAAAAAGGACATAAAAATTTATTCCTTCTATCATAAAATTCACTTGGGTAATAAAAATATAACTTCCATTCTAAATCTATTATTCATTCTCATTCTTTTTCTAACTAAAAATAAAGAAAAATGAAATTCATACTTGATTTCGAAAGAAATTTGAAAATTTTCATAAACATACTTGAATATTACATTTAAAGATAATTATGAACTTTACTTCTACCAATCTTTTGTTTCATTGCCTTCGTTTCATACGCCACTTAAAATATCCCTAAAACCATTCTAAACCTTGTCCTCAAGGTTTACAATTAAGTTGGGTTTTCAACATAACAAACATACCATGTGAAGTACAAACAATTTTGTGTAATTAAAATGTAAATAAACATGCAAATATAACAGTTAACAATTTCAAATTAATGGAATGCAAAAGGGAAACATAAACTGGCATTAACAATAATCTCACTAAGAGTACTACATTTTATTTTCAATCTTTCAAAGCATACTAGAGAAAACATATTACAAATGGTGATGTCCAGAACTGAGCTCAGTATCAGCTTCATCATATTCAACCATATTTACATAAGTTTAAGAAATATAGCTATCAGCTGGGTTGTAAGTCCTAGTAGAAAATTGCAACTGGGATGCCAATGCTCCTCCTCGAATCCTGCAAGCGACTATCATGTCTTCAATCAGAAATAGAATGGTAGTGCTGTAGAGTCCTCTTGTTTCCCGCTGTCATATTTCATTGTGATGGATCGTCATCTGACTATACATTAATGAAGAAAATATAGTTCAGAAAAATTCATTTCTATGAGGCTGTGATGAAGATAGAGCTGAACTAGTGGGAATATTCGGTATGTTTATTCCAAACATTAAACTTTTCGCTCTCTGTGCATCTTCTCTTGTCTTCATTCTTTTCTCAGTTATGTTTCGCTTTCTTGCTTCTTTCATATTTATTCCATTGAACACTTCCTATTCATCCTCCGAGTCATTGTATCCTACACCTTTGTAATTCATTGTTCTCCCACATCATTTATGGTCGTATCGAACAATACATCGAATTCAGTGTCGAAACTCACCCTATCTTTCATAAACAACTCAGTGATCGGAATTAGGAATGGTAATCCTTCATTCTTCATAGTCTGCATGGCAAAGTTTGTAGAATCATATATAATTTTCCTAACATTGATATACTTTGTCGTCAATATATGGTAGAATAAAGCAGCTTATGGGTTCTTTACTTTGAAGTGTTGCTTGGTTTGAATAAAACACACATCTATTATATAACTCCAACTCTTCGTAATTTTGCTAAAATAAGTGATTTCAATAACTTTTAGGTGGCCTTCGGTATTAAGCGCAAATTCCCTCCCTAGAGGTATCTTTAATGAATTTTGGATTATTTGGAATGGGTAGGATTCCTTATCTTCATACTTGACATTCGGATAATCCTCCTCTATTCTATATCTGTTATGTGAAAAACTGAAAAATCTATTCAACCTCACATGTGAAATATTAATTTTCTTCCCTTTAACGACCACTTTCTCTCATTCCCTACTAACATTTCCATTAGCATAAAATTATCGTACGGTTTCCGAACATCCCTTTTCTTCTCCTCCTGTATAATCTCGCAGTAGTCGATCCTATCCCCTATCTTTGATGATGCCTACAATTTTATCATCATACTTGTTCACATTTTGAATGTCGAACCCTCTTTCAACGATGGTAACTCATTTTTTTTATCTCTGTAATACTTCATTTGAGCTCTTGGTCTCACAAATAATGAAAGGTCATAAGGTACCAAGTGACTAAGGTCTAAGTTCTTAAAATATTATTCCTCATCAAATGATGATAGAAATTGTTTTTCAAGTTCAACCTCCCAATTCTATGTTCTCTAGTGCAAATTGTAACAACTCGTATCCTTAACCAGGTGATTAATGTTAATCCGATATCTAATTAACCCGAGTTACACTTGTGGTTAAGCCTAGCTTTTCTCAATTAGCGTGTGAGTGTGATTGTTGGGTTGTATTGTGTTTGTTTGGTGTGAAAATAATAAATAAAATTGACGATACACCTGGGGTGACACATGTAAATCATGGGGGATCACACAAGGAAACGTGGAAGCAAGGTGTACGCTTGGGTGTACTCATTGGCGTACGTGGCATGCAGAAAAGCCGTAAAATATAAATAGGTATATATATTTATATATGTTGATATATATAAATATATATATAAATAAATATAATTGGAATTAAATTATTGGAAAATCATGGAACACTTTATACCGTGCGTAGGTCAAGGGTGACGCACGTGGATCATGGAGTAACATGGATGCTCGAGTGTACTCATCAGCGAGCACGACGAGATTATAAATGCATAAATACATATATTTATGTATGCATATATTTATATATGTTGTATATATATATATATATATATATATATATATTTATTTATGATAATAAATAAATTGGTGGGCATTTAGTGACATGTGGAGTCGAAGGTGACACATGTAGTGTGAATACTAGTGTGCACACCCGAGGGAAGTTGTCCGTGTGGGTAGAGAATTTAAATGAGGAAATACATAGATGTATATATTTATATTTATAATTGGTATATATATAAATATATAAATAACCTATAGTTTTGTTTAGTTTATTTAAATCAATTGGACTCGTCTCAAGATGCGCATTGCGCGAAGCTCGAGAACTTCATCAAAACTTAACGCGGTTGTGAAAGGGTAGGGATCATTAGATTTGCCTCGAGATTCGTACATCACGAATCTCAAGGAAATCAAACACTTACCCTCTTAATCCATACTAAACCTCTCTGTTTCATCAATCGAAACTGTTTGAGAGAAAGGGATGAACAGGGGGTCGAAAGAGAGAGAGAGAGGGGAAGATGAAATCGCGTTGAGGAAGAAGGAAAGCTCGAGACCGAGGAAGGAGAAAGAGATCTCGAGATGGAGTGGTGAGTTGTGGTTGAGTTTGTTGTTGTTGAAATCGTTTTTTGTTGTTTGTGAAGTTCGGTCATGCAGTTTTGGCCGAGGCGTTCGAGAAGATGGTTCGATGGTCTTGAAGGAGATGAGGTCATCTCCTTCCCAACGTCGCTCTGGGAGCAACTCCAGCGAGCCAAACCAGCGAACAAATGAAAAAAAAAAAATGGAAAACAGAGGAGACGGACGATCGAGGAAGGAGGTAAGGTTGGTCTCCCCCGAATCGGACATGAACCGCTCCGGTTCAGGATCCTAAAAATAAAAATAAAAATACTGGAAAATGGAAGAAAAGAAAATAAAATGCTAGGAATTTAGGGAAAATTTCAGAAAAATTGGGAAAATATAAATTTGTGGACCAAATCAATAGAAATTCGATATTTCTATAAAAAGTGGAGAATTTGGGATTTTCACGAGACTTTACAACCGAGGTTTTACATAGTGAAATTAAGCTAAAAACTAGCAAATTGATTTCTGATTCAAATGTGATCAATTCAAGACTGTTAACCAATGAGAATTGGAGTTGAATTGATGATTATCAACTTATTTTAGGTTTGTGATTGACGGGAAATGGATCGAGAATCGTGAGAGTAAATAAGTGGGTAAACAATTAGTAAAGCTCTATGCAGGTAAGTGAGACTCATATTTTTATCGATTATGCAATGTAAATTAGTATTTAGTAGGGCACGTAGTATTATGGACTGGGAATGGAGCAATGTACTATGACTTGACCTATGTTTTTAACAAAAGTGTTTTAAGACCTCAAAATAAATTTAGGAATAGGTTCATCAGGAGTGAATCCAACTGGGGCGGGATCTTGCATTGGGTGGCCACTCAGTACGAGTCCCTAGAATCGTGAATACTTTGTTGATGCTTTCCATTTAAGAGTAGGTTGTTACGTTAGGCCTTAACACATTACAGAATGATCAACCAGTGATTTAGTGGTGGGTTTTGGGTGACGGGAGTATAAGACTCTCTTTACCAAAACAAAAAGAAAATACAAGTCACGAGTACAGTTGCAATTGACCAATGAACATGCATATGTTTATATATTGTTTCAATGCCCTGATAGTTATGATTTGGATTCATGTTGTTATATATTATTCTTTGATATTTAATTGATAGTTGATGGATTTATGAGAGTCACTTGCTGAGCATGTAGGAGCTCACCCAACTTAATATTCTAGGTAATTGGCGTGTACTTCGACTCGGGAATGGAGAAGATTCAGGAGTTTAGTATCTTCTCTTCGACGTATTTAAATACCTTGTTATATATTGTATTGACTTATTGATTTGTAATAATCAGGGTTATGATTTGGGTTTTAATACTGAGATATATATTGGTTTTGTATATTGCGGTTATATCGAGATTTCTTTTTTAATTTTCGCCGCGTTTAATAATTGTTTTCGTTCGATATACGATATACATGTTTGTAAATAGGTGTAAGTGTATGGCTGCGGGCTTTGGTTAGGCACAATCTGGTTTACCAGGGCTTAATTAGGGTTTTAGGTCGAACGATTCCTTAATTAAAATGAGGGTCATCACAGTTGGTATTAGAGCCTAGTTAAAGCCTAATCGAAAATTGGTTAAAAGCCTGATCAGAAACTAGTTAAAGCCTGATCGATGACTGGTCAGAGCCTACCTTAGTACTTGATACCTAAATTTATTAACTCTGAGAGTTGTCTCAAGTTACATAGAAACTTAAGACGTAATAAACTGTTTTTATCGTGATTTTGGGGGATAAAATTGAAAGGTAAAAGATTGAGTTATGTTATTTGCTAAGTGTTATTATATCTATGAGATAGATTTAAGTGCTATGTTTTTCCTAAATGGTAATAAGATGGTTGAAGTTCATCCATTTCTCATGATATGAGAAACCATTGAAGGTAAGGGCTCAAGAGAGTATTAACCTCAATAAATGTGAAAAGGAAAGACATATGAAAAAGTTATAACGATAAATATTAATTAAATTCATTCTTCAAGTAATTTTCTTCAATGGTCTTTATGCTCACGGATGTCATTGCAATAACAATAGTCAGTTAAGAAATATATATTGGATCTAGACCTTAAGACGTGTATTCGAAGAATGGAATTTATGAAGTGGTAGAGTTCAAAACTGAAACAGTGTAAAAATGGTTCAATGTCATACATAGCAGTAACTAGTGAGATATCCTATTTTGTTGTTTTAGACTGGTGCAGTCTTAGTTGTGGAGAATGAGTGGTAAATGAAATATAGAATTCGAGGAGTTTCAAAGAATAATATACATTAATGGAAATAAATATTTATTGCCCATGAGTGACAACTCAGTCTGATAATAAAATTAAATTAGCTGTTCTTTAGAGACAGTTGAGATATGGTTGTCATCGCAATAAGACTAGGGTTAAGGATATATAAAGATGATTTCGACGACAATAATTGAGTCACTTTAATTAGGTAGTGAAAAAGCAGTAAAACTTGCTAGAACTCATGCTAAGTTCGTTAATGAAGAATGTAAAGTCAGGAACCTTATTTTATTCAATTTGTTGTTGTATTATCGATGATAAAGTGAAATCTTTGAAGACTAAGGAGGAGCACGAGCATTACCGTAAAGTTTTTTAAAGTGGTGACGTTAAGTTGGTGCATGCCAGATTTTGCACATGCAAGTACTAAGTTTCAAAAATAAGTTAGTAATATAAGTGTTGAATATTAACTACAAATCAAGAGATTTGACTGTGAATGAGACAATTTAGAATTGTCGTATATTCAATGTAAAGGTGAGAAAGAAAAAAAATCTTGAAATAATTAAATAATACACACAATTGATCCAAGGATCCTTGATATAGTTGTGCAATTTATTCAGTCAACTCAAGCAAGTGTATTATAGTATAAATTATAAAAAATAGGTAAAATGATGCTCTGGAGGGAAGTTGAAGTACAGTCTGACTACAATATTTGTTGGATTATATCTGAATTATGGAAAAAGTTATAGGTTCATCCTACGACTTCTTATTCAGGTAAGAATATGTGTAAACACAAAAAAACAAAATGGTAGTATATATATTTTTGTTCATGTATAGAGTTCTAGATTTGGGAAAATAATCATTATTTTGGTAGCTGTACCAAATATGGAAAGACATCGCTTGTACATAAGAGGAAAAGTTTATTGTGAGTCTTTTAATCATTCTTAGATGTTGTTGAGAATCTTAGAAGGATCATTAAAAAACAACTTGGAAATATAAATCCAGTGAATTGGTGTAAGGTTAGGAAGTGAATTTCAAATTGTAGAAGTTTGAAAAAAAAAAAGAATTGATAGAGTAATAGCAATTGAAGGTAAGATAGTTATCTTGAATCTCAAATATTAGAAATTCACTCTAAAACGTTATTGATCAAAGTGATTGTGATGAAATTGCATTGAACATAAAAGAACAGAGGTTATAAAAAAGCTGCTCAGTAATATCTCTTAATCAAGATGTGTAATGGTGAATAATGGAAGTCCTGTGTAGGCATATCATCAACTGAATTGTCAGAAATAGTAATTACAAATCTGTTCTTTATAGCTTAGATTGGAGCTGAGCCAATAATAATTGATTGAGATTATCTAGTAGGGTAAAGTTTGACTACTAGTTATCGATAATTTTGTATGGATAATCTCAAATCACAATAGTGAGCATGAAAAGAAAGTTTTTGGGACTTGAATCGAAAGGCAAGACAAAAATGTTATGAGAATCTCATAGATTTCTTTAAAATATTCATTCAGGCAAGATCTAAAATCATTGCGATAACAATGAGTTGTTGGTGACCTGGAATGAAAATTGACGGTGTCAATTATAAAGAAATATGACATACATCGACAAGTAGAAACTATTGGTAATTAACCTGGAGGGTTATATTACTTTTGCCTTATTTGAATGAAAAATTCTTGCTTAGAAACTAATAATGGATTAACTTAAGTTGAAATGGAAACTAAAAGTTATTAATATTGTAATTGTAAGACTAATAGAATATGCAAAATTTCTTGCCAGTATTATGATTTAATTCTCGTGGAAGAGTGAGCGAGATATATGTGTGTAGAAAGAGTTGAGAGATATGGATAACCAAGATAATCATTTTGGTAAGGAACCAAAAATCTACTTTTCGGTGGGGAAGAGATGTATAATAGCTGGGAATGACCTTTCTCAATCTTAACACAATATATTTGCAACAAATTTTAGTTCCAAAGAATGTTCTTTTCGAGCTTGCGACTTGGAATATGAGAGATACTGCAAGAAATATTTTACTGTGAGTTCACTAGTGTTGAAATTATCGGGCTATAAGTGCAGGAGTGCTTCTTTTTATAGTTTGTATGCTTAACTTCGTCGTCAATTGGTATGGGACGAGAAGAAAACGTACAAATTAGTTGAAGCTTGAGTAATTTAAAACTACATAGAAGGGTATTAGAAGACAGTCAGTATACAATTACAACTTACATAATAGAAGAAATGTGTAGACAAGTATGATAGTGTGTTAAAATATTCAAAAGATGTATGTATTCTTTTGAATTTCTCACCCATGCAAGGGCGATGTAGATACAAAAATTTTAAGGTTAAGGAAATTTATTCAGAAATTGAAATGGGAAGTAACTTCCCTATATCTTTGAAGTTATAGTTAGTTGATTTACTTTAATTTCGAGGACTAAATTTTTCAAGTTGGGGAGAATGTAACGACTCGTATCCTTAACCAGGTGATTAACATTTATTTGATATCTAATTAACTCAAGTTAGACTTGCGGTTAAGCATGACTTGTCTCGATTAGCGTGAGATGCGATTGTTATATTGTGTTGTGTTTGTTTGTTGTGAAAATAATAAATGAAATTGACGACACACTTGGGGTGACACATATAAATCATTGGGGATCACACAGGGAAACGTTGGAGCAAGGTGTACGCTTGGGTGTACTTATTGGCGTATGTGGCAAGCATAAAAGCCGTAAAAAATATAAATAGGTATATATATTTATATATGTTGATATATAAAAATATAAAAACATATATAAATAAAATATAGTTGGAATTAAATAATTGGAAAATCATAGGACACTTTATACCGTGTATGGGTCAAGGGTGACGCACATGGATCGTGGAGTAACATGCACGGCCAAGTGTACTCGTCGGTGAGCACGACGAAATTATAAACGTATAAATACATATATTTATGTATATATATATTTATATATGTTCTATATATATATATTTTTAAGATAATAAATAAATTGGAGGGCATCTAGTGACATGTGGGGTCGAGGGTGACACGTAGTGTGTACACTAATATGCACTCCCTAGGGAAGTTGTCGGCGTGTGTAGTGAATTTTAAATTAGGAAATACATAGATGTATATATTTATATATATAATTGGTATATATATAAATTATAGTTTTGTTTAGTTTATTTAAATCAATCGGATTTGCCTCGGGATGCGTGAAGCACGAAATTCGAGAAATTCTTTATCAAAACTGAAGCGGTTGTGAAAGGATAGGGATCATTAGATTTGCCTTGAATTCGTGTTACACGAATCTCGAGGAAATCAAACGCTTTTCCCCCTAAACCCAACTAAACCTCTCTATTTCATGTATCGAAACTGTGAGAGAGAGACGGACTAAGGGGTTCGAAAGCGAGAGAGGGGAAGATGAAATCGCGTTGCGGAAGAAGGAGAGCTTGAGACCAAGGAAGTAAAGAGAGATCTCGAGATGGAGAGGTGAGTTGTGGGTGAGTTTGTTGTTGTCGAAATCATTTGTTGTTGTTTGTGAGGTTCGGTCATGGAGGTTTGGCCGAGGGGTTGGAGAAGATGGTTCGATGGTGAGGATGGAGATGACGGTGAGGTCATCTCCCTCCCAACGTCGCTCTGGGAGCAACTCCAGCGAGCCAAACAAGCGAACAAACGAAAAAAAAAAGGAAAACAGAGGAGACGGACGATCGAGAGGGGGGGGTGCGGGATGGGTTTGGTCTCCCGAATCGGACCTGAATCGGTCCGGTTCAGGGGACCAAACCCCATCCTAAAAATCAATAAAAAATACTGGAAAATAGAAGAAAATAAAATAAAATGCTAAGAATTTAGGGAAAATTTCAGAAAAATTGGGAAAATATATATTTGTTGACCAAAGAAATAGAAATTCGATGTTTCTATAAAAAGTAGAGAATTTGAGATTTTCACGAGACTTTATAACCGAGGTTTTACCTCGTAAAGCATGAAATAGTGAAATTGAACTAAAAACTAGAAAATTGATTTTGGATTCAAATGGGATCAATTCAAGACTGTTGACCAGTGAGAATTGGACTTGAATTGTTGATTATCAACTTATTTTAGGTTTGTGATTGATGGGAAATGGATTAAGGATCACGAGAGTAAATAAGTGGGTAAAACGTTAGTACAGCTCAGTGCAGGTAAGTGGAGCTCATATTTTTATCAATTATGCAATGTAAATTAGTATTTAGTAGGGCACGTATTGTTATGGACTGGGAATAGGGCAATGTACGATGACTTGACCTATGTTTAATCTAAAGTGTTTTAAGACTTCAAAATAAATTCGGGAAGAGGTTCATCAGGAGCGAATCCGACTGGGGCGGGATCTTGCATTGGGTGGCCACTCGGTACGAGTCCCCAGCATCGTGAATACTTTGTTGATGCATTCCATTTAAGAGCGGGTTGTTATGTTAGGCCTTAACACATTACAAAATTCTCGACCAGTGATTTAGTGGTGGGGTTTTTGGTGACGGGAGTATACAACTCTCTTTGCCAAAACAAAAAGAAAATACAAGTCATGGGTACAGTTGCAATTGACCAATGAACATGCATTTGTTTATATATTGTTTATATTATTTCAATTCCCTGATAGCTATGATTTGAATTCATGTTGTTATATATTATTCTTTGATATTTAATTGATAGTTGATGGATTTATGAGAGTCACTTACTGAGCATGTAGGAGCTCACCCAACTTAACATTCCAGGTAATTGGCGTGTACTTTGATTTGGGAATGGAGAAGATTCAGGAGTTTAGTATCTTTTCTTCGATGTATTGAAAGGCCTTATTATGTATATATTGTATTGACTTATTGATTTGTAATAATCAAGGTTATGTTTTAGTTTTTAATACCAAGATTTATATTGGTTTGTAGATCGTGTTTATATCGATTTTTTTTTTTAAATTTCCGCTTCATTTAATAATTGTTTTGGCTCGATATATGATATATTGGTTTGTGAACATGTGTAAGTGTAAGGCTGTTGGCTTTAGTTAGGCCCGATTTAGTTAACTGGCGCTTAATTAGGGTTTCAGGCTGAACAATTCCTTAGTTAAGAAGAGGGTCGTCACACTAATCCTAGTAGGTATTATATTTTTTTAGATTTCCTTCATAATTCTGCTTTTAGTTGGGTTACAGTACACCTTTCCATTTGTCTCGTTTAACATCTCTACTTCTTTCTCTTACCTCGTCCCGCCATAGGATAGTTCAACTAAGATGAAATAGGTAAAGTGAAACTTTATTGTTGAAATTCTATAATAATAAGGTAGGAAAACCATTTTTGTAAAGGTTATAGTGTAAAATTTGAAAGAGTTCAAAGTGATTCGTTTAAAATATTTGCATCGACAAATCCCTTTCGTATGTGCATATATTGGAAAAATTTGTAGGAGCCCCCAAACTTATTTAAAAACCCATATTAGAATTGAAAGTGTCCATAAAAATCATTTCCAAAAATAATTTGTGATAAAAACTCTAAAGGTACATAAGTATGAAAATTTATCAAAAATCGATATTTGTTCAAGGTACTAAAATAAGAAGGGTTGTAGGGTATTGATTATTACCTTCTTGAAAGTGAATCTTTCAATTAAAACTCAGCTCCTTATATCTCCTCTCTAAGCTTCAGTTTCGAGCGAACACTCTCCAAGACCTAAGTATGGTGTATGAACTAGGGTTTGAATATATTGGGTTAAAGTGCTCTTAATCAAGGTGTGATGCACTTATGAGACTTTAATTCAAGCTTTGGAGAGTTGAATTTAGGTAAAAATCAATATATCAAATAAATGGGTGCAAGGGTTTTAGGTGTGAAAGGTTTTAGTGAAGGGGATTTAGGGCTCTATTTTCAAAAATACGGATTTGTGCTCAGCAATTTGGGGTTTTAGTGAAATCGCTGACAAATTGCCAGAGAAATTGGTGACAATCCATCTTAGTGGTTTAGTGATTAGTACAGTGAATCCTAGTGTAAAACCAAAATCGTCGACAAATATGTGAAATTCGAGAATTTCATAAACTTGATTACATAACTAATTAAGTATTTTCAGATTTTAATTTAAAATCAAGTATCTAAGGTGAGTCCCACACATTATGAATTAGAGATCATAAGGTTTATTTTATTTTTGTGTGTTGTGTGCTTAGTGTGTGTATTATATGATATTTTATCGGGAAGTAGGGGTATGTTGAGGTGTATCCTAATTTTGTCATACTCGGGGTTGCAAATGCATCTCTAAAGGGCACGAGTGAGATTAAATTACTAGTTGCTTGAAAAGTAATTAACCAACTGCAAATCCTTACGTGAATATTTTGCCTCGGTTTACGTACAAGTTGGGATTGGTCGTAGTGTAAAATGAGAATGAAGTTGGTGCAAGACGTTGCCTCAAGTTCGTATCAGTTGGCAGTGGTCGAGGTTGAGATTATGTCCAAACTTGTGCAAGTTTGGCTATGTATAACAACATAATTAGTCTGGAAGGCTTTGGTATGTCGTGGACAAAGTTAAGATTTTTGAAGTTTTGGTGTGACTAGATCTAGTGTTACGAACGTTATATGGAGATGAATCGATTTCTCAAGAGGTTGGCTTAATTTAGTAAAAAATCAGACCTAAAACAAGCGTTGAAGGTTAAAACATGTCATAATATGGATTTTATGGAATTAATAAATAAATAAAAATTAAGTTGCTAACAAGCTACTGAGGTTTTATACATAAATAGAAAAAAATTCAAATGAAATCCATTTCATTAGAAACATTCAACTGAATGTTTACAATTTTGGTTTCTAAACCTCAAAAACCTTTCTTTCATTCTGCGATCTCCCGACGTCTGATTTTCAAACGATTTCTCTTTGCAAAACTGTAGAACATCACAAGATGGTCAATTTGAGTTATGTTTCTGCGGTGCAAATAAGGTATTCAACCTGCAATTTGGTAAACACTCTTCTCATGACATTTTGCTCAATTTAATTTGAATTCTTATGATATTTCATTTTTTTGAAGGGTTTTCAAAGAAATTGATAGGGATTGTTGTGAATTGTTTATATTGGATTGATTTGTACTAATTTGGAATAAATTCAACCAATGTAGGCTAGGGTTTTGATGAATTGAACTAATGTGATTCAATTGATGACTATTTTGGAGATGTTTATGATTGATATTGATTTAGATTAAGTTTCTTGATTAATTAATTATTGGTTTTGATCTAATTTGAGTCCACGGGCTGTGGAAATATCTTGATATTGGTATCGAGTGGTTTTGTAGTGGTTGTTGTCAAGTTTTGAGGATTTAATTGTGAAAATATTTATTTGGAGGAGTTTTCCATTTAAATTAAATAAAGTTTGCCAAGTAGACTGGCCATATTAGAAAATTCATAGCTTCTCTGTCGTTAATCCGATTTGAGTATTATTCGAGTTTATGGAAAGAAGGAAATGAGTACTACTAGTTCCTTTTAGGTCATCGTGACAAATATTGAGGTTTTCAAGGTTAAACTGTTAACCCAAATTAGCTAGTTGAAAACTAGTTGAAGTAGTTATATAAATTAATATTTTTGGAAACTATTCTCGAGCATATTTTGGTTGCTGTTTTCATTGGGTTTTGTGATTTGGTTTCACTTAAAGGTTGATCCATAATACAATTGGTTTTGCATGGAAGCTATTGGAACCATTTTCAAGGTGATTCGACACCTTGGGAACCCCGAAAAGAAAGCACAAAATTGGTTGGTTGTAAGTAAACCCACAATGGCCTTTACTATTTATGAAATTTATCTTTGTACATGCATATGTTATTAGTCTGCATTGCATTTCACATCTTTCTTGGTCATGTATTCATGTCATTCTTAACGATAGCTTGTTAGAGCTACGACTTATGAGTATGACTCGAGGCTTAGTTTCCTAATGCGATAAACTTGAACACGAAAGACTTAAGGCACACAATTTTTTTTGGCGAGCATGCATCAATGGAAAGGGATGTAGTTGGAGTGTGGTCAGTTATTTCCCTAAGCTACTAGTACCCATACTTAGCATTTATTTCCCTAAGTTTAGTAGTAGATGCAGAGGACCGAGCCTGCGCATGTTGCTCGAAAATTCACTCCGACACATTATCTTTGCATCTCATGAAGTCTTACTACTGTTTCTGTACTATATTTGTAAGTCGACGCCGAGTATATTCCTGAAACATGAATAGAGGGATTCATGTTATTTATATTTCTTATTTTTTTGGAAATGCAATTGCATGCCTGTATTCAGACTAACATATGCAGGCATATAGAGCAGTTTAAGAGTCTACTTACCCGACATCCTATAGTTGTTTTTGATGATGTCAGGTTTTCAGTGAAGACATGGAGGAATAGACAAGACATGATGATTATGGTGATTGTTTTTCAATTTAAAAAGTTTAATTCTTGTTGTAAATTGTTTATATATATTATTTTGGGCTTTGGGTTGAGTGTATGACGTGAAATACTCTCGGACATGTTATGAAAGTTTCTTAAGTTTGTTTAAATGATTTAAATTGATAAATAATGTGAATTGCGATGAGTTGTGAATCTTTCTAGCCTTCTTCCCATTCTACTGTCTATTAGGTGAATTTCTGGCAGGTCATTTTTAGGAGAGGTGCTACCAAAACTTTTCAAGAACGGAAGATAATTCGTATGATTTCTTAATTTGTTCCAATTAAGTAAAACAAGTATATAGTTTTATTGAGGATATAAATTTAGTTTTGGAGCTTTTCCAAAGATTAAAATGGAAAGCATTTTAAGGCATATAGTTAATTGTATGGTTTAGGTTCTTAATTAGAGTAATCTTAATTAGAGTAATTAGGCTAAGTTAAGACTTAGTGAGATGAGTTTTGACAAACTTGGTATTAGAGCTTTGGCTAAGCTCAATCAAAGAAATGTTAAAAATGACAATGATGTTGAGTTTATGATTGAGTTGATCGGGAAGTTTAGGTTAAGGGTTTTTGATTACATTAACTTATATGAACTTAAGTTATAGTCATGAGGAACAAGGTTTAGTAATGAGGTCACAATTAGTTGGGAAGTGACTGTGAGCTGGGATACGTTGTTATTGTGATAGGTTTGTTGTATAATATTATATTATCACTAGATATGCGATATGAAGTTTATTATTCTTGTTAGTTCAATACTTAACTCCTATGAAACGACGAGTAAGGTTATGGAAAGAGAGTAAAAGAGATAATAGACTTATAAAATGAAACTGAGCATGATTATAAGTGAAATAGACTTAGGAAGTCCAAATTCAGGTACATAAGTACTAAACATGAACTTCTTTAAAATAAAAAATATCAAACTATTACTATTATAAAACGCTCAGGAAAGTGCCAAAGTTGACATAATTTAAGTGCCAAAGGATTGAGAATCGTTTGGTAAAACATAAAACAAATGGAGTTGAGACTTATGGGAATCACAATATATGAACTATCTTGAATTTTAGAATAAGGACAATACCGATTGAATTAGTAACTTGGAAAGACTTATTCTATGAATCATTGGTGTAAGTTATAACCATTTGCGAGTTGCTTCTTAAAACATAGTTCAAACAAGGAAAAAGAAGACACGTGGTTTCAAAAAAAAAAATTGAAGTTTGGACTTAGCAAATCACAATGTGATTGTGATATGATCAGTTAAGTTGTCTGAGTCAGTTTCTATTAAAATATAATACTTTGAAGAAAAGTACTATCTCATTTCCTGAACAAATGAAATGTGGAAAAGAATCACGATTGAAAACAATCAAATGACTTCTAAAAAGAAGTACAAAATCTTTTAATTGTTTATCACTCGAGTGCTTAATCTAAATTAATATTGAGTATAGTGGTTCTATAAGTTATGTAAAGTTATGATAAAATTAACGAAATACACGAGTTAGAAGAAATCTTTGGTAACACTATATAAGGTGTTATTATGAAATACGAATTAATTAAATTTCTAACGTGAAAATGAAAAGTGTAGTGATAAGATCAACATGTTAGAAGTTGAGATTGGGAAATGAAATGAAAATAGCTAAGATTAGCTATTAAATAAAACACAAGTAATTGTTTTCTAAAATTCAAAGTACCCAATAGTAACTTCTAACCAAATTAAATTATGATGCCTATCTTTATGACTTAAACTGTAATAAATGAAGGGATAGATGAACTGATTGAATATCAGTAAGTGATTTGTATAGGACGTCACTATAAGCTCCTATATTGCGAGAATCTCCATTGATATAACATAAAGGATTGAAACAATATCCTTTAAGAGTTTGGTCAGTTGTTAAGTTGATCAATAGTTTGGAAATTCTAATTCTTCTATCTCTTTGGTTGAACAATAACATACAAATGAATTCACTCAAAGTAAATTAATGAATAGTATGATACAATGTTATCTTACATAGTCTCTTCAAAAGTACCGAATTTCTTTTTGTAAAAAAAAGTCAAGAAAATTTGAGATTAATGAAAACAACTAAGGTAATAACAAATAATGGAACTGCTTGAGTCACAAGATTTCTTTGTTTCGAACAAATATTTTCCAAGAAAGACTTCAATTCATTGAATGATTATAAGAAGCCGTATTGTCCTTAACTAGAACTTTTTGAAAAAGAAGAGATATAAATTGCATTTTTTAGTCAAGATTAATGAACTATAAGTGATGTGAATGCTAATTAAAGTGTTATAAGTCTATTAAGGGACTAAGAATGAGATAATTGTGCGAATAGCTAAGATTGACAAAAATAAAATGGAATAAATCATGTGTATAAAGTAAAATGAGATGTAAAGATGACTTGTGACTGTTGGAAGTGACACGAATGGAATCCTTTAGTCAAGGTACAACACTAGAGTAGTTGTGCATGACTAAAAGTCTTAGTAACTCCATTTCATAATCACAATTAATTCACAATGTTGAAGACTTGTGTGAGGGCCCCACCTTTCTTTCAATAACCGAATGAATTGGTGATAGTCAGAATAAAATAGTCTATGAAGTTTCGTTGGAGTCAATTGGAAGCTTAAGTATAGGTAAACAAATGGTTCGTAAATTCTCACATAAGTATGGAAAGTGAAAATTTCAGGTGAACAAGTCCCGATAAGACTTTGAATGTCAAACTATGAGTTTGATAAAACTTGATTTATCTTTACAGGGATCTTATAAGGAGTCAAGCTCTAAAGGTTGAAAAATTTGAACTATAGGACTATACAACTAATATAAGTAATTATGTTATACATTGGTTCAATTGCAGTGCTACACTACCTGATTTGTCAGTGGTGAAATTTGAAGCATTAAGTTATTTTAGATTGGAGTCGATGTAAGATACTGACATGATGGTGAAAATATAAATAACATGAAAAGAGATGTACAACTTATAGCTCAGTTTGTTAGTATTATCCATATTGATTGAAAATATTGAATAAAGTATAGTGTACCTGACTTGATATGTTTGAATAATTGAATATTATTCCACTGTAAACTGAGTAGAGCCAAAAACATGTATAGAGTAGTAGTGAAAAAAAGATAGTATATGCATAACTTGTATGAAATACAAGTTAAAAGTTATAATATGACAGTATAATCATTGAATATGCCAATATATCTATTTATAATCGTATATCTACTCAAGTTAAGGACAACTTTATTTATTCAAGTAACGAAAGATGTCTGATGAATAGTAAGTGATTGAAACGTGAGATGATAGAAAGTTTCAGAAATTGAAGAAATGTAAATACATGAAATAGTGAAAAAGATAATATGAAAGAGATTGGTAGATAAGTGAATGAGACAAGGTTCTTGGTCAGCTTATAAATAGAGAACGATTTGATGAAGTTAGAAAAGTTCTTAATTTTCTAACCAGTAAATGAAAAGTCAAGTGAATGGGATGACGAGTTAGAATTGATAATTGCTTTCTCATCCACAAATCTAAATGATATTGTAAGTAGACATTTAAAGAAGGAATGAAAGTTGCATGAAATGTCCGGTTTTATTTTCTGATAGGATTGAAATTCGAGATCTTTTGTCATAGGATGACAGATGTAATTAGAGATCTATAATCTTGAGATGACTTCTGTAATTCAAGTTTATGTTGAGGAACGCTAGAATGGTGATGGATCACATATATATGCAACTTTACTTTAATATCTAATGTCGTACTCAAATATTATTTGCATTACTATATAAATATTTGGACTAATGATAGTCAATGGATTGATCGACCAATGATTCTAATTAGAAATGACTAGTGATGGAAAAGTAAACTAGGATGTTTATATCAGAGTTTGGTGGATAGGAAAAGAATTACCAACGTTTGTGGAATAGTATTCAGTTAAAATGAAAATGGTTTATTTGAAAAGCAAATAGGCTAGATCTTGCTAAATCTTGATGCTTTAATGGGATTCAAGGCATGAGATGAGCGGTGAAGAAAAGTAAGATTATTGGATATTCCATAAATTCGGTTGTTTAATCGTTAGAAACTCACAAAATTTAAGATTCAGAGAGAAGTTGTTATGATTTTTCATCAAACTAAGAAGTTGAAAATGAAAAGTTGAAATGTTTATGATCTCTATCACCGAGTTGTTGATTATAATGAGAGTGAATGGGTCTACTTAACGGTTTCATCTCAAAAATGGTTTTATAGGTTTATATTAAATGAGTTGTATATGAAGGATCATTTTCTCATATCTCTTTTGGTTTAGTTAATCCGTGTGTTTAAATCTCAAGGATGGAATTTCTAATTAGTTGGGAAGAATTGTGAAATTCAAGAATTTCATAAATTTGATTACACGAATAATTAAGTATTTTCAGATTTTAATTAGAAATCAGGTATCTCATAATGGATCAAAGATCATTAGGTATATTTTATTTTTGTATGTTGTGTTCTTAGTGTGTGTATTATATGATATTTTATCGGGAGGTCGGGGTGTATTGAGGTGCATTCATAGTTTGTCATACTCGGGATTGCAAGTGCATGTCTGAAGGGGATGAGTGAAAATAAATTACTTGTTGCTCGAAAACTAATTAACCAAGTGTTAATCCTCACGTGAAGATTTTGCCTCGGTCTACATAAAAGTTAGGATCGGTGGTGCTATAAAATGAGAATGAAGTTAGTGCGAGACCTTGTCTCGAGTTTTGTATAAGTTGGCGATCGTCGAGGTTGAAATTAGGTCCAAATTTATACAATTTTGACCAAGTATGGCAACATAATTGGTATGGAAGACTTTGGTATATCTTGGAAAAAGTTAAGATTTTTAGTTTTTGTGTGACCAAAATCGGTGTTACGGACGTTTTATAGAGATGGATTGATTTGTCGAGAAGTTGGATCAATTTAGTGAAAAATCAAACGTAAAATGAGCACCGAAAGTCAAACACGTCAAATTAAAGATTTTATGGAACTAATAAATCAAAAGAAATTAAGCAGCTGACAAGTAGCTGATGGTTTATATATAAATAAAAAAAAGAAAAAAATAAATCAAGCTCATTTGAAACATTTGAACAAAACGTTGACAATTTTGGTTTCTAAACTTCTCAAATCTTTCTTTCGCTCTGCGATTTCCTAATGTCCTATTTTCACATGGTTTCTCTCTGCAAAACTGTGTAGCATCGCGAGACGGTCAGTTCGAGCTAAGTTTCTACAGTGGAAATGAAGTATTCTGCCTGCAATTTGGTAAATACTCAATTCAAGGCATTTTGCATAATTTAATTTGAATTCTTGTTATTTCTTGATTTCTTTTGCCGGGTTTTGATAGAAATTGGTAGGGATTATTATGAATTTGTATATTTGATTGATTTGTGCCAATTTGGAAAAAATCCCACTGACATAGATTAGGATTTTGATGAATTGAACTAATTTGATTCAGTCGATAACTATTTTAAAGATGTTTTTTTATAGTTGATAGTGATTTACATTGAGTTTCTTGATGAATTGATTATGATTTTGATCCAATTTGACTCCAAGGGCTATGAAAACATTTTAATGTAGGTATGGTGGTAGTTATTGTTGAGTTTTAAGGATTTAATTGTGAAAATATTGATTTAGAGGAGTTTTTCAGTTCAAAACAAATAAAGTTTACCTAGTAGACATTCCAAATTAGAAAACTCATAACTTCTTTGTTGGTGATCTGATTTGAGTGTTCTTAGAGTCTATGGAAAGTAAAAAATGCACACTACAAGTTGCTTTTACGTCATCATGACAAGTCTTGAGGTTTTTAAAGTTAAAAAGTTACCCCAAGTTTCTAGTTGAAATAGTTACATAAATTAATATTTTTGAAAATTGTTTTCGAGCTTACTTTGGCCACAGTTTTCATTGGCTTTCGTGATTTGCTTTCACTTGAAGCTTGGCCACTAATACTTTTAGGTATGCAAGGAAGTTATTGGAACCATTTTCAAGGTGATCCGACATTCCAAAAACCCTAAAAATTAAGATCAAAGTTGGTTGGTTGTGAATAAACCATACAGTGGTCCTTACTATTTATGAAATTTATCTTTGTACATGTATTCGTGTTTTGTCTGCCTTGCATTTTGCATCATTCTTGGTCATGCATTCAAATGATTCCAGACGATAGCTTGTTAGTGCTACGGCTTATGTGCGAGACTCAGGGCTAGGTTTCCTGGATAAATAGACAAGATCACAGAAGACCTAAGGTACCCAAGTTTTCTAGCGAGCATGCATTGATGGAAAGGGATTTGGTTAGAGTATGATCAACTATTTTCTTAAGCTAGTAGTACCTATACTTAGAATCTATTTCACTAAGTCTAGTAGTAGAAGCAAATGATTGAGCTGGTGTGTCTGGCTCAAAAATCCACTCCGATACATTGCCTTTGCATCTCATGAACTCCTGGTACCATTTTTGTACTATATTTGGAAGTCGATGTCCGAATATAGTTAGGAAATAGGAACAGAGGGATTCACGTTGTTATTTATATTTCTCGTTTTTTGGAAATGCAATTATATGTCTCCATTTTTTAAGACAAACATTTGCAGGAGTACAAAGCAATTTAGGAGCTTAATTACCTGACATTTTCGAGTTGTTTTTTATAATGTCAGATTCTCAACGAAGACAAGGAGGGATGGACAAGACACGATGATTATGGTGATTGTTTTTCAATTTAAAAGGTTTAATTCTTCTTGTAAATTGTTTATATATATTGTTTTGGGTTTTATGGTGAGTATAGGATGTGACATACTCTCGAACACGTTATGAAAGTGTCTTAAGTTAGTTTAAATGATTTAAATTGACTGATAATGTGAAATGCGGGGAGTTATGAGTCCTTCTAGGCTTCATCCCATTATGTTGTCTATTAGGTGAATTTTATGGCAAGTCACTTTTAGGGGAGGTGCTGTCGAGATTTATAAAATACGAAAAATAATCGATATGATTTCCCAATTTGCTGTAATAAAGTAAAACATGTATTAATTTTTGTTGAGGATATAAATTTAGTTTTAGAGCTTTACTAAGGATCAAAATGAAAAGTATCTTAAGGCATATAGTTAATTGTATAGTTTAGGTGTCTAAGTAAAGTAATTTGGCTAAGTCAGGACTCAGTTAGACCGGTCCTAAAAAAATCCCTAAGTCAAATTTTCATATAAAAACCTGTAAACTGCTGGCGATTTACCCATCAATTTCTAGTGTTAATTGGTATCGCTGGGAAATCACTGAGTCAATTTTGCTACTTTTCCAATATATTCTGTATTTGAATAATTATCACACATATCAGTCATAATTAAGGTATAATGATCTTTATTTAATAAAATGTATTGTAATAAAAATATTGGACTTTTAATTAGGAGATAATAAATTAAATAAATCTTTTATTACTTAAAATAGTTAAAAACAAATAGAACTCAAGTGAAAGATAAATATACTAACTATCTTAATTCTAGGAAACGAAAAGACATTGGCTGAATCAATCCCCATACCTGAAATTATTTTAGAATAAAAATTTTAAAATTCTTCCATTATAAGAGTCAAAAGTCGAGAGAAGAGAAAAAACAACTAACTAATCCTACTGCTAAAACTGAAAATAAAGATAGAGTATAGGCTACCTTCTATATAGCGCTCTTATTTATAGTCATTGGCTCGAATTAGTAGATACGATCACTCGTTGTTCCGTCTGAGCGAGTTAAACTGAACATCAATTGATTCATCATTAGTCTTGGCAACTTTGTCTTCTTTATCATTCCAGCATTTGCATAATGTTGTCAGAATATTCATCAGATAGGGTTCTTCACCTTCATAGCCATCATCATGATCATCGTCATTAATGTAGTCATCCATTTTGTAACCATCCTTAAGATACATGTACTCATTTCCCATCCTAATTGTAACTATACGTTGTTCGATATCGAGAATAGCGCTAGCTATTTTGAGAAAAACCTGTCCCATCAATGTTACACCATTTTTCTCAAACTGTGGTATTATTAGGAAATTGGTGAAATGATTGAATCATCCAACTTGCACTGGCCCATTGATCGACATTCTTAGTGGAAAGAACTTCTTGCCATTTGATTTGTTAACAATTAGAGTTGGTACAAAATCAATATTCAACTTGGTTTTTCTTTTCCATTGTTCTAGTAAGATGTTCATGTCAGCTTGTGTGTCAAGTTAAACATTAGGGAAATTAATGTCATTAATCATCACATGGAGGAAGAGTTTCCTTGGATCATCTTTGTAGATTTCAATCGCATGTCTTAAATCTTGAAGCTTTAGCTACTCATTAGTGCATTCTTCTTCCACTAGTTACTTTCCTTTATGTTGGTGCACTTCAGGTTATTACTACTTTGAATTTTTCTTATTGCAAGGCATCTTATACATCCATAATGTTGGTTTCATTCTTACTTTACGGACTTTGTTAGTCAGTCTCAAAGTTGAAGATTTCTATATCTTATTCAACAAAATTTTCATAAAAGGTTTTAACCTATGACCATTTATTTGAAATATTTTTCCTATTTCTAAGCTTTCTATTTCTACTATACCATGAGGTAGAAATTAAGAATTAGACAAGGTCCTATCCATCTCGAATAGAGTTCACCAGGAAATAATATAAATTTTGAACAAATTAGTTAAACTTTACCTCTTACTTGAAAGTTTTTATGAATTAGTTTCTTCTCATGAAATGCTTTGATTTTATCTTTATAAATTAATACAATTTAATATGCATTATTCCTTATTTCTTCTAGTTCTTGAAAACTTGACTTACGTTGGTTACGTACTTCATTATAATTCATGTTGCATGTTTTTATTTCCCAATAAGCTTTATGTTCTTGTTCGACTGGTGAATGACATGCTTTTCCAAATACTAACCTACAAGCTGTCAAGCCTATGGGTGTCTTGAATGCTATTATATATGCCCAAAATACATCTTTCAGTGAAACTCCAGGCTTTACGTATTGGACTGACTATTTTTTCTAGTATTAACTTAATTTCTCTATTCTATCTTTCGGCTTGTCCACTAGTTTGTTGGTGATATGCAGTAGATTTCCTATATAAGACGTTGTACTTAGAAAATAGATTAGCAACTAATCAATTACAAAAATGTGAACCTCTATCACTTATAAGTGCTCCAAAAACTGTAAAGATATCTTATCTAAGGAAACCGATTTCTATTTTCAAATCATTAGTTCTAGTAGCTTTTGCTTCTACCCACTTTGACACAACCTACAGCCAGATATAAGCATAGTTATTTGAGGGTAGAAAAGGCCCTATGAAATCTATACCCTATATATCGAACACTTCACAAAATAGGATAGGGTTAAATGCAATTTCTACGTCCTAAGTTTTCAGTTCGTTGGCAATTTGGACGTGATTTTATATAAGGAAAACAATCATGAAATAAAGTGGACCAAAAGAATCTGGAACCCAAAATTTTATGAGCAGTCCTACGTGGGCCGAAATGACCTCCACATGCATAAGTATGATATAATTGATTGTATTTCTGAATGTGGTATGAATATCCTAATTATTCGGTCGGTCCAAAACTTCTATAAGTAGGGTTAATCCCATGAATATTGCTTAAAATCCTTTTTAATCTTATCCTTTTGGGCTCTTGTTAAGTAAGGTGATAACCTACTGGTGTTAAGATAATTAACTTTATCGGCGTACCAAGGGCCTTCGGTATGTGTATTATGTAAGTATTCATTTGGAAATTCATCCTTTAATGGAATAGGTACTTCTCCATTCTTTAACCTAGTTAAGTGGTTTGCTACTAGATTTTCTGCTCCATTCTTATCTTTTATAGTAACGTCGAACTCTTGTAGGAGTAATTTCGATCTTATTAATCTAGATTTTGAATTTTTTTGTCATTAAATATCACAAAGCTGTGTGAACTAAATAAACTATCACTTTTGTTCTCGACAAATATGGTCTAAATTTTTTTAAGGAAAATACTACCGCTAAGAATTCTTTTTGCTATAGTGATGGAATTTTGTTAGGTTCTATCTAGTGTCCTGGAGGCATAGTATATGACATAGGATTTTTCTCTACTATTTCACCTAAAATAGCTTTGATTGCATAGTTACTTGCATCACACATAATTTCAAAAGGTAATGATCAATCTTGTTATTTAATCACAGGTGTAGTTGTTAAAGAATCATTTAGTTTATCAAATGCTATCTTATACTCATTGGTAAACTCAAACGGAACGATTTTTTTTAAAATTTTGCATAATGGTTGTGTAATTTTTTAGAAATCTCTTATAAATCTTATATAAAATCCTATATGTCCAAGAAATAAACGTATATCTCTTACTGTGGTGGGGTAAGGTAATGTTTTGATTACTCGAATTTTTATAGGGTCTATCTCTATTCCTTTATGTGACACTATATGTCTTAATATTAATCCTTAGTCTATCATGTAATGACATTTTTCATAGTTTAGTACTAAATTCTTTTATATGCATCTTTTGAGTAGATTAGTTAAATACCTAAGCATTCATCAAAAGAATTACCATAAATTGTGAAATCATCAATAAAAACTTCAATGAAAATTTCCACATAATTATAGAAAATATTAACCATACATCTTTGAAATGTTGCAGGTGCGTTACATAAACTAAAAGACATACGTCTATAGGAAAACGTATTGAAGTGGGGTAGGTAAAAGTAGTTTTTTCCTGATATTTTGGGGCTATAGGTATTTGGTGAAATCTTGAATAACCATCTAGGCAGCATAAATGGGTTTTTCTTGCAAATATTTCTAACATCTGATCTATTAATGGGAGTGGGTAGTGGTCTTTTCTGGTTAAGGCATTTAGTTTTCTGTAATCTATACATACCCTTCAGCCGATTTGGATTCTAGTTGGTACTAACTCTCCATATTCATTTGTTATTACTGTAATTCCTGTCTTCTTAGAGAGTACTTGGACTAGGCTTACCCAATTGCTATCGACTATTAGAAATATTATTCCTACATCTAATACTTTTAATATTTTAGCTTTTATCATGTTTATCATATGTGAGTTTAATCTACTTTGAAATTGTCTAGAAACTTTAGGATCTATTTCTAGGCTTATCTTATGCATAGATGTAGCTAGATTTATTCCTTTTATATCAACTATTGTCTATCTTATTGATCCTTTAAATTCTAACAATACATTTATTAGCTTATTTCTTCTAGGATAATTAATTTGATAGAAATTATTACTGGTAGTTTATCACAATCCTTTAAATAAACATATTTTAAATGATCTGGTAAATTTTTTAAATCCAATTCAGGGGCTTTAACTATATAGGGTAGAAGTTTTAATTGAGATCTAGATAAGTTTAGGTAATAAGTAAGTTCCGATAGTTCATTATAGGATTTTAGAATGCTTATTATCTTTTTCGCTTCTTCATCTCTATCTTAATCTTCTTCCGAATATTTGATTGCCATTTCTAGTTTATCTACTTTATCTGTTCTTAAAGATTTATCTATTAATGGATCTACCATAAATAATGTGCACATGGAAGACATATCCATTTTGTATTTCATTTCTTCATATATAATAAAATTCACGATGTCATCGTCTATTTGCATATTTAATGTTTCATTTGAGACATCGATCCTTGCTTTTGCTGTTTTCAAAAGTGGTGTTTCTGAGATTAGATAAGTCCTATTAGAGAAGTTATCTTCTTTCATATTTAAGACATAGAAATCTGGTAGGAATATTAAATCATTAACTTTGATTAACCCATATTCGAGTAACCCTACTGGTTTAATAGTAGATCTACAGTTAGTTGTATGACTATACCAATTTCTTCTAAATGTGCATATGTTATTTGTTAGCACATAGATAAAGGCATAACATTTATAAGGGCTCCCAGATCACATAATACTTTAGAAATTCCTATGTTCTCAATTGTACATGAAACGAATAACATTCCAGGATCAAAACATTTAAGAGGTAACTTCTTTTTGATTAATGCTGATATATGTTCTCCTAGGCTCATTTTTTCATTAGCCTTAATCTTATAAGTGCATAAATCTTTTATAAATTCCTGGTAGTTAGGTATAATTTGAATGACTTTAAATAAAGATATATTAACTACTACTTTCTTTAATGTATTAGATATTTGTTTTTCTTCCTGCAGTTTCTTAACAATTTTGTTATTTCACAAATGATAAAGAAATGGTGGTTCTGTATTAATTGGTCTATTTTCATTAGGTTTATTACCCTTTTCATTGAGATTTTTTTTAGCTTATTACTTTAATTTCTTTTTTTTTTTTAATATCTGCATCTATTTCTTTTCTAACAACTAATTTGTCTAGCATTTTAGCTTCATCCATCTGCTTACCACTTATTAATGTTATAGCTGGTGCTTTTTCATATAGTGGGATAAGGTTGAGACAATAATTTTTCTTGATTTACAAATTCGCTCATTTGTATTGCCATTTGACTCAATTGGTTTTTCACTTCAGTCAGTTCATTTTGTAATGCTTGAATTATTTGATATTGTTCTCTTTAAGAGTTTTTCGATGTTTGGTATCTTTGATAATACTGATAGTTAATATTATTACTTACATTTGGTTGTAGGTAATTTGCATAACTATTAAAGTTGTAATTAGGATCAATAAACCCATCATATTGGTTCATTATAGCATTAGCTTCTTCTATTTTGGTTTATTGTTTCAAAGGATATTCATCGTTAGAATGGCTTAATTCATTGCAAGATTTTACTGTGCTTGATATATCTTTTAGTAATAATTAGCCATGGCTTTTAGTTCATCTATCTTATCATATGGTGTTTTATATGCCCTATTCGTGTCACTTAGATTATCTTTGGATGACTCACTCTTTTCACCATATTGCTTTGATTTTGTAGCCATAGTATTTATAGCTTCTCTTGCTAGAGTTGGTGTTTTATCAAGTAAAGATCCTTCATACATACTATTCAAGAATATTCGTTCTAAGTGATTTAATCATTCACTAAAATATTGCATTAGAATTTTATCAATAATTCCATGCATTAGACATAGTGAGATCAATATTTTATACCTATCCTAAAATTCATCAAAAGTTTCTCCAGTTTCCATATTAGCATTACTAATTTCTTCTCTACATAGGCTAATCTATCTTGCTGGGACATATTGATCAAGAAAGACTTGTAACATCTTCGACTAGTTGGTTATGGAATCTTGAGGAAAGTAAAATAATCAATCTAAACCTTGGCCTTTCAATATGGAAGGGGAAAGCTTTTAGTTTAACATAATCTACTTCTATATCTTAAGGTTTTAATATGCTTACTTTATGTATGAACTCCTTAATAAATTTTTTGAGCATCTTCATTAACTTCACCATAGAAACACAGTAAAGAATTTATGTGTCTAGATTTCAATTCGAATCCTAAAAATTATATTGTAAATGTAATGAACATTGGTTCATAAGCTGTGACATTCCTATTAGATTGTCTAGAATTTAATTCTTCCTCGTTTTCAGCCATTTTAAATGACTTTCAACAAGAACGATTCTTAATAGATTTTTTAAAAAATCCTCAGCAATGACACAAAAAATTAACACGTGTCGGGCATGCACGATAATTTCTCATATCTTACTATTAACTTGTAGTAGTGGCAAATGAGATATCGTCTTCATAGAGAATTTTTAAGTCTCTTATGAATTTAATCTAACCTAAAGTTTTATTAGATATAACTTGTTTTAATTGAATTACTTTAATTAAATGGGAAAGTAAACACTAAACAATATAAAAATAACTAAACTTTAAACAACTTAAACTAGATAAACTAACTTAATATACTTAAACTAAGAAAACAAATTGATAAATCAACTTTAATAAAAAACCTAACAATCATATAAACAAACCTCCGATAAACATCGTAATATAATCAGATTGTTTTCAAATACCCAAACATAACATCACTTTATAATATAGCTATAATTATTTTATATGGAATCTTAGAATCATTAAATCCTGATTCATAATAGGTTTATAGCCTTTAGCTAGCCACCAATTTTCCTAAATTCAATGAAAATGCTACATTCTTATCATTGTAAGTCTACCCATTGAATAAAACATAACACAGTAGAAATACGATAGCATTAAGTTGAATAAAAATCATACCTAATCTAAGCCAATATTACTTAAGCCGCATAATAAACAACTTAAATCAGAATCACCTAAAGAAACCCGCTGGGGAAATGCCCTATATATTAATCCTAGTTTGTACTTCTATAATCGTTGTTAATAACTATAGACATAGAATTGAATACTCTATATTAATGAACATATTGGCCACTATGCACTCAAAATAAAGAATTACTAATTTTAATACGCAAAAAAACTTGTTTTATCGGTGATTGATGTGTATGAATCAATTTAAAGAATTAATTCATAATTATAACTACATAACAATTTAAAGTATATTACATGCTTAGGGTTTGTTTACATTATTAAACTACTCAAACATGCTGGAATTAAACAATAGTAATATGTAATTAAAAAACATAATTAAATAAATAAATACCTTTAAATCAATGCTCCAATGTTGCTTCACATAAAGAACTCAATGAAAGATAAAGGAAAAAGTAAAGAATAGTTAAAGAGTAACTGGAGAGAGTTATTTTGTAGCTTTTTGGTCCTATATATAGTTCCCCTATGAACACATCTCCTAGATAAATATAAATTCCTCATATGAATATAAAAGAACCATCATCGACCTCAACAATTTGTCAGCTATTCCTTAAGTATACACAAATTGCAAAGCGAATCATTGAGTTTAACTCTTAGTACCCCACCAATTCAATTGGTGATTTATAGTTCATTCTCATATTTATCGTGGATTATTTTTCCAGTGGACTATTTTGCTTTTCTTTCTCTTTGCTTCTATTTTTTATTTTCCTATTTAAAACCTGAAATCACAAAAATAAGAGAATACCTAGTCTAATATCATCGTTTATACAAAAAATCAACCTAAATTACACTATAAAATGTGTCTAATTATTGATTTGTAAACTTTAATCCATTGGTGACAGTATATTTTATAAAGTTTCAAAAAATCTTTGTTATCTTGCTAAGCTACTATTTTTGACCAATCTATGCCGAAGGGAGAGATTGTTAGACCTTATCTTACTGCATTTGGGTCGTTCTATCCTTGTTGGTAGTGTTTCGTCAAAAAACAGGAGTAAAGTTAGTTAAGTAGATATTGTAATCAAGATGGTAAACCTGACTAACCAAGATGTTCAAGAGTAGATACAACTCAGAGAAAGACTACAATGTAAATTTTAGTGAAGATTACAGTTTCAAAGTTAGAGTCAAATACAAAGAAAAATCTGAAGTCAAAACAGTAATTGAACATGAGTTGGATACTAAAACAAAGTAACAATTAGTATTAGCCTATAACAGTGAAGAAGTTCGATATTGCAAGTAGAGAACTTTGATATGGATTAAAAATACAAAACCTGAGAGAAAAAAACATAAAGGACTGAAGAACTTTATGGAAATGAAGAGTCAAGATTCTCGATGGAATAAAAGACTTAGTTGTTGAACTTTGGATGATTTCAATAGGAATTACAATTGGAGACCGAGGATGTGTTCTGAGTTGTATTATGTTTAGGACTAAATTCCTAAATTGGGTAGATAGATTGAGTCTATAAATACTCAAGATTGCCATTATGTGGGTCATCATTTTTTTTCGTCAAATTTATTACTTGTTTTGTTATTAACCTCATATAGTTTCTTTCTTGATGTATAAATCTTTTAACCATATTGTTTAGATTATTTGGCTATCTTATTGATAGCTTCTTTGGTTAGAGTTAGTGTGACATCGAATGATAATCCATCACATATGGTATCTAATAGTCTTTGTTCAAAACATTTTGGTCCTTCATAGAAGTATTCTAATAAAGCTCTTTGAGTGTATCCATGTTGTGGATAAAATGAAATTAATCTTTGAAATCTATCAAAAAACTTATTAAAGCTATTGTCTCTCATTTTCACAATTGTGATTTATCTTATATGAGTACTAATTTTCCTTGTAGGCATATATGGATCTAGGAAAGTTTTTAACGTTTGAGCACATGTATTTATCGAATATAGAGGAAGATACAACAACCAATCCTGTGCTTGATCTTTCATTACAAAAGGAAAATCTTGAAGTTTGACTTAATCTAACGTGCAATCTATATGTTTCATCCTCTTGATGCTGTGTTGATATTCCCTTATAAACATTTGTGGGTCTTCATTGTCCTTACCATAGAAGTTAAGTAGTGCACTAATGAATCCATATCTAAGTTCAAATTCGGGAAATCCCACAGGATAGGCAATACATATTGGTTCGTAAGCAGTGAAATTTTGATTAGCTTGCCTAAAAACAAGTTCTCTATTATCATCATCATTATTATTATTATTATTATTATTATTATTATTACTATTATTATTATTATTATTATTATTATTATTATTATTATTATTATTATTATTATTATTACTATTATTATTAAGATCAAAACTATTATTGGCTTCCATTGGGGTAGGTTAGTGTCCTTTACTTTGTTGTTGTCTTAGAATTCGAATAAATTTCCTATCTACATCAGGATCAAACGGATGTAAGGATCTTGTTGAATTAAGACCAAAGTTATTATTGGCTTCCATTGTGGTAGGTTGGTGTCCTTTACTTTGTTGTTGTCTTAAAATATGAATAAATGTTCTATCTACCTCAAAATCAAACAAATGTAAAGATCTTGTTGAATTAGAATGGTGAGGTGGATAGATCATACAACCTCTAAAACTCCTAAGAAATTATTTTTAAATCCTTGACAACGACGCCAAGATTGACACGTGTCGGAAGTGCATAATAATTTCCCCTTTATATTATATTTTAATTATTTTTTAGCAGTGATAAGTAGGAATCGTCTCTACAGGGATTTATCAAATCTCTATAGGAAAAAGTACTTTTAAAGTTTATTATTATTATTATTATTATTATTATTATTATTATTATTATTATTATTATTATTATTATTATTATTTTGCTAATAAAAATAATTAAACTAACTAATAACTAACTATGATATAGTAATACTTAACAAACTATATTATCTTAATGAACTAACACAATCCAGAATCACAGTCAATCAAATAGGTTAAATTTAATAATAAATAAATATCTAAACAAATATCCAAAACAATGAAACATAAACCCGTTTTACATTCAAATATGTCAATCCAACCCATATATTCATGATCATACTTTGTAAAGTAAGATAAATCATTAAACTAATTATAATTAAATTGCCTTTAGCCAGCCATTTATTCTCCTTATACTGGTGGAAAAGCCACGTTAGAATTCTATTGAGCTAACCCATTTATTCACACAAAGACATTAACTTCACACAATATAAGCACATTAAACTTTATGAGAACTTTGACCTACTAAATCTAACATCTTCGAAAAGTCATTTCATTACTAGATTTTAGATCTCAGATTTATCTAAGATATTTAAACGATTTTCTACTTTCAAACAATCCTAGTTACTACTTGAAATAAATAATGAAACCATATATCACATAAATATTTGCGACTATGCATATAATACCTAGATCCATTATTAAAAACAATAGATATTAGCCTATTAAATCAATGAGTCAAAGATTATAATTAGTTTAAAGCATTAAGCACATATTTATCTCATCATAAGTACTAATAAGGCAACATTTGTTATATATTTTAAGGTGACCACTGATTTTCACCATCATTTATAATGTTAAATAATTATTTTTAAAGTCAAAAATAGGCTTTTGTATAAAAAGAAGCGATTTCTACTTAAATTTAGTCAAAAAATAGAAAATAGGCTTAATGACTTTGCAAAGATGTCAGCATAAAGCTAAATTGCCAAGCAGTCATTGGACCAAACGTGATTGGATTCAAGAAGCTCACTGGGAATACTGTGGAAAAGCCTCATGAAGACCCTGGAGAAAGACAAACCTTGTATCTCGAGAAAGATCCTAGCATCTTAATAGCAATTTGGCTATGTACATAGGGCACTTGCACATCGCTAGGCTCTATTCGAGATGAAACCGGATAGAAACAGAGCGACGCAGCGATATCGTAGAGATTCCCTTGCTATTTAGTGTTTTGTACATGCGACAATAGGAAGATCCGAATATTGTTAATTTCAATTCAGTTGTTTCGTAAAGATTTCAATTTGAATATGGTTCTATCTACTCCTCTTATATATGAGACCTCAAAACAAAAAAGACAGCAAGAGACCTAAAGTTTTAGATTTAGAATTCTATAGAGTTATAGAGAGGAAGTTTTGGTTCTAGGTTATTCTTTTGATGTTTTGTGCACAGACTCTTTGTAAGTTTTAGATATTTAATTAATTTCAAATTTGTATTTACCACTATAAGTGACTAAGTTCCACCATCTAGGCCAAAGTATTTTAGTTCTAGGGATTCATAGATTCGTGAGGTTTATGTATTTCGATTCTTTACTTGTTTGTTACCAATTTTCATATTCTTATTTGCATTGTTATTTTGAGTTTTTTTACTACTATTTCAAACTCTAAGTTACTTCCTTTTTGTTGTGTAAGTGCACGTACATGACAATCTTAGTTAGAAACTATCGCCAATGATCCTACGGCCACTCAGTAAGGGGGATTAGATTAGGCGGCAAGTGGGGCCTTATCTGTTAGCAACCGGTGTATTCCTATATATTTAAGATATGAGATGGGTAGCAATGTATTATAATTCCTACTTGTGACAAGTAGACAATACGATGCTAATTACCACTCATAATAGGTGTTCTCATAGAGTGATAATTTTGCTAGTTTGTTGAAAGCCAACGACATATCCGATGGCTTTGAAAATATGGTTAGTATGTGGTTGTGTCGCACGTTCTCTCCACTGGCTAGAGGAGAACAAGGTGATGAAAGTAACTATAAGCCTATCTACGAGAATCAATAATAGGATAAACATTTGATAAACCGAGGATCGAATTAGTTCCCTAAAATGTTAAATCCTGCCTTGGTCTAAATTCTTTATTTATTGATTTCAATTTTAAGTATTTTAATTTGTATGCATTTGATTTACTAGTATACTTTTATTTTCAAATACCCCCATTTCCCTAAACCTAAAAAGATCACTCCAATTAATGGGGGATCTACCTCGTACTTGCCCTCACTATAAATCAATTGTAGTTGGCGAAAAATAAGACTTTTTTGGTGTTGAACGACGCAACATCAACTACATTGCAAAACATATTTAGTTTAAGTTCGGACTTTGTTTAGATCAAATAAACTATTCACTCAAAATCATAAATAACATTGCAATACTATGAATAAAATGCATAATTTAAAATATCTCTAAATTAAAATACTTGAATCTTCAAAATAATAGGCAATGTATGTAAACTAAATAAATTATGGTTCTAAGAACAACCAAGGCTTATAGGGTTTCAAAGTACGATCAAGGACAATTAATTTTGTACCCTAGCTTAGTATTTATAATATTTTAAGTAGTGAACGTCCCAAAACATCTCAAACAACTCGTAGTTATCCAAAACTCCCGAGATCTAGCTCAACAATTCACAATGATTTGGGTAAGTCTGGAATCGCTCATTAAATCTAGAATTTTTCAGCTCACTAATCTTTTCTTGTGTCCATCGATTTAACCAATGATTCAATGTCTCCAGAAATCGCTAAGAATAACTAGTTCATTTCTAGTTCTTATTTAATTCCTTAGTGATAATTCTTTATATACTTTTTCTACTTGATTAATTCCTTCTTAATCTTCCCTTTTGTACCTAAAATTATCTTAAAACAAACTATAAAACATGTCTAATTATTGACTTGTCACATACCTGACAATGTTTCCTAACTTCCCAGAAGTCTTTTATGGATAGTTTGATTGTATTGGGACTAACTAGGATGGGTTTAAGCTTTCTTTAAAGGGTTAAGTTCAAAAATCAAAAGTGCATAATTTATGGCTTCAAAAATGCCAAAATTTTTAAAATTCTATAGCTTGGTGAAAACTAACCAAATATTCGAATCTCAATATATTATAGTTTATGTAATTGAAAAAGGAACCCAAATATGAAATTCACTTTCAAATTCGACGACTTAATTAGCTCGGAATCTCGGATTTTTAGTTTTCATAAAAATGTCAAATTCTTAGTTAAAATCCTTAAAATCCTTTTTGATGAGTTATGAAGTCATTTGACTAAGAAAAATTCAATGAGGATACATTGAATTAGGCGGATTTTCAAGGGGAATAAGGGTCTAACTCTCTTTTTGAAAGTAACTATGTGTTCATAGCCAATTTACAAAAATTAAATACACGAAAGCATATTAAATCAATTAAAAGTTCAATTCTTGTTTAAAAATTAAAGTGAATATAACATATCGATTGGTTTTTCGCTAGGAATAGGAAAATCAAATACATTTTTAAAATTAAAGACTCCTTATAGGTCTGAATTTCAGTTTTTCAAATCATATAGAAACCCTCAATTTGCTCAAAATACCCAAATTAAATGCCCAAACCATATAGGCTTTAAACAAAAATTTAAAAGGATGAACCAATAATGAAATTAGTTGTATCAAAAGCCTTATTTGTTCTTGATGGAGAACCCCGCGAATCATGTCTAATTTTACAACTATTTAGCAGGAAAACAATGCTTTTGTTATAGAACAATGCCTATTTCGAGAAATTCATAACTTGAGCTAAACTTAATCAAAATTTGAAATCCATTATAGCAAAATGTGTATAATTTCTCAAGAAATCTAAATATAATATTATATTTTAAAAAGAAACATTCCTTTAAATAAGAATTTATAAAATTTAGAATCATGCAAAAGCAATTTTTGCACAAACATGTGAAAATCCGAAAAATGAGAATTAGAAACTCAATTGCTTCATAAAAACTCAAATGGATGCATCAACTTAATTAAGAAATTAGTGGCATTAAACTCCAATTTCATTTTTGTGAGAACATCCTATGTTCATGTTAGCCCCCTCACCATTAAATGACTGACCGACCTAGATTGCCTTAATTTCGTAATAATCTACTTAGCCTAATCAATCTTGTAACTTTGAACACCAAATAAGTTTTTATTTCAATCTTTAATAAGGCTCCAAAATTGAATTGATATCCTCAATGAAAGTTAATTCTATTGGGTTTTGGGGTTCAAAACACAGTGAAAATTTTTAATTTTTAGTTCAACAACTCCATCAGGATTAAATCCTAGTTCTATTAAAATTATTTATTAAAACTAAACCTTACCTTCATTGCAAGTTCTCTTCTCTATGTTGATCGATCTGCAGGACATTTCTAGAGACGAATGTCCTCTATTGAAAATTAACACACAAATGACAACTGAGATTCCAAGTGCTAGCTTGAGATAAAACATGAAAACAATTTTCTATTATCCCTAAAACTCAAAAGCGGCTGAAAACCTAACTCGTTTTATCAAAATATGAAAAATTAGATTCCAACCTTAATTTCACACTTTATGTGAATTCACTTAACATGCCTATTTACACAACCTTTGTATAAAGTCGACTAAGAATTACCATTATACCCCTACTTAAAGAGGTATTAATATGTCACATCATATGAAATTTTACGTTACCTATAAAACTCGTTGTTTCGAGTCATTTAAAATCCTACGAAACCAGTTTTTAGTATTTGACCCAATAGGTTCATGCAACGTTGGCAATGAGCCAAAACAATTTTGGTACACAAGTCATAAGCAGTCTGTAGCAAGACATTATGACTAACCCAAATTGCACGAAGATCAAAATCTATACAACCTAATTATTAGTGTATAACTTGTCCTTTTGTCGTACGATATCCTTTAATCAAACATAAGGCACATAAAATTCACCCTCGATGTTTAATCGTACTAGTTTCTATCTCTTGGTAGACCGAAAACATTTAAGTGACATTGGTTATATCAATTCACTTCTATCTCTTTATATGAGAGGGACAAATTCTATCTCAATTATGCAACTTCCCACATTATTCTGATAGTAACCAATTACAATTTTTATAATCATCTGGTTAAAGGCAACATTTGATTATGTAAAACCACTATGATTATAATGTTAAAGTCTCTGGTAATCTCAAGTTAGAGGACTAAATGATATATATATCATGAGTTACACCTATGATTTAAATAGGTACAATGTTCCATAACATGCACTCATAATCTTTGTTGGTGTCCTTATAATTATGATCATCATATAACCATCAATCAAAACTCACACTAGTTTTAATTTATTATAATTCCCTATATAATAATTGGCTAGAGACATTTAGGATATTTCAGAACATTAATGGATCTTATTATAATGTAAACATGCAAACCAATTACAATAATGAACATCAAATGTAACATTCCATTTTATTAACCAAAATAATACTAGAAACAATGTTCACAAGATTGACTCCCACTTGCACTAGGAACAATCATTAATGTATCTAATACCTAATGACCTAACATGACCATAATGTTTTGCCGGTGGAAGAGGCTTTGTAAATGGATCAACAACATTATCTTCTTTAGGACCTCCGCAAATTTCCACTTCTCCCCTCAATGAACGACCATTCTAAGAATTCTCAGGATGAACGACCCTTTAAGGCTGTATCATATATACATCCTCAAGTAGCTTACATTAAGAAAACCTGTTTGACATCCATTTTCCATATCTCATTGTCATAATAGACAGCTATGAAAATGAGAATTCTAATGGAGTTAAGCATGGCTATAGGAGAGAAAATCTAATTATAATTAATACCTTAAGTCAGTTTGAAACCTTTTGCTACTAGCAGTGCTTTAGAAGTATCCACTTTGCCATCTATGTTAGTTCTCTTCTTGAAAACCCATTTACATCTAATGGTCTTACCACATTCAAGTAAATCAACCAAGTTCCAAACTTTCTTATCAAACATGGATTGCTTCTCAAAGTTCATGCCACTAAGACATTTATCTGACTCGGGGCCATACAGAGCTTCCTGATAAGAATAGGCTCATTTTGATCTATAAGCAATATCTCACTAGTATCGGTAACAAGAAATCCATATCTCTCGGGCTCATGTCTTACCCTTGTGATATTTGTGGAGGCTCAACTAGTTCTGGACTTTGTTGATCTCCCACTTACAGTTCAGTGTTTATTTGTTGTTCTTGAACTTCTTCAAGACTTACTTTATTCCCATTGGCGTCTTTTAAAATAAACACTTTTTCCATGTAGACACCATTTCGAAAAATAAACACTTTGTTCTCAATGGGATTATAAAAGTAGCATCCTTTAGTTTTCTTAGGATAACCCACAAATACACACTTGTAAGATTTGGGTACAAATTTTTTCTAAGGTTTCTTCATCGTACAAAAACCTCACAGCCATAAGTCTTTAGGAAAGATAAACTTGGTTTCTTTACAAACCATATCTTATATGGTATTTTATCAACCATTTAAGAAGGAACATGATTTAGTGTAAACGCAGATGTTTCTAAGGTATAACCGAAAAAGAAAATAAGAAGATCCGCATGACTCATCATAGAGAAAACAATAACTAATAAAATTCGATTTCTCCTCTCATAATCACCATTCCATTGTGGAGTTGCTGGTGGAGTTAACTATGAGTCAATCTAATAGTTTTTAAGATGATTATCAAACTTTTGCCTCAAATATTCACCACCTCGATGATGGGGCATGTGCCCTAGGTCAATCCATTAACTGTCTTTATGAATACTTTTAGTTAATAGAATAGAGGATTTCATTTGCTGTTTATTATAATTAATTTGCATGTTTACATTATAATAAGATCCATGGGTATTTACATAAATATCCTAAATGTCCCTAGTCGATCATTATACTGGGTACTATAATGAATTAAGACTACTGTGAGTCTTGATTGATGATCATATGATGATTATATGTATAGGGATACGAATTAAGATCACGAGTACTTGTTAGGGAACAAAGTATTGGACCGACCCGCTATGAGAACATCACATGGATTAAGTCACAGTTGTTTCTCATGATAGGTATATATTCCAGTCCTTTGACTTGAGATTACCAGAGACTTCAACATTAGGAACACAGTGATTTGACACAATCAAACGTTGTCTTTAACAGGACGATTATAAAGGTTGTGATTGGTTACTGTGTGAGCAATGTGATGAAGTTGTGTAATCGAGATAGAATTTGTCCCTCTCATATAAAGAGAGATATCTAGTGGATCCCTCTATGTGTTAGACTGTTAAAAGGCCTAGTCTAAGTGAATTGATATTGATCAATGTCACTTGGATGTTTTCAGTCTACCTAGAGATCGAGACTAGTACGATTGAACATGTTGGATGGCAATTCCATGCCTTATGTTTGATCAAAAGGATATCGTGCGACAAAAGGATGTTATATACACTATTGATTAGGTTGTATCGATTTGATATTCATACAACTTGGGTAGTCATAATGTCTTGCTAGAGACTGCTTATGACTTGTATACCAAAATGTGTTTTGGTACACTGCCGACGTTATATGAGCCTATTGGGTCGCACACTAAGAATGGTTTTGCGAGATTTTAAGATGATTCAGAAAAACGAATTTTTATGTGCTAAAATTCATGACAGAAACGTCCTTGTAGTGTATTACACTTATACTTCTTTAAGTAAGGGTATATGTGTAATTTACTTAACCGTCTATTTATAAGGGTTGTATAAATAGACGCTTTAAGTTACAATACACATACGAAAGATAAAAGGGCCGAAACTCTATATTCGTTTTAGAAACGACTTAGGGTTTTTGGTATGCTCTGGATCGTTTTGGAGAGAAACAAAAATATTTGGTATTCTCTCGAAGCTAGCACTTCGAATCTCGTCCGCCGTTCGTGTGTGGACTACTAGTAGAGGGCGTTCGTCGTTGGCAGCGCCTTAGAGATCGATCAACCTTCAGAAAGGTATATTGCGACTAAGGTATGATTAAGTTTTCATGGTTTAAACGTTTTTAATGGAATTAGATTCGGATCCTGTTGGGGTTTTTGTCAAAATTGTTTTGTAATCTCCGCTGCGTATGAACCCCAAAACCCAACACTCGATCTGAGCAAAGTGCCTCGATAGTTTTGCCAAGTTGATTCAACACTTCATTTTGAAACGTTCAAAACATTTCAAATGATTCATCTTTATGTTTCATAAGATATAGATAACTATATCTACTGAAATCATCAGTGAATGTAATGAAGTACTGATAATCTTCTCTAGTCATTGTGTTTATATGACCGCATACATCAACATATATTACACCTAATAAATCACTTGCCCTTTCACTTTGTCCAATAAAGGGACTCTAAGTCATCTTGCCTAATAAAAAAAATACGCATGCTTCATAAAATTCCATATGAAATGAATCTAAAAGTCAATCTTTATGGAGTTTAGAAATGCATTTCTCATTTATGTGGTGAAGACGACAATGCCAAAGGTAGGTTTGATACAAATCATTTGGATTGAATCACTTTGTATTTAAGTTAAAGATAGGAGTATCTATGGACCTTTTCATGTTTAGAATACAAAAACCATCATGCAAATCAACATTCCACATAGAAAACGCCTTTACGAGAAAATAGAGCAATTATTATTCGCAATAATGAAATTAAAACCATCCAAATCCAAACATGAAATTGAAATGATGTTTTTGCTCAAGGTAATGAAAAAATAAAATTTATTAAAACTAAAACAAGTCCAATAGATAAAGATACTTCATAACATCCTACAGCTAATGCTAATGCATCAACCTTTGCTCCATTTCTAACTTGGAGGAAAACTTCTCATTTCTGCTTCTTATAAGCCCCTACACATTAATACAAATATGAGATCTGCATCTGGTATCAAATACCCAGCAATCCTCTGGATACGTTACATATAATAATGTAAATATTGAAAGTAGTAGTCGCACTACCATTCTTTTACTTCTTTAGATCATTTAGATAGATATCACTATTTCTAAACCCATTCCCAGGTGCATGATAGAAATGAAAATTTCCTTCATTCTCATTTTCCTTTTATGGCTGTGAAGCAGGAGCAGCCTCAGGCTTGACTTGTTCCATAGGCTTTGTGATAGTCACAATATCCTTGGCAACTTTAGTCTTGCCTTTGCCCTTCCTATTTATAGCCTTTACTTTCTAAACCATCAACACATTAGTTAATGGTTTCTTGGAATTATGCTCAACAGTCTTAAGCATCAAATGGAACTCTGGGGTAGACTTTTCCATATTATTCATGTTATAGTTCATCACAAATTGCGAATAACTATCAGGCAATGAATTCAGGATCAAACCCGTAGACAACTCTTAGCCAATGGGAAATCAAATTCTGTCAAGATGCTTTAAATAGCCTTTCATCTTTCAACATGAAGACTAATTAATGTACCCTTAGCCAGCTTGCAAGAATGAAGGTTCTTGAATGTCTCGAACTTTTCTTACTTAGCCTCTTGTTGAAACACTTCCTTCAGTATCGTAGCCTTATCGTAAGCTTTCATGTGTTCCATCTCCTTCTAAATTTTAGGAACCATGGATGTCAAAATAATGCATGTAACATCACTTGAGTCGTTGACATGCTAATTATGTGGATCTTTCTTGACTTTCAATTCATTGGCTGGTGGTTCTTCAGGAATGGGATCATCTAGGACATACAACTTATATTCATGCTTAAGAACAATTCTCAATTTTCTGAACCAGTTTAGAAAGTTTGCTCAGGCAACTTATCCTTATCTAGGATGGATCACAGTGACAAATAATTGGTGTGATTTGAAGAGGCCATAAATCTACAACGAAGATTGTGCAAAGTTCATTTTAGTATAAATGAATAGACTCCTACTAAATCAATAACCCTCCTAAAGATATAATTTTAATTTAGAGGACTAAAATCCATACATCACTGAATTCTAAGACAACTTAGGCATGACACTTGAACTAGGTTATTTAAGTATGTTCCTATTACTAATTAAATCTTATGAGAGTTTTAATTGTTGTTATGAGATTACGACATCTTATGTCTTAGCCTATTTAATCTCAACTTGTTCCAAAAGCCAAAACCATTTTGATAGCTTTATTAAGTATTACCTTTTCAAAAAGTAGAGTAAAAGTTACCTAGCTTGCCTAAAAAAGATAACATAACACACCATGCAGAGACAAACCCATATTAATGTGATCAAGGCCTTGACAAGTGTTTGAAAATGGATGACACTTGACTTAAAATTTTAAAGAGCGATTTTATATAGTTTTATGATTCTTCTAATTTGAATTTAAATAATAAAATATCATATATTTTCGTGTTTGCAGAATCATTAAACAAGTTAGGAAATTGAATACTACTTATGAAGAGACGAGTTTCCGTGCACTAGGATTAGTTAGACTGCGGTTCGGCTAATCGTTCAGTGGGTGGTGGTTTCGCTGATCGATCAGCAGATGGGGGCACAGGTGGGCCCCCTTTTTTACACAACGAATTCCAATTTCGAAAATTGAAATCCGTCTTTGATTTCTCATTATCTTGTTCAATCTGATTAACCAATATAACCCCTTATTTTAAGTCTGAAATATTTTTAACTAAACATTTTAATTAACTCGGGCCTACCTCTAATAATAATATCTTATCCTAATCTAATTAGAATTCTAGATATTTTAAATCCTACCTTATCTCAATTACAGTTCAAATCCTATATTAGGTTCTTATCAATTTCGAATTTATTTTATATATCTCCCATCTTATAGGAATTACAAGTACTATCTGATTAGATGTTTATCTACTATCCTATATGAATATAAAACCATAATAAATGCTAAAAGATAAATACAATGAAATATATGATCTAAACCAATTTTGATTCTTATCCATACACCTCATGTAATTGAATCAAGAAATGAATTACGAATTATGTATTCAAAACAAAAATGATATTAAATTTATCATATTAACCTAAACATGATTTCTAACAGGAAGACCTACATAATTATGAAATGAAAATACGAACTAAGTATTCAATAATATAATATAATCAAATCAAATTAATCATATTAACCAAAACAAAATTTCTACCTTGCAAACATACAAAATTCGTATTAATAAACATCAAAGCATATGTTAATCAAATTATCCTCGTGCTTTAAAATCGATTTATGATATCAATTATCACATAACCTATATGTATATCGAATATACATATAACAACATGCTTTCATCAATATATCAAATCCTAGTTCTATTAAACTAATCAATTGAAACTAAACCGTACCTATCGATTTGTAAGACACTGCTAGAGATGAACATACTCTATTCGAAACCCACACACGAATGGCGGCCGAGATTCCGAGTGCTAGCCCGAGAGAGAACACGAAAACAATTTTTTATTCTACTTAAAATTAAAGAACGACTGAAAACCCAACTTGTTTTCTCAAAACGAAAGTTAGATCCCAGCCCTAATTTTACACGTTACGTGAATTCACTTAATATGCTTATTTATACAACCCTTGTATAATGTGAACTAAAAAAACTACTATTATACCTCCACTTAAAGAGGTGTATTAGTATGTCACATCATATGGAATTTTATGTTACAAATTTTATCATATAAAACTCATTGTTCCGAGTCATTTAAAACCTCGTAAAACCATTCTTTGTATGCGACCCAATAGGTACATGCAACATTGGCTGTGAACCCAAACCATTTTGGTATACAAGTCATAGGTGGTCTCTAGCAAGGCATTATGACTACACAAGTTGCACGAAGATCAAAATCGAAACAACCAAATCAATAGTGTATATCATATCCTTTTGTCGTACGATATCCTTTAATCAAACATAAGACACTAAAATTCACCCTTGATGTTTAATCATACTAGTCTCTGTCTCTTAATAGATTGAAAACATTCAGGTGACATTAATCATATCAATTCAAATGGACTTGACCATTATTAGTCTATCATATCGAAGGACCCACTGATATCTCTTTATATCAGAAGGACAAATTCTATCTCGATTGCACACCTTCACACATTATTCACATAGTAATCAATTTCAATCTTTATAATCATCCCGTTAAAGACAACATTTGATTGTGTCAAATCAATATGATCGTAAAATTGAAGTCTCGGGTAATCTCAAGTTAAACAACTAAATGATATACCTATCATGAGTAACACCTATGACTTAATCCAAGTGGTATTCACATAATAGGTCGGTCTAGTACAATGTTTCATAATGACAACTCAATAATTAGACATTATTTATAGTGTAACTTAGGCTGATTTTAGATATAAATGATGATATTACACTGGGTATTCTCTTCTTTTAGTGATTTCAGGATTTAATTAGAAAAAATGAAGAAATGGAAGAAAAATAGAAAGAAAATCAAAATAGTAAACTAGAGAAAACGCCCACCGATTTATCAGCGATACGAGGATACACAAGATTGGCTACCTAAATCAGTAACATACAAAAGCCAGAGAATTGGGATTTACTAAGGAATCACTTGATGAATTGTTGGAGCATAAAAAGATATTCCAGTGATGTTTTCTGTGATTTATGAACAAAATAGGATTCGCTAACAAATTGCTGAGGTCGATGACAGGTTTTTTAGATAAGAACAAGGAGTTTGAGTTTATCTATGATTTGTATGCTTACGAAAATAATAAATATGACCTTAGGGCTTCAAAATTAGCTCTCTCTTAGCCCTCAATTAACCATTATTAGGTTTAAAGTCTTTTCAATTAGGTTTTTGTTTAGTTAATTGTTCATTGCTTTTGGATAAGTTTTGGAGATTCAAGACTTTTTTAATTAAGATATTTTACATTAATGTCTTTCACATATTTGTTCGTTGTTATGTTTTTTTATCAATATGAGTGAGTAGTTTATTATTCTAAGTAATACTCTGGACATGATTGTAAACCATTCTTCAATTTACTCATAATACATAATTCATGTGCTCAATGCTTTAAGCAAATCACACAAGTCAATCACGGTTTTAATAAGTTATATTTGCATATTACAACTAATGATTCTTTGTATTGAGTGCATAGTGGCCAATATGTTTCTTAGTAAAGTGTATCTAAATCTATCTCTTTGATTATTGACAACAATTATAAATGTAGTAACTAGGATTAATCTATAGGGCTAAAAAAATATCCGAGTGGATGTTCTAGCCGGTTGTGTTCTAGATTATTTAATTAATAGCATAATTCTGGTTTTTATTTAGTTTGGATTTGGTATGACTTTTTTTTTCGTGTTAATGCTATCGCATTTCTAGTTTATTATGTTTTATCCAATAAGTAGAGTAACAAGGGTAAGGATATGGCTTATTTCCATTGAATATAGGAAAGTCGATAGTTCGCTAAAGGCTTTCAACCTATTGTGATTACAGTTCGGTGATTTAAGATCATTATATAAATATGATGATTTGATTAAGACTATGCTTTAATGAAAATGTCCAGATATGATGATTTGCATATCATTGTCTACTATGTATTGTTTAGATATTTAATTTATATTGATTTCTCGATTGTTTGTTGGAATTGCATTAGATTAGTTTATTGAATTTAAATTGCTTATAGTTTAATTATTTTAATTAATTGATTGTTTCATTTTTAGATTCTTAGTGTTTGATTCCCATTTTAATTAGATTAGTTAAATTCAAGTAAATGAAATCTAATAAAACTTTAGGGTAGCCTTAGTTTTGAATAGATTTGCAAAAACCCTATGGAGACGATATCCCATTTACTACCACTATAAATAATAGTAAAATACGAGAAACTATTGTGCACGCTCGACACGTTTCACATAACACGCACTCATGATCTTGATTCGTAACTTTGTACGTATGATAATCATGTGAACATCAATCAAGACTCACACTAGTGTTAATTAGTTATAGTTCCTAGTATAATAACCTTCAAGGGACATTTAGGATATTTATGTAAACATCTATGGATCTTATTATAATGTGAACAAGCAAAACAATTACAATAATGAATAGCAAATGTAATCCTTCATTTTATTAACCAAAATAATACTAGAAACAATGTTCATAAGATTGAACTAGGGCGCATGCCCCAACAAATTAATGATTTGCATTAGGAAATCATATATATCATTTTTCGTGCAGCACCTTCCCCGAAAGTGGCATACCGAAAATGATTTTACCTAATAGACCACAGAATTGAGGGGAGGCTTAAAAGGAATCACAACTTCCTACAGTTCACAATATATATCAAATTCAAATTTATAAACTAACTTAGAGTCTCCAATAGTTTAATTACACCTTTATAATCCCAAATAGAAAAAAATCGGAATATAAACATCGTAACTTAATGCAAACTAATTTAAAGAATGTTCTACTCTCACCTTAACTCAAAAATATAGATTATATACATAAAATTAAGTCACACACATAGAAAGTAAGCTTTAAATGGAATCACCAAAAAAATTCTTTGAGATTCTACTTTTCTTTGTTAGTGGGAGATGTACCTATCACCATTACAACAAATAATGATGCCAGATAAGTAAACTTTACACTGTCTAACGCACCTGGTAATAGCAAGAGAATAATATGTAATTATCATAAAGCAGAGGAATTGAAGAAATAAATATGCAACTATGCAATCCACTCTGTTTCTGTTTCTAACTTTAATAAGACATCGACTTAAAAAATCGTACAAAAACAATATTAAGAGTTTATGAAATGCAAAGATAACTTGTTGACGTTTGAGTTTGAAACTAGTCTCACTAGCTGGTGTTCGAGATAGGATTGAAATCCAATTTCAAGCAAACCTAACTTTGAAACAAGCTTATCTCCCTCTCCCATGCATGCGTGACCAATAATAAATGCAATTCAAGCAAATAGATAAACTATATCAATGTATCAATGTGAGAGTCACTATAAAGTTTACTTACAGTCAAACCAACTTAAGGTTAGTTATGAAGCCTCACACAACATTCCTTTGCTTTCACATACTTTGACAAGTTCCATTAAATAAAAAAACCTTATTTAAGAGTAATAGCCTTATTTGAATACTCATATTTCAAGTCAATACAAAGTTAAACTACTGCGATACTCAACTATATACTTCACATTAGGTTCTAAACCACTTCCAATTTATAATAAAGTTCAAACCACTATAAACTTCAACAATTTCCTTTTAAAGTTCCCAAATACTCGTTATAACCCTTTTTATATTATTGAACTTCAATTAAGGTTCTAAATCCCTCATTGTACTTAAAATAGGTCTTAACCACCTATTTAGCGTCATAATGACCTACAACTACGTATGAATTACTAAATTGGGATTTGTAAACCAATTGACCAATTGTTGGTTACGCCTATTCCAAACCTTTCTTAGAAATCTTATTGAGTATCAATTTGACTCATTTTCTCACCTAAAAATGTAATTCCTCTAATTAAATCAAGAATCAATGCCATTAATCTTCATTAAATCGTCAACTAATTCAACTCACTTGATTATGGCCAATTTTTCAACTTGGAACTCAAACTAGTCTCCATTTTGTTCATCAAACCATGCATTTCATCAAATATGCTAATTAATTTATTTTATTAATCAAATTAAAACTCACTTCGTTTTTACAGAGTCCACAAGGTCTATAAAATCTTATTGATTTTATTTAAATCCTCAATTAGTTTACAATTGAAACCAACACATCAATCCATCCTTATAACAACGTCACAAGCACTATCCATTATCATTAACCTTCTCCTTTTAATTAATCCAACAATTTTCACACAACAACCACAAACCCACTAATTATTCAATTGAAAATTAAAACTAAAATAGAACTCACCTCAATCATCACCAACACATTATTGCAACTTCAACCACAAACCTACTGATTATTCAATTGAAAATCAAGATTAAAATAGAACTCACCTCAATCATCATCAACATCACAGCAGTAAACTTGTGATGACCCCTTCTCAAATTAGAGCACCGTTTGGCCTAATCTCGTCATTAAGCCTTAATCTCACCATCCAGGACATAACGATGAGTTAGTCACCTTTTTTTTCAAAACCATTTGAACACCAAATTTTTGATCAAATAAAATCTAATTATCTTATGACAATTAATATATCAGAGTTAGTTAAAGGTTATACAATTTACAATTTATTCAGCTAAAGTCTTAACAGTTTAGCGAAAGCTTTTAACATAAATCCTAAGAATGTGGAAAAATTAGGAAATAAAGATCACATATATATATAAACAACGATAATATATCATCATGTATATGTTCAGAGTGTGATCTCTCAACCCATAATATGTACAACTCTAAAAGTATATGAAAGACATAAAAGTCCTTTATCAAAGACAAAAACCTACAAAATTCAGTGTAACATCACTCCACTAGCTCAGAGGTAGTCGCCGATCTTCTCATTGTCAGGTCTGCTACTCGATGGATCTGCACCCATTGTCATAAAAAGGACGGTGAGTACAAGAAACTAGAAAGTAACATCGAGAAACATTTATCCATATTTCTAAAAATAAAACAAGAATCTAAAAGCATAATAATAGCAACTATATTGAAAATAAGATCACGTTAATAGATTATTTAGTTGATCAATATGAAACTGACATATGGCCATGTAGTAATGATTTAGAGCCGGTCATGAGTCCTATCGCAAATGCCTTTATTCCACTATCTCAGGATATAGCTGAGCTCTACTTCTCTGTTGAAGGTTGGAGCTGAGCTCTACGTCTCCCTAATCAAACACAAGTGCTAGTCACCTGTGATGTATACTTGTCAACAACCCCAGGTCCCATACCTTGTGTATTGCACAAGTTAGTGGTGAGATCTTGATAACCTCGAAAGTCTAGTTAACCTGAGTGCCACAAACATCTCTATCGTATCATGTTCTTAGATACAAGAACTACTTTCATAATCCAAGAAAAGACATGGTTTGGGAACCTAATAAATGTAATTGCATACTAATGCATAAAGGAAATTAGATGTACAATATCGTAAATCACTACCTAATAGCATGTTATTTCATTTGACTTAACATCTCAACAATTTGGAATAACATAGCACATGATATAGAGTCAATGAAACCATTAATTAACAACCAACGTCATGATAGTAAACTCATAAAATGAGAAGAGATAACAAGTTAAGGCATGTAGAGTACAAAGGATAATTCAGTTCAAATAACTATAAATGAATAGCAAAATAGGAAAGAAATGTAAATAAATATCTCAATTAGTTTACTTACAATCCATGCAAATTTCTGAGGTATTCCGGCCTATCGACACCTTAGAACTCATATCCGAACCTCTAAGACTCTTCCCTAGGTTCCTGATATCATTTACATGATTTTGAATGTGTTTAGTTCTTTAGTTGGGGTATTGGACTTGTTGACAATGTCTAAGTTTAAGAAAGGAATTCTTTTTTGGGCTGTTATAGCACCAAGCGCGCTGGGTGACTGATTAGCGCACTAATGAGCTCATTAGCGCATTAACTTTTCTTACTAGCGCTCTACACACAGTTAACGCTAGTGCACTCTAGATGGCACATCTAGTGCACTATTTGCATAAAAACCCTGAATTCTAGACATACAATTCTAAGTTTTCTCTACACAAAGATCAAACCTAACACTTTGGGTTTTTATTGCACCTACTAGAAACCCAACACACAACTACCAAAACCATTGACAACAACCATACATGAATTTTATAATAAACTTATCAAATTGAACTAAATTACTTGTATAAGTAAAAGTACCTAGTAGTTCACTACATCTAGCTTGATTACCTCTTTAAAAACCATCAAAATCTCTTTCATCAAGTTGCACTCTCTCTAGTTCTTTTTCTTCTCCAGTAAGCTTTCTTCTTCACTAAGTTTTGAAAATGAAATGGTTTAGTTTGCATGTGTTGATCAATCCAATCTTATATATGAAGATAAGATTGTTTAATAGCTATTAATCTTTATTTACATACGTATCTCAAGACTAATCTAATGGCCTACAACTTGACACATTTTCAACTAACACTCCACCATCTCCACCTAACTAACATAATTTGAAACTCAATTAGTCTATTGATGTGTCAACAGGTATCTTGAGAATCATTACATGACTATTGTTTTAACTTGCTAACTAAGGTTACACTCAATATAAAATCAACTATAGCCACATTAATACTACTATTTAAGCTACACTAAGCCTAAATAAACTTACCACAACACTATTTACCTCGATCCCACTTTGGCACACATCGCAAGGCGCATTGCTGCTCACATCTCGACACCTATCCACAAGTAGGAGTGACTTAGTAGTCTACACATATATAATATACTATGCATACATCACAACAAATCTAATATATACCATGAATAACTCACCTCGATTAGTGCACGTATCTCGATGTAAGTTTCACATCATGAGTCATTGATTCTGATTATGGAAATTAAACTAGGATTTAGAAATTTGGGCCGTGACAAATTCTCTAAACTAATGGAAATTCTTTCCTAGAAATTAAATTTAAGTTAAAGTTATACCTGACTAAAAAATGTATAGAAATCTATCTCACATATAGTCTTCCCGCTCCCAATTGAGTTACGAGTCTCAATGGAACTACCACTTGACTAATACCTTTGGGATGGACTTGCCTCTCAACTACTCTATCTTTTGGTCTAGGATCTGTACTTGCTGCTCCTCATAATATACATCCTTTCTCAAGCAAATTTTGCTCAAATCAACCATCAGTTTCTCACCCGCCTTTGACTTAGCTATTCGAAGCATAGAAATATGAAAGATTAAATGAATCTTTAACATCTGTGGAGGTAACTCAAGCTCATAAGCAACCTTCTAACTAGTCTCGTGAGCTTGAAAGGCTCGATAAATCTTGATGCTAACTTGCCTTTCAAACCAAATCTGTGAAGACCTTTGCGAGGAAAAACCTTCATACATAAATCTTCCTTTGACATACGTGAGATCGATGCAATAGGTGTCTACATACTTCCTTTTCCTCTCTTGGGCCACTTTAAGCTTCTGACAAATCTGTCGTACATTTTTCGTATGATTAATAACAACCTCAGGCCCTACTAACTCTCGATTCTCTAGCTCAACCTAATAAGATGGTGAGCAACACTCTCTGCCATATAATGCCTCAATTGGTGCCATCTCAATGCTAGCCTGATAACTATTATTGTATGCAAACTCACATAATGGTAGGTTGTACTCGCAAGATTGGCTAAACTCAAGTACACATCCTCAGAGTATATCCTTGAGAACCTAAATCAAAATCTCAATTTGCCCATTAATTTGAAGGTGAAAGATAGTATTAAACTGTAGGCGGGTACTATAGTGCTCCTACATACTCCGCCAGAACCTAGATGTATGCATTGCATCTCTATCTGACCTGATGGTCAATGACACCCCATGTAATTTGATAGTCTCCCTCTCGAACAATATGCCTAACTAGTCAAAAATGTAGTGAGCTGCAACTAGTAAGAAATGGGTAGATTTTCTCAATCTGTTCATAATCACCCAGATAGAATCGTGTCGATGGGCAGCCCTCAACAATCCTCTAACAAGTCCATGGCTATGTCTTTCCACTTCCATTATGGAATGTGAAGCGGCTGTAACAATCCTCTAGGTCTACGATGCTCAACCTTCACCTACCGGCAAATCCCATAGTTCCTGATGAACTCTAATATGTCCTCTTTCATCCAAAGCCACCAAAAATGTCTCTTCATGTCATGGTACATCTCGGTCCTGCCTTGATGAATAATGAGTCAAAAATGGTATGAATCTTGACGAATCTCATCTTTTAGCTTTGTGACTGACGGTATCCATAATGTGCTTTTGAATCTCAAACACCGATCTGTCATCTCTGTCCAGTCAGTACAACTAGTACTTTAGGCTAACTCATTAAATCTTGAGTATAATATGTTGGATCTTTGACTCTCTAACACTATCTATATAGGCTTTATTTGAAGCCTTATTTGTGCACAAATCATCCCTGGAGTATCGGTAAGAATATCCGACAGACTCATCCTCGTTGCTGCCTTGTGAAATTCATACTTATGAGTCATATAACATCTAATAATCTCACCATGTCTAGTCAATATCTACAAAGCGCATCAATAACTGCATTAGCTTTTCCTATGTGATATTCTATAGAAAAGTTGTAGTCCTTCAAAAAGTCCAACGATCTACACTGTCTCATGTTAAGCTCTTTTTTGTGAAGTGGTATTTCAGGCTCTTATGATTAGTGTAACGTGTGAATCTCTCTCTAGACATATGATGGCTTCATATCTTTAAAGTAAATACCACCGTTGCCAACTATAAGTCATGAGTAGGATAATTCTTCTCATGTATCTTCAATTGTCTGGATGCATAAGACACCGTGCTGATATCCTGCATCAATATACAACTTAGACCCTTATAGAAGAATCCATATATACCAGGAGTCCTTATCTAGCCTTTGGTAATACTAAAACTAGTGCGGTTGTCAACAACCACTTTAGTTGAGCAAACGCTTCGTCGCATTCCTTAGTCCAATCAAATCTGACGTCCTTCTGGGTCAATCTAGTAATTAGTTAAGTGATATTCGAGAAATCCTTCATGAATCTATGATAATATCTAGCTAACTCAAGAAAACTCCTAATCTTTGTGATTGATGTCGGTGCTAGTCAATTCATAATAGCCTGAATCTTGGCTGGATATATAGTAATACCTGCTGCTCCAATAATATGTTCTTACAACTTGGCTTTTGGTAGAAAAAATTCACACTTGTTAAACTTAACGTAGAGTCTGTGCTTTCTCAAACTCTGCAACGTCTCCTTGAGGTGTTGCTCGTTATCCTCTCGAGTCCTCGAATATATCAATATATCATCGACAAAAACTATCACAAAATGATTAAGAAACAATTTCATCACCCCATGCATCAATCCATATACATGGCAGGAGCATCAGCCAAACCAAATGGCATGATTGTAAACTGATAGTGTCTATACCTCGTCTTGAATGCTATCTTTGACCTATCCTCATTCTTGATCCTTAGCTGATGATACTTTGATCTCAGGTCTATCTTGAAGAAAAATTGTGCGTCACTTAGCTAATCAAATAAATTGTCAATCCATAGTAATGGATAATTGTTCATGACTATGACCTTGTTTAACTGTCTGTAGTCGATACACAGTCTTAAAGTACTATCTTTATTCTTCACAAATAAGACAAGTGCCTACAATTCCTATCATGCGACTAGAGATGAAAGATACTATAGACCCCAAATTAAACAAAACATATAAATCTCTACTGCATATGGAAACTATACCCTCAATAAATCCTCAGATGGCGTCGGTATTAGGTTGTGCTGCTATATGTACTCCCTCTCAACTCCGTGATAGAAGTACTGCAAACAGTTGTAGATAATCTCTAATTGCATATTCAAAGTGACCATACCTATGATAAGTAATCAGCCTACGCTCTCTTGAGCCTAATTTTAGGCTTGTCCCTATGACTGTCTTTATTGAGAATCGTTTCACCGTCTACCTCTAGCTTTGCCTTGGCCTCTACCACCTTATAGTTGCTGACATAGCACTAGTGGTGATGGAAGAGTAGACAAAGTAGTAGGTGCTAGCAATGTAGTTCTGAATGGGGGTGGCAAGGGAGGTTTGCCAACTATACTTTGTAATGGCATAAGGGATACTATATAGGGCACAACCGAGGTAGCTATCCTTGATCCCTGAGTCCACTTTCTCATCTCCTCTATCTCTTTCAATCTAACTCTATAGTCTGATTAGGTGTCAATGCTGGTCCAAACGGTGTCCCATTTGTAACTCTACTCATGTAGTAGGTCTCGTGAGAAAATGCATGCTTGTATATCTCACCCAAAGTTCTAGCACTTAAACTAATCATATAAAACCCTATATCTATTCTTCGTCCATCTCCAAAATGATGTAGATATTTAGATTTATCTCTTACTAAATCCCTAGGAAACTGTCTTAGATAGCTATATCTATCTTTCTATTTCATCATCAACGAATCATGTCCCTAACTCACATTCACGAACTCCTTCCTCAACGTTTTTGTAATTGCAGGTAGGAAGTACTACTTGTAAAACTTCTTCTTGAATGTATCCCAAGACTCAAAATCACCATCAGAAACTATTATCACACACCACCAAACATCACCATCTCTTTGTAGTTTATATGACGAAATCTCAACATGAAGTTTGTCCTCAATCCTTAAAACTCTATGCAGTTTCTCCTGGAAAAATACCCACTTCTTCATCTTCTCAAAATCTCACTAACCATTAAATTATCTTGGCTTCAGTCTGATGAAATCCTTCCTTAACTTAGCCTCTGTTATCAAGCAAGAAAATGTAGGAGTGAAAAATAGTGTAAGACTTGACTCTGTAGCTGGTGATGTCACTATCAATAATGTCTATACTACCGAAGTGATGGGTGTAGTAGTAGTAAGCTTTGGTGTCAGTAATGTGGTAGTAGTAGAAGTAGTAGTAAGGTTCAGTGTCTGTGTTAGTGGAGAAAAACGTGTTGTCATCATGTTAATGAAATCTGCTAACTACTGTCCCTAAGTAGCTATTTGGTCAAGTAGTGTTTGAAAATCACCAACAAATGGAAATAGGAGGCTGGCTGCCATTAGTACCTGCATCCTCGCTATGGTGTGAGTCAACCATTGGTGTCTGCAAGTTGATAGTGAACGCGAATCATCTACTACACAGATAATGTATATATATACATATAGAAACGGACATGTACATAAAAGCAATTCCCACCTCACTTTCACTCATTTCCCAACCGATTGTTTCTAAGCAAGGATCATCTGGCTTTCCACAGCTAAAATTTATGTTTTATTGAATATTTGATTTAAAGTTGTCTTTGATACCAGATGTGACACTTGTGTGAAAATTTTGAACAACTTTATCATCTTTACCTTAGTATCTAGAGACTAAGCTCTGATAGCACCTGTGATGAACCTTTCTTAAAATAGGGCAATGCTTGACCTAATCACGTCATTAAGCCCTAATCTCGCCACGCAAGAATTAACATCGAATTAATCAGCTTTTTTTTCAAAACCTTTCTAACACCAACTTTTTGAACAAATAGCATTTTCTTTTATTATGTTGATTAATAAATTAGAGTTAGTTAAAAGTTATGCAATTTATTGTTATTCAGCGAAAGTCTTAATAATTTAGCAGAAGTTTTTAATACAAACCCTAAGAATGTGGGAATAAAGATCAAATGCATAGATATAACGAAACATCAATAATATATCATCATGTATCTAGTCACGGTGATATCACTCAACCCATAATATATACAATCCCAAAAGTATATGAAAGACATATAAAAGTCCTACAACAAAGTCAAATACCTAAAAAATTCGGTGTAGCTTCACTCCAATGGCTTAGAGGAAGTCGCCGATCTTCTTTTTGCCTGATCTGCTACACAATGGATCTGCATCACCATCATAAAAAGGACGGTGAGTACATAAAAGTAGAAAGTAATACTGAGAGACATTTATCCTCATTTTCAAATATACAACATTAATCTAAAAGCATAGTAATAGCAACTATACCGAAAATAAAATTATGATAATTGACTCTTTAGCTAATCAATATGAAACTGGCACATGCTTAAGTAGTAATAATCTAGAGCCAGTCAATTGTGAGTCTTATCACAAATGCCTTTTTTCCACTTTCTCAGGATGGAGCCGAGCTCTACATCTCTGTTGAAGGTTGGAGCTTAGCTCTATGCCTCCGCACTCAATCACAAGTACCAGTCACTTGTGATGTATACTTGTCAACAACCTGAGTCCCATACCATGTTTGCTGTATAAGCTAGTGATGAGATCTTGACATCCCCAAGACGTGTGTCTCGCACATCTTTAACATATCATGGTCCTTGATAAAAGAACTACTTTCATAACCTGAGAAATGACATGTTTTGGGCATCCAATAAATATAATTGCATACAAATGTAGAAAGGAAACTTGATGTAAAATACCATAAATAACTACCTAATAGCATGCAATTTCATTGACTAAACATCTAAACAATCAGGAATGACATAGCACATGATATAAAGTTAATGAAACCATCAACAACCAATGCCATGATAGTATACTCATAAAATGAAAAGAGACAACAAGTCATGCCATGTAGAGTGCAAAGGATAATTCAAATCAAATAATTGGAAATGAGTAGCAAAGTAGGAATGAAATGTAAATAAATATCTCAATCTGTTTACTTACAATCCACGCAAATTTTTTAGCTATTTCGGCCTCCCGACATGTCAAAACTCATATATGAACCCTCGAGACTCTCCCTTGATGTCATTTAACATGTTTTTAAGTGTGTTTAAACCTTTAGTTAGGTTAATGTTTAAGTTTATGCTAGGAACTTCATATTTTTGGGCTATCATAGCACCTAGCGCGCTGGGTGACTTGATTAGCGAGCTAGTGACCTCATTGGCCTGCTACCTCTTCTTACTAGCTCACTAGTAGCACATCGCGCTATATGCAGGAAAACCTAAAATTCCGCATTTAGAATTTTGAGTTTTCTCGACACATAGATTAAACCCAACACCTTGGGATCTTTATTGCGCCTACAAAAGATCCAACACAACTACTAAAACCATTCACAACAACCATACATTAATTTTATCATAAATTTATCCAATTGAACTAAATTAGTAGTATAAGTAAAATTACCTAGGAGTACACCATACCTAGCTTAATCACCACTTCCAAAGCCATCAAAATCTCTTTCACTAACTTGCATCTTCTTTGGTTTTCTTCTTCTCCAGCAAGCTTATTTATTCTCTAAGTTTTTAAAATGAAATGGTTTGGTTTGCATGTGTTTGTCAATCTAATCTTATATATGAAGATAACATTGTTTAATAGCCATTGATCTTTATGTATACACATATCTCGACACTAATCTAACTGCTTACAACTTGACACATATTCCACTAACTCTCCACTATCTCCACTGTCTCCACTTTACTAACACATTTTGAAACTCAATTGTTCTATTGATGTGTCAACATGTTTGTCGAAAGTCATCATTTGGCTATTGTTTTCACATGCTAACTTAGGTTACACTAAATATTAAATGAACCATATCCATATTAATACTACTATTTAAGCTACAATAAGCCTAAATAAACTTACCACATCACTCTTTACCTAGATCACACATAGGCACACATCTCAATGCGCATACCCGCTCACATCTTGACACCTATTCACAAGTAGGAGTGACTTAATAGTCTACACATATACAATACACTAGGCATAAATCATAACAAATTTCACATATACCTTAGCCAAATCACCTCGGTCAGTGCATGTATCTTGATGTCGATCCCACGTCATGGGTCACTGATCCCGATTAAGGAAATTAAACTAGGATTTAGAAATTAGGTTTGTGATAATACTGTTGGCCCCAACCCCTCATCGTCATCTTTACTCTCAACATAACTAATGTCTCATTGCCGCCACCAAGACGAAGATAGACTTTTTGATAGAGAAGAGAATAAGAGAGAGACACGATCTTGAATGCTCGATTTCCATTGAGAATTACAGAGATCGAGGGCTGATAGATAACATTGATTTGAGGTTGAAGTAGAAGTTCAACTGGAACGAAGAGGGAGAGAGAAGAGAGACTGTAGAGAAAGAGATCTGAAAGAGTTGGAGAATTGTTACACAGTGGAGAGAGCTTATGTGATTGCTTGACTTTCTAAACTGGGCACCGCCCAGCCTAATCCCATCATTAAGCTCTAATATATGCCACATATCACTTAGCAACATATTAGTCAGCTTTTATGTCTCATTCACCTCTTTATACATGTTTAGAATAAGTATTATTCATTTTATCCTTGTTCTTGACTGCATAGTTATTTAAAATTTTTTAGCATTTCAATATTATCAGGGGAAGAAAAAAATAGAATTAGCAAAAACATTATCATAACACATATTATGGAAACTATGTAAAATAGAAAATTGCATGAAATTAAACTAAGTAATACATGCATCAGTCAGGAATCTAGTTTTTAAACCCATTATACAACCCAAAATCATATTAGAAGATGTAGGTATTAAATACAAAAATGATTACCTACAAAAGTAGAAAAAATCATGTCGAAGGCTTAAATGTAGTCATCGATCTTCTCCTATTCTGGTCTGCTACTCGATAGATCTATACCCGCTTTCATAAAAATTACGAGTAGTGTAGTAAAGTAGAAAGTAAAACCCGAAGGCTATTCATCCATATTTCCAAAATATACAGAGAACGATAATTGAAAGCATATAATAAATATGAATAAGAAGAAGGTGAAAAGTAAGTATGAAACTAGTTACCAAGCTTCTACAAGGATTGATAGATCGAATGATCAAGCAAATCTAGATTTGGTTAGTCGACATCCCAAGGACTCTAACCCCGTGTGTCATGCTAATAACATCGGCTGTGTGGAATGCCGACATCCCTAAGGACTCTAACCCCGTATGCCGCTCTACACATGAATTAAGTAAAACATACGATATGTGGAGAGACGACATCTCCAGGGACTCTAACCCAGCTATCGTGCATCTCATAAAGTCAGGGAACCTATAAAGGTGGGCTCCTCAAGTCATGCATATCAAAGAGTTCATGTTGCAGATTTTACAAATAAGTGTCACATAACAAACATATTGACATAGGTGTGTACATACACCAACAAGAGAGTCAAACAAATCATAGCATGCAATTAAGAAAAAAATCTCAATAATTTCAAGATCAACAACAATAAAGGAATCTAACTGTAGAACGAAACCAAAATAAGGAATGTCATGCGACAAGTTGTTACATGATGATTATAGCTAAATAAATCATATACACAAAAGTATGTACAAGGCATGGCATTAGGAATATAAGATAAGCATTAAAAAAGTCCAAATGACTATATACTAACTCAAAAATGGAATGAAATGGAGAGAATCGCCTCAACGGGTTACTTACCTATAATACACGCAATTCCTAGCCTATACCGGCTCTAGACCATTTCAAACTCAAGTTCTACACCCTGTAAGTCCTCTTTAAGCATATGAGGTGTCCTAAAAAACTTAATCAAACTTTCTTTAAGTTGATTACGTGGTTTTAAATTTAAAAGTTTCACAATCAACTCCCATAATACTTTGTTAATGTTGAAATCTACTTTAATAAATGAAAATAGTTTTGGTGTTTAGGAGTTGATATCAATAAAAAAAAATAAATTTATGTATCATAGTAAGGGGAAGTTTTAGATCTATGTTTTAGCTTTCTAGAACTATAAGGTTTGCATAATTTCGGTATGAATCGAATGAGATATGGAAGTTTTACCACAACAACTCAAAACAGTTTTGTATTCTGACTAGCAATTTTGCAAATTTCATTTTCTCCTGAACCATAACTTCAAAAATCTTTTCTTTATTAAAGCCTAAAAACATATCTTAGAACATCTTACTAAAATATAAGCTCAATTCAATAAGAAATGAGGGAGTTATGCTCAAAACAACAGGACATCAGCAAAATTGTGAACCCATAAATCTCATATTTGTCATCAAAGTTGCAGAGGATTTATAGATATGAAAACATTTAAATTTCAAAATAGGTCAGTAAGCAAAAGCTTTTTCTCCTTTGAGTTAGCTTTCAAGTGCTACTAGAATGAGTCAATTTGATTTAAAATGAGAAAGTTATGACAAAAATACAGAGACTAGTTCATAACAACAACATGCAAGATTTCTAATTTTGTCTAACAACTTCCAAAATCCATAACTTTATGAATACAAATCTAAATCAAGAATTTCTTTAGAGTAGAATTAGTGGAATTCCATAAGGAATCCAAATATAGAATTAGATTTTAAGAATAAAGTCATTTGCTCATTGAAATTGCCGAAAAAATAGAACATAACCAAAAGTTAAAATTCTTTATTAAATTTAACAAATTTAGTTGAGAATAGCTTACCTAGTTGTGAAACTTCATTAATTTGATAAAATCTTCCCTATTCACAAACTTTCTTTAGCAAGTTGTCGCTTTTTAACTCCAGATCTCTCCATCCCTCTTTTTGAATAAGACTCAAATGGAACTTGAATGAAAATTCTAATAACTTGTTTATATAGTGGCGAGGCTTATTTTCGACCATTAATCTTGTTTACACAGGCATCCCTAGGACAACCTAATTGCTCATACTTGGTCCGTCAATACACTAAATTAGTCATGTTAACATGCATTCATATACCGAGTTACAAAATGATGGTGACAATTGATAAGTGATTATTTAGACTTGTATATAGGGTTAGTTTGGCGATATACTTAGTATAAATATCCCTAAATGAGCTTTAATTAATGGTGTTTATGCATTTTCAGGTAAATAAGGCATAAAGGAAGAAAAGGAGCAAAATTGAAAAGAAACAAACCTAAAACTCACCAAAGTGTAGTTGGCATCGTGGCATGCAAGTGTAGCATTGTGAGGGCACAAGGCATAATAAGTGAAGAAAATGAGGCAGGAAACTTGACGTTGTTGCTCATTGTGTGGTGTTGTGGAGATTGAAGGGACGACGCCAAAGGCTATAGTGACAACGCCGAGGTCACCGAATAGAGGAAAAACACAAAAAAGAGGTGGTGGTGTGGCATTATAGACACGACGCTGAGGTTAAGTGACATAGGCGGGACAAAATAAAATAGAAAGTTAAAGTTCTATTTCGTATTAAATTATAAAGTCGAATTTCTAATTTTTTAGAAATATAATTAGGGAGTATCAATAGAAAGGAAAATGTAGTAAACATAGAGAATACAATTGATTAGCCACCAGTAACAGAGTTTGGCATAGGTTTATTTCATTCTTGAATATTAAGACGATTGTGGAGGGAAGACATTAATAAGTCATTAATTAGACCTGCTTTATACTGTAATTTTCATTAGTTTTAGATATAAATGATGACAATACACTATGCATTCTATTGTTTTTAAGATCTCATGATTTAATTACAAAAAGGAAGAAATAGAAGAAAAAGAAGATGAAGAGCAAAATAGTCAACTAGAGAAGAAGTCCAACAATTAACTAGCGATTTGCATTTTCACTAGGAATCGACAGCTAACTCAATAGCATGAAAATACCAGCATATTCACAGTGAATTGAAGAATATACTAGAAATCAACAGCTATATCAGTGGAGCACAAAGAACTAAATCTATTGATCGACTCAACGATTTATGTGGAGCTTAAAAATCACTGACAAATTGCTGAGGTCGGTTACATGTTTTTTAGATTAATATGAAGAATTTGAGTTTATCTAAGACATGTATATTATAAATAAGACAAAAGAGCTTCAAAATAGCTTTCTCATACTACTATCTTAAACTTATTTCTTAAGTCTTTATTTAGTTGTAGTTGATGTTTGAAGCTATATTGGACTTTTGAACAATTTTAAGAGGTACTTATTTATTTGTTTATTTACTCATAACGTCCTTTAAATATATATTTGCATTGTATATTTATATCATGAGTGAGTAGTTTGTTAATCTAAAAAAATCGTATACATGTATACACTTTGGATTGTTATGTAGTTGTAATTATGGAATCATTTACTTAATGCTTCAGATCAATTCATACATGTCAATCATGGATTAAACAAGTTTTTTTGCATATTACAATTAGTGATTATTTATGTTGAGTGCATAGTGGCCAATATGTTCCTTAATATATAGTGTCCAAATATATGTCTGTAGTCATTGATAAGAATTATAGAAGTTGTAACAAGGACTAATCTATAGGGATTTTCCTGAGTAGATGTTCTCGGTGATTATGTTCTAAGTTGTTTATTATGCGGCTTCGGTTAAATTGGCTTCGATTAAATTGGCTTCGATTAGACATGATTTTCATTGAGTGTTAATACTACCATATTTCTATGGTGTTGTGTTTTATCCAATGGGTAGATTTACAATGATAAGAATTTGGCTTTTTCATTGAATTTAGAAAAATCGGTGTCATGCTAAAGGCTATCTACCTATTATGAATTATGATTTAATGATTCCCAGATTGCATATGATACAATTATAATTAAATTATGAAGTAATTTAATGTTCTAGTGTTTGAAAGCAATCCAAGTATACTACATTGTTGGCTTAATTGGCAAATATATCCTAACATTTCAAGAATTTCGCAAGAATATCCTAACGTTTTGATTTTTGCAAATATATCCAAACCTTCTAGTTTTATGCAAATTTCATCATTGTTTGTAACTATTATATATCAAACCACAATCAAAGTGATGAATATTCACTAGATTACATACCAATTGCATTTATATGAAATAATATTCTCAATTGTATGCATAATTTATTATTTTTAAAGTGTTATTCACCAAAAAAAGAAAGTGAGGATACAATTTACAAGAAATAAAAAGGTTCGAATATTTTTGCTAAAATTCAAATATTAGGATATTTTTGCAAACACTTTAAAATGTTAGGATATATCTGCCTATTAAGCCTACATTGTTTAGTGAGGGTTTGTTTAGATATTTCGTTTATATTGATTTGTTGGCTGTTTGATTGTTAGTTTGAATTGCAGTAGGTTAGTTTATTGAATTTAATTTGTTTATAGTTTAGTTATTTTAATTAATTATCTATTTTATTTGTATATTATTAGCGTTTAATTCTTGTTTAATTAAATTAGTTAAATTTAAACAAGTTAAATTCAATAAAACTTTAAGGTAGCATTAATTCAGAAGAGATTTGAAAAATCCTTGACAAGATGATATCCATTTACCACTACTATAAATAATAGTAAAACATAGGAAATTGTTGTACACGCTTGATACATGTCAATTTTTGGCGCCGTTGCCATGGATTTTAAAAATAATATCTTAGAAAGCTTCTTGTTGAAAGTCATATAATATGGTTGAAGACGAGGAAGAATTAACTTTTAGGTAATCTGATAGGAATCTCACAGCATATGAACCTCTGTGTATAACTTTTACAATAGAATTTTAAGAATTTGAATTAAAGTTCAAACTTATAAATTCTTTACCATGATTTTATGGTGAAGATAATTGAGATGCTGAAAAGTTTATTAGGGAGTTTGCACATAAATTAAGTACGTTAAAATCTAAGGATATAGAAATAGATTATGTTAAGTTAAAAACTTTTCCTTCTGTATCAAAAGGCCAAGTTTTAGATTGGTTATTTTACCTCCCTTGAAACTCCACGACCGATTGATCTGAAATGCTACATGTTTTTCTTCATCAAATATATTCCACTAAGACAAATTAGTTTATATTGACAAAAAATTAGTAATGCTAGGATGGAAATTGAAAAAACTTTTAATGAATTTGGGATATATATTAAAAATTGATTTCATTTTGTCCAATGCATGGATTTACAGAAAAAATCTTAATGCTATATTTTTATGACGAATTAGATCACTTAGATCGAAAATTCTTAGACACCGTATATGAAGGGTCTTTGCTCGAAAAAACACCAACTTTAGCAAGAGAAGTTATAAATAAAATGGCTAAGCAATCTAAGCAATATGGTGATAAGAGTGAATTAATCAATGAAAATCTAAGCAAAACAAATAGAATGACATATAAAACACTACACAATAAGATAGAATAGCTAAAAGCCATGATTGAATTATTAATAAAGTATAGATCAAGCAAAGCACAACTTTGTAATGAATTAAGTCGTTTTAATTATGAATACCCTTTAAGACAACAAACTAAAATAAAAGACGGTAATGCTATAATGAACTCATATGATGAGTTTGTTGATCATACTTATAACTTTAATAGTTATACAAATGACTTACAATAGAATGTAGGTAATCGTATTAACAATCAGGGTTATAAAAGGAATAAAACATCGAATAATTCATAAAAAGAAAAAGATCAACTAATTCAAACATTACAAAATGATATGACCAAATTGAAAAATGAATTGAGTCAAATGGTAACACAAATGACTGCTTTGTAAATCAAGAGAAATTACTATCTCAACCTTATCCTACTTTATATGAAAAACAACAGCTATAACATTAAAAAGTGGTAAGCAGATGGATGAGCCAAAAATGTTGGACCAATTAATCTCTACAAAAGAAATAGAAGCAAAACTAGAGAAAGAAATTGAATTAATAAGTAATGAGATTCCCAACTTAAATGGTAATGAATCTTGTAAAGTCAAACCAATTAATATAAAACCCTTATTCCCTCAACGCTTGGAAGATAATACAAATGCTAAGTAATTATAGGAAGAAAAAAAAATATCTGATACATTAAAGAAAGTAGTAGTTAGTGTACCTCTTTGAAAGTCATTTAAAATGTACCTAAGTATTTTAAATTTATAAAAAAATTTATGCACTAATAAGATTAAGGCTAATGAAAATGAGAGTCTAGGAGAACATGTATCAGTACTAATTAAAAAGAAATCACCTCCTAAATGTTTTGATCGTGGGATATTTTTTGTTCCATGTGTAATTAAAAATCTAGGAATTTCTAAAGCATTATGCGATCTTGGAGCCTCCATAAATATTATGCCTTTATCTATTTATTTACAAATGATGGATGTGCATTTAGAAGAAACTAGTATAGTGGTACAACTAGCATATAGATTCTCTAATACACCAGTAAGGTTACTAGAAGATGTACTAGTTAGGGTTAATAATTGGTCTTCCCAACAGATTCTTATGTCTTAGATATGAAAGCAGATAATCTCTCTAATATGACTTCACTAATCTTAGGAAGACCATTTTTGAAAACAACAAAAGCAAAGATTGATGTTTCAAATGGAACATTAGCAATAGAAGTAGATGACGATATAATGATTTTTAATATATATGACATAATAAAATATCCAATGGATGTTTCTTCCACGTGCACAGTAGATAAGATAGATCCATTAATAGACAAATCTTTTAGAAAAGTTAAAATATATAAATTGAAATTGAAAATAGAAAATCTAGAAGAAAATGAAGATAGGATGAGGAAGCAAAGGAAATAATAAGTACCTTGGAATCATATAATGTTCTACCATAACTTTCTTATTACTTAGACTTATCTAGATCTGAAAAATTTGCCAGATCATTTGAAATATGTTTATCTAGATGACTATGATTAATTACCAGTAATAATCTCTAATAAACTAAAATGTTTGAAAAAAAAAATTATTTAAAGAATTTAAAGGAGCAATATGATGGGCCATAACTGATATTAAATGGATGAGTCCAGCTATGTGCATGCATATGATAGATCAAACTGACATAAAAGCTTCTAGACAACCTCAATATCGATTAAAGCAGCCCATGATGCACGTAGTGAAAACTAAGATATTAAAACTATTAGACTCATAGCTGATATTTCCAATAGTTTATAGTAATAGGATAAGCCCAATTCAACTAGTCCCTAAAAATACATGAATTATAGTAATAACAAATGAGCATGGAGAATTAGTATAGACTAGAATCTGAAACAGTTGGAGGGTATGCATAGTAATAGGATAAGCCCAATTCAACTTGGAAAAACCATTATCCACTCCCATTTATAGATAAGATGTTAGAAAGATTAGCTGGAAAAAACCATTATGGTTAATCACGATTTTATCAAATACCTATAACCCTAAAAAATCAAGAAAAAACTACTTGTACTTGCCCCTTTTGTACATTTGCTTATAGACGTTGCCCTTTAGTACATTTGCTTATAGACGTTTACCTTTTGGTCCATGCAATGCAACTGCAACATTTTAAAGGTGCATGTTTATTATTTTCTCTGATTATATGAAAAATTCTCATGGACGATTTCATAGTTTATGGTAATTCTATTGATGAATATTTAGTTAATTTAACCTAATACCAAAGAGATCCATAAAAAGCAATCCAGTATTAAATAATGAAAAATGTCATTTCATGGTAGATCAAAGACTTATATTAGGACATATAGTATTACATAAAGGAATAGAGGTAGATCCAACAAAAATTCAAGTATTCATAACTTTACCTTACACTACTACGGTGAGAGAAATATGTTAATTTCTTGGCCACACATGACTTTACAAAAGATTTGTAAAAAAAATTCTAAAACTTCACAACCTTTATGCAAACTTTCATAAAACGACATTACTTTTGAATTTACCAATGATTGCAAGGTAGCATTTAATAAATTATAGGATTCTTTAGCAACCATACCTTTAATTAAATCACTAGATTAGTTGTTACCCTTTGAAATAGTGTGTCATGCGAGTAATTGTGCTCTTGGAGCTGTTTTAGGTAAAAAAAAAAAGGAAAGATCTCATGTTATATATCATGCTTCTGGGACACTATAGCTAGCCCAATAGAAGTACACTACTACTAAAAAGGAACTTTTATTTTCCTTAGAAAAATTAAGACTGTATTTATTAGGAACAAAAGTAATAGTTTATTCAGATCATGCATCATTATGTTACTTAATGAAAAAACAAGATGCTAAACGAAGATTAATACGATGGATACTACTTCTATAGGAATTCGACCTTACTATAAAAGATAAGAATAGAGCTGAAAATCTAGTGGCAGATCACTTAATTAGGTTAAAAAAATGGAGAACCACCTATACCAATAAGAGATGAATTTTTGGATGAATGTGTATATAGTATAAAGACTAATAGCCCATGGTATGCCGATATAGTCAATTATCTTACCACCAACAGGTTATTACCTTACTTAACAAGAGCTTAAAAAAATAAAATTTAAAAAGATTCTAAACATCATTTATGGGATGAACCCTATTTATGGAAATTTTGCACCCACCAAATAATTAGGAGATGCATACCACATTCAGAAGTACAATCAATTATAACTCACTGCCATACATATGCATGTAGAGAACATTTCGGTCCATGTAGAACTACTCGTAAGATTTTAGAGTCTGAATTCTGTCAGGCCACTTTATTTCATGATTTTTTCTTTATACAAAATCTTTGTCCAAAATCCCACGGAATTGAAAACTTAAGACATAGAAATCAAATGCCTTTAACTCCTGTTCTTTTTTACGAAGTGTTTGATGTACGAGGTATAGATTTCATGGGACCTTTTCCACCATCAAATGGCTATGTTTATATTTTACATGCTATAGGTTATGTGTCTAAGTGGGTAGAAACAAAAGCTATTAAAACCAATTATTCAAAAATAGTGGTTGATTTCCTTATATAAAAACTTTAACAGTTTTTGGAACACCTAGAGTGATTCTAAGGGATAGAGGTTCACATTTTTATAATTGATTAGTTACTAATCTACATGCTAAGTACAACATCACACATAGGACATCTACTACATATCACCCATAAACTAGTGGACAAGCTGAAACATCGAAGAGAGAAATTAAGTTAATACTAAAAAAATAGTTAGTCCGACGCTTAAAAATTGGTGTCTTAGATTAGAAAACGTATTATGGGCATATGGAACAACATTTAAGACACTTGTATGCATGACACCTTATAGGTTAGTATTTGAAAAAATATGTCATTTGCCCATAGAACTAGAAAATAAAGCCTATTATAATTAATTACAATGAAGTAGGAAGCCAATGTGAGTTGAGTCTTCAAGAATAAGAAGAAATTAGGAATGATGCCTATGAAAATGCATCAATTTATAAAGATAAAACCAAAGCATTTAATGATAAGAAATTAATTTCTAAAAATTTTCAAACTGGAGATATAGTTCTACTCTTTTGTTCAAGACTTAAATTATTTCTTGGAATACTCCGTTCAGGAAGGACATGACCTTATATTGTTGTCAATTTACTACCTCATAATGATGTAGAAATAGAATGCGTAGAAACATGACAAATATTTAAATTAAATAGGCATAGGATAAAACCTTATTATGAAAATTTTATTGAACATGATATGGAAATCATCAATCTCGAGATTCAGTAATAAAGTACGAAAAGTAATGAAATGAAGTTCAATGTTTGCATCTGTATGAGTGAATTCATCAAGAATGAAACTATTACACTATGGATGTATAAGAAGTCGATGTAATAAAAAGAAGAAATGAAAGAAGCAGCAACTTAATGAGCCACAACTTGAAGTGCAACATCAAGAAGGGAAAAAATTGACAAAAAAAGAATTCACTGATGAGCAACTAAAGCTTCATGATTTAGGACATATGATTGAAATTTACAAAGATGATCTGTGGAAGCTTTTCCTCCACGTTATGATCAATGACGACAATTTCCCTAGTGTTTTACTTGACACATGAGCTAATATGAATTTCTTACTTGATCAATGGTGCAAAAAAACCAAGTTCATGATTTATTTTATACCAACTTTTGTTTTTCATAAAGTAAACAATGATAAGATCTTTCGACTAGGAATGCCGATGAATATGCCAGTACAATTGGCACAATTCAAGTATCTCATCAACTTCTTGGTAGTGCCACAAATTGAGAAAGATTTTATGATATTGATGGGACATACTTTTCTCAAGATGGCTAGTGCTATTTTCGATGTAGAAATATGTAAAGTTACACTTAAGATGATAAATAATTATATATGTGTTCAGGATGGTTTGGAGATGGAAGACAATTAGGATAATGGTTATGAAGGGGAGAACTACTATCGTGATGATTACCCTCAAGGACATTATGCAGATGCTGAGAATGATAAAAAAAACTGAAGACATCAATAATGATGAAGAATTGGCTGATGGTCAGTTTGACTCGCTCAAACTGAATGACAAGTGATCACATCTATCATGTTGAGCCAATAACTATAAATAAAGGTGCTCTGTGGGAGGCAGCCCATACTTTATCTTTACTTTCAGCTTTAGTATTGTTTTTCTATTCTTTAAACTTTTGACTCTCATAATGGAAGTATTTTAGGATTACAATCCTAAAATAACTTCATATAAGTGGGGTTGATCAAGCTAATGCATTTCCCTATTTCTTGATTTTAGATAGTTAGTATATTTATTTTCTCTCTCCATTTATTCCTCTTTTGGGATATTCCTGATTGAGATATGGATGATTTAGATGTTTTTTTAGTTTAACTATATATACTTTTAATTGTAAAGTAATAAAATCTTTATTTTATAGTATAATATTTCCTATTTACAAATCAAGATTTATTTTCATAATATTTCTTGTTGAATACTAATCAATTCTTCATTAATTATGATTGCACAGTGTAATAATTAGTAAAATATTTGATATATTAGAGAAATAGCAGGAATTGGTCAGTGATTTCCCAGCGATACCAAATAACACTGGGAATCACTGGGGAATCGCCAGCAGCTTGCAAGTTTTGAAATGAAAAATGGCTCGACAATTTATTTGCAATTTTAGTTTCATACTAGGATTCGTTAAACTATTTGCTAGACTAGTTAGACTAGTTTTCACAATTTCGTTGGTGATTTGTTGACGAATTCACTTAAGCCCGATTCGCTGAGCATGAATCCATTTTTTTAAAAATAGAACCCTAAATCTCCTATAATAAACCCTATCACACGAAAAACCTTTACACCCCTTCATTTGATTAATCTATTTTGGTCTAGATTCAAACCTTAAAAGCTTGAATTAAAGCTTATTTACGTGCATCCCACCTTATTTAGAAGCGATTCAGCCCTATAAATCTTGAATAAAAGTTCATATAACCTAGTTAGGGCTTGGTGAGTGTTTTTTCGAATTGAAGCTTGGAAATGGAGTCTAAGGAGCGAATAAAACATATTACTTAACAGATTCACTCTCAAGAAGGTAATGAATCGATACTCTAACATCCTTTTGATTTCGATGTCTTGAACAAAATTGATTTTTGATGATATTTTTATTGAATGCAGTTTTTGAAGTTTTTATTGCAAATTATTTTTCAAAATGGGTTTCTATACAAATTTTAAATTTGAACATGGGTTTTCAAATGATTTTGGGGGTTTCTAAATTTTTTTCCAATATATACATAATTATGATAGGGATATGTCGATACAACTATTTTAGATGTACTATTTTCAACTATTTCCAAGACCGTATGATAAAACCCTTTTCACAAACTTGTTTTCCTTACCTTGATAGTTTGATATTTTTGAATATAGAATCTCAAGTTACCTATTTTGTCATAGTTTAGTTATTTTATGGTGGGAGGAGGTAGAGGAAGAGGTAGTAGAAGTAAGCAAGACAAAGTGAAGTGGTAGCACAAGCAAAACCAAAGAAGAAATATGTGGGTCACCCAATGAGTATTATACCTACCGTGGTTAATATTAGAGAACCTAAACCTGGTAGGGCTGAGCTTAAAGAACAATCTCCATTGTCATCTAGTGAGGAAGAATGTTTTGAGAATCCATACCCTAGTAATCTAATACCTTATGATCTTTCTTTGTTTGTGAGACCTAGATTTCAGAGGAGATATCTTAGTGATAAAAAAGATCATGATTACTAGGGTCGAGTAGAAAAATGATGTTCTGAAATTGTGCGCATCATTAGAGATAGAGGATGGGAGAGTCTTTTGAGAGATTATGTGGGTCGAGGAGAAAAAGGATGTTCAGAAATCGTGCGCATCATTAGAGATAGAGGATGTGAGAGTCTTTCGAGAGATTATGTGGGTCGAGGAGAAAAATGATGTTCAGAAATTTTACGATAATTTTATGCGAATGGGCATGTTAGCAATGAACGAGACAAAGTAGTAGTTAAAGGGAACAACATTGATATTTCACCTGCAAGGCTGACTATATTTTCATTCTACCACATAACTGATGACAGCGAAGAGAGGAGGATTACCTGAATGTCATTTATGCTAATAAGGAATCCTTTCTTTTTGTGATCCAACATGCATTAAAGATACCTTTGGTGAAGGGATTTGCGCTTGATAGTAAAGGACATTAAAGTTTTTGAAACTACCTATTTTAAGAAGATTATGAAGACTTGAAGTTATATTATAAATGCATGTTCTTATCCAACTAAGTAATACTTTGAAGTGAAGAACCCAAGAGCCACTCTACTTTATCATATAGTTATAAAGAAAGATTACATTAATGTTGGGGAAATCATACATATTATAAGGAGTTTGCAATGCATAGTACTAAGAATGAGAAACTATTGTTCATAATTCCGATTACTGAATTGTGTAGGAAATTCGTAGTGGTTTCAATACCGTATTCGATTTATTGCCCTATAAGATAATAAATGATGTGGGAGTACAAAGAATGAAGAATGTGGTAGGTTACAATGACTTGAAAGATCAATGAGAATTATTTAATGCAACAAATACAAAAGAAGCAAAAGGCGAAGCTCAACTGAAAATAGAAGAAAGATAAGAGAAGACGCATAGAGAGCTGAAGTGAATGTACCAAATGTTGATACGAGCTCGGCACCATTTTTCTCATAGCCTATGATAGGAGGATTCTTTCGGACCATAGTTTTTCCAATTATGTATAGCCAGAAAAAATTTGCCGGAATGAAGAGATGATAGTAGCAAATGAGAGGACTTTGCTACACTACCATTGTATGTCAGAGAGAAGATATGATAGTGGTTTACAAGACTCGAAGAGAAGCATCGACAATCCATCTTTGTAGTTGCAATTACCAATTGCAAGTTACAACCCAGGTGACAATTATGTTTCCCAACCTTCTACAGGAATAGATGTAGCTGATAACACAAACGATGAAGTTACTTCTAGACATGGCCATGTATAATCTATTTTATCTTATATGAAATAAATGAATGAATGATTCATTGTATTGCTCTTGATGAAATTTTTTCTAAGGAATGAAATATGTTCCCTTTTTCATTCCATTTATTTAAAATTTGTTGAATTCAGTATTTCTCTATTTATTTACTTTTTTATTACATATATCAATTTGTCTATGCTTCACGCGATATATTTGTTTTATTGAAAATCCAATTTAATTTTAAAGTCTTGAGGACAAGGTTTGGAATGGGTTTAGGGGCATTTTAGATGAATTATGAGAGTGATAATGAAGAAAGCAAGGAATGAATAGAAAGGCAGAAGATAAGTTCAGAATTGATCTCAAAATTTTGATGCGATATTCAAGTAAGTTGATGAAAATTTTCAAATATCTCACAAATTCAAGTATTTATGAATTTTATTTTACTTTATTTTAGTTAGAAAAAATATGGTAATGAAAAAGAATACATAATAGATTTTTGAATGGAAGTGATACTTTTACTTCCCAAGTTAATTCTATGATAGAAGGAATCAATTTTTTATACCCATTTGATTAACTTAACTAGTTAATGTACACACAAAATTGAATGCCTCATGTTAGTCATGAAAATAGGTAGAAGATCGAGATGATAGTGCAAGATGAACAAGACATATTTCTTAGAATCATGTGATACAAAAACTATCGACTAAATATTTTTATATTATATATATAAAGTTATTATGCCACAATTGAAAGAAGAAATGGGTTAGAAATCGATGAAATTCTATAAGTTAGAAAGAATACTTTCTTCAACTTTATTGGATAGTGAGAAGTGTTAATAAGAGTTTACAAAAATCTATATAAAGTCCTATAGATTCCATAGGAAATGGTGTAGGGAATCTGTAGTAAGGAGAAATGTGAGAATGTCCATAAGAAATGGAGCATGTACTCTAAAGCAAAAGAAATGTATAAGAAAAAATAATTAGGATGGAGTAAAAAAAAAAAAGATAAAAAAATGGATGTTCTTAAACTCTTCAAAGAAAAGGATTTAGCTCAAGTTTTTGAAACAAGAGTTGAATAAAATATTTCTTAATCTAACATGTTTTAAACGATATATTCATTGATATCTTGGTAAGATTCTTATTGATTTTGATTACGATACTATTATAAAGTATTTTCTAAAACAAATAATCCTAAAGTTTTTGTGTTTTAAGATTTTATACTAGTCATCGTAAGCTTGATGTTTGTCAGTGGAGATTAAAAAAACATGTATTATGTATTGGCGTTAGTGATGAACTTTAAGTTATAAAGGGTGTTGCATTGGGTGGTTCTGTTATTATTAAATAATGTTTCATTTTGTCTAAATTATTCTATTCTATAATAACTTTCTTTTACTTATAGGTAATATGTTTCCATTTAAAAATCACTTCTATTTTAAAAAATCTCTATTATTTAAAGTTACGGCAAATTAGATTGAAATCAATATATAAAGAATGAAAAAAGAATATGATTTAGAGTATTTTTTTGCTCGGAGACAGGAAAATGTTAAGTTTAGGACAATTTGACAAGTTATTAATTATACTTGTAATATAGTGTAATTTACATTGATTTTAGATATAAATGATGATGTTACGCTAGGTATTCTTTTTTTTTTTTTTTATTTTAGGACTTAATTTGGAAAATGACGAAATTGAAGAAAAAGAGGAAAATAGCAAAACAGTCGACTGAAGAAAAAGTCCCGTGATTAGCCAACGATTTGCATTTATACTAGGAATCGCCACCTAACCCAATAGTAGGAAAATACCAGTGAATTGACAATGAATTGAAAAATATACTACAAATTGCCAACTACAATGATGGAGCTCAGAGAACCAAATCCAATGATTAACTCCGCAATTAATGTACAACTTAAAAATCACTGACAAATCGCTGAGGTCGATTATGAGTTTTTTTTATTAATAATAAGAATTTGAGTTTATCTAGGATATGTATACTTAGGGAGACTATAAATAAGACTAGAGAGCTCCAAAATAACTCTCTCCAATTACTTTCTTAAACTTATTTTTTAAGGCTTTATTTAGTTTTAGCTGATGATTGAAGCTACATTAGAGTTTTGATCTATTTGAAGAGGAATTTAATTAATTATTTATTTATTCATTATATCTTTTAAATATATATTTGCATTGTTTATTTCCAGAGTGAGTAAGTAGTTTGTTAATGTAAATAAACCCTAGACATGTATATACTTTGGATTGTGATATAGTTATAATTAAGGAATCATGTACTTAATGCTTTAAATCGATTCATACAAGTCAATCGCGGATTAAACAAATTGTTTTTGTGTGTTACAACTATTGATTCTTTATATTGAGTGGATAGAGGCCAATATTTTACCTAATATAGAGTATCTAAATCCATGTCTATAGTTTTTTAAGAACAATTATAGAAGTAGTAGATGGGATTAATCTATATGGCTTTTCTCGAGTGAATGATCTAATTGATTGTGCTCTAAGTTATTTATTATGCGACTTCGGTTAATATTGGCTTCTATTAGGCATGATTTTCATTGAGGGCTGATGCTATCTTATTTCTATAGTGTTGCATTTGATCAAATTGATAGATTTATAATGATAAGAATTTGGCTTCTCCATTGAATTTAGGAAAACCGGTTGTTGGCTAAAAGCTATCAACCTATTATGAATTAGGATTTAACAATTCCCAGATTCCATGTGATACAATTATAACTATATTATGAAGTAATCTTATTTTGTAGTGTTTGAAAGCAACCCAAGTATATTACATTTATTTAGTGGGGGTTTATTTAGATGTTTGTTTAAATATTTCATTTTTATTGATTTATTGATTATTTGATTGTTAGTTTGAATTGCATTAAGTTAGTTTATTGAATTTAATTTGTTTCTAGTTTAGTTATTTTGATAAATTATCTATTTTATTTGTATATTATTAGTTTATAATTCACGTTTAATTAAATTAGTTAAACTAAAACATGTTATATCCAGTAAAACTTTAGGGTAGCCTTAATTTTTAAGAGATTTAAAATATCCCGGTGGTGACGATATACCATTTAGCACTACTACAAATAATAGTAAAACACAAGAAATTATTTTGCATGCTTGACACATGTCAGACATTGATGACCCATGTGTGTTTATTTGGATATTATTTTCATTGATTTATTTAAATTATGTCAATATATCTTTGATCTTAATGAATACCACTATGTGTATTATTGATTCAATGAACTATGAGTAATCTATTAATCTTATTGATCAATGGATCCTATGGTATGAATGCTATGATCTGAAAATGAGTAGAGAAGAAATATAAAATTGAAATTCTTAGAATTTGCATTGATTTTGAGCATAATGCTACGAACATCTTGATCACGTACTTGTTGATATTAGATTTTAGAAGTTATCATGGTCATTAAAAACTTTACATTGGATATGAACGGTGCAACTGTAAAATACACAACATCGAGCGATAGTTGTTGATTAGGGAGACATGGATAGTAAACTTAATTGGTTGTGAAGCTGAAGATTTGAAATATTAATGTAATGTAGAGCTTACGTTATGCACATTGATAATTAGAGTTCTAGTTTGCACATTCGAATCTTTTCCGTTACAAGAATGGATTAAAGTGGATTTGGAGGAAATCTTTCTATTCTAATTAGGCACTGCACTTAACATTATAAAGATTATAAAGTGGTTGAAAAGCATAATATTTCATTACCTAGGTAAAGTTATGAATGAAGATTGTTTTATTTTAAGAGTTTAAAGTAAATTGCATTGATTCGTTAGAATAATTAGTTTAGTTTAATTATAAAACCATTTAAAAGGAGTTCCTTAGCAATAAAGTTATTATAGCTAAGTATGTAGTGAGTGCATATATCATTCCCTAAGGAAGATATATGTAGTCAATGTAAGTAAGTTACAGTTTTATAACAAGCGAGTTGTTATACTTGCGACACACAAATCATGTTTTAGTGCCGTTACTGGGGATAGGTTACGACTTAAAATTAGTTATTTTGAAAAGTTTCTAAGTTTTATTTTAGGTACATTAATTTCAAGTTCAAAAAAAGAAAAAAGAAAAAAGGCTTAAGTATCAAGTTCGACTTTATGTACTTAATATTTTGTGTTTTCTTTTAAGGGATAACTAGTGCATGCATAGCAAAGGATAGAAAGACTTAGTGCCTTACGACCATGAGATTGACAAAAACAACAAAGGAAAGAAAAATAAAGGAATTAAGATAGTTGAGGATCAAACAAGAAACCAACAAAAGACAGAGAGAATAATCAACCAGAAGGTGATCTCGTAGTGTAGGATATAGTGCAAGGACAGAGATGCCTTTGTTACTACTTCAAGCCAAAAGTTCAAGAGACATACAACAGAGTGATGAGGCTTATAACCAACACCACTAAGTTTGAACTGAGGCCGTCTCTAACCAACATGGTGCAAAATAGTTTGTTTAACGGCCTAGCCCATAAAGTTCCAATTGCACATGTAGAGAATTTCTTAGAGTAGTGAGATATCGCGCACATTACCGAAGTTACAAAAGAGGTGATCAAGATGAGACTTTTCCAATTCACATTGGGTGATAAAGCCAAATCTTGGTATCAAGGACTAAATGTAAGGAGTATGACCTCCTGGGTGAAAATCAATGAAAGATTCATAGGCAAGTCCTTTCCCTAAGTTAAATAGGTGAAAGGAAGCTAGAAATCAATCAATTCAAACAAGAAGATGTCGAGTCTCTTGGCGAGGCTTGGGAAATATTCAAAAAGATGTTGAGGAGATGTCTGGGGCACAAATACTTGAAAAGTGTACAACTCTAGATTTTCTTCTATGGAATGAACCATAATAAGAGAAAACTAGTAGATGCTATTGCAGGAGGTTCTCTACTAACCAAGGATGAGCATGGAGCATTGGATATCCTTGATCTTATGTCTCAAAACTCTATAGCCGTTATTCATTCCATAATGAGGAAACCAACGGGCGTATATGAAATTGATTCGCAAGCTGCGAATCAAATGGCAAAGCTTCAAATGGGATACCAAGGTATGCAAGTGCATGCAATACAACAACCGATTAATCACCAAGCCACGGTGGTTTACCAAATGGACATGCAACAAGGAATATGAAAATGTTAACTTCATGAACAATAAAGGCTATGGAAACAACTTTAGATTAAGAGGAATGACTCCTTAAAGGTTTTATCAAGGATACAACAACAACAACCACCTGAAATTCTTGTATGAAAATCTTGGTAACGTACTGAAGTTACCTCCAATCTTTGACCAGCAAGTCCAACAGGGGAAGCTAGGGCAGAGTGAGGATAAGAATTGATTGAACTCAATTGAGAAACTCTTGTATGCCATGGATTTGAATAATAAGGAGCGTCATGAGAAGCACGAGAAAGAGATGGAAGGAGTGAAGCAAGCTATGAAGAGGATGGATGATGAGAGATAATAATCCATCAAGAATTTAAAGGGACAAGTTGAACAATTAGCCATTGCCTTGAACTCAAGGAAAGAATGACAGTTTTCGAGTAACACGATCACTAATCCCAATGAGAACATTAGTGCTATTAACATGATGAGCTGTACGACAACGAATGAGCCAAGACAAAAGCAAGTGATGTACAAGCAATAAAAAAGTTAAAACTTTGGCTATGAGGAAGCTTGAAGAGATGCATAAGAATGGAATGAAATTGAAGCAAGATAAACTTGAAAGATTCATGTAACAAAGAATAAATGCCTTGAAAAATAACATGAATGTGAAGAAACAAAGGAAAACCAAACAAAAAGATAACAGACTTCTTGAAGAAGCAATAAAAGAAAATAACATAATGGTAGTTCCAAGGAAATTGGAACCAAAGTTCAATTTCATTCCAAGGATTCAATCAATCAAAAGGAGATCTGGGAGAAATAAACATATCAATAAGCATCGATGGGCACCGATTTAGAAATGCCTTATGTGATATGGGAGCCTAAGTCAATGTCATGCTAATAATGGACACGTTGTGTGTCGATTTGAAGATCAATTGTCCCGATATGACAAATTTGCAAGTAGTTGATGGCAAGTTGATACCAACTATAGGAAGAGTGTTAAATATGCACGTGAATGTGGGTAGATTCACATTAATCGTGGATTTTAAGGTAATTGATCATAATATAGATGATGATGTGGTTATGATACTTAGAAGGCCATTTTTGAATACTGCCAATGCAAACTTGTACGTAAGAAAGAAGAAGATCATAATAAGTATCGATGAGAGCAATGATGCAGAGAAGATAGTCTTTATTAATGGATATGAAGTACATCCAAAAGGAAATGAAATTATAATCCTCGATTTTTGAATAGTGTCGACGTCCCTATGGAATCTAACATCGTGAGTCGCATTACTCATGAATTAAGTAAAACATCAGTTGTATGGAGTGTCGATATCTCTAGGGACTCTAACCATAAGTATTGTGCAACTCATAAAGTCAGGGTTTCTACAAAGGTGAGCTCCTCAAGTCATGCCTATCCGAGAGTTCCTGTTGTAGATTTTACAAACAAGTGTCACCCAACAAACATATTAACATAGCTTATACATACACTAATAAGAAAGTAAAAAAAATCCTAGTATGCTATTAAAAAGACATTTCTATAGCTTTGACGTCAACAACAATAAAGGAATCCAATCATAGAACAAAAACAAAACAAGGAATTTTATGCGACAAGTCGTTACGTGATGATTATAGCGAAAGAAATTATAGACACAAAAGTTCATACAAGGCATGTCATTAAAAATATAAGATTCACATTAAAATAGTCTAAATGATTGTATATTAACTCAATAATGGAATGAATTTAAGATAACTGCCTCAACATGTTTACTTACCTAAAATACACGCAATTCATAATTTATACTAGCTCTCGATCACTTCAAACACATGTTCCACACACTGTAAGTCCACTCTAAGCTCTAAATCTGTCCTAACAAATTTAATTTAACTTATTTTAAGTTTGTTAAGTGGTCATAAATTGTATTTTTTCACAATCAACTCCTTTAATACTTTGTTTATGTTGAAATCTACTTTAATAAATAAAGACAGTTTTTGTGCAACAGCTTATGAGTTGAAATCAATTACCAAACCATTAAAATTACGCATTGTAGTAGGAAGGGAAGTTTTTAGACACAAGGATTAGATTTTTAGAACTATAATGTTTGAACAATTTCGATAAGAATCGAAGGAGATATGGAAGTTTCAGCACATTGACTCAAAGTAGTTTTAGATTACAACAAACAACTTTATAAGTTTCATTTCTCCTAAACCATAACTTCAAAACTCTTAATTTTTTTTACTAACGCCAAAAAATATATCTTAGAATATCATACTAAAAGAAATGTTAAATTCAATAAGAAATGAGGGAGTTATGCTAAAAACAATAGGACATTAGTAAAACTAAGAACCAAGAAATTTCAGATTTACCATCGAAGGTACAAAGGATTTTTAGACATGAAAACATTCGAATTTCAAAATAGTTCAGTGTCAAAATTTGTTCTCCTTTGACTTAGCTTTAAAATGCCACCAGAATGAGTCCATCTCAATTTAAATGAGAAATTTATAACCAAAATATAAAAACTCATTCATAACAACACCAAGCAGAATTTTTCAATTTTGTCTTACAACTTAAAAAAACTCATATATTTATGAAAACAAATCTAAATCCAGATTTTCCTTATAGTAGAATTAGTGAGATTTCACAAGGAATCAAAATATAGAATTAGATTTTCAAAGTCATTTGCCTACTGAAATTGTTGAAAAACCAGAATTGAACCAAAACTTGCAATACTTTGTTGAATTTAATGAAGTGTAGTTGTAGATTAGCTTACCTAGTTGTAAAGCTTCCTTAATTTGACCAAACTTTATTCAACAATTTGTTGGTTTTTCTCTCTAGAGCCCTGTCTCCTTGTCTTTGAAAGAAATGCAAATGGATTTTGCATGAAAATCCCATTAACTTGCTTATATATTGGTGAGGCTTATTTGACACCATTGATCTTGTTTACACAAGCATCCATACAAAAACATAATGGCTCATACTTGGTCCTACAATCCACTAACTTAGTCATGTTAACAACCGTTCATACAACAGCTTACAAAACAATAGTGACAATGTGCATCCCAAGGCATATCAATGCTTAGTGTTTTATTTTCTTAACTTATGTCTCATTTACATAATTTCAACTATAGGAAAATTAGATTAGTTATATTAATCATATAATACTAAATTAAGAATTTCCACATCACTCTTTACCCCAATCCCATACCAACATGCATCTCAAGGCATGTCTTCTCTTATATGCCAAATTTATAAAATATAACACTAAATAAATATTCTCAAGTACAGTGCACACACATACATCACACTAGGCATCTATAACTCAAAAGTAATATATTTTTCGATCCTCACGCTGAGTATTAGAACCGTGTTCTCTCCTTCGGGTCACGTCACGGCTCGGTAACCCATATTAGGGACTAAATTACTATTAGTGAATCTTGGGTCATTACAGCTTTGAGAAAGAGATGAGGTAGGGGATCAACGAAGAAGAGAGATAAAAAATGGTAAGGATTGAAACCTTAGGTTTGATTTTCACTGTTTCATTGTTTTAATTTCATCAAATGAGAAAAATACCCATTATTACTTATCCATTACTTAACAACTTAAATGCCCCGGTGGTCAGTTGCCATATTTATTTATTTATTTCATGGTTATCTACATTTTAAAGCCAATATCAAATCTCGAAAAATACCCCAATTTTGTCACAAATTGGGAAAAATTCCAATGTGCTTCGAAACTTGTGGGCACCATGTCTACACCTCAACTTGACTATATTTCAAGTCAAATAAATTATATTACATTCACTTTGCAGACGACACAAAAAAATTGAAACTTGTCCAGTCCGAAATGCGTGGGTCCCACCTCAGAAATTTAATTTCCAATAAAAATTCAAAAATAATACATAATTAGTCACTAATCAAGTTTATGAGATTCTCAGATGTCACAGTCCACGACCTTGAAATGCGTAAAAAGAGTAAGTAAAATATACATAGGGTTTGGTTGTTGGTCTCATGTCTTCCACTTTCTACAGGTATAGAACCAAGCACCCAATCTCTCTTGAAAGCCTTGTGACCTGCAAGAAGATCTCCATAATTTCTTTATTTCAACTTGATATTTTTGCATAAGCTCATGGGATTAAGAACTAAGTATATTTTTGACAAAAAAAAGACCTAAGTATGCTTTATGTAGCTACTAAATAAACCACCAACTCAACACATCTTGCTTTGAGTAGGAATCTATAAATGAATTAAGGGTTAGCATTAATTCCATCAATCTTCACTAAATCCGGCTAACATCAAGCAAATGTCATGGGGTTTCCTCCTATGCAAATCTCGAGGCTATTTCAATAGTCCTTCTAATATATTTGGACTTAGGTTTTTTTTTTTTACAAAGTTTGACCAAACTTAAAAAATTTAATTTCATAACCTAAGTAAGGGACTTCCATTAAATAAAATAAAGGTCTATTTAGGTATTTTCCATACTATCCATTGCTTGAGTTCTCATGCCCACACGTATCTTGAGGTATGACTTCACTCTCACGCCGAATTAGGAAAGTAACCCAACTAAATAAAATTTCAAGTATTATGTGCACACATACATTACAATAGGCATCCATCACTTAAAAATAATGTAACGATCTGAAAATGTATAATCCCAGTTAATTGCCTTGGCCAGTCCTACGTGGCGACTCAGTCAGAACTCAAGCTTTGATACTGAGGTTATAATTCAATTGTTTTATTTATCTTTGATGACATATGATACATTATTCCAATCTATTTATAGTATAGAAAATTCTCATTATTTTGACCTTCAACTTCAATGGATGAGGGTTTACTTCGAGTTGTGTGCATATGCATGCATAAGGTAGAATTGTTGTAGCTTTCAATATTGGCTAGTTTTAACTTAAGACCTAAATGAAATCAAATGGATACCTAAGTTTTTCTAATAAAACCTATCTAACTAGTCTAAGTTTGAAGATAAAGAAATACTTAAGTTTTATTATGCATCCAAAATAATAGGTTTAATGAAACTGAGTTAGAATGGCTTATTAACTAAAGTTTGGTAATGGTAAAATTAACTTAAGAGAAAATGCTAAATTTACCCTAAGGTTGAGGAAAATACTCATATGGTTATTTAGAAGCCTAACTTACCAACTAAATGCAATGAAATATTTAAGGGGACTTAAATGGAGATCATTCTTTTGGTGTATTATATGGATCTATGGATCTCTTCATTGACAAACTTCAGGAGATTAGTGTGCATCTGTGGAATGCATGTCCTATTAAATAAGGAGTCGTAGATCTTCCTAGAGATTTATGTGACTAAGACATATAAAGTTCATTGGCTAAATTATAATGACGAGGACTATAAAAATGGTTTTTTTTTTCTCTAATTGCATTAAGGGAAGACATAAATTCATATGAACTTTGTCGTGAAATATCGTGATTTGGAGATAGAAGAACTTGTGAATCAAGAGAAGGAATTGAAGTGACAAGTGATTCAAATCTTAAGAAACAAACGTTTTTTGATTTCGTGCTCAAATACACATGTTTTTGGTTCATGTATGTGCCACACTTTGGGAAAAACTTGATATCAATTATAATGATTAGAAAGCTTTTAAAGGGCCCAATTAATGAAGTTTGAAATTGGTCAAGAAACATAATGCTCCATTTTTGTGTCATTGGTTGTTCAAAGAATGGGGTTTTACTTTTAAAATTAATTTCTTAAATGTTTTCAAAGGCTGGATAGTTGTGGTTATTTTTGAGCAAGCATTAATGTTTATGATGTCATAAATAGTACATGTTTGATGAAATGCCAACTTTATAATTGAAATGCTAGATAGCATAAGTCTGTCATTTATTCTTGGAATTGGATGGTTTGTTAGGTGTTATTCTTGGATGTTTAGACAAACTTCTTACCACAACTTACTTTTTTGGAAGTGTGGTTTCGAAGTTATGAATTTTCTAGCACTATTGGTACAAAACTCTTTCAAATTAAGTTATTTTGGCATTTTGAGAATAACTTTCTCAATTTTAATCGAATTTTATCATACTTTAACATTTTGGAAAGTTAATACATAGAACAAAAATTTAAGATCAATATTTATTAAAAATTGAGTCATCTTCTTTATCAAAAATGGGCTAAAAATCAGTTCTTGTATACCGAGATATTCTTTTTGTAAGTGTTTCGATGTTAGGACCTCTTTCGGGGGCCTCCGCTAGTCCATAAATAACCAAAATTGCTAGAATAGCTTAAATTAAGATTAGTTAGGTTCTTCATGAGTCCCAAATGATTCAGAGGTGTTTTGAATGATTCTCCAAATAAGTTTTGAAATAGGTGAAATTTATTTACTTAATGAGCTGATTTTTAACTTAAGATGTTATGAGCATCTAATGATGTAGGAATGGAACCAAAGTTTCTAAAATGAGTTTTTTGATCATAGTAAAGGTTTCCAATGAGTTTCAAGAATTTTCGATGTGTCCAATTTAGTTTTCAAGTCTTGTTTCGAATAAGAGATCGATATTTACAAATAAGGACTTAAAGTTTAATTAAAGTCTCAAATTTGGTTTTTGATCTTATTACTGAGATTTTTTCAGTAAACAACCTTAGTTTAAAGATAATAATCTTTAATGAACTAATACCAAGAACTCTCAAAACTCTCTGATGTTTCATCTGAATCTCAATTTGCATAAAAATCAAGATTTTAGAAGTTATTTTAAGGTCCCTTGGGGACTGTTTCGTAAACCAATGCATTAAACCAACTTGAAAAGATTTCTAATGGACTTAAATGATTCTATAACACTTCAAAACAATAATAAAAATTCCTACAACCTTGTAACACCAAGTTTAGGCATTTTGGCCGAGTTGAGTGTCATATGGGTATTTAAAATGAATAAAAGAGGCATCTCGGAGTTATTCATTTGCATCAAGCCTTTGAATATAGTAAGAATAAGCGACTAGAGACCCTAGGAACTCAACATAAATTTGTTTAGGACTTATTGAAGTTGAGAATTGGTCTAAGTTAAGTAGAAAAGACATTGAGGAAAACAGTAGACTGTTTTACAATGAACTAAGATAGTCAAACTTAAATAAGCTTTAACATATATCAAATGAACTCTAATAGGTATCATGGGCCTAGAGTATCAGTGTTGGGTATCGAGAGTGTAGTAAGGACATATGGGAGCAGCATTTAGCAAGGAAAATATCGCATTTTGAGGTAATTAAACTAGTAAGAGTGTCAATGTTATTTCTATGCAACTTCTTATTGTTAATCTCTCTAAAAGCATGCAATACTTGTATTCCATCATTTTTCTTAGTGGCCTAAGTTCTAAGTAGTCCACCAGTTGTGTCATCTCATGGGTTAAGCATATGAATTCAACTTAGCTTCTCTTTGAGTCCAATGAGTCCGGGGGACTGTAGATTATCTTCATAGTTAAAGGGCTATTAAAAGTGACTCGATGAGTCCGCAATACCTAAAAAGTAATGTCAAGTAACTTAAAAATGGCTTTAGGCCTACTGTGTCATCTTCAAGCTGTGTTATGGTCTAATGACTCGCATGTGGGATCAGATTATCTATTTACCTATCTATTTGCTTCCTTGCCGCTTAATTATCATTGCTTTACTTGATTAGCCTATTTATCATGCACTTTGTCTTTTTATTTACAACTTTATTTAAATATCCACATGATGTAGAGAATAATGCAACTTATTATTCAAAAATACTGTTGAATCTTTTCTAGCTTTACACACTGGAATTGTCTCTATTTTTTATGACAAATGCAGGTCCCTCGAGTAGTAAGGGAAAGGAGCTTGTACTTGGTGATTACCTTTGAGCTACCCTTAGAGCTTGCTCCATTACTCTTACTACGTATGTTGTTTTATCATTTGGTTATATATATTCATAATGTCTCAATGCTTTTGGGTACTTGGGGATGTGAGGTACACTTTATAATACAATACACATATTATACTATTTATCACCAATTATGTGCATGATATCACACTATTTGCGAGATTTCCAAATATAGGTTATCCCAACTTTAATTCTATATATCAACAAGGAAAATTATAATTCTAATATGGATAATAAGTAAAATTAATTCGAAATGAGAGGCTGACTAGGATTGCGCTAACTTGGTGGAAGTTGATCGTCGGTCTATGTAGGACAAGTACTCGGCGAGGCCCAGTTTGTAGTGACTTGGGGCGTTACAAATAAAATATACCTCAGCCTTCGTGCCAAGTGTCTGACTACCCACATTCATGCCTTATTACGGGTCTTTGACCCTTAATTAAGAACAAATTAACTACTAGTTACTTGGGCCGTTAGACACATGTAATCTATAGCGTGCTAATACCACACAAGAGCTTTCGGATCATCATTAAGAGAGTGTTGGGCTGGAGCCATGCCACCCTTTCGACCATACACTGACACTCGTGAGAATGGAGTACTCAAATAAGCCTTAACTAACACATTAAAATAGTAATAACATCTGGTAACATCATTGAACAAAAATGAGTGTTAAACTGACATTCTCATGGGTTTACTTACCTCAAGCAATCATTGATAAGTTAATAATTAGACATGTTTTATAGTATATTTTATGATGATTTTAGATTTAAAAGACTATATTAAATGAATTTTCTCTTGTTTTTATTATTTAAGGTGATAATTGGAATATATGAAGAAATGGAGTAAAATAGGAAAAATATGAAGGATTTGATCAAGTAGAAAGAGTATGTAAAGAATAATAAGAAAATTAAGGAAAAATAGGAAATTACAACTAACGATTCTTGAGCAATTTTGCATTTGTACTGGGAATCGCTACTCAAATCGATGATACATTAAGGCTATTTTCTAGGGATTTTCCCAATGATTTCACTTAAAACATGAAATGCTGAGGAATTGTTAAGTTTGATTTCAAGGATCTCAGATAACCACGCGATATTTGAGTTAGTTTGGGATATGTACTACGTAGAATACTATATATACAATCCTAGGGCTAAAAAATTAGTTGCCTTGAGTACTTGATCAATATTTCATTGCTCTAAGAGCCATTGTTTATTGTTTTAGTTTATTGCTTTATTGTTCATTGCTTTTAGAGATGATTTAAAGATTCAAAATATTTATTCTAGATATTTTTTTTTATTTCTCTTATTTTATTTATTCCGATGTTATTAATGAATATGATTGAGTAGTTCATTCATCTAAACAAAGTTCTAACATGAACTTGATCCGTTTGCGATGTAGTTATGATGAGATGATTTTGTACTTCATGCTTTAAACCGATCGTATTTTTTGATTCATTGATTTAAAAGATTATTATTTTCAGATTTTAATTATAAACTTTGTATTGCATGGAGTGTCTAGAATTTGTATTGTGATATTTATATTCATTTTCTGGTTTAGAGTAGTCACTAGGATTGTTTGGTAGGTCTATTACCATTTAGATGTCTTAGGTGAAATTGATATCTAAATCTAATATTGAAGTGACTTTTCTGAAGGTAATAGATTTACTAGTTCGAAGTTTTCACAAAGTCTAATTGGATTATATTGCCGAAAGTTAATTTCTTTTTGTATTCATAGTGTTAGCTCAATGAAATTAAAACGTGGTTTTTCCACCTGTATAAGGAGAATTGACGACCTGCTAATGGTTGTCTACTTAATTATGATTAGAGTTTGATGATCTATTGGGCATTATAAAGTATGTTCATGACTATATGATTGAAGTAACATGTTTGGATGCAAAATAGATTGATGTTTCATTGTTCTGCATGTTTGTTTAGATATTTATTTATTATTGACTTAAATTGATTTGAATATTAGTGAATGAATTATGATAGTTAAGTTAGTTTAATTACTTTAGTTAATTATTATAATATTATAGATTAAATTAGTGAATTTTAATTATCGTTTTAACTAAATTAGTTAAATTAAAGTAAAATATAATAAAAATATATTGAAAGACTTTTTCCTAGAGAAGTTTGATAAATCCTTGACTATAGCCTGCTAAGTCCCTAGTATCTGAATGTATCATTTTAAAGGCTTTAGCGTCACATTAAATGAGTTTATAATTTGAAACCAAAAATTAAAACTTATTTTCTAAATTTCTAGTAGTGGCGCGTTTTGTGATTTAAACCGAGATGCAAAACACCCCAAAAAATCCTAAATCCAAATTTCCTATCCTTTTTCTAATTTATTATATTTTTTCAAATTTTTCTAGGATTTTCTTTAATTCTTTTATCTATTTTCCTATTTTTCTGTAATTTATTTCAATTAAAATAGAACATAATTTATTTCTAATTTCTTAAATTAATTAATAAGGTGTTGGGCCAAGAATTGGGCTCAATTTAGCTTAATCAAACCGCCTAGGTCTGGGTTGGCTCAACCTAGCCTGCTTCGCCTCCACATATTTGCCTATCAAGAAACGATTTTCATTTTTTCCTTACTTTTTAAATAAAAAATAATAACAACAACCACCATAAACATGAAAGCCTCATCGATTTTCGACATTAAAATCAATCACAACTGCCACTTCCCTCGGTTTAGGATGATCCTCACTGAGAGCAGTCTGAATGGAGAACGAGAGATGTGACTGACCGAGTTGAGGGAGCTAGTGAGAGGGGGAGGAGAGCTTGGTGAGGGAGAGACCAATTGAGATGGGAAGGGAGAGTTAGAGACGAAGAAAAAATTTATGTGTGTGTATGTATGTTTATCTGTGTGTGTATATGTATGTGTGTGTGAGAGAGAGAGAGAGAAAGAGAGAGAGATTCCTAAGAATTAGGTAGGTGATGTGTCACATCAACATTGATCCACTCAAATCCTGTACTAACACCCGATTGCATTCTATCGCTCTCTCATTCATTTAAATATCAAACACATTATTCGCTTGACTCGACATGTTTTTTAAGAACATCTCTCGGTTATGAAATTACCGCGACTAAGAGATAATGAATAGCACAACTACCTAAACTCAATTTAATTGTGCGACATAAGTAATAAATAACACAACTATTATAACTTGCACACACCAAAAATAACTATAATTTAACTTGTCATGTGTGCCTTAGACTTGTCTGCAGTGTCCATGTGGGTTTGAGCTTAGGGTCCTGGTATATAATTAACCAATTAATTAAAGCAGGCCGTTGCACCACACCATTACATAATAACCCCGTCACTTAACTGCAAATACCAAGATCATAAAAAAATAAAACTTCCAACAATAAAAAAATAAAATTAAAATAAGAGAAAAAGATCTAAAATATGGAATAAGGGGAAATTGTTATTTTTTCATAAAAAAATGCCCAAAAAGCATCGATCCAAGAGTTAATAGCCACATTCGCAAATCTTTGCATAAATTTAAATTCAGATCATTAGTTGAAAGGTAGAAGGTATTAAGGGAAATGAGCGATCTTCGAGAATCTTTTATAATGTGATGGCCCCGGTTCTTAAAAATTGGGCCCCACTCGACATTATACCTACTTGAACCTTCGTTCAACTCCCACAGAGTTAACGCATGCCTAGTCAACCTCTTTTCAAGTGAATCACTATTTAGTTGCAGATTAAAGTCGTAGATTGTATTTTGTAAGTCTTATTTTTATGTGCAACGGTATTAATTATCATTAAAGTAACTTAAAACAACTAAGACATTATTTAAAGTCTAGAGAAACCTGAATGTTGAAATCCTTCAAAAGTGATCACATGCATATATACTTGTGTTAAGAATAGTAAAACATCCATATACATGTATCAGTAATTTTTTGGCAATTCCATGTCCCAAAGTATATACACAACAATATATAATTCATAAATACATTCAAAACAACAAAATAACCTACAACATAAAAGAGAGGAAGCTGGCTCCGAAGGTAATTTAAAAGTAATCAACAAGTACGGGGTCATTTCCATTACCACTTGAGGGACTTGTAACTGTCACAAAAACATAGAAAATTCCAATGAGTAAAGCAAGATGAGTCTTAATATTATTTTGTAAATTCCAATAAATAAGTCGAAAGATCATGCATGAATGTAAATAAACAAGAAATAAAGCAAGTGCATGATAAACATGCTAAAAAAATATCAATGATGAATGAGTGTCAAAAAATAAAAGGAAGGGTGTATAAACCGTCCAAATCCATTAAGCTGCGAGCCCGCGATCTTAAACATGACTACCTAAAACTGCAGACTAACTCCGCGAGTTTAAAAGGGAGTAAAGTCCATAGGGGTGTAGACGATGGACTCGAGCACTGCACTCACTACTACACTTAAAGATCCAGTAAACATAGGGGTGTGTAAATGATAGCCAGTTGAACACCACACTCGTAACTACCTTCTAGACACACTTAGATGCCATAACACTCGAAATAATAGGAACGAAATCCAACAGCATGGTTCATTTCATGTATATCATTTCCTTATAAGTAGATTTTCTTTCTAGGAACTGAATAATAATCATAAGGATAACATTTTTCAAAGATGTTCAACCAATTAAACATTGTTGTAGAGCCAGAACCGGAGGCGACACATGACTATAAAGAAGGTAAAGATAATTATTTATTTTAACTAGTCATTCGATTGCAATCCACAATGCCCTGCGACTACATTAGGTTAATTAAGACTACTTAACTAAGTTTCAGTTCCTGATTGAGTAATTTTAACTAGTAAAGGTGGGTGTGGCATGCTACAATTGATGGACCTACTCTCATGTTGTTTTGAAGTAACTTGGCTAAATTCATAACTCAATATGAATGTCAAACTATAGTTGAGACCTACAGTGTGATAGATTTTGTAGTGAAGCTGTAGCATGGACTTGGAGCTTGGATTAAGATATCGAACTAGTAAAAGTGACTCTATGTGAGTTTATGGTTTACGTTAAGTGTCTAATTGTCTAAATCAAGTTTATAAATCCTCATTTCGATGGGATTGGTTAACAAGCACTCTGTTGCTCTATGCTTCTAGAAAGAATTCGCTCGAGTTAAATCTAATTTCAAAGACGAAGTTCTTATTAGTTGGAAAAACTGTAACATCCTCTAAAAACTTATATTTGTGTAATGTCATGTATTATGTATCCATATTTATCGTGCAGTTTGTAAATTTTATTGTTAATCGCACGACCTAAAGTTGCGACGAGATGTATGCGTGCAGACATTCAGTTAGGATCGATTTATCAATGGGACTTAGGCATAATTTATGATTTGAGTGTTGGCCCTAGTTTAATAGAAATATCTTGGTTATGAAGTGGTTTAGTTTATAAAATATGGCCTTAGTGGACTAAATGAATCTAAATATAACTTTGAAAAAATATATTTAACTAACCTAAGTGGATTAATAAACTAGATTAATATGTAGCCTATGGTTGTAAAAATATAACCATGTCGATGTGCATTGATGTTCCTAGTTTTGGTGAATCTTTTAGATTTGAAAATGTGAACTAGCATAGGATTTTAATTTAAATGGCCTAAGTATAGAATTAAGAACGTATCCCATGGATCTTTAATCGGACTTAGGTAGAGACCATCCCTTTAGCCTATCGATACACCTAAGAATCTATTCATATGAAATACAGAGAAGAAAAAAATGCATTTAAAGGTGTACATCAAGAAAAAAGAATGGGGTGGTTCAAAATGCATTAAATAAGAAGTGTAGATCTTCCTAGTGATAAAAAAGATGGGGTAGATGCAAGGTTGGTCTAAAACCTCTAATGTAAAGCCCAAAACTATAAAAATGGGCCTTAACTATTCTTACTAGTAAGAAAAGAGAAAAAAATCAATACCATATGAAGGAAAGAACACCAAGAAAATTGCTAGAAATTGGGAGTTTAAAGAAGGATTCGAGCTAAAGATCAAAGAGGAGTGACTTGCAAACCTTAGGTACCAAGCTCACTTATCTTTTCTTACTTTTGTAGTAAAACTGGGGTTTTTCTGGAACAAATGTGTGCTGAATTTTAATAAGCTTTGTTTTCTACTCTTTTGTTGAGAGGTTTATCTCAAATTAAATCAATTTAAAGTCCCTTAGAAGACCTAATTTATTGTGACATCTCCAAACCTCGAGGTAAACTTGGTAAGCCCACATCGCCGAACATGTCACTAAGCGTGCCCCATCACCTCACATGTGTCCTCGATGGCCCATGACCTAAACTTTTATTTGTATCTTATTCGTATTAACTTAGTTTATCATGCATTTATGAATATTTACATGGATGTAACTAATTTAAGTTGTTTATGACTTATTAGATTATTATAATTTGTACATCTAAACGGAAGTCATTAAAGCATACGAATATTGTAAGAATAAAAAGTTTGCATTAATAAACAACTTTATAGTGTGGGAACCTGACATGAGATACCATATACATGTATTGAGTACACAAGTCCTTTTATAATCTTATAAAAGTAGTAAATAGACGTAAACGGGCACTTACACAAATAAGCTGATGAGGCTCTCCTGGCTCTTACGTAGTTGCTTAAGACCCCTATTGCCCCATCTTATCATAGGATTTGCAATTCGTCGCAAAAAACGATAAAAAATTTTAGTGAGTAAATACCATAAAAAGTTAGCTAATATTCAAGGTTATCAATAAAAAATCTACAATTCATGCAATTTAAATAAGAACGAAAAATAAGGGAATCGCAAGAAAATAAGTCGTAGGGAAGTCAAAATTGGATATGAGTAAAGTGTGACATAAAGCCCTAGTTAACATCTGGAAACCAGCTTCACTAAATTGAATAGAAACCCATGATGGTAAACCTCGCTAAACATCTAAGTCAAATGAGAGGAAACCTATGAATGAAAAAAACCTATCCAAACATCTCTTGAGAGGAAACCCATGACAGAGACTTAGGTTTTGATGACCTAAACCCGATCGGCCTGGATCACCTGACTTAAACCATCGTTGAACTACTCGAAATAACCCATTGAGTCGAGCGATCAACCTTAACTTGTGGAAAATAAATGAAGACATTCTAAAAAAACAAACTAAAATAATAGGTGCAGAAACAAAAATCCTTTAAAGTCTAACATGTTGCAAAGTTATTAGAGAAGTCTTACAAACACATAAATTATAAACTAAATCCAAGCTTTATGGGCATACACATCTACCCATATGAAATCCCCTCTTCATTACATAAAATATCTCAAACACGAAATAGACGAGTATTATTCAAACTAACAAACAGGAAAGAGTTTCCTACGCAACGACCTTCTCTTTTCCTCTATTTAGAGTACCAACTGAGATACTTGGGGGGAAAGTAGAGGGGCGAGCAAAAGATCCAACAGGCCAATAAAGTAGATTCCTTCTTTAACCTCAATTATCCAAGTAATACCTAGTGCAATAATAACTAACATGCAACAAATGGATTTTAAGAAACCTATTATCATTTTGAGCAAAAACAAGTATGCAAGCAAAAATACTATGAAATGCAAGATAGAATAAGTAGTGCCAAACAATGATAATCCATTAGATTTGCAATGATACATGAATGTCATAGTATTAAGAGAAGTGGAAACAAAATATTTCAACTATCATGGACTTGAACACCTACGTAGCTCATTAAGGGTTAACCCTAAACTGCTATGAAGGACATCAAAGCCATACTTTCGCCCAAATGATTGCGTAACTTATTAAAGGAAAACCTTAACCTATCATGAAGGAAATCGAAGCAGCGGTTATGAAATCTGAATAGTTATACGCATTAAGATATCAAAACAACCATGAAAATAGGTATCGGCACTCGTTTGCCCTCTAACTCATAATTTTAGCATCCATTCATCAATATTAGTATAGCAGTTCCCCGAGTATTCATTTTAGAAGAATCCAAATGATATAATAAAAAACATCAATAAAAGTGTAGAGATAGATTCCAACAAATTCAACAAAGATGTTACGTGAGCCTAACATATCTAGTATTAAGGCATAATTGAGAATAAAGAAAACTCCACCTACCTCAAAATGCAGCTGTCCTATCAAATTCTACATATGAAGTTCCTAGCTGGTTCTCCTTATGTCTACACTAATATAGATTCATTTATGTATTATTGATATGTTTTCTTTAAGGTAAGTTTACTCAACTTAGGGTAAGTTACCACTAGCCCGACTTTTCTCATATCGATATACTTTGGTAAAAATCGGTAAATTTTGAAAAATGAGATTCGATTTAATTCTGAAAAATATCCAGCGCCCTCCCAAAGTCATGGGTTTACCCATGGGGGCGTTGTGCGAGACTGTCGGCTCTGAGTTGAGAAAGTTAGAAATACGTCTTAGTGATTTGCCAGTATTGTACATTACATGCCACTGCGCAGGGGATCAATGGATTAAATTCCATAATTCCTCAGGCAGCACCGTGGCAAGCCGATGTATCGATTGTAAGTGAGGTTTTGGCGCAACGTTAGGTGCAAATTTGGATTTTTCATAACAAAATCCTAAATTCGTCCCCTTCATAAACTCACACTGACCCCCAAGGGTCAAAACCTAACCCAAATAGTATTAAACACGTCTTTTGAAACCAAAAAGACTTTTGTAAATCCAAATAGGCAGGATAGAGATGAACCAAACAACAACAAAAAAATAAACATGTGATGGCCAAAATCACTAGTCGTGGTATTCCCCTAATTAAGGATTGTCGACTAATAACGTGGCACATGTTAGCGAACACGCCTGAATTGTTACTCAGCATAAAGGCCGAGATGTATATTTATTTTTGGTTGATGGTTAACTAGTGTATGTATATTTGTATATTGTTATCAGTATCTTAATTAATTTTGAGATTCTAGAATCATTTTTTGAATGAAGTGTTGCTTTGAAATGCGTGCAACCACGAGGTATGGGTAGCGGTTGACACATGTCAAGCGCGTACAATAAATTTTTCGTATATCCTTATTATTTGTTGTAGTGATAAGCGGGTTCGTCTCTACATGGATTTGTCAAACTTCTTTAGGAAAAAAATATTTTATAGGTTTTTATAATTTTTACTTTAATTTAATTAAAATGGAAAATAAAAATCACTAATCCAATCTATAATATATTATAATAATTAACTATACTAATTAAACTTATTGTCTATCAAAATTTGAATGCACTAATATTTAAATCAATTCAATTCAATAATAAATAAATATTTAAATAAACATCCAGAATAATGAAACATCAATCTGTTTTGCATCAAAACGCGTTACTTTAATTATATAGTTATGAGCATACTGTATAAAGTACTATTAATCATTAAATTCTAATCATAAGTAAGTAAACTGCATTTAGCCAGCCATTAGTTCTCCTTATATCGGTGGAAAAGCTACTTCAATATTAAATTTTGATCTCAAATTTACCTAGGACCTCTAAACTGTAACACCTTTCAAACAATCCTAATTACTACTTTAAACTAGATTATGAAAGCAAATATCACAATACACATTTTAGACTATGCATACAACAAAAAGCTCATGATTAAAATCAATCGATAATAACCTTTTAAATCAGTGAATCGAAGAATACGATTGATTTAAAGCATTAAGCACATAATCATCTTATTATCACTACATTGCATAACAAATCTAGTTCACATTCAGACTTTGATTAGATTGACAAACTACTCAGTCATATTCATTAATAACATTGCAATAGTATAAATAAAAGACCTAAATAAATACCTCTGGAGTAAATATTTTGTATCCTCAAATCTTTTATAAAAGTAAAGAACAATAAAGCAATAAACTAAAGCAATAGAGTATGGCTCCAAGAGTAATGAAATATTAATCTATGTACACAAAGACAAGTAATTTCTTAACCTTAGGGTTGTATTTATAGTATTCTAGGAAGTACATATCTCAAACTAACTCAGACATCTCTTCGTTATCCAAGATCTTCAAAATCGAACGATTCCTGAGCAATTCAGATTTAAGTGCAATCGTTGGGAATATCCTTGAAAACGTGGTCTCGGTTTCCACCGATCTAAGTGGAAAATTTCGTGTGTATGAGGAATCGGTCAGGAATCGCTAGCTATAAAATCTAGTTTTTTCCCATCACTTGTTGATGATTCTGTACATAATCTTCCATTTAATCAGTTCCTTCATAATCTTCCCTCTCTACTCCATTTCTTCATATATTCCATTTATCACATGAAATAACAAAAATAAGAGAAAATGCCATGTAATATAGTCTTTTACATCGAAAATTGCCTTAAAATATGTTCTAAAACATATCTAAGTATTGCTTTATAAAATTCGCCCAAACTCAGCACTTTGAGCAAAAGAATACTCTCAATCATATTCTTTTCTCTTCCCTCATTTTAATTTCATAATTATATATTCTTATTATTTAGACGAAAATTATCTTTAAGTAGAAACATATTACCTTCATAAGAATCATGATAGAATAGAAAGATTTAAAGAACAACCCCTCAATTTGACAACTCAACCTCTTGTTCTGTAATACACCTCAAAATTCAAAGGTAAAACAATCACCAAAGTCAAGCCATTGTATAGGTGTTCTCGATCTCCACTAATAACCCTCAAGCTTACGATAACCACTATAGAATCTCAAGATACAAAACATACTACATCAATCTTATTTTCAAGTAAAATTTTAAAATATTACCACAATGAAAGGCAATATGAGTTTTCAATCACCAATAATCATCATTTCAGATTAATTTCATGGAATAAAAATGAACTTCGCTCAACTTAGCTATAAGCACTCCAGCTAAATCTTTTATTTGAAAAGTTTTTCATAAACTTCTTTCTATACTTTTTTTCTCTCTTTTTCTTTCTTCTTTAATTTGTATTCATATGGTTCCCTGCTCCATTTCCTTTGGAATCTGTTATTTTTAATAGGAATTCTTTCTCCCATTTTCCCAGCACTAGACTCCTTGCTCCATTTTCTTTGGAATTTGGGGGTCTCTCTATTTTTTCATTTAAAAAACTCTTGTTAGCTCTTCTCACTTTCGGTATAGTCAAAGAAGCATTCTTTCTAACTTAATAGAGTTTACAGGCTATTTTCCTATTTTTCACTTCAATTGTGGCATAAATTCTTTCCAATACATATATATATATATATATAATACTTGGTCAAAAACTTTTGTATAACAAGATTCTTAGAAAATATTTCTTGTTTATCTTGCACTATCGTTCTGATCTTCTACTCATTATAAGGTCTATCACGAAGTAATTAATGCCATCTAAACTCTTCCAGTGTGTATACAATCTAGGTTAAGTCAAATAGTGTATAACAATTCATTTCCATCATAAAATTTCTATTTTCTTGGGTAATAATAATGTATGCCTTCTATTAAATCTATATTATATTCAATTCCATATTCATGACTAAGTAAAGTAAAATAAAATGGAAAAATATTGCCTGTATTATGAAAACATTTGATAAGTTTTTAATGTTCAATGTTCATATAGATTCTAGCTTTGGTTTTTTCCATAATTCGCTTCTTCATACTTCACTTCGCCTAATACCCCCAAACTCATTCCAAACCTTGTCCTCAAGGTTTCAAAATAAAGTCGGGGTTCCAACAAAAATAAAAATACCTCTTGAAGCATAGACTAATAAGCTAAATAATTAACTAACATAAGAATAATTTGCATAAGTAATTGAACTACCATCCAGACGTAGCATCATCACCACTAATCCCATGATTTGGCTGTCTAGGTTAGAAGCTAGTCGCAGGATCATATAACCAATAGTCCATTCCCACTACCAGATTATCTTGAAAAAAGGATTCCTTAGTCGGGCATTCCTAATTGGGTTGATGGAACATGAATGTTAGCTCCCCCTCCTTGAATCGTCCCGGTCATGCATCGCTCGGGCCTATAGATGTTCCTAGCAATCTTGCATTGGTTCAGGAACATCAACTCTTGATGTCTCAGAGTTCTCATCTAATTCCGTAAGATTAACCCCATCATGGCCATTTCTGTCTCATCTGCATACATGTCAATAAGTCCTTTACAGGTGGTTGTGGGCTCTAGTTCATTTGCTCATGATCCGCGACATTCCATATTTCTTCCAAATTTCTTTGATTTTTTGCTCGTATTCTTCTTCTCTCTTAGTCTGTTTCCTATTTATTTCGTTTGTCTCTCGTTCCTCGTTTGAATCAACCTATCCTGTCACCTTTTGGATGCTTTCAATGATTTCATCTATGATAGTCCTATCAAGGTAAACATCTAGCCCTAGACATCTCATTGGAACAACTCTTGCTTGTAAAACTAAGTAATCATTAAGGGAAAAGGCAATTCTTTATTTTTTCTTTTTTTGGTCATAGCATTCCTAATTAAATAATAAATTATCTTTTCAACATCAATATAGCAGATCCCTTAAACTATATGGTATAAAAGAGCCACCCTATAGTCCACTATATCATAGTGTTGTGAATTAGGTTGTAGACTCACATTTAAGAAAAAACCTCCAAGATTTGGTGGTTTTTCTAAAGTGTTTGGTTTGTATGTGTTTTGGGACCCACCTTTATAAAAAAGAAATCTATCCCCCAGAATAGCTTATAAACCATTTCAAATGGTTTCGTCGGGAAATCCGTGTCCAAACCCATGCTTGGTTTTTGGGTACTCATTACTTTGTCTCGTATGAATTTTTAGTAAACAATAATACCAATTTATTATTATAGGTTATTAGTCCATTGGTTTTCTTCGAATTATAGCTACTATTTTGTTGTCGTCTTTGTGCCCATTTACATAAAATTCTCTCACTATAATTTCACATAGATTCGTGAGGTTTGTGTGGTTCGATACTTAACTTGTTTGTTACTAATTTTTATATTCTTATTTGCATTGTTATTCTGAGGTTTTTTATTACAATTTTAAAACCTAAATTACGTCCCTTTTGTTATGTAAGTGCACCTGCATGGCCATCATGGTTAAAAACTATCGCCAGTGATCCTACTGCCGCTCGATAAGGGGGATTATGTTAGGTGGTGAGTGGGGCCTTGCATGTTGGCAACCGGTGTGACCTTGTGTATTTAGGATATGAGATAGGTAACGGTGTATTGTAATTTCCACTCGTGAGGAGTAGACAATACGATGCTAGCTACCATTCATGATAGGTGTTCTCATAAAACGCTAATGCTGCTAATTTCATGAAAGCCTATGACATATCCAGTGGCTTTGCAAATCGGGTTAGTATGTGGTTGTGTCACACGTTCCCTCTACTGACATGAGATGAATGAGGTGAAAGTCACTATAAGCTTATCTACGAGAATCATTAATAGGACAAAAATTTGATAAATCGACGATCGAATCAGTTCCCAAGAATGTCAAATCTTGCCTAGGTCTAGAGTTTTTATTTATTGATTTTAGTTTAAGTATTTTAATTTGTATGCATTTTATTTACTACTTTACTTTTATTTTCAAAACCCCCCATTTCCCTAAACCTAGAAAGATCACCCCAATTCCTGTAGGATCGACCTCGTACATGCCTTACTATAAATCAATTGTAGTCGATGAAAAATGAGACTATTTTTTGTTCTGAATGATGCAATATCAATTGTTAATCCATTCCAAATTAATGGCATGCTAGAAATCTTAGAGAAACCTTGAAGTGTGTGCAAGAAACCAATCAATAAAAAATTTATTTCTTTAAACCTTTAATGGTGAGTGACGCCTTTGCGATGTCGTATGTTTTGCACGCATTGCATCATGGGGTGTCACGTCCTTGCTCCATATCCAATTGGCACTCGGATGATGTTATGTGTTTACACACATGATGTTTGACGACGTCAAATGCTCGGGAGTGCCTTAAATTTTTTGTTTCCTTCCTCCGGGCTATCATACTGATTCTCACCCCTTTTGGGCTTCAAATACATAAAACATAATATGATATCAAGTATTTCATCCACCAAAACCATCCACAACGATTATACATGAGATTTAAATGAAATCAAAATCGAAAGCAGTAAATTTGTTTCAAAGCATAATGAAATTCGAATTTGCAACAAAACCATTGAATAACAACATCAGACCATGATTTCTTACAAATATCAGTGGCCAAGAGGAGTTATGTAATTCCCAAAGCAATTAAGATCCAAAAGAAACCTTACACACTATCTAAATCCATCAAAACCAAATCCCTTTTGAAAGCATATTCAATTTGCACAAAAGACCATTGAATAACGACATCACACCATGATTTCTTACACATATCAGTGACCAAGAGGAGTTATGTAATTTCCAAAGCAATTAAGATCCAAAAGAAACCTTACACACTATCTAAATCCATCAAAACCAAATCCATTTTAAAGCATATTCAATTTGCACAAAAGACCATTGAATAACGACATCACACCATGATTTCTTACACATATCAGTGACCAAGAGGAGTTATGTAATTCCCAAAGGAATTAAGATCCAAAAGAAACCTTACACACTCTCTAAATCCATCAAAACCAAGTCCATTTTGAAAGCATATTCAATTTGCACAAAAGAGTGTAGTTAGTGTAAAAATAGAAGAGTTAACCTAGCCTTGAAAGTCTTAATCTAGGGTAGTTCCATCTTATACCACTCCACCACCAAAACACGCCATTATCTTTCTCTCTATTGTCCTCACGTGCTTATTTAGTTTAAACAAAAGGCTGACTACGACTTATAAGGAATATATATAGTTAGGGTTAGTAGATTAGGGTTTGAGTGACTAAGTCAAGGCCCTTTATCTCATCTGACCATCTTAAGTGTTAAGACCATAACAATGACCTTTATTAATTCCATGTCTTTTGTCTCATCCAATTAATTAGCAAATTGTCATTGTGTCGTTGTTTAGACCACTTAATATGTTGTTTGTCTTTTTTGCTTGCTTAAGCCTACTTAATCACCTAAGTACACTTCATATCACATAATACACATAATAAGTACACCATCACACAAATACCATGCATAATTGATAAGTGAATATTTAGACTTATATATAGAACTAGTTTAGTAGTATATTTAGTTTAAATATCCCGAAATGAGCTTTGATTGGTCATATTTATATATTTTTAGGTATACAAGGTATAAAGGAGACAATGAAATGATTTTGTGAAGAAATGAGGATAAAATGCACAAAAGTAGGGTTGATGTCGTGGGAGAAGGATATACACTGTGGGCGAGTCGTGGAGGACCAAGAAGAGAAGAAAAAGGGGATTGCAGAGTGAGGGCAGTGGCTACGCCGTGGATTATAATGGACAGCATCAAGTTTGTTTGCATATGGCGTCGAGTCAGCTAAGTGAGGAAAATGCATACAAAGTGTCTAAAGCTATAGCAGCGTCGTGGCTATGTACACACAATGTCGAATCACTTATGGACAGCATCAAGACGTAATCAAATAGAAAATTAAAGTTCTAATTCATGTGGAATTGTCTATTAGGGTTTCTTATTATTTTCTAAAGTGTCTAAGGAGTATAAATATGTATTAGAACATAGTAAACATATACACCACTATAGATTGCAACTAGGTATCATAGGTTTACGTAGTTTTACTTTGTTCTTGAGTATTAAGAAGAATTGTTGAATAGAAGACATTAAGGACTGACTTGTGGTTATTCGGTATTATTTTCTTTGAGTTAATTGAAGTTATTTGTTTAATCTCTTATTTCAATGAATACCATTATGTGCATGTTTATTTCAATGATGTATGGGTAGTTCATTAATCTTAGAGATCATTAGATCCTATGGCATGGATGCTATGCTAAAGTAGTTATGAATGGATTATAAAGTTAAAAGTGCAATGATTAGAATTTGTATTGATTCTACGTGTAATGCAATGAACATCTTTCAATTTTTTGTTGATTATATGTTTTAGGAGTTACCATGGCCATTGGAGCTTTTAAGTTGATTATGAAAAATACACCCGTAAAATATATAACATCCATTGATAGCTCTTGATTATGGACGCACAGATAGTAAACTTAATTGGTTATGAATCTTAAGATTTAGAAGTTAAGGCAATGAGTTTTTTTTATTAATCACACCAATAAGTGAAGTTCTAGTTTGTACATTATAATCTTTTCTATCACGACAATAGGTTGAAATTGATTTGAAGGAAATTTGTCCATTCTAACTAGGCATTGCACATACATATTAAAGGCATAATTGTTCATTACCTAGGTGAAGTTGCAAACTAAGATCTTTTTAATATAAGAATTTAAAAGTTATGCACATTGTTTTGTTAGAATAGTTTAGTTTATTTTAAAATCAATTAAAAAGGGATTTCTTTAGCAATAGAGTAAATCTTATTAAGTATACTAAGTGTAATACACATTTCCCCGAGGACGATATCCATAATCAACATAAGTCGATCACAATATTACTACAATCAAATAGTTATACTTGCGGCCACGATCAATAATTACTAAAATCCCCTTTATGTGAAGACTAATTACTAGATTTAGAACTTATATATGTTGCACCCAAATCCTATGATATTACAAACCATAATTCAAGTAGTAAATATTATAAAAAAGAGTTCATTACAACATAGATCTCTAACCACCTTAATATTCCATTCCATTCGTTTGTTGCATTAGCTGGAGTACCTAAAATGATTTAAGGGGAGAGCACTCGAACTTGCTTAGTAAGTGATGCTTATATACATATCATTTATAAACTAATAGCCAACGAATCAATGAATAATGATATGAATGATAAGTCAGTATTTATAGGTTTTTAGTAGTCTATTTTAGTATATTTAATTATTAAAAGTAATTAAAATATATAGTTAATTATATTTTTGGTCAAATTTAGGTGAAATGGAGTGCTCGGTTCAATTTGTGGCGGAAACATACTCAAAATAGAGTATTTACTTGGAGGGATCGGATGTCGGACATTTTGCCTCAAAATACGTGTTGTGCGGGGTATCGAATAACATACAAGATATTTCAGCCAATAAGGTGATGCCACGTCAGCGTGAAAAGCCACTCCGAACCAATCGTACGCTGCCACATGGACGTTCTACCAACAACCGCGTCATCCGGACGATCTCCACCAATCCAGCGTCTCCATGTCAGCACCGCAATTCCAGCCACCAATGAGGAGATGCCATGCGTCACCACGTCACTAGAGAAGCCACGTCACCTGCAAGACATTTCTCCTCGCTTCAGCAGCCTATCGATCGACCTCGGGATGCGTTCCCACATAAACTACCAGAATTTCGGTGATTTTGGCGCGACTCCAGCGGCTCCAGTGTGTGTCCACGTGGCGAACTTTCATTGGTCAAGCATGTCATCTCGGCCAATCACGTACTGCCACGTGGTGCTAACTTAGCCAGACACAATGAAATCTCCAGATTTTTGGCGAATCAGGCGGCGACACTTCAGCGAGTCGGCAGCGATCGGTCCAATAAAGTCTTGACACGTGGCGCAGCAACAAAAAAATAGCGAATCACGCTGTGACACATGGCAGAGTCCGAGTTTTTGATGTAAAAACACCCTTACGATGCTTATCGACGCACGAGTCACCTACGTAACCCCTAAAATTAGTATCTGAGACCAATTTGGAGTAAGTTTGTATATTAGTAACTTAGTTATTATTAAAGGAGAATTAATTAGTATTCTTTAGAGATCAATTATTATTTTTAGTAGTGATTTTTGAAGATGATGTCCGGCTAATCAATTTCTTGCCTAAGTCAAAGTGGAAGCAAGTCGGAATCATAAATTCATAGCATATTATGTGAGATCTTTTTATTTTATTATTTAATTAATTTAATTTTTTTTATTTCATTGTTGTTGATTTTAATTATTATGATTTAGATCTATAGTATGTATGTGGCCAGTGTATGCTTTAGATTGACAATCTATTGTTATTTGGAATATTAGTATCCGTGTAATTGTGCTTTTAGACCAATAAAGTAACATTCACCCGTTTACCGTAAAACCCTTTCGGTTCTTGAGTGTGCAATAATTGAATCTAGGTTAAATCGGTAGCGGTTGCGATCCGGTTATTTAGGATTAGTTTTCCCATAGATCTATATTACTGTGGTTTGTGCGTTAAACCTGATTGGCGGATGTCTAGGGTTATACATGAATTAGGCAAATAGTTGGTGGCAGACGTCCTGACTATCATAATTAGGGAAATTAGGAATTTCTGGCGGATGTCGATTTTTCATGGCTAATATAGGAAAATTAAATTAATAATTTATTTGGAAAATATTGAGGACCATTGAATGCTATTAAATCTTGATTCTGATTTGTGGAAGTGGAGATTTAGGTGATTTTTCATTATTGATATTAATTTTTGCGAACTTTTTATTTTTGTTAGTTTAATTAATTATTTTATTGAATTTTCTGAAAACCCTAATTTTAGCTAACTTGGTGTAAACTCAAGTCCCGTGGATTCGACCCCATATTTACCACTACTATACCCTTATGGTTGGTAACTCGATTACGAGTTATATTTGGCACGCACGACACGTGATCAAATTTTGGCGTCGTTGCCCAGGATTTAGTCTTTACTTTGAGTTTAGGCGTTAGTTAGTTATATTAATTATTTTTAACATTAGTTTAGTTAATTTATTTATTTTGTTAGTTAGATTAGTGATTAATTGTTTTTTTACTAGTTTAGTTAATTTATTTTTATTAGTTTAGTTAATTTATTTTTATTTACTTTGAGTTTAGGTTTCTTTTCTTTTTTTTTCTTTTTATTATTATTTTATTTATTTATTTATTTATTTATTTTAGGTTTATGCTACCACACCTCACTTGGTCAAAATCGGCCAGTTCATTATTACCTTTCGACCCTGAACGAGAGAGATCTTTTCATAGGTGAATTAGATAGACCCAACTTAGGCAACAGGAAGGCCAAAATCCTCTGAACATGGCTGCAAATCGCCAAATCACCATGGGTCACGCCAATCATGAGCTTCAAGCTCTTTTGGCACAACAACCCCTCTGCATCAACTATCCGGTTAATGCTGGAGACTTTGAGTTGAGGTCTGGGTTCATTCATCTCCTACCATCCTTCCATGGTGGTGAGAATACAGACCCTATGACTTTCCTGAAGGAGTTTCATACTATCTGCAAGTCAATGAAACCCTCCAATGCGGACGAAGAAATGGTTAAGCTTAGAACTTTTTCGTTCTGCCTTAAAGACAAAGCCAATGAATGACTTTTCTAGCTTCCGCATGGATGCATTAATTCCTGGAATACTAAGGCAATCGCATTTTTGAATGAATATTTCCCCGAGGATAGAGTTGCTCAGCTCATCATGGAAATTTGCAGCATCAAAATGAGGTCGGGTGAATCATTTGGCGCGTATTGGGATCGATATAAGGGATTGATTGCTAGTTGCCCGCAACATGGCCAATTTGAGAAGGCCATAGCTCGATTCTTCTATGTTGGCATGTCGCCCATGGAACGACGCATGATCGATAATGCGTGTGGGGGTCACATTCGAGATAAAACTCCAGCCCAAGTGAAGCAACTGTATGAGGACATCGCACAAATCAGTCACGTCTTTATGGTGATCTCGATGCTACTACTTACCGAAGTCTGACTACAGGCAATATCTCGAGTTCCACTGACTAGAAAATTGACCAAATAGCCTCTATGATGGAACGTCTCCTCTCATCTGGTAAAGTGGAACCTAAAGCTTGTGGCTTCTGTGCTGCCACAAATCATGCAACTGATGAATGTCCTATACTCTTTGATGATGATCAACAAGCCAATGCCATGGGTAATCAGTTCCAAGGGCCATCTAAAGTCCCATTCGGGAATACCTATAATCATGCCACGGTCAGGAACAACCCAAACTTCAGGTACGGGCCTCAGAATCAGAATTATCAGATCTTCATCCCCAGAGGTCAACCATTGCCTACACCCTCCAATAATTCCTCTTCACTTGAGGATATGATTAAAGCCCTTATGAGCCAACAAAGCCAATTTATGAATGAAATGAACCAACTCAGGGATAACACCGAGAAATCCTTCATTGAACTCAAATCGACGGTCCGAACTATTCAAGTTCAAGTGGACCAACAGGCACATCAGATTGGACGTCTCGAGGATAAGGGAAAGTTGCCTTCACAACCTTACCCGAATCATAACGCGAGTGCTAACGTAGTTACACTCCGTAGTGGTACAGAGCTGGAGGGACCCAAACGGGACAATAGGTCATCTAATGCCTAAGACCAGGCAAATGAGGAAGAACACGAGGTAGTAGTGACTCCATCTGCCCCTAAATAGATGGTAACTACTCAGAAGGAAGCATTTCCCACATTTAAGGGCAAACCTCCTTTTCCACCATGACTCATCCTAGATAAGAAAAAAAGGAAGAGAAAGAAATTCTCGAGACCTTTCGGCGAGTGGAAATCAATATTCCACTCCTCGACGCTCTGAAGCAAGTCCCTAGGTACGCGAAGTTTCTTAAGGAACTATGCACTAACAAAAGGAAACTAAAAGGCAACGAAAAAGTCCAAATGGGATAAACCGTCACGACTATCCTACAAAAGAAGTTGCCTCCTAAATGCAAAGATCCTGGGATGTTCTCAGTACCTTGTGTTATAGGTGATGTAAGCATTCAGAGAGCTATGTGCAACCTTGGCGCTTCCATTAATGTTATGCCATTATCTATTTACGAGACCTTGCATGCAGGCCCATTGGAGGAGACTGGTATTGTCATTCAGTTAGCAGACCATTCCGTTGTCAGACCTGTTGGTGTTCTCAAGGACGTTCTAGTTTGAGTGAACGAGTTTATGTTTCCTGCTGACTTCTATGTGGTCGATAAAAAAGAGGAGCCAATCCTCAATGCTTCATCAGTACTCCTTGGAGGTCCGTTTTTGAAATCGACGAAGACGAAGATAGATGTTGATGATGGATCTCTTACCATGAAGTTTGACGGTGAATTCATCAAGTTTAACATCTACGATGCGATGCGATACCCCAGCGATGTATCTTTTGTGGTGTCTACCATGGACTATGTGGATCTACTCTTTGAGCAGACCTTGCTCATGGATGGCGATGATGAAGTTAAAGTAGTGTTAGAGCATCATCTCGACACTACTAAAATCCACGAGAGTGATCTAACCTTCGATAGTGACGTCGAAGATCTTGTTTTCGAGTTGGATTCAATCCAAACCCTGCCCCCGAGCTTCCATTATTTGGAATTACCTACTTCTAACTCCGAACTTTCTCCCTCCTTGGTTAAAGCTCCCACACTTGAGCTGAAGCCATTAACTGAGCACTTAAAGTATATGTTTTTGGGTGAGAATGATACACTCCCTGTGATCATCTCAGCCAAACTTACACATTTGGAGGAAGAGAGGCTCCTTCGAGTACTCCGGGAGTTTAAACAAGCTATTAGGTGGACCATAGCAGATATGAATGGTTTGAGCCCTTCCTCTTGCATGCATCATATATATATATATATATATATATATACGGAACCAAAACCTACGAGAGAAACCCAGAGGAGGCTCAATCCGCTTATGATGGATGTAGTGAAGAAAGAGATACTAAAGCTCTTTGATGCTGGTGTGATTTACCTCATCTCTGATAGCAAATGGGTAAGCCCTATCAAGGTGGTTCCTAAAAAAAAACCGGAGTCACAGTAGTCACCAATTTACATGGTGAGTTGGTTTCAACCCGTATTCAAAATGGATGGCGGGTATGCAATGACTACAGGAAGTTAAACGCTTCCACTATGAAGGATCACTTCCCCCTACCATTCATTGATCGGATGTTGGAGAGACTAGCTGGTCATTCTCATTACTGTTATCTTGACGGTTATTCTGATTTTCATCAAATTCCGATAGCACCTGAAGACAAGGAAAATATGACTTTCACCTATCCGTTTGGCACTTTTGCCTATCGGCGCATGCCCTTTGGGTTATGCAATGCCCATGCCACCTTTCAAATGTACATGGTGAGTATCTTTTCAGATTTTGTTGAGCATTTCATTGAGGTCTTCATGGATGACTTTACCATTTACGGTGACTCATTCGATAGTTGTCTCAACAATCTAACAAAAGTTCTCAGCAGGTGTATCGAGAAGAACTTGGTTCATAACTATGAAAAGTGTCATTTTATAGTGGATCAAGGTCTTATTTTAGGACACATTATCTCAGCCAGAGGCGTAGAGGTAGACCAAGCTAAAATTGATGTTATCAAGAAACTTCCCTACCCTACTAATGTGCGGCAGATTAGATCTTTCCTTGGACACGCTGGTTTTTATTGTCGTTTCATCAAGGAATTTTCAAAAATTGCACAACCTCTATGCCATCTACTTCAAAATGACGTACCTTTTGAGTTTGATAAGGCATGTAAGAGTGCATTTGATGCACTAAAAGACTCACTTACTAGCACACTAGTGATTCAGGCCCCTAATTGGGAGCTTCCATTTGAGATTATGTGTGATGCTAGTGATTATGCAGTGGGTGCAGTCTTAGGACAGAGAGTCGGGAAAGCTTCACATGTCATTTACTATGCTTCTCGTACTCTAGACATGGCTCAGATGAACTACACCACTACTAAGAAGGAACTCCTTGCTGTTATCTTTGCACTTGAGAAGTTTCGGCCCTACCTATTGGGAACCAAGGTTCTCATTTACTCTGATCACTCTGTCGTGAAGTACCTGATGAGTAAAAAGGATGCCAAAACTAGGCTCATTAGATGGATACTCATACTTCAGGAGTTTGACATTACGATCAAAGATAAAAGGGTGCAGAGAATCTAGTCGCAGATCATCTCAGGAGAATTAAAAATGGTGAGAGTCCTACCCCTCTTATGGATGATTTCCCTGACGAGCACATCTATACTGTTATGGATGATCTCCCCTGATACACCGATTTGGTGAACTATATCACTTTGGGTGAGCTATCTCCTCACCTTTCGAAGGCTCAGAAGAATAAAGTAAGGAGCGACACTAAGTACTATGTATGGGATGACCCATACTTATAGAAATTTTTCTCAGACCAGGTTATCAGGCGTTGTGTTCCTCAGATCGATAGTCATTCCATATTGGCTTTTTGTCATAATTACGCCTGCGGAGGCCACTTCCGTCCCTGTCGGACGGCTAGGAAAGTTCTTGAGAGTGGGTTTTACTGGCCCACCATTTTCCATGATTCATACATGTTTACCAAGACTTGTCCTAACTGTCAGAAATTTGGTAATCTTAGTCATCGAGACCAAATGCCACTTACCCCGATTCATATTTGCGAGATATTTGACATTTGGGTATAGATTTTATGGGACCGTTTCCAGTGTCATTTGATAATGTTTACATACTCTTGGCAGTGGACTACGTTTCTAAGTGGGTGGAAGCTAAGGCTACGTGCACTAATGACTCTAAACTGGTATGTGAATTCCTTAAATCGAGGATTTTCACAACATTTGGTACACAACGAGGCCTAATCGGTGATAGAGGCACTCACTTCTGTAACCGTATGGTTGAAAGTCTTATGAGGAGGCATAATGTCACTCATCCAACGTCTACAGCATATCATCCCCAAACGAATGGCCAGGCAGAGGTCTCTAATAGAGAGATCAAATCCATCTTGAAAAAGACGGTGAATCCTACTCGTAAAGATTGGAGTGCACGTCTTGATGATGCAGTTTGGACTTACCGAACGGCGTTTAAAATGCCAATTGGGATGTCCCCATATCGCCTTGTGTTTGGTAAAGCTTGCCACCTGTTAGTCGAGCTTGAGCATAAATCCTACTGGGTTGTGAAACAGTTTAATATGAAGCTCGATGAAGCAGGAAAAGAGAGAAAGCTCACTCTCCAAGAGTTGGAGGAAATCAGGAACGACGCGTATGAAAATGCGCGGATTTATAAAGAAAAAACTAAAGCGTTCCATGATAGCAATCTCTTTAGGAAATCTTTCCATGTTAGTCAGAAAGTGCTTTTATTTCAGTCACGTCTTAAGATTTTTGCAGGTAAGCTGAGATTGAGGTGGACAAGACCATATATTGTGACTGTTGTATATGATCTTGGAGCAGTGGAGATTCGGAGTATGAAGACTGGTAATGTGTTTAAGGTGAATGACCACAAATTGAAGATCTTCTATGAAGACTTCCCGAGCCATGATGTGGAGGTCGTCTCACTGGCAACGCCAGTCTATATTGATTGACATACTCCGATCAAGTCGAGCCAACGACTTTAACCAAAAGCGCTACTGGGAGGCAGCCCAAACTTTGATAAGTACTATTTAGTTTATTTATTTTCATATTTTTTATTATTTTGCATGAATTTGTATCATTTCCTTCCTTTTATTTTTATCATATTTTTTCACCATCTTGTTTGTTTTATATGTGTGAACCTCTTGACTTGTTTTGAAGCTTGAGGACAAGGTTCGGAATAAGTTTGGGGGTGTTTTAGGGATTGTGGATTGTTTTGGATGGATTTTTTGCGAAAGACCACAGGTGAGATCGTTTAATTTTTTTTAATGCGGTTTTATACGGATATTGGATGGTAATGGTGGTGTTTTATATCATTTCTTCCATTTCTTTCATTTCTTTTCTATTCATATTCCTTTCTCATTTCATTAGGAATTGATACACTTTCACGTATATATTTAGTATGTTTTATTTATTTTAGAGTCACCCGAAACTTTGTTCATGCCTTTGGTTGTGGATGAGTAAATTATAGTTGTCTTTTTTACTTGAAACTTAGAGAAAATTAGGAGAAACACTTAATCAAGTTCGTAGCTCAGCATTTTTATGATTTCATGATTAGAGACTTAGATTATGGTTAAACTTAGTGCTAGATAACGAAAATGAGTAGACGGTCAAATTTATGCAAGTTATATTATTTAACCCACATTAGGAGATTTGCTTGATTATAGTGAAAGTGAGAAGTACTAACATGAGTTTCTCATAAAAATAAAATAAAGAATAGATAGTCCCACAGGTTGTCACAAGAAATGGAGCAGGGAGTCTTGTGGTGGGAAAGGGTGAGAAAAGCAGTCCGCAGGAAATATAACAGGGATCGTACTACCTAAAAAAAATGGTTGATGAAAAACAGAGAATAATAATGAATAAAGGTGGAAGTTTTATAACTCTTCAAATAAAAGATTTAGTTCGAGTGCTTTCACTATATTAAGTAAGATTTTCAACTTGCTTGCTTAATTGTATAGACCAAGAAAACTCTGAGTAGTTGATGGCCTTCGTTTTGACCGATTCATTTATCTTGAAAGTGTGATCTTAATTGTGTTTGGGTTGCGAGACTTGACATATCATAATTCTGAAATTTTCTGAGTTACTTGTTAATTTGGTGACTATGTAAACCAAAGGAACTCCATGAATTTAGGTTGGGTATATAATTAGTTGTGTCAGTGCATTATTATCTTAGAAGTCTAGTTTAGTTTGTGTTGTCATTTACACCTTTGCTCGGGACGTGCAAAGTCTTAAGTTTGGGGGTATTTGATAAATCAGTATTTATAGGTTTTTAGTAGTCTATTTTAGTATATTTAATTATTAAAATTATTTAAAATATATATTTAATTATATTCTTGGTCAGTTTTAGGTGAAACGGAGTGCGTGGTTCTGTTCGTGGCGGAAAAATACTCAAAATAAAGTATTTAGTTGGAGTGATCGGATGTCGGACAATTTGCCTCAAAATACGCGTTGTGCGGGGTATCGAATAACAGACAAGATATTTCAGCCAATAAGGTGATGCCACGTCAGCGTGAAAAGCCACTCCGGACCAATCGTACGCTGCCACGTGGACGTTCTACCAACAACTGCGTCATCCGGACGATCTCCACCAATCCAACGTCGCCATGTCAGCACCGCAATTCCAGCCACCAACGAGGAGATGCCATGCGTCACCACGTCACCAGAGAAGCCACGTCACCTGCAAGACATTTCTCCTCCCTTCAATAGCCTGTCGATTGACCTCGGGATGCTTTCCCACATAAACTCTCAGAATTTTGGTGATTTTCGCGCGACTCCAGCGGCTCCAGTGTGCGTCCACGTGGCGAGCTTTCATTGGTCAAGCGCGTCATCTCGGCCTATCACGTACAACCACGTGGTGCTGACTCAGCCAGACACAACGCAATCTCTATATTTTTGGCGGATCAGGCGGCGACACTTCCGCGAGTAGGCAGCGATCGGTCACAAGGTCTCAACACGTGGCGCGGCAATAGAAAAACGGCAAATCACGCTGGCACACATAGCAGAGTCCGAAATTTTGATGTAAAAATACCCCTACGATGCTCCTCGACGCACGAGTCACCTACGTAACCCCTAAAATTAGTATCTGAGACCAATTTGGAGTTATTTTATATATTAGTAACTTAGGTATTATTAGAGGAGGATTAATTATTATTCTGTAGAGTTCAATTATTATTTTTAGTAGTGATTTTTGAAGATGATGTCCGGCTAATCAATTTCTTGCCCAAGTCGAAGGGGAAGCAAGTCGGAATCATGGATTCATAGCATATTATGTGAGATCTTTTATTTTATTATTAAATTAATTTAATTTCTCCTATTTCATTGTTTTCGATTTTAATTATTATGATATAGATCTATGGTATGTATGTGGCCAGTGTATACTTTTAGATTGACAATCTATTGTTATTTGGAATATTGGTATCCTTGTAATTGTGCTTTTAGACCAATAAAGTAACAAACATTCACCCGTTTGCCATAAAACCCTTTCGGTTCTTGAGTGTGCAACAATTGAATCTAGGTTAAATCGGTAGCGGTTAGGATCCAGTTATTTAAGGTTAGTTTTCCCGTAGATCTATATTACTGCGGCTAGTGTGTTAAACTTGAGTGGCGGATGTCTAGGGTTATACATTAATTAGGGAAATAGTTAGTGGCGGACATCCCGACTATCGAAATTAGGGGAATTAAAAAATTTTGGCGGATGTCGATTTTTCATTGCTAATCTAGGATAATTAAATTAATAATTTATTTGGTTAAGATTGAGGACCATTTAATGCTACTGAATCTTGATTCTGATTTGTGGAACTGGAGACTTAGGTGATTTTTCATTATTGACATTAATTTTTGCGAACTTTTTATTTATGTTAGTTTAATTAATTATTTTATTGAATTTTCTGAAAACTCCAATTTTAGTTTACTTGGAGTAAACTCAAGTCATGTGGATTTAACCCCGTATTTACCACTACTACACCCTTGCTGTTGGTAACTCGATTATGGGTTATATTTGACACGTACAACACGTGATCAATGAACCCAATCAATATCTATTTAGTGCATTGGAAACGATAAAAACAATATATAATGAATGTATTTTTTGTAAGGTATACTGCAACTGTACTCATGACTTATAATTTGGTCGACAAACCAAAATGGTTTTCTCAAGTATCTAGTAATACTAACCAAAGAATCGACATATTGATCGATGTGTGATTTTGTAAATGTATTCAGGTGTAACTGAGCTTCGAACTCTAACTAGATAGTGGACAATTAAAGTAACTCCACAATACTAAGGATGAAAAGCGGAACTCATTCTTGGCGAACATTTTGTTCACCAAGTTTTGGATCAAGCCTATTAGAATCGTGAATCGAAATTGAATCGTCGAGGGCTCTAGTGAATCACATCGAGACTCGAATAGATGAATCGTAAGACTCATATTAAATTATTGAATTGTCTAAATATTTAATATTTCTAATATTCATTACTTTTTTGTCATTCTTAATTTCATGTTAACAAAATAAACTAGTTTTTAGGTTCACATCATGCTATCCCACTTCAATAGAAAAAATCAACCATATAAAAAGTTGGAGAACCATAAAATAGGGGAAGCGTTTGAGTTTTGATTGTTGTAGGGCTTAAAATGAGTAAATTTGATACTCTTTAGTTTCATTTTTTAATTTTATTTGATCCCGTGAATCGTTGAATCGTATGATTCATGTTGCAATTCATAAGATTCACCTTGATTCATGCCAATCAAGAACCGATCAAGGCCATATTGATTCATAAGTCAAAATCAAATCATTGAGCATTGATTTGTATTGTGAATTGTAAAATTCAACGATTCGAGTCCCAGTTCATATAATAAGGTCTAGATTGGCCTCAGCGAGCCCACTTTCGAATAACTAGCTAATATAGAAAAAACCATGTCATAGTACATTGCCCCATTTCCTAGTTTATAGAACTAAATGAGTTACATATACAAGTTTATGAAACATAATTGATAAGAGTACGAGTCCCACTTACCTCGATTTGTGTTTCCTAGTCTTTCCAGACCTTTTAAGCCACCTAGAGAACTCCTAGGTAAATCTATATAAAACATTATGTAATCTTGATCAATTTTAGTCTTATACTAATCCAAGTATTTTCCTAAAATCCAATCCTAAGCCTTATCTAAGTTCCTCAAACTAAACCATTCTTTTTCTTTCTCGCTTTTTCGCTTTTTGGCTTATGACACAGTGGGTTGCACCGTGAGCTTAAGTTTTAAGACAATACTCATGGTTGAACCTATAGTGGTACCATAGGTGGCGCTTTAAGTTCCACATCTATGGCGCCCACTTTAATGCCAGTCGCTATAACACTCAAACTTTCCTCCTCAAGTCCCTAGTTTTCTCGATGAATCTTTCGACCTATTCTGTAATAACCCATTACTTTAAGTAGGTGATTAGTATTAATCTAGTTTCTAGTTAACCCGAGTTAGGCTCACGATTTAACTCAACTTTTCTTAATTGGTGTATGTGGATTTGCGTGTCCTTTGGTGTTTGTATGGTTTGTATTATTAATTATAGAAATAATTTGATTAATTGGCCTAAAATTGAATAAGTGACAAATTATGGGACTCTTAATACCATACACGTGGCGCACATGGGTCGTAGGGTAGCATCCATGCTTGAGTGTACTCGTTAGAACTTAAAGTGATAAGTGCTTAATTAGACTTATATAAAGGGTTAGTTTAGTAGTTAACTCTAATTTATGATATTTAGGTGTTTTTAGGTTTACAAGCTAAAGAAGAGACAAAGTAGTGAATTCATGATGAAAAGCCAAGAAAAAGCACAAAAGCACTTTTAATGAAGTGGAGAAGACCTTTGACGCTGTGGGAAATGAACACAAAGTGTGGGCAATGCTTGGAGATTAAAGGAAGTGAAGCTGCGAAGAAGTTATAGGTTTACTGTGGCGGCCCCAAATCCTGGCCCAACGGACCCGTCTGATCCTTGACCCACTGGGTCCCACGCACCACTGACACCCTTTCGTACAACACGACTGCTCGATATGCGCGTTAACTCCCTTCGTTAAGCAGTTAGTTCGATAGTTTAATCATTAAAACAACAGCGGAAGTCTTAAGTTTAAAACAAGTAAAACAATTAAATTTATTATCGTATGAAACATCATTTAAGAGCAACACCTATTGTGGAAAACCCGGAGAAAGTACTCTGTACATATGCGACAATATTAAACAGTAATATATACAAGTACAATATCTATTCAGTCTCTCATTTCCCAAAAGTAAGCAAAATATCAAAATCGCACATACTAGTGAGTCCTTGACCACGGATAAAGTCGTCCAAAATGTCATTGCCTCTACTAGCTGGGTCTGCACTCAACCATCACAAAAAGCCAGATGGAGAGTACAGTTAGTAAGATTCCAACAAAGTACACCGAGCATTTATATGAGCATAAAGCAGATATCAATAACCATGTCAATTAATCATGTGGAAACTAAACAGGCAACTGTACTAAGATCATCACATGAATAAATAACACGAGAGAAACAAAACTGTGTACTCCTCCTTGTTACACTAAACTGTATGTTGAACCCCTAAGATCCTTTCGGTGGGTGCCTCACTTCCTTTCACCTGGTTTCCATACCCCCAAGATCCTTCCAGTGGAAGCCCCCACTTCCTTTAACCTGATAACCCGCGTATAGCCTATTGTGCCATAAGTACAACACGAATATCAAAAGTCTCAACCCCCAACCCAAATGCGTCACGGAAATCAATAACAAGGAATAAGGGGAATAACATCCAATAATCACGAACATGAAATCAATGATAGAAAAGTAAACCCTCACTGACTTTTAGATGAAATCTTACGTACCTCAAAATGTATTCGCTCGCGTCTCGATATGCGCACCTGACACTTGACTATAACATATTAAGTCCCTGGTGTCCATTCGTACATTTAGTTACTAAATCATGCAAATCAAGATTTAAAATTAGGTGAAATACACTTCACCTCAATCGCGTCGTCGACATTCGTCGATTCGCGCCTCCAATCGGTCCGATAATGCCATCGCGTCGTTCATCGCGCCATTGTCACTGTCGAGCCGACGTCGCTGCCAAGCCGACACCGCCGTCGTCACTGCGCCGCTGCCGTTGTCACCGTCGCGCCACCGCCGGCCGCCAACACCGCCTGCTCTGCCATCTCCACCGCTCGCTACCGGCTCCGCGGGCCGCCACTGCTCGAGCCGCTGGCCTGGATCTCGCCGTTCGCCGTCTCTGCGAGTCGCTGCTGGCCCGCTACTACTACGCGTGCACCGCCGCCATCGCGCTCCTCTCTCGCGCCGCCACCGCCTCGCTGTTGTAGCACCGCCTCCTCTCATTCGCGCGATCGGCCACCACCGGCCGTCGTCATCGCGGATCTGTCGCGCCGCGCCGCCACCGTTGCTCGTCTTCGGCTCGCTGCGTCGACCTTCGCTCCCGCCGGCCACCGTCCTTGGCCTCGCAGCCGCGTCCCGACCTCTCGCTTCGCTGCGCGCAGCCGCGTCCGCGGTGCGGTGTCGCCGCACCATCGCGCGCGCGCCGCGCCAATCTTTCCGCCACCGCCATCGCATCTCCTCTAATCTCTTCCTTCTTCCTCTGTCGTCCCTCCTCTCTCTTTGGTTCTTCTCTCTCTCTCTCACTTTTTCCATTTTTCTCTCTTCAGATCTTTTTCTCTCACTTGATTTATATATATATATATATATATATATACATACATATATATACATTTCTTTTTTTTATTTCAAAATCAATAGTGTCATCGAGATTCGTGCAACACGAATCTCGAGGCAAACTCAATAATTTGACCTATTTGTCCACCGCCTCTATGCTTGACCAAAATTTGTCCTAGCAACGCGCATCTTGAGGCACCAACCTCGCCTCATTTCCAAAATTTCGATACTCGCGCTACACGCATCACGAGGTATTTCCAATGTACACATTAAAACCACGTAAAGCGATTATCTCGGTTTCACGTTGGCACGCGACTCGAGACGCGTCCCCGTTCGTGTTTCGGCTCACCAAATTTCTCGCGTATACCAACTCGTAAAACAGCTCAACATTTTGCATTAAAATCTCAAATTGGATATTACACATTTCCTCGGAGTCTCCACCAAAGATTTGGACATATGTATTCCGACTAGTGGGTCCCACATAAGACCCTAACATGACACGTGGCACGAGTCAAATTTTCGGGCTGTTACATTTACACACACGGCGTGTCGAGACCACTGAGAGGAGAAAAAACACAATACGAAGTTAGCACATTGGTAGCGCTGTGGCAATTACACATACGGCGTGTATCACTTACCGATGGCGCCGAGACATGAAAATAGAAATTTTTGGAGTTATATTTTATTTGTGATTTCTAATTAGGTTTTCTAATTGTATTCTTAGGTGTCTTAGGAATATAAATTGTCATTAGGAAGTTGTAAAACTAAAATAATTGAATAGAGAGAAATAAAGAATTCAATGAAACTCTTTTCTTTAGAATTCAATGGTGTTTGTCAAGATAATGTCCGGCTAAGCACTCTTTTCCTAGGTTGGAGGTGAAACAAGTCTAGATTCATGGTTAATAGCCTATTATATGAGATTTTTTTATTCATAATTTAACTTATTTCAATTCTTCCTATTTTATTTGTTATCATTTTAATGATAATAGTGCAAGTTTAGGGTATGTCTGTAGCCAAGGCATGATTTTATGTGGAAGGCCTATAGTTAATTAGGACAATCGTACTCATAATTGTACAGTTAGACTGATATAAGTGACGATCACTCACCCGTTTTCCAATAAAACCTTTCGATTCTTGAGAGTGCAACAAATAAATCTAGGTTAAACTGGAAGCTAACGCGATTCGATTATTTAGGATTAGTATTCCCATGGATCTTTTTGTAGTTAATACGTTGAACTTTATTGGCGAATGTCTAGGATTATGTGTTGACTAGGGAAGTTGTTTATGGCAGATGCCCAAACTATCTAGATTAGAGGAATTAGGGATTTCCAATGGATGTCAATTTCCTATGGTTAATCTTGGAGGATTTGAATTAAAAATCTTTTGGGATAGATAGAAGACTGCGACATGCTATTATATCTTGATTCGGAATAGCGGGACCGTAGACCTAGGTATTATCTCTTATTGAATTTACTTTTGCAAACTTTCATTTCTAGTAGTTTTAATTAATTGTTTTCTTATAATCTTTTGAAAACCCCTAAATTTCTCTATTTAGTTAAATCGGAATAAAACCTAAGCTCCATGGATTTAACCCCATATTCGCTACTACTACACTCAAGTGGGTTTGTAACTCTAGTATGGGTTATATTTGGCATAAATGACATGTGAGCAAATTTTAGCATCCTTGCCGAGGACTTGGTACTTTATTTTGAGTTTAATTTTTTTCTTTTTATTTTTATTTTAAGTATATTTATTTATCTACTTGGTTCCTTGTCTCTAGCATATGTTTGCAGGTAACTACCCAGTGGCCTCACACACTTACAATTATGATAAATTTGAATACTCATACTGTCATAATGTGAATAGGGTAGTTATGTCAAGTTATGGACATAATTTTTCTAATTTGTTTTCTAATTTGCAGCAGGTTAAAGATTTTGGATACTGTGGTGATTGTAATAATTCCACCAATGCGTGCCCTTACAATTGCGAGTATGGAAATTATCGCGAGGGGAGCTATGTATCACTACCCAACTTCTACGAGCAAGCTCGTAGGTTCCTTAACAAGAAGAGAGTTCTCTTAAAGAAATGTTGAAAGATTTAATCTCAGTCAATGAATGGTTCCTTCAAAACAATCTACGGTATAAGAAAAAATGAAACATAATCAGCAAGAGATGAATTCAAGTTTTCAAAATATGAGCATTTTTTTCAGTCAAATGAATGTTGGCATTGATAATTGGAATAATGAATAAGAGTTCCCCAAGCCTATACATTGTGATCAAGAGGAGAATTTGAGTGCGATTACGTAGAGAAGTCTTGGGGAGGACGAGTATTTGATAGAATTGGAGGATGAACTTGAAGTTTTGCCATTGAAGCCGAATGTTATAATTACAGAAGTCCATGAAGAAAAAGCCAAGATGAAAGGGCACTTGGAAATTTTATGTGGTGTTAATAGCTATGTGTTGGATGATTAAAACTATATGGAGACTTATTTGTTAGAATTCCAAGATAAACTCAAAACCTTGAAAGAGGGCATGCATATTTCATTGCCTAAGGCTACGGTGATTCCATTTGTTCTTGACTACTCCAAATTAGTGGGCGTTACGTGGTCTTTCAGGCCAAGTCTAACTAATAAATTAAAATAAAGGCGCTTATAGGAGGGGTAACCCAACCTTATTTTATTTATTTTTATACATTTATTTTCATTTTATTCTACTTTAGTTCAATTTAATATAGTCTATTTTAGTTTAATTTATTTCAGTTATTCAACCATTCTAGCTAATCCCTATACTCCATTTATTAATTTTTATAGGTTAACAAAAGTCTTGAGATGAGGTAAGGAGAAAGTAATATATGTTAGAGTCAAGTTTGAATTTCAAATATATTTTAATTAACAAGATTTAAGTTATTATTTTTTAATGAGATTGATTACTTGATAAGATATATGTGTTTTGAGACTTGGTTGGAAATCAATAACTAACTTAAGTCACCACATTAGCGGCATGTCTTTAAGTAGGACCCAAAACACTAGATTTTATTTTCACTATTTTGTCGATTTTACCCTTAGTTGAAAAATCTCACACTTGAAAAACTTGGTTGAATTTTTTTTAATTCAATTCCTCGATTCATCGATTGTTACTCTAATCATGTTATAGTTTGAAGTTTTTTTTTAAGAGAAATTTCAAATTTTGGTTTATCTTTTTTTGTCTCTTCGTTTTAGTGCTCTTATTACTATACATGAACTCGTTGCATTTTCTTATTTCTACCTTTATCATGTTCTTTCACCCTCTTAATTATTTTTAAAGTGTGAACCTTTTTGCTTGTTTTGAACCATGAGGACAAGGTTCAAATTAAGTATGGTAGTACTTTAGGGATTTTGGATTGTGTTCGATTAGATCATTTTGCTAAAGACAACAAGTATGATCATTAAATTTTTTTAAATTATGTGGTTGAATGATGGTAATGGTGGTGTTAATCTTTTTATTCCTCTTATCTTTCCATTTCTTTTTCCTTTCCATTCATACTTCTATCTTTAATTTCACAAGGATATGATTTTCATGGATGCATTTAGTATAGATTTTATTATTATTATTTAGAATCACTCAAAACTTTGCTTTATGCCTTTGGTTGTAGATGAGTGAACTATGTTTGCCTTTTTGACTTCAAACTGAAGGGAAAATAAGGAGAAACACTCACTCTGGTTCATAGCCCCGCATTTTTATGATTAATATTTGGGACTTAGTATGAGGGATAGGCCTTGTGTGTGATGACCTGGTTCCCCAAACCAGGTACTACCCTGCCTAATCCCATCATTAAGCCCTAACTCATGCCACAAAAAACTTAACAATGTATTAGTCAACCTTTTCGTTTCATTCTCCTTGTTACACAAGTTCAACATATGTATTATTCATTTATAGTTAATTATGATATTCAAAGTTAATTTAGAAGTCATTATCATTACCACAACTTTCAGCAAAAGACTTAATAAAATTAGTTGAAACATTTATAGAAACACCTACTGAGGAAACTAAGTAAACAGAAAAACATGTAAATTAACCAAAGTAATACACACATCAGTAGGGAAGTCTAATCTCACAGCCTATCATACAACCCAAAGTTATACAAAAATGCAAGTAATAAATACACAAAATAATCACGTACAAAAGTAGCATAAACCATTTGCCGATAGCTCAGGACTAGTTTTTGATCTTCTCCTTCCCAGGTTTTCTATTCGAAGTATTTGCACCAACTATTGTAAAGTGAATGGAGAGTACGGTAATGTAGAAAGTAATGTTGAGAGACGTTTATCCACATTCTCAAATATACAACTAGTATTTGAAAGCATAATTATAGAAACTAAAGCTGAAAGAGAATCAAGATATTATATACTTTAGTTGAACAACGTGGAACTAACACTTGGCAATGGGAATGATCTACGGTCGATTGACTATAAGATTAAATCACATCAACTCTGTTTCACTAATTGGGGCATTGATATACTCATAAAGCCCATTTCTTTTCATATATATATACTTGTCGACAACCCCGAGCCCCATACCTCGTATGTTGCACAAGCTTGTGGTGAGATCTCGACAACCCTAGACTGCATGCCTTGCCCATCTCTATCATATCATGGTCCTACATACAAAAACTACTTTCATAATTCAAGAATGACATGGTTAAAAATCCAACAATGTAGTTGCATTCTAATGCACAAAGGGAATTAGACTTATAACCAAGAATGACATTGCTTATGATTTAGGATCAAAGAAACCATATAAACAACAAACGATGTCATGATTATAAACTCATGAAATGAGATAGAACAATAAGTCATGACATCTAGAGTACAATCAATAATTCAGTCCAAATGATTGTAAATGAATAGCATAACATGAATGAAATGTAATTAAATATCTCAATCAGATTACTTACAAACCATGTTGAATTCCTAAGATATTTTAGCCTCTCGACACCTCGAATCGTGTACCCAAACTTTCGAGACTCTCCTATATGTCCCTTGTATGATTACACGTGTCTTAAAGTGTTTTTAGACCTTTGGTTAGGGTGTTCAGTTTGTTTAAAGTGTAAAAGTTTGATATAAGGAATTGTAGAAAAAAAGGGCTACCCAAAAGGCATATCACACTAGGGACTATTTCTAACACGCTTGAGAAATCTAGCATGTTATTCATACTCGTTAGTATACTACACGCAATTAGCATGCTAGCGAGTACTTCTAGATTGCTATGTACAATAAACCAGAAATTCTGCACTCAAACTTTTTGGTTTTCTTCCTTGAAATGGCTATCACCATCACCTTGGATCCATGTTCCTCTCCACCAAAGACTCAATACATCCTCTACAACAACAACAACAATAACAATAGCGTGCGCTTCATATATACATCATCTAAAAATCAATTTAAACAAAACTAAAGGTGTAGCTAAACTTACGAAGTTGTAGAACACTTCACACTTGATTCAATTTCTTCAGATTTACCAAAAGTTTCCTTCAAATTAACTTATCTCTTTATGATCTTTCCCTCTCATTCTTCCTGCCCCTCTAAGTGCGAATTGAGAACGATTTGCATGCTTATCTCATCATATATATCTATATATTAATAAGATTGATTTATAACCATTGATCTTTATGTGTACACCCATCTCGAGACTAATCTAATGGCTCACATCATGATTTACAATCCACTAACTCTCCATTAACTCACCCTTGATAACACACATTCATAACTCAATTTGTCTTTTAATGTGTCCACACGTATATCGAGGAACATTAATGACTAATGTTTTACTTTTTAAAACTTAGGCTTCACGCAACAATTATCCTAATCAAAATTTTAAATGATACTAGCACAAAAGCCTTTGTTTCCTTGTTACCGCAAGTGGATCTACTGACCATTTACCCTAAGTTCAAATATTACAGTAGGTGAATCTATTAGCATTTACCACATACACACTATCACAATATATGGTGCTCTGGTCATAGTAGTCAAGAGAAATCTTACTACATCTAATTTTCTTATGAAAGTTTTGAGTGTGCTTATAAGGCGACACAACTTTTATTGTCCTATTAACTCATGTGGTATGGACTTATTAGAGTCATTCTCATCGGTCCATTGATCAACTTTAACTCCCGAATTACTAGTGCAGCTATTGTTATAACAAAGTCAAATAATGTATGATTAAAGTAATAACAATCTAATGCATACCCTCACTAGGGTCGTGTGCCTCCTTTGGGTTTGGCTCTACCTCCATGTGAGCTCCATGTCAGGCATATGGCTACATAGCAGGCTGTTGATAGTCGTGAGGCTGTGGACATCATTTAATCATACGTCTGGTTGGTCTACATATGTAGTACGTCAGTAGTTTATTAAGTGTTGTTGAGGTTGCCTCACTATGCATCAATCTCAGTCTTTGTGGACTAATGCCACTATCTTTAACTTTACTCTATCTCTAATTGAAGAAAATTTTTGGGTAGTGGACACTCACAAAATATGTGTCCAATTTGACCAGACCTATAACATGTCAGTAGTCTCCTTCGCTCTGTTACTAAGATCGTATTCCATTCCTGTCTCATTGCATCTTAGCCACTATCGCCTGATATCTACTAAATCTGCAACGATGATAATACCAGTTTGGCCTGTAGTGGAATGAGAAATCTAACCTACTAATTGTGGACCGCCACTCATGATGTGTCCCTCCTGACCACATCTGTTGCAAGTCATATGTCTCATTTTCTCTATCAACTCAATCAATTTAGGAGTGGGTTTCCATTCCTACTCTGATACATACTATCATATGATGCATTGAGCTTGCTGAAACTATTGCATTGGCTACACTACCTGAAGTGATCGGATGACAAAGTCAGAATCGAAGTTAAGCAAAACCATACTAGTCGAAGGCAGAAATGACTATGTACTCGCTGTCACAGGTGCCAAAGAAGAAACATGTACGTACGATACTACCATAGTAACTGGTATCTCTAATCTAGATGAACTAGATTGTTTAAAGATTTTCTTCAATCTTTTGCCTCTCTTCCTTTTCCTATTGTTCTTTGTCAATGTGGTGTAGTGTCAACAAAAATATCTGCTGGTACTACCACCGAAAACATATCCGGTGGAATAGGTATGGTCGATGCTATAACTAGCTTAGATGCTCCTTTTACGATGGTGGTAGCAACCGATATAATCGAAATCTTAGGTGTCAAAATCGTTGTCATAGTAGGCTTGGTGGAAACGACTAGTGAACCTAAATATGCTCATACAATCCTGAAGAGCTTAGTCAACTGTTATCCCTAGGCGGTGAGTATGTCAATCCAACTCTACATATCATTAGTCGTAACAAAGTGTGTTTTTGGTGCCAATAGTATTGTAGTCAAAATGGTAGTGGTAGTAACTGACTGTGCACGTGCGGAGATATGCATTGTTATATCTGACATGAAGTCGGTCAATCCCTGACCTAGTGTGGCAAGTCTATCGAATAACCTTTGAAAATCCTTAGTCTATATCATATGCTGGCTACTACTGGCCTTACTGTATCCACCCTTAGGCTGATCTGCCATCATAGTCTTCTTGTTGATATCGATCGCAACATCAGCTACTACGTAAATATCTCTAGTATATATACATACAAAACATAACAAATACATATGTAATCCCCAACTCATATTCATTCACTTCCCAACTGATAGTATATTGGCAAGGACCGTCTAGTTTCCACATAAAAAATTTGTGTTTTATTCAAGGTTCGTTGTATACTTATCAAGAACTTAGATTCTCACACTGACTATAACTGAGACGTTCGTATCACAATTTCGGACAACTCCATAATCTATCCCTAAGTTTTCAGAACCTATGTCTGATACCAACTGTGAAAGCCCAGTTCTCTAAACCGGGTACCATCCCCCTTCCCTTACCTAATCCTGTCATTAAGCCCTAACTCATGCCACTTAAAACTTATTAAAGTATTAGTCTACTTTTTCATTTCATTGACCTCGTTACACATGTTCAACATAGGTATTATTCATTAATTATTAATTATGATTTTCAGAGTTAATTAAGAAGTCATTATCATTACCTTAACTTTCAGTAGAAGACTTAATAAAATCAGCAGAAGCATTTATAAAAATACCTACTATAGAAACCAAGTAAATAGATGATCATATAAACTAACCAAAGTAATACATGCATCAGTAGGAAAGTCAATCTCACAGTCCATCATACAAACCGAATTTATACAAAAAGATAAAAGTAATAAATACACAAAATGATCACCTACAAAAGTATCATAAACCATTTATCGACAACTCAAGACTAGTCGTTGATCTTCTCCTTCCTTTATCAACTATTTAAAGTATCTGCACCCACTACCATAAAAAGGACAGTGAGTACAATAATGTAGAAAGTAACACATAGACAATTATCCACATTTCCAAATATAAAAGTATCTGAAAGCATAGTAATTAAAGCTAAGAAAGAATCATGCTATAAGATACTCTACTTAAACAACATGAAATTGACACTCAGCTAAGTAGTAATTATCTAGGGCCAGTTGACTATGAAACTACATCACATCAACTATGCTCCACTATTCGGGTCCTATATATACTCATAAAGCCCATTTTGTTTCATATATATACTTGTCGACAACCCCTATACCTTGTGTGCCACCCAAGCTAGTGATGAGATCTTGATAACCCGAGAAATCTAGTTACCCAATGTCCCGTGCCCATCTCTACCATATCATTGTCCTAGATACAAGAACTACATTCATAATTCAAGAATGACATGGTTAGAAATGCAACAGTGTATATGTATACTAATGCACAAAGCAAATTAGACTTACGACACCACGAATCATTCAACTAATAACATGTTATTCTACTTGATTAACACTCTTACCAATAACGAATGACATATCTCATGATTTAGAATCAACAAAACTACATAAATAACAAAAAATGCCATGATCATAAACTCATGAAATGTGATAGAACAATAAGTCATGACATCTAATGGATAATTCAGTCCAAATGACAATAAATGAATAGCGTAACATGAATGAAGTTTAAATAAATATCTTAATAATTTTACTTACAAACCATATCAAGTTCTTAAGCTAATTTAGCCTCCTGATACCTCAAATCACATACCTAGACTTTCGAGACTCCCCCGTAAGTCCCTAGTATGATTACATATGTTTTAGAGTTTGTTTAGACCTTTTTTTAGGGTGTTACATTTATTTAAGGTGTGTTAGTTTTATATAAGGAAATGTAGAAAAAGGGCTGCACAGAAGGCTTAGCGCGCTAGGGATTGTGTAATTACACAAATTATACCTATTTATACAAAGACCTCGATGATTCCCGATCGTTAATACGTAAAGTCCCATAAGCATATCTTGGGTTGGTGCGGAAATGGGATCTCCAATCGCCAGAGATAAATGATTCATAGTAGGAAACATAAGTAAACGGGCCTTGGCTTGATCCTCCAAAGATAAAGGTACATGGACAGCCATTTGATCCCCATCAAAGTCTACGTTGAATCCTTTACAAACTAATGGATGTAAACAAATAACACGTCCTTCAACTAAAATGGGTTGGAATGCCTGAAGTGCACTAAGGACTGTGTCTAGCGCGCTAGAGACCCTTAATGTGCTATCATACTCGTTAGTGCACGACACACAGTTAGCGCTAGTGAGCACACTTAGAGATTCAATATATCCTCTACAATAATAAGAACAACAACTTACACTTCATATATACATCATCAAACAAACAATTTAAACAAAACTAAAGGTGTAGCTCAACTTACCAAGTCGTAGAACACCTCACTCTTGATTCAACTTCTTCAAACTCACCCGAAGTTTCCTTCCAATCAACTTATCTCTCTCTAATCTTTCTCTCCAGTTCTTCCTATATATGTATATTAATAAGATTTGTTTTGAACCATTGATCTTAATGTGTACACCAATCTTGAGATGAATCTAATGGCTCACATCATGATTTATAATCCACTAACTTTGTGGCGATCCCTTCTCTAAAATAGGGTACCACCTGACCTAATCCACTAATTAGTCCCTAATCCAAGCCACGTAGGATTTAACTACGTTTAGTAAAACTTTTTGTCTTATTCTCTACTTTAAACGCATTTAGGATAATTAATACAATTATGGCGGCCCCGCGCCTTGATGTCGCTCGGGGTGTCGCTTGGCATGTGCTCCTCGCTTTATGCCTAGCTATACGTGTCCAGAACCTGCCCATCCATCTCATGTCTCGATAATTATATCCATGGAACAATACTAGTGTAGTCAACCGATTATCCTTATTTGTCTTAAGATATATCTTTAAGTCTTTAAATTCCATAAGTTTAATTGGCTGTAGCTTATTCAAGCTCTAGCCGTGCTAGTGATTTGTATTTTATAGAGTTGCAAGTAGATAAATGGTATTTTACCTCGAAAGTCTTAAATTAAACATAGACATGCATTTTCATTAAATCTTAGGTTATATAGAGCATCAGTCTTACTACGGAAAACTTGAAATGTTGCCAACCATATATATAAGGCATCAAAAGTTCATATATACAAGTAAACCTGTTTACCGATTTCCTATAAACCTAAAATATCACGTATATACACCAAAGTACTCAGCTACAATTAGTGTGATGAACAATGGCCGAACTCAAAGATAGTCGCCAATAATCTCCTTACCCTTACTCGTAAAGGATTTGCACTCAACCATCACAACAAAATAGATGACGAGTCCCATAAGTGAAATCCCAAGGAAATTCACTAAGCATTCATATGATAAAGTAAAGGAAATCTAATAAATAATGTTAAATAAACATGCGGAAGGTAAACAGTAAACTATAAATGGCTCATCGCATGTATAAATAACAATAAAGCACAAACGTGTATGTTTATTCCAAGCTGACTAGACCATACTTCGGATACCTTCCCTGGATCCCATCAATAAGCGTACCCTACTGGCCATCACTTGGTCCTCTCGATGGTCGCGTAGAACCACGACGCACCAACAAATATATCGATACAGTAGTTCAGGTCATTACCCATCGAGGTTTCCTGATACACATGCTATATTCCAGCATGTCATAAACACACAATAGAATACTCGATGAGGGTAAACTGAACTAACTGTTCAAACAGTGACACCGATATAGATAATTGAAGTGAACAAGGAATAAAATCAAGAATGCACAGAACAAAGTTGAATAAAATAATAATGAAAGTAAAAAATACTCAAAAGACGTTCCTGTGGGTTTTACAAACCTCAAAATGCTTTTCAACTGCCTAGACTCCGAAATTCGACCGGTATAGTTCCTCGATACCGAGCTACGGTCCCCTAATTCTCTGAAGTCCAATTTCATATGTTTAGCATGATTCCAGGTCGATTAGTATTGTATTAAGTAAAAAAACCCAAAATTAGTCTTTAAATTCAGTTTTCCTCTGTCATTAGCTCGTTGATCAGTTTACCTAACATGCTAGGTGAAATTAGCGCTCTAGGGGATCTGGCTGGTGCGCTACTTTTTTTCGTTTGAAAAATAGTTGAAGGCCTAAGCTTGTCAGCTCGTTAAATGCTAACTGCATTCCTTGACAGAATTCTCAACTTGAGAATTCTGTCACTAACTCCCCAATTAGCTAACTAAGCCCAACTAAACCACTCTCCTCATAATATAAACTTCAAAACATCATCCAAGCAACAGAAACAACACCAATTAGATTAAATTCATCAATTCCATGATTTCCACTGGTTTTTCCAAATTCATCAAAACTTCAATTCATGCAGAACTAGTGTAAATTTTAATTTGAAAGTCTAATAATACTTGTAATTCATTAACCATTCATCAAAATCAGCAACCTATTCCTTAAATATCAAATTCACACCACCACACTCAAAATTAGGCTCATTAGAATGTGTAGAAGATGGAGATAAAGATTACCTAGGTTTTATCCTTAGTTTTGATATCCAAGGTGTTGAATTTCTAGCTCCGAATTCCTTCTATTCTTCTCTGATTTTCATAATTGAAAGTAGTTTGTTTGATTGCATGTGTAGATCAACTCATCATATAAATATATATTAAAGTGAGATTCATTTCTAGACATTGATCACCATGTGTTTACGTATCTCAAGATTCATCTAATGCCTATCTTTTGACACTTATCTTACTAACTCACTACTAACTCAATCTAAGTGACACCAATTTGCTACTCACCTAGTTCCTAGATGTGCCAACACGTATCTCTGGGAAAATCCCATGGTATCTAATATTAATTAACCAAACTATAGGCCTTTTCTATTTGATTTAAATCACTTAGCTTAAGGTCATGATAATAAATATGGTTATTTTTTTATTCACCAAAATTGATAAATTTACAGCCCCATTAACCCTCGACTACCCGGCACCCGGTACCCCGCGTCTCGAAACGCATTTCGTGGTATACCATTACCTATTGCTCTAACTTAATCAAATGAGCTTATGGTTACATTGCCCATTTTATTTGATCAGTTAGTCATCTTAGTGTGAATTAGTCGAGTTTCCTAGTGTACTTGTGGTTTGCCTACCCAATACACGCATTAACACGCCTTACTAAGTGAATACCCGTCACACCAACTCGGCCGAAAGCAAACATACACACATGAGATGTTACAATAATAAAATTCTTAAACATCACACCTAAGCAACCATTAACCACAAATAACATATTTCCTCTGTTATCGTGTTCGAGTCAACCGAGTTATCCACATAATGCACAAATTACAACCGTTAATCCCTGAGATTAATGTTAATCCTAGTTTAATAAATTTGAGCCATTAAAATTCTTTCCAAGTAAAAGAAACTTCATAGCAAAAATTTAGATCTCAAGGAATCTCTAACGCACCTCTGCAGGAACGAAAATAATGCAAAATAACTGACATTTCCAACTCATGCTCGAACCCTACTAGACTATACATCGGTACATTGTGATCCCACCAGTTTGCCTCTCTAAATCACTCCAGTGGCCCATCACCTAATAGCCCTCGCGATGTTGGCCTATCGGCTGAGTCACTGATACGTGAACCAAGGCAGCTCGGGTTGTCATTCACCAAGGGCCAATACATAGGTGTTATGGCTTAGTGTATAGCACAACACTAATCTTTTATATGGGTCACTAGGAATCAACATCTACATGTAATTTAAATACATAACTAATAAAATGTGTCAAACCTCTTACCCTCGATATGACGTTTGGTTTCCCCTCTGTCCTGCTGACCAACTGTGTGAATTCTCTCTCTCGAGTCTGATCTAGCTTTTTTGGTATTGATGACATCAAACAATTGGCTCTAAGATGTCCCACCCGACCATATCGAAAATATTGATGCTTCTTTAATCTGCCATCTTGTCTATCTCTAGATCTTTGACCCTAACCCTGGTCTATTTGACTATCCTGTCCCCCTGATCTCTATCCTGATAGTACAGCTGTGGCTGCCACTTACACTGCTCAATCGATGCTAGTGCTATATCGTGAACTTGCTGCATATTCACCTACTAAAATTGATAATCTCCGTGATCATCCGTACAGTCTTTGTCTTGTCTATTGTCCCTCCGAATTCTATCTGAATGATCCCTCTATCTCTTCGGCTTCTAGTCTGCCCTAGAACTCTGTCACGTCTATACCTCGGTCCCAATAATACGCCTACTTTCTCTCTACATCAAAAAGCTCTTGTGTGCCAATACTCAATCGAATATCTCTTGCATGGTACAAGCTCTACATGACACCACTGCCTCGGGACCACTAGTGAAGTAATATATATGTAGTCGTTCTGTCCTTACAACATCCATTGAGAACTGCAACAGGTAGCGATAATGCTCAATGTACTACATCAGCATGTAATTACACTGTTTCAGGGCCAGAAACCCCTCTCTAAATTTTAACTTCCCCTCCTTGAGTATGTACTGCTCATATAATAACTCTTTATACTTTACCCATGTCATTAGCTCTAGGTGTGTTTCTTGGTGTGTGGTCCACCATACTGCTACCTAACCTCTAAAGCAAGCTCCAAATAAACATCCTTACACATTCTCATCGTTCCTCATTAGGTTATGAAATCGCTGATGGGACCATATCCACTTCCTTGCCGCATTAGGGCCACCACCTCTGTAGAACAAGCTCGCTAAGACTTCATGAACTCTCTCAACAACTTTACTGATGTAGTAGCAGTAACAGCCGTAGTGGAAAATTGCTTCGTAGTCAAGAGTGGTAGTGTAGGAGTTCAAGTTTTTAATGGAATGATAACCGTTCTAGCTATCTCTACCTGTATCTCCACTGCTACTCTATCAATTGGTGTCTGGGGCATAACTTGGGTGCCGAATGTCCCTGTAGGTATTATAACAACAACTAGATCTCGATGTGCTGTTACAACAATGGCTTAATCCCGAAATAGCACGAGTACCTTGACCATTTGAGTCTCATGGGCTATGAGATGGTCCTTCACACTCGCTCTGATCGGGAGATCCCTAGCTCCGTTACTAGTCTATCTAGTCTTTTGACGTGCGGTCGGCTATCCTTCCATGATCTGAATTGAGAAACGTGCTCTAGAACAACCTTGATATATATACATATATCATATATAAAATAAAATATAACACTTATATGACCTCTAACTCTACCCACCTCACATCACTTCCCAACTAATGTTCTAAGGCAATACGACTAGGTTTCCAAATCTAAAGTTCAATTATTAAGTTTTATGCACTTTTATTAAGATTTCCAAACTGTAGCGGTTGTATCAGGTTAAAGAAAAAATTACTATTCATCCCATATACTCTATCAACCTCTTTTTGATTCCATGTTGACATCAGGTTAAATACTAAACTATGCTTCATTTTTTGGGCTCCATCAAACCAGGCTCTGATACCATCTGTGGCATTGGTATCACGTTAAATAATAAACTACAATTCGTCCCATAGGCTCCATTGACCCTCTATGTGTGATCAACAACTATCTTAGGCCTAACGGTCACTATATCTTTTGGCTATGCCTAACACGCAAGTGATCTATTGGGCCCCCCATACAGTGCCTCAAACGATGGTATCCCGATGCTCGCCTAATATCAAACATACACATATGTGATGTTACAATAACATAATGTTTAAACATCACACCTAAGTAACCATCATCCATAAATAACATATTTCCTTGGTTCTCAAGTCCAAGTCGATCGAGTTAATTGTCTACGTAACACCTGAATTACAATCGTTAAACCCCAAGATTAACATTTTCCTAGTTTAAATAATTTGAGCCATTACATAAATGTCACATTATAATTGAATTTCAAATTTAGTTAAAACTTTTTACAGTTAAAAAAATCTAGCAGAATTCTTAACAGTTATGCGCATGCAATTATTGAAAATCCTAAGTGTGGAAACAAGGAGATAGCATCATATGCATATATATATATCATAAGAATGATAACATAATGAGCTACTCAATTGTCAAGTCGGGGAACTAACCGCTCAACCCATTATATAACCTAAAATGTATAGAAAAGACATAAAGTAAATAGTACATCAAAAGTCAAGACCTACAAGTTTGGAAGTAGAAAATCATTAAATGCTCAAAGATAGTCATTGATCTTCTCCTTGGATGACCTAATGGTCGATGGATCTGCACCTACCATCATAAAAATTTCGATGAGTACAATATATAATAAATTAATTACTGAAGATTCTAATGTACATTTCCAAACATAATCCACTAGTATTTAAAAGCATAAATATAGTGAAGAAGTACTGAAATGGAATTATGCTAGAAAATACCACAAGTCTCATAGGCTAAATAGCAACGATCTAGGTCTGGTCAGCCATGAGCCCTATCACATAGGCCTTTAATCCACAATTTCATGCTGGAGCTATGCTCTACACCTCTATTAAAGGTTGGAGCTAAGCTATAGGCCTCGGTAATCACTAATTTATATATTTTCTCTGACTACCACAAGTCTCGTCGACTTGTGTAATGCGTAAGTGTAGCGATGAGTGTCGACAACTTTGGTAGTCTAGTGACCCCATGTGTCGTGCATCCCATATCATGCAATGGATCCTAGATTCAGTCACCACATTATAATTTCAAGAAAGACTTGCATTAAGGATTTCAACACAAGGCAATATGCTTCTAAGCCAACAATCATTGTATACAAGTCCATATACACTCCAATTTCATTTATCTAGTCCAAAAAGTGTGCTATTCTCGATTACTCTTTCATCAAAAATAGTAAGAAGGACATAGAATATGAGAATAGAGTCAATGCTTTCATAAGTAAATGATATCATGATAAAAACACTCATATAATGAGTAAGATATAAAACAAATTCATGATATAAGAATACAAGGCATTTCATAGTCAACTAGATTGTAAAAAAAGCATAATTGGAATGAAATGCAAACAATGACCTCGACAAGATTACAAAAACTCACCCAATAGTCTCCTAGCTAAATTGGCCTACCGACGTCCCAAAACTCAAACTTGGACTCCCAACTCACCTGTAGACTCCTGATATCATTTAGTATGTTTAAAGTGGGTTTAGGCCATTAGATAAGGTCTTAGACTATGTTAAGTGGTTTTAAGTTTTAATCGACATAACTTGATCGAACTAAAACCAAATATGGAAATCCAATATACTTAGCCAAGCAGAATTTTGCAAGGATCATAAAAAAGAAATAGGATGTGAAGAATAAGCACTCCTTCATATCATAATTCAGGAAAAACTAGATTCATCAACATATATGTGTAAACCATTTTCAAAGAACATAATGTTTATTTCTGAAAATAGTGAAAACCAATACGGGGTTCAAACCCAAATTTTGTCAAAAACCTCTAATTTCAAAATGCAAGCTTGGGACTCAAAGAAGAACTTAATTTGATCAAAATAAACCTTAGAAAGACTCCATTAATAGAACCAAACAAAAGCTCTTTAATTCCACATGTAGATTTCATAAAGTTAACCATGCATTTGAGAAAATTCAGTAAAGAACACATGAATCTTTAAAAATTCATAAATTTTTTGTTTTAAATCCAAATCTGGAACTTCTTAATAGTAAGATTATTAGCTCGAAATGAGTAATTCAAATATTTAAACCAATTTTGAAATTGGTTTTAAATCTAAATCAAGAACTTTTTAATAGCTAGATTATTGACTCAAAACGAGGAACTCAAATATGTAAACCAATTTTTGAAATGATATCATTTATCCTCTAAAATTTCACAAAACCTAGAATTGAACTAACACCTCTAATTTTTACTAAAAGTCTTTAATTTCAGAAATCAAGGATCAAAGACTCCCTTGATGATCCTTGATGCTTCATTTTGCTCATAAAATTAGTGAAAAAGTTTTCAAATTCATGTTTATCACACCCTCCTAATTCAAGACCCTATGCTCACAAATTTAAAACATGTAGAGATTATGAACTTCTTTACCTAGGTTGTTGCTTGATTCCTAGCTTGATCTTTTTAACTTTTTATGATGAATTTCATCTCTCCCATAAATCTTTAGAGAATTCTAGATACTGAAACCTCAAAACTTCCTCTCTTAATGGATCTAGACGATTTGCATGGCCATCACAAGAATTTATATATGTAAGGTTTACTTATAGCCCTTGATCTTACAGTGTACACCAATCTCTAGGATAATCTAATGGTTCACCTTTAATTTTAAACCCACTAACTCACCCTTGCTGACACCAATTCATACTATATGGGTCTCTTGATTAGTCCACACATATCTCGAGAAACATCAAATGGCAATTGTTTTATTTTACTAAATTAGGCTACATCTATTATAAATCAATTATAGCCATATCAAATTTATTTAATTAAGCCACATTAACTTAATATTAGCTTACCATATTACTCTCTACCTGGTCCCATGATTATACACACCTCGAGGCATGTCCCCGCTCACTTATTGACACCTATAAATGGCAAGTAGAGGTGACTTAGTAGTCTACATATACGATCCACTATGATATCATTACACAAATAAAAATATATCTCAGCTACGTGCCTCAGTCAGTGTGTGTATCATGATGAGGGTCCAACGTGCAGGGTCAGTAAACCTAATTAAGGATTAAAATGAGATTAAAAATTAAGGGTGATGACAAGTTTTCCCAACTAATGGAATTTAGTCCTCCAAATTACGATTCAAGTTAAATTTATACTTGACTTGAAAAAGTACAAAAATATGTCCATTATATAGTCTTCACACTCCCAAGTGAGTTCCATATAGTCGTAGATTTGCTACTTAACAAGTACTTTCAATCTAAGATCTGAATCGGTTGCTCCTTATAAGTAATATTCCCACTCAGGTCGATTTGACTCAAGTCCACTATCGGTCGTATTCCTGCCTTCGACACAGTTAGTTGTAACATTAATATATAGAAAATTGGTTGAATCCCAGACATCTGTGTAGTCCTAACCCGTTTCTTAATCCTGAAAGGCTCGACAAACCTCATGCAAGCTTGCCTTTCACCACAAATCTCTAAAGACCCTTTTGAGGGGAAACCTTTAAATAAACAAAGGCTCCCTCGGAGTTTGTGAGGTTATCGTGATAATTGTCTGCATAGTTCTTTTATCTCTCCCGGGCACCCTTGAGTCTCTGATGGATCAGTTCGAACTTCACCGTGTAGTCAACAACAATCTTAGGCCCCACAATTTCTTGGTCCTCTAACTAAGCCCAAGATAATGGCAAGCAGCACGATCTGCCCTATAAAACCTCAAATTACGCCATCTCAATACTAAACTGATAACTATTATTGTAAGCAAACTCACACAATGGTAGGTATTCCTCTTAATATCCACCACACTCCAACACGCAAGTTTAGAGCATATCCTCAAGAATTTAAATCGACCTTTTGGTCTACCTATCAATCTAAGGGTAAAAAGTTATGTTGAATTGTAGGTGCATACCAAACTGCTTTTAAATACTCTGTCACACCCTGGATGTATACATAGCATCTCTATTAGGCATGATAGTCAATGGTACACCATGTAGCCTAATAATATCTCTCTCGAACAATATACTCAGCTTGTCGAATTTGTAATGAGCTTCGACCTGTAAGAAACGAGTAGATTTCATTAATCAGCCAAGAATTACCCAAATAGAGTTGTATCATTTATTAATCCTCAGTAGTACTCTGATAAATTCCATAATAATGTTTTCCTATTTCCAATGTTGAATGGGAAGTGGTTGTAACAAACCTCCAGGTCTACAATAGTTAGCCTTCACATGCCGACAAATCCCAGAGTTCCTCATAAACTCATACACATTCGCCTTCATCCCAGGCCACCAGATCTGACTTTCCATGTCATCATATATTTTGGTCATGCCTAGATTAACGGTGAATCAAGAACGGTGTGACTCCTAAAGAATCTCATCTCCGTCGCTGACGGTATCCACAATCTGTCCCTATATCTCGAACATTAATTTGTAGTCTCTACCTAGTCTGTCCAATTTGCACTCTAGGCCAACTCACTAAATCTCAAGTATAACCTGTCGGTTTTTTTACCCTTAAAAACCCTCTTTGTATACATGGTTTATTCTCTCATTTTAGCGCAAATGTCAATTTTAATATCTATAGGACCATCTTACTAGAATGTTGTCATCGTTGCCTCGAGTAACCCATACTCATAAATCATGTGACAATTGACAACCTCCACATCTCTAACAAGCCTCCTACTCTACACATCTGTGACTACGTTGGCTTTTCCAGGGTGATACTTCAAAGAAAAGTTGTAGTCCATTAGAAAATCCAACCATATGTGATATCTCATATTTAGCTCCACCTGTGTGAAGAGATATTTATGACTCTTTTAATTAGTAAGGAGTCCATACAGATGATTTCTCCACACCTTCAGTGCAAACATAATTGTTGCCAATTCCAAATTATATATGGGATAGTTCTTCTCATGTACCTTCAATTGTCTGTAGGCATAAGCAATAACTTATCTGCTCTGCATCAGTGCACAACCTAAACCCGCATGAGAAACATCAGTATACACTAAAAAACTCTTTCCAACTTCTAGCAGTACCAATACTGGCTTAGTAGTGGACAATTTCTTCAACTCATCAAATGCGTGATCATAAGCCTCTGTCCACTGAAAAATGACATCGTTATATGTCAATTAGGTAATCAGTGAAGTGATCTTTGAGAAATCCTTCATAAACCAGTGGTAGTGCCCTTCCAAACCTAAAAAGCTCCAGATCTTTATCATTGACATCATTACAGGCCAATCCATAATAGATCAAATTTTGGTCAGATCTACTGCAATCCTTAGTACTCCAATAACGTGCCCCAGAAACTAGACCTTTAAAAGCCAAAATTCACACTTGCTAAACTTGTTATAAAATCTATGCTCCCTTATTGTTTGCAATGTATCCATTACGTGTTGTTCATGGTCCTCTCTTATCCTTTGAATATATCAGTATATCATTGATGAAAACTATGATGAAGTGGTATAAAACGATCTAAAAACATAATACAACAAATCCATGAACACTAAAGGTCTATCTTGTAGAATTGATGGCCCATATTTGGTCAGCCCAAATGGCATAACCGTGAACTGATATTGTTCATATCTCGTACTAAAAGCTGTCTTAGACGTATCCTCATCCTTGATATTGAGCTAATGATACCCTGATCATAGGTCCATCTTGGAGAATTGTTGGCTCCTTTTAGCAAAAAAAATAAATCGTCGATCCTCGATAGTGGATACTTGTTTTTGGTTATGACCTTATTAAACTGTCTATAGTCAATACATAGTCTCAAAGTATCATCCTTCTTCTACACAATAAGAATGGGTGCTCCCCATGGCGACACAAAGAGTATGATGAATCCCTTATGTCCCAAGTCCTGAAGCAAAGTTTTCAACTTCTCTAACTCTCGCAGGGTCTCAAAATATCATCCTACTTCTTCACAAAAAGGATGGGTGTTTCCCATGGCGACATATAGGGTGTGATAAATTCCTTATATCCCAAGTCCTAAAGTTAAGTCTTCAACTTCTCTAACCCATAAGAGGACATACGGTACGGAGGTATAGTAATAGGCCTGGTGCCTAGTAGTAACTCAATAATGAAGTCAACCCCTCTCAGCGGCTGATAAACAAGGTAAGTCCTCTGGAAAAACATTTAGAAACTAAAAAACAACTGATATGTTCTCAAGTATGGGTCCATGACTCTCTGCTACTATATACAATGCTACTGATGTTGCCATCTTTTCACTATATGACTCCATTAATAGAGTCAAACAAAATCCCTTTGATCCCACACATAGATTTCATCAATTTAAACATGCATTTGAGAAAATTTAGCGAAGAACACATAAAACTTCAAAAATTCACAACTTTTGATTTTAAATCCAAATCGAGAACTTCTTAATAGGTGGATTATCAAGTCAAAATGAAAAATTCAAACATGTAAACCAATTTTGTAAATGACATCGCTTAGCCTCTAAAATCTCATAAAAACCTAAACTGAACTAACACCTATTTTTACCAAAAATCATTAATTTCAAAAATCAACATTTAAGGACTCATGTGATGCTTTATTTAGCTCATGAAATTAGTGAAAAAGGTTTTCAGATTCATTTTTATCACAACCTCCCAATTCAAGACCCCATGCTCATAAATTTAAAGCATGTAGAGATTATGAACTTCATTTCCTAGGTTGTTGCTTGATTCCTAACTTGATTTATTCACTTGTAGATGATGAATTTGATATCTTTCCCATAAATCCTTAGAGAGTTCCAGCAACTAAAACCTCAAAGTTTGCACTCTTAATGGATCTAGATGATTTGCATGGCCATCACAAGCACTTGTCTACATATATATAAGGTTTACTTATAACCCTTGATCTTAATGTGTACACCTATCTAAAGGCTAATCTAATGTTTCACTTCTTTTTCAAATCCTCTATTTTTCCACTAATTCACCCATGCTAACACCAATCAATACTCTATTAGCCTCTTGATGTGACCACACAGATCTCGAGAAACATCAAACGCATATTATTTTATTTTACTAACTTAGGCTACGTTCATTATAAATCAACTATTGCAACATCAAATTTAACTAATTAAGCTACATTAACTTAGTATTAGCTTACCATATCACACTTTACCGGGTCCCACGAGTGCATGCACCTCGAGGCGTGTCACGTATCGACATCTATAAATAGCAAGTAAATGTGACTTAGTAGTCTACACATATATGATACACTAAGAAATCATCACACAAATATAAAATATACCTCAGTCAAGTCCGTTAGTCAATGTGCGTTTCATGATATGTGTCCCCCGTTAAGGGTCAGTGACAAAGTCTCCACTAACTCACCCTTGATAACATACATTCTAACTTAATTTGTCTTGTGATGTGTCCACATGTATCTCGAGGAACATCAAAGATAAATGTTTTATATTTTCTAATTTACGGTTCAGTAATGTAAATCAAACTATACCAACATCAAATTTGGTTAATTGAGATATATTAACATTAATGAAATTTACCATATCACTCTCTACCGCCGTCCCATTCTGCTACGCATCTTGAGGCGCACCCTCCTCATAACTCTGCATCAATATACTAGTTGGAGTAACTTAATAAGTCTACACCTGTACATTAAAATAGGACTGCACTACATCTGATCTAACATATTTCTCGGTCGTTACACTGAATATTAGGACCGCGTACCCACTCTCAGCTGCATCATGAGTCGCTAACCTTGTTTAAGGACCAATTTACTATTAGTAAATTTTGAGCCATTATATTGTGTTAGATACTAAAGGAGGTGGACGATCAGATCTGTGCAAGTGAAAAATAAGTGAGATTTTTAGGGTGCTAGAACGAGAGTGTAACCCACTCGAGGCAGAAATCTAATAACAAAACCACATTCGGGGGAATAATTTAAGCCATTTTTAAATGAAAACCCTTAACCTTAAGCCTACCTAAGTAATTTCTCTAGTTAACTAATTTTGAGCCAACCTAACCTTTAATTCCTTCTTACCTAATGTTAAACCTACAGCCATAGCCTGATTATTCTTTACCTAATCGAAAGCTAGTTTTAGACTTGAAATCTTAAAAAGAGACATGAAAAAGGGAGAAAATGATTAGAGGGAAAATTGTTTATTTACCCAAAAAATGGAGAAATTAATTGTGGTAAAAAATCAAGTCATGATTAGATATTCCCACCTATATTGGTATCCGTAGGAAATGGAGCAGGGAGCCAGGTGGTTGGAAAAAAGTGAGAACTACATATATCAAAAGAAAATTGAAGATTTGTGCAGTATAAGCCACATTCATGTTCTTTGAAAATATTTTGATAGTTTAAGTTTTACTTTTCCAACGTTTTGCATTACCTTTGTATCAATTCTTTGGTACTCCACCCTAGTGGTGTTATAACCTACTTAAAGTCCTATTGATCCCCATTGGTGCTAAGTCTAAAATAGTGAAGAGTGCGGTTGCATTTCTCGCCAATGGTATCCCCATAAGTGTTGATGCACTATTTTACAGAGATTGTAAACTTGCGTGCTCGAGTGTATAGACCAAGAAAACTTAAGAGTAGTTGATACCCTTTGTCTTGACCGAGTCTAGGTCTTAAAGGTGTGATCTTACTTGTGTTTGGATCACTTTTTTATACATATCATAACTCCAAAATTTCTTGAGTGGCTTGTCGACTTGGAAACTATTTAAATCGAAGGAACTCTATGAGTCTAGAACTAGGTCTAGGATTAATTAGTATAGGATTATAACTATATTAAGAATCTAGCTGCACGTCTTATATCTTTTTTTTCTCAGGACATGCAAAGTCCTAAGTTAGATGGTATTTTATAAGTGCTTAATTAGACTCATATATAGGGTTAGTTTAGTAGTATAATAGGTCTAAATATCCTAGAATAAACTCAAATTGATGATAATTATACGTTTTCAAGTTTACAAGTTGTAGAAGAGACAAAGGAGTGAATTCGTGATGAAAACCTTAGAAAAAATAGAAAACCACCTTTGATGCCGTAGGAAATGAACACAAGGCGTGGGCAATGCGTGGAGATCAAAGGAAGCAAAGCTACGTCAAAGTTGTGGAAAAGTTGTGACAAAGTTGTTGGTTTACACACGGTGTCGAGACCACCGAGTGGAGAAAAAACACAACACAAAGTTGGTGATGTGGCAGCGCTTTGGAAAATACATACGGCGTGGATCACTTACAAATGGTGCGGAGACATGATAATAGAATTTAATTGTGTTAATCAAGACAATGTCCGGCTAAGCACTATTTTCCTAAGTCGGAGTGGAAGCAAGTTTAGATTCCTGGTTGATAGCATGTTATGTGAGATATTTTATTTATAATTTGAGTTATTTTAATTCTTTCTATTTTTTTTGTTGTCGTTTTAATGATTATGGTGAAAGCTTAGGGTATGTATATGGCCAATGCTTGCTTTTAGGAGGAAGACTTATAGTTAATCGGGACAATTGTATCCATAATTTTACTGTTTGGCTTATATAAGTGACAATCACTCACCCGTTTGTCGTCAAAACCTTTTGATTCTTCAGTGTGCGACAAATAAATCTAGGTCAAACGGGAATCAAATGCGATCTAGTTATTTAAGATTAGTATTTCCAGGGATCTTTATGCGATTAATGCATTAAACGTTTTTAGCAGTTGTTTAGGGTTATGTGTTGACTAGGGAAATAGTTAGTGGTAGACATCCTAACTATCGAGATTAGGGTAATTAGGGAGTTGTGGTGGATGTTGATTTCCTATAGCTAATCTAAGAGGATTTGAATTAATAATCCTTTTGGAAAGATCGAAGACCATGACATGCTATTTTATCTTGATTTGGATTTGTTGGACCGTAGATGTAGGTATTCTCTCTTATTGAATTTACTTTTGCAAACTTTAATTTCTAGTAGTTTTAATTAATTTTTTCCTTATAATCTTTTGAAAAACCCTTGAATTTTCCTTTTTAATTAACTCAGAGTAAAACCTAAGTTTGGTGGATTCGACTCTATATTTACCACTACTACACTCAAATGTGATTAGTAACTTGAGTACCAATTATATTTGGCACGAACAACACATGAACACAAGGTGAGATTATAAAAGCATAAATATAAGCATATATATATATATATATATATATATATATATATATATTGTATGTATGTGTGCATATATATATTGAAAATAATTAATAAAATGGTTAGCGCTTAGTGATACGCGGGTTAAGAGGGACACCCATGGGATGCACTATAGTGCATACGCCCGAGGGTGGTCCTTAGCGCGCTCGGTGAATTTAGAGGCACGAAATACAAATTTGTCTATATATTTATATATAAAATATAAATATTATATATAAAAATATATAAAAATGAATTATAAAGTTTAAATCAAATTAAATTGTAAATATTTGATTTATCTCGAGATACGTGGAGCATAGATCTCAATGAAGTAAATAGGTTGAACATTGGTAAACTTAGAGGGATTATCCATGCTTCGAGAAGTGTGCAGTCACATCTCAAGGATAATCAATTTGCATGTGCTATGCATGCCTTACAATTGGTGTCATTTTAAGTAATGTACTTTAGTTCATGATTTTTCAATCGACTTCGACATTTAGACATATGAGTCTTGAGAAAATCTTATCTTTACCTCAAATACAAACAACACAGCCTCATAAAAAAACTACTCATTAAAAATCAAAAATTGAATGAGGCAGAGAGAAATGGAAATCGAAAAGGAGAGGGATCAAAACTGAGAGATAAAGGAGAGGCAATGGAGACGGTGATGAAGGTGAGACTATTGTTATGGTAATTGGTTGTTGCTTTCATTAATGTTGTTATTTGAAAATGTTGGGTTGTGAGGCTCGGTTGAGTTGTTATGTAGTTCGTCCGAAGAATGAGGCAGTAGGGGAGTCGTTTCCCCTGCCCAGAGTGTCCATGGGTTGGGCCAAACTAAACCCTAGTGAATAAAACAATTTTTTTTTTCAATAATAGAACTAAGGAATCAATGAGGAAGAAGGGATTGGGCCCCTAAACTGGGCCATGTTCAGCTCGGTTGAGTCGAACCTAGTTCGGGCCCCAACCTCTTTTCCTATTAAAAAATGGAAAAGGCTAGAAATTGAAAAATTATAGAAAATTGGAAAAGAATCAAAACAATTATATTTTTGGGCCAAATAAATAAAAATTATGGATTTCTAGGAAAAATGAAAAATTTAGGATCATTTCGGGTAAATGAAATGATTATATTGATCTAAAAAGTGGTAAATGGGTTCCACATTTGAGTGGGACTTAAATTGAAGGCTTTAAGGTCATCGTATGACTTGTTGAACACCTAAACTAACTAGAATGAATTTGGTTGAATGTAGATTTACGCAGAAATTCTTTTGGAGACTCGAATAATATGAAAAGTTTAGGAAAGCTCGACACAGGTAAGTGAGACTCATATTCTTATCAATTATGCTTTTCAAATTAGTATATTTTGTTCATATTGTATTATGGACTTGGATTGGAGCAAGGCACTGTTGTTTGAGTATTTTATATGTGAAAAATCTAAAAAATGGTCGATAACGAGGACTAAGACTGAGGATTGAAAAGGTATGTCCAGAAATGGATTTCGCCCTTTGTCCTAATGTATGGAAAAGGCTCGCATGGAAATGGATTCCACTTTTTTATCTTCAGTTAGGTGAAGATTTACCTTAATCGTCACTATCTATTTAAAGTTGGTAGATCAATTAAACTCGAATAAACCAACTAAAATCCCTTGTCAGCCTACTTGTCGATTCTATGGTTCTATTCTCAAGTGACCAGAGAGTTTGACTTTGTAATTAAACTCAAATTTATAAATCATGAGTACGGTTGAATGTTACCTACTAGATTTAAATTCATTTTATTATTATTATATCATTTTCAATGCATGAATACATATGTTTTGGATTCATATTATTACTTATTGATTCATTGATAGTAGTTGATAATTGATATGTTTATGGGCATCACTTAGTGAGCAAGTTGGAGCGCTTATTCCCTAATTAACATTTTAGGTTAATGATGTGCGCTTCGACTCTGGAAATGGAGAAGATTGGGAGTTTATAGTATTCTCTACAGTGTATTGACTCCCATATTGTATTACGTATTATATTGAATTAATTTTCTGTAATAAACAGGTTTGGGATATTGTTTTACAATAAAGGTTTATGCTTGTTTTTGTATGTCTAGTGTTTTATCAAAAAAATTTCAAATTTTGACGCATTTTTTTTAGTTTTCATTCGTTTATCAAGATATATAGGTTATGTTTATTAGCTATTAAGATGAGATTAATGGCTCTAGTTAAGTCTTGGTGGTGTACCAAGGCTTTATTCGGATTTTAGGCCAGGTATCACCTTAATCGAGATACATAATGCTATAATTTGGAATCAGAGCTAAGGCTATTGGCTAGGCTAAGTTTTTGTATCAGAGCTTAGGTTTAATGTCTTTGATAAAGTTTGGTATCAAAGACTGGCTCGAGTTTTTTTGTTGATTTTAAGTTTAAGAAAAATTTTGTTGCAGTTTGGTATCTGAGCATGATTTAGAACTGAAAGCCAATACTCTGAACTAAATTGGAATCTAGGTTTAATGAATTAGAGATTATTTCTCCATATATAGATAATATAAGACTTAATAAATGGTTTTATCGATTTTTTGGGGGGTATAAAAAGAAAATACTGAGTAATGTTATGTATTTTGATGTATTATATCTATGTGATAGATATAATTTTTATGTCTTTCTGTAATGATAATAAGATGATTGACGTCTATCAATATCTCAGGAGTTGAGGAAATATTAAGAATTAGGATTTGTAGAAACCTAAATATCAGTGGTCCATGGGAAAAAAGAAAGACATAGGAAATTGTATGATGACAAAAACTTTTCTCCTATTGGATAGTCTCTAATGTTCCTATTTCTCACTGATATTATTGAATTAATAATAGTCGCTATAGACGGATCGATTGGACCTAGACTTTGAGATAAATATTAGGAGAATGGATATTAATAAGAAAGTTATTTCAAGTGAAACTCGAAGCTGACGATTCACTATGAGTAGAATATATACTAGTATTGTAACTAGTTGAATAAGGTAAAGTCATTCAATGAGAAAATTATTGGTAAATAATGATAAGAACCTAGTTAATATTAGATAAAGACTAGTGTATGCATACTTCATAAGTTATTATGAAGTATATGATTATAGATATGGTGTTAGTCCATACTAGAATAATAATAAGAAGTTTGTCAGTATAGTTGTGGTATAACCGCACACAATGAAGGTGAAATGTAAACAAGACTTGTTAGTGTTGTCGTGGTGTAACAACACTCACTAATATAGTGATAAAAAAAGAATGACATTGTGGCAAATCCACATGTACAAGAAGGAAATTAAAGGTGAGGTTGGTATTTTTAAAATGTAAATCGCTTGAGTTAGAATATGGCAGTAAGCTAGCGAAGTGTCCTAATCTGATCATTTAGACTGGTGTATAAATCAGGAGAACAAGTTATCAATAAATTGGAAGATTTCGAGAAACCATGGAGTTCTTTACGATACCGGGAATGAATAGGTAAACAGTATATCAAGAGGTTGGTATTAACCGCTACTTTTAAAATAAGATTTTCTAAATTTTAGAACTCAACTTAATTGACGACTTAATTTAGTTGAAGTTAAATAAAAAATGAATATTCATTACCCAAAATCAACAACTCATTTGGTTAATTACATGCAATCTGTTGTTCTCCGGAATTGTTTGAGATCTGTTTATCAGTTATTTAAGATCAAAATTAGGAATATATGAAAAATGATGTCAGGCAATGGCTTAATCATTTTAGAAATCATTGTAAGAACCATTAGAACTCATAAGAGCTCATAATTATGTTTATGAGTGAAGAAGTAGAGTTTTCAAACTTTATAGGAATAAATAAAATTGTCAATGCAAGTATTAAGTTTCAAACATAAAACACTTTAATATCTATTGAATCCTAATTATGAGGTAATGGGTTTCGCTAGGATTGAGATAGCCAAAGAATTGTCCTATATTTATATTTAACACATAATCGAAAAAGTATTCCAATCTTGGAATGATAGAATAATACAAACAACGTATACAAAGATATGTGGTATCGTTGTGTTATATGTTCAAAAATTCTAAAAGTGAAAAGAAGATAAGTCTTAGAGTCGAGACATGGGTGTTAAGAGATATGGGATTGAATCCTAACTTATTAATGAATCCTTTTCAAATGGATAGATTATGCAGATTCGTCCATTTACTGTAGGGTTTGAAATATATATATATATATATATACCTATGTAAAGCAATTTTTGAGTCTTTTAATTGTTCTTAAGATCATATGATCTTAGAGAAATCATTAGAAGACATATAAGAAATATGAAAACCAATGAGTTTGTGAAATTTGATTTGCGAAATCTTCAAGTGATAAGAGTTTAAAGAGTATAGTTGGCAGAGTGAAAGAAATTAGAAGTGAAGTAAGTTAAATAAGTTTTTGAATATAATAAATTCACTTATAGAAATTCACCAGCACAAAGTAATTGGTCTTTCTTCATTGATTATTTAACAATGATCTTTAGTAAAGTTGAAAAATAGTTATTGATCACTTAGCTTACTTGGACTAATCAGATTAGATTTTAACCCATCAAAATGTAGAACACCTTTGAGATTAGGAAGTCTCATAACATTAAGAGTTCTTTTTTCAACAACCTTACATTTCGTTTCGTCACCAAATGTAGCAGTACCTTCCTTACAAGATTAATAATTTTTATGAAGGCTTTTTTTTACCGGTCATATGTTTGGAATATCCACTATCTAAAACCTATAACTCAGACATAGTTGCTGAGAGATGCAGATGCGTTGTCATAGCCTTGTGAGATTTAACTCTCCAAACCTTCATAAATGTTTTCTTCTTTTAAACAATACTAAGATTTTTAAGCATCTAATAGCGTCGTGGTAGAATATAACCAACTATCCCATAATAATGACATGTAGGAGGAGGTTTGTTGTCAGCAATAATAGTCACCTTTTTTATTGCACTTGTAGCAACCTTCTGTGGCACAATCTTCTTTGCCTTTATTGTATCAACTTGATTCTTATTAGATATATTTTCATTGATTATTGTACTTTTGACAAAGTGATAAGTGATTAATGATATGTATATAGGGTTAGTTTAGTCACATATTTAGTATAAATATCCTTAAATAAGCTTTGATTTATGGTATTATTGCATTTTCAATGAATTAAGGTGTAAAGGAAGGAAACGAGAAAAAATAAGAAGAAACAGAGCAAAAACCAATGAAAACATGATTGGCAACATGGCTACATATATTGGCATAGTGGGAACATAAAGTATAGCATGGGAAGGAAAGGCACAACATGGAAGGGACGAGAAAGTGAAGAAAACCAAGTCTAGAAGTCCAACATAGTGGCAACACTGTGGAAAACAAGAGAGGAGTCGTGTTAAAGAGTGACAGCACCAAGGCTCCAGGGAGTAAAAATATATGCATGCAGTGGTGGAGTAGTGGCAGCGCAGTTGCCTATAGGCATGTCACCAGGGCATTAGTGAAAGTGCCAAACATGTAGAAAATAGAGTTGTATTTCAAATTAAATTGTAAAGAAGGGTAATTGTTATTACGAAGTATAAATATGTATTAGGACTTGGAAAACAAAGAAGATACTAACTGTTAGCAACCGTTAGTGTAATTTAGCATAGGTTTTACTTTGAGTTTGATTACAAAGGAGTTTATGTGAAGAAAAAATTGAAGACTTTACTTTTGCAATTCAAGTTTGGTTTCTTTGATTAAATTCAAGGTAATATTTATATTCATCTCTGATTTACAATGATTTCCATTATGAATTGTAATATGTATGTTTCAATGAAGTGTGAGTGGTCTATTTAACTTAGGAATCAATGGACCTTAAGGCATAAATGCAATGCTTTAAATATGATTAAAAAGTAAATATAAAAGTGCAATGGTTAGAGTTTGTAGTGATTCATAGTGTAATGCTTTAGACATCTTGATCACATGTTTAATGAACTTAGGTTTTAGGAGTTATCATGGCCATTGAAGCTTTAAATTCGGATATGAATGGTACAATCATAAAATACAAAACATTGATAGATTGTTGTTAATTAGGGAGGAACTGATAGTAAATTTAGTTGGTTATGAATCTAAAGATTCGGGACTTAAAGTAATGTGGAGCATACTTTATTCACACCAATAGGTGGAGTTCTAGTTTACACATTAGAATTTTTTTTGTCACGACAATGGGTTGAAGTGGATTTGAAAGAAATCTGTCAATTCTAATTAGGCATTGCACACAACATGTTGATATGTAAAAGTGGTTGAAAAGCATAGTATTAAATTACCTAGGTGAAGTTGTGAACTAAGATATCCTTAATATAAGAGTTCAATTAAAGTTTACATCAATTCATTTTATTAGTTTAATTAGTATAAAACCAATTAAAAAGTGATTTCCTTAGCAATAATTCAAAGTTAAATAGGTAATTTACTAGTCCAAAAACATTTCCCCGAGGACAATATCAATGATCAACGTAAGTTGATTGCATTATTAATACAAGCTAATCGTCATACTTGCGATACGCATCAAGTTTTTAGTATCGTTGCCAGGGATAGGTAGCCATTATAATTACTTAGTTAGTTTGAAAATTTTCTAAGTCTTATTTTTACTATTTTACTTTTAAATTCATAAAAAATAAGTTTAAGTTTCAAGTTTGACTAGAAGCACTTGATCATTTTGTGTTTTCTTTTCAGAGATAATTAGTGAATGTGTAGCAAGGGAGAGAAAGAACAAGTAGCTTATGACCCAAAAATTGATAGAACTAATAAAGGAAAGAAAAAAGAAGAAATAAAGATGGTTGGGGAGCAAGTTAGAAACCAACGACAGGGCTGTGAGAATAACCGTCCCACATGTGATCTGGTAGTGCAGAATAGAGCACGAGGACAGAGATGCCTTCGTGACTAGTTCAATATTTCATGAGACTTATGATGGGGTGATGAGGCTTCTATCCAACACCACCGAGTTCGAACTGAGACTATTTCAGATAAACAATGTGAAAAATAATATGTTCAAAGAGTTATCCAATGAATATGCAGTTGCAGATGTTGAGAATTTCTTGGAGAAGTGTGACATTGTGCACATCACCAGAGTTACAAAAAAGGTGATCAAGATGCGACTTTTCCCATTCTCATCGGGTGGAAAAGTCAAATCCTAGTTTCAAGGGCTGAATGTAGGGAGTAGGACCTCATAGGCGGAAATCAATTAAAGATTTTTTGAAAAAAACTTTCCCCCAGTGAAGGTCAGTGAAAGGAAACTTGAGATAAACTAATTCAAGCAAGAAGATCTCTTAGGGAGGCTTGGGAAAGATTCAAAGAGATGTTGAGGAGATGTTTGAGACATGGATACCTAAATTGGCACAACTCCAGATTTTCTACTATGGGATGACCTACGACATAAGAACGCTAGAAGATGTTGCATCTGGTGGCTTTTTACTTACTAAGGATGAAGATGGAGCATTAAATCTAATTGACCTTATGTCTCAAAATTCTACTGGTAGTTCTCATTCCACAGCAAGGAAATCAGCAGGCATTTATGAAGTTGACTCCCAAGCTGCAATTATGGAACCATTATCAAGTCTAATTGTCAAATGGCAAAACTTCATATGGGACATAAAAGTTCATAAGTAGCACAACAACCCATTAATCTCTAAGGCATGGTGGTTAACCAAGTGGTCATACTGCAAGAAATGGAGCATGAAGATATCAACTTCATGAACGACCAAGGTTATGGGATTAAATTTAAGGTGAGAAGAGTGGCTCCTCAACAGTTTTATCGAGGATACAATAACAACAAATTGAACTTCTCTTATGGAAATCTTGACAATGCACTAAAGTCACCTTAAGCCTTCGAACAATAAGTCCAACTGGGGAAGCTAGGGCAAAGCAAAAAGATGACATCATTGAAGTCAATTGAGAAGTATTTGCAAGCCATGGACATGAGAAATGAGGAACGCCACGAGAAACACGAGAAAGAGATAGAAGGAATAAAGTAAGCCATGAAAGGGATGAATAATGAGTAATCAAAATCCATCAAGAACATAGAAAAACAAATTGGTCAGCTTGTTATTGCCTTAAACTTGAGAAAATAAAGATAGTTTCTCAACAACACCTTCACCAACCCAAATTTGAACTTAAGCTCTATTCACATGATGAGCAACATAGCAACAAAGTAGCCAATACAAGAACAAGTAATGTACAAGCCGAAAAAGGACAACACTTTGGTTATGATGAAGCGTGAAGATATGCATGAGCAAAACATTGAAGTCAGGCAAGATTAGCCTAATGTTCTTATGAAACAAAGAATCCGACACGTGTTGAGCGTGTACAATAGTTTCTTGTGTTTTACTATTAACTTGTAGTAGTGCTAAATGAGATATTGTCTCCACAGGGATTTTTAAAATCTCAAAGGGAAGTAACTTTTATTATTTTTATTAATTTAGTTAATCTAATCAAACAAGAATTAAAATATTAAATAACTTAACAATTATGAGTATTAACTTAAAAAACCAAACTAGCTAAAATGATCTAAACTAATCAAATTCAAACTAACTAAAATAATATTCAAATGTAGTTAAACAATATAAATAAACAAACATTTAACAAACCCCACTAAACAATATAATATATTTGGATTACTTTCATAAAACATAATATAATATCACTTCACACTATAGTTATAATTATAAAGCATATGGAATCTTAGAATCATTAACCCTTACTTCATAAAAGGTTGATAGCCTTTAGCTAGCCACTTATTTTTCTTAATTCAATGGAAATGTCACATTTTTATCATTGTAAATCTATCCATTGAATAAAGCGCAACACCGTAGAAATATGATAGCATTAAGTTCAAATGAGAATCATGCTTAATATGAGCCAACATTACTGAAGCCGCATAATACCCAACTTAGAACGCAGTCACCTAAAACATCCACTTGAAAAATGCACTATAGATTAATTTTAGTTACTACTTCTATAATTGTTGTCAATAACTATTAACATGTATTCAGAATCTTAATACCACATAACACATTTGCAACTATTCATGTAATAATAATATCGTTTAGTTGTAATACGTAAAAACAACTTTTTAATTCCATGATTGATGTGTATGAATAGATTTAAAGCATTAAGAACATGATTCCTTAATTATAACTATCTAGTAATCCAAAATATACTACATTGTCTACAGTTTATTTAGAATAATATACTATTCACTCATGTTGAAAATAAAAAATTGCATAAACATAATTAAAAGACATAATGAATGAATAAATACCTTAATATAAATCAAAGCTCCAAAGTATCTTAAAACATAGACAATAAAACTAATAAGTAAAAGGAAAAAGGTTAAGAGCAAAATGAAAGAGCTATTTCGAAGCTGTCTAGCCCTTTTTATAGTCTCCCAATATATATATATATATATATATATATATATATATATATATATATATATATATATATGTATATATCATAGATAAACTCACATACTTCATACTAATTTAAAAAACTCGTAACTGATTTCAGCAATTTCTTAGTGATTCCTAACTTATAAATAAGTTGTTAAGCAAATCATTAAGTTTAGCTCTCAGTGCTCCACCGATTCAACTAGCGATTTATAGTTCATTATCCGATTCGTTGTGGATTTATTGACTTTCTTCTGCTTCTGATTCATATGGCGATTCCTAGTGTTACTCCAAATCATTGGCTAATCGTTGGTTCATTTTCCAAGTTTACTTTTTTGCTTCTCTTTTTTTTCGTCAATTTCTTTATTTTCCTTATCAAAACTTGAATTCATAAAAATAATAGAATACCTAGTGTAATATCATCATTTATACTAAAAAAAACTTAAATTACACAATAAAATGTGTCTAATTACTGACTTGTTAAATACTCCAAAACTCAGCATTTTATTGTCTCGAGCAAATGAATACTCTCATTCATATTTTCTTTTCATTCATTATAATCTGATTTCAATCTAAATCATCTTTACTTTAAATAATAGAAATTCTCAAATAGAAATGATTTTCAAATAGAAATATATTAACCACAAGTAAATGAAAGTTATGATAGAATAGAATGATTTAGTCCCATCAAAACAACTTTTAGTAATAACTCAACCACCAAATATAGCACTTTTTGTAATTTAAAGTTCATTTTCAAGACTAGTGAACAACATAGGTTTTCTCAATCTCCACTGACAAGCATCAAGCTATGATAACTAATATAGAGTCCCAAAACACAAAAAATCACTAGATTAGTTTCATAATCAATAGGATTTTGCCAAGATACCAATGAATATATCCTTAGGACATGTTAGATTAAGAAATACTTCATTCAATTCTAGTTTCAAGTACTCAAGTTAAATCCTTTTATTTGAAGAGATTAAGCACATTCATCTTTTCTTTGTATCTCTCATAATTGTTTTACTCCATTCTAATTATTTCTTTTTAATTTTGCTTTTGTGTTCTTGCTCCATTTCCTTTGGACATTCTCACCATTTCCCATGGACATTCTCGTCATTTCACACTATAGATTCCCTGCTCCATTTCTTTTGGAATCTATAGGATTCTCTACATATTTATTTATAAACCCTTGTTAACACTTCTCACTATCCACTAAAATCGAAGAAAGTGTTCTTTCTAACTTTTATAAATTCATCGATTTCTAAACTACTTTGTCTTTCAATTGTGCGTTAATAGCTTTATATATATTATAAAAATATTTAATCGATTATTTTTATCTCATAAGATTCATAGTAATCAATCTTGTTCATCTTGCACTATTGTTTCGATCTTCTACCCATTATCATGACTAACACACGACATTCATTTAGTGTTCATCAAGTGAGTTAATAAAAAAGGATGTAAAATTAATTCCTTCTATTATAAAACTCACTTGGGTAATGAGAATAACATTTCCTTCCATTTAAAATCTATTTCGTATATTCATTTTCATTTTTTTATAACTAAAAATAAAGAAAAATAAAATTCATACTTACTTGATTTTGGAATAAATTATGAAACTTTTTGTTAACTTACTTGAATATCATATTAAAACTAATTCTGAAAGTTCTTCCACCTTTCTTTCTTTTCATTACCATCAATTACATACCTCGCCTAAAATAATCCCAATATCATTCTAAACCTGGTCCTCAAGGTTTAAAAATAAAGTTCGCTTTTCATCATAACAAACATACCACGTGAAGTACAAAAGAATTGATACAATATAAATAAATGTGAAAATCATGAAATTAAGTGAATTTAATAAGAAAGTGTGCCTAAAAATTGAATAAATAAACATCACCATTATATAAAAAGTGACATAAATATCATACCCAAGCATTGAATAGAATATAACTATAGTATATCATCATAAACACAATGTATATAACCGTGGGACACAAAGTATATAACTACTACCAGAATCACGTAGATGAATCTCACTTAACTCAGAGACAGAGAAAGGGAATAGAATAAGAAAATCAATATCGGTGTCCAAAAGTCACATCATCATCGTCCTCTACTAAATCAATCCTCTGGGGCTTGTAGCTCACTGCGGGGTCGTAAAGGCAGTATTCCTGATCGGGCAATGTCGGTACATCAAGATTACTGCTAAGTGGTAATCTCATCCATGTAGATGGTACAAGAACTGATATGCCTCTATGGCATTTGATTCTCCTAAACATCGTATGCTCCTTCTATAGATGCTCAATGTTAAGGCTCTCTGGTTTTCAAATACTAGATCTTGATTACGAAGAATGGTCATCTGACTATGTAATATTGCATACATGAAATCCAACTCCAAGTCATCCATATATAATTCATCATATTCCCTAGTAGGTTGCTCCACATTTGGATCATTTTGAGCTTCTAACATACCCCCTAATATTCTCCTCGTGTCGTCTCTGACATTCTTTCTCTGCTTGGTTTCTTTTCTCGCTATCTCAGCTCTCTCTCTCATCCTCTGTGTCTATATAACAATTCCTTCTACCATATCTTTTTATTACCTTATTAGTGATGACCTTATGTGGTAAAACATTCGACTCGATGTCTGCCTTGTTTACTTGGTCCATCCTAAAAAAGGCCATAATCTTCTAGGGAAAGGGTAGTCCATCCTTTTTCTTGGTGGTGATGGCAATCTTAATGGATTCATAAATGATTTTGTCAACATCTAAATATCCTAGCCCCATGCCGATATGGTAAAATAGAGCGCACTTGTAATTCATAATTTCATAGTATTGCAAGCTTTGCTATAAGATGGTGTTAATGAAATAACAACAAACTTTAGTAGTTTTCCTATAAAAATTGGTAGTTATGTGCTTGGGACACCCCTCCATATAAAAAATAAATCCATCTCCATGGATTTCTTCTAAACAATCCCTTATTATCTCGATTGGCAAATGGTACTTAATTCCATACTCGAGTTTGGGGTACTCGTCATTTATTTTTGGTTAGAATCTAATAATCCAAAATATCAATTTATTCTTGTAGCGGAGTAATCCACTGTCATCCCTCAACCTTGGAACTCAGTCTTACTTTCACTTCTATATGCGTTGGCATAAGATTCTGGCAATAAAGCTTCATAACCCCATTCACTAAGCTCATCCTCTAAATCTAGGAGGTTGTAATATTTAGTCTGAAAACCCTAGTTCTCGTCTCTATGATGTCTAAGATCTTAGTCTTATACTTTAATTTATTTTTCACATTAAATTCCCTCTCTGTGATCAACTTCCTATCCTTTATTAAATCACTCCTAAATTTTGAAGGCCTTCTCATTTACAAAATTCTCTTTCCTCAATTCATAGTTTTTCTCCTTCATCGGTATCTATTGATCAAGTCCCTCACTTCATCCTCATCCATATAATTACACTAAGTGTTATAACTAAATGAAGAAGGTGGAGTAGGTTTTTATTGCGGTCTAATTGTTGGTATGTTTAAAGATATAGATGTTGGTTGGAATTGAGAAACTTTGGATTTTGCTTTTGATTTTTCAACTAACTTTCCCTTCCTCTTCTCTTCTCGTAAACTTTGACCCTTACCACATTCGGCCATTTGGAATAACGTAGGTGACAGAACAAACATGTAAAATCATTTGGGACCAAATTTTATCAGAACAATATTCGATAAAGGACAACTATATATTAAGAATAAGAAATCATTAAGAAATGCTTTTTGAAACTGAGAATTTGAGATTCATATGAAAGTTGTTGATAAAATAGTATTGGGAAAAACAAACTTTGTAAGTAATTCGAATCAATCGATAAATATTCAAAAAACCATTAAAATCATTTGAAACTTAGTCTCAAATTAGCAAGTGTATAAAATCAAATCTACTAGCCATAGTGATAAATGAATCATCACTTCACTCCTATACTAGCATTATAATATGAATCATTCGATATTAAAACCATTTTAAAGTAAAAATTTTGAAATTAAGTTTCTATCCTAACAATCAATCTAAAAACAACTAAAAACCAAAGACTTGATCCATAAGAAGTTAGGGTTTGAGTTGATTACCTTCTTCAAAGTGATTATTTCAAGTATTGAATCTAAGATTGCTTCTCCAGACTCTCCCAGGCTCCTATTTGAACTTTCTTACTCAAGCCCTAGGTGGCTTTATACTTTCAAAACTTACCACATTTTTAGGGTAAATGTGTGAAGATAAAGGTAGAAATCACTTAAATACACTAAAGTTAAGCGTTAGTGGGTTGAATCTAGGCAGAAATTGGTGTTTGATTGAAAGAGTACAATGGTTGTAAGTGGAAATAGTTTAAATGTGGCGATTTGGGGTTTTATTTTTTAATAACTCAAATTCATTCCCAATGAATCATGGTGTAACTGGATTCACTGTAAAATAACTGGAAATGAACCTTAGTAACTTAGCGATTTTTCGTTATAAACATGATTCGGTGAGAAATCTCTGACTTTGAATTTACATTGAGAATTCTGCAAACTACTGCCTAATTCCAGTAGAAACTAAAATCGCTAGGAAATCACTGGTTCAATTTTACTATTTTTCTAATTAAAATGATTTTCCTGATTAATTATTACATATATATTAATAAAGGTATAAATATTTGAAATTCCAGAATTTAACTAAGATTTATATTAAATAATTTATTTTATTGTCATAAATAACTAATTAACATATACCTAATGCATTAAACAATATAGTACAAAAATAAATTGGCTCGATCAACCCCCTTACATGATGCTATTCCGGAATTGAATTCCTAAATATCCCCATGATAAAAGTCAAAAGTTGAGAGAATATAAAAATGACTGAGTAATCATAATACTAAAATAGAAAATAAAAATAGAGTATATGCTGCCTCCCATAAAACGCTCGTTGGCTCGACTGAACCACACAATTCTTGGCTGGTTCTATGAACTTATGTGTAAGATTATCCACTATTATGCTATTCCAGAAAGTGATTGCTCAGCCATTCACGCGAAAAGTAATTGTCTTGTTTAGAGCATCCATGACGGCTTACGAAGTGGCTAAGAAAAGTTGTCCTAAGATTATTAGAGGATCTTCATTAATGAACTATGGCATAACCAAAAAGGCTTTTGCGATAGTATACTGGTTAATCTGAACATGTATATTAGTAACCATGCCTATTGGCTTTACTGAATACCCATTTCATAGAGCAACATTTTTGGAAGCAAGTACATCCAATTCTAATTAAATGTGAAGGAAAAAATGAATTGGCATGTCGTTTGCCTTAGAGCCCATATCACATATAGTTTTAAAGTACCAAGCCCATTCAACCTTTATGTTTATGTATATATCTCCTTGATCATCGAGCTTGACAATTGTTGGATTATTCTTTTTCTTTTTCTTATTCCTTATAGATTTAGTTTCCTCCATGTTATTATTCTGAACATTATTTGATTGTCAACTCCCTATTCTTGGGTTATTGTATGTTGATTAGCAGTTTCTTTACCTTGCTTGTTCGGGGTCCTAGCATTTCCATCTTCCATTGTTACTGCATTAATAACATATATTTCAACTTCATGATAATTTAATTCTGAAAATTCATTATTTTTAGTTTGTTCATTATCAATTTAATCGGATTTTCTATACATATCTTCATCATTCAAATGAAAAGTGACAATTTTATTTTCAAATTCCATGACATTGTTCCTTAAAGATATCTAGTTTCGTTTTAGCTATTTTAAGGAATGGTTTTTGTAATAGTATAGATGGGGACTTAGCTGATATTGAGTCTCCCATTTCTATGACATAGAAGTCAACAAGAAATATTAATTCATTGACTTTGACTAAAACATCTTTTATTAAACCATAGGGTTTAACAATGGTAATGTCAGCTAAAGTAAGATTAATAAGTGTATTGGTTAGTGAACCTATTTTCATTGATTCATATAACTTAAGTGACGTAACATTTATTTATGCTTTGAGACCACACATAGAAAAGTTTATTAAAGAGGTTCCTATTGTAACAAGGATTCCAAACATCCCTGGGTTGAAACATTTCTCGGGTATTTTCTTTTTAATTAAAGCAGACATTTTTTGTTCTAAGTTTTCTTTAGATTCTTCTAAAAAAAAAATTCGATTTAGAGAATTCTTTTAAAATCTCATCGTAATTAGAAAATTTATTGATTACATTAATGGTTTATTAATTTCTATCTTTCTAAATTATTCAAGAATTTCTTCATTGATTTCTTCCTCCCTAACATCAGCTAATCATTGTGGAATGGTATAATATGAACACATCTTCATTTAGATTATCAGAAATCTTATCATTTTCATCCTTATCAATTAATTTAGACTTTTGTAAAGATTTTGCATATGTTTCAACTCCAGTTGAATACCATGGGTATAACCTTCCAGGAAAAGGTGCAAGTTACAATTGTTTAGGCATCCATTGTCTTGTAAGAATGATATTAGCCATCATTTCTTATTATTCTTCTTCTTTTTCAATAGTCTTTTAAATCTTCTTTTTATTAATTTTTTTAGTTGTCTTACCAACTATAGTTGAGTCTTTCTTATCATTTAATATTGCATTAACTTGTGCTTGATTAGTAGGAGCAACATTGGTCTGAGTAAGTTTTTTAACTTGACTACTCTGTTGACTGCTTAACTTATTTATTTGCAAATTCATTTGACTTAAGTGGTTTATCAATTCATTAATAGTATGTCGGTCTAAATTTGATTTTGAGAAATCTATGTAAAGTTTTGAAGACTTTAACTCATAAAGTTATGAAGTATTTACTCTAAATTTGGATTCGTAGGTTGATTGTTTTGTTAAGGTTCTTGATTAGGTGCAGGTTGTATCTAACCTTTTGGTCTATAAGGGTTATAATTTTGATTTTGTGGACCATAGCTAAGATTTAGGTTTGGTCTTTCAGTATAATAAGTATTATTGGCCTATTCATTTCTTGGGACACATGAAAATTAATTTATCATTACATTAACCTCTTCAGTATTTTCTTCTTGTAGAGCAAGACACGCATCCGTGGGATGTATAACCAAATTACAGAATCCGCAAGCCTTAACTTGATAAGGTTTTTCATTAACTAACAGCTTAACCATCTTAAATAATTCATCAATTTTATCATCAAATTGCATTATTTTTCCTTCTATCCACTTTATAGAGTTTGTTTCTTGAGGATTCAATTTTTTCACCATATTGTTTGGATTGTTTTGCCATGTTAGTGATTTTTTATTTCGCTAAAGTTGGTGTTGTTTCAAATAAAAACCCACTGTATATTATATCTAGTAGTTTTTATTCAAAGTGATTGAGTCCTTCATAAAAATGTTGTAATAAAGCTCTTTAAATGTATTCATGTTGTTGACAAGAGGAAATTAATCTTTGAAATCTATCCCAAGATTCATAAAAGTTTTCATCATTTTTCATCTTACCAACTGTAATTTGCTTTTTATAGGAACTAGTTTTTCTAGCAGGCTTATATTCATCTAGGAAAGCTTCTAAGATTTGAGTCCATGTAGTTATAAAGTCTTGCGGGAGATAGAACAACCAGTCTTGTGCTTGATCTTTCAATGCGAAAGGAAAAGCCTTAAGTTTGACTTGTTCTAAAGCTCATTCGTCTGGTTTCATCCCATTAACTTTGTATAGATACTCCCTTGTGTATTTCTATAGGTCTTCATTGTCTTTACCCCATAAGTTAGGTAAGGCACTAATAAATCAAAATCTAAGGTCAAATTTAGGAAATCCATCAAGGTATGCTATACACATAGGCTCATATGTTGTATATTTTGATTTACTTGTGTAAAAATGAGTTCTTTATTATTATTGATAACTCTATTATCATTGTTATTGTTGATGACATTTTCATCAACATCATTATTGTTATTTTCCATCTTATTAACTAAATTTTCCCTAAGTTGTTACTTTAATTTTTTGTTAAAAGTTCTATCAATTTCAGGATCAAATGAATGTAAAGGTCATATTGGATTAACACAACGAAGTGTGTAGATCATACAATTTCTATAATCCTTTAGAAATTACCTAAAAATCCCCCACAACGACACAACAAATTGACACGTTTCGAGTGTGCATAATAGTTTCCCGTGTTATACTATTAGCTTGTAATAGTAGTAAATGGATATCATCTCCACTGGGATTTTTGAAATCTTTAAGGGAAATATCTTTTTATTGTTTTTATTAATTTACTTAATATAGTCAAATGGGAATCAAAATACTAAATAACTTAACAATTATAATTACTAAATTAAATAACCAACCTAACTAAATTAATCTAAACAAGTCAAATTCAAACTAACATAAACAATATTCAATATAAATAAACAAGCATCTAAACAAACCCCCACTAAACAATATAATATATTTGGATTAAACACTAGAATATAATATCACTTCATACTATAGTTATAATTATAAAACATATGAAATATTGAAATCATTAAACCCTACTTCATAATAGGTTGATAGCCTTTAGCTAGCCACTGATTTTCTTTTATTCGATGGAACTTATATATTCTTATCATTGTAAATGTACTCATTAGATAACACTCAACACTATAGAAATATGATTGCATTAAGTTCAATGAAAATCATGCTAATATAAGCCAATATTACCAAAGCCACATAACAAACAACTTAGAACACAATTACCTAAGACATCCACTCTGAAAATGCTCTATAGATTAATCATAGTTACTACTTCTATAATTGTTGTCAATAACTATAGACATAGATTCAGAATCTTATAACCACATAACACCTTTGTAACTATGCATGCAATAATAATCTATTTTAGTTGTAATACCCAAAAACGACTCGTTGATTTTGTGATTGATATGTATGAATAGTTTAAAGCATTAAGTACATGATTCCTTAATTATAATTATTTAGTAATCCAAAATATACTACATTATCTAGGATTTGTTTAGAATAATAGACTATTCATGCTGGAAATAAACTACGCATGAACATAATTAAAAGACATAATGAATGAATAAATACCTTAATATAAGTCAAACCACCAAAGTATCTTCAAACATAGATAATAAAACTAATAAGTAAAAAGAAAAGAGCTAAGAGCAAAAGGAGATAGTTATTTCGAAGCTCTCTGCCTTTTTTATAGTCTCCCGACCTATACACATCATATATAATCTCAAATACTTCATGCTAATCTAAAAAAACACGTAGCTGACTTCAATGATTTCTTAATGATTCCTAAATTATACGTAAATGGAGGAGCAGAACATTGATTTTAGATCTCAATGCTCCACCGATTCAGCTGTAATTTATAGTTCATTATCTGATTCACTGTGGATTCTCTGGCCTTCTTTTGTTGTTGATTAACATGGTAATTCCTAGTGTTATTCCAAATCGCTGACAAATCGGTGGTTCATTTTTTCAGTTAACTGTAATGCTTTTCTTTCTTTTTTTCTTCCGTTTCTTTATTTTCCTAGTTAAAACTTGAAATCATAAAATAAGTGAATACCGAATTTAATATCATCATCTATTCTAAAAATTAACCTAAATTACACTATAAAATGTGTTGGATTATTGACTTGTCAGAATCAATGCCTTGAAGAAAGAGAAAGGGAAGCAACAATGGAAGGCCAAGCAAAAAGATGAAAGGCCTTCTAAAGAAGACCCACAAGGCAATGACATCAAGTTCGTTCTGAAGAAATCGGAATCGAAGCTCAAGTTCATCCTACGACTTCAACCTATTAAAATGAGAGATACTGGACATATAAGCATGCCGATAAACATCGATTGGGCACCGGTTTAGAATTGTTTTATGGATATGGGAGCCTTAGTCAATGTCATGCCACTAATGGATATGTTGTACATTTACTTGAAGATCAATTGTCTTAATACGATGAATTTGCAAGTAGTAAATTGAAACGTCATACCTACTATAGGAAAAGTTTTGAATGTGCATGTGAAAATGGATAAATTCATATTCATCATGTATTTCGAGGTCATGAATCATAATATGGATGGTGATGTGTCTATGATACTTGGGCATGCATTCTTGAATATTGCTAAAGCAAATTTGTACACAAGAGAGAGGAAGATCATGATGAGTACTTTCGATGAGGGCAATGTTGCTGCGAAGGTTGTCTTTGTCGGTGGTAAATAAGTGAATCTGAATGGAAATGACATAATAATCTCTAATATGTAGATGGAGCTTCTTGATTTATACTCGGGACAAATAAGCGTAAAGTTGTTGGGCTAATGATGTTAAATTAAGCGCTACTGGGAGGCAACCCGGGGTTTTAGATTTTATGTTTTAAATTTCAAGTTTTTAAATTATAGTTAGTATTTAGTTATTTAGTAAATAATTACAATTAACAAGTTTTACTTCTAAATTTCAAAAATCTATGTCCAATGTGCAAGAAAGACCATTCATCGGGTGATGATTCATCGAAATGGAAATATCTTACTAACTCATTTAAAGAGCGAATATTAGCAAAGGAGTTCAAAGCGATGAAGGTAATGTGCATGGACGAATAAAAGGTAAAATTTATTAACTTTCATATTTTAATGGATTTTATACGAACATGACAACTTGTGTAAGTTATACACAAAGTTGGAGGAGTATCAAAGAAGAATTAAGGAAAAAATATATGCAAGGATGTTGGCACATGGGTCGATGGCGTGGCTAATACCCACAGCGCAATGGGTGTATGACACATTGCCAAGAGGGCAGCAGGCAAGAAAATAGACAAACATCCCACTGTGTCGTTGACGTAATGGCAATTTAAAAGGTTTAAATCCTATTTTTACACTATTATTCACACTTGCACTAAAAGCCCACCACAACCACTGAGCATATATCCCTCTAGAGCCAAACTTTGATCATTTTCAAGTGAGATTAGTGAGTTCCTAGTGTTTGAGAGTGAAGAAACAAATGCATTATGGATTCACATAAATTGGAGAGCTAGTGTTCTAATTGGTGAGAAAAGTTAGAGGGCTTGGATTGAAAAAGACTTAGAGGCTTGTTCTACACCGAAAATTAAATCGCATTGAGATACATTTACAATCTTATCTAGTTTTGCTTTGAATTTTTAGAATTTTAATGATATTGTATGAAATTGTGGATTTGAGGTTTTAGGATAGGTTTTGCAAGGTTGTGTGAATGTAGAGCATTAATGTTACCCATTAAGGCTTAGTTGATGTTTTTGATATTTGGCATATGCATGATCCATGTAATATAAATTTTAATTTTTTAAGTGACTTGAAGATCAAGTTGCATTGCATTATTGCTTAGTTGCTTGTTTGAGGAAATGGCAAGAACAAGGAAACAAGTTAGCTAAACTAGATCAAATAATCTTGAGGCTTCTACCTCTTGAAATCTCAATGAAGAAGAGCTTAAACCTTTTAAATCCAAATTTTTCATGTGTTGAGAGGCTAATAACCTATATGAAAAGTCATGCATAAGGAGTTCATTTGTGAAAGGGGAATTAAATTGGTGGCTAAGTACGATAAGAGAGTGAATAATTTCATTAGGTGATGAAATTGGGAGCAAATCACTCAAGATTAAAGAAAGAATAACGTTAAAGGAATGAGTGGGATTGTTTTGAGTTTTATGCTAATATGAAGTTCATGACTAGCGATGAGCTAATAAAAGTGAGAGGGATCTTTGTTCCCTTTAATATACATGAGATCAATACTTTCTATGGGTTGGAGGAATTAAGCTTATATAGATCCAAACATACTATCCCAAAGAAGTTACATGAGAGACCTTATAACATATACCTTTTCAAAACTGTAGAGAACGCATTAGTTATCCTTTGACAACATGGATGGGTAATGGGATCTAAGAATGTATCGAACCACATTAAGAAGGGGAGTGTTAGAATTTTTTACAAAATGTGGCAATATTTCCTTGTTGCATTGCTATACACTATTTCTCACCAGGGTGAGATCAACAAGCTAAAAGTGGCTTGTCATTATGAGATTACAAATAGAGGGGAAATCAACATTGGGGAGATCATCTACAACAGACAGATGGAGTCAATAATGTCTAAAAGAGAAGACAAATTTTTGTTTCCTATCTTGATAACTCAAATTTGCTTAAAGGTCGGAGTAAGACTAAAAAATGATGAAGAATTTGATATAAAGGCCTAACCAACTATGGATGAAGCTTTCATGCTCACATTGAAATAACCACCTAGTTATCAAGACTCCGAGGAGGAAATAGAGGGAGCTGAGGGAATTAGACTTGAGACCGAGTTACTAGCTAAAAGGCAAGAGGATAAAGCAGTAGCAACAACATAACTAGTTCAAGATCTAGAAGAGGACATGGAGAAAAGGAGGAGCAACAAAAGTAGGGATTTACTTAGGGCTACGAACTTGTAGACCCAGAGATTAGAGAACATGACTTAGATGGTCCTGAGGTCTTTCCACCACAGACACTAGTACCACCACTAAAAGATTTAACTCCATGGTAGTAGAGGCTATGGATAGCAGAGATGAAGAGATAATATCAAGAGGACAGGGCACATTACAACGTTGATGTGTTGAGATATGAATAGGATATGGAGAGGAGAGAGAAATGTGGACGAAATGGGCTGCATAATTTTATTTTATTTATTGATCGATATAAGGACTTACTTAGGTATTAGAATAGCAGACGGACGAGACCTACTAATAGGTCACTAGGCTTTCTAGCATTACTGAACTATGTGTTCGATCTAGATTTGGTCCAGAGCATGAGGATAAAGCATCCATTGACACCATCCTATGCTCGAGCTAATTATACAAATAATTATGATGACTCATAGCCCTGAAGTTAGTGTAATGAGAATCTTTTAGACCTGGGAAATTGAGCGTGATATTGATACCATTTATGTTTAACTATAGGATATTTGGTTAACTATTTAGCTGGTCCAGTTTTTGTTGGGTTTTGGGGTTCATGCGCAGAGGAGATTACAAAACAATTTTGACAAAAACCCCAACAGGATCTGAATCTAATTCCATTAAAAAAGTTTAAACCATGAAAAACTTAATCATACCTCAGTCGCAATATACCTTTCTGAAAGTTGATCGATCTCTAAGGCGTTGCCAACGACGAACGCCCTCTACCAGTAGTCCACACACGAACGGCAGCCGAGATTCGAAGTGCTAGCTTCGAGAGAATACCAAACCTTTTGTTTCTCTCCAAAACGATCCAGAGCATACCAAAAACACTAAGTCGTTTCTAAAATGAAAATAGAGTTTCGGCCTTTTAATCTTTCGTACGTGTATTCTAACTTAAAGCGTCTATTTATACAACCCTTGTATATAGACGGTTAAGTAAATTACACATATACCCCTACTTAAAGAAGTATAAGTGTAATACACCACAAGGACGATTCTGTCATGAATTTTATCATATAAAATTCATTTTTTTTTTCCGAACCATCTTTAAATCTCGCAAAACCATTCTTAGTGTGTGACCCAATAGGCTCATAAAACATTGGCAATGTACCAAAACACATTTTGGTATACAAGTCATAAGCGGCCTCTAGCAAGACTTTATGACTACCCAAGTTGTACAAATATCAAATCGATACAACCTAATCAATAGTGTATATAACATCCTTTTGTCACACGATATCCTTTTGATCAAACATAAGGCATGGAATTGTCATCCAACATGTTCAATCGTACTAGTCTCGATCTCTAGGTAGACTGAAAACATCCAAGTGACATTGATCAATATCAATTCACTTAGACTAGGCCTTTTAATAGTCTAACACATCGAGGGATCCACTAGATATCTCTCTTTATATGAGAGGGACAAATTCTATCTCGATTACACAACTTCATCACATTGCTCACACAGTAACCAATCACAACCTTTATAATCATCTGGTTAAAGACAACGTTCGATAGTGTCAAATCATTATGTTCCTAATGTTGAAGTCTCTGGTAATCTCAAGTCAGAGGACTGAAAAATATACCTATCATGAGAAACGACTATGACTTAATCCATGTGATGTTCTCATAGCGGGTCGGTCCAGTAATTTGTTCCCTAACAAGTACTCATGATCTTGATTCGTATCCCTATACGTACAATCATCATATGATCATCAATCAAGACTCACACTAGTCTTAATTCATTATAGTTCCAGTATAATGATCGACTAGAGACATTTAGGATATTTCTGTAAATACCCATAGATCTTATTATAATGTAAACATGCAAATTAATTATAACAAACAGCAAATGAAATCCTCTATTTTATTAACTAAAAGTATTCATAAAAACTGTAAATGGATTGACCTAGGGCACATGCCCCAACAGTTTTACTTATGTGTTTTAGTGATTTCATGTTTCAAGCTTACTTTTAAACCTTGAGGATAAGGTTTAGTTTAAGTTTAGGGCATTATCGCTACACTACAATACACTATACTATGGGAAGTGGTAAGATAGGCTGAGAATTAAGGATAGAAATCGCGCGTATGATCATTTAAATTTTATTTTGAAGCAGTTAAAAAGGAAAGCATGGCCGTGTAGAGATTTTTCATTTTACTTAGTTTATAAATGTTTAAGTAGTACGGATTTGGTTATATATTGTAATATGTCATGAATTAGTAGTTCATTTACATGTTCATGTCTTTAATTATGGATAAGTATATTACAAGTATCTTGTTAATATGAAACTCAAATTAGTACTTTTAAATTTTGAAGAACAAACAAAGTAATGTTGCAAACAACGATGTGATTTAATGATTAGAAACCTATAGTTAGGAAAGACATTGAACTTGAAACAAAAGCAAGGAATCATAACACTTCTTGTGGAAAAAGTTAAATCTCTAATGATTTTATAATAAGAGTCAATATTTACTTGAAAATAAAAAGCAAATAAATTCTTAGTGCAAAAAGGGAAAAAATAGGCATTGTATATTAAAAGTTGGAGTTAATTTACTTGATTTAGTGAAAGTGAGAAGTGCTAACGTGAGTTTTAAAATAAAGAAAAAATAAGAGAATCCTACAAGTTCTACAGGAAATGGAGCAAAGAACTTGATGGTTAGAAAAAACGAGTAAGAATAAAGTCCATAGGAAAAGGAGAAGGGACTATTAAATAAAAAATGAAAAAAAGAATGCTGAGGGAAAAATTAAAATGGAGAAAAAGATGCGAAAGTAAACTAAAACACTTCAAATAAAAGATTTAGTTTGAGTACGAGTAGCTAATTGAGTTAAGTTTCCATTTAACCTAAGTGAAATCCTATAGACTCTTGAAGTGCTAAAATCTCCTAAAGATGAGTATGATCTATGCTTATTTGTGAATTCCTGAGCTTAATGAGAAATCATGAAATAGTATACGCGCTACTTGAATGTTGAGATCAAACAAAATTATGAGTTGTTATGGTTTTTGGTTGTGATATACTTTGGTGTTTTGAAAATGAAGTTCTATGTGTTTTTAAAGCTACATGTCTTAAAATTACATGTTTTTCAAGGAAAAACTCTTGACTAGATTATTAATGTAAGACTTAATGAATTAAATGATACTCCATGAACAATATAAATTGAATGAGAATTAGTTATTAGGAGACTTAGTAGAATAAAACTTTGCTCAGGATGTGCAAAATCTTAAGTTTGGGGGTATTTGATAAAGGATTAATTATACGTATATATAGGATTAGTTTAGTCATATATTGAGTATAAATATCCTTAAATGAGCTCTAATTCATGGTATTATTGCATTATCATAGAATTACGGTGAAGGAAGGAACTGAGTGAAAATGAGAAGAAACAAAGCAAAAACCCACTAAAACATGGTTGGCATCGTGACTACACATGTTGGCTATGGAAACTTAAATCACATCGTAGGAAGGAAAGGCACAGCGTGGAAGATATGAGAGAGTGAAGAAAACCAAGTCTGGAGGTCCAGCACAATAGCAGTGCTATGGCATATAAGGGAGGCATCAATCAAGTAAGTAACAACACTGAGGCACCAGGGAGTCAAAATATATGCATGTAGTGGCGGCACAGTGGCCTATAAGGCACGATGCCAAGACATTAGTGACATCGTGAGAGACAAGAAAAATAGAAAGTTAGAGTTTTATTTCAAGTTAAATTGTAAAGTAGGGTTTATAATTGTTATTATGAAGTATAAATAGGTATTAGGACATGAAAAACCTAAAAGATACTAACTATTAGCCACCATCAGAGTAATTTAGCATAGGTTTTACTTTGAGTTTGGGTATTAAAGAGTTTGTGTAACGAAAACATTGAAGACTTGACATTTACAATTCAAGTTTGGTTTCATTGAATCTATTATGAATTGTGATATGTATATTTCAATGAAGTGTGAGTAGTCTATTTATCTTAGGGATCAATGGATCCTATGGTATGAATGTTATGCTATTAATATGATTAAAAATTAAATATGAAAAGTGCAATGGTTAGAATTTGTATTTATTCTGAGTATAATACTTTAGACATCTTGATCATGTGCTTAATGAACTTAGGTTTTAGGAGTTATCACGACCATTGAAGCTTTTAATACAAACATGAATGGTACAACCATAAAATACATAACATCGAGAGATAGTTGTTGAATAGGGAGGCATGGATAGTGAATTTAGTTATTTATGAATCTAAAGATTTGGGACATAAAGCAATACGGAGCTTACGTTATTCACATCGATAGGTGGAGTTCTAGTTTGCATATCAGAATGTTTTCTATCACGACAGTGGGTTGAAGTGGATTTGAAGGAAATTTGTCCATTCTAATTAGGCATTGCATACAATATATTGAGATATAAAAGTAGTTGAAAAGCAAAGTATTAAATTACCTAAGTGAAGTTGTGAACTAAGATATCCTTAAAATAAGAGTTCAAGTAAGATTTACATTGGTTTGTTAGATTAGTTTAGTTAGTACAATACCAATTAAAAAGTTATTTCCTTACCAGTAGTTCGAAGTTAAATAGGTAATTATCTAGTGAAATTCCCAGAGGACAATAGCAGTGATCAACGTAAGTTGATTGCACTATTACTACAAGCAAGTCGCTACACTTGATACATGCATCATAAAGATAGTAAAAGCATTGGCAGATCCTTTAGTATAGCCAAGTACATGTTTAATTTGCGATGATTGACCAATTTGCAGTGTTCTACTTAATTTCTGAGAATTAGAATACAAATTTGCAGTAATAGCCTCAGAATCAGAAAGAGGTTTCTTCAATGTAAGGATTTTAGCCTAATGTTTTTTTAGCAAAGTACAAGTATAGTGATCTCTTTCAAGAGTCTTAAAATCCAATTTAACAAAGAATAGTTTCATCTTCAAGTCAAGATTCTTATCATAAAAAATGACTATTCAGCGAATAATAAATCATACGAACCCTAAAGATTCTTTTTTAGAATCCTCGACCTTGATTGAAGCACATATATCCCCCGCCTTTTCCTTAGTATTTTCTATGTGAGATACTATAGAATCAAGTTTAGAAACACTAATAGCTGATGGAGAAGCATCAACAGTATTTGAATCTATCAATATAGTAGTGAGTGCAGTATTAGAATCATTAAACTTTTATCATTGTCATTTAAGTCGTATTCACTCTAAGAAGCATTCAAAGACTTCTTTTTCTTCTTGTAAGTTTAAGTCCAACTCCTCCACACTCATGACACTTAATGCCCTTGAGTTTATTCTTAGCATTTGTTGTCTTATCATTAGTAGACGACTTGTTGTTATCATTACTCTTCTTGCAATTTGTTCCACCAAAATTTTTTATTTAAGTTTTGAAAGATTTTGAGAACTACTTTGCCATTATACCAAACTCATCTCCCACAGAATCATCAAAAATAGATGTCTCAACGTGATAAGCATTCTTTGAAGAACTGGATTTTCTAAACATATTCATCTCAGATGTTTGCAAAGAACCCATTAGGTCATCACGAGATGTTTTAGCAATATCACGCACTCTTTGATTGCGATAATCTTTGAGTCAAACTGTGAACGAAAAGCACGTCATACTAACTGCTCATTAGTATACTTTTCTCCAAGTTGAAAAGCTTGATTAGCATTGTCTCGTAAACGACCATTAAAAGAGGAAATATCTTCATCCTCTTTCATCTTAAGGCAATTAAGCATAGAACTCTATTGGTCTAACTTAGAGATTTTGACATAATTTTTACCTTCAAATATTATCTTCAGAACTTCCCATGCTTGCTTTGCGGTAGTGCAATTTGCAATCAGTTTGAAACATTGAGCATCAACAGTACTGAAGATAGAATTAATTGTCTTATGAATGGCAACCAACTTTGATTGGCATCTTTTGATTGGCAAAATCAAAATACAGTCCATTTTACAGAAGAATGTCAAAAGAGGCATGACATTCCATTGGTATTGACCAAATGGAGTGTTAACAGCAGTTTTGTAGCGATCAGCAGGATGAACCTAAAATACAGAGGCAAATAAATACCATCCACATCTATTATTGACATCTCTATCCCTTTTGCACTCTCCAAATCAAAACAGTCAGCAGTCAACCAATCCCCTGAAGAACATCCAGTTGATATCAGCCCACCACGTGAGGAATTTGAGGAATTTCCTCCTTTACCTAAAACTTATAACGATGCAATCCTTCCTCAAACTCCAGCAGAATCCAACTCAGCCAATACCTCCGATTTGGCTAAATCTATTATACAACAAGTTCATGAAAGCTTTCAACAAAATTTTCTAACAATGCAAGAACATTTTGATAAAAGATTTCAGCAATTTGAAGATAAATATTCAACTTCCTCCAGAACTCAATCAGACAATTGCTCCAATTACTCTGTAGATCTTTTTGAATTATAATGCGGACATTGGCCCATGCTCTCCGTGATCCAGCAATACATGATCATATGATTGATTATCTCTATCTAGAGTTAATCAGTAATGGCGTTGAGCTCATGAGAAATATCTCCAATACCAGATATCAACTATATATTTTCACCTGCAGCTCTCTATTTTGGACGTATGAAGATGCTAATATGCTTCTGACATTATGGCATTTATTACAGAAACCTACCATTTATGTGGTCACTCATTATCTCGATATTCATCGGTATCCAGATTACGTTCATTATTACTTATGGAGAATGCTCCGCACATCACCTATGCGTTTCCACTGTCATTATCTCAACAATTAAGATGCAGACCCTTGCCATTCAGTTTCATCCAGCCCATGCTTCCTGGACGTGTCCAGCCCTCAAGCTTAGGCCAATATTTTTATCAAGCACATGCTTCCTGGCATTTTCTGCCAGCCATCCTGCCATCATTTGATAAGATGCGAATCTTATCTCAAAGCTTATCCCTTTAGCAGCTTTTAATAAAGTGCTACAGGAAAAGCTTATCTTAGATCCACCGCCTCGTCATAAAGTCATAAAGTGCTACAGTCATCACATCAATGCCTCTGATAAAGCTATGTACAGCTGTTAAAGGTATCTCTTTTAATAAAGCAAATCATTTGCTTTTCGAAAAGAGATTGTAACAATTATTACTATTTTTCGTTTGTAGGACTACCTTTCCACGGTAGTGCGTCCGTATTATTTCTTATGCTTTTGCTTAGTTTATAAATAGAAGTGTGTGTGAAGGATGCAAATCATCGAGTTGTTTAGAGTAAGCATTCCTTCTAGTTTTGTATTGTCTTATGTCCTATAATAGTTTGCCTATGTATTCAAGTGTGTGTTTCGTTCAGTTTTCAATATAGATATTTATTCTTATTACTATCTCGCCTCTTCTAGATTGTTGTTATTGAGTCTCGATATAACGGCCTTCTCAATCCGCAGTTCAGGCACAACTTTGTAGTTGGCCGCCAATTTTTGAAAGCTTTCATGAACTTGTTGTATAATGGATTTAGCCAAATCAGAGATATTGGTTGAGCTGGATTCTACTGGAGTTTGAGGAAGGATTGCATCTTTATAAGTTTTAGGTAAATGAGGAAATTCCTCAAATTCCTCAAGCGGCGGGCTGATATCAACTAGATGTTCTGCAGGGTGTTTGGATTGGTTGATTGCTGGCTGTTTTGATTTGGAGGGTGCAGAAGGGATAGAGATGTCAATAGAATTAACATTGAATTTATCCCACCATTTGCATTGAATCTCTTGGGAGAGATAGGTAAAAACTTGATATTGAGCGGTAGTCACTGTATGGGTTCCATAGTGCCATTTAAGGATCCATGGGATTGAATGTTTATGCAAAAGAGGGATCTTTATAGAACAAGACGTGACGCCAAGAATGACCAGAAGAGGGATCTTTATAGAACAAGATGTGACGCCATGCATCAATGTAGTCTTTATAGTTAACTTGAGCTGGATTTTTATCTTTGACAAGCGTCATGGATTGATAAATGAAGGGGCTCTGTTGAACAGAGAGCTGCTGAGTCCATTCGGTGATTGACATAACCTTTTGAATCTTAAACTTTGAATAAGCAATCTCATCTGAATTCTGGTTTGTAAAATGTTCTATAACAACGGAGCCTGTTGTAGTCAGAATGGTTTCATAGAACTTTATGGTGACATTGGGACGATTAGGAAGAAAATGAAGAGAAGGGGGCAGAATAAACTCGATTTGATCAGCGAAAGATTTTTCCAGAAGGCTGGGATCAAGGAGGAAAACCAGATGACGATCACTGAATCGATATTGGGATTTGATGTCAGAGAGATTGGCTAATGGAGAAAATTTATTGGCTGAAGTGGGACGCTTACCTTTATCAGGCATATCGATCTGTAGGCAATGAATTTGAGGAGTAGTAAGAAATTCACGAGATAAAAAGTCAGGAAGAGAATTATCAGTTCCTTTAATATATTCGATATCAAAATCAAAAATACTTAATATTGCTTGCCAGTGAGCGAAAATCTGTTTAGAAACCAGATTTTTAACATCTTTTAAAAGAATTTCTTTCGCGGCTTTACAATCAACACAAATTAAAAAAAAATTATTTAAAACATCAGATTGAAATTTTTGAACGCATAGTACAATTGCTAAAACTTCTTTTTTGACAGTCGCATAATTGCGTTGGGTATCATTCCACAATTTAGATGTGTAACACACTAATTGTTCTTTATGGGAAGGAGCCTTTTGTAAAAGGATTCCACCGTAGCCTAGGTCAGAGGCATCGGTCTGGATGATTTTAGGATACACAAGATTAGCTAAATGAAGGCATGGTAGTGATTTTATTTTTTGTTTTATATTCTAAATAGCAGAGGTATGACTTGACGTCCACACAAATTTTGCTTCTTTTTTAAGGAGATCCTGCAAAGGTTTGCGGTCTAATGTCTCATTCTAATAGAAATCAGATAAATAGTTGAGACAACTAAGGAATCATTGTAATTGATTTTTATCAGTGGGCTGATCAGGAAATTTATCTGCGAAATTGATGACGCGGTTAACTGGAGTAATGGTTTGATTTGATATTTTAAAACCTGAAAAGGTTATGGTTGTTTGGAATAAATGCATTTTCTTTTGAGATAGCACAAGGCCATTTTTGAGGATGAGTGCTTGAAAGGTATAGAGATGTTTCCAATGTTGATCAATTGATTTAGAGAAAAATGTAAACAAGGATAAAGTCATGATAAAGATTAAAGATATCATTCGTTATTTTTTGAAATTCAGATGGAACATTATTGAGGCCAAATGGCATGACATTCCATTGGTATTGACCAAATGGAGGGTTAAAAGCGGTTTTGTAGCGATCAGCAGGATGAACCTGAATTTGCCAAAATCCAGATTTAAGATCAAGTTTGGAGAATACTACTGCAGAAGTAGCGGCTTTTATTAGATCATATTTATTTGGTAAAGGATAACGAATAGTTTTGAGAATTTTATTTAGAGGTTTATAATTGATGACGAGTCGAGGAGCACCTCGTTCAAGTTCAGGAGCATTTTCAACATAGAAAGTAGTACAGCTCCAAGGGGATTTAGAAGGAGTGATTAATTGTTTGGCAAGTAAATCTTTGATTTCATTTTGACAAAGGGTTCGTAATCGAGAATTCATTTGAGAGGGGTTAGCTTTTGTAGGAATATTTGATTCATGAAATTCAGGGATATAAGGGAGAGTAACGATATGATTTTTACGATCCCAGAATGCTAATGGGATATCAAAACAACATTTTTGATGTAAAATGGATTAAAAAATCTGTAATTTTTGTGGCCAACTACAAAGTTGATGATATTTTGGTTCTGATATTAGTATTTCGAAAATATCAAAATATAGGCACACATGAAATTCATAAACAGCAATTTCCTGCATCTTCAACAAAGAAGAAAAATGTCAATTAGCTCAATCAACTTAGTTGATCTTGGCAATTTAAATTTCAACTTGATGATAGTAAGTTGATTGCATTATTACTACGAGCAAGTTGTTACACTTGATACATGCATCATAAAGAAAGTACAAGCATTGGCAGATCCTTCAGTATAGCCAAGTACATGTTTAATTTGCGATGATTGACCAATTTGCAGTGTTCTACTTAATTTCTGAGAATTAGAATACAACTTTGCAGTAATAGCCTCAAAATCAGAAAGAGGTTCTTCAATGTAAGGATTTTAGCCTAATGTTTTTTAGTAATGCAGTACAAGTATAGTGATCTTTTCAAGAGTCTTAAAATCCAATTTAACAGAGAATAGTTTCATCTTCAAGTCAAGATTCTTATCAATAAAAATGACTATTCGGCGAATAATAAATCATACAAAGCCAAAAGATTCTTTTTTAGAATCCTCGACCTTGATAGAAGCACATATATCCCCCGCCTTTTCCTTAGTATTTTCTATGTGAGATACTATAGAATCAAGTTTAGAAACACTAATAACTGATGGAGAAGCATCAACAGTATTTGAATCTATCAATATAGTAGTGAGTGAAGTAGTAGAATCATTAAACTCTTTATCATTGTCATTTGAGTCATCATCACTCTAAGAAGCATTCAAAGTCTTCTTTTTCTTCTTGTAAGTTTAAGTCCAACTCCTCCACACTCGTGACACTTAATGCCCTTGAGTTTATTCTTAGCATTTGTTGTCTTATCATTAGTAGACGGCTTGTTGTTATCATTACTCTTCTTGCAATTTGTTCCACCAGAATTTTTTATATAAGTTTTAAAAGATTTTGAGAACTTCTTTGCCATTATACCAAACTCATCTCCCACAGAATCATCAAAAATAGATGTCTCAACGTGATAAGCATTCTTTGAAGAACTGGATATTCTAAACATATTCATCTCAGATGTTTGCAAAGAACCCATTAGGTCATCATGAGATATTTTAGCAATATCGCGCACTCTTTAATTGCGATAATCTTTGAGTCAAACTGTGAACGAAGAGCACGTCATACTAACTGTTCATTAGTATACTTTTCTCCAAGTTGAAAAGCTTGATTAGCATTGTCTCGTAAATGACCATTAAAAAAGGAAATATATTCATCCTCTTTCATCTTAAGGCAATTAAGCATAGAACTCTATTGTTCTAACTTTGAGATTTTGACATAATTTTTACCTTCAAATATTATCTTCAGAACTTCCCATGCTTGCTTTGCAGTAGTGCAATTTGCAATCAGTTTGAAGCATTAAGCATCAACAGTACTGAAAATAGAATTAATTGTCTTATGAATGGCAACATTCTTCTTCTTCTAGTCGGAATTGCCATTTGTATTTGGTTATGTTGGAGTAGTGTATTCTCTCTCTAGCAATTCTCTAGTAATTTCATAAATGGCAAAGACAAAAGTGAACTGTCCGAACTTCCACTATGCATAGTTGGTACTTTTCAAGCATGGCGGTCATGTTATCCACCTTCACATCCCTTACAATTTCATTGTTGCAACAACTCATCAATAGATCCCATAGCAATAAAACTCCCAGATTATCACTATTTCATGCTTTTAGAAATAACAAAGTGACAAACCTTAAATATTAATCTTTAAGTTTTGGAAACCAAAGGAGCTGAGGAGATTAACAAATCTGTGATGAACCAATAAGCACATATTAATACTAAACAAGAATTGATATAGAAGTAAGACTTGAATGTCTTCCTCTGCGTAGGCTCAGCCTAATCAATTGAACGAGTTGATAATGTTAACAACTGCTATAAAGATATATTTCGTTCTCACAAAACTCAAGTAATGAACAATAATCCACATAATGTTGACCTTGAGTATTTATAAACTTAGACTATCTACTATATCTAGGAATTCAATCCTAAATAAAATATAACTCAAAAACCTCCTCAATATCGAATTGTAAATTCTGTTGGAATCATCTAACGTTCAACAACTAATTCTTCTATTCCTTCAAGAATCTTGACTCATCGTCTTCATGAAGATCTTTAGTCCTTTATACACTCAAACATCTTGCTAAGTCAGGCCTCCATCTTTATATTAGCATTTACCTAACTAACTTTACTTTAGTTTTGACAATATACCGCCAACAAGAATAGACCGGCCCAAATACTAGTAAACTAAGGTCGAACATTATATATTCTAATTCTTAAAAAAAGATGATCTTAAAAATAAATACATATTACCTTCATAAAATTAAGAATCATGGTAGAATAGAAAGAACTAAAGAACAACCCCTTTATTTGACAACTCAACCTCATAATTATCTAATACACTTTAAAATTTGAAGTTAAACCAATCACTAAGGTCAAAGTACCACATAGATTTCTCAATCTCCACTGACAAGCATCAAGCTTACGATAGCTAATATAGAATCTCAAGATATAAAAATCATTAAATTAATCTCGTTTTTCAAAAAATACATAAAATATCACCACAATCAAAGTCAATAGGAACTTTTATTCACCAATTATCATCATTTCATATTCGTTTGTTGGAATAAAAAGACATACTTCACTGAACTTAGCTATATGCACTCAAGCTAAATCTTTTGTTTGAAGATTTTTCTTAAACTTCCTTCATTTTCTATATCTCTCTTTCTTCTTCTTTATTTAAATTCATTTCTCATTTATATTGAATTGTCACTGTTCCCTACCCCATTACCTTTGGAATGCATTATTCTTTTCATAAGGATTATTCCTCTCATTTTAACCACCATTAAATTCCCTACTCCATTCCCTTTAAAATCTATGGGCCTCTCTATTTTTTCTTTAAAAACTCTTGTTAACTCTTCTCAATATCCGTGTAGTCAATGAAGCATTCTTTCCAACTAAGTAAATATTATTGGTTATTTCCTATATTTCTTCTTAATTGTGGCATAAGCTATTTTCATTGTATATATAAACTTAATCACTAATCTTTGTATAACAAGATTTTTATAAATGTCTTGTTTATTTTATACTATCGTTTCGATCTGCTTCCCATTATAATGTCTAACACTGAGTAATCGATCCCCCAAAACTCCTCTAGTATACGCACAATCTAAGTGAAGTCAAATATGGTATAACAATTCTTTTCTATAATAAAATTTCTATTTTCATGTGTAATTATAATATATCACTTCGATTTCAAGTTTTAAATCCAAATTATATTCATATTTATATTCCTAAGTAAAATGAAATGTAATGGGAAAATATTAAATGTATTGTGGAAAACTTTAAGGAATTCAGTCAACTTTTGATAAATAAATGGATTCTACCTCTCGTTTCATTTATATTTTGCATCTTCATACTTCACTGTACCTAATACCCCCAATCTCATTATAAACCTTTTCCTCAAGGCTCATAAATTAAATAATTAACTAACATAACATAAAAATGAATCGAATAAGTAAAGACATTTTAAACATATCCAAGCATCATCGCATAGAAAAAAATGTAATTCAACACATCAAACCATTTCATTATATTAAAGTGTAAAATCATACCAAAGCAAATGTATTTTGATAACATATTACATTCATTCAAAGTATTACAAACATAAACCTCACAAGAATAACACTCACGATAAGAACACATAAAGAAGGAGGAAAATATCAAAATCTTCGTCTAGACATTGCATCGTCACCATTACCCCCATGATCAGGTTGTCGGGACTGGTAGCTTGCCTTAGGATTATAAAAGGTATAGTCTACCTCCTCCACCAAGTTATCTTTACTAAAGACTCTCTAGTTAGGCATTCTAATTTTTAGTGATGGAACGAGAATGTTGGCTCCTCTGCCTTGAGTCCATTTAGTCTTATATCGCTCTGATCCATAGGTACTTCAAGTAATCTCACATTGGTTCTGGAACATGAACTCTTAATGTCTCAGAGTTCTCATTTGATCACGTAAGATTGTCCACGTCATGGCCATTTTTGTGTCCTCCGCATCTACACCAGTGAAGTCTTCTGTAGGTGGCTCTATGGTCTCATTCGTCTACTCATAGTACGCTGTAGTTTGAGTTTCCTCTACGTTTCTTTGGTTGTATAGTCGTACCCTTCCTCTCTGTATGGTCTCTCTCCTTATGTGGAGTTTCTTTCTTTTACAACTTCTGAGTCAACATATCCCGTGACCTTCTTGCTTTCCTCAATGATATTGTCAGTAATGGTCCTATCCAAAAATACATCAAACTCTACTCCTCTCATTGGGACTCAATCTTTCTTGTAAAACTCGGTGAGCATCAAGGGAAAAGATAATCCTTCATTTTTCTTTAGGCTCATGGCATTCCTAAGGATTCACAGATTATTCGGCCAATGTCAATGCATCATATCCCTTAGACTATGTGGTGTAGAATAGTCGCCTTATAGTTTACTATATTTTAATATTTTAAACTAAGATGTAGGCTCGCATTCAAGAAAGAGATCTAGGCTTTGGTTGTTTTCCTAAACATTTTAGTATGTATGTGTTTTAGGTACCTGTTTGAGTCGAAATGGAAACCTCTCCCGAATGAGCTTCTAAACCATTCCTAATGGTCCCGTGGGGAAATCCATGTCTATACATGTACTCAAGTGTAGGGTACTCATTATATTGTCTCAAATACACTTTCGGTAAACTATAATATTGGTTTATTATAACATGACCCGAAAGCGGGTACACAGTCCTAATACTTGGCATGAGGATCAAGAAATATAGTACTTTTGTGTGATGGATGCGCCATTTGACGTATGTGTGTATACTATACATAGGAATATTTATTTAGTGTTATGTATAGTAAGTTTGGCGTACAAGAGAAGACACGCCTCAAGATGCATATTGGTATGGGACCGGGCTAGAAAGTGATATGGTAAGTCCTAATTTAGTTTAATATGATTTTATCTAATGTGTCTATAGTTGAATTTATGTAAAAGAAACCTAAATTAGGAAAATAAACTACAAGCATATATATGCCTCGGGATGCATGTAGTTAACATCATTATATAACTTGGTGTAGTATGAATGAGTTAGTGGGTTGTAGGACCAAGATGTGAGCCGTGAGATGATCCTAGAGATGAGGTGCAAATAAAATTAAGGGCCATATTATATCTCATCACTATATAAACAATTTTAATGGAGATTTCATCCGAAACCAATCCATTTTCATGCAAGGAAGAGAATAAAAATACTGGAGAGGTGAAACCAACATCTAGGTGAGGAAAACCAGTGAATTTGGAAGAAATTGATCGAGTTAAGGAAGCATTACAACTAGGTAACTTAATTTACATCTTCACTATGTTGAATTGGCAAAATTTGGTGGTTAGAAAATCATATCTGGTTTTTAAGCAATTTCAATAGGAAATTGTATAGACAAAATTGGAAATTTCACTATTTCATCTATAACAAATTTATGGATTTTAATTTTTTTCATTAAGTTATGATTTCTTGAACTTCATGAAGTTGTATAGACAAAATTGGAAATTCTGCATGATGTTGTTATGAACAAGCCTATGTAATTTGGTCATAACTTCCTCATTTTAAATCGAAATGAACCCATTTTGGCGGCATTTGAAAGCTAACGCAAATGGAACAACTTTTTTCGATTGAAATATTTTAGAATTCGAATGCTTTCATATCTAAAAATCCTTTGCAACTTTGATGAATTTGAAATTTTTGGGTTCAAAGTTTTGCTAATGTCCTGCTATTTTGAGTATATCTCCCTCATTTATTATTGAATTGAGCTTATCTTTTAATATGATGTTTTAGGGTATATTTTTAAGCTTCAGTAAAAAAAACCATGAGTTTTGAAGCTATGTCTTAAGAGAAATAAAATTTATAAAGTTGATGGTGAGAATCTAAAACTGTTTTAAGTCATTGTAGTAAAACTTCCATATATCCTTCGATTCCTATCAAAATTGCGTGAACCTTAGAGTTCTGAAAAGCTAAGACATTACTCTAAAAACTTCTATATGTATTATAATACATAATTTTAACATTTTGGTAATTGAAATCAACTCAAACTATTGCACCAAAACTGTCTTTATTTATTAAAGTAAATTTCAACATAAACAAAGTATTAAGGGAGCTCATTATGAAAAACTAGAATCTTAGATGACAAGTAAGTAATTAGACATATTTTATTGTGTAATTTAGGTTTATTTCATATATAACTCATGATATTACACTAGGTATTCTCTTGTTTTTGTGATTTTAGGATTTAAATAGGAAAATAAGGAAATAGAAAAAAGGAAGAAAAGCAAAACAATCAACTAAAAATAAGTTCAGTGATTAGCCAGCGATTTGAATTTACACTGAAAATGGCCACCTAAATCTACAGTAGGAAAAGCCAGCGAATCCACTATGAATTGGAGAATACACTAAAAATCCCTACCTAAATCGATGGAGCACCGAAAGCTAAACTCAATTACTAACCCAACGATTTGTGTACAACTTAGGAATTGCTAACAAATTGCTGAGGTCGGTGACGGATTTTTTAGATAAGAATGAGGAATATGTATGTACCTTGGAGATGTACTCTTAGGGAAACTAGGACTAGAGAGCTTAGAAATAACCCTCTCTTTTTTACAACTTATTCTCTTTTTAACTTTCTAATACTTTTCTTTTGTCTTTTAAGTTTAGTCTTACATGTGAAGCAACATTGGAGCTTTGATTAAGAGGTATTTATTTATTTATTTATTCATTATGTCTTTTAGTAAAATATTTGCAATGTTTATTTCCAGTTTGAGTGAGTAGTTAGCTAATTTAAACAAACCTTATACATGTAATATACTTTAGATTGTTATGTAGTTATAATTTTGGAATTATGTCCTTAATGCTTTAAATCAATTCATTCAGGTCAATCACGGATTAAAAAAGTTGTTTTGTGTATTACAACTAGTCATTCTTTATATTCAATGCATAGTGGCCAATACGTTCCTTAATATAGAGTGTCCAAGTCTATGTTTATAGTTATGCACAACAATTATAGTAGTAGCAGTAGGATTAATCCATAGGGCTTTTCTTGAGTGGATGTTCAATGTAATTGTATTCTAAGTTATTTATTATGCGGCTTTGGTTAATATTGGCTTAGATTAGGCATTATTTTCATTGATTGTAAAGCTATTGTATTTTTACAGTGTTGTAATTTATCCAATGGGTAGATTTACAATGATAAGAATGTGGCTTTTCCATAGAATTTAGGAAAATTGATGGATGGCTGAAGGCTATCAACCTATTATGAATTAGGATTTAATTATTTCAAGATTCCATGGGATATAATTATAACTATGCTGTGAAGTAATGTCATGTTCTAGCGTTTGAAAGCAATCCAAGTATATTACAATGTTTAGTGGGGTTTTTTTGGATGTTTGTTTAAATATTTCATTTATATTAATTTATTAATTATTTCGATATTAGTTTCAATTAAATTAGGTTAGTTAATTAAGATTTGAATTGTTTATAGTTTAGTTATTTTAATTATTTATTTATCTTATTCGTATATTTTTAGTGTTTAGTTCATGTTTAATTAAACTAATTAAATTAAAATAAGTTAAATCCAGTAAAACTTTAGGGTAGCCTTAATTCATAAGGAATTTGAAAAATTCATGTAGAGACGATTCTCATTTACCACTACTTCAAAATAAAAGTAAAATATGAGAAATTATTGTGCATGATCAAGACGTATCATAAGACCACTTAACCAACCTAAAGCAAGTTAGAATTAATTTGTTAGGACATCCGAGGAGCTTAGAGAGGACTTACGAGATGTGGAACACGAGTTTGGAGTGGTCGAAAGTTGGTATAGGCTCGAAATATTATGCATTTGAGGTAAGTAAACCCGTTAAGGAAATTCTCTATATTTCATTCCATTAATGAGTTAATATAAAGTCATTTGGACTATTTTATTGTTGATCTTATATTCCTAATGCCATGCCTTATATATACTTTCGTGTCTATGAGTTCTTTGGCTATAATCATCGTGTAATGACTTGTTGCATGACATTCCATGTTTTGGATTCGTTCTATGATTGGATTCATTTATTGTTGTTGATCTCAGGGCTATTGAAATGTCTTCTTAATAGCATGCTATGATTCGTTTTACTTTCTTATTGGTGTATGTACACACCCATATCAATATGTTTGCTGTATGATACTTGTTTGTACAATCTTCAACATGAACTCTTCAATAGGCATGAATTGAGGAGCCCACCTTTGTAGGTGCCACGACTTTATGAGTTGCACGATACTTGGGGTTAGATTCCCTAGAGATATCGCCACTCCACACAGCTGATGGTTTTCTTCATTCATGAGTGACGCTGCTCATGGGGCTAGAGTCCCTGGGATGTCGGAACTTTGTATAGCTGATGTTATTAGTGCGAAATACGAGGTTAAAGTTCCAGGGGATGTCGAATGAGATGCACAGTGCACGAGGTTAGAGTTTTTGGGGATGTCAGCATTCGACAAAGCTGATGTTATTAGCCCAACACACGGGTTAGAGTCCTTGGGGTTGTCGGACAAGATGCATGACTCACAATGTTAGAGTCTCTAGGGATGTCGACACTCCACATAGCTGATGTTATTAGCACGTCATACGAGGTTAGAGTCCATGAGGATGTTGGACGCTATTCGTGGCTCGAGGGGTCCCTGGGATGTTGGCTCTCCAAACTTAGATTTACATAATCATTCTGTCTATCATTCCTTGTAGACGTTCGGCAACTATTTGCATATTGTTTGTACAACTTTTCATTATTCATAGCTATTGTATGTTTTCGTTTCTCGTTCTTTGTATTTCTTAGAAATGTGGATGAATAGCCTTCAGATTTTACTTTCTTCTTTACTGTACTCACTATTTTTATGACGGTGAGTGTAGATCTATCGAGTAGCAAACTGAGGAAGGAGGAGATCGATGACTACCTATGAGCCCTTAGGGAGTAGTTTATACTACTTTTGTAGGTGATCATTTAGTGCATTTATTAGCTATCTTTTTGAATGATTTTTAGTTGTGTAATGGGACGAGAGACTAGACTTTTCGACTGATGCATGTATTACTTGGTTGACTTCTTGTAATCGTCTATTTACCGGGTTTCCATAGTAGGTGTTTTTATAATGCTTCCCAAACTTTCTTAAGTATTCCATTGATAATATTAAAATGATAAAAAAAAATTAATCAACATTGAAATCATGAATAAAGACAAAATGATTAATACTTATTCTAAACACATATAACGAGGTGAATGAGACAAAAGGCTAACAAATACGATGTTATGTCCTAAGTGGCATGAATTAGGGCTTAATGACATGATTAGGCTAGGTGGTATCCTATTTGGAGAAACGGGTCATCACATTTATACTCTTAGGTGAGTAGTCCACTAGTCTTCCTCGGACTATGGGTATTTTCATATTCTCATCTTTGTGCATGCTCGCATAGAATTCTCTAATTAAGATTCACACCCCATTACAACCGAGGATCCCGCATCATTATCAGCATAGTAATACCTTGTCAATAATCCCAAACTCATCTCCCTTATTAGATTTTGGATCCTAGGCTAGTACTTAACTTAGTTTTTTTATATGGTTTAAGCTTTCGATTCTTACTAATGTCGCTTTCCATCCTAGCAATGGCTTTAGCATTTATAAGATTATGGGAGTGGAAAGAAATGGTGGGTGTCTCCTCAATCTCTTCCTCTCCCTCCAAATCATATTTAAAACTTAATGGTAGAGAAAGCTCTCTAAGTGTTCTAGTTCGGGGGTTATTCATCGAAATCCACGTTTGCATAACAGTTTTAGGTGGAGCTTTAGATTTTTGTTTGGGTTTTTCTACTAGTTGTGTTTTTCTCTTTTCCTCTTGAGAACTTCTACCTTTTTCCATATCTTTCCATTGTTTCATATTTTGAAAATCACAAGTTCAAAAACTTAAGAAACCTTTAGATGATAGAAACAATGTTGTTGAAAATAGTTCGATGAAATTCAAGACTTTATTTGAAAAGGAGAAATATATTTGGAAAGCTAGATTGAAATTCATCGTAAATGTAAAATAGTCTTGGCATCGAAGAGATAACTAAAATGTAAACTTGAAACTCGATTTTCTAAATATTAAAAAGTAATTCGATGATAATTTGTAAGTTTTTTCTAAATCATAGAAACTTAAATTGAAACAAAACCATAATCAAACCCCCAAACTCATTTCAAACTCGCATTTATAAACCATTTGCAAATATGTGTAAATGTAACAAAAAATTTAGAAATTGGTGAATTTGTAAACTAAAAATTAATGTGATCACTATTCCCAGTCTATTGGAATCAATAAAACTTGTGCAATACAATTAAATAAATTCCAATAAATCAATTTTGAAAAAATATTTAAAAGTCTGGGAAAATCTCGAATCAAAAATTTGATGAGGCAAATAGTTGGGGTTGATGTAATTACCTTCTTGATTGTGAATCTCTCTAGATTGAAGCTCTTTAACTCCTTTAAATTGTTCCTTCAAGCTCTACGTCAAAAATTTCTAAGACCCTAGTTTGGCTCAAAACCCAAAATCAAGATTTTTGATTCGAATGAGGTGGGACTTACTTAAATGTTATGGGATTGAGCTTAGAATGTTTGAATTTAGGAAAGAATTAGGATTTTGGTGAAGGGGTGCAATGGTTTGTAAGTGTGAAAGGTTTAAAGTATATGGCGACTTGAGGTTTAGGGTTTTAAAAACTAAAAATGGTACCCTGTGATTCTAGTTTAAGTGGAGTCGCTAGAAATCGCTAAACAAGTTGAAAATATTAAAGCTGCTGGAAAAGTTTTTGATCTACCAATTTAACCAGCGATTACTATTTAAGTGGAATCGTTGGGAATCGCTAGACTCCAAATTTGCGTTAATTTTCTTGTGTATTGCTACCAATTTAGCCAACAATTCTTAGTGTTAACCTGAGTTGTTAGGAGCCGCTAGGCTTATTTTACTATTTTTTCAAGTTATCTTATAATTAACTTATTGCTCATTCATAAAAATTCATATCAAGGAAGTATTGACTTAAAATTCAAAAGTTTGAGTGGGACATATAACTAACTAAATAATTAAATGAAAGAAATAAATATATAAGCAAGTAAATAATATGATTTGCATAAAGGACATATAAGCAAAAACAACTCGATCACCCCGCAAATTTAAATCACCTCGCGGTTGAAATCCCGAAGATATTTTTAATACAAGAGCCAACAAGTGAGAGAATAAAAATATACTAAACTAAATTTCTAATAAAATTAAATAAACATGAAATAAACATAGAATATGGGTTGCCGACCATAGAGCACTTTTGTTTAACGTCATTGGCTCGACTTAACATTTCCAGAATTAATTTAGATCTCTAAACTTAAATTTAAGGTTTTCCACTATACTACCATTCCATAAAATGAGTGCTCGGCCATTGATAGACAAAGTAATTGTTTCATTCAGAATATCCATAATAGCGTGAGTAGTGGCAAAGAAAGGTCATCTTAATATTTAAGGTGTATCTTCATTGATAAAGTGTGGCATTACCAAGAAGTTTGTGGATACGATGTTGTTGTCCACTTGAACTAGCATATTTGTAACCACTTCTATTAGTTGAGTTGAAGTTTCATATGGTAAAAAGAATCATTCAAAAGCAGTGAATTCAACTCCAATTGGGTGTGTAGAAAGAAATGTATGGGCATGAGATTTGCATTATAGTTCATATCACACTGGCTCTATAGTACCAAGCTCATTTGGTTTTAATGTGCATGTGTATGCCTTAAGGATCATTACATTTTAAAGGGTTCAAGTCCGGTTTTGTACTTGGATCTAGAAACCTTTGTCTTGTTAATGATTTTTCCATTCTATGGTTGCTTAACTCTTCATTCTTGAGTTACTTTCTTTACTTTTGAAGCGTATTCAACTATTTCTTTCTTTTGAGTCCATTTAGCAGTTTCTACTATTACTGCATTGATTGCATAAATTTCAACGTTAAAGTATAATAGTTTAAGTCTAAAAATTCATTGTCTTCTATTTCATTATCAAATAATTCATCATAGTCATCGTATGTGTCATAATTAAGTTCATTACTAATCTTGAATTTGACAATCTTATCATCAAATTCCATGGGCATTGTCCCTTTAGAAATAATTAACTTAGTCCTAGCCGTTATTAGAAAATGTCTTCCTAATAATATAGGCAAAGGATTTGGTGATGTTGAATCTCCTATTTCCATGACATAAAAATCAGCTAGAAATACTAAATCATGTGCTTATACTAAGATGTCTTCTAATAATCTATACGGTTTAATAATAGTATTGTTTGCTAAAGTAAGATTAATAAGTGTAGTAGTTAACGGTCATATTTTCAATTATTCATAAAGTTTAAGTGACGTAACATTGATTGATGCCCCAATCACACATAGTAAATTCAATAAATGAATTGCGTATTATGATTGGTATGCCAAACATTCATATGTCAGAACATTTTTCAAGCATTCTTGTTATAGCCGAAATCTTTTGTTCAAAGTTTTCATTATTCTTTAATTTCCTAAACGTATCAGATATGTCTTTTTTATGTCATTCCTCCCTAGAATTTGCTAATTGTTGTGGAACGGTAGAATTAGAATATATATCTTCATTTAACTTATAAATATAATTTACTTTGTCTTAGTTAATTAATTCAGGATTTTGTAATGATTTTTCGTAGGTTTCAACTTTAGTTAAATACCATGGGTATAGTCTTTCAAAAAAATGTATATTTTAGTTGCTTGGCCTCCATTCTTTGGTGGGAAAAACATTTTTCATCATCTCCTCTCCTTGTTCTATTGTCTCAAGTATTTTAGTTTTATTATGTATTTGTTTCTTTTTCATTTTCATGAAATAAAGCTTTCATTTGTGCTTGATTAGTAGTGTTCATAGGTTGAGTAGTTACTTTAGTATGATTGCTTAACTTATTAATTTGTTGAGTCATTTGACCTGATTGATTTTTCAACTCGTTAATAAATCTTTCGGTTTTAATTTGGTTTTGAAAAATTAGCGTATGTTTTTTATGACTTTGGGTCATGAAGTTGTGTAATATGTGTTCTAGATTTAGTTGCATAGGGTGAATAGTTTGTTGCGGTTATTGCATTGGTGTAGTTTGTGTAGGTCCTCTCGGTCTATAAGTGGTATGGTTTTGATTTTGTGGACTATAGCTAAAGTTTGAACTTGGTTTTCCATTGTAATAACTATTATTATATTGGTTCCCAGGCGAGCCAAAATATTGGTTCAAAACTGCATTGACTTCTTCGTTGTTTTCTTCTTGTAAAGTAGGATACACATCCATAGGATGTGTAACTTCATTACAAAATCCATATGATTTATCTTGATTTGATCTATCTTTTAATAGTAGCTTAACCATGTTAGATAATTCTTCAACTTTTTCATCAAATTTATTACTTATTTTATTATTTACCTCATAAAGTTTCTTTCTTGATGTATTGGTCTTTTCACCATATTGTTTAGATTATTTTGTCATCTTGTTAATAGCTTTTTTTACTTGAGTTAGTGTAACATCGAATAATGATCCACCTCATACGCTATCTAATAGTCTCCTTCATAGAAGTACTATAATAAGACTCTTTGAGTGTATCTATATTATGGACAAGATAAAATTAGGCTTTGAAATCTATCCTCAAATTCAGTAAAATCTTCGTTATCTTTTATTTTCACGACTGTGATTTGTCTTCTGTAAGTACTAATTTTTCTTGCAAGCATATATTAATATAGGAAAACTTCTAACATTTGAACCCATGTGGTTATCGAGTATTGAGGAGGATAAAACAACCAATCTTATGCTTGATTTTTCAATACAAGAGGAAAAGCTTTAAGTTTGACTTGTTCTAACATGCATTCTTTAGGTTTCATCCCAATGACTTTATGTTGATATTCCTTATAAATTTTTGAATGTGTTCATTGTCCTTACTATAGAAGTTATGTAGAGCACTAATGTATCCAGATCTAAGTTCAAATTTGGGAAATCCCTCAAGATAGGCAATACACATTTGTTTATAAGCAGTAGCATTTTGATTAGCTTGCCTAAAAGTAAGTTCTCTGTTATCATTATCATTATTATAAAGATTAAATTTATTATTGGCTTCCATTGTGATAGTTTGGTGTCTTCTACATTGTTGTTGTCTTAAATTACAATTAAATGTCCTATCTACCTCAGGATCAAACGAATGTAAGGATCCTGTGGAATTAGAACGACAAATCGGATAAGCCATACAGTGGTTTAAACACTTAAGAAATTGTGTTCAAATCTTCAACAATGGTGCCAATAATTGACAAGTGTCGGACATGTACAATAATTTTCTTTTTATATTATACTTTAATTATTTTGTAGTAATGGCAAGTGGGTATCGTCTCCACTGGGATTTATCAAACATCTCTAAGAAAAGGACTACTAAAGGTTTTTATTATTTTTATTTTTATTTTATTTAATAATAATAATTAGACTAACTAATAACTAACTATAATATAATAATAATTAACTAACTATATTATCTTAATTAACTACCATTATCTAGACTCATAATCAATCAAATAGATTAAATTTAATAATAAATAAATAACTAACCAAAAATCCAAAACAATGAAAGAAAACTCATTTTGCATTCTAAACATTTAACTCCAATCCATATATAGTCATGAACATACTTAATAAAGTAAGATAAATCATTAAACTTTAATCATAAGTAAGTAAACTGCCTTTAGCCAGCCTTGTGTTCCCCTCATACTAGTAGAAAAGCCACGTTCTAATTATATTGAGCTAACCCCTTTATTTACACAAAAATATTAACTTCACGTAAAAGGACCATATTAAACTTTACGAGAACTTTGAACTACTAAATCAAGCATCTTCGGAAAGCCACTTTAACATTAGATTTAGATCTCAAATTCACCTAGGATATTAAAACAGCGTTTGCCTTTCAAACAATTGTAGTTACTACTTCAAAAAGATAATAAAACCATACATCACGATACATATTTAGACTACACATGCAATGCAAAGATTATGATTAAAATGAATAGATATTAACATATTAAATCAGTGAATCAAATAATACTATTAGTTTAAAGCAGTAAACACATATTCATTTCAGCATAAACACATTGCAAAATAGATCTAGTTCACATTCGGACTTTGTTTAGATTTAACAAACTACTCACTCATGATCATAAATAACATTGCAACTGTATAAATTAAAGAAATAATTAAAAATACCTCTAAATTAAAATACTTTAAATCTTCTATCTTCTCCAAAAGCCTTAAAATATGAAAAAATAGACAATGGCTCCGAGAGCAATGAAATTTTGATCTACATATTCAAGGGCATCTAATTTCACAACCTATACTAGTATTTTAGTATTTTAAATAGTAAACATTCCAAAACAACTCAAACAACTCGTAGTTATCTAAAATTCTTTTACACTTCCTTAGTGATTCACAACGATTTAAGCGTGACATAAATCGCTAGGTAAATCCAGAAAATTGAGCTCATTGATCTTTTCTTGTATCCGTCGATTTAACCAGTTATCCAATGTCCTCCAGGAATCGTTGAGAATTGCTGATACAAAAGTCTAGTTTCTTCTTTACTTCCTTGGTGATAATTCTTTGTATACTTCATCAACTTAATTAATTCCTTCATAATCTTCCCTCTTTCATTCATTTCTTCATATTCTCTATTTATTATTTGAAATATCAAAAATAAAAGAAAACCTCGTGTAATATAGTCTTTTACATCTAAAATCATCCTAAAATGAACTATAAGACATGTTTAATTATTGACTTATCATATGTATATATGTACATTAAGAATAATAAATAAATTGGTGAATGCCTAGCGAGACACAGGGTCTAAGGTTACACGCGTGGGATGTACTATAGTGTGCACGCCTTAGGGTAGTCGTTGGCGCGCGTGATGAATTTATAGGCACGAAATACAAAGTTACATATATACATATATATATATATATATATAAATATATAAAAATGAATCCTGAAGTTTAAATCAGATTAAATTTTAAATCTCGGATTTGTCTCAAGATATGTGATGCATGGGTCTTGACGAAGTGAATGTGTTAAACATTGGTCATTTTAGAGGGATTATCCATGCCTCGATAAGCATGCAACTACATCTCAAGGATAATCAATGTGCAAATGCTATGCATGTGTTACAATCGGTGTCATTTTAAGTAATCTCACTTTAGTTCATGTCTTTTCGATGTACCTCGAGATTCATGCGTACAAATCTCTAGAAAATCTCATATTTATCTGAAACATGAAAAACACCTCCTCATAAAAAATGTTTGTTTGAAATAGAGAAAAAACTGAAAATCGAATTATGCAGAGAGAAATCGAAAGTGAGAGGGATCGACCGAGAGACAAATGAGAGATGATGATGAAGATGAGATTGTTGTTGTGATTATTGCTTGTGGTTTTCATTGATGTTTTTTTTTAAAGAGTTGGGTTAGGAGGCTCTGATGAATTGTTGTGCAATTCGTCCAAGGAAAGGGAAGATGTCTCCTCTACAAAGAGTGTCCTAGGCTTGGGCCAAAACTAACCTCAATGAATAAAAAGATTTTTTTTTCAACAACAGAACAGAGGAGTCAATCAGGAAGAAGGGGTTGGGCCCCTTAACCAGGCCTGGTTTAGCTCAATTAAGTTGAACTCGGTTCAGTCCGTTTCAGGTCCAACTTTTTCCTAATAAAAAATAGAAAAGGGTAAAAGCTGAAAAAAATATAAAAAATGGAAGAGAATAAAAAATTATATTTTTGGTCCATTTAAATAGAAATTATGGATTTCTATGAAAAATGAAGAATTTAAGATTCTTTCAAGACTTTATACCAGGGTTTTTACCTCGTAAAATATGAAATGGTTGTATTGACCTAAAAAGTGACGAATGGGTTTCAGATTCGAGTAGGACTTGAATCGGGGGCTTAGTCATCGTATGAATCTTATAACACCTAAATTAACTAAATTGAATATGTTTGAATGTAGATTTACCTATAAGTTATTTTGGAAGCTCAAATAGTTTTGAAATGTTGGGAAAGCTCAGCACAAGTAAGTGGGACTCGAATTCTTATCAATTATGCTTCGTAAATTAGTACATTTAGTTCATATAGTATTATGGACTAGAATTGGGTTAAGGTACTATAATTTGACTATTTTATATGTGGAAAATCTCGAAAATGGTCGATAAGGCAGACTAGGACTAAGGATTGAAAAGGTATGCTAGGAAATGGATTCTGCCCTTCGTCTTAAAGAATGGAAAAACTTCTCCTAGAAATGGATTTTGCCCTTTTATCTTCAATTAGCCAGAGATTTAACTTGATTGACATTGTCCATTTGGATTTGGTAGCTTAGTTAAGCTTGGATAAACCAATAGAACCCCTTATCAGCCTACATGTAGATTTTATAGTTGCATTCGTGAGTGGCATGAGAGTACGACTTCGTAATTAAACTCAAATTTACAAGTCAAGAGTATGGTTGCATGTTACTTATTGGATTTGCATTCAGTTTATTATTTTTATATCATGTTCAATACCTGAAGAGATTTTTTTTGGATTCATATTGTTATTCATTGATTCATCGGTAGTATTTGATAATTGATATGTTTGCAAGCATCATTTATTGAGCAATTTGGAGCATTCATTCCCTAATTAACATTTCAGGTTAACAACTTGCATTGACTTAGAAAATGGAGAAGTTAGGAGTTTATAGTCTTTTTTACGGTGTATTGATTTTCCTATTATTTTATGCATTGTATTGAATTACTATTTTGTAATAAAAAGAGTTGGATTATGGTTTTACGGCCTAAGTTTATGCCGATTTTTGGATATTTTGTGTTCTATCAAAAAAGTTTTAAATTCAGCTACATTTTGTTTTAATCATTATTCGATTATCAATATATAAAGGTTGTGTGTATTAGGTATTGAGATAAAGCTATTGGCTCTAGTTAAGTCTAGCCGCTGTATTGGGGATTAATTAGAGTTTCAAGTCGAGTGTCGCCCTAATCGAGATAGGGGATGCCACATATTCCTATCCAGAAGGTTTTAAAACCTACTAAAAAGTGTCATCGACGAGGTCTTACCTCAATCAATAACCAACCACAAAAGATCTACACCAGTCATAATGGTTTTAATGCATTATTATCAAGAAAATATACCTATCTTTCAACAATTATCATGATAGTAATAAGCTTCAATTTCTCATGGCTTTTGAGGTCCCAATGGGTTAAATTCCTCTCAAACAAAACCATAACAATTATTATGAAACTCTCCATAGAAACCTATAATTTAGAATGAAAATTAACAAGAAAAAGGAGATAACTCACTAAGGATCAATGATGGAAGATATAAAGGTGGTTCAATCTTCAAAATCGAGCTCCCAAATTACTCTTTTCCCTTTAATTTCACTTAAGCTCCCAAGCTCTCTCTTTCACACACACAAAATTTTGAAGATGGTGATGATGATGAGTTTAATCCCATATATTTACTTACTAATTAAGAATGATCTTCCTCGAGATTTGCAATGCCTAATCTCTAGGCAGATCTAATGGCTAGCCAAACTAACTATGAAGAGGCCAGTTTTCAAGGAAAACTTGGCATTGTTGCATAGTCAGACACGTCACCTACACATTTGTTTATAACGGCCTACAAACTAACCATCTAATGATTCGACTTAGTCAATTTCAATGTTTAAATAATTATTTTGTGAAAATATACTAAGTTATAGAGGTTTACAACTCAATTTGTTTACTTTGGTTCATTTAACTTATTTTAATAGTGGAAGTCTAAATAATATGCAAATAAGTAAAGTAAATGAACTTTGCATTGATTAACAAACCTATGAGGTGGAAACTAGGCAAAAGGAAACTATATATACTTATAAAAGCGACAAAAAGGTATATTAAGTGTCAATATGCATGTATCAGGTAATAAGTCTCTCCAAATGACCCTAAAAGTAATATATACATAAATAAAAACACTTACGAGAGAAGGTAGAGGGGGCTCTCTAGATCAAACGTAGTCACCAAGCATTTCCTTCCCTAGCTCGTCGTATGGTCTGAAATTTACTACCAAAAAGTACCAAATTTTAGTTATGTAAATCCCAGAGAGATTTAGTTAGTATTCACAAGAAATCCAAATAAAGCAGTTACAATTCATGCAATTAAGTTAAATGAACGGGAATATAAAATATGAAAATAATTCACTAAGATAAATGGAAATAAGGAACACAAATTTGGATATCTGTCGAGCCCTGTACATAAATACTAAATCGAGAACTCCTTGATGGCAAGGTAGTTCTCACCTCCTCTTCACGGTTGAAATGATTAACTTTGTTAGTCAGAAGGTAGACTTCCGCCCAACGCCTCAAAGGAAAGGAACTGTGTGACGAAGGTAGGCCTCACATCAACCCACTTTTGATATCATTGACTCTTGGAGGCTTGCCTCACGTGCAATCTAAGCATGACAATACCCTATGAAAACTCCCAGATCGCGCATACCAATGGGGTGTTGGGTTGGAGCCATATTGCCCTTTCGATCATAAACTGACATACGCATGAATGGAATATATAAGAAGTCTAAACTAGTGCATGAGAATATTAATAACAACATGTAAGATTATTGAACGAAAAAGAATGCTAAACTGACATTAACGTGGGTTTACTTACCTCGTCACTCGTGAAAATCACTCCGAAAGTATGCATCAGCGCCTCGAACTTTGCACCCGACACCCAACAAGTCTCCTAAGTCCCTAGTGTTCGATTTTATTATTTTTAAATGTTTTAGTGTCACATTTAGTGGATTTTATAATGTTAAACCAAAAATTAGAATTTCATTTCAAGTTAATTGTGGCACGCTTTTTGAGTTACACCGAGGTGCCAAATGACTTAAAAGTCTCAAAACCTAATTTTTTAGCATTTTTACAATTTCTCATAAAAAAATTTCAAGTTTTCTAAATTTATCCATAATTTTCTATATATTTTATTTATTTTTGTAATTTACGTTATTTAAAATTAATTTAATTTATTTTTTTTACTATTTTTATAGGGTGGTTGGGCCTAAACCGGGTTTGGTTTTGCCCATCCGGGCCGCTCGGGCTTGTGGTAGCCAGGCCCAACCCATCTAGCTACCCCACCCTCCCCCAAGCTTTTCTTCGAACCATAGATGTCTTCTTTTTTTAAATATTTATTTAATAATTTTTATTTTTTACAACAATAATATCAGCGACAATAACATTAACAACTCAACAAATAACACAACACCACCATTAAAAACTTTCAAATTTCTTCAAAAGCTCAACAACAACCAGCACTAACCTCGATCTTAAAAGGTCGTGGCCCGATAGGTGGTGAGGCTAGAGCCGAGAGTGTCGTGGGTGGAGAGCTTGGTGAGGGTGAGACCAAATTTGATGATTAAGTAGAATTGGAGAAAAATAAGAAAAAATGAGAGAGAGGGAAGAAATTGTATGCTAGAAAGAAAGAGAGGTTTTTTATCATTTGTAGATGAGAGAGAGAGAAGGGGATGGGTGATGTGTTGGGTAGGTGATGTATTGTCACCATGTAGGTAGTTTATTGTGTGTTTTCTAGCCCTTGAGTACCTCATACACCCGCGTTACGCGCATCCCTGCTGCGTCCTATGCTCTCATCGCAACGCATGCACAATGCAACCAATTGAAATTCTAATACAAGTGTAACACAAATATTAACTAATAATACAATAAATTAATACGTGTGATAAATGACTATTTAGACTTATATGGATGACTAGTTTAGTAATATATTTAGTATAAATATCTCGAAATGAACTCTAATTAACGTAATGAAGAAACAAGGTATAAAGGAGACAATGAAGTGATTTCATGAAGAAACGAGGATAAGATATATAAAAATAAGATTTACATCGTGGAAAACATGCTTAACGTAGTAGGAGAAGGCTAGACAGCATGGGCAAGGCATGGAGGACCAAAAAGAGAAGAAAAGTGGAAAGTAGTGATGGTGCAATTATAGTGTCGTGGGTCGTAAGAGATGGCAGTGAGGTGGTCTACACTGGGTAATGGTTCTACTAAGAAGGGAAAATGCATACAAAGTGTTCAAAGCTGTGGTGGCGTTATGGCTTTACACGCACAACACCTGAATAGAGCCGATAGTAAAAAATAGAAATTTTAGTGTTCTAATTCATGTGGAATTGTCTATTTTCTAATTATTTTTTAAAGTTTCTTAAGATTATAAATAGTTATTCCAATGTGGTAAACATATGCACCACCATAGATTGCAACTAATCATTATAGTTTTACATACTTTTACTTTGTTCTTGAGTATTAAGAAGAATTGTGGAAGATAAGACATTAAAGACTCACATGTGGTTGTTTGGTATTGTTTTCTTTGATTTAATTGAAGTTATTTTGTTAAATCTCTGATTTATTGAATACCATTATCTGCATGTTTATTTCAATGTTGTGTGAGTAGTTCATTAATCTTAGGGATCAATGGATCCTTTAGTGTGAATACTAAGCTAAAGTAGTTTGAATGGATTATAAAGTTAAAAAGTGTAATGCCTAGAATTTGTATTGATTTTAGACATAATTCTACGAACATCTTGGTCACGTGTTTGTTGATTATGATTCTAGAGTTACCATGGCCATTAAAGCTTTTAAGCTGGATATGGACGATACAACCGTAAAAAAAATAACATCAATAGATAGTTATTGATTAGGGAGACACAGATAGTAAACTTAATCGGTCATGAATCTAAAGAATTAGAACTTAAAGAAATGTGGAACTTATGTTATTTACATCGATAGGTGGAGTTATAGTTTGCACATTAGAGTTTTTTCCATCACGACAATACATTAAAGTAGATGTGAAGGAAATCTGTCTATTCTAATTAAGCATTTCACACACATAATGAAGATGAAGGAAGTTAGTGGAAAAGCATAGTCAACAATTGCCTAGGTGAAGTTGTGAACTAAGATCTTCTTAATATAAATTATAAGTATTTGAATTGTTTTGTTATAATAGAATAGTTTAATCTAAAAATCAATTAAAAAGGAATTTCCTTTGCAATAGAGTAAACCTGACTTAGTATATTGAGTGCAACACACTTTTCCTCGAGGACAATATTCGTAATCAACATAAGTTGATCACACTATTACTACAATTGAGCCATTATACTTACGGTCACGATCAAGTGTTTGGCATAGTTGCCAGGGATAAGTAGCCACATTATTTTATTTAGTTCACAAAACTATTAAGTATTAGTTTAAGTAATTTACTTTCTAGTTCATATAAGAAAAAAAAAGTAAAAAAAAATTAAAATTTTAAGTTTCAAGTTTGACAATGTGCACTTGATCTTTTGTGGTTTTTTTAGGGAGAGTTTATGCACGCATAGTAAATGAGAGAAGGACTTAGTGCCTTACAACCTTGAGATTAACAGAACCAACAAAGGAAAGGAAAAGAAAGGAATCAAGTTGGTGGAGGATTAACCACAAAACCAACAACAGGGCTGAGGAACCAACCCGAAGGTGATCTGGTAGTGCATGACAAAGTGTGGGGACATAGATGTATTCGTGACTAATTCAAGCTAGAAGTTCAAGAGACTTACAATGGAGTGAAGAGGCTTCTAATCAACACCACTGAGTTTGAATTGAGACCGTTTCTAATCAATATGGTGCAAAATAGTTTTTTCAATGGGCTAGCCATTGAAGATCCAGTTAAACATCTGAAGAATTTCTTAGAGAAGTGTGTCACTATGCACATTATTGGAGTTACAAAAAAGGTGATCAGGATGAGACTTTTTCCATACTCATTGGGTGGAAAAGTAAAATCATGGTTCCAAGGATTGAACGCAAGGAGTATGACTCATAGGCGGAAATTAATGAAAGATTTCTAAACAAGTTCTTCCCCTGGTGAAGGTCAGTGAAAAAAAAAATTGGAAATTAACCAATTCAAGCAGGAAAATGTTGAGTCACTTAGCAATTCTTAGAAACGATTTAAGGAGATACCGAGGACATGTCCAAGACATGGATATGTGAAATGGGCACAACTACTGATTTTCTATTATGAGATGAATCATAGCACCTGAACATTAGTAGATGCCACAACACGTGCTTCTCTACTAACCAAGGATGAGAATGGAGCATTAGATCTCCTAGATCTAATATCTCAAAACTCTACAGCCGATACTCGTTCCATAGTAAGGAATTCAGCAAGCATATATAAGATTGATTCGTAAGCTGCGATCATGGCACAACTATCCAACCTGAGCAGTCAAATGGTAAAACTTTAAATAGGGCAATAAAGTCCACAAGTGCAAGCTATATAGCAACCCGTAAATCACTAAGCCATGGTGATTAATCAAATGGGCATGCAACAAGGAATAGAGCTTGGCGAGATCAACTTCATGAACAACCAGAGCTATAAAAATAGCTTCAAGCTTAAAGGAATAGCTCTTTGAAGGTTTTATCAAGGGTACAGCAATCTCATATGGAGATCCTGATAAGGTACTGAAGTTACCTCTAGGTTTTGATCAATAAGTCCAATAAGAACTTGGAGAGACAGATTGATTAGCTGGCCATTACTTTGAATTCAAAGAAGGAAGGGCAGTTTTTGAGTAACACTATCATAAATCCTGAGGAAAATATTAGTGTTATTCATATGATGAGCCCTACGGCAGCAAATGAGCCAATGCAAAAGCAAGTGATGTATAAGCCATAAAGAATCAACACTTTGGCTATGAGAAAATATGAAGTGATGCATGAGAAAAGAATAGAAATAAGGCAAGATGAACTCGAAGGATTCAAGCAACAAAGGATCAATGCCTTGAAGAATAGCAAAAAGGGGAAGAAACAATGGAGAGTTAAGAAACATGAAGAAGAACCTTCTGAAGAGGCACTGAAAGGAAATAATATCAAGGTTGTTCTAAAGAAGCAGGAACCAAAATTCAAGTTCACATCGAACCTTCATCCATTCAAGAGGTGAGATCCTGGAGATATATGCATACCATTAAGGTTGATGGGCACCGATTTAGAAACATCTTATGCTATATAGGAGCCTTAGTCAATGTCATGCCAATGAAGGATATGTTACAGGTTGATTTGAATATCAATTGTCCCAATACAATGGAGTTGCAAGTAGTTGATGGTAACTTGGTACCAATAATCTAGAAAGTCTTGAACGTGCATGTGAAAGTGGGTATATTCACATTCATCAAGTATTTTATGATTATGGGTCATGATGTGGATGATGATGATGTATATATGATACTTGGGCGACCATTCTTGAACACTGTCAATATGATCTTGCACACAAGGAAGAAAATAATCACAATAAGTATCGAGGAGGATGATGATGCCAAGAAGATTGTCTTTGTTGAAGGAAAAGAAGTACATCTAAATGGGAGAGATATCATTATTTTCGTCCACCAAATGGAGTATCGAGATTTAGACTCGGAATAAATGAGTACAAAGGCATTGGCCTAATGACGTTAAAACTAAACGCTACTAGTAGGCATCTAAAGGAAAAGACCATTTTTAGGTGACATTTCATCGATATAGAAAATTCACGACAAACTTAGTAAAGAGCTTAAAAAAAGCAAAATAGTTCAAGTGGTAAAGGTCGGGTACATGAAAAGACACAAGTAAATTTTATGATACATTGTATTTTACGCTACCACAATGTCTTGTATAGTAATACACAAAACTAAAAGAGCGCCAATAGGGAGTTAGTGAAAAATGTGCAAAATTATAGAGACAGATTGGTCAACGTCGTGTGTGTATACACATGGTGATATGGGCACAAGGCGCCGAGTTGTGAACAGTCTTTGCTCACAATAGTCTTAATGTCATGGTGGTGTAGTCGCGCACCATGCCCTATAAGGGACAGTGCTAGCATCGAGACAAAGATTTTAAACCCCTTTCAAACCATATTTTTCACACTTTCAACATATTTCATATACCACCAACCAAGCATACATCCCTCTAGAACTCAAGATTGAACAAGTTTAAGAGAGAAAATGTTACAAGTGATTAAGAGTGAAAAAAGAGAGTGCATTGTGGTTTTGCACGAGAAAGGCTTGGGCATTGATTTGGAGGAGAGATTCAAGTGAGCACTAGAGTTTTATTTTGTGAGCAAAGTGAGACGGCCTCAATTGGTAGAGGCTTGGAGGAGTATTCTACACTGGAAAGTCATCTGGCATTAAGGTAAAATTACAATTTCATTAGTTATACTTTGAATTTTTGAGAATGATTGATGAAATTGCACGAATTGTAGATATGAGGTTGTTGGATTGGATTTTTTAAGTTGTGTGAATATTGATCATCAATGTAGCTTATGGTAAGCTACTTTATGTCCTTTGCATTATTTGGCATGTGAATGAACTTTTTGATTTTAGGTGATTTGAAGGCTCATGTTGTGAGTTGTTGTGTTGTGTGAAATTTTGAGAAAATGGCAAGAACAAAAAAGCAAACAAGTCAAATTAGTGATGTGAGAGCAAATGATTATGAGGCATCATCTTCAAGTGATCCGACTGAGGATGAACCTAGACTTTTTAAGTCTAATTATTACATTAGTAAAGAGGCTATAGAGAGATATGAGGTCATTGAGAAAGAATTCATTTGCAAGAAAGGAATTAATTTATCGGCTAAGTATGACAAGAGAGTAAAATAATTTCATTAGGCAAAAAGTTTGGGAGCAATTCACTCAAGACTATATAGATAACAATGTTAGAGGAGTGAGTAAAATTACTTATGAATTTTATGCCAATCCAAAGTTTACCAAGAAAGGTGGCCTAGTGAAGGTGAGAGGGGTATTTTTCCCTTTAATAATTGTTACATTAATAGCATCTGTGGGTTAGAGCATATGACTATAATTGAAGCCTCACAGAGTTTCCTGTATGATTTATATGAAAGGCCCTATAACATATACCTTTTCGAAAGCAAGAAAGAGCATTGGTTGTCCAAAGACAATAAGGATGAGTAATGGGAGCTAAGAATGTGCCATAGCACATTAAGAAGTGGAGTGTGAGAAAAGTTTATAGAATATGGAAACACTTTCTAGTTATTTTATTGTACCCGGCCACTTAGCAGGGCGAGATAAACAAGCCAAAGGCGGCTTGATTGTATAAGATTACAAAGTACGGGGATATCAACATAGAGGATATCATCGACAAAAACTTGAGGGAGTCTATTGATAAGTGATTATTTAGACTTATATATAGGGTTAGCTTAGTAGTATATTTAGTATAAATGTATCTAAATGAGCTCTAATTGATGGTGTTTATGCATTTTCATGTAAACAAGGCATAAAGGAAGGAAACGAGCAAATTCGAGGAAAAATGGAGCAAAAACACCACTAAGGAGGTTTGGCGTTGTGACTATATAGGTTGGCATTGTGGGGCATCAAGGAACAACATGGGACATCAAAGAATGGCATGGGACAGCAAAGAAAAATGGAGAAAAATGATCAGAAGGCTCGGTGCATTGGCAGCGCCGTGGAGGTAAGTAGATGGGGTCAGGGAGTCTAAAGGACGGCGCCAGGACAAACTAAGAAAGGAAATGCTTAAAGGGTGCTCAGCGCAGTGGCGGGGCTATGGGAATGAACACTTAGCGTAGAGACTTAAGTGACAGAGCCAAGAAGAGAAAAAATAGAAAGTAAAGTTCTATTTCCTCTTAAATTGTAAACTAGGATTTTTAATTGTTTGAAAACTTGATTAGGAAGTATAAATAGATAGGAAAATGTGGTAAATACATAGCATACAAGAGATTAGCCACCATTAGTAATAGTTAGCATAGGTTTACTTATTCTTGAGTATTAATACGATTTGTAGAGATAACATATTGAAGACTCACGTGTGGTGATTCGGGTATTGTGTTATTTGATTTAATTGAAGTTATTTCATTATATCTTTGATTGTAATGAATAACATTATGTCCATGCATGTTTCAATAAAGTGTGAGTAGTCTATTAATCTTAGGGATCAATGGATCCTATTATATGAATGATATGACATAAACATGAATAGAGTGTAATGAATAAAAAAGCAATGGTTAGAATTTGTGTTGATTCTGAGAATAACGCTATGAACATCTTAATCATGTGTTAGTTGCTATTAAGTTTTAGGAGTTATCATGGCCATTAAAGCTTTGAAGCCGGATATGAACAATACAACCATAAAATACATAACATTGAGCGATAGTTGTAGATTAGTGAGGAACGAATTGTAAACTTAATTGGCTATGAATCTAAAGATTTGGAATATTAAAGCAATGTGGAGCTTACATTATTCATACCAATAGGTGGAGTTCTAGTTTGCACATTAGAAACTTTTCCATCACTGCAATGGGTTAAAGTAGATTTGAAGGAAATATGTATATTCTATTTAGGCATTGCACATGAGTAATAGAGATGATAAATTTAGATGAAAAGTATAGTATTTCATTACCTGGGTGACATTGTGAACTAAGATAGTCATAATATAAGAGTTTAAGTAATTTGCATTGATTCATTAGTATAGATTAGTTTAGTTTAGTTATGAAATCAACTAAATGGATTTCCTTAGCAATAGAATAATTGTAGCTAACTACGTAGTGAGTGCATACACCTTTCCCTGGGGATGATATACATAGTCAACGTCAGTTGGTTACACTATTAGTACAAGCGATTTGTTATATTTGTAACACACGAATCGTGTTTTTGGCATCTTTACCGAGGATAAGTGGCCACTTAGACTTACTTAGTTTGAAAATTTGCTAAGTTCTATTTTAAGTACTTTACTTTCAAGTTTATAAAAAAATTAAAAATAAAAGGTTTAAGTTTCAAGTTTGACTTTCTGCACTAAATCTTTTGTGTTTTCTTTTAAGGGAGAACTAGTGCATGCGTAGTAAGTGAGAGAAGGAATTAGTGCCTTATGACCCTGAGATTGACAGAACCAACAAAGGAAAGAAAAGAAAGGAATCAAGATGGTTGAGGACCAAGCAAGAAACCAACGATAGGGTCGAGGGAATAACCAACCTAAATGTAATCTGGTAGTGCAGGATAGAGTGCGTGGACAGAGATGTCTTCATGACTACTTCAAGCCAAAAGTTTAAAAGAATTACAATGGAGTAATGAGGCTTTCAGCTAACAGCACTGAGTTCGAAGTGAGATCATCTCTAATCAACATGGTGCAAAATAGCTTGTTCAGCCAGCTAGCTAATGAAAATCCTATCGCATATGTAGAGAATTTGTTGGAGAAGTGTGATAGCGTGCACATTTTCGAAGTTACAAAAGAAGTGATCAGGATAAGACTTTTCTCATTCTCATTAGGTAGAAAAGCTAAATCCTAGTTCCAATGACTAAACATATGGAGTATGACTTCATGGGCATAAATCAATGAAAGATTACTAGACAAGTTCTTTCCTCTAGTTAAGGTTAGTGAAAAAGTCTAGAAATTAATCAATTCAATGAGGAGATACCGAGTCTCTCTATGGTTTTTAGGAATGATTCAAGGAGATGCTGAGAAGATGTACAGGACATGGATACGTGAAACGGGCACAACTGCATATTTTCTACCATGGAATGAATCACAGTACTAAAACTATCATGTCCCAAATTTATGAACCATAGTTTAATTTCTTAGTCAGGATCAGTGACCCGTAACGTCGGATCTGCGTCGAGATATGTGTCGTGACTAAGGCAAGGTGGTCGAGGTATATATTAGATTTATTTTGATGTATGCCTAGTGTATTATATATGTGTAGACTACTAAGTCACTCCTACTTGTATTTAGTTGTCGAGACATAAGTGGGGACGCACATCGAGAAGTATGCCAGCATAGGACCGGGGTATAGAGTGATGTAGTAAGTATATTTAAGCTTAGTGTAGCTTAAATAATAGTATTAATGTGGCTATGGTTGATTTTATATTAAATGTACCTAAGTTAGAAAGTTAAAACAATAGACATGTGATAGTTCTTGAGATGTGTATCGACACATCTAAAAATCAATTGAGTTACAAGTTGTGTTGGATAGATGGAGATAGTGGAGAGTTAGTGGAAGTAGTGACAAATTATAGGCCATTAAATTAGTCTCGAGATACATGTGTACATTAGGTTCAATGGCTATAAATCAATCTCATCTGAATATATAAAATTGAAATGATCGACTCTAAGCCATTTCATTTTCAAAGATTAGGAGTAAAGAAAACTTAGTAGAGAAAAAGATCAGCAAGGATTATGAAGGAATCTTGTGGGTTTTTCGTCTGAGTTATTAATCAAACTAGGTGTTCATCAACTAGGTGATTCTCTTACATTTATTTGTTTAATTGTAAATGGTTTTGGTGGGTGTTTTGGGTCTTTGGAGGTGTAGTAAAGATATCCCAAGGTGTTGGAGTGGCCTTTGTTCTGAGAGAACTCAAAATTCCAAGTATAGAATTTTGGGTTTTCCTGCGCATAGCGAGCTAGATGTGTCTACTAGCATGCTAACTTCTTATAGAACGCTAGAGAAACTTGGAAGCGCTAATGAGGTAATTAACACGCTAAGTAGGCTACACAGCGTGCTAGGTGCTATGACAGCCCAAGAATTTGAATTTCCTAAATCAAACATAAACATTCTAAATAAGTCCAATACCTTAATTAAAGGTATTTATTTATTTACATTTCATTAATTTGGAATAACACGAAAATTGTTGTGGATTGTAAGTAAACTAATTAAGATATTTATTTACATTTCATTTCTATTTAATCATTTAACTTCAGTCATTTAGACTAATTTTCATATTTTAATCTAAATACCATGACTTGTTTCCTCTCTTCTTTCATGAGTTTGCTATCATGGTATTAATTATGGATTAATAGTTTGATTAACTCAAAATCATGTGCTATGTCATTTTATGTTTTTTTATACTCAATCAAATGAAATAGCATGCAATTAGGTAGATATTTGATGGTAATGTACATCTAAATTCCTTTGTGTATTAGATATGTAATTACTTTGTTAGATTCATAAACTGTGTCATTTCTTAAGTAATGAAAGTAGTTCTTGTATCTAGGACCATGATATGACAGAGATGGCGTGGCACATGGGGACACTAGACTTTCGCGGTGATCGGGATCTCACACTATCTTACGTAGCATACAGGGTATAGGATCTGGGGTTGTTAGTAAGCACATATGTCAAAGGTGATTGGCACTTGTGAAAGAATATAGAGGCGTAGAGCTCAGCTCTGACCTTCAACAAAGATGTAGAGCACAGCTTTATCCTTACATAGTGGAAAAAGGCATTATGATAAGACTCACTGTCGATCGGCCTTAGATCATTACTACTTAGCCAAGCGTCAATTTCATATTGTTTAGTTGTAGTATATTTTAACATGATTTCTTTTCAGCGTAGTTGCTATTATTATGCTTTCAAATACTTCTTGTATAATTGGAAATGTAAACAAATGTCTCTCTGTGTTACTTTTTACATTCGTTTACTCATCGTCCTTTTTATGGCGATGAGTGCAGATCCATCGAGTAGCAGACCAGGCAAAGAGAAGATCGGTAATGACCTATGAGCTGGTGGAGTGATGCTACATAGATTTTGTAGGTTTACTTTTCTTATATGATTATTATATGTCTTCCGTATACTTTTGGGGTTGTATATTATGGGTTGAGAGATAGTACCCTAACCGGATACATGTTGATATGTTTTATCATCATTTCAATATATATGTGCACGTGATCTTTACTTCATGTTTTTCCACAATTGTTGGGTGTCATGTTAAAAGCTTTCGCTAAATTGTTAAGACTTTTGTTGAATAATCTTTAAGTTTGTAAAATTTAATTAACTATGATTTATTAATTAACATAGGATAAGAAAAAACTTATTTGAATAGTTAAATTGTAAATAGAAAATTTTTGGAAAGGCTAATTAATTCCTTGTTAAGTCCTACATGGTGATATTAAGGCTTAGCGACGGATTAGGGGGGGCGGTGCCCTAATTTGAGAAGGGGTCATCACAGGTGGTATCAGAGCTTAAATTTATGAAGCTTTGTTAGTGAAATATAATTATTTTATAAAGTGATACCAGAGTTACAATTGGTACCAAAGCCCAACTTTTCTAATAAGCAACAAATAAAATCTAAACAAAAAATGTAAATTTTAATCGTGGAAACTAGACGATCCTTGCCTATAAATTATTAGTTGGGAAGTGAGTGAAAGTGCGATGGAGATATCTTATATGTACATGGTAGTTTCTAAATGTATGTATGTGTTATCGATGTACTAGTTGTTTCGCGTTTGCTATCAACTTGTAGATGCTGATAGCTGATATTCATGATAGTGAGGATGCAGGTTCTAGTGCCAGCCAGCCTCCTATTCCATGTGCTAATGACTTTTAGAGGCTATCCGACTGAGTAGGTGCTCTAGGACAACAGTTAGTTGATTTCTTTGTTATGATGATGTCATATTTTGCTCTACCAGCCAAGACTGTAGCCCCTACTACTACTATTATTCTCACATTACCTATGGTAGCTGCTCCGATAATACGGACTATACTGATCATGATAGCACCAATTATAGAGATAGTTTATACACCATCTTTCATACCTTCATTTTCTAGCTCGACAACAAAGGCTCAGTTGGTGAAGGATTTCATCAGACTGAAGCCGATTTATTTTGATAGTCAGCGAGACTTTGAGAATATAGAGAAGTGGGTGTTGTCTCAAGAGAAGTTGCATAGAGTTTTAAGGATCAAGGACAGACTCCAAGCTGAGATTTCGTCCTATACACTGTAGAAAGACGTCGATGTTTGGTGGTGTAGGATGATAGCTTCTAGTGGAGACTTTGATTCTCGAGACTCCTTTAAGAAGAAGTTTTATTAATAGTATTTCCCACCTAGAGTGATAACGAGGTTGAGAAAGGAGTTCATGAATCTTAAACATGGAACTGATGAGTCGGTCAGAGAAAAATATGGCTATCTAAGGTAGTTTGTTAGGGATCTAGTGAGAGATGATTTAGAGGATATATATATCATTTTGGAGATGGATCGAGACCAGACATAGGGTTTTATATGGTCAATTCAGGTGCCAAGACTTTGGGCAAGATTTATTGGCATACATTTTCTTATACGACCTACTATTTGGGCAGAGTTATCGATGGGTCACCGTTGAGACCAGCATTGTCATTAGATCAGGTTGCAAAGTTTGAGGGGAGAAAAAAAGGCAAGGGACAGAGGAAATGGGATAGAGGTTCTCAATGATCAGCCATAATCACCTTAGTTATGCCATATGTATCATCTCCTACTCTGCTACAGACTATAGTTGGTAGACCTCCCTCGCCACCACCATTCAGACCTATATTGCTAACTCCTACTACTTTCCAGCTCTTCTAACACCACATCAGCAGCAGCAGGGTGGTAGAGGTCGAGCCAAAGGTAGAGGTAGAGGCCAAGATGGTTCCCGATAGGGACAAAGATAGGCACAGGCCTAGGATCAAACACAAAGTCTACATAGGCCAATTAGTTGCTTCAGGCGTGGTTAGGTGAGGTACAAATTATAGATTATCCACAACTAGTAGCTGTGACTCCACCGCAGAGTCGAAAGGGTGTACGCATGGTACCACAGCCTGATACTGATGCCACACGAGGACTCATCGAGGGTACGATTTCTATTTGTAGTAGATATTTATATGTTTTGTTTGAATCAGGTTCTACAGTATCTTCCATTTTTTATCACGTGATAGGCATCTTAAGGTTGATATAGGTCAGAGTCAGTGTACGTTTGATTTTGAGTACCAAAGTCGGGGATAAGATTTACCTTAATTTTCTTATTAAGGGATGTCTAGTAGAGAGGTAGAGTTACCTACAGACTTTAGGGTTCTTGAGTTCTTAGACTTCGATGCATTGATAGGGATGGATTGGTTAGCAGCATATCATACTCATATAGACTATTTTAGTAAGATGATGATATTTGAAATCCCAAGGTGTTCGATGTTCACATATAGTGGTAGTACACTGAGTAAAATGGAGACAAAATTATTTTCGTATACAATAGTAGAGAGTCAGAGACCTAGATTTTGGGAGATTCCAGTTATTTGTAAGTTTTCAAACGTATTTCCAAAGGATTTACCACCACCGAGAGAGAGACTTTATTATTGAGTTGGTACCAGGCACCAAACCTATATCTTTTCCACCGTACTACATGGCACCTAGAGAGTTGGAGGAGTTGTGGAGTCAGTTATAGGATTTGGGATAGAAGGGATTCATCACACCATCTATTTTGTCATGGGTAGCACCCATCCTATTTGTAAAGAAGAAGGACGATACTTTGAGGCTATGTATTGACTACAGATATTTGAACAAGGTCACAGTCAGAAATAAGTATCCATTATTTGACTAATGACTTGTTTGATCAACTGAGAAGAGTGTAGTTTTTCTCCAAGATAGACATATGATCAGGGTATCATCATTTAATAATCAGGGATAAGGATAGGTCCAAGACAGCTTTCGACATGAGATATTGACATAATTAGTTTACAGTCATGCCGTTTGTTTTGAAAATTATTCCTGCTATGTTTATGGATTTGATGAGTCAGGTGATAAGACCATTTATTAACTCCTTCATAATAGTTTTCATCGATGATATATTGATATATTTGACTCAAGAGGATCACGAGAAAAACCTTAGGGAGACATTGTATTCTTTGAGGGACAGACTTTACACCAAGTTCGGCAAGAGTGAATTTTAATTGTTAGATATCAAGTTTTTGAGACATGTTTTTTTAGCAGCAGGTATTGCTGCAGATCTCGCCAAGATTCAAGCTATTATGGATTGGCCAGCACTAATATCAATCAAGGAAATTAAGAGTTTTCTTGGATTAGTAGGCTATTATCATAGGTTCATAAAGGATTTTTCAAAGATCATTTCGTCAATTACTAGGTTGACCCAAAAAGACATTAGATTTGATTGGTTTGAGGAATGGAATGAGGCATTTACTCAACCGAAGAAGTTGTTGACCATTGTACCAGTTTTTGTATTACGAGAGGCTAGAATGGAGTTCGTAGTATGTATAGATGCTTCTCATACAGGTCTAGTTTGTGCGTTAATGTAGGATAGAGGCATGGTGGCTTATGCATCTAGATATCTAAAGATATATGAGAAGAATTATCCCACTCATGACTTAGAGTTGGTTGTACTCTTGTTTGCTCTGAAGATATGTAAACATCATCTATATGGAGAGAGGTTCACACTCTACAATGATTATAAGAGTCTAAAATACCTTTTCACACAGAATTAGTTGAACATGAAATAGCGTAGATGGTTGGAGTTTTTTAAGAACTACGATTTTTCTCTAGAGTATCACCAAAGAAAAGCTAACGTATTTCTAATGCGTTTAGTAGGATACCTACTGGAGATGTGGAGGTTGTTAGATGCCATATGATGCATGTGTATATTACTTAAGGTAGAGGTGATGATGAGTAAGTTAGATATTCCTATCGACACTCGCGTGCTGAATTGTGCACATATGAGGCTTTAGACAGTATCTACATAGAGAGTGTCAGAGGGTCAAAGAGCTGATATCTTATTACTGAGATTTAGTGAGTCAGCCTAGAGTATTGATTGTACTTAATAGATAGAAATTTAGAGGTAGATTATGGAAATCGTCAGTGGCAGAACTAAGAGATGAGATTCTTTAGGATTCACATTGTTCTTAGTTTATTATTCATCCAGGTATAACCAAGATGTACCATGAAATGTGCGGAAAGTTTTGGTGACCTGGGATAAAAGCAGGCATATCAAAGCTCATCAAGAACTGTAGGATTTTGCTCGCAAGTGAAGTCTGAGGATTGTAGACTTAGATGATTATTGCAGTCGCTTCCCATTCCATAATGGAATTAAGAAGACATAGTCATGGATTTGTCAAAGGATTTTCGAGGACTCCCCATCGGCATAATTCTATTTGGGTTATTATGGAACGATTGATGAAATCTGCCCATTTCTTACCAGTTGCAGCTCACTACACATTTGACCAATTAAGCATATTGTTCAAGAAAGAGATTATAAAACTATATGGGGTACCATTAACTATCACATCAGATAAAGATGTTATGTATACATTCAGGGTGTTGCAGAGTATGCAGGAGTAGTATGGTATGTGCCTATAGTTCAACATAGACTTTCATCCTCAGACTGATGGTAGACTGAGAGGTTGATTCAGGTACTCGAAGATATGCTTAGGGCTTGTGTACTTATTTTGCAAATCATGGGAGTACCTACCATTATATGATTTTACATATAACACTATTTATCAGTCTGGCATTGAAATGACATCATTTGAGGCTTTATATGACAGACAAAGTCACTCACCATCTTGTTAGGCTAAGCTAGAGGACCAGAAGTTAGTGTTGGCTAAAATTGCTAGTGATCACATAGAGAAGGTATGACAAATTTGCCAAAGGCTTAAAGGAGCCTAGGAGAGGCAAAAGAAGTATGCAAACACGTATCGCAGCAATCTCAAGTATGATGAGGGAGCCTTTCGTATTTAAAAACTTCTACATAGAAAGGTACTCACAGATTTGATCTAAAAGGCAAGTTGGCACCGAGATTCATCGATCCTTTCAAGTTAGAAGACGGGTCGAAAAAGTTGCTTATAAGCTTGAGTTACCTCTACAGATATCGGAGATTCATTCGGTTTTCCATATTTTTATACTTTGACTAACTAAGTCAAAGTCAGGTGTACAACTAACAGTTGACTTTAGTCAGATTGACCTGAGTGAGAATGTATCTTATTAGGGGTAGCTAGTACAGATCTTCGACTAAATAGTACAGCAGTTGAGAGACAAGTCTATACCCAAAATGTTAATCAAGTAGTAGTTCCATAGAGACTCGAGGCTCACTTGGGAACGAGAAGACTATATGCAAGTTAGATTTTCATACCTTTTCAAGTGAGGTATATCTTTAACATTAGTTTAATTTCGAGGAAGAAGTTTCCATTACATGGCAGGATGTATCTTTAACATCAGTTTAATTTCTAAATCACAGCTTAATTTCTTAATCAGGATCAGTGACCCTTGATGTGGGATCTACATCGAAATATGTGTCGTGACCAAGGCAAGGTTGTTGAGGTATATGTTAGATATGTTGTAATGTATGCCTAGTGTATTGTATATGTGTAGACTATTAAGTCGTTCCTAGTTGTGTTTAGGTGTCAAGATATGACTGAGGGCCCGCCTCAATATGCTTGTTGACGTGGGACCGGGGTAGAGAGCGATGTAGTAAGTTTATTTAGGCTTAGTGTAACTTGAATAATAGTATTACTGTGGCTATGGTTGATTTTATATTAAATGTACCCAAGTTAGCAAGTTAAAACAATAGTTATGTGATAATTCCTGAGATACGTATTTACACATCTAGAAAACAATTGAGTTACAAGTTATTTTACACGATGGAGATAGTGAAGAGTTAGTGGAAGTTGTATCAAATTGTAGGTCATTAGATTAAGTTAGGGCATGTGCCCTAGGTCAATCTACAAACATTTTTTATCTTATAATTTTAGTTAATAAAATTAAGGTTTTCATTTGTTATTTATTATAAGTGATTGCACATTTACTTTATAATAAGATCTATGGGTATTTATTGAAATATCCTAAATCTCCCTAGTCGGTCATTATACTATGAACTATAATGAATTAAGACTAGTGTGAGTCTTGATTGATTGTCATGTGATAATCATGCGTATAGAGATATGAATCGAGATCATAAGTACTTGTTAGGGAACAAGGTACTAGATCGACCCACTCCGAGAACACCACATGGATTGAGTCATAGGTGTTACTCGTTATATTTATATCATCTCATCCTTCAACTTGAGATTACCATACACTTCAATATTAGGAGCATGATAATTTGATACAATCAAATGTTGTCTTTAACTAGACGATTATAAAGATTGTGATTGGTTACCATGTGAATAATATATGAAGGTGTATAATCAAATTAGAATTAGTTACTCTCGTATGGAAAGATATTAGTGGATCCCTCGATATGATAGACCGATAATGGCAAAGTCCATGTGAGTTGATATGATCAATGTCACTTGGATGTTTTCAGTTTACCTAAAGATCGAGACTAGTACGATCGAACATTAAGGGTGACTTTCCATGTCTTATGTTTAATCAAAGGATATCGTATGACAAAAGGATATGATATATGTTATTTATTAGGTTGTATCAATTTTGATATTCATGATACTTAGGTAGTCATAATGCCTTGCTAGAGACCACTTATGACTTGTGTACCAAAATGGTTTTGGTTCAATGCCAACATCACATAAACCAATTAGGTCGCATACAAAGAATGGCTTTGTACAATTTCAATTAGTCCAGAGTAATGAGTTTTACATAATAAAATTCATGACATGAAAGCCATTACGATTTGTTCTATGATAACTTATTAATAGAGGTATATATGTAATTTCTTAATTGCCTAAATATAATAGTTGTATTTTGAATATGTTTTTAAGTAAGGGCTTATCTACACATATAGATATATGGTAAAACCCAAAAATGAAATAAGATTTTTTTTATTGCTATTTTTGAGTTCTCTAGACTTTTTAAGAGAAAGAAAAATGTCTTATATCACTTTTAGAGCCAGCACTCCAAATTGTGGTCACAGTTCATGTGTAGATTTTTGATAGAGGACGCATATTTGAATGTCTTGATAATCAAACAATCGGATAAGGAAATCACGAACTAAGGTATGATTTACTTTCATAGATCTATTTTAATGAAACTTATTTTTTTATCTTGTTGGGTTTTTTCAAAAAAAAATTGAATTTTTCTCTGCATATGAACCCCAAAACCCAACATATTAGTCTCGAGCTATGTGTGTACATTAGGATCAATGGCTATAAATCAATCTTGTTTAAATATATAAGATTGAAATGATCAACTCATGGAACCAAACAATTTCATTTTCAAAGCTTAAGAGCTAAGAAAACTTGTTAGAAAAGAAGATCTGCAAGGATTGTAAAAGAATCTTATGGGTTTGGTATAGGTGGTATTGATTAAGCTAGGTGTTCATCAACTAGGTAATTCTCTTACATTAGTTAGTTTAATTGGATGAATTTGTGATAAAATTAATGTGTGGCTATTTTAAATGGTTTTGGTGGGTATCTTGAGTCTCTAGAGGTGTAGTAAAGTGATCCCAAAGTGTTGGAGTGGCCTATGTGAGGAGAGAACTCAAGATTCTAAGTGCAAGATTCCGGTTTTTCTTGCACATAGCAAGTTAGATATCATCAACTAGCACGCTAACTTCGTATTGTGCACTAGAGAAATTTGGTAGCATGCTAATGAGGCTACTAGCACGGTAGGTAGGCTACCCAACGTGTTTGGTGCTATAACAACCCAAAAATCTAAATTTCATAAATAAAATTAAACATTCTAAATAAGTCCAATACCCTGACTAAAGGTCTAAACACATTCAAAAACATGTTAAATGATATTAGGAACCTAAGGAAGAGTCTCGGGGGTTCAGACACGAGTTTTGAGGTGTCAAGAGGCCGAAATAACTAAGAAATTTGCAAGGATTGTAATTAAACTAATTGAGATATTTATTTACATTTCATTCCTATTTTGTCATTCAATTCCACTCATTTAGACTGATTTGCATATTGTAATTTAAATACTATGACTTGTTTCCTCTCTTATTTCATGAGTTTGCTATCATGGTATTGATTATTGATTAAATAGTCTAATTGACCCTAAATTATGTGCTATGTCATTTTTTATTATTGGTATATTAGTCAAATGAAATAGCATGCTATTATGTAGATATTTGATGGTATCGTACATCTAAATTCCTTTGTGCATTAGACATGCAATTACTTTGTTAGATTCTTAAACCGTGTCATTTCATGAGTAATGAAAGTAGTTCTTGTATCTAGGACCATGATATGATAGAGATGGTGCAACACACAGCGTTCACTAGACTTCCAGGGTGATCGGTATTTTAACACTATCTTGAATAGCACACGGGGTATGGGACCCGAGGTTGTTGGTAAGCACATATATCATAGGTAATTAGAACTTTTAAAAGATTATAGAGGTATAGGGCTCAGCTCCGACCTTCAACAGAGATGTAGAGCATAGCTCCATCCTTATATAATGGAAAAATGCATTGTGATAGGACCCACGGCCAACCGGCCTTAGATCATTACTACTTAGCCAAGTGATAGTTTCATATTATTTAGCTACATTATCTTTTAGCATGATTTCTTTTCAGCATAGTTGTTATTATTATGCTTTCAAATACTTCTTGTATATTTCGAAATGTGAACAAATGTCTTTCTATGTTACTTTCTACTTTCCTGTACTCATCATCCTTTTTATGATAGTGGGTGCAGATCCATCGAGTAGTAAACTAGGCAAAGAAAAGATCGGTGACTACCTTTGAGCCAGTGGAGTGTTGCTACACCGAATTTTATAGGTTTTGGTTTTTTTATATGACTGTTATATGTCCTCCATATACTATAAGGGTTGCATATTATGGGTTGAGAGATAATACCCTGACCAGATACTTGTTGATATGGTTTATCGATGTTTCAATATATATATGATCTTTATTTCCTGGTGTTCCATAATTCTTAAATATCATGTTGAAAACTTCCACTAAATTTTTAAAACTTCCACTGAATAATCTTTAAGTTTGTAAAATTTTAATTAACTTTGATTTATTAATTAATATAAGATAAGAAAACATTTATTTGAATAGTAAAATTACAAATATAAAAATTTTGGAATGGTTAATTAATTCCTTGTTAAGTCCCACATGGTGAGATTAGGGCTTAATAACAAATTAGGTCGGGCGGTGCCCTAATTTGAGAAGAGGTTTCATAAAAACACTAGTAGATGCCGCAGTATGTGGTTCTCTACTAATAAAAGATAAGGATGGAGCATTAGATATCTTAGATCTTATGTCTCAAAACTCTACAGCTGGCACTTATTCCATAGTGAGGAAACCAGCAAGCGTATATGAGATTGATTCGTAAGCTGCCAAAATGGCACAACTATCCAACATAAGCAATCAAATGGCAAACTTCAAATGAGATAACAGAGTTTGCATGTACATGTTATAAAACAACTTATTAATCACTAAGCCATGGTGGTTAACCAAATGGAAAATGCAGCAAGGAATGGAATATGAAGACATAAACTTCATGAACAACCAAGGCTATGGAAACAACTTCAAACCGAGAGGAATGGCTCCTCAAAGGTTTTATCAAGGATACAACAATAACAATTTGAACTTCTCATATGAAAATCTTGGTAATATATTAAAGTTACCTCCAGGCTTCAATCAACAAGTCCAATAAAAGAAGCTAAGGCAGAGTAAAAAGATGACTTGATTGAAGTCAATTGAGAAATCTTGTATGCCATGGACATGAGCAATAAGGAATGTCATGAGAAGCATGAGAAAGATATGGAAGGAGTGAAGCAAGCCTTGAAGAAGATAAATGATGAGAGATCACAATCCATTAAGAACTTAGAGAGATAGATTATTTTGTTAGCAATATCCTTGAACTCGAAGAAGGAATGACAGTGTCCAAGTAACACAATCACTAATCCCAAGGAGAACATAAGTCTTATTCACATGATGAGCACTACGGGAACGAATGAGCCATGAAATTAGTAAGCGGTGTACAAGCCGAAAAAAATCAACACTTTGGTTATGAGGAAGCATGAAGAGATGCATGACAATGAAATGGAAGTGAGGCAATATCAACTCGAACGATTCATGCATTAAAGAATAAATGCCCTAAAAATAGCAAAAAGGTAAAAAAATAATGGAAAGACAAGCAAAAAGATGAAGGACCTTCTAAAGAAACACCGAAAGGCAATAGCATTAAGGTAGCTCCAAAGAAGTCAGAACCAAGACTTCGACCAATCAAAAAGAGATATCCTTGAAATATGCATACCAATAAGCATCGATGGGCACCAATTTAAAAATGTCTTATGTGATACGGGAGCCTCAGTCAATGTCATGCCAATAATGGACATGTTGCACGCCGATTTGAAGATCAATTATCCCAATATGAAAAATTTGCAAATAGTAGATGGCAAGTTGATGCTAACTATAGAAATATTCTTAACGTGCATGTGAAAGTTGGTATATTTACATTCATCAAGGATTTTAAGGTTATAGATCATAACATGGATGATGATGTGTCTATGATATTTAGGAAACCATTATTGACAATCGCCAATGCAAACTTGTATACAAGGAAGAAGAAGATAACAATGACTATCAATAAGGATGATGATGCAGAGAAGATAGTTTTTGCTGATTGAGAAAAAGTTCATCCAAATGGGAATGACATAATTATCTCCGATTTATAATTAGAGTATCTCGATTTAGAACCTAATTAGTCGAGCGAAAAGGCATCGAACTAATGACGACAAACTAAGCACTATTGGAAGGCAGCCTAAGGTTTTTAAATTACAAGATTTTGAATTTTAGTTAGTTACGCAGTCAGTTAGTTTAATAAGTACAATTCATACGTAATAGTTTTTTACCTTTCATCAGAATGTGTAGGTAAGGCCATTTGCGGGGTGATAGTTCATCGGAATGGAAATGTCTTGCCAAACTCATTAAAGAACATAAAAGAATGAATGAGTTCGAGCAGTAAAGATGTGGTACATGCGAAAAACATGGGTAAGTTTTTATTGAATTTTTATATTTACATGGATTTCACGCGATCATGACATCTTCTGTTGTAATAAACAAAGTGTTGGGAATTTGAGGTCTATACGCATCAGAAATTACAAAACAATTTTGACAACCCCAACAGGATCTGAATCTAGTTCCATTAAAAACGTTTAAACCATGAAAACTTAATCATACCTCGGTCGCAATATACCTTTCTGAAGGTTAATCGATCTCTAAGGCGCTACCAACGACGAACGCCCTCTACCAGCAATCCACACACGAACGGCGGCTGAGATTCGAAGTACTAGCTTCGAGAGAATATCAAACCTTTTTTGTTTATCTCCAAAACGATCTGGAGCATACCAGAAAACCCTAATTCGTTTCTGAAACGAAAATAGAGTTTCAGCCCTTAATCTTTCATTTGTGTGTTCTAACTTAAAACGTATATTTATACAACCCTTGTATATAGACAGTTAAGTAAATTACACAAATACCCCTACTTAAATAAGTATAAGTGTAATACACCACAATGACGTTTCTGTCATGAGTTTTATCGTATAAAATCCATTTTTCTGAACCATCTTAAAATCTCGCAAAACCATTCTTAGCGTGCGACCTAATAGGCTCATACAACGTTGGTAGTGTACCAAAACACATTTTGGTATACAAGTCATAACCGGCCTCTAGCAAGACATTATGACTACCTAAGATGTACGAATATCAAATCGATACAACCTAATCAATAGTGTATATAACATTCTTTTTTCACACGATATCCTTTTGATCAAACATAAGGCATTGAATTGTCATCTAACATGTTCAATCGTACTAGTCTCGATCTCTAGGTAGACTGAAAACATCCAAGTGACATTGTTCAATATCAATTCACTTAGACTAGGCCTTTTAACAGTCTAACACATCGTGGGGATCCACTGGATATCTCTCTTTATATGAGAGGGACAAATTCTATCTCGATTACACAACTTCATCACATTGCTCACACGGTAACCAATCACAACCTTTATAATCGTCCAATTAAAGACAACATTTGATTGTGTCAAATCACTGTGTTCCTAATGTTGAAGTCTTTGGTAATCTCAAGTCAGAGGACTGAAAAATATACCTATCATGAGAAACAACTATGACTTAATCCACGCGATGTTTTCAAAGCGGGTCGGTCCAGTGTTCCTTAACAAGTACTCGTGATCTTGATTCGTATCCCTATACATATAATCATCATATGATCATAAATCAAGACTCACACTAGTCTTAATTCATTATAGTTCTAAGTATAATGATCGACGAGGGACATTTAAGATATTTCTGTACATACCCATGGATCTTATTATAATGTAAACATGCAAATTTATTATAATAAAGAGCAAACGAAATCCTCTATCTTATTAACTAAAAGTATTCATAAAGACAGTTAATGGATTGACCTAGGGCACATCCCCAACACAAAGTTGGGGAAGCGCCAAATTGGAATAAATGAAAAATTTATGCGAAAAATTTAGACAAAGAGGTCAAAAATGTGTGTAATATATACAGTGTCGTGTGAAGTGAGCACAGTGCCACTAATACCTACAAAAAATACTTGTAGGAGTGTCGACACTGTCGTGATGCAGTAACGGCTTCGCGGCTTAATAGGCACGGCGCCAATGTTGTGATGAGGGTTCTAAACTTCATTTTCACCACTTCATTCCCACTTGCTTCCTAACCCGACTAAAACCACCAAGTTTACATCCCTCTTGAGCGTAAGATTGATTATTTCTAAGTGAGGAAAAAGAGTCTCTAGTGATTAACAGTGAAAGAAGTAAGTGCATTCTGGATTTGCATAAAGTGGAAAGTTAGGGCCTGAATTTGGGAATTCGATATCAAGGAGCACTAGGGTACTAAGTTAGTGAAGTGAGAGGGCTTTGATTGATAAAGACTTAGAAGAGTGTTCTACCTTGGAAAATAGTCCGACGTTGGGGTAAAATTTACAATTTAATTAGTTACGCTTTGAATTTTTGAGAAATTTTGATGAAATTGCATGAATGGTGGATTTGAAGTTGTTAGATAATGATTTTCAAGTTGTGTGGATATTGAGCATTAATGAGACTTATGGAGACCTATTTTATGTTTTTGCATTATTTGGGATGTGAATGATCTGTATGATGCAAATTTTGATTTTTAGGTTATTCCAAAACCAGATTTGTTAGTTGCATTTGTTGTGTTGTTGTTTGAGCTTGGAAAATGTTGAGAACAAAAAGGCAAGTTAGTCAAGTAAGCATAAATGATTTTGAGGCATCAATCTCATGAGATCCCAATGAAGAGGAGCCTAGGTCATTTAAGTCTTAATACTTCATTAGTAGAGAGGCCAAGGAAAGATATGGGGATATTCAGCATGTGTAGTTCATTTATGAGAGAGGTATAAATTTGCTAGCTAAATATGACAAACGAGTGAGAAATTTCATCAGGCGGGAAAATTAGGAGCATTTCACTCAAGATTATAGAAAGAATGAAATTAGAGGAGTGAGTAAGATGGTCTGTGAATTTCATGCCAATGAGAAGTTCACTGGAAAGGATGAGCCAGTGAAAGTGAAAAGGGTATTTTTCCCCTTTAATGTGCATGAAATAAATATCATCTATAGAGCATTTGAGTATGGTTGGGACCGAACCAAGTTTCCCGGACGACCTATATGAGAAACCCTATAACATATACCTTTTTAAAGCCATAGAGAGAGCATTAGTTGTTCAAGGACAACATTGTTTGGTAATTGGAGCTGTGAATGTGCTTAAGCACATCAAGAAGGGAATTGTTAGGAAAGTTTACCGAATGTGACAATATTTCCTTTTTGCTTCTATATACCCCATAACTTAGTAGGGCGAGATCAACAAGCCAAAGGCGGCTTATTTATATGAGATTACGAAGAATAGGAAGATAAATATTGGCGAGATCGTCAACAAAAATCTGAGATAGTCCATTATGTCTGAGCGAGACAATAAATTATTGTTTCCTATATTAATCATTCAATTATGCTTGAATGCCGAAGTAAGATTGCTTAGAAATGAATAATTTGACATTGAGGCCTAAGCAACGGCATTTATGTTCACATTAAAATCACCGCTTAGTTATCAAGACATCAGAGATAAGAGGGAAAGAGCCGAGGGAGCTAGACTTAGGGCCGAGTCGTTGGCCTAGTAGTGGGAGGATAATGCAAGAATAGTAGTAGCAACAACAGAGTTAGCCCGGGAATTGGAAGATGAGGGATATGAAGAAGATGAGGAGCAACAACAAGGAATTACTAAGGGCTATAAGTTTGTAGACCCACTGATTGGATAGTGGGACTTGGATGGTCTTTAGATTTTTCTACCACCTCATCCACCATAGCCACCAGTACAACCACCAGAGGACTTAACTCCACGACAACAAAGGTTGTCAAATGCCGAGATGAGGAGACAGTAACAATAGGACAAAGCTCAATATCGTGAAGACTTGAGGAGATATGAGCAAGACAGACAAAATAGATAGTAGAGCTTCATGTTGTTTGTTGATCACAGAGGAACATAGCTAAATATGAGAGGCGTAGATGGATGAGACCTACTGATAGGTCTTTTGGCTTTCCAATAGCACCAGCTTATGTATTTGATCTGAATATGGTATAGAGCAGGAGAGTGGAGCATCCATTAACACCATCTTACGCTGGAAATGATGATGTAGATGATGATGATGACACGCAGTCCTGATGTTAGTGTCTTAGGATTTCTTTAGACCTGAGAAAATGAGAGATAAATTGATACCATTTCAATTTAAATTTAGGATATTTTGTTAATTGTTTAGTTGTTTAAATTCTATGTTTAGTTCTTATATTATATATCTTGTGTTATTATATATGTTTGTGTTTTAGTGTTTTCATGACTTTAGGCTTATTTTAAAACCTGAGGAAAAGGTTTAATTTAGGTTTAAGGGCATCAATACTACACTACACTATGGGAAGAGGTAAGAAAGGTTGAAATAACGATAAACACTGTAGGTATGATCGTTTAAATTTTATTTTTAAAGCAATTAAAGAGGAAAGCATGGTAGTGTCTTATTTGTTTCATTTACTTACTATTTGAATGTTTAGATAATATAGATTAGCTATATGGAGTAATATGTAATGAATAAGTAATTCATTTGATGTTCATGTCTTTAATTGAGGTTGAGTAAAATACAAGTGTCTAATTGGTATGAGACTCAAGAGAGTGATTTTAAATTTTTGAGAAAAATAATGAAATATAGCAACAACGTTATGATTTCATAATTATAAACCTAGAGTTAGGGAAGTCCACAAACTGGAAATAAAAGCAAAAAATTACTTGCACACTTCTTGTGGAAAAAGTTAGATCTCTAAGGAATTTTATAATAAGTATAAATCTTACTAGTGCTAAAAAGGGAAGAAATAGGCATTTTAAATGAAATATTGGAATTAAATTGCTTGATTAAGTGAAAGTGAAAAGTGCTAACAAGATTTTTAGAATAAAACAATAGAGAATCCCACAAGTTCTATAGGAAATGGAGCATAGAACTTGATGGTTGGAAAAGTGAGGTAAAACGGAGTCCATAGGAAAAGGAGCAGGGATCATGAGAAATACAAAAGAATAAAAATGATAAGAAGTAAAGAAAATAGAGAAAAAAATAAAGAAAAGAAGGTAGAAGTTAAAATAAAACTCTTCAAATAAAAGATTTAGCTTGAGTGCTAGCATCTTTATTGAGCTAAGTTTTTATTTCCAACTATGTTAAGTCCTATAGACTCTTGAAGTGCTAAAGTCTACCAAAATTAGTTTGATCTATGCTTATTTATGAATTTCTGAGCTTAATGACAAATCATGAGATTGTAAACTTGCTACTTGAGTATCGAGGTGAAACAAGCTTATGAGTAGTGATGGTTTTGGTTGTAATCTACTTTGGTGTTTCGAAAGTGAGTTGCATGTGTTATTAAAGCTACATATTTTAAAAGTCTAAGTTTTTGCGAAGAAAAACTCTTGAGTGGATTATTAATGTGAAACTTAGTATGTTAAAGGATATTCCATAAAAATGTAAAATGAATGAGAACTAGGTAATAGGAGTAGTTAAGAGACATAGTAAAATATAATTTTGCTCGAGACGTGCAAAATCCTAAGTTTGAGGGTATTAGAAAAGTGATTATTTAGAATTATATATAGTGTTAGTTTAGTAGTATATTTAGTATAAATATCCCTAAATGGTGATGGTGTTTATACATTTTCAGGTAAACAAGGCATAAATTAATGAAACGAGCAAATTTAAGGAAAAACGAAGAAAAACACCACTAAGGAGGCTTAAGGCCGTGGCAATATAGTTTGGCGCTATGAGGCATCAAGGCATATCATGGGACATCAAAGCACAATGTGGGAAAGCAATGCAAAGTGGAGAAAAATGATCAGAAGGCTTGGTGCAATGGCAGCACCATAGAGGTCAGTAGACGGCGTCTGGGAGTCTAAGAGATGGTGGCGAGACAAACGAATACAGGAAATGCACACAGAATGCTCAACGCAATGGCAGCGCTGTGAAATTGAACACAAAGTGTCAGGACTTAAGTGACAGTGTCGAGAAGAGAAAAAAATAGAAAATAGAGTTCTATTTCATGTTAAATTATAAAGTAAGGTTTCTAATTGTTTAGAAAAATGATTAAGGAGTATAAATAGATAGGAAAACATGGTAAACACATAGCATACAAGAGATTTGACACCATTAGCAATAGTTAGCATAGGTTTACTTATTCTCGAGTATTAAGATGATTTGCGGAAAGAAAACATCGAAGGCTCATGTATGGGGATATGAGTATTGTGTTATTTGATTTGATTGAAGCTATTTCATTGCATCTCTAATTGCAATGAATACCATAATATGCATGTTTGTTTCATCGAAGTGTGAGTAGTCTATTAATCTTATGGATCAATGGATCTTATGGTTTGAATGCTATGTTATAAACATGAATAGAGTGTATAAAAAGTGCATTGGTTAGAATTTGTATTAATTATGAGAACATCTTAATCACGCGTTTGTTGATATTAGGTTTTAGGAGTTATCATGGCCATTGAAGCATTTAAGCAGGATATGAATGGTAAAATCGAAAAATACAAAACATTGAGCAATATTTGTTAATTAGGAAGGCATGAATAGTAAAATTAATTGGTTATGTATCTAAAGATTTTGAACATTAAAGCAATATGGAGCTTACGTCGTTCATATCGAAAGATTTGGAGTTCTAGTCTGCATATTAGAATCTTTTCCATCATGACAGTGGGTTAAGGTGGATTTGAAGACCGATTTATTCTAATTAGGCATTGTACACACATAATAAAGATGATAAATTTAGTTGAAAAGCATTGTATTTCATTACCTAGATGAAGTTGTGAACTAAAATAGTCTTAACATCAGAGTTTAAGTAATTTGCATTGATTCATTTGTATAGATTAGTTTAGTTTAGTTATAAAATCAACTAAAAGGATTTCCTTAATAATAAAGTAATTGTAGCTAAGTACATAGTGAGTGCATACACCTTTCCCTAAGGAGGATATCCATAGTCAATGTAAGTTGGTTATACTATTGCCACGAGTGCGACATTATACTTTTGGCATGCAAATCATCAATCATGTCAGAGAGGTACAACAAATTGTTGTTTCCAATATTGATCACCCAAATAGGCTTAAAGGTCGGAATGTGACTGATTTAATATGATATTGAGGCCTAAGCAACCATAGATGAGGAGTGCAAGCTCATGTTGAGATCACCAATTGGTTACCAAGACTGTGAGGATGAGCGAGAGAGAGCCGAGGGAAACAAACTTGAGGCCAAGTTGTTGTCCAAATAGCAAGAGGATCATGCAACCGCAGCAGCAGAAACAGTAGCAGCGGAGTTAGCCCTAGAGTTATAGAACAAAGGATATGGAAAGGAGGAGGACCACCAGCAGGAACTTAATGAGGGCTATGAGTCTATAAACACACTAACAGGAGAGCAGCACTTAAATGGTCCTAAGGTTTTTCTATCACTTCTACCACCACACGCACCCGTTCCACCACTTGAGGACTTGACTCTATCATAGCAAAAGTTGTGTATTACTAAGGTGAGGAGATAGTATGGAGAGGACATGGCTTAGTACCATGAAGCCATGATGAGATATGAGCAAGACCAACTGAACGGATAGCGAAACTTCATATTATATGCATATCATCAGAAGGATATAACTATGTTGGGGTGTGTGCCCTAGGCCAATTTTGTAGACGTTGTTTAACTATTTTAACTAGAAGCATGTTTCTTTTATAATAGTATCCATGGATGTTTATTGTATTATTATAACGTCCCTAGTCAATTATTATTATGGGAACAATAATAAATTAATACTAGTATGAGTCTTGATTGATAGTCATGTGATGATTATCCGTATACGGATTCGGATCAAGATCATGGATATCTATTGGGAACAAATATTGGACTGACCCACAATGAGAACATTATATGGTCAATGTCATAAATTACTCTTATGAGAGTTATATCATTTAATCCTTTGACTTAAGGTCACCAAAGACTTTAACATTAGGAGCGCAATGATTTGACATAATCAAACATCATTTTGAACCAAATGATTATAAAGATTGTAATTAGTCATTGTTCGACTAATATGTGGAAGTTGTGTGATCAAGATGGGATTTGTCCCTTTCTTCTAGTAAAGATATTTATTAGGCCCCTCGAAATATTAGACTAGTAAATGGCCGTAATTAGTGAATTGATTGGATCAATGTCACCTGACAATTTCAATATACTCAGAGATCGAGACAAGTAGATTGAACTATAAAGGTGACATTCCATGTCTTATGTTCAATCAAAAGATATTGTATGACAAAGGGATATGATATACATTGTCTATTAGGTTGTATCGATTTATTGATCTTTGCGCAACTTGGGTAGTCATAATGTCTTGCTAGAGGCCGTTTATGATTTGTTTTCCGAAAAGAATTTGGTTCACTACCAACATTGTATGAACTTATTGAGTCGCACACAAAGAATGGGTTTACGCGATTTACTATTGTCTGGGTTGATGAATTTTATTTGATAAAATTTATTTTGAAGATTCTCATTAACTGTCCTAGTTTGAGAAGGATTCGAAATTCTCCTACATTTATAGTGTGACTAGAAATTTTGTCTCTTAGTAAATTCTATTTTGAATAGGATTCTAATCCAAATTAGAGTATAACTTTAATTCTTATTTGAGTTCTAGATAAATTACAACTCTTGTTGGATTAGTGATTTTATATTATCTTTGACTCTATCTTTTTTAGAGTTGGAATTTATCTAAGACTCATTTTGGAGTGTGATTAGGATATTGAGTTCTTTTATAACTCGACCTATTGTACTATAAATAAGACATTAAAGTTATAGTTGTTGTAGAGCTTTTTTTGGAGAGCTTTTGTGAGAATATTCGTCCTAGAGTTTTTGGTGCTAGCACTCTGAATTGTGATCCTCCGTTAGTGCGTGAATTTCTGATAGAGGACGTTCTTCTCTGGCAACATCTTGAAGGAATTGATCTACACCAAATAAATCAGACATGGAGTTGTTCTTGTTAAGGTATGATTTTTCTCTATTGGTACATATGTTTAATGGAATCAATATGATCATGATTCGGAAATATTCGAAAAAGTTTTGAAAACTTCCGCTGCGTTTGATCCCCGAAATCCAACATTGGTATTAGAGCGGGTTTTATTCCATTAAACATCATGCATTAATTTCTTCTTAGAAGAAAGGATTTGATCACCGTGCATATTTAGATTTTTGACCTAATTGAGTTTATTGAATGTAATAGTTTTACTTGATTGGAATTGTTATTAATGGCATATTTTAATGACATTAAAAGTAAGGTCGTTTATGTCTTCATTACCTTTATTAATTTCTATATTCGGTTTTTATTTGGGTCAATGCAAGGTTTCACGTGATTCTCGTCGAAATTAAAAGGGTGATCTTATTAGCACATGCGAGGATATTTTTAATTAGCAAGATCTCACCTAATCATGATTTGGTAAATATTAGTGTACATAATATGTGGATGTCCATGTAATTAAGGAGTTGTGGTTCAACTAGAACTACATTGTCATATATTTAACGGAAGAATTGTACTGATGTTCCCATAAAATAGGAGTCTTCCAATAGTAAGGCAAGGTCCTATATATCTAACGGTCTTTAGCTCATTTTGTTCACCCAACGAGATGCCTTTGTCACTCCGCTAAAATCTGAGTTGTGCAATCTGGTTAAATAGGATTTGATTACATTAGATTCATTGCTAATATGACATTTTGGAAAAATAATAAAAGAATTAAATTCACGTGGCCTCTGGACAAAACATGTACAAAATTGTGGGCACTAGCATTGTTCATAAGTTAATGTGACTAACTAATGGCATGGGCATTAATTTTGGGGAGCTATAAGTTAATAGTTGATTAAATAAACAAACAAACAAACAACAACATAGCCTCAGTCCCAAATTAACTGGGGTCGGCTACATGGATCAAACTTTTCCATTGTGCTCGATTAAGTGCAATTGATGGTGAGCTTTGCAAACCATTCAAATCTCTCTTAATTAATGCATCCCATGTTAACTTTGGTCTACCCCTACCTCGTCGAATTTCTACAGTTTCTATTGAGTCAAGTTTTCTAGTTGGGGCATTTGTAGGCCGTCTTTGCAAGTGACCAAACCATCGCAACCGCCCTTCCCTAATCTTTGTATCAATTGGTGCTACTCCTACTTGTCTTTGAATTTCTATATTTCTTATTCTATCTTTACGAGTTTTACCACACATCCACCTAAGCATCCTCATTTATGCTACATTCACTTTATGTAATTGTTGTTGTTTTACCGCCCAACATTCACTTCCATAGAGCATAGCTGGCCTAATTGCGGTCCTATAAAATTTTCCTTTTAACTTAGTAGGAACATGTCGATCACAAATCACCCCCGTTGCATAATAGTTGATTAAATAAGGCAAATAAAATAATCATTGACTATTAGTTAGATTATTTAATTGAAAGAGTTTAATAAAGTACATTTCAATTAATGTTATATGTCCTGCTACTTATATCAATTGGATTGATGGAACTTAAATTTTTGAGTAAATATTTTATTATTTGATAATAAAATTATTTAAGTTTGACCTACAACCCACTGACTGGCTAGTGGAACCATTGCATACCTAATTCTAGTGCATGAAATTATTTTATATTAAAGTATAGTTGTTTAATTTCCTAAGAGTTGCATGTGATGCAATTGGAAAAGGTTACCTACCTAAATAACTTGATTTTGAATGTCATGCCTTAACAGTCTCAAAATTAAGTGAAATATAGAACTTGTACCACTAAATAAATATTTATGAGGGTTATTGATTTAGTGAAAGTTTAATTACTCACTAATAAATTATTCTGGATAATCTTCTAGGTGTAGATATTAAACTCCTAATAACATTAATCCAAAGTAACTGTAATCAATCCTTGAGAAGGATAAAATAATTACTATGACTAATTTCCATGTTTTGATTTGAAAATTGATAAATGTCATCAACCATAAAAACAAGGATGTATGTCTTAGATTAATGGTTCCTTTTAAACTACCATCTATTAGTAGAAGAATTATATGTCATGCCAGCATATATAAAAATCGGACTTTATGAATGATTCGGGACCGTGGAAGCTAATGATATAACAGTGACACTAAAGAAAATGTTCCAATAGTAAATCACACGGGAAGGGTATAAGATTACAAAATTCATAGATTCTTGCAAAATGATTGAGAACTATTAACATGTCTTTATGTTTGGAACATGAAAGGACTATATTAATTATCTCAAAAGACTTGAAACTTCATGTGCGAAAAGTTGGTCGTAGATTTGATCTACAATTCATCAAAATAGCTTTGAACAATATAATATGAATGACATGGAGAAATATGTTTACAGTTGCATAAGATGTTTAAAACTGTAAGCTAGAATATTAAAAAAAGATCCTTTGACATATATTTGATGGTTCGTAACATAAAGGAACTTAATAAAGAAAGGTAAAGAGAAGGTAAAAGCTAACAAAGGTGTTTGTGTAGAAACAGATCCTTAGTTGTAAGCCAAATCTTTTGCACAGTAACAAAAAAAATCTCTAAAGGACATATTTCATTATTCATTGAATGAAATTATTCATTTCATAATGAATTACAAATCATATCAGGAAGATATAGTTTTGAATTGTTACGAACATTTCAAAATGAGTATAAAAAATCACTTGGCAAACTATTAATATACTTTGATGAGATCAAAATAGATAATATTTGAGTCAAGAGTTTCAATGGCCATCTTTGAAATTATAAAATTCTCTTGCAATTAACTCAACTAGAAACGTCATTTGAGAAATGATGTTTTAAGTGGAGAAAATGAACTATATATGATATAATTCGATTAATGATATATCATACAGACCTTCCTATGATGTCCTAATGAGGCTATACTTTAGAAACCATTGCACTTCGCACCAAACCTTATTTTTCGTAAAGTGGTTGATAAAAATCCATATACGATATGGAATAAAGAAGACCTAATTTGTCTTTTCTTAAGATTTGACGCGGCGAGACTTGCGTAAGATATTAAATCACATAAATTTTGATGCGTAAGTCATTTGTGTCTAATTGTGATTGAACATTATGATAGTATTTTATACAATTGAGAACAAATTGTTTGTTGCTCAAAATGATGTCTTTCTAGATAATGAGTTTATTTCAAACACACTATTGGGAATAAAATAAATTTTAAAATTATTAAGAGCCACAAATGAGAACTAAACCACTTTGGGATACTGAACAAAGTTTTGAGCTAGTAGAGTATACACATTAACATATATCTCTTGAAAATCTAGAATAAAAAGAAATTGGCCAGAGAAATCTAGAATTCCTTATTATTGATTGTTGTGATATATTTATGATATTGGATTATAATGAATCACTACTTATCAAAAGACATGTTTTGTCTAGATTGGATGAAGAGACTAAGTGTTAATGAACTCTGAATTTTAATTCATGAATGTTATTCAAGTTTGAAACTTGATTTATTTACTGAAAGTGGTATGACCATTGGATGTAAATGATTTAAAATGACATGAGAAATAAAAAAAAGTGCATACTTAAAAGCAAAGCTTATAAAAAAATCTCAACCTAAATCAAGGTGTTGATTATGATAAGGTTTTCGCTGGTAGCTAAGCTCAAGTTCTAGAATTATGATTGTCATTACTTCATAATTTGACTATAAGATATGACAAATAGGTGTCAAATTAGAATTCGCTCTATGCTCCTTAAATATGTGTATGACATAACTTAAAGTTTTGATCATCTTGAGAATTTTTAGAAAAGTATGCAAGGTTAGAGGATCCATTTGTGGATTATAGAAAGCTTATCAGAGTTTGGATCTTTGTTTTAATGAAATCATTAATGAATTGAAGATAAACCTTGTGCATAGATAAAGGTTAGTGGGAGCGCAATTATCTTTTGAATCTGTATGTTGGTGATATATTAATCATTAGAAACAATGTCCTAACCTTGTAGAATGTCAAGCTTTGGTTGAGGAAAGTTTCTCAATGAAGTTCTTTGACAATTTGGCCTATGTCCTTGTGATATAGATCTATAGAGATAGATCTAAGAGGCTAGTTTTTCTAAATTAGCGTGCTTATATAGACAAATAACTCAAAAGGTTTCAGTGTTCGAGATTCTTACAAGAATTCATACTTATGTCTTATAACATAAATCTCTGCAAGACTCAAAGTCTTAGGACAAATGATGAGCGGGACAATATGAATAAGATTCCATACAGATTAGCTACGAGAATCATCATATATTTTATATTTTGCATTCAACTTAATATATCATATGCTTTAGGCAAAACATACATATATCTCATAGATTACGGTGAAGGACACTAATTATTTTTTATAACATTCTTAAGTACTTCGGAAGCACTTGAGAAATGTTATTGGATTTGCAGAGGTTTGAAAGATATGAGTTTTGTAAATAGTTACAAAATGTAAACCTTCAAGCTGATATAAATAATTAATGATCGCAATATGGATATGTGTTAACTTCATAGGAAGATGCAGTAAGTTGAAAAACTTTTAAACTCACTCTAAGAAGTTCTACAACATAAACTAAGTTTTTAGTGGCATTTGATGGAGCCAAAGAAAGTATTTAGATCATAAGGTTTATGATTGAATAAGGTGTGATTTCAAGTGTTGGAAACAATGTTGACTTTTATTGTAAACTAATGGACTAATTTAGGTTATGAAACCTAAATCACATTATAAATCTAAACAATCACTTGAGCATTTTTGTCTCATTAGAGAAAAACGTGAAGATTTATAGAATATCAACATTAAGCAATGTAGCAGATAGATAAATAAACTTCTTCCACTAAGAATGCATTAAGGACATACAGTATTGGATATGTGTATGATTAGACTTAGTGCAAGTGGGAGATGTTAGGGTGTGTGCCTTAGGCCAATTCTGTAAATATTGTTTAACAATTATAAGTATATACATGTTTCTTTTATTATAGTATTCATGGATAATTATTGTATTATTCTAAACATCCCTAGTCATTTATTATTGTGGAAACAATAATAAATTAAGACTAGTAAAAGTCTTAATTGATAGTCACGTGATGATTATGTGTATACAGATACGGATCAAGATTAAGGGTATCTATTGGGAATAGATGCTTGTCGAACTACTATAAAATACTATATGGTTAATGTCATAAGCGATTCTCATGAGCGTTATATCATTTAGTCCTTTGACTTGAGATCACCATAGACTCCAATATTAAGAGCACAATGATTTGACATAATCAAATGTCATTTTTAACCAGACGATTATAAAAATTGTGAGTAGTCATTGTTTGAATATGTGTAAATTGTGTGATCAAGATTGGATTTGTATTTCTCTTCTAGAGAGAGATATATATTAGGCCCCTCGAGATGTTAGAATGATAATAGCCAGAATTGATTGGAATAATGTCACTTGACAATTTCAGTCTACTCAAAGATTGAGACTAGTAGACTGAACTATAAGGGTGACATTTCATGTCTTACATTTAATTAAAAGATATCGCGTGATAAAGGGATATGATATACACTGTCTATTAAGTTGTATCGATTTATTGATCTTTGTGCAACTTAGGTAGTCATAATGTCTTGCTAGACGTCGCTTATTATTTGCGTGCCAAAAAGGATTTTGGTTCACTGCCAACATTATATGAGCCTATTAGATCGCACATAAAGAACGAGTTTGCGCGATTTAATATTTTTTGGTTGATGAGTCTTATTTGATAAAATTCATTTTTAAGATTCTCTTTAAGTGTCCTAGTTTGACTAGGATTCAAAATTCTCCTACATTTATAGTGTAACTAGAAATTTTGTATCTTAGTAAATCTTAGTTTGAATAAGAATTTAATTGGAATTATAATATGACTTTAATTCTTATTTGAGTTTTAAATAAATTACAACTCTTTTTGGATTAGTAATGGTAGATTATCTATTACTCTATCTTTATTAAAGTTGAACTTTATCTGAGGTTCTATTTGGAGTGTGACTAGGACATGGAGTTCTTTTACAACTCAGCCTATTGTACTATAAATAAGACATGAAAGTCACAATTGTGGTAAAGATTTTTCTAAAGGGTTTTAATAAGAGTTTTCATCTAGAATTTTCAACTCTAGTGCTCTGGATCGTGATCGCCTATTTGCGTGTGGATTTCTGATAGTAGACATTCGTCTCTAGCAGCATCTTGAAGGAATTGATCAACACAAAACAAGGAGGACATGGAGTTGTTCTTGTTAAGGTATGATTTTTCTCTATCAGTATATCAGTTTAATGTAATCGTTACGATCATGGTTTAGGGACATTTGAAAAAGTTTTGAAATCGTCCACTACTTTTGATCCTCAAAAACCAACAAGCTCAATATGATAGGAGCAAATGGATGAGACCCACTGATAGGTCTATTAGCTTTCCAGCAACATTGAACTACACGTTTGATCCAAACGTGGAGTAGAGCAAAAGGGCGAAGCATCCTTTAATATCATCCTCTACCGGAGCTTATGATACTGATGATGATGATACACAGTCATGAAGTATGAGTCTTAGGATTACTTTAGACCTTGGGGAGATGAGCGATTCATTTATATTGATCATCTTTTACATTTTGGATATTGTATCACTTTAGTAGTTGTTAAGATTTTTGTTTATGCATTATTATATCTTGTGTTATTATATGTTTATGTTTAGTGTTTTTTATGTTTTAAGCTTATTTTTAATCCTTGAGGACAAGGTTTGGTTTGAGTTTAGGGGCATCAACACTATACTCTGGGAAATAGTAAATAATGATGAAATAAAGATAAATATTGCAGCTATGATCATAAAATTTTATTTTTGAACAGTTAAAGAGGAAAGCATGGTATTGTATTCGATTTCATTTACCTATTTGAATGTGTTTAAGTAGTATAGATTAGGTAATATATAGATATGTAATGAATAAGTAATTCATTTGCAAAGTTCACGACTTTAATTGAGGATGAGTAAGCATACAAGTGTCTTGGTGATATGAAACTCAAGAGAGTTTTATCCATTTATCCATTTTAGAATAAAATGAGAAATATGGTTAACAACGTTATAATTTCATGATTAGAAACCAAGAGTTAGGGAATACTGTGAACATGAAACAAAAGAAAGAAGAATACTAGAATACTTATTGCGGAAAAGTTAAATCTCTAAGGAATTCTATGATAAGTATGAATCTTACTTGAGTATAAAAAGGAAATAAAGACTTAGCACTAAGAAAGGAAAAGATGGGCATCATGTTTAATGAAAAAACTGGAGTTTAACCTTGCTTGATAAAGGGAAAGTGAGAAGTGCTAACAACAGTTTTACATAAAAAATAGAGTGTAACGGCCCAAGAATTTGACTTGTGTCATGTGTCAGGTCAAGGTCGTATGTGGGATCCGCTCGTCGAAATGCGTATGTCCAAATCTCGAGTGGAGATGCTAATTGTTGAGAAACGTATATGTGGGGAATTCGGTGAGCTGAAATACGAACGGGGACGCACCTCGAGTCGCGTGTCGACGTGGACCGAGGTAGCGACGTAGTGTGACTATAGTAATTTTAATGTGTTCACATCAAAAAGAAAAAAAAACTAAAATGTATATATATATATATATGTATATATATATTATAATAAAATATATATATATATACTTGAAAGGATGGATTGGAAGGCTGACTAGGTCCATGTTGGCCTTACGAGACCGGCTCGGGGGTCCGCGTGGGCTTAGGCCGGGCGATGCCCAGTTTGTGGGAAATTGGGGCCGTCACATAGAGAGTCCCACAAGTTCTACAGGAAAAGGAGCAGAGAACTTGATGATTGGAAAAGAGAGAAAAATGGAATCTATAGGAAAAAGAGCAGGGATCGTACAGCTAAAATTTATTAGGAGAAAGAGAAAAAAAAAGATTAAAAAAATGAAAAAGAGAAAGGAAAAATTTAGATTAAAACTCTTCAAATAAAAGATTTAATTTGAGTACAAGTAACTTAGTTAAGTTAAGTCTTCTTTCTAACTATATTAAGTCATATTGGCTCTTGAAGTGCTAAAGTCTACAAAACTAGTATGATCTATACTTATTTATGATTTCTTAAGCTTAATGAGAAATTATGAGATTTTACACTTGATACTTGAATGTCGAGGTTAAATAAACTTGTAAGTAGTAATGGTTTTGGTTGTGAACTACTTTTGGTGTTTCAAAAGTGAATTGTATGTGTTGTTAAGGCTACATGCTTGGAAAATATAAGTTTTGCAAAGATAAGCTCCTGAGTGGATTATTAACTTGAACTTATTTGAATTAAAGGATACTCCATGAACGATGTGAAACAAATATGAATTTAATTAGTAGTAGTAGTAGTAGTAGTAGTAGTAGTAGTAGTAGTAGTAGTAGTAGTAGTAGTAGTAGTAGTAGTAGTAAGAATACTTAATAAAATACATTTTTGCTCAGAATGTGCAAAGTCCAAAGTTTGGGGATATTTAATAAGTGATTATTTAGACTTATATATATAACTAGTTTAGAAGTATATTTAGTATGAATATCCTAGAATGACCTATAATTGACAATATTTATATATTTTCAGGTATACAAGGTATAAAGGAGACAATGGAGTGATTTCGTGAAGAAACGAGGATAAAATGCACAAAAGTAGGGTTGACATCGTGGCAAACATTCTTAACACCGTGGGAGAAGGCTAGACAGCGTGGAGGACCAAGAAGAGAAGGAAAATTGGACAATAGTGACCGTGCCATGAGTCATAAGGGACGGTGCAAGGGTGGTCTACATAGGGTGTTGAGTCTACTAAGAAGGGAAATTGCATACAATGTGTCCAAAGTTGTGGCCGCACTGTGGCTTTACACACACAATGTCGGATCACTTACGGACTGTGTCAAGATGTAAAAAAATAGAAACTTTAGTGTTCTAATTCATGTGGAATTGTCTATTAAGGTTTTTAATTGTTTTCTAAAGTGTTTTAGGGATATAAATAGGTATTAGAACGTGGTAAACATATACACCATCATAGATTACAACTAATTATCATAGTTTTACGTTGTTATTGAGTATTAAGAAGAATTTGGAAGATTGAAGACTCACGTGTAGTTGTTCAGTATTGTTTTATTTGATTTAATTGAAGTTATTTTGTTTAATCACTTATTTCAATGAATACCATTATGTGCATGTTTACTTCAATGATGCGAGAGTAGTTCATTAATCTTAAGGATCAATAGATCTTACGGTATGAATGTTATGCTAAAGTAGTTTGAATGAATTATAAAGTTAAAAAGTGCAATGGTTAGAATTTGTTTAATCTTAGACGTAATGCTACGAACATCTTGATCACATGTTTGTTAATTATGGGTTTTAGGAGTTACCATGACCATTTGAGCTTTTAAGCCGGATATAGACAGTACAACTTAACACATGTCGAACGTGCACAATAATTTCCCATATTTTCTTATTATTTATAGTAGTGGTAAGTGAGATATCGTCTCTATTTGGATTTTCCAAACTTCTAAGGATTTTTTTATTTTATTTTTCTTAATTTAGTTAATCTAATTAAACAAGAATTGAAATACTAAATAACTAAAAATATGACTACTGACATAATTAATCAAACTAATTAAACTAATTCAAACAATTTAATTCAAACTTAATTAAACAAAATTCAAATTCAATATAATATAATATATATAAACAAACATCTAAACAAATCCTCACTAAATAATGTAATATACTTTGATTGCATTCAAACACTATAACATAACATTACCTCATAACCCAGTTATAATTATATAACTTGGAATATTTAAATCATTAAATCATAATTCATAATTGGTTGAAAGCCTTTAGCAAACCATCGATTCTTTTATATTCAATGGAAAATGGTCATATCCTTATCATTGTAAATCTACCTATTAGATAAAACGCAATAAAATAGAAATATGATAGCGTTAACCCTCAATGAAAATCATACCTGATCTAAATCAAATATTAATTAGAATATGTCAATCAATAACTAACTTAGAACTTAATCATCTAGAACATCCACTCGGGTAATTTCGACTCTATAGATTAATCCTAGTTACTACTTCTATAATTGTTATCAATAATCAAAGACACAAATTCAGAAAATCAAATATCACAGTTCATATTTGCAACTTTGCATACAATATCAATCCTCATTAGTTGTAATACGTAAAAACAACTTAGTAAAATCTTGATTGTTGTGTATGATTAAATTTAAAGCATTAAGTACATTATTCCTTAATTATAATTAGATAGCAATCTAAAGTATATACATGTGTAAGGTTTGTTTAGATTAATAAACTACTCACTCATGCTGGAAATAAACAACACAATAATATAGTTGAAAGACATAATTAAAAATATATACCTCTTATTAAAATAAACAAAGCTCCAATGTTGCTTCAAACATAAACTCAATAAAAACTAACTTACGACTCTTATAAACCTGTCAAAAGAAAAGAGGGCTAACAGAGAGAGAAAGCTCATTTTGATGCCCTAAAGTCCTATTTATAGTTTCCTAAACTATACAAATCCTAGATAAACTCAAAGTCTTTGTATTAATCTAAAAAACTCGTCACTGACCTCCGCGATTTGTTAGCGAATCATATATTGTTCACAAATTGTTGAGTTAATTATTGAAAATATCTTTGTGTGCTCCATCGATTCAGTTGGCGGTTCCTTTGTAAATTTCAATTCGTTGGCTCTGCTCTGCTACCGATTTAGGTAACGATTCCTTCATATTCTCGTATCGCTGGAAAATCGATGTACTTTCTTCTAGTTGACTATTTTGTTCTCCTTCCTCTTTTCCTTCCATTTTTCATTTTTCTTAATTAAATCCTGAAGTTACAAAAATAAGAGAATGCTTAGTGTAATATCATCAATATATCTAAAATCAACCTTAATTACACTATAAAATATGTCTAATTATTGATTTGTCAAATGCCCCCAAACTCATCACTTTGTTGTACCGAGCAAAGGAATACTATCAATCATAGTCTCTTTTCATTCTTCATACCATGATTTCAATCTAATTGATTTTAACTTTAAATAATAGAATTTTTAAATAAAAGTGTTATTCAAATAGAAACATATTGCCCCTCAAGTAAATTGAAGTTAAGAGAGGATAAAATGATTTAGAAAAAAAAAAATGAACCATCTCTTATTGATAACTCAACCACCTAATGCAATACCCCTTAAAACTTAAAGTCCAATCAATACCAAGGCTAGCACATAATATAAGTTCTCTCAATCTCCACTGACAAGCATCAAGCTTACAATGACTAGGGTAGAATCTAAAAATACAAAACCACTATATTAATCTTAATTTTAGAAAATGCTATATAATATCACCACAATCAAAATCAATAGGGGTTTTGCTAAGATACTAATGAATATATCGTTCAAAACGTGTTAGATTAAGAAATACTTCACTCAATTCTAGCTTCAAGCACTTGAGCTAAATCATTTTTTTGAAGAGTTTAAGAACATCCCATCTTTTTCATCTCTCATTTTTTTACTTCATCCTAATTATTATTTTATCCTTATTTTTATGTATTTTATCATTTTTGAGTCTGTGGACATTTTCTATGGACATTTTCACATTTTTCCCACTATAGGTTCTCTGCTCCATTACCTTTGGAATCTATAGGACTCTCTATACATTTCTAACTTATAGAAATTCATTGGTTTCTTATTCATTTCTTCTTTCAATTGTGGCATAATAATTATATATATATATACTATAAAAATACTTAATCAATAGTCTTTGTATCACAAGATGCTTAGAAATCCATCTTGTTCATCTTGCATTATTGTTTCGATCTTCTACCCATTCTCATGACTAACACAATCGTGCATATATCAACTAGTAAAGTTAAACAAAAAGGGTATAAAAATTGATTCCTTATCATAGAATTCACTTGGGTAATAAAAATATCACTTTTATTCAAAAAACTATTATATATTCATTATATTATATTATATGCCTAACTAAAAATAAAGTAAAATAAAATTCATATTTGCTTGAATTCGAAAAAAATTTGAGAAATTTCATCAACTCACTTGATAATCGGATCAAAATTTTGAGCTTTGCATCAATTATGAATTTATCTTCTACCTTTCTTTTCCTTGTTATTGCTATCACTATGTTTCACCTAAAATACTCCCAAACTCATTTCAAACCTTGTCCTTAAGGTTACGAAATTAAGTCGGGTTTCCAACAAAACACATATACCTCGTGAAATTTAAACGGATTGATATGTTTATAAATTGGATAATCAATGTATTAGTATAGAAATATTTAAGGTGTGAAAGTATAGGAATGTTTTTTTGTTTCGTCTCAATGGCATGTTTTTTTGCTTATCCTTGTGATATGTTATTGGTTTTATTCTATTTTTTTATTGGTGAATTGATCTATTGAAGTCATGGCATCAGCATTCAAGGAAAGAGATTTTTAGGAGGTATGTGACGACCTAAGCATGAAGAGGGTTGATGAAGCAGGGCTGATTCTTGACGATGGCCTGGTGGACGAGGATAGTGTTGACTTCGCCAAAATTCTTGTGGGAAGGTTTCTCACAGATAAGCCAATTAACTTTGGAGCGATGTGTGATACATTGGCATCAATATGGAGGCCGGTGAAAGGAGTGCATATGAATGAAATAAAGGCATTAAACTTGTTTGTATATATATTTTTTTCATAATTGGGACGCATCACGTGTCATAGATGATGGTCCTTGGACCTTTAAAGGTGTTTTTCTAAAAGTAGGGTAGATTTACATTTTAATTCAACAAAGTAGGGTAGATTTACATTTTGAAAAGGCGTTATTGTGTGTGGTTAGTTTGTGTGGCGCTGACGTGGCGTGGGTTTGTACAGATAGCGCCTTTTGAAAAGGCGCTATCTGTACAAACCCACGCCACGTCAGCGCCAACTCACAAATAAGAATTAAAATAATTAAAATTATGGAAAATTTACAGAAAATAGATAAAAATAGATAAAAAAAATTATGAAAAAATTCCGAAAAAATATGAAAAATAGGGAAAGCTAGAAAAAAATGAGTTCGAGGCTTTTCGGGCGTTTGGCACCTCGGTATAATTCGAAAAAGGGTGCTAAAAACTTAATTTTTATGAAAATAAAAATAAAAACTTAATTTTTATGAAAATGAAAATAAAAATTATGAAAAAATTCAAAATTAAGATTTGTTATTATAGATTTGTTATTTTTTAGGGTCGCATCTCATGCAATTATAGTATGTGATTATAGATTTGTTATTTTTATTTTCATAAGAGTTAAGTTTTTAGCACCCTTTTTCGAATTACACTGGGGTGCCAAACACCCAAAAAGCCTCGAACTCATTTTTTTCTAGCTTTCCCTATTTTTCATATTTTTCAGAATTTTTTCATAATTTTTTATCTATTTTTATCTATTTTCTGTAATTTTTCCATAATTTTAATTATTTTAATTATTATTTGTGAGGTGGCGCTGACGTGGCGCTGACGTGGCGTGGGTTGTATAGATAGCGCCTTTTCAAAAGGCGCTATCTGTACAAACTCACGCCACGTCACCGCCACGTCAGCAATAACGCCTTCTCAGAAGGCGTTATTTCTTAGTGTGGGGAAAAAAAAAAACCCCCCTATTTACCTCTTTTAAAGTAAAATGTATTGTACTTTTGGAAAAAATTCCCTTTAAACAACAAGCACTAATGTTGAAACAGTTGGAGGCAGCGGATTAACTGGCAGATTTGAAGATGCATGAAATTGAAATGTGGGTACAAGTTTGTAATCTGCCAGTAGGCTTTTTGAATGAGCAAGTAGCCAAGGCTATTGGAAATAGCATTGGGTCCTATATGAAAATTAATGATCGAAGTTTACGTAATATGTGGGCAGACTACCTTAGAATCAAAGTCTGGATGGATGTGGGAAGACCCTGGCAATAACCATGAAAATGAAGAGGATTGGAGGAACATGGTTTTAGGCCGAGTTCATGTATGAACGTGTTTCCACGTTTCGTTATTACTATAGTTTGATAGGACACTTGGAGAATTTCTGTGAATCATTGTTTGATTGTGCGAACCACCCTGTGGATAGAAAGTATGGTAGTTTTGTGAGGGCATTGGTAAGAAAACCAAGTAACCCTTCATCAAGTGGATGGCTGAGGGATTAAGATAGAAGGCAAATTGCGACGATCAGAGGTGGCGATGGCCTTGGCGATATGGCAGGGAATCCGCAATCCCATAATCAATGAAACAATCAAGGGGATTTGGCCAATGAGGATGGCGAGTTTGAAGGGGAAGTAGAAGGCAAGTCTATAACGGAGAATTCAAATTTCCAAAATTCACGCCAGCTGGAGATCAACCTTAAGCATTTGTGCAAGTGGATGGAGATCGATACTAATAGGTCAAAAGGGCCTCAGATAGAGGATCCAAAAAAACTTATGTACGGTGGGCCTATCCGAGTCCTAAGCCTGCTAGACTCGATGAGTACCTTGTTTTTGAACTGTCACAGGCTCGGCTCTCCACGGACAGTATGAGTCCTAAAAGACTTGGTCCAAACTTATAAGTCCATTTTAGTGTTCCTTATGGAAACTTTAATTAATCATGATAGGATAAATGGGATTCGAAGACAGTTGTAATTCGATGGCCTTCATACTAAAAAAGAAGATGGCCATGGGGGTGGTGTAGCTTTGTTATGGAAGCAATCTGATCAAGTGACCATTTGATCTTCTTCCCCAGATTTCATTAAAGTTTTTATCATCTTTCACCTTAGCAACTGTGATTTGCTTTCTATGGGAACTAGTTTTTCTAGCAGGCATATATTCATGCAGGAAAGCTTTTAACATTTGAGTTCATAAAGTTATCGAGTCTTGGAGGCGGATAAAACAACCAGTCTTGTGCTTGATCATTCAATGCAAAAGGAAAAGCCTTACGTTTGATTTATTCTAAAGTTCCTTCTTTCGGTTTCATCCCATTAACTTTGTGTTGATACTCCCTTATGAATTTATATGGGTCTTCATTATCTTTACCGTAGAAGTTAGGTAAGACGCTATTAAGTCTAGATATAAGTTCAAATTCAGGACATCCATCGGGGTACGCTATACGCATAAGCTCATATGCTGTAACATTTTGATTTGCTTGTCTAAAAGTAAGTTCTCTATTATTATTGATAACTCTATTATCATTGTTACTATTAATAACATTGTCATCAACATCATTATTGTTGTTTTCTATCATATTAAATAAATTTTCCTTAAGTTGTTGTTGTCTTAAACATCGATTAAAAGTTCTATCAATTTCAAGATCAAACATATGTAAAGATCATATTAAGTTAACACGATGAAGTGTGTAGATCATAAACATCTATAATCCTTAAGAAATTATCTGACAATCCCTGACAACGGCACCAAAAATTAACATGTGTCGAGCATGCACAATAGTTTCACGTGTTTTACAATTAACTTGTAGTAATGGTAAATGGGATATTGTCTCCACAGGGATTTTTGAAATCTCAAAGGAAAGTAACTTTTTATTGTTTTTATTAACTTAATTAATCTAATTAAATGAGGATTAAAATACTAAATAACTTAAAAATTATGATTACTAACTTAAATAACCACACTAACTAAATTAATCTAAACAAATCAAATTCAAACTAACTTAAACAAAATTCAAATGCACTTCAATATAAATAAACAAACATATAAACAAACCCCCACTAAACAATATAGTATATTTAGATTATTTTCAGACACTAGAATATAATATTATTTCATATTATAGTTATGATTATAAAATATATGGAATCCTGGAATCATTAAACCCTACTTCATAATAGGTTGATAGCCTTTAGCCAGCCACCGATTTTTCTTAATTAAATAGAAATGTCACATTCTTATCATTGTAAATCTACCCATTGGATAAAATGCAACACCATAGAAATATGATAGCATTAAGTTCAATGAAAATCATGTCTAATCTAAGCCAATATTACTGAAGTTTCATTATAAACAACTTAGAACACAATCACCTAAGCCATCCACTCGAGAAACTCCCTATAGATTAATCCTAGTTACTAATTCTATAATTGTTGTCAATAACTACAGACGTAGATTCAAAATCTTAATACCACATAATACATTTGTAAGTGTGTATGCAATATTAATCTCCTTTAGTTGTAATATGCAAAAACAACTTGTTAATTTGGCGATTGACATGTATAAATAGATCTAAAGCATTAAGTACATGATTCCTTAATTATAACTATCTAGTAATCTAAAATATACTACATTGTCTAGGGTTTATTTAGAATAATAGACTACTCACTAATGTTGGAAATAAAAAACAAAGCATAAACATAATTAAAAGACATAATGAATTAATAAATACCTTAATATAAATCAAAGCTCCAAAGTATCTTCAAACATAGACAATAAAACTAATAAGTGAAAGGAAAAGGGTTAAGAGCAAAATGAGAGAGTTATTTTGAAGCTCTCTGGCTTTTTATAGTCTCTCGATGTATACATATCATAGATAAACTCAAATACTTCATACTAATTTAACAAATTCGTAACTGACTTTAACAATTTCTCAGCAATTCCTAACTTATACACAAATTACTGAGCAAATCACTGAGTTTAGCTCTTAGTGCTCCACCAATTCAGCTAGCGATTTATAGTTCATTCTCCGATTTGATGTGGATTCACTGGCCTTTTTCTGCTACTAATTCACATGGTGATTCCTAGTGTTATTTCAAATCGATGTCTAATCGCTTGATCATTTTTTTAATTGACTGTTTTGCTTTTCTTTCTCTTTTCTTCCATTTCTTCATTTTCCTAATTAAAACCTGAAATCATAAAAATAAAAGAATACCTAGTGTACTGTCATCATTTATGTCTAAAATCAACCTAAATTACATAATAAAATGTGTCTAATTATGAACTTGTCATAAGTCATACAATAGACAAACACAAAAACCCCTAAACTCATTTGAGACTTAGCCTCAAATTAGTTTGTGTATAAAATTCAATCCATTCGCAGTATTCAAAAAATAGTTTGAAAATTCGATATCAATAACAATTTATCACACCACTCTCATACTAGTATTATAATTGAAAACATTCAACATTAAAATCAATTTTGAGCAAAAATCTTGAAATTTAGGCTCTAACTTAAATACAAATCCAAATATTCATGAAAAAGCCATGAAAATAAAAAATATAATCAATAATAGGGTAGGCTTCTCATTGATTACCTTCTTGAAAGTGAATCCTTTAAGATTAGAACTTTAGAATCGCTCTAGAATACTTCTCTAAGCTCTAACTTCGAATTCTTTTTGCTCAAGACTTAGTTAGCTCTACACTCTCAAAACTCACCAAATTTAGGGCTGAATATGTGAAGATTCAGATGAGAATCACTTAATTAAACTAAATTCTAGCTTTGGAAGGTTGAATCTAGTCAAAATTTTGATCTTTGGGTTGAAAAGTGGCAATGGTCTGTGAGTGTGAAGTGAATAAATTTAGCGATTTTAGGTTATAGTTTTTCAAATGCGTATTAGTTCTCAGTGAATCAGAGTTTAAATGGATTCGTTGGGAAATTGCTGCCTAAATTACTAAAAATGAGCCTCGGTGGCTCATCGACTAGTTTAGTGAATCCTAGTTATAACTGCAAATCGTTATTAAATTGCTGACCTGAAATTATACTAAAAATTATGCAAACTATGGCCGATCTTTTTAATGAATTTTAATATAAACTAGAATCGCTAGGAAATCACTGGCCTATTTTAACTATTTTTGCAATTTAATTCATTTTCTCATATATTTATCACATATATGTCTAATAAAAAAGTAGAATTATTCAAAATTATTAAAACTTGACTATAATTTATACTAAACAATAATTTTATTACTGTAAATAATCGACTAACGTAAAAACTAATGCATAGAGACAATATAATACAGAAAGGCATTGGATCGATCAACCCCCTTTATATGAAATTATTTCGAAAATGAATTCCTAGAATATCACCAGTATAAGAGTTACAAGTTAAGAGAAAATAAAAACAACTAGCTAATCCTAATATTAAAATTGAAAGTAAATATAGAGTATGGGCTGCCTCCCATATTGCGCTTTTTTTACTATCGTTGGCTTGACTGAATCACTCATTTTTCAACTAGTTATATAAATTAAATGTAGAGTTTTTCACTCTAGTGCCATTCAGGAAACTGATTGCTCGACCATGTACCCCAAAAGTAATTGTCTTGTTCATATATCCATGATAGCTTACGAAGAGGGTAAGAAAGGTTATTCTAAAATTAATGAAAGGTCTTCATTGATGAAGTGTGACATAACTAAAAATTCTATGGGAATAACGTACTTGTCAATTTGATCTGGTACATTAGTAATCACTCCTATTAGTTTAACTGAATAACCATTTGGTAGCAGATCTTTTTAAGAAGAAAGTACATCCAGCTCCAGTTGAGTATGAAGAAAGAAGTAAATTGGCATGTAATTTGCTCTAGAACATGTACCATATAAAATTTTAAAATACCAAGCCCATTTAACTTTATGTTTATGTATATATCTCTCGGATCATTGAGCTTGACAATCGTTATATTCTTCTTTTTATTTTTCTTATTCTTTGTAACTTTAAACTTCCCGATTTTAAGATCATTCACAACATTGTTCAGTTGCTTAACCTCCATTCTTGAGTTATTATCTTTTCATTTGAAGTATTTTCAACTCCCTCATTCTTTGCCATAACATTTTTGTCTTCCATTGTTGCTGCATTAATAACATATACTTCAGTTTTTAAATTATGATTATTTAATTCCAAAGATTCATTATCATTAGTTTGTTCATTATTAGATTCATCAGAATTATCATAGACATCTTCATTATTAAAATGAAAAATGAAAATTTTGTTTTCAAATTCCATATATATTGTTCCTTTAAAGATATATAACTTTGTTTTAGTTGTTTTAAGAAATGTTCTTCCTAAAAGTATAGGCAGAGATTTAAATGATACTGAGTCTCCCATTTCCATGACATAGAAGTTAGTTAGAAATACTAAGTCATTTACTTTTACTATGACATCTTCTTGTAAAACGTAAGGTTTAATAACTGTATTGGCAGCTATTGGTCAATGACCCTATTTACAATTACTCGTATAGTTTAAATGACATAACATTAATTGATGCTTCAAGATTACACGTAGCAAAACCTATAAAATAAGTTCCTTATGTAATAGGAATTCCAAACATTCCTGGATGGAAACATTTCTCAAGTATTTTCTTTTTAATTAAAGTAGACGCCTATTGTCCTAAATTTTCTTTATATTGTTCTAAACATTTATCCGTGGATTCGGAGAATTCTTTCGAAACTTCATCATAATTAGATAATTACAAAATTAATTCCATCAATGGTTTATTGATTTTTTATTTTTCGAAATGCTTCAAGAATGTTTTAATTGTTTTCTTCCTCCCTAGCATCAGCTAATCGTTATGGAACTGTAGAATACGAATACACATCTTCATTCAAATTATCAGACATCTTATCATTTTCATCGTTATCAATTAATTCAGACTTTTGTAAAGGTTTTTTATATGCTTCGACTCTGACTAAATATAAGCCTTTCAGAATAAGGTGTATATTTCAATTGTTCAGCCATCCATTCTTCTTCTTCTTCTTAGAATGTTTTTAGTAGGAATGACATTAGCCATCATTTCTTCTTCTTCTTCAATATTTTTATGTGATTTTTTTTATTTACCTTGTTTAAGTATCTTTCCACTTATAAGTGTGTCTTTTTCATCTCTAAATAAAACATTGACTTGTGTTTGATTAGTAAGAGCAGTAGCAGCTTATGTAACGACCCATTTTATTAGCATCGCTATTTATTTCATAATTGCAGACATGGACGCCAGCTCAGATCCATGTTGACGTCGTGTTTAAGATAGAACACACATCGACCTAGGTACACTAGTTAATTGTATGTTGTATTTCTTATTTACGATGCATTTTATGAATTTAATTGTTAGTACATCGCATGTGTGTATGTTGTATGGTTATATCGTGCGAGGTTGTGTGGCAGGTAGTCACCTCGAATTCCATGTCAATGCGAGTATCGAGAGGTGAATTACGGGTACACTAGAAAACTCGACAAATTCATGATATGTTAACTAAGTAATCAAATAAAATGGGTAATGTAACCATTGGCTAAGTCAATTGAGTTAGAACAATAGGCTATGGCGTGCCTCGAAATGTGTATCGAGGCGCGAGACACCGAGTACCGAGTATCAAAGGTTAATGGGACCATAAATTTGTTAACTTTGATGAATAAAAACACTAACTATATGGTTTAATAAGGCTTAGTGTAACGTAATTAAATCAATGATAATAAGCCTATGGTTTGATTTAAATAACGCGGGCCTTATATGGACTTCTAGATGATCTTAAAGAGTGGAACTAGGATAAGAGTGGGCTATTGGAGTCATTAAACAATGTGTTACAACATGAATAGAGACCACAAGATAATCCTCGAGATACGCATACCATATTTGATCAAGACAAACATATAAAAAGCAAGTTAGTGGGAGTTTTCATCTCCACTAATACAGAACTCATGCAACTCAAAGAAAAATCAGAGATTTTGAGGAGATTCAAGCTGGAAATTGAACACCTTGGAGATCAAATCTGAGGATCAAACTTAGGTAATATTTATCTTTATCTTTTACTCTATTAAATTAGCCCAATTTGTGTATTTTTGGTGAAATTCGTATTTGAGGGTTAGATCCTTGGTTTTTGATGAAAACTAGATTAATTATATGTATGATGATCATTTCTATTGAGGATTTATCACTGATTTTGCGTGAATTAAGATTTTTGATGAACTCGAAAAAACTAGTGATTGTGTAAGATTGAATGAATTTAATCAAATTTTCGTTTAAAGATTGGTTTAACTTTTTTTTAAAAGTCACCATTATGTAGAGATTATGTAAACCAGGTTAGGTTAGCTAATTAGGATGGGAAGGAAAGAATTCTTGACTTGAGAATTCACTCACAAAGAGTAATTAATGCGCTAACTAGGCTAGTTAGTGTGAAAATCACTATGGGATCTCAACTATTTTTGAAAATGAAAAACAGTAGCGCGGTAGATCAATTTCCTACCGCGCTAACTCTACATTGCGTGCTAGGTAGACCCATTAACGCGCTAATGATAGATGAAACCTGAACATTAAGGTTTATTTCGATGATATCTAGCTTAATACATTTCTAAACACTGGTAAAAAATTTAAACTTATAAAATTGGACTTTAGGGATTTAGTGGACAGTAGCTCGGTGTCGAGGAGCTTATCGGGTAGGATACGGGAACCCGAGGAGGTCGAAGAGTGGTTTGAGGCTTATAAAATCCAATTGAAGAACTCTAAGTGTTTGATTATGTTTTTCATTCCATATTTATTTTTTCCTTGCTGTTTCTACTATTCCATTCCGTTACTTAGACATGGGTTGAGTTTACTCCCCCAGATTCTCTGTTGTGTATTCATGACGCGCTAGATTATAACACGTGTAACTCGGCCCTCAGTGAATGGCAACCCAAGCTTTCCCTTAGTGCACATGTCAGTGACTCGATGGATTTAGCGAGCACTGCGAAGGACCAACATTAGGCCAGTTGGGTGCATCCGCTAGTGGGATCCTGGTAACCCGAAATACAGTCTAGCCCATCCGGAGTGAACACATACATTTATTAGCATTTATGTTAATTATTCATGCGATGAGCCAATACAGTTGTCTGTCTTTACATTCTGCGTGTTTTCTTAATAGTATTTCTTGCATTTCCTTATTTTATTATGTGAATGCTAAGAGGGGTTCATTGGGATTTTACTCACTGGACTTATCATCTGTCTTTTCGTGATGATTGAGTGTAGATCATAGTGCTAGTAGGGAAAAGGGGATCCTAGGCTAATACATTTGATTGTCCGCCATCAAGGACCTACTAGTACGTGCTTATTTTGATATTTTGTATTACTTTGGGTATTAGGAGACTAGAGTGACACTGTACATGTATATATACACTATTTTGGTACTATCGCCTATATATAGAGTACTTTCTAAGTTTTCCACAGTGGGACATGGTCTTATGAATATTGCTTATCGTGCTAATTTAATACTTTACATTATTAAATTAAGGCTTCCGTTGACTTAATATTAACTTATAAAATACATACCACTAGCATGGCTAGGACTCGAATAAACTACAAATAGTTGAACTTAAGGAACTTTAATTACCTAAGGAAATAACTTAAAAAAAATATGAATAATCAACTAAACTATATTGATAACACATACGTGGACACGATAATCAAGACATGAGGTAGACAAGCGGGTGCCGGACACATATAGCTAGGTTCATAGGGCGAGGAGTGCACGACACGACAACACCCCCAAGCGACCTCGGAGCCTGGGCCACCAGAGCTTGAGTAGGTGTTTTAGCTTGATTACTCTATTGAGTATTTAATATATTTATTTGTAAATTCATTTGACTTAAATGGTTTTTCAGTTCATTAATAGTATTATCAGTCTTAATCTGATTTTGAGATATCTGTATAAATCTTAGATGACTTTGGTTCATAAATTATGCAAAATTTGCTCTAAATTTGGATTCGTAGGTTGAGTATTTTGTTGAGGTTGATGATAAGGTGGATATTGCATTTGAGCTATTAGTCTATAAGTATTAAAATTTTAATTTTGAGGACTATGACTAAGATTTAGGTGTTGTCTTCCAAGTTAATAACTATTGTTGTCATATTGATTTCTTGGAGGACCAAAAAATTAGTTCATCGTTACATTAACCTCTTTAATATTCTCTTCATGTAGAGTAGGACATGCATTTGTAGGATGTATAACCTCATTACATAATCCACGAGCTTTACCTGATTAGATATATCTTTAATTAACAGCTTAACTATATTAGATAATTCATTAATTTTATCATCAGTCGTATTATTTCTTCTATTATCAACTTCATAAACTTTCTTTCTTGAAGATTTGATCTTTTCACCATATTACTTAGATTGTTTAGCCATTTTATTAATTACTTCATTTGCTAAAGTAGGTGTCATTTCAAATAAAGATCCTCCACATATTGTGTCTAATAACCTTTTTTTCAAATGGATTGATTCTTTCATATAAATATTATAATAAAGCTTTTTGAGTATATCCATGTTGTGGACAAGAAAAAATTAATCTTTGGAATCTATCCTATAATTCGTTAAAATTTGCATCATCTTTCATCTTTTCAACTGTGATTTATTTTCTATAGGAACTAATTTTTCTAGCAAGCATATATTCATCTGGGAAAGCTTCTAACATTTGAGTCCATGTAATTATTGAATCATGGGGGAGATAGAACAACTAATCTTGTGCTTGATCTTTCAATGCAAAAAGAAAAAAGCTTTAAGTTTTACTTGTTCTAATGTACCTTCTTTTGCACAGACTCATATGCTATAACATTTTGATTTGTTTTTCTAAAAATAAGTTCTCTATTATAGTTGTTACTATTACTGATAATTCTATTAGAATTATTATCATTAATGATATTGCTATTGTCATTTATTGTTGTTATCCTCCATCCTATTAGCTACATTTTCCCTAACTTGTTGTTTTCTTGAATTTCGATTAAAAGTTCTATCTATTTCAAGATCTAATGGAAGTAATGATCCTAAAGAATTAAATCAACAAAGTGTGTAGACCATACAACATCTAAAATCCTAATAAGTTTTTTAAAGATCCACGGCAATGGTGCCAAAAATTGACACGTTAACGAGCACGCATAATAGTTTCTCATATTTTCTTATTATTTGTAGTAGTGGTAAGTGGGATATCATCTCTACAGAGATTTTGCAAACTTATAAGGGAAATGTTTCTTTTTTGCTTTGTTTTTCTTATTTTAGTTAATATAAATAAATGGTAATTGAAGTACTAAATAACTAAAAGCTATGACAACTAATTTAATTAATCAAACTAATTAAAGTAATTCAAACAATTCAATGCAAATTTAATTAAATGAAATTCAAATTTAATATAATATAAATATCTAAACAAGCCCCTACTAAATAATGTAATATACTTGGATTGCATTCAAACACTAGAACATAACATTACCTCATTATCTAGTTATAATTATATCACATGGAATCTTGAAATCATTAAGTCTTAATTCATAATAGGTTGATAGCATTTAGCAAACCATCAATTTTCTTATATTTAATGAAAAATAGCCATATACTTATCAATGTAAATTTACCTATTGGATAAAAACACAATAAAATAGAAATACGATAACATTTATACTCAATAAAAATCATGCCTAATCCAAACCAAGTATTAATCAAAATATGACAATCAATAATTAACTTAGAACACAATCACCTAGAATATCCACTCGGTTAATTTGGCCCTTTAGATTAATCTTAGTTACAACTTCTATAATTTTTGTTAATAATCATATAGATATATTCAGAACATCAAATATCACATTGTTGGGGCATGTGCCCTAGGTCAATCCATTAACTGTTTCTATGAATACCTTCAGTTAATAAAATAGAGGATTTCATATGTTGTTTATTATAATTAATTTGCATGTTTACATTATAATAAGATCCATGGGTATTTACCGAAATATCCTAAATGTCTCTAGTCGATCACTATACTGGGAACTATAATGAATTAAGACTAGTGCGAGTAGTGATTGATGATCATATGATGATTATATGTATAGGGATACAAATCAAGATCACGAGTACTTGTTAGGGAACAAAGTACTGGACCGACCCGCTATGAGAACATAACAAGGATTAAGTCATAGTTGTTTCTCATGAAAGGTATATTTTTCAGTCCTTTGACTCGAGATTACTAGATACTTCAACATTAGGAACACAGTGATTTGACATAATCAAACGTTTTCTTTAATCGGATGATTATAAAGGTTGTGATTGGTTACTATGTGAGCAATGTGATGAAGTTGTGTAATCAAGATAGAATTTGTCCCTCTCATATAAAAAGAGATATCAAGTGGATCCCTCGATGTGTTAGACTGTTAAAAGGCGTAGTCTAAGTGAATTGATATTGATCAATGTCACTTGGATGTTTTTAGTTTACCTGGAGATCGAGACTAGTACGATTGAACATGTTGGATGACAATTCCATGCCTTACGTTTGATCAAAAGGATATCGTGTGACAAAAGGATGTCATACACTATTGATTAGGTTATATCGATTTGATATTCATACAACTTGGGTAGTCATAATGTCTTGTTAGAGGATGCTTATGACTTGTATACCAAAATGTATTTTGGTACACTACTAACGTTGTATGAGCCTATTGTGTCACACACTAAGAATGCTTTTGCGAGATTTTAAGATTGTTCAGAAAAATGAATTTTATATGGTAAAATCCAAGATAGAAACATCCTTGTGGTTACACTTATACTTCTTTAAGTAGGGGTATATGTGTAATTTACTTAACCGTCTATATACAAGGGTTATATAAGTAGACACTTTAAGTTAGAACACACGTATGAAAGATTAAGGGTCGAAACTCTATTTTCATTTCAGAAACGAATTAGGGTTTTCTGATACGTTCTAGATCGTTTTGGAGAAAAACGAAAAAGGCATGTTATTCTCTCGAATCCGACACTTCGAATCTCGACCGCCGTTCATGTGTGGAATGCTAGTAGAGGGCGTTCGTCGTTGGTAGCGCCTTAAAGGTCGATCAACCTTCAGAAAGGTATATTGCGGCCGAGGTATGATTAAGTTTTCATGGTTTAAGCGTTTTTAATGGAATTAGATTCAGATCCTGTTAGGATTTTTGTCAAAATTGTTTTGTAATTTTCGTTGCGTATGAACCCCAAAAATTTAACAGTGGTATCAGAGCCATCGAGTACGATTCCATTAAATTCATTACATGTTTTCTTCCGATGTATACATGATATATGATTGAAAGCATGTTAATAGTTGATGTATATGTGATATACATAAGTTTTCTGTGAGATTTATTATCATGTTTTGAGTATATGATACACACATTCGTGATTTAATTGAAATCAGTTTCATACATACTAGTAACCATGTTAGGTTAATTCAAATAATTTTAATGAATTAAATTTCGTGTTCTGTGATCCATGACACCAATAGATATAATCTTTATTTTTTGTGTATTGATGCATGGATGAAATCTCTGTAATTCAGTATGCATATTTAGGTTACATTGTTCTAAGTTTCTTAAAATGTATAAGTATGAATATTAATTCGAAACCAATATGATTAGGTTCGATTGGGATAGTAGTTCATGATTCAATTACATGTTTGTGATTATTTGGATGAGGACCGAAACTGCAATTAATTATTTTTTGAAATTATTTATTTATCTCGTTATATCTATTATGTTATGAAATTTCTATTTAATAAGAGATAGATAGCAAATTAGATTAGGAGATATTAGCAAAATCGATTTCGTTGTCCCTATTGGATAGGAGATAAATATCGAGAATTTTGTTATTGATAATATGCTAGGATTCAAATATCTTAAGTCCTAATTAGATTAGGATAAGATGATTAGTTAGATGTGGACTCGGGTTAATTAAAATGTTTTAATTGACTTAATTTCGGATAAATTAAGGGGTTAGTTTAGGATAATAAAATCAGCGAAAAATATGATTTTCTATAGCGAATTTTAATTTTCGGAATTGAAACTCATCTCCTAAAAAAAGGGCGATGCCCCCTGTACCCCCGCTGACCGGCCAGCAGGACCATTGTCTAATTAATCCTAGCGCACGAAAATTCTTTTATTAGTGAACAGTATAAAAATTTTCAAATTGTTTAGTGATTTAACAAATCATTAAAATATATGATATTTCATTGTTTACATAAAATCACTAAAACTAAATAAAATCCCTCTATTAAATTTTAAGTCTCATGTCATCCATTTTAAACACTTGTCAAGGCCTCGATCACACTAACACAGTTTCAGCCATAGCTGGGTATATTGTGTTATCTTGGTGAGACAAGTTAGATAAGAGTTACCTAAATGTTTAAAATGGTCCGACTTAATAAAGCTATTAAAATAGTTTTGAGCTTTAGGCACATGATGGGATAAAAACATGATAAGACATAAGTGTCTCGTATCTCATTTAAGTATCTAAAATTACATAAGATGTAATTGGTAACTGTTACCTACCTAAATAATCTAGTTATGTGTTTCATGCCATAGTTGTCATAGAATTAGGTGAAATATGGATTTTAGTCCCCTAAATAAATAGTATGTTTTAGGAGGGTTGTTAATTTAGTAGGAGTCTATTCCTCTATACTAAAATAAACTTTGCATAATCTTTATTGTATATCAATGGCCTCTTCAAGTAACAATAATCCCCTATCACTGTGATCCATCCTTGAGAAGGATAAGCTATCTGGGACTAACTTTCCTGACTGGTTCAGAAACTTGAGAATCTTTCTCAAGCATGAACGCAAGTTGTATGTCTTGGATGCTCCAATCCCTAAGGACCCACCAGCCAATGCTACGAAAGTTGAAAAGGATGCGCGTAATAAGCATGTTAATGATTCTACTGATGTTGCATGTATTATGCTGACAACTATAGTTCATGAACTTCAAAAGGACATGGAACTAATGGAAGCCTACGACATGGCTGTAATGCTGAAGGAAATGTTCCAATGGCAAGTTAGGCAAAAAAGGTTCGAGAAAGTCAAGAACCTACATTCTTGCAAGACGACAGAGGGTGCGTCAGTTAGTCCTCATCTTCTGAAGATGAAAAGCTATGTTGACTAGCATGATAGACTCGGATTTCCTATAAGCCAAGAGTTGGCTAAAGATTTGATCCTAAATTCATTACCAGTGGGTTACTCACAATTTGTGATGAACTACAATATGAATAATACGGAGTAATCAATTTCAGGGTTGCATTTGATGCTCAAAAATGCCAAACAAAATATCAAGAAACCTTCTAGTAATGTGTTGATGGTCCAAAAGGGAAAGGGAATGAAGAAGAAAGGCAAAGGCAATGCTAAAGTTGCTAAGGCTGTTGCTGCACCTGTCGCAAAGCCTGTGGAACAAGTCAAGCCCCAGCCTGTTCCTGCTTGAAACACCCAAAAGAAAAAGAAGGAAATTGTCATTTCTGTCATGCACTTGGACATTGGTTCAGAAATTGCAAACTCTATATGGAAGATCTAAAGAAGAAAAAGGGTAGTGAGACTACCACTACAGGTATTTATGTTATTGAAATTAATTTATCTACTAGTGATTCCTGGGTATTAGATACCGAATGTCGATCTCACATTTGTATAAATGTGCAGGGACTCACCATAAGTAGAAAGTTGAATAAAGGAGAAGTCATCATCCGCATAGGGAATGGAGTGAGAGTTGATGCCATGGTCGTTGGATCATATGACTTAGTCTTACCTAGTGGACTTATTTTAACTTTAAATAATTGTTATTTTGTGCCTGCCTTAAACATAAACATCATTTCTGTTTCATGTTTGGATATGGATGGTTTTGATTTTATTATTGCGAATAATATATGTTCCATTTCTCGTAAAGGCATATTTTATGCAAATGCTCATTTGTGTGATGGTTTTTATATTCTAAGCATGAAAAGGTCTACTAATACTCCAGTCTTTAACATAAATGCAAAGAGATTCAAGTCAAATGATTTGAATCAAACCTATCCTTAGCATTGTTCTCTCGGGCACATAAATGAGAAACGTATAACGAAGCTCCATAAAGATGGAATTCTAGATTCATTTTATTTAGAAACATATGAAACGTGCGTATCTTGTTTACTAGGCAAGATGACTAAAAGTCCATTTACTGGACACAGTGAAAGGGCAAGTGATTTATTGGGTCTAATACATACTGATGTATGCGGTCCTATAAACACAATGGCTAGAGGAGGTTATCGTACTTCATTACATTTACTCGATGATTTCAGCAGATATGGTTATATATATCTTATGAAACATGAAGTTGAATCATTTGAGATGTTTCGAACGTTTCAAAATGAAGTGCAGAATCAACTAGGTAAAACTATCAAAACACTTCGATCAGATCAAGGTGGTGAATATTTGGGCCAAGAATTTGATGATCATCTTAGAAATTGTGGGATTGTCTCCCAATTGACTCCACCAGCAACTCCATAATGGAATGGAGTTTCTGAAAGGAGAAATCGAACCTTATTAGATATGGTTCGATCTATGATGAGTCATGCAGATCTTCCATTATCCTTCTAGGGTTATGCATTACAAACTACAATTTTCACTCTAAATCGAGTTCCTTCTAAAGCGGTCAATAAAACACCATATGAGATATGGTACTGGAAGAGACCTAGTTTGTCTTTCCTTAAGATTTGGGGTCGTGAGGCTTACGTAAAACGACAAGTCTAAAAAAATAGCACCTAAATCTAACAAGTGTTTATTTATGGGGTATCCTAAGGAAACAAAAGGATATGACTTTTATAATCCCGCTAAGAACAAAGTGTTTGTTGTTTGGTATGGTGCGTTTATGGAAAAATAGTTTATTTCAAAAGACACTAGTGGGAGAGAAATAAATCTTGAAGAAGTTCAAGAATCACAGATAAACACTGAACCGTTACTGGAAGTTCAACAACGTTTTGAACCAATTGAACCTCCACAAGCGACACAAGGCCCACGTAGATTTGGTAGGGTAAGACTTGAGTTAGAGAGATTCGGATTTCTCATTACTGATAGTCGTGATGTGTTGCTTATGGATCAAAATGAGCCCACCAGTTATCAGGAGGCGATGTCTGGACCGGACTCAGATAAATGGCTAAGTGTCATCAATACTGAAATGCAATCCATGTATGATAACCAAGTTTGGAACTTGGTTGATTTACCTCAAGGTGGTAAGACCATTGGATGTAAATGGGTTTTCAAGAAGAAAACTGACATGGATAGAAAAGTGCATACTTTTAAAGCAAGACTTGTAGCAAAAGGTTTCAGGCAGACTCAAGGTGTTGATTATGATGAAACTTTTTCGCCAGTAGCCATGCTTAAATCCATAAGAATTTTAATTGCCATTGCTACATATTATGACTATGAGATATGGAAAATGGATGTAAAAGCAGCATTTCTTAATGGAAAGCTGATTGAGGACATGTATATGACACAACCTGAAGGTTTTGTATATCCAGAGAATTCTAGGAAGGTATGCAGGCTTTAAAGATCCATTTATGGATTAAAGCAAGCTTCTCGAAGTTGGAATCTTAATTTTGATGAAGCAATCAAGGATTTTAGTTTTATTAAGAACGAATATGAGCCTTATATATACAAGAAAGTCAGTGGGAGTGTAGTTATTTTTTTGGTACTTTATGTTGATGATATATTACTCATTGGAAATGACATCCCAACATTGCGGAATGTCAAGTCTTGGTTAGGGAAGTGTTTCTTAATGAAAGACTTAGGAGATGTAGCCTATATCCTAAGGATAAGGATCTATAGGGATAGATCTAATAGGATAATCGGTCTAAGTCAGAGTGCTTACATAGACAAGGTGCTGAATAGGTTCAGTTTACAAGACTCTAAAAGAAGATTGTTGCCAATGTCTCATATAATAAGTCTTAGCAAGATTCAATGTCCTAAGACAAATGATGAGCGATACCGTATGAATAAGATTCAATATGCATCAGCTATTGGATATATCAAGTATGCCATGCTATGCACTCGACCTGATGTATCATATGCTTTGAGCACTACGAGCAAATATCAGTTAGATCCTGGTGAGAGTCACTGGATAGTAGTAAAGAAAATTCTTAAATACTTAAAAAGGACTAAGGATGTGTTCTTGGTCTATGGAGGTTTTGAAAATGATCTAGTTGTAAATGGTTACACAGATGCAAGTTTTAAAACTGATATAAATGATTTTAGATCGCACTTTGGATATGTGTTTACTTTGAATGGAGGTGCAGTAAGCTGGAAAAGTTCGAAGCAAAAGACTGTCACAGATTCTACAACAAGAATCGAGTATATTGCGGTCGTCCGATGCAAAGAAAGGAGAGCGATTTGGATCAAAAAGTTCATTTCGAACTAGGTGTGGTTCCAAGTATTGCTAAACCTATTTGTTTGTATTGTGACAATAACGGGGCAATAGCACAGGCCAAGGAACCTAGATCACACCACAGATCCAAACATATACTCAGGTGTTTTCATCTCATTAGAGAAATTATTGAGAGGGGAGACGTGAAGATTTTCTGAGTACCTACTGAAGACAATGTTGTGGATCCATTAACAAAAGCTCTTCCACAAGCAAAATATGATGGTCATGTTAGATCATTAGGCATTAGATGCATATATGATTGGCCCTAGTGCAAGTGGGAGATGTTGGGGCATGTGCCTTAGTTCAATCCATTAACTGTCTTTATGAATACTTTTAGCTAATAAAATAGAGGATTTCATTTGCTGTTTATTATAATTAATTTGCATGTTTACATTATAATAAGATCCATGGGTATTTACAAAAATATCATAAATGTCTCTAGTCGATCATTATACTGTGAACTATAATGAATAAAGACTAATGTGAGTCTTGATTGATGACCATATGATAAATATATGTATAGGGATACGAATCAGGATCACGAATACTTGTTAGGGAACAAAGTACTGGACCGACCCGCTATGAAAACATCACATGGATTAAGTCATAGTTGTTTCTCATGATAGGTATATTTTTGCAGTCATCTGACTTGAGATTACCAGAGACTTCAACATTAAGAACACAATGATTTGACACAATCAAACGTTGTCTTTAACCGGACGATTATAAAGGTTGTGATTGGTTACTGTGTGAGCAATGTGATGAAGTTGTGTAATCGAGATAGAATTTGTCTCTCTCATATAAAGAGAGATATTAAGTGGATCCTTCGATGTGTTAGACTGTTAAAAGGCCTAGTCTAAGTGAATTGATATTGATCAATGTCACTTGGATGTTTTCAGTCTACCTAGAGATCGAGACTAGTACGATTGAACATGTTGGATGACAATTCCATGCCTTATGTTTGATCAAAAGGATATCGTGTGACAAAAGGATGTTATATACACTATTGATTAGGGTTGTATCAATTTGATATTCGTACAGCTTAGGTAGTCATAATGTCTTGCTAGAGGCCGCTTATGACTTTTATATCAAAATGCGTTATGGTACACTGCCAACGTTGTATGAGCCTATTGGGTCGCACACTAAGAATGGTTTTGCGAGATTTTAAGATGGTTCAGAAAAATGAATTTTATCATATAAAATTCATGACGGAAACGTCCTTGTGGTGTATTACACTTATACTTCTTTAAGTAGGGGTATATGTGTAATTTACTTAACCGTCTATAAACAAGGGTTGTATAAATAGACGCTTTAAGTTAGAACACACGCATGAAGAATTAAGGGCCGAAACTCTATTTTCGTTTCAAAATGAATTAGGGTTTTCTGGTACGCTCTGGATCATTTTGGAGAGAAACAAAAAAGGTTTGGTATTCTCTCGAAGCTATCACTTCGAGTCTCGGCCGCCGTTTGTGTGCGGACTGCTGGTAGAGGGCGTTTGTCGTTGGCAGCGCCTTAGATATCGATCAACCTTTAGAAAGGTATATTTGCGACCGAGGTATGATTAAGTTTTCATGGTTTAAACGTTTTTAATGGAATTAGATTCGGATCCTGTTGGGGTTTTTTTCAAAATTGTTTTGCAATTTTCGCTGCGTATGAACCCCAAAAATCTAACACACAATACATATTTGCAACTATGCATACAATATCAATTCTCATTAGTTGTAATATGCAAAAAAATAACTTATTAAAATCGTGATTATTGTGTATGATTAGATTAAAAGCATTAAATACATGATTCCTTAATTATAACTATATAGCAATCCAAAGTATATATGTCTAGCGTTAGTTTAGATTAATAAACTACTAATTCATGCTTGAAATAAATAACACAATAATATAATTGAAAGACATATAATTAAATAAATATCTCTTATTGAAATAAATAAAGCTCAAACGTAATAAACAAAGCTTAAACATAAACTCAATAAAAACTAACTTACGGATCTCACAAACTTGTCAAGAGAAAATAGGGCTAAGAGGGAGAGAGAGAGAGAGAGAGAGAGAGAGAGAACTCATTTCTTCGTATTAATCTAAAAAGCTATTCAGTGACTTCAACAATTTGTCAGCGAATCATATATTGTTCACCAAAAAATATCTTTATGTGCTCCAACGATTCAATTGGCGATTCCTTTGTAAATTCCAATTCACTAGCTATTCAATGACTCTTCTCTATTGCTGATTTTGGTAGCGATTTATGCGTATTTTCATATCGTTGGGAAATCGCTGAACCTTTTATCCAGTTGACTATTTTGCTCTTCTTCATCTTTTTCTTCTATTTCTTCATTTTTTCTAATTAAATCCTTAAATCACAAAAAACAAGAGAATATCTAATGTAATATCATCATTTATATTTAAAATCAACATAAATTACACTATAAAATATGCCTAATTATTGACTTGTCACAACCGTAAAATACACAACATCGATAAATAGTTATTGATTGGGGAGGCACAAATACTAAATTTAATTGGTTATGAATCTAAAGATTTGGAACTTAAGCAATGTGGAACTTACATTATTCATAGCGATATGTGGAGTTCTAGTTTGTACATTAGAGTCTTTTTCGTCATAACAATGGGTTCAAGTGGATTTTAAGGAAATTTGTCTATTATAATCAAGCATTGCATACACATAACGAAGATGAAGGAAGTGAGTTGAAAAGCATAGTTATTCATTAATTAGGTGAAGTTGTGAACTAATATCTTCTTAATATAAAAGTACAAGTATTTACATTTTTTTGTTAGAATTAAATAGTTTAGTTTAAAATCCAATTAAAAAGTAATTTCCTTAGCAATAGAGTAGACCTGACTAAGTATACTGAGTGCAACACACCTTTTCCTGAGGACAATCTCTGTAATTAACGTAAGTTAATCATGCTATTACTGCAATCGAGTCGTTACACTTATGGCCATGATCAATGTGTCACATAAAAATAACTATAATTTACCTCATCAAGCGTGCCCTAAACTTTTCATGACGTCCACGTGGGTCTGAGCTTTGGGTCCTAATCTGTAATTATTTAAATAATCGAGATTAGTTAGAACGAGTCGTTACACCAACAATAATGCTTATGTAATTAACTGACACCACCATCTTTTTTATGCACCACTTCATCATCCTAGTACTACACACGTATCGTGATACCTATTAAGTGTTAGGAGCTTAAAGTGACACAAACCTTATCCTAACGCCAATATTGACTTATACATGAATTTCAAGGCAAATCCAATTGTTTCAATTGATTTACTTTTACAAAATTAGGCTTTCAATAAAATTAATTATTTAATTCAAAAAAATCACACAAACACAATATAAATGCAAAACACACACACTAATTGAGACTAGTCAGCTTAACGACGTCTAACTTGAGTTAATTAGGATTCATATTAACACTAATTATCTAGTTAAGGGTACAAGTCCTTACAATTTAGTTCAGGTGAATAAGACGATGAGTTTTGGTCTTTGGTCCTCCACATCTGGTGAAGAGTCATCCATCGAGGAAAAAACTTGTAGAAGCATGTCGTTTGTGGCAAGAAACGACCAGTGGTGGTGGCACTCAATGACAGTGACCTTCTTATGAATGGCAGGCCTAAGCCGATTGCTTTATTTTCATTTTTTTGGCTAATATTCGTTTGTTTTTGTTATTTATGTAGGTTTTGTGAACTTCTCCGAGCACTTGATTTTAGTTATTCTTTTAGTTAGGTGTCGATGTTTTTCCTTCTTAGAGAGTCGTCTTCCCTTTTGTTGGGCCCATCTCTTAGATTTAACTAGATTTTCTCACCTATTATGCACTTTAGACACTTTCGATGGTTGGTTATGATGAAGCTTCATTTTGCCTTATTTATTCTCATGGAATCCGAGTCTCATGGCGCAAATTTCTAATCCTAGTTTATTATATAATTAGGGTCACCAACCCATGACATGGGACCCTAATTGAGATATGCGCACTTATCTAGGCACGTGGTCAAGGTATATTTTACATTTGTATGATGTATTCAAAGTGTTGTGTATGTGTCTAGATTACTAAATCATGTGAATTTACTATATATAGGGGTCGAGATAAGAGTGGGGATACGCATTGAGATGTGTGTGAGCCGTGGGAAAGGGTAGATAGTGATATGGTAAGACCTAATTTACTTAAATAGGATTTAATAATTAATCTAATGTGCCTATAATATAAATTTATGTATAAGCTATGGTGTTAGCGTTTTTGTGAATCAATTAAAGAAGCTTATAGTTTCAAAAAACATCATACACCATAGATATGCCTCGAGATATGTACAACAATAGAATCTTATGAGACCAAGTATTTTTCTAGTGTTTATAAAGAGAATTAATGGAAAACGATGGACAAGTTATAGTCCCTTGATTTACATTGGGATAGGCCATAAACGTTCAACTAAATGGCTACATAAAGTCATTGCTTCTTATCCCATGTAAAATGAAACATCTTTAACAAAAGAATTCTAGAGGTCTCTTGCAGGAGATTTGTGAAACTTAGAGCAATTGAAGACAAGCTCATCAGCTTTGAGGAATTCGAAGCTTATGAATCAATCAAGAAACCTAGGTAAGCTTTCTAGACATTACATACTTCAAAATGATGAAATCTACAAATGGGATCAAAGAGCTTTTAATTGATTATGTCGTTGGAGTCTCTATTAAGGTTTATTTTGATCAAATTAAGTTCATTTTCAAGTCTCCAAGCTTGCATTTTGAAATTAGAGGTTTTTGACAAAATATGGGTTTGAATCTCGTTTTGGTTTTTCATTGTTTTTAGAAGGTAACGTTATGTTCTTTGAAAATTGTTTACATATTCAGATTCTTTGCAAAACAGCCATTAAAACTTGCTATAAAGAAGTTTGAGATTTGGAGTTGAATCGACAAAGGAATGATCAATCAAAGATTTCATGTTATTTGTATCAATGAATCTGGTTTTTCCTAAATTTTCATATGGAGTTTTTATTCTTCGAATCATATTTTGTTTTTGAAGTCCTTGCTAGATTTTGCTTGGCTAAGTATATTGAATTTCCATATTTGGTTTCAATTTGATCATGTTATGTCGATTTGAAGTTATGTTAATTAAAATTTAAACTACTTAACTTAGTCTAAAACCCTATCTAATGGCCTAAACCCACTCTAAAACATACTAAATGATATCATTAGTCTACGAGAGAGTCTTGTGAGTTCGGGTGCGAGTTTTGAGGTATCAGGAGGTTTGTTTAACTAGGAAGCTATTGTGGAGAATGTAAGTAAACTTGCCAAGTTATTTTTCTACAATTCATTTTATTACTCTAAATCATTTTTAGTCTTTCTTGACTAAATTGCCTTTGAAATCAAATGTCATGACTTGTTTGCTATTTTAATCGTTTGGTGAAATTATTTGTTAATGGTATTGTTGTGTTTTCAATCTCATAGACTCTTTTCTTGTGCCTTATGTTTTTTGTGGTTATATTTGGTGATTTGAGCCTCAATAGCATGTTATTATTAGTGTTGTTGTTGTTGTCAAATGAATGTGTGGACTTGTATTCTATTCCATTGTGCTCTTAAGCAATAAGTCAAACCTTGACTTCGTAGCGTGAGCCTCCTTGGTAATAATTAAAGTAGTACTTGTGTCTAGGTCCCTTTACTAGATCGATGTGCATGGCTCACGGGGTTAGAGTCCCTGGGGATGTCAGCAGCTATTACTTGACATTGTGCGGCACACGTGGTTAGAGTCGTTGGGGTAGTTGAGACATTGGAGTTAGAGTCTCTGGTGACACTGAGGCTAGAGTCCCTAGTGATATTGTGGATTTATAGGTTGATGTGATGTAGCTCATGACCGACCAGACCAAGATCATAACTACTTAGCCTAGTGTGAGTCTCAATTGTTTAACTCTTGTATTTCCTAGCTTATTGTCTTATTCAATAATTCTTTGTTATTGATATGTTTTTAAATACCATTTGCTATATTTAGAATTGTGGATGAATAACTTTAAGTTTTACTTAAATTAGACACTATGCTTACCATATTGTTTGTGACGGTGGGTGTAGAGCCTTTGAGTAGCAGACCGTGGAGGGAAAGGATCAACGACTATCTCTGAGCCCTTTTGTCCATCCGTCACTTCTGACCTTGTAGGTTATTTTGGTGTTTTGATGTATTATATACTTTATGTCCTTTAGTTAAATCTTGGGGTTATATATTGGGTCGAGCTTTAGTTCCCCGACTTTTCATGACTATTGCACTTTATATATTCACTACTCTATTATATATTCATATGATCATTGTTTTTTGGTTTCCAAACTTTAGATTTATTATAATATTTCCGCATAGCTGTTAAGATTTCCGCTAAACTTAATAAAATATAGAAAGTTTAAAATAAACTTTGAAATTTAATAATAACGTGACATGTGTTACTTATCCTGAATGCGTATAGTGAGTAGAATAGGAGAAAAAAGGTTGACTAATGTGTAGTTAAGTCCTACGCAGTCAAGATAAGGGATTAATTACTGGATTAGGCTGGGTGGTGTCCTAGTTTAAGAATATGAGCTGTCACAGTTGGTATCATAGCCAATCTTTCTCGAAAATAAAGTAAAAACTTGAATAAAACACAAACCTTAGAAGTGGAATACAGATGATCTTTGCCTAGAAAGCATTACTTGGGAAGTGAGTGTGAGTTTGGGAGTATTGTATGTACAAGTTAATTGTAGTATGTATGTGTATGCGATATTTGTATAGTAGCTGATTCACACTCGTTGTCGACATGTAGATGATGGCTGACATAGGTGAGGGCGAAGACACCAGAGCTAGCGGCAGCTAGCCTTTTACTACTTAAACAAACGACTATCAGAGGTTGTCTGACCATGTACCGGCTAAGGGGCGATACCTTATTGATTTCATTTCCTTCATGATGGAGCGCATGACCACATTTATACTGGCTACCCGCCACCGTACCCACTACTACGGCAGTACACCTGACCACTAAGACTTTGACTACACCAGCCACCACTACTACAGGGCTACAAACACCAGATTTACAGCCACTAATAGAGACAACAGTACCTCAACCTCATATCTACCATTAGTTACAGTGCAAGCTACAATCCCAGCTAAGGATACACCCACTTTAAAACCTACTACTTCTAAGACTATTAGACTATCGAGGGATGCCAAACTGGTGAAGGAGTTCATTAGGTTTAGGTTAGTTTTCTTTGCTGGAGAGCGAGACCATAAGAAGATCGAGCGGTGGATTCTCTTACAAGAAAGGTTACATCTATTGTTAGGCATTGAGGACATATTATTGTCCATTCTCTCCTATTACAGCCTAGATAAGAGTGCATATGTATGATGGAGGACTACAGTGGTAAGCAGAGGCAGTTTTACCTTGTGGGATGACTTCAAGAAAAAGTTTTTCAAGTAGTAATTTCCAGCTTCTAAGGTGGATAAAATGAAGAAGAAGTTTATGACGCTGAGACAAGCTGAGGACGAGTCAGTGATGAGTGACAGAGACGGATATGGCTATCTTAGGCAGTTCGTAGGGGATTCAGTTGAGAGTGATGCTGACGATGCCTTCTACTGTTGTGATGGTTTGAGGCATGATATAACACGTTCATTGGTTAGCACCGAAGCTTGATCTTTTAAGGAAATGCGCAAGTGAGTCCTCTCTCGCGAGACTTACGAGTTGGGTAAAGAAGATGAAAGACCCGCAGAGATACCAGATAGAGGCAGTGACTTTAACCAGATGAGACGAAAAGGTAAGGGATATAGGAGAGGAGACACGAAGTTCTAGAAAGGCGGGGCACCTACTCCTTATATTCAGGCAGTGCCCTATGCAACACCTCCTGCACCCACACATGATGGATATGGCAAACCTCCCTTACCACCTCCCATTAGACAGGAAGTACCATCATTACCAGCACCCTGACAACAATAGAAACAAGGTGGCAAAGGCCGATGTAGAGGCAAAGTCCATGATATGTACAGACAGGGATACAGACAAGCATAGTTAGACACAATATTACAGAGGCAGCAGTATCGTCAACACGAATTGATTGTATGTTTCTAATGTGGCCAGCCTGGACATATGGTGAGAGATGTCTGTAGCTAGCTGCAATGTACCCACAATAAGGTAGAGAAGGAGCCCATATAATAGCTCGGTCAGATCCCGAGGCGACATAAGCACTCATTGAGGGTACGATTTCTATTTGCAGTATAGCTATGCATGTACTTTTTTATTTTAGATCTATCGTTTCTTTCATTTCTAGTTACATAGTAGGCATCCTAAGACTGACACTGGTTAGGCTTAGAGTACATTTAATCTTGAGTACCGCAGTTGGGGATAGGGTTTATCGGCATAGTCTTGTCGAGGGATGTAGGGTAGAGTTACCTCCATATTTCAGGGTTCTCAAGTACCTAAATCTCTACGCATTGTTCGGGATGGACTAGTTATTAGCATATCAAGCTCAGATCGATCGTTTCACTAAGACAATGATATTTGAGATCCCGGAGCGTTCGATGGTCACATATAAGGGTAGTTCACTGAGAGCTGTTAGCACTAGAGGTCAACTTGCGACTGGTGAGGAGATGGAGTCACTAGTAGCATTATATGCAGTAGCAGAGAGTTAGGTACCCAGTTTAGAGGACATTTTAGTAGTGCATGAGTTCTTGGACATTCTCTTAGAGGATTTACTCAAACTACCATCGCCGCAAAAGATAGACTTCATTATAGAGTTAGTGTCAAACACCGATCTTATTATTATAACATCGTATCGCATGGCCCCAAGAGAGTTGGAGGAGTTGAAGGGTCAGCTGTAGGACTTGGGACATAAGGGATTCATTACACCCTCTATGTCGCCATAGCGAACACCCGTCCTTTTTAAAGAAAAAGGATGGCGATTTGAGACTATTTATCGATTATAGATAATTGAAAAGGTCGCGGCTAGGAACAAGTATCCATTGCCATGGATTAATGACTTATTTGATCAGTTGAAAGGACGCGGTATTTCTCTAAGATAAACCTAAGATCAAGGTATCATCAGCTTAGGATAATGGATGAGGATAGTCCAAGATAGTAATCAGCACCAGATATGGACACTATGAGTTCACGGTCATGCCATTTGGGCTAACTAACACCTTCGCCATGTTTGTGGATTTGATGTATATGGTGTTGTGACTATTTCTTGATCGTTTCGTGATAGTCTTCATCGACAATATTCTGATATATTCGAGGACTCGAGAGGATCGCGAGCAATATCTCAAAAAGACTTTGCGGACATTAAGGGAGCACAGACTTTATGCCAAGTTCATCAAGTGTGAATTTTGACTTTCAGAGGTCAAGTTTTTAGGTCATGTTGTTGGGGCAGTAGGGTGTAGTGGATCTGACAAGATTTAGGCTAATATGGATTAGTCGGCACCTACGTTAGTGATATAGATTAGGAGCTTTCTAGGTTTGGCAAGGTATTATCGCCGATTCCAAAAGGATTTATTGAATATGGCTTCACTGATTACCAGACTAACACAGAAGGACGTCGTATTTCATTGGTCTGATGAGTGCGAATAGGCATTTGCACAGTTGAAGAGATTGTGGATTATTGCGCTAATATTGGTGTTAGCAAAGGCTAGGCAAGAACTTCTAGTGTACACATATGTTTTTCATATGCGTCTAGGTTACATGTTGATGTACGGCAAATGGATAATAGCTTTTGCTTCTAGAAAGTTGAAAATACATGAGAAGAACAATCCCAAACATTACTTGGAGCTGGCAGTGGTCGTGTTTGCATTAAAAATGTGGAAACATCACCTATATGGAGAGAGATTCACACTCTTTACTAATCACAAAAGTCTGAAGTATCTCTTCACACAGAAGGAGGAAAACATGAGACATCGCAGATGGTTAGAGTTCATGAAGGACTGTGACTTTTCCTTAGACTACCACCTAGGAAAAGCCAATTTAGTTATAGGTGCACTAAGTAGAAGACCGACTAGTAACGCCAAGATCGTCAGATGTCATATGACGTATGAGTATGGGTTACTAGAGGCAGCGGCAATAGCAAGTCAGTTAGATGTTCCTACCGATGCTCAGGAGATGATTTGTGCTCAAATGAAGCTACAGACCTGTCTACATAGAAAGTGTCAAAAGATCAAAGCACCGACCAATCGTATTTGAGATTCAGTGAGTTGCCATAGAGTACAAAGTGTACAGACTGGGTAGAGACTACATATCAATGTTTGAGATAAAGGGGCATATTATGGATACCCGAGGTACCAGAGCTGAGAGATGAGATTCTTCAAGAATCCCACCATTCCAGATTCACTATTTATCCAGGCATCACCAAGATGTACCATGACATGCAGAGACATTTTTAGTGGCCTGGGATGGAAATGGATGTATTTGAGTTCATCAAGAATTGTGGGATTTATCAGAAGGTGAAGGGTGAGCATCGTAGACATGGAGGATTATTAGAGTCTCTTCCCATTTTCAAGATGGAAGTGGGAAGACATCTCTATCAGTTTTGTCAGAGGACTGCCGAAGATCGCTATGAGACATGATTCGATTTAGGTGATTGTTGATAGACCGACGAAATCTGATCATTTCCTACTAGTAGCCGCGCTTTACACATTTGACCATCAGTGTATAATGTTTGAGAGAGAGATTATCAAGCTGCAATGGGTACCATTAATGATCACATCGGATATAAATGCCATGTATACGACCAGGATGTATGCAGAAGCAGTATGGTAGGCGCTACAATTCAACACAACTTTTTATCTATAGACAGACGGGCAGACTGAGAGATTGACTTATGTCTTTGAGGACATATTATGGGCTTGTGTGTTAAGAGTTTGGCAAATATTGGGAGGAGTACCTACCATTGTGTGACTTATCTTACAACAACTGTTATCAGGCCAGTATTAAGATGACTTCTTTTGAGACTTCATATGGTAGACCGTATAATTCACTATCGTGTTGGGCTGAGTTAGAGGACCGGGAGATTGTGGGGCTTGAGATTGTTATTGACTACAAGGAGAAGGTTAAACTGATCCGTCAAAGACTTAAGGCTGCCCAAGAGAGACAGAAAAAGTATGCAGTCAAGTATCACAACGATCTCACATACACGAGGGAACCTTTATCTACTTAAAGGTTTCCCATCAGAAAGGTTTTTAGAGATTTGGGGTGAAAGGAAAGTTTGCACCAAGGTTCATCAAGCCTTTTCATGATTAAGAGAAGGCTTAAGAAGGTTGCAACTGAGCTTGGGCTGCCTCAGCAGATATCACAGATTCATCTGGTCTTTCATATCTCTACGCTTCGATTAGCTAAGTTGAAGGCAGACATACGACTTACAGTTGATTTGAGTCAGATTGTCTTGAGTAAGGAAGTTTCATATGAGGAGTAGCTAGTGCAGATTCTAGACTGAAAGATACATCAAATAAGAGACAAGTATATCCTGAAGATGCTAGTCAAATTGTAGTTCCATGATGACTCATAACTCACTTAGGAGCAAGAAGACTACATGCGACATAGATTCCCGTTCCTTTTTGAGTCAGGTACAATCATAACTTGAATTTCTATTTCGAGGATGAAATGTCCATTAGTTGGGAATATTTGTCATGACCTAGATTTTTAATCCTAGTTTATTATATAATTAGGATCACCGACCAATGATGTGGGTCCCGCATTGAGATATGCGCACTGGCCTAGTCACATGGCCGAGGTAGATTTTACATTTGTGTGATGTATTCCGAGTGTTGTATATGTGTGTATATTACTAAATCACCTTTATTTACTATATATTGGCGTTGAGACGAGAGCGGGGATGCGCCTCGAGATGTGTAAGAGCCATGGGACCAGGTAGATAGTGATATGGTAAGTCTTAATTTACTTAAATAAGATTTAATAAGTAATCTAATTTGCTTATAATATGTATTTATGCATAAGCTATGGTGTTAGTTTTTCGTAAATCAATATAAGAAGCCTATAGTTTCAAATAAAAATCATACACCATAGATATGCCTCGAGATATGTACAACACTAAAATCTTAGGAGACCAACTATTTTGCTACTGTTTAGAAAGAGAATTAGCAGAAAAGGATGGACAAATTATAGTCCCTACATTTACATTGAGATGAGCTATAACCATTTTACTGATTGGCTATATAAAGCCTTTGCTTCTTATCCCATGCAAAATCAAGCATCTTTAACAAAAAGTTCTAGGGCTCTCTTGCTGGAGATTTGTGAAACTTAGAGCAATTGAAGACAACCTCATTACCTAAGAGGAATCCCAAGCTTATGAAATTAATCAATAAACCTAGGTGAGTTTTCTAGACTTTACATACTTGAAATTAATGAAATCTAAATATGGGATCAAAGGGATTTTGTTTGATTTTGTTGTTGAAGTCATTTTAAGGTTTATTTTGATTAAATTAAGGTCATCTTTAAGTCCCCAAGCTTGCATTTCGAGATTAGAGGTTTTCGACGAAATGTAGGTTTGAATCTCATTTTGATTTTTCACTATTTTAAGAAGGTAAACATCATGTTCTTTGAAAATGGTTTACATATTAAGATTCCCTGCAAAAAACATTAAATTTGCTATAAAAAAGTTCGAAATTCAGAGTTGAATCGACAAAGTTATGATCGATCAAAGGTTTCATGTTATTTGTGTCAATGAATCTGGTTTTTCCTAAATTCTGACATGAAGGAGTTTTTATTCTTCGAATTTGATTTCATTTTTGGAATCTTTGTGAAATTTTGCTTGGCTAAGCATATTGCATTTCTATATTTGGTTTTAATTTGATCAAGTTAGGTCGATTTGAAGTTATGTCGATTAAGACTTAAAAAACTTAACTTAGTCTAAAACCCTATCTAATGACCTAAACATGCTCTAAAACAAACTAAATGATATCAGTTTAAGGGAGAGTCTCGCAAGTTCGGGTGCGAGTTTTGGGGCGTCGAAAGGTCGGTTTAGTTAGGAAACTATTGCATGGAGTGTAAGTAAACTTGCTAAGTAATTTTTCTGCAATTCATTCTATTATTATGAATCCTTTTTAGTCTCTCTTAACTACATTGCCTTTGAAGTCAAATGTCATGACTTGTTTGCTATTCTAATTTTGGTGAAATGATTTGTTCATGGTATTGTTGTGTTTTCAATCTCATAAAATCTTTTCTTGTGCCTTATGTTTTTCTTGTGGTTATATTTGGTGATTTGAGTCGCAATAGCATGCTATTATTAGTGTAGTTGTTATCAAATAAATGTGTGGACTTGTATTTTATCCCATTGTGCTTTTAAGTAATTAGTCTAACCTTGACTTCCTAGCTTAAGTCTCCTTGGTAATAATTAAAGTAGTCCTCATATTTAGGTCTCTTTACTCGATCGAGATGTGCGCGACTCACGTGGTTAGAGTCCATGGGGATGTCGACACATATCACTTGAAATTGTGCGACACACGAGGTTAGAGTCCCTGACGACATTGAGGTTAGAGTCCCTAGTGATATTGTGGATTTATAGGTTCATGTGACGTAGCTTACGACCGACCAGATGTAGATCTATACTACTTAGCCTAATGTTAGTCTCAATTGTTTAACTCTGGTATTTCCTAGCATATTGCCTGATTCAATAATTCTTTGTTATTGATATGCTTTTAAATACCATTTGCTATATTTGGAATTGTGGATGAATAACTTTAAGTTTTACTTAAATTATACACTGTGCATACTGTCTTGTTTGTGATTGTGGGTGCAGAGCCTTCGAGTAGCAGATTGGGGAAGGAAAAGATCAGGGACTATCTCTGAGCCCTTTGATGATTTGGCACTTCTGACCTTGTAGGTTATTTTGGTATTTTGATGTATTATATACTTTATGTCCTTCAGTTACATTTTGGGGTTGTATATTGAGTTGAGCGTTTAGTTCCCCGACTTTTCATGACCATCACACTGTTTATATTCGCCACTCTATTATATGTCTACGTGATCGTTGTTTCTTGGTTTCCACACTTAGGATTTATTATTCGACTTTTAAGACTTTCGCTAAACTTAATAAACTATAAAAAGCTCAAAATAAACTCTGAAATTCAATAATAAAGTGACATGTATATTACTTATCCTGAATGCGTATAACGAGGAGAATATGACAAAAGGCTGACTAATACATAGTTAAGTCCTACATGGCTGAGATAAAGGATTAATTACGGGATGAGTCCGAGCGGTGCCCTAGTTTAGGAAAAGGGGTCGTCACAATGAGCTTCTATATTGTAATATCGATGTAAGGGTATTCTCATATAATCAATGAATTTCATTATGCCTTATAAAAAAAAAAAAAAAAAAAGGAAGCTTATTTGGTGTTCTCGAAGAGTAATTAATATGGCCCAAGCCCAAGATCATTTTACAAAAGAATGGGGTTGGCTCTAGGAATAAAATAATCCAAATCGGCAAATTCTTACTTTCCAAGTATTGGAACTTCTCTATGACCAAAAAAAAAGTAATGGAACTTCTGTATTCTTGCCTGTATTGCAACTTCGTATTTAAGGTTGAAAACTATTTACTAATTTTTGTCATTGACATGAGTAACACATAAAAAAACGTCTCAAATTTCTTCTAAAAGATATTTCTTAAATTTAATTTTTGCAAACAACTCAAGCGAAGTAAAAAATAAAATAAAATCTTGCAATCTTATTCTACTTTGGCATAAATCAATTCACTCATTAATGAGATACATATTGTTCATTTTTTTATTTTGTATTAGTATTGTTCAAAAATTTTCAAGTAAGCTTTTAAGGTGTGATGCAGTGATTACGAAAAAGAGCTTCGTTAATCAATTTCAGGCATATGAGAGGGATTCAATTAGCGACAACTATATTATTTTTCTTTCACATTTGAATTAGCGGAAGACGCACTCTCTTAACCATTGCGAGATTAGTCATATCTTGATCAAGAGGGGTGGATGCGATTGGACACCAATCGTTATCAAAAGGTCATAAAAAAAGTAAATAAAAAAATAAAAATTTCGGAGTAAGGAAATTTGGTTGTGATAGTCTCTACCGCTAGTCTCGGATTAGACGTCTCTCTCAAAAGTTTTCCTCCTGCTGAGTGACACAGACCATCTAGCGGCGCTGGAAAACAACTTCTCCCAAAACCTCTCCCTTCTATACTAATCCCAAGGTTAAGCCCGCCGCACACCCATACACGCGCGCGCACACGCAAAGGATCTGAGATAAAGCGCTCCACACGCGCCCCTCACTCTCTACCTTCTCCGTTTCTATGGAGGGAAACGATAGCGGCCTCTCCGCTTACTTCCACCACCACCACCACCACAGCGGTGCGCCCGCGACCGCGACACCTGTGTCCCCGGGCGCCAATGGGCTGTTCGGGAACGCCACCACGACGTCGTCCTCGGCCCACTACTCCTCCTCGGAGGCGACCCCGCTTGTGTTTCCGCCGCATTCCTTGACGGGCAGGCCACCAGAGAGCGGGACGGTGCGGCGGAAGCGCGGGCGACCGAGGAAGTATGGCACAGCCGCGGAGGGGAGTGGGGCGTCGGGTTCTTCGGCGAAAAGGGTCTCGGCGTCGCCTTCGGTATCGCTCTCTTCTCCTCCTCACAAGAAGGAATCGAACTTGGTTTTGTCTTCGGTGAAGAAAGCACAGATTGCTGCGCTTGGTTAGTTCGTCATTTAAGCTCTTGATCTATTTTATTGTGTTTTTTTTTTTTTGTTTATTATTGGTTATTGATTTGTTTTGTGGGAATGATTTTTTCGTTCATGGTTTTCTTTGAGGGTTTTGATTCACTTGGAAAAAAAAAAAACTGTGTTGCAAATTAAGAAGGTAATGGTTGTTGAAATAACTGTCAGTATTTTACAGTCGCGTGCCTCATAAAGAGACGGGTTCCCTCTTGTTCTGGTCTTATTCACATGGCACTGTGTGATACTGCTTGAATATAGAAAAGGCTCGCTTGAATAATTTCCTGTTTATTCGCTGAAATATTCGACAAATGCGCATCTTATGGTTGTGTTTTGAAGTAAGCTATGGTATCATTAGTGTAACTACTAGGGTTACAATGAATGAGGCTAGTAGCGAAAGTAATATTATCAATTGTTTGACGATTGTAGAAGTTTGTCAGTGAATTTTGACTACTTCTATGTTATTCCCTGTTCACTGAAAGCATTGTGTCCACTTTGTATTAAATAACTGTTAGATCCTTGTTTCATTACTTTTTATGAATTAAATTGGACAAAAGTTAGGTTAGTGGGTTCTTTTTTTTATGCCAAAGAGGTTAGTGGAATTGAAATCCTAGGTTGACAAAAACCAAAAATGAAAATGATACATGAAAGACAGGTTTTGGAAATTCAGTGAAATTCATAAAAGGGGGCTTTGGTTGTCAATGGTAACCGAGTAGGTTCATTGAAAACTTTTTTCATACAAGTGTATTTAATGGGCTGAAATGCAGGCTAGCTACTTGCTTTGAGATAAGCTAGACTACCTGCAACTAAGAGAATGTTGTTTTATGTCTTCTATAAGAATTAAGAAACAATGCTTATACCATGGGAATGATATTTTGCTAAGTCTAGAATCTACAATAGACGAAGAACTTTCAAGTAGTTTGGTCTTTTTAAATGAAAGAAAGGCATTAGGCTTTGCTGTGCAAGAGGAACTTGTAGAGAAATTCCAAAAAAATCCATCAACTCTTTTTATTTTCAAGAAAAAATAATTTTATTAACAATTCACTACATGCGAAAAAGGGAAAAGGTACCCTCTAGGGATTTATGATGGGATGGACCAATTTTTAATTGTGTCTTATATGAGGAACCCTTGCAAGTTTTTTCAATAGACAACCTGTCCTTAATTGTTCATTTTATGTACTGACTTCAAAATTTCTTAATGCATTTAAGTAAAGTGTTGATGAGATAAAGGCATATCAATTGCATCTTTGTTTGTCAAATGTAAGGCATTAAGTTGATGATTGGAGCCTTGACTACTATTAGTTTTTTGTGCATTATGCAAGCAAGGTCATAGTGTCTTACTCCCTTGAATGCCGTAGTTATTGATTGGTGAATTCACTAACACATAAACAAACATAATAATTATTTTATAGCGTACTTATTATGTATTATTTTTGTGTCACACAAATGGAATATCCTTGTTGAACTAATTGAAAATACCTATGTTACAAGATTTGGATACGGGTGTTGGGTCGAGAATGTGTTTCAACGTCAGACTTGATTGTTCTCTATTCATTGGGACACGAAGACTTGGTTAAATGTGTCCTAGATATTGGACAGTCAATAAACTGCAGATTCCATATATTTTTCTTTATTTTTATGGTTTATTACAATAAGTAAATATTTAAAATAAGAAAAATAGGTTTTCTTTTCAAAAGGTTTGAATTAGAAAGTTTGTTTTTTAATATAAATGCCAAATAGTTCCTTGGTTTGTGTGCCACTTTTTGCGTATAATTAGTGTTTCAATTTAAGTGTTACAAATTTGGTGAGGCAAAGTAATTAGGAGAAGCGGAGAAATCAAGATTTGTGAAAGTAAGAGTGGGACGATTGAGGAATTGAATACAAAGCAGTGAAGCATATTTTCTTCTTCTCTCTCAACCCTTCTTTTTTCTACCCCGTCTCTCCTTCTCTCTCTCTCTCTCTCTCTCTCTCTCTCTCTCTCTCTCTCTCTCTCGCTCTCTCTCTCTCTTGACTCTTCTCCTTCAAAGTTGCAGATGTAGAGTTTCTTTAAGAGTCAAAGATCATTACAACAATCAAAGTCTTCTTTCTTCTTCCTCTGTCTTTCTTCCGCTTCTCCTTCATCCCTTGCCCTAGCTGCATCCATGTTTGATCTTCAAGCATCAGACCCATATTTCGTGTCCGTGTCAACACGAAATCTTGAGCCAACTATGCTGAGTCAAGGTATCATAGATAAATTCTATAAAACTTCAGCCAACTATGCTTTATGTGAGGTATTGGTTTGCCAATATAGCACCAACATTTGCATAAAATGAGCGTAGCAGAGACAAATTTGTTGAGGCGGAAGAATTTTTAAACCCATAAGGATTGAATATTGATTACAGATATATTCAAAGAAACTGGGAGTAGCACTAATGGAGGAAAAAAACTAAAAGTAACTAAGTTTTTTTTTTTTTTTGGGTCTAAAAATGGTTGTATTGATGTTCCTAACCTTAAGGGCACTGTGTATAACAATCTATTACAATGAGAATAATATATATTACATTCCAATGATGCTCGAAATTAGAGTCCAATACTACACACACATGTTGAGGGCAACTCTAAAAATGGACAACCACCCTATCACGGGGACAACCACCACGCCAGCGGCACAACCACCCCAAACATGGGGGCAAAAACCCTAGAATTCCGTTCAAAAAAGAAGAAAAAAAAACGCGATTGACCACCGATATTCTCGCCACTCGTTACCTCATATGGTTGGTCGTCGATGTTCAGTAATGCTGATGTTGAAGGCTTGCAACCAGTCTTTACTACTTCTCCTTTTCGTCCGAAGCCTAGACAGAATAGGGCCATGGGCGATGGTCGCATTGGAAAGGCACTAGCAACCACACCACTTTGCTGGAATGCTAATGAAAAGGAGGATAAAGAAAAGGAACAATGGAGGAGGTGAAGAAAAGAGAAGGGAAGAAATGGGAAGGAGGATCGCTGGGAAATGGGGTGGGTCACGGGTGAGGACGAGAGAGTATGGGGAAGGGGAAGATGGTGGGGGAAGGGGGATGATGCGGGTGAGACGTCACAAGAGAACAATGAGAAATAAAAAAAAGAGGGGAAAAGAATAGGAAGTGGGGGGAGGGGGGGACGAGGGCATTGACAGCGAATAGTCGTTGGAGCAGGTTGCGACGTTATCAATCCCTAGTACGGGAGTTTTTTTTTTTTTTTGGTGTAGCGGTCTTAAGGTTTTGCTAAGCGGAGGCAATGGGATGTATTCTACGCGCCTTGATGTATAAATTAATTAAGTTTAACAATGCAATTTTTTATTCAAATACACACATGTACCCTAAATATGAAAACAAGATAGAGTTGTTGGCTTGCCTAGAAATTAGCAAAAACTTAATTAATTTTGGCAGTTGTACAATTATTCTTTTTAAGATTTTATGATTTTTTTTTATCATGTTTTGTTTTTATTGAGGAATTTTGATGTAAAATATAGATTTGATCTCTATATTGATGAGAATGGTGAATGACAGTCTAAAAAGTTATTAAACTTGATTTTGTTGTGGTGGTGTTTGGTTTTCGAGAATAAAATCTTGAACAATATTAGTTCTATGTCCTTTGTGTTTGAAAAAAAAATAAATTTATGTAAAATGTGCCGACATTTACAACCTTATGCAAATTAGTTCTAGCCTTAAATTTTACGCAAATTCATTCGTTAACAATTTTTGTCTAGAGGCAAGCGGGCATGTGTTGTAAACTTGTTTGTGTCCTCCTATAGAGTAAAGCAAGTGAGCGTCGCAATGCCTCGTTCTTGACTCCAAACAAAACTTTGTAGGCGCACGCACAGAGAGGGGGAAGGAATGTGCAACCATGCACGCCATCATTTTTGTCTCCACTCGTAGTTATTTTTCACTTCACCCACCAAACCTGTTTGGTGCACAAACATACACACAGTCTACTAATTAGGGAGTTAAAATTTATGTAGGAAAAAAAGGAAGGTGTGGTCTTGATTCTCTAATCAGTTGTTTAAAGTAGGCTAGATGTGGATTCATGGTGACGATTAAGGGCATGGGTAAGATTATTGATGGTTTCATTAAAAATCAACACGACTTGTGATTATATTTGATTTTGGATTGATCTCTTTTAGTGTCTTCGCATATGACATGGTCGCCACGAAAGTGTCGTGTGCACATAATGTTTAGCTCTTAATAAGGCAGGTTGTGGGTTTGAAAATAATTATTAAAAAATATTTTTTATTAAAAATATTTTTTATTTATTTATTTTTTGAAAATAGAATTTATTTATTTAATGTTTTTGAAATATTTCTTTTATTTCAAAATGTGTAGAAATTGTGGAGTAGAAAATATGGTGGTGAAAATGTATAGGTGAGAAAGTATGCCCCTTATTGTTGAGGGGTCTCTAATTAAATAAAATTATTTCTTAAAAAGGTCTAAGTAAATATTTTGTCGCCCGCCGAGGTGCCACCTCAATTAGGCGAGGCTAAACCGCCTAACACCGCTTCGCCGCATTGAAAACATTGCATTTACTGCATAAATTCGATTGTCTCTTGGATAGAAAAATTGTTACCAAATGAATATGTTTGGATTTAATTGCCTAAATTGAAATGTTAGGATTAATTTGCTAGAAAGCTGTAATGTTTAGAAATTGAGGGTATTTTATTGATGTTTATTTTTTCTTTTTACATAAAATCATATATCAATGAGTTGCAATTTATTTTCAAATTCACTATAGAAAAATTTGTATGTTATTATTATTATTATTTTTTTTTAATCAACAACATGCATCGTGTGCTTTTATCTAGGTCCTTAACAATTAAGAACTATTAGTATGGTAGTTAACTATGTGGCTCTAGCTAACTTGGTTCATTTAACTTCAATTAAGTTATATTTATTGTTACTTAATTGTGGTTTTCTATTTTTAGGGGAGATATTATTTCTGTGCTTAGATTTTATTGGCATTACCATTATTATGTAAAACTTGATTGCATTTTAAACTCATCCCAGTATTTGGAGAGAATTACTAAAAATTCTTTTTGTAAATAATTATTCGAGTGGCTTCTCGCTTAAAAATTCAAAGTTGGAATGATTTTTTTATTGAACTCAACCTCTCTTATTTCTAAATATTGGATTGCTGTTATGAACCTTGGTTTGGGATCTAGTCACGGGCTTAGACATGGTGGAATTGATGCTTTTACCTATCTTGATTGGTTGAAAAGTAAAGAGAAAGGTAGAAGAGATAAAATAGGTGAAGATGAGAGAAAGAATAGGTGTTGATGAGAGGAGAGAAAGAGTAGCAGAGAGATAGAAATAGAGAGAGTTGCCGAGAGATAGAGAGGGAGAGAGAGTTGCGAAAAAAGAGATAGAATACCGAAATTGAGAATTGAGGTCGTGACTCCTAATTTCGATTCTACTTTATTTCACATTAGTAGCTTGCTTTATTCATCTCATAATACTCATATATATGGAGTCCTAATACAATGGAAACAAGTAAATGCTTAGCAACAACTAATTTAGTGGTTAATAGAAATAAGGAAACTACTAAATAGAAACTTCTTAGATAACAAAATAGCAAAAACTTAAAATAAGAAACCTACTAAATAATTACTAAATAATTAAGACCGTATCATTAGTCACCTCCTATCCTTTGAGATTGTCCTCGAGCTCAATATTTGAACTTGTTCAATGGACATCTAGCACATTATCCGCTCCACCATCTTCAACTTCGGGAACCTCTATCCAAAACAAGCGTTTGCACTTGTGTCCAGTGTTGTAAGATTCATCGCAATTATAGCACGAACCCTTCGCCCTTCGTTCCGCCATCTCAACCTTTGATAACTTCTTGATGAATGGAGGTGAGGAGTTGCTGATTATTGTGTTGGCACCGGTGGTAACGATTGTTGTCTTTTGGGGCTGATCGTTCAAGGGTGCTCCAGAGTCTTTGGTGATAGGTGTTGGTATAGCTTCCCCTAGTTTTGGGTGTGTTCACTGTGGACATGATGCGTGCTGGGAGTGACTATTTACAAAATTCTTGCTTGTGCTCTAATGCACGAGAAAGATTCATGGTGCCCAAATTGGCTGGTTGTTTCAACTCAATGTCAATCCGCAAGTCCGCTGTCGAACCGGTGGTGAACAAGTCCACTTGTCGCGGTTTAAGGTCTGATGTCCTCAGCAGCAAAGATTGGAACCGACTTTGGTATTCTTCTACCGTGTCGGTCTGCTTCAAATTGGCCAAGTCTCTTAGTGGATTGTTGCTCATTGGCGGTCCAAATCGAACGTAACGTAGGTCCTTGAAACGACGCCCGTTGATGTTCGCATCCTGTTGTTCCACTTGATCAAACAAAAGTTGTGCCTCACCTTAAAGTTGGAACACTGCTAGTCCAACCATGTCTCTTCCCTGGGTCTTTTGATGGAGTAAGAACTTCTCACATCTCTTCAATCATCCCAAGGGGTCTTCAGTGCCATCGTATGTAGGAAACTCCATCTTGGTGTACCGAGGAATCATCTACCCTCCATACGGAAAATCGATTCTCCCTTCCGATCGGTTGCAAAGTTCAACAGAGCCGCTGGATTGTCCTGCGATATCTTGGATTGAAAGTTGTTTTGGTGTTCCTCGTATCGCCGTCGATATATTCGCCACTTGTTCTTCGAGAGCCCTTTGTCGAGCATTCATCTGCTCCATAAAGGTCTCCAACTCCGCGGTCAAAGCGTCTGTGTCGTCCTTGGCACTGGGCTGTGATACCAAGTTGTTATGAACCTTGGTTTGGGATCTAGTCACGGGCATAGACACGGTGGAATTGATGCTTTTGCCTATCTTGATTGGTGGAAAAGTAAAGAGAAAGGTAGAAGAGATAAAATGGGTGAAGATGAGAGAATGAATAGGCGTTAATGAGAGGAGAGAGAGAGTAGCCGAGAAATAGAGATAGAGAGAGTTGCCGAGAGATAGAGAGGGAGAGAGAGTTACAAAAAAGAGAGAGAATACCGAAATTGAGAATTTAGTCCGTGACTCTTCTCCTAATTTCGATCCTACTTTATTTCACATTAATAGCTTGCTTTATTCATCTCATAATACTCATATATATATATATATATATATATATAGAGTCCTAATACAATGGAAACTAGTAAATACTTAGCAACTGCTATTTTAGTGCTTAATAGAAATAAGGAAACTACTAAATAGAAACTTCCTAGATAATAAAATGGCAAAAACTTAAAATAAGAAACCTACTAAATAATTACTAAATTAGCAGTTGCTATTAAATTGATTTGTTCTTTCAAATATGAACTCTAAAAGTTTACACGCTATAATTTCTGCCATTTTAATGGCCGCACATTGTTTCCAATTAATAAAATGCGGATTGGGTCGTGCTATTAAAGATGGTCAAAATTTATCATGTAAAACAATATAAAAACAAATATTAATGTCATGTGTTGCGAATTGCTTGTTTATTGCAAAATAGCTATTTTAAACATTTGTATTGTGATTATTATGCATTATTGTTGTCTGATTGAGTATATTTCTAACATCTTTAAGCAGAAATTTGAGTTCTCTAGCATTTAAAGTGAAATTCCATAAACTTCCGTACACCGACAAAATTTTGTAAAACTTCCCTTGTCGAAGTTAACTTCCTCGAATTACTTCTGAATTTTAAGTGAGTGAAGCTTAAGGTGAAGTCAAAGTTTCGAACCTTGGTTCCAATGAGTTATAGAATTTCATCCGAGTCACAGTGATTGACTGTATTGAATTGGATCCACGGTTTACTGGATTCGTGTACACCCCTTGCTGCACAACTTTTCTAAAATCTTCTTTCGATATAATTAGGATTTGATGTTTGAGTAACATGATCTCGTACTTTTAAATTAAGATGGTATACATTTAACTACATATATATAGGGGTGAACAAGGATTGGATCTAACCCAACTAGGTTCAATCCGTAATCCAATCCAATTATTACGGATTGAGGAATTGCAATCCAATCTAGTCTATTTATTTTATTAATTCAACTCGATCCACCTTACTAAATGGGATGGAGTGAACCAAAATATGTGGATTGGTAATCATAAAATTAGTACTTAAAAAACTATTAAAGTAGTATTTTAAAATTAAAACTTAGGCAAATTCTAACAAGTAAAAAGAATCAGTGAGAAAATGATTGATACGACTTTTAGTTCAAATAAATTAATTTAAATATTTCTATGTTTATTTGACTTTACAACATAAAATGTGTACTCAAATATGAAATAAAATAATTTCAATTACAATAAATTATATTTCCAAGTGTACACAAATAAATAATACGTGGATTAATAGTACAATCATCTTATAATATAGTTCAAGATTTTTTAGTTTATATGTCTATGTATAATGCTAACGTAGATAAAGGTTAATTGGACCCGATTGCGGATTTGATATGCGGATTAAGGTATGCTATCCATAATTTGGTCCAATCCATGCGAATTGTAACTTTGCAATCCAATGCAATTTGACAAAGTCAAATGATGAACCAATTAGAGTTAATTGAATTGGATCGAATTGGATTCACAGATTTCATATTCATATATATATATATATATATAATGGAGCCCAAATATATAACCATGTAGATGAGAATTATGTTATTACATGTTGTCAAACATTTAACGACCCATGTATATCAATTAATGTATAAATGTATTAACCATTAGATCAAAGTTCAATGGTCTTAAGTTAATGTTTCTATGACATGGGTATTTATTGGGGTCTCATTGTTGTAGTACCCTCTACATATATATTTTTGAGAACAATGAGTATCCAAACCTTCGGTTAGATAATCCCATAAGGCTTAGTCATGCACCCCAAACCCATAGCCCGAGAGACAAGGGAAGATAATGTAGCTACCAAGAATTGAACCCAAAACCTTTACCTCAGTCAAAGTCTCATCAAATTAGCTTTCCTCATATTAGAAGTATCTAAGTTATTTATTCTTCTCGTGTCAAAGTTTCATTACATAAGATTTCCCTGAGTTCTTTCTGGATTGTGACTGGAGTTACATACAAAGTCGAACTTTCATTCCTTGCTTCACATTAATGGATGCATCAAGTTGTGATGTGTATTTTTGAGCTCCAATAAATATTGATATTGATGCTAGATTTTGGTTGGGCTTGCTATTAAATCCTAAAAATGCTTATTTTTTGCACCTTCTTTTTGGGAAATATTAGAAATCTATTCTTTATGTTCTGAGTCCGTTCATAAAATGTTGAAAATGTTTTAGAAACAATTTACCTCTACTGATGCTTATGAGGCCAGATCTTCTTCTGTCTTTTCACGTGTCTTGGAGGGCTAGTAATTTCTCTTACATTAATATGTATCTAGTAGATTGCACGAATCATGGAGTATGTTCCATGTGATCTCTATTATCCATTATATAACTTGCTTGTATTTATGCGAGCTTTAGTGACATTGATACCCTTTCCATTATCTTGCCACTTGTACATATTTTGATAAGCGTCAGTAACATGAATACACATGATCCACTATACCACTAACAAACGCCTCCACCGTGGTTGATAGATATTGGATACTCATGTGGTTTTTCATGTAGTTATACTCAATCAAATTTTACTTAGTTATTATTTTTCCACGATTGGGAGTGTTTAGTTTGGTAAGTTATGGCTGGAAAGTTTTCTACCATTGTTTCAGTGTGAGTGTTTGCTCAAACTACCAAGGAATTAAACTTATGAGTCACACTATGAAACTTTGGGAGAGGATAATTGACAATAGGCTAAGGAGAGAAACAACAATATCAGAGAACCAATTTGACTTCATGCCTAGGAGGTCAACTATGGATGAGATTTTCTTTATAAGACGATTGTTAGAAAAATATAGAGAAAAGAAAAAAGATCTTCATATGATATTCGTAGATTTAGAAAAAAAACATATGATAGGGTTCCTAGAGATGTTCTTTGGTGGGTTCTAGAAAGAAAAGGAGTGCATGCTAAATACGTATACACTATTAAGGATATGTATGATGAAGTAGTAACGAGTATAAAGACATTTGGAGGAGCTTCAATAGAATTTTTCATTACGATATGACTACATCAAGGATCGGCTTTAAGCCTATATCTATTTACTTTAGTTATGGATGAACTAACTAGGCATGTTCAAGAGGATATTGTCTTAGTGGATGAAACAAAAGATGGAGCGAATAGGAAATTAGAACTCTAGAGGAATACATTAGAATCTAAAAGCTCGAAGTTGAGTAGGACGAAGACCAAATACATGCATTGTGAGTTTAGAAATACTAGACATCGAGATGATGGAGTGGTAAAATTAGGGGAAGTAAAAGTTCCTAAGGTGAACCACTTTAGATACCTAGGATCAATCATACAAAATGATGGTAATATTGAGAATGATGTCACACATATAATTCAAGATGGATGGAATAAATAGCGGAGTGCAATATGGGTGATTTGTGATCAAAATGTTCCTACTAAGTTAAAAGGAAAATTTTATAGGACCGCAATTAGGCCAGCTATGCTCTATGGAAGTGAATATTGGGTGGTAAAACAACAAAAATTATATAAAATGAACGTAGCTGAAATGAGGATGCTTAGGTGGATGTGTGGTAAAAATCGTAAAGATAGAATAAGAAATATGAAAATTCAAAGACAAGTAGGAGTAGCACCAATTGATACAAAGACTAGAGAAGGGCGGTTGCGGTTGTTTGGTCACCTGCAAAGACGGCCTACATATGCCCTCACTAGAAAACTTGACTCAATAGAAACTGTAAAAATTCGACGAGGTAGGGGTAGACCAATGGGATGCATTAATTAGGAGAGATTTGAATGGTTTGGAAATCTCACCATCAATTGTACTTAATCGAGCACAATGGAAAAGTTTGATTCATGTAGCCGACCCCAATTAAGTTGGGACTGAGGTTAAGTTGTTGTTGTTGTTGTTTCAGTGTGAGTATGTATACAACAAAATAATCGCCATGCTGTTTACCTCATTCAAAATTAAATTTTAAAGCTATAATTTTTCGACAATGTGAACTTAAGAAAATTAATTTAGCGTAAATATTGAGTAGAATGGAAATGTTGGATCAATGTAGCTAACTCCAACTAAATTGTGCCTTAGACTTTATTGTTGTGGTCATTTTTATTATGCGGAAACATAATGTTAATATTTGATGTTGATGCAGGGCATGCAGGGCAAGGTTTTATACCACATGTCATTACAGTGGCTGCTGGAGAAGTATGCATTTATATTATTTGCATATTTACAGATAATTACGTTTTTTTTTGTGGTGATTTCTCAATGTTGAACAACAAAAGTAACAAATTACTAACATGGATAAAAAACTATTACAATTTTACACTGTGTAGGTATTTGTTGTAGTTAATAATTTGCTTATTTAACTTCATAGATTGTTTCCAAATTCGTTGGTAATCTTTTTTTTTCCTCAAAGATAGATACTTGTCACTGAAATTAGGAATTAGCTCTTAAAAAAAGAAATTAGGAATTAGAAATGAACTATAGCCAGGTTTTCTGTGAGAGAAGTGACATGTTTGCTTCTGGTTGATTATGTGTCGTACTATGTAACTACTCAGTAGTCTAAGTCTGTTGCATATTTTACAAAAAATGTCTGTTGCAAAGTTGTTAATTAAAATAATTGCCCCTTGTTTCATCTACTATTTCTGTTCTTCTTTTACCTTGTCAGTTTTGTGTCTCTTTGCAGTTGGAATTAGACAAATGATTGGTTTTTGTTTCCATAACTCTTTCCATTAATTTCTTATTCTATCTCTCTAGTCGTGCATCAATACCCTTTGAATCCTATAATCTTATTCTATTCAGAAAAAAGTTCTACTTCTTCCTGAATTGGTTTCTGAAGGTTTAGTGAACTGGACAAGGTTATAAAATCGACAAAGTTCCCCGAAGTCTCAGCGCATTTTGTCGATTTTTAAAGACGGCAAACTAAATCCATGTGCATGCTTGCATGGAAAAAAAAAGTCAAATATCACCAAAAATTGCAAAACTTCCATGTCTTTGTTGAAATTTTGGGGAAGTTTCATAAAAGTTTTTCAAAATGTATCCAAACCAATCTAAAATGAAACCTTAAAACTTCAAAAGGGAAGGAATCAGAAATTCTATGTCGTCTTGTGAAATAATGCTATGTAAGTGCACGTTGTATTGAAAAATAACTATTTTTTTTTTATCGGACGGATGGAAAATGACTATTTTAAACAATTGTATGGTGACTCTTATAGATTACGATTGTATAACTATGTTTATTTTAACACATTAAGGAGAAATTTGAGATTTTTGGCTTTTAAAATGAGACTTCCGTACACCTTCGAATTTTGCACAACTTCCCCTAGTTGAATTAAACTTCCTCAAATTATTTCTGAATTCTAAGTGGACGAATTACAAGGCGAAGTCGAAGTTTCATAACTTTATAATCAGTAATCGTTTTGCCCAATGGCAATTGTTGAAAAATACAATTTTCACGTTTTCACATTCTATTCCAAAGGCTAATTTACATGTTTGAACCAGCCCTTCAAAGTGAATGTCCAAGACTTCATTTATCCAAAAATTAATGTCAAATGTCACATGTATTAGGTTTTGAGCCTATTCTTATGTCTTAAAACATTAGCAGTATACACAAATAGCAGGGATGATTATACGTCTATTGGGGTTTAACTCATTATAATCAGATTGAATACCATAATCCTTCACTTGCTTATTGTTCTTGGCAGCTTAATTATTATGTGTTTACCAATTAAACTTGTGTAGCATTTACTGGACAATAGGTTATTTATAGTATATTTCTTGAAGCACCCTTCTTTAATTTTTTATCTTTCAGAAGCATTTTTTATACAATTTATGAACCTATCTCCAAATCTTTCATAATATTTTTCTTTTGTTTTCTTTTGGCTTTTTTTTTTTTTTTTCATTATTATTTTTTTTATTGATGGCCTATCATGTTTTTGTGAGAATGTATTATTTGTCTTGGTATTAATACAAAGTATTGAATTGAGTTGAGTGGAAGAGTTTATCCATTTAGTTGTTCTCAACTAATTTGGGATTGCGGCTTTACTGTATTAATGGAAAATCGTTGTTAGGTGTATTGAGAAAATTGACTTAATATCGAAGAGGTGGTGATAAAAAGTCAGAGACACTGGTCCTTTGAGCTTCATTTGGACGCTAGCCTATGATATAAAAGCCATTGGACTGAAAAAAATCGAATATCAGTAATAGTATTGAAAGTATTTGACTGTTAAGTTGCTACGTAGTTGTTGTTGTTTTTTTTTTTTTTTTTTTTTTTTTTTCGTTGGTACAAGTTAGTTATTGCATCGAGTTTTTTTTTTTTTTTTTTTTTTTTTTTTTTTTTTTTTTTTTTTTTTTTTTAATATTTTGTTGAAATTGGTTCTCTTGAATTTTAATTACGACGTTATTCTATTTATTTTCGCTAACTTAAAGTTGGGTTTGTAGTTCATATTCTCTGATAGGCTGGTTAGAAGCTATGTGTAACTCATACGCTATTTTGATGTTGGGTCTTTTGTACAGGATGTGGCTCAAAAAATCATGTCCTTTATGCAACAACGTAAACGTGCAGTGTGTATTATGTCAGCATCTGGTTCAATTTCTAATGCATCTATCCGTCAACCGGCTTCATTGGGAGGCAGTGTGACTTATGAGGTTAAATTTCTTGCTTCTTTTAATTTTAATGCATTCTTGTGTGAAAGTTGAAATGTTTCTAAATGAATCAGCTGCACGTCACGTACTGTCTTAAGATATTTTCATCAGCTAAATTGAGCTAATAGGAAATGTTGGAAACAGTGCAGTCAACCCCAACTGATTTCAGACTGGGGCTTCTTGTTGTTGTGGTTTCCATGAGTTCAATGAGTGGGGTACTCTTTCTGTTTTTTGGTTTATGGACTCAGAATGGCGCTGTTTGTGTTATCTGTGAATAATGGTAATTGTAAGCTCTGCAGCTATGTATGTTTTAAGTGATTAAAATTGACACAACCAGCATATATAAGTTTCTATTACTTGGTTATTTAGTTATATTTTCTGAGGTCTAAGCACTGAAATGTAGTTTTTCTGCTGCTTTCATTTAAAGAAATAAGCGTTGAATTAATGAAAAGAAAATAGGATTATTAATCTGCCTTCATACCTAAAATTGTTTAGTTCAGCTTTTCTAAATGTTAGCAGCTACTATTGTCATTTCTATTGTTTATTTTCCAGTTCTTTGTCTTAGCTTAGTATTTACTTGGTTTGTAGGTTTTTAGTTCAACTAGTGCTTAGTCAAGTATGTCAAAGTCATCTGACAAAGAGTGTGGTTGCTTCTCATTTTAATGATCTCCTTACGAAATATTTAAGTGCTGACATCCACCTAAGAGGGTGTTACGATCTCTTTTCATGCCAAGAAAAACACATAAGGAGGTGGGGCCACACCAAAAATGCCTCAAGCATGATCTTAGTTAGTTAGTTTGGGCGGGAATAATGTCTATAAGTAGATAGTAAGTAGTAGAAAAAGGTATCTTGCTATCTTGAATGTAATTTGGGAACTCTTAGGAGTTGGGATTGAGATAGTTTTAAGACTCTTATCTGGGGTTACTGTTATGTTCTTGTTCTTGTAATCGTTTTGAATTCACAAAATCAATAGATCAATATCGGTATTCCAACAATGGTATCAGAGCATCGTTCAAGTATGGCTAAAAAAGTAGTTGTGCGACTGGAAACCTTTGAAGCGGAGTTGAAGAAACTCCATGAGATGGAAGATTCGATCAATGGGTTTGCCAACAAGATGGAGGAGTTCAAATCTGAAGTTAGTTTTGAGATCTCAGCAGTGCGTTCAGAGATCCGGTCCTTAAAGGCAGAAGATTGAGGCCTTTCTGGCACAATAATGAGCCTTATGGCCAACAATCAGAGGAGATTCGGCCATCGGAATCTTAAGATCACAAATCGGTGACAATCGAGGGTCTCGAGTCCCACATTCGCTAGATCCAGGGTTGTCTGTTGAGTTTCTTACTGTCGATGCACCAGATCAACACCGCCACTCATTTGCTCGAGATAGTATAGAGGATCTTCTTCAACCTCTCGCAACCACACCGAGCCTCTCAAAAGTCCTGCAAATCAACATGTTCAGCGGTGTAAATGTCTGAAACCTACCAGATCTAGCTTCCGCTTCATCAGTTATTCCTCTTTTTGTTGTGATATCCCAATCTCTGATATGTGGAGCCACGCCATTTCTAATCGAAGTGCAAATCCACAGCAAGTTGATGATCATCGATCCCAGTGACTCCATTACGTTCAATCTTGAGCCCTTGCAAGCCCATGGATCTTGGGTTTTACTTGTGGTCACAAAGGAGGTAACGCGAATCGCGACTAGATCCAAAGCCGTGAGCCCTCTGCCACCTTCTTCTTCCACGTTGCCCTAGTCGTTTGGGCGTTGTGCAAGACTACAATAGAAGTTGATTTGGGGAAGACGTTGCTATTGTGTCAGTGGAGAACTCGAGGAGATTGAACTGTACGAGCGGTGACACTAAGATGGGGCTTGAGTGACGACATGCCCACTTCCACTTTCAATTCCCATTACTCTATTGCGACCTTAGATGGTTCTCGATGGGTGCATCACTTATCACAGTTTGTATTGTGGGTGCACTTTGCTACTTGGAGCTTTTTGTCACATGTTTCCTGTTCTGCAATTGGGCTTTCTAGTCACTTTTGCTGGTTAGAAGATTACTCATCCACATCATTTCCCTCTTGCTACTCAATTTCAGCAACTCTTTGCAAACACATTTCTACGGAGGTGACACGTCCCACCACTACAATTTTGGTATGCATATTTCCATTCGTAGCAGCACCTTATTATTTAGTGTGAACACCATGCCTATGGATTTGATTCATGCCCATAATTGTCATTCCAAATTGTCAGAGTTGTCGCCCTCCGTGTATTTCATTATCGGGATAAAGGGTGTTGAGTTTATGTTTGTTTGGGCTATTACATATAGTTTACTGCTGCCCTATAAATTGCATACTCTAGTTACTCTCCTGGTGTAGAAGTCTGGTGGATTGATGACAATTGTGTGCTATTGTTGGCCTTTGCACCCCTGACTTTTTCTTCAATTTCTTTGACAATGTGAATAATTTTGGAAATTAAGGAGGCAATTGGTGCAACAAGTACCTCAAGATTTGTTTTGCCCCCATCATTTCTACTTGGGGATGTTTGCATTAGTCTTATGCCATTCCTTGTCTCCCTGCTCCATAGTGCTCAGACTTTGGTTAAACGGACTATATGGATCCTAGCATGGTCTCCTCTCAACTTCACACAATCCGGGTATTTGATTCTATCTACTTTTGTCACCATTCACAATGACCAACATGCGTTCGATGAAATGGCATCAGTGGATTATGGATATTTGCCGAAGGATTTCTTTGAGAACCTTACGGGCTTTGTGTACCAAATCAACAAATCTTTGGGTTATGGCTTCTTATTCAAGGGTCGTGTTGACCTGGTTGTAACCATGTTTACCTATTGGATCAATCCAATGCAGGTTCATATGGATCTTGGCATGGTCCCTTACTTCATTCAAGGAGTTCCCAATTCTTGGCAAGCTTATCTTTTCTAGTCACCTCCTTGAGGACAAGGTGCTTTCTAAAAGGAGGAGTAATGTTACGATCTCTTTTCATGCCAAGAAAACCACATAAGGACGTGGGGCCACACCAAAAATGCCTCAAGCATGATCTTAGTTAGTTAGTTTGGACAGGAATAATATGTGTATTGATAGATGGTAAGTGGTAGAGAAAGGTCTTGTTATTTTGAATGTAATTTGGGAACTCGTAGGACTTGGGATTGAGATAGTTTTAAGACTCTTCTCTGGGGTTGCTGTTGTGTTCTTGTAATCATTTTGAATTCACAAAATCAATAGATCAATATCGATATTCCAATAGAGGGCCATGTACTCAATCTTCCCCTCAAGGCCTCAAGTATGATTTGATTAGATGAATTCTTGTTTCAACTCAAACATTGTTGGTTCTATTATGCTGGGTATTATTTACAGTTATTTGTAATGGGATACCTTTGGGCATCTTCTTGATGTTTGAGTCCTGAGCTAATTTGGGTTCACTCTATTTGACTGTTCTTGGGTGGATTTTCTCATGATAAAGTTATTTGTGAGCGCTGTGTTAACATCTCAAATTGTCCTCCTTTCCATGCCATTTATACAAGGAAGAAACTCAGGAGCACGGGAACACTCCCTGCCCTAGCTAGTACAACTGTGCAACGTGGGCCCGACTGTAGCAGTAAGGGAAGCGTGACAACAGAAGGCTTTAGTGGTCAGAAGTAGCTACAGTGTGTGCGTGTGGGTCTTTTTGATGCTCAATACGGAGAAATATTGGGGGGGGGTGTGTAAATAGGGATACTGTTAAGGGGTGGGGTGTATAAATAGGGATACTGTTAATAGGAGAGTATGCGTGAATTTGTATTAAGTTTGGGTATTGAGAGAAGAGAGTCTCTTCTTCTCAGGGGCTAGGGTTCCTCTCTCTAAATTGGACCCTTTTTCTTGATCTATCAATAAAAGTAAGGAGGCGACCCCCTCTTTTGGTATCTTAACATGCTGTTGATGGCTGCATGTCACGTAGCACCATGCATGATAGTGACTTAATTTAGTACCGAATGGTTTAAGTTATGACCTCTTGGATCTGACATTGGCGTGTAATAACTTCTCTATTGCCTAGACCAATTGCAGTCCAGTTTGCCTAGGCAGTAGCAGCAGTACTTGCGAGACAGGCACATTGCTCTTCTTGACATTTTCTTAAGTTCAAATGGCTGTCTTCATATAGTTATATCGGAAGCACCAACTTCACTTACAATTCTAATGCTACCCAGATTTTGCTGTTTTCCATTTTGTACCTTTATTTTAAGTTTTAGCTATATTTTATTTATATTAAAGCAATTTTAGCGTACAATTAAAAATAAATTTTTTCATTATATTATGTTTTACAAGATATCTTTTCTATTTTAAGTTTTGCTATAAAGTCGAAAAATATCAAGTGCAATCTATTTTCTACAGAAGATATACATTTGATAGTTTGGATTTGTATATCTATTTAGTTTATCCTTTCAAATTACTTAATAAGTTATGTTGGTACACAAGGATAATTTATTTTTAAAATTTTATGAAACTAATCTCCTTAAACTGCCTTGACGTCTTAACAACATTGCATAATAGGACTTGCTGATTTTCGCCTTCTAAAGTTCAAGTGGGTAGAGCCACGTTCTGGTTGCAAAAGGAGATGCGTGATGGCCCATTGAATGTTGTTGAAGAAGATTGATTTCAAAAGGCTTTTGTAGGAGTGTCTTGTATATTTGTGGGTCTTAATTTCTTTTCTTTTTTTCCTTATATAGATATTTATTTCTTTTCATCCAAAAAATTGCTTGATATGAGATAATATGACTTATTTTATGATGGCAAGAACCTCATGGTATATAAGGATGCTTTGATCTATGGATGCCTTTGGTTTTTGTTGGAATACACAAGAAATGTTGCTTGGAGTCTATTGAACCCAATATTTTGTTGATGTAACATTGACCTATGACAAGATTGCTATGCCACATGGATGGAACTAATTTGGTTACAATCTGTCCCTGGCTATTAATATGGTGAAGACCGAGTCACAAATACAATGGTTTGTTGAAAATTAGCAAAATGTCATTTAATGCACATGTTTTTTTTTTTTTTTTTTTTTGAAATTATTATTAGCATTTTGTACAGAAGTTTGATGCCTGAGCTGAATTGAACTTTTGCCGCAATCCTGCATCTTTAAAGTGGTGATTCACAGTCAATTCCATATTTCTCTCAGGGATTTTTTTTTTTTTTTTTGTTAGTTTTGTATTCGCTGTTTATAGTTAATCGCAACTACACTAGGGAAGTCATGCCCATCTTTACACACAAAACAGTAATGTGCTACTACTTCTCCGTCACTATTAACAAGCAGTGCTTTTTATTTTATTTTGGCAGTGTTTCTGTTTTTTTCATTCAAAAATAAATTATGTGTTTTTGATTTTCTCAGGGAAGGTATGAAATCGTTTCACTGTCAGGTTCGTTTCTGCATGCTCACATTGGAGGAGCATCATCACGAATCGGTGGCCTTAGCGTCTGCCTATCAGGTTCAGATGGCCGCATTGTTGGTGGTGGAGTGGGAGGGCCCCTAAAAGCTGCGGGTCCTGTACAGGTAGTTGCATTGCTCCATTTGTTTAGACTTTGGGTATGTTTTTGGTCGTCTATGATCTGTTCTGTATATGGTCTGTCTATAAAGTAAATGTCCAACAATTCCCTGTAGGTAATTGCTGGTTCCTTTGTCATTGACACGAAGAAGGAAGTTACTGTTGATCCAAGTTTTGAGACTTCAGGCAGCAATGTGCCGCATGTGATTAGGGCAACGGTCTCCACCGTTGGTTTCCATTCACCACAAGACTCTTCTGGAGCTTCAATAAGAGGGAATGATGACCAATGTATTAGTGGCAATAATTTCATTCTACCGCCTCGTGGAATGCACGATTGGAGGGCTGGATTGGAATCAAGTGCTTTTCCTGGTACAATCAGAGGTTTCTGATTATGAAGTATTTTTACCTTGCATCTTCACCAAGTTCTGATCGGTTTCATGTTACTTGTATTCATTTGCAGGAAGAACAGATCATGGAGGATGCCAATCCCCTGAAGACGGCGACAATGACCATCTCCATGACTAGAAATTTTAAAGTAACGCAGTTCGTAATGCTAATTGACTTGCATTCTTGATGGAGGTGGCCATGAACACACTTCTCCAGGGAGTCGAGAACAGAAATATGTACAGAACACACTACTACCACATGGCAGCAGTTTGATATGCTTCACTTGCTCTCTAAATAGATCCAAAGATGCGTTTTGATGTACCAAGCAAACTGTTCGACGACGATAGCTAACTTTTCTCTTTGAACGTCGAAATAGTATGCTTATTTCATTTGCTTTTACGAGCAGTTGCTAGTCCCTTCTCATTAAATTTTTTTTGCCTGCACAACAAGAAGGCCTCCAGCGTGAAGTGCGAAATTTTTATGCCATCACAGACTAAGAAAAGCTGTTCTTTCTACCATTAGGAATTTATATAGTTTGTAGGTTGTTATATATGCTACGGCTCATGCCACATTACGAGGACCTGGGAATTGGGCGTCACAGGTTGTTATGGTGGCTGAAATGAGTGAGAATTAGTTGGGAAATCTAGTCTTTTTTTAATTCAGAAGACAGGACTTTCATTCATCATACGTTACATCGATAATATAAGCAAGTCAGGGACTTCCACTCGAGCAAAAAAAAAAAGTTAGGGTATTGCAGGAGGAATGTCTATTAGTCACCCCGGTAGGAAAGAAAAAATTTATATGGTGCTATATACGTGTCTATTAGTTTAATAAATTTTTAATATATTATTGTGGTCAAGGCATCCTGTTGAGATGATGATACACCACTTGCTAAAAAGTAAAACTTACTGAAAGGGCAAAGATTAGTAATAAATAAAATAAAATAAAATGGGCCATGCTACATATGGTCGCTGCTACCGTATTGGGGTCGGGCCTTAATTAATGTCAATCTTTGGTTTTTACAACGCAAAATGTGTACACACGAAAATAAAGAAGCAACAAAATTTCACGTGGTTGTCAAACAAACCGTATTAGGGTAGCATGAACAATGGAACGTTGATTGAGGAAGCCGTCAAGGAAAATTGATTTGGTCATGGATGACTTGATCTATTCTTAACTTCATTACAATCCTTTATTGTTTTTGAGGTCGCATTCCAAGTCTTCGATAAAACGGAAACAACCTTGAAGGGTTGAACTTTCACTCTTTCAATCGGAAACCCATTAGTGAAAGTCGCCAAACTTCCGGCTCATTTTTTAAGGGCTCAGGGCGACCGACTATAACTATACTGTATACACGCTGAAAGTAGGACCCAATACATGTAGATCTAGTGCGACATCGATCAGACACATAGCAGATAGCACTTACCGGGTGCTGCCTATGTGCTCGGGCAGTCCAAGTGGGACATCGACAAGTGGGACATCGACCTAATAAACATCGACCTAATAATAATAATAATAATAATAATAATAATAATAATAATAATAATAATAATAATAATAATAATAATAATAATAATAATAATAATAATAATAATAATAATAATAATAATAATAATAATAATAATAATAATAATAATAATAATAATAATAATAATAATAATAATAATAATAATAATAATAATAATAATAATAATAATAATAATAATAATAATAATAATAATAATAATAATAATAATAATAATAATAATAATAATAATAATAATAATAATAATAATAATAATAATAATAATAATAATAATAATAATAATAATAATAATAATAATAATAATAATAATAATAATAATAATAATAATAATAATAATAATAATAATAATAATAATAATAATAATAATAATAATAATAATAATAATAATAATAATAATAATAATAATAATAATAATAATAATAATAATAATAATAATAATAATAATAATAATAATAATAATAATAATAATAATAATAATAATAATAATAATAATAATAATAATAATAATAATAATAACACAAAAAAATAATTGTACAATTTGTCCAAAATATACTAATTAATAAAAAGGCAAAAAAAATGCATTGCGCTACTAAATCATGTGCCAATTAATATTGGCGATTCTTATATTAGGTACAATAACTGTTATATACTCCCTTCATTAAAAACTATAAGTTGTTATGCCAAAAATTTATTTTCAAAAATATAAGCGGTTTTGTGAATTTGATAGATCATTTATTCGTTTTATACATATTTTATCTTTCATTAACTAAGTATTTACACTCTTTTATATAATTCAAGAGCTTGCTTTTTGTGTGATAGAAATGTAATTTAAATTGATAATTAAAGTTATCCCTACCATGTGTGTTTTTAGTCAAACACTTATTTTTGAAGGAAGGAAGTGTATTCTATACCAGCCTCTCTCCTAATTCCCAAAATACCATTTTACAAGACCCATTCAAGACCCATTCAACCCAATAGTCTGGTCATCCAATCAGTCAAATACCATAATATACGTATCCAATACGTACTAATTGGACAACGTGTCTAACAGTTATATATATATATATATATATTTAATATGAGAGCGATCTTCCTACTCTTTAAATATCTACCAAACCGTCGCTAATAGCTAACAAGAAGACATGAGAGTGAGAAGGAACATTATTGTGACCGTAGCAACCTTAGCAGTTATTATTGCTCTATGCATAAGCTCATGCAAAGCAGGTCGACCATTAGTGCAACTGCAAGGTGAAGAAGAAGAGAAACATAAGAGAAATAGCGTTGTGATTGAGTCACTTCCGAGGGGCCCTGTTCGTCCATCTGGTCCTTCTGGGTGCACCTACATCCCTGGGAGAGGCGGACCAAAGTGCCCTTTAATGGGGAATAAAATAGCTGGTGCTGCTGCTTTGAACAACCATGATAGAAGCGGTCGCCTGGAATTTTTGAATGTTGAGGTTGATGCTTCCCGAGCAAAACAACAGCAATGATCGATGAGCGCCGTTGTGGTTAATCGAGTTCTGGCATGCTAGTAATTAAGATTGGAATATTAGCGGGTTTCGGAATTGTATAGTTAGTAATTTGCCCATTCCTAATATACATGTAGTTAGTAATTTGTTGAGGTTGATGCTTCACGATAGATATTGCATTAAATTTTTTTCTTTAATTCAAAAATTTCATAATATAAATATGCTTAAATCCGTGTTATAATATGCTTGAATTAATCAATTCATTTATTAGTGTTCTAACAAAAGTTGTCAGACCCCAGCCTAGATTACCTTAATCCACTATAATAATCAAGTCAGCCTTAATGGTAGCAACATTAATGATTGTTAAATGTGTGCACAAGTACCAAGAAGGCAAGAAGCCATTTTGTCCATTGGATGTAAATTTAATTGTTAAAAATAAAAGCGTCGTATATGGTGATTTTTCCCGATCACAATGGTAGAAACTGATAAGTCAATAATTAGATATGTTTTATAGTACATTTTAGGATGATTTTAAATGTAAAAGACTATATTACACGGTGTCTTCTCTTGGTTTTGTTATTTCTAGTGATAATATTGGAATATATAGAGAAATGAAGTAAAAAAGGAATAATATGAAGGATTTGATCAAATGGAAAGAGTATGCAAAAAATCATCAACAATTCAAGGAAGAACTGGAATTTAGTGCCAACAAATCATGTTTGATTCTGACTTTACACAAGGAATCACTACTAAGATCGGTGGAGCACTAAGGCTAAGTTTTCAAGGATTTTTCTAATGATTTCACTTAAACCTTGAATCGCTAAGGAATCACTGGGTTTGATTTTGAGAATCTTAGGTAACCACGAGACGTTTGAGTTAGTTTTGGATATGTACCACCTAAAATACTATAAATACGATCCTATGGCTACTAAATTAATTGCCATTGAGTACATAGATTAATATTTCATTAATTGCTTTAGGAGCCATTCTTTATTGTTTTAATTTATTGCTTTGGGAGAAGACTTGAAGAATTAAAGTGTTTATTCTAGAGGTATTTATCTGTCTTTTATTTACATTATTATGATGCTATTTAGGAATATATGTGAGTAGTTTATTAATCTAAATAAAATTCGAATATGAACTTAATCCATTTTGCAATGTAGTTATGATGAGATGATTATGTACTTGATTTAAACCAATCGTATTCTTTGATTCATTGATTTAATAAATTATTATTTGCGGATTTTAATCATGAACTTTGTATTACATGTATAGTATATAATGTTTATTGTGATATTTAGATTCACTATCAAGTTTAAAATAGTAACTAGGATTGTTTAAAAGGTCTAATACCATTTAAATGTCCTAGGTGTATTTAAGATCTAAGTCTAATATTGAAGTGGCTTTTTGAAGGAGTTTTAGATTTAGTAGTTCAAAGTTTTTACAAAGTGTAACGCGGTTTTATTACATAGAGTTAATGTCTTTGTGTATTCAAAGGGGTTAGCATAATAAAATTAAAACATGTCTTTTCCACCGGTATAAGGAGAAACCACCTCCAAAGCTCAATAACTAAATCAGGCCCAAGCAGACATTATGGCTCGCCTAAACAACTTGCAGAATAATCATAAAGGCAATATGGAAATAAAAATGCGGAATAAAATATAGAACAAATCTATATGTCTACCAAAGAACTATAAATGAATTTTTATTTTGTACAACTATGTAAGGTTATCCAAAGGCTCCCAAATAATTGAACTGCAAGGGATGTAATGTTAAAACTACATAAAAGACCTATTTAAAATATAACCCAAGTTTAATAGTTTCAATAACGAATATACAGATAATACAATACAAGGCTCACATTAAGAGAGAAGGCTTCAAGCTATCTCCTCTCCCTTTTCTCAATCTAACACCAATGTGGATACCTGAGATGTAAGCGAGGTGAGCTAAAGAACCAACGGAGCTCGACAAGAGAGAAGACTCGCTCAAACATTAAACATGAAAGTATTAACTATAAAAGCAAAACAATTCTGCACATGAAGTAGTAAACCAAGTTGTAAAGCATTTAATGAAAAGTAAGGGGGACATTGTTCTTGTTCGTAAAGGGGTGTAAACAAGTTTCAAGTCAAGTAAAACATAAATGTAAGATTCATAATTCAATAAGCAAGAAAGTGAGCATTCTCTTGAAACCACATTATGAAAAAGAATTCGCAATTCGTAAATAAATTCTATTTATTCATACAACAGGGTCCAATAAAAGATTACCATAAGAAATAGTAATAAACACAAGTCGTTATTCCATTCAATGCATTCTAGCTAATGGTATGAACTCGGTGACCGAAACACTCGCCTTTAAGGTGATGCGAACCATTGCTAATCATAATGGCCATTGTGACCCCCATATAGTTCCATCAAACCAACAGTAAGTGTTTCTAAGCCATCACCCAATGTGACTACTTGTGAACTTGATATTTCATGGTGTGGGCCACTCTTTTTTTTGTGAGATCATAGCAACACCACTGCAATTTGTGAAATGAACCACTCACTTTTGGTGGGCACATTGCCACACCACCGATGCTCTTGGCGCGAACCACTCTTTTTTATGAGCGTATTGCCACTTCACCGCTTTTGATTGAATAACTCAAATGTTCACATCACATACATTCCATAGATAAACATTTTCATATCATTGACTAAATGCAATGCAATCCCAAGTATTTCCATATGAATGTTATATTTATATTTATCTAATATTAAATCCATATTTTATGCATAAGTGAAGCTCCACACTTACCTCGATTCGGCGCGCTAAGTACTCTCAATCCTCCCACGCTCGGAGATTGACTTGTACCGCCTCGCAAATCTAAACAAATCAAGACACATTTACATCATCAACAAGTTATATATTTATCCCAATTTGTTTTTAAATTTATTTCACGGTCCATTAGTGTGGGTTCTGCAAGTCCTCCTTCGCCCGGTGCGAGGGGTGGGACCCGGTCGGTTTCCTTCGAGGACGCGGTAGCGAGCCCATTTTAAAGGCAAGAATTTATTTTTATTTTTTTATATACATATATATATATATATATTATTTTTAAATAGGTATAGGGGCCAATTTGGCCTTTGGTTAGGGGTGGTTAGGGGTAATTTCGACCCCTAGAAGGGTGTCCCTAGGCGTCTAGGAGGGGACGCCATCCCTTGCTCACTGCCCATAGCAGTGAGCAAGTCAGACATCGGGGGACTTCTAGTGGAGGCCCTCATCCCCCATGGTGGTGGCGATAGGCCTTCGCCCTACTTCGGTGGCGGCGGCGGCCTAGTCGCCCCTTTCTCATGCAGCGTTGCTACGACGCCGCCCTTCTACGGTGACATCGCAAAGGCATTGCCATTTTTTTTTCAAAAATAACCAAAATAAAACTTAGAGAAAGTGAGGAGAGAGGGAGACTACTTTCTTTGTAGATCTAGGAGCATTCCATCACCATCATCTAGTTCTCCCTTTTTCACAGGGAACAACTAACATTATTTGCTAAATAGACCTTGTTTGCTAAATGGACCCCAGGTAGTTTTCGTTTTTTACTTGACAAACCCTAAATTTTTTATAAATCTCTAGATTGCCCCTATCCTCAAACAACAAAATCCCCCTTCCCCAACCGATTGTATACATGCATACCCCAAATCAAACCTCCAAGAAACTCAAAAGAAACCCCAAATTGTACAAAAATCTCGGCAAATAAGTGCGCATATGAGGCAAATCCCGGTGGAACTACTGTAGAAGGAGCACCACATACGAAGGACCATCATGACATCGTTTGTATCGCTGCTTCTGATTTGGTGAGTTTTCGACACCCTAAGATTGTGGGTTTTCTTCCTTAAAAGACCCTAAATTGTACATAAATCTCAGCAATAGAGGTCGTGAAAAGGTGCATTTGTTGGGTGTAACGATGTTTTGAGTTTCTAGTTTTTTTCGGGGTTTCTGGGTATGTTGTTGTTAATGGCCCGTACTGGATGGTCGACTAGAACTGTTAAAGTGTGAATGGTATCGGCCATGTAAACCGTTAGTTCTTGTGAGGATAGTGGAGTAGTTAGGTCGCAATATCAATTTTTCAGCAGTATGTTCAAACTGATATTCATTATAGGTTTCGGACGTTTTGGGCCGATATTTTGAATAGTGATGTCGCTCATGTTAAATCGAAACTGATTGAATTGAAATGTTTTCCTTGAATTGTATAACTGTTTATCTTTAGGTATAGCGAGTCCTAAAACTAGAGCGAAAAGGCCTCATCGTAGGATTGGGCAGCGAGATCAGGTTGGTACTGCAACTTCCCAAGTGAAGGAAAGTGTGCCCGAGAGGAAACACCCAACTTGCTCTAATCGGAAGGCAAAAGGTGGGTGAAGCCAAAAAAAGGTTGAACAAATAAGGAGAGTGAACCGGTTTTACGAGATGTTGTTGGTGAAGGCATTAGTACATCCTTTGTAGGTGAGAATGGTACACTTGCAGTTGGTAAGAGTGGGTCGGGAGAGTGTACTGAAAGCAGTTGTACACCAACTGATTCTGCTGAAGAAGGGGATGAAGAATCCTTTTTTGATACATTGACCCATAAAGAAGATGAAAATGCCACTTCATTTCTTGGTGGTCCTTCAGATTTAAGTCTTATACCATCCTTTACAAACCATGTATTTTTAGATATTTGGAGGAACAAGGCATTGTACATTTCTAGATAGTTAATTTCATTATTCCTATTTTTGTTACATATTATATTTTTAATCTACTCATTGCATTTCTTTGCAGGGGGATTTTTGAAGTGAATAAACCATGGTTATTAGATTTCTACTTGGAAGACTATCACACAACATCCCGAGAAGGAAAAGGTTGCAAAAGTGATTAACGACTCCAGTTTAGCACCATTGGGCTATATCTTCAATAATTGAGGTAATAGGGTTTATATTTCAGACATTGTCGAGAGATGGCAGCCTGAAACCAACACGTTCCATTTGCCCATTAGCGATATGATGGTCACACTTGAAGATGTACATGTCATTCTCGGTATTTCGGTCACCAGTACGACTGTGGCTGTGCTTTTCAAGGATTGTAAATCATTAGCCGTGATGGTTAGTAGGTTATTGGAGGTGTCGATAACTGATGCTAACAAGGAGATTAGATCTAGGTCTGGACTCACCATTAGTTTGGCATGGCTAAATGATTGTTTCTCCATGCTGAAGAAAGGAAAGGAAGAACCCCACGGGAAAAGAGCTCTCGATGTATATCTTAGTCCGGATTGTTTGGTCTAAGCGTACCTCCTATACCTTCTTGGAGAGACTCTTGTTTCTAATAGGTCCAGTACGATAGTCTCCTATTCTCTCCTGCAACTTTTGGAACATATGGAAAACATTGGTTGGTACTCATAGGGGCCGCAGGTCTTGCATTCATGTACTGTCAACTAGGGATTGTGAGTCGTGCAAAAGTCATACAAATCTCTAGTCATTTGATATTGTTAGAGGTATACGTGCATTTTAATTGATTTCCATACTAATGCTTGCATTTAATTTAATTACCATATGTCATACATGAATCTGGGTTGTGTAGGGTTGGAAGTACGATCGCCTCCTATTTCTAGAGCCCATTTTATGTAGTGATTACACCTTGGTTAAGCCCTGTGTTATGAAGTGGCACCATAAGAAAAAAGAGAGGCTATATAAGAGTATACTAGGTTGTTGTTGGATCATCTTGTTTCTTTTAGTCGCCTCGACAAGCTGAGATCACATGAAGTAAGAACCACAAAATTACACATAGAAAGTGAGTTTTTTACACTTAACGTTTGTTAATAATTCTCTTTATTTTTATTAGGTAATTTGGGATACTACTTTGAAGGGTGCTCCGCCTGTCCATGATATTGCATTCTACCATGGCCCCATAAAGTTTATGGATATCATTGAACCTCACAATCCCATAAAGGTCTTGAAGCAAATGGGATACGTTCAACGCATTCCAAGATACCCTTACTGACCAATTGTCGTTGATAGGAGTAGGCTAGGACAGTTACACTCTGTCAAGTACTTGTATGGTGCACAATTTTAGGAGGATTGGAAGGGGCACCTAGAACATTTTGAGCGATGTGGTCAGAAAGTGGACTATCCATACCAAGCGTCATCCAACTAAATAGAATGATACCTTAGAGTCAGCTACCCTTTTGCAGAGAATCCTAAACACGCAACGGGGGGCCATGACGAAGACAAGAACTCTTTGGTAATATTATTTGCGTTATTTACTTTGTTTTCTCTTTTTAATTTTCATTGTCATTGGCGTAGTTTACTTATTTGACATATATGCAATAGTGTAACCGTCAAGCACTTGATGTGGCATTGTAGTTCAGGTGCACTCCGAAGGCCAATCTTACTGTTGATGATGCTTTTCAAATGGCAGATCAAGTCATTGCATTCATGTCAAGTGCTGAGCATGCATAACAAAGTACGACAACGACTGTTAGTCAAAGCGAGGGTGGAACCACATCTACTAAGGATGTTCTTCATTACGGCCGAAAGGAAAAATGATCACTTGGGGAGCGTTAAGACAGTCTAACTACTTGAACTTTATGTTGTGATGGAATTTGAAACTTTGCTGATAGAAGTTTTCAAGTATTGTATGTGTTGTTGTACGTGAATTAACATTGTTGGCGAGGCCTCTTAATTATTTCTACATTTTTTCCTTTTGTTTCTGGCGGAGCTGTTGGCCTGATAGAAACGGAATCGTTTCGGACTAATTTTGTCGAAATTCGTCACACAATTATGGGTACCTTCTGCTGTGACAGTTACCGAAGTGTCAATTAACATTCACCGATACTAATGACTCGTTTTGAATTGGTATATTTTGCTAAATCAAGTGGGGTATATGCGGTAAATAGGCGGGGTATAGAATAATGTACAATTCGACATGTCCATAAAGTTTAATACGTTATTTTCAACTTAAGTCAAGGTTTATAGAGATATTAGGACTACAATGGGACGCCAAAATCTCGAACTTATGTTGCTAAATCAAGTGGGGCATATGTAGTAAATAGATGGGGTACAAAATAATGTACAATTGAACATGTTTGTAAAGCTTAATAAGTTACGTCCAACTTAAGTCGAGGAATGCATGGATATTATGACTAAAGTGGGCCGCCAAAATCTCGAAGTTATCAAGTGAGGTATACGCAGTAAATAGGTAGGGTACATAATAATGTACATTTGCACATATCCGTAAAGATGAATAAGTTACGTCCCACTTAAGTCGAGGTGTATAAAGATATTGGGATTTTGTTTATCCGATAAAAGTACCAATTTATTCTCCTTCATTTTGTGGGGTATATGCAGTAAGTAGGTGGGGTATAAAATGATGTATAGTTTGACATGACCGTAAGGTTAATAAGTTGTCCCACTTAAGTCGAGTTATACAGGGATATTACGCCTATAGTGGGTTGGGAAAATTTTGAACTGATGCTGCTAAATCAAGTAGGGTATACGCAGTAAATAGGTGGAGTAAATAATGTACAGTTGCACATATTCGTAAAGATTAATAAGTTACGTCCCACTTAAGTCAAGGTGTACAGAGATATTACGATTTTGTATCCGACAAAAGTTCCAATTTATTCTCCTTCGTCTTATGGGGGTATATGCAGAACTAGGTGGGATACAAAATGAAGTACATTTCGACATGACCGTAAAAACTAATATGTTAGGTCCCACTTAAGTCGAGGTATATAGAGATATTACGATTTTATTGGTCCGATAAAAGTTCAAACTTATGTTGTTAAATAAAGTGGGGTATAAGAAGTAAATATTTGAGGTTCACAAGGTATGACGAAGCAACACATTCGAGACATAATCGTTGCTCTTTGTCAACTCTCTTCGATATAGGTATATTGCTTTCGGCTTTAGATGGCCGACAATTTTAACAGTTCAAAGTAGCAAATACAAGACATCAAACATATATCGATAGTAAAAAAATAGATGAGCGACGGGAATCAATAGTGACCAATGGCAATGTTGAGACATCAAACATATATCCAATAACAATTTCACAAACAAGTAAGATATCAATATTGATAAATCAAACATATACCATTTTTTCTGGATTCAATGGCACCATCAAAGAGTTAAATCAAACAAATAAATCCATGTTACAAAAGTAACATGTCTCCATCCATGAATCCCCAAAAAATGGTACCAATGTAGAACAACAAAATAACAAAGTTTTCATGTTTGCTATACACCCATATACACCCATGTACATCCATAAAATGGCCTTTAAAAATGAGTGCATCCTAATCAATTTGAACTATGGATGATTCTTCCAAATTTGATTGTGGTCGTGAAAGAATGTTGAGTCCAACCTCCCAATATCTGCTTTGTGGCTCTGTGAACACCTCTAACTATCGTGAAGTTGGTGGTAGAGGAGCGTCATTTCTTACAATATGCTGAAAATGGTAACAAAATTGGTTAAGGGTATTAAACATTGTTTAACATCATAAAGAATGAAATAAAACTTGCATTATGGGAAGTCACTTACTCTAACAAAATGATTGTGATTCACTAAGCACAACCATAGTACTCTTCTCTTAGATATAGTAGGCAACATGTATGTTTGAGAGCTAAAGACCAGACCCTTCCTTGGCCAACACCGCTAAAGGTAGCTTGAAATAGTTTTCCACTATTAACCCCATCTCTAGTAATAACAATCAATAATCTCTTTCAGCGGGGCTATTATAAAAACTAATAGCATCTCTAACTCTACCATACTCATCATCCTGAAACACATTCCGGTACATGGCCTCATTCCTAACCAACTCTTCAAACAATTCAAGCCGCACTTGCCTCCATCCTTCATCACCTCTATAGCTTACAACATCGGCTATCACTCAAAACCCACAATTTCATCTCCTGCACTTCGACATTGTTCATACGACGGTGCACCATAATGGTGGTATCTCATCAACTTAGCCCTTAACAACTTGAGTTCGAGTCCTAGGTCATCTAGGTCCAATCCATTGGGTTACCTTTCCTTTTTCTACGACCCCTTCCTCGTATAGGTTTTGGAGATGAAGATCCATTACTTGTTTGACTTGCCTAAGTTGGCTGAATTGCACTTGATTGACTTGCCTGAGTTGGCGGAATTGTTTAAGTTGGCTGACATGTCTGAGTTGGTTGACTTGGCTTATTGCCTGAGTTGGCTGAAATGTTTGAGTTGCCGAATTTGCCTGAATTAAGTTACTTAGCTCACTTGCGTGGCTCCCTGCAAAAGCCTGCGCCACAGACTCTTGAGTTGCTTTGGCCACTGCAAACTCAAAAGCAAAAAGAGTTCTCTAGGTGGATTTGTCAACTACGGGCTTCTTGCTCTTCGACTTCTTCATTTTCAAGTTCTTGCTATTCTTTTTGGGCTTACCCTTACTTGTAATTTCCTCATGGGGTACATAAATGGTACTCAATGTAGGGCAAATGATCTCCCTTAACTTCTGCAAAATTTTCCCCCACATTTTAGGATCGCTACTATTGTACTTAGCTTGTACACCATCCATTTCAACTTGAAAAAGATAGTCTAACTCTCCATCCTGTGGGGACTGAATGGGGATCATGTTCATTTTCTTCCAATGCGGGTGGATTTCATTAAGACTGATAGAGATACCATCTTATATGCAAAGAGATCTCATGCGCACATGGCAAGCCATGTGTGGCCAGCAACACAAATCCACAAAGGGAATAATCATGGCCAACCCGACCCTCACTAACTGATCTTGCTTCCCTACGATTACATCCAATGCATGTGTGGCAACAAAGCCTATGATGTTACTATACATGTGGTGCTGAAACTCGTATGCCACTAGATGCATGGATCAATTGAATTAAGCCTCCAAGTTATTCTACCGGTGTATTACCACATTGTGTATTGAGTTGAAAAAATCTGTAAAATGTCATAGGGATGTCCTAAGCTTTCTCTTAAGTACATTGTGAGCACCCTTGGCACGGTTAGTAGTCGCATTCCAGAAGTGTAATACTTCGTTTGTCCAAGCATAAACAACTTTCTCCTTTAGACACAACCACGTGTTCCTAGCATAGTCATACCACCCTAGGACTCCACCATAATTGTCCTCTAGTTCCTTCAATCGACTATTATAACATGCCTTAATTCGGGATTGCACCAAGTTTAGCTACATAGCATACCAATGATCATAGTCCTCTTCGTTAGAGAATAGATCTCTTGTCTTTGCAATAATGTTTTTATTCACATGTTATGAACAAAGTGGGCAGCGGTAGGGAACTCCTCCTCCCCTGCCGTAACCGAACCCAAGTTCCTATTTTTCAAAATAACACTCGAAGGTTGCCACCCATCCATTAATAATTCAACTACATAAGTGCCCATGCATAGTTAGACATATTCTCCTTCCCTAAGAAAACATGAGCTACTAAAAAGGTCTTGTGCGTGGATGTGACTCCAACAATCCGTACTGGCGGCTCCTTATAAGATACATCCTCGCTCAAGTCAATCTGGCTTATGTCAATAGTTGATCGTAAGCTTACCTTCGACTTAGCCAGTCACAACAAAGAAATATAGAAGACTGGATGAATCCCTGACATCTGTAGAGGTAACTCAAGGTCGTAAGAAACTTTCCCAACTCGTTTCTTGATTTCGAAAGGCCTAGATGAATCTCAGTGCAAACTTGCCTTTCAAACTAAATCTGTGAAGACCTTTTTGAGGAGAAATCTTCAAAAATACAAAGGCTCCATCAGTATACGTGAGATCACTGCGCTACACAGCTGCATACTTCTTCTGCCTCTCCTATTCCCCTTTAAGCCTTTGGCAAATCTATCGTACATTCTTTGTGTGATCAACAACTTTAAGCCCTACTAACTCCCAGTCCTCTACCTCAACTCAACATGATGGCGAGTGACACGATCTGCCATATAAAGAATTAAATGGCGCCATCTCAATGCTAACCTGATAAATGTTATTGTATGCAGACTCACACAATGGTAGGTACTCTTCCCAAGATCCGCTAAACTCTATTACACAAGCCCGAAACATATCCTCGAGAACCTAAATCAACATCTCGGTCCACATATCAGATTGAGGGTGAAAACTGTTATGAACTATAGGCGCGTACCATACTACTCCTGTATACCTTGCCATATCCTAGACGTAAAAACATCATCTCTATCTAACGTGATAGACAATGGTACCCCATGCATCCATATAATCTCTCTCGAACAATACACTCAACTGGTCAAATGTGTAGTGAGCTACAACTGGTAAGAAATGGGCATATTTCGTCGATATATCCACAATCACCCAAATAGAATCGTGTCATTTGGCAGTCCTTAACGATCCTCTGATAAAGTCCATGGCTATGTCTTTCCATTTCTATCGCGGAATGGGAAGCGACAGTTCCACGATGCTCAGCCTTCACCTACTGGCAAATATCACAGTTCTTGTTGAACTCTGATACATCTGCCTTCATCCTAGGCCATCAGAATTGTCTCCTCATGTCATGATACATTTTGGTCCTGCTTGGATGAACAGTGAACTGAAAATGTTGTGAATCCTGAAGAATCTCATTTTTTAGCATTGCCACTGACGGTATCGACAATCTACCCCTAAGTCATAGACACTAATTCGTCATATCTGTCCAATCAGTATAATCAATACTTTGCACTAACTCACTAAACCTCAAGTATAGAATATCGGCTCTTTGAACCTTTAACACTATTTGTTTAAATACTGTTTGTAGCTGCATCTATGCATATATAATCACCCGAGTATCTATGGGAAAAATTGACTGACTCAGCATTGCCACTGCCTTGAGTAATCCATACTCATGTATCATAAGACATTTACCAATCTCGACATCTCCGGTCAGTATCCTACTTAGCATCTCTATAACTAAGTTAGCTTTTCCTGGGTGATGCTCCAGAGAAAAGTCGTAGTATTTTAAAAACTCCGACCATCCGCGCTATCTCATATTAAGCTCTTTATGTGTGAAGAGATATTTCAGACTCTTGTGATTAGTGTAGAGCATGAATCTCTCTCCATAATGATGATATCCATAAATCTTTAGAGCAGACATTACCTTTGCCAACTCTAAATCACGAGTGGGATAGTTCTTCTCATGTATCTTCAGATGTCGGGATGCATAAGCCATTGTGCCTTTGTCCTGCATCAATACACAATCTAAACCTATATAAGAAGTATTTGTATGCATTGGGAATCCCTATCCGGCTTCCGATAACACTAATACTGGTGGAGTGGTCAACAACCTCTTCCACTGAGCAAATGCTTGCTCACACTCCTCACACCAATCAAACTTGGTTTTTTTATGAGTCAATTTGGTAATTGACGAAGCTATCTTTGAGAGATCCTTCTTGAGTCTTTGGCAATATGCCGCTAATTCTAGAAAACTCATGATCTCAGTAACTGATGTCGATGGCGGCCAATCCGTAGTAACTTGAATCTTGGTCGTATTTTTTGCAATTCCTGCTACTCCAATAAGATGCCCTAAAAAATTGACCTTTGACAACTAAAATCCACACTTGCTGAACTTGGAATATAATCTATACTAATTTAAAGTCTGCTATATCTCCCTGAGGTATTGCTCATGGTCCTCTTGAGTCCTCAAACAAATCAAAATACTTAAACATAGATGTAAAACAAGTAAATAATTAACAAAATATCCCAAATATAACTTCTTGATGTTGCATGGCTATTGGCACAATTCGTAAGTCAGAACTAAAATGTGGTAATTGTAATTATTGAAACTAATAACTAATTCCTAACTATTAACTAAAATTCCAAACTTGAAATTTTAAAACCTTGGTTGCCTCTCAGTTGCGCTTAGTTTAATGTCATTAGCCTGATGCCTTTTTAGCTTTGTTAGTTCGAGTCTACATCGAGAAACTCCCGTTGTCAATCAAAGAGCTGAAATTATTGCTTATCCACAAATACTTCGATTACTGACTTCCATGTATCACCTTCTCTGTGAAGTAAACTAGATAGATGGTTTGTAACCAAATTTCACTTCCTTTTTATCCTTGATTTCTAAGACAAACTATTGCAATAATAACATCCATCTAATCAACCTTGGTTTAACATCACTATTTGCAAAAAAGTAGCGGATTGCTGCATGATTCGTATACACATTGACTTTGGATCCCGCTATATAGGCATGAAACTTGCCATACGCAAACAACACTGCTAATAGCTCATTTTTCTGTGGCAGTTTTATTTTGTTGTGTTTGATCCAATGTTCTACTTGCATAATATGTAGCTCTAAACATTCCATCTCTCTTTTGGCTTAACAGTACTCCTACAACGTGATAATTAGTATCGCAAATTATTTCAAATTTAGAATCCCAATCTGGTACTACCACTATTCGTGACGAAATTAAATCTACTTTCAAGGTTTCAAATACTTGTATGACAGACTCATTTCAAATGGAACACTTTTTGCCAACAATGTGCACGATAATTTAGTGGTATTTGAAAAGTCCTTAATAAAACTTATGTAGAAATCCCCATGCCCTATAAAAATACTTATGTCTCTAATGTTTCTTGATATAGGAATTTTCTCAATTAGCGTTATTCTTGCTCTATCTACCTCTACTCCATGACCAGACACTCTATGTCCCAAAATATTTCCTTCTCAAACCATGAAATGATACCTCTCCTAATTGAGTACCAAGTTTGTTTCTCGACATCCTTTCAATACCTAAGCTAAATTTTGTAGAAATAAATTAAAAGAAGCCCTAAATACAAAAAAAATCATCCATAAATACCTTCATAATATCCTTGACCATATCAGAGAAAATGACCATCAAACATTTTTGAAATGTTGCTGGTGCATTGCATAATCTAAATGGCATCCATCTTAATGCAAATGTTCCATTCAAGCAAGTAAACATCATTTTCCCCTGATCTTCTAGTGCTATGGAAATTTGATTATACCCTAAATACCTATCCAAAAATCAATAATACTCATATCCTACTAATCTGTCTAACATTTAATCAACAAATGGTAGTGGGAAATAATTTTTCCTCATAGCTTTATTTAACTTTCTGTAATCAATGAAAACCCTCCACCCTGTTACTATTCTGGTAGACAAGGTCTCCCCATTTTCAGTTTAAATAATGGTCATTCCTCATTTCTTTGGTAGCACATGTATTGGTGAAAACCCATGAACTATCTAAAATGGCATAAATAATTCCAACATTCAATCATTTTAAGATCTTATTTTTTACTACTTCTTTCATTAGTGGATTCAACCACCTATAAGCTTCAATTAATTGTTTATGATTTTGTTCCATTAAGATCTTATGAATGAAAACCTTTGGGCTTATTCCTTTTAAGTCCTTGATTGTCCATCCAAAGGTTGACTAGGGCTCTCTTAATACTAAAAGCAATTTTCTTCTTCCAACTGCATCAATGCTACTGAATTGATCACGAGATAAGTTACCTCTTTTCCTAAATATGTGTATCTAAGATGCTCTAGTAAAGGCTTTAATACCATTGTTGGTCTAATAATTGCACTTTCCACCCCCATCTCTAATTTGTCAAAATTATGAAACTTAGGGGTTCCTATTGGTGATAAAGCATTTCCTGCTTCCTGAAGCTCACCTATCATTACATAACTCATTATTATGCTCTTGACTAGACATTGTTCCAATGGATTATCTAGCGTAAACTCCTGGTTTATTTTTGTAACACAATAAAAAATTACATCTCTGACTTCGATGCTACTGCAATGCTCTCCCTCACTCAGAAATTTCAAGGTTTTGTAGATATTAAATAGGTCTTCCTCATCATTTAATCGTAACCTTAACTCTCATTTTTGGACGTATATTAGTGCTCGTGCAGTTGCTAGAAAGGGTTTCCCTAAAACTAGAAGTGCATTCAAATCCTTTTCCATATCTAATACTACAAAATCCAAGGGAAAAATGAACTTTTCGACTTTCACCAACACATCTTCAATCACTCCTTTTGGATTTGTCACTGATCAATCTACCAATTGCAAAGGTCATATTAGTTGACTTTACTTCTCCAAATCATAATTTCTTGAAAACTGACAAGGCATCAAATTTGTACTTGCTCCTAAATCATGTAGGACCTTATCAAACAAGTGTACTCCTATTGTGCATGGAATGGAAAAATGTCTAGGATCCTTCAACTTTGGTGGTACCATCCTTTCTAGGATTGTACTGCACTTTTTAGTCAAATTCACTATTTAATAATCTTTTAATCGCCCTTTTTTCCATTGTGCCTTTCAAGAATTTCATGTAGTTTGACATTCATTCCAATGCATTTGCAAATGGGATGTTTATGTATAGCTTTTTAAAAATTTCGACAAAATTCTTGATCCCCCATCTTTCTATTTCTTGAATCGTTGAGGATATGGTAAGGGTTGATCACCTAGAAATGTGACTTTCCCTAGTGCCACATCTTTTTTATGCTGATCTTGCCATATTTTCCTTTAAGTTGACTCTAATTCTTCTGCCGGTGCTATTTCTTTTTCATTGTTAGTGTTATTCACAAGTGGTTCTACCTCTCTTTATTACTACTAATCGATTTGCTTCTTTGTGTCACGTATTATATTTCTTAGCTGCACTAGATCATTAGTTTTTCTGCCACTCCTTAACAGGACTGCATGTGCATTTGCCATGTGATTGCTAATATTATTACGCAAATTTTTTTTCATTTTATGATTTCCAAGCACCTGTAAGCTGGAAAATCTGTTTTTCTAAGTTCTTGATGGATTTTGATTGTTCATTATCCATCTTCTTCATAGCTTTCTTTACTTCGTCTATATCTTTCTCGTGTTTCTAATACGGCTCCCTATTTCTCATCTACATGAATTGCAAATACTTCTCAACTGATTTCAATAAATTTATCTCTTTGCTCTGCCCTAGCTTCTACTGTTAGACTTGTTGATTGAAGCCTTGAGGTAGCTTTAGTGCATTATTAGGATTTCCGTAAGAGATGTTCGAGTTGAAGTTATTATTTCCTTGATAAATTAGTTGAGGAGCAATTCTTCTCTGCATGAAGTTATTCCCATAACCTTGGTTGTTTATGAAGTTGATGTCTTCATGTTTCATCCCCTGCTACATGTCCATTTAGTTAACCACCATGCCTTGGTAAGTTATGGGTTGCTGTGTTACTTGTGGACCTTGATGTCCCATCTAAAATTGTGCCATTTGACTGCTCATTTGATATTTGTGCCATAATTATCACTTGCGAGTCAATCTCATAGACACATGCTGATTTCCTTACCGTGGAACGAGACCGGCGGTATAATTAGGAGACATAAGATCAAGGAGATCCAATGCTCCATCCTCATCCTTAGTAAGTAGAGAGCCACTTGATGCAACATCTATTAGTGTTCTCATTCCATGGTTAATCCCATAATAGAAAATCTGGAGTTGTGCCCATTTCACGTATCCTTGTCTCGGACATCTCCTCAGCATCTCTTTGAATCTTTCTTAAGCCTCACTAAGAGACTCGGTGTCTTCTTGCTTGAACTAATTAATCTCTTTTTTCCTTTCACCGACCTACACTGAGGGAAAGCTCGTCAAGAAATCTTTCATTGATTTTCACCGATGAAGTCATACTCCTTGCATTTAGCCCTTGGAACCAAGATTTGGATTTTCCATCTATTGAGAATAGGAAAAATTGCATCTTGATCACCTCTTTCGTAATTGCGGTGATGTGCACGTATCGCACTTCTGCAAGATATTCTCAACATATGCAACTAGATCTTCATTTAATGGCCTGCGAAATAGATTATTTTGCACCATGTTTATCAGAGATGATCGTAGCTCAGAGGTGTTGGCTGGAAGCCTCATCACTCTTTTGTATGCATCCTAAGATTCTGGCTTGAAGTAGTCACAAAGGCATCTCTATCCTTACATTCTATCTTGCACTACCATATCACTTGCGAGTTAGTTATTTCTGCGGCCCTATTGGTAGTTTCTAGATTGCTCCTCAGCCATTTTGACTTCTCTATTTTCTTTTCTTTAGTCGTTCTTTCAATCTCCGAATCATAAGGCACTAGGTCCTTCTCTCCTTTGCTATGCATGCACTAAGCATCCTTGAAAAAAACATAAAAGATTAAGTGTTGAAAGTCAAACTGAAACTTAATTCTATTTTTTATTTTTACTTTTAGTTTTTTTATAAACTGAAAATCAAAGTACTTCGTATGTTGAATGCCTCATATCTCCGGGTCATACCTCATATGTTGCACAAGCTAGAGGTGAAATGCCGACAACCACAAAAACTTAGTGACCGTTTGTGCTGCCCATCTATGTCATATCATGGTCGTAGATACAAGAACAAACTTCATAAATCAAGCAATGACCCGGTTTAGGAATTAAAGAGTGAAATTGCATAACTAATGCACAAATAATTAAGATTCACAATACCATAAATCACCTACTTAATAGCATGCTATTATACTTGATTAACACTCTTAACAACCAAAAATGATATATAACATGATTAAGGGTCAATGAAACCAGTTAATCAATAAAAAATGCCATGATAACGAACTCATATAATGAGAAAGAACAACCAAGTTGTAAGAACACTTACAACTTCGAAACGTCATAACTTCATTAATTCAAATCGAAATTCAAATTTTCTTGAAAGAAAATTAATTGGTTTTTTAATAAGAAATCTAAATCTATAAATCGATTTCGAAAATGATTACATTTACCATATGAAATTAAGCAAAAACAAGAACTAAAGTAAAACTCTAATTTTTTAACAAATTTCTTTAAAAATAATAGTGTACATTAGCTTCAAGAAATAAGACCTAAGTCATGTAAGATGTATTAAGGAAGAAAATCAAAATGTTTCAACGCGCGAGGAGGATATTAAGGAGAGATGGAGAAGTTACTTCGATAGTTTATTTAATGATGTCCAAATTGATACTATAATAGATGAAAACTCACACCAAGAAGGAAATGTAAACTATACACGCAATATCAGAATTGTAGAAGTTAAAGAGGCATTGAAAAGAATGAAAATAGGAAAAGCATGTAGCCCAGATGAAGTACCCATAGAGGTTTGGAAATGCTTAGTAGAAATTGGATTGACTTGGTTAACGAACTTTTCAATAAAATTTTAAAATCGAAACGGATGCCAATGGATTGGAGAAAAAGCACACTTGTGCCAATCTTCAAAAGTAAAGGAGACATTCAAAGTTGCTCAAACTACCGGGGAATTAAACTTATGAGTCACACTATGAAACTATGGGAGAGGATAATTGACAATAGGCTAAGGAGATAAACAACAATATCAGAGAAGCAATTTGGTTTCATGTCTGGGAGATCAACTATGGAGGCAATTTTCCTTGTAAGACAATTGTTAGAAAAATATAGAGAAAAGAAAAAGATCTTCATATGGTATTCGTAGATTTAGAAAAAGCATATGATAAGGTCCCTAGAGATGTTCTTTGGTGGGTTCTAGAAAGAAAAAGAGTGCATGCTTGATACATAAACACTATTAAGGATATGTATGATGGAGTAGTAACGAGTATAAAGACATTTGGAGGAGCTACAAAAGAATTTCCCATTACTGTAGGACTACATCAAGGATCGGCTTTAAGCCCATATCTATTTACTTTAGTTATAGATGAACTAACTAGATATACTGAAGAGGATATACCATGGTGTATGCTATTTGCAGATGATATTGTCTTAGTGGATGAAACTAAATATGGAGTGAATAAGAAATTAGAACTCTGGAGGAATACATTAGAATCTAAAGGCTTTAAATTGAGTAGGACGAAAATCGTATACATGCACTGTGAGTTTAGAGACACTAGACATCGAGATGACGGAGTGGTAAAATTAAGGGAAATAGAAGTTCCTAAGGTAAACCACTTTAGATACCTAGGACCAATCATACAAAATGATGGTAACATTGAGAATGATGTCACACATAGAATTCAAGCTGGATGGAAAAAATGGCAGAGTGCAGCAGGGGTGATTTGTAATCGAAATGTCCCTGCTAAGTTAAAAGGAAAACTTTATAGGACCGCAATTAGGCCAACTATGCTCTGTGGAAGTGAATGTTGGGCGGTAAAGCAACAACAATTACATAAACAACAATTACATAAACAACAATTATATAAAATGAACGTAGCAGAAATGAGGATGCTTAGGTGGATGTGTGGTAAAACTCGTATAGATAGAATAAGAAATATAGAAATTCGAAGACAAGTAGGAGTAGCACCAATTGATATAAAGATTAGGGAAGGGCGGTTGCGATGGTTTGGTCACCTATAAAGACGGCCTACAAATGCTTCAACTAGAAAACTTGACTCAATATAAACTATAGAAATTCGACGAGGTAGGGGAAGACCAAAGTTAACATGGGATGTATTAATGAGGAGGGATTTGAATGGTTTGCAAAGCTCACCATCAATTGCACTTAATCGAGCACAATGGAAAAGTTTGATCCATGTAGCCGACCCCAGTTAATTTGGGACTGAGGCTATGTTGTTGTTGTTGTTGTTGTTGTTGTTGTTGTTGTTGTTGTAGTGTAAATTAGCTTACCTAGTTGTGAAACATCATCAACTTGATCAAGATCTCTCGATCTCACTAGTATATCTTCATATTTTTTTAATTTCCTTATCCAGATCTTCTTCTATCCCCTTTAGATCAAATGAAATGTTTGCATTTTTATCCCATTCAATTTTATATATATAGTTAAAATGTATTTTTAGCCTTTGATCTTATGCACGTCACTTATCTCTAGATCAATCTACTCTTAATTGTGACCCTACAATCCATTAGCTCTCCACTAACTATTCCTTGATAACATCAATCATTACTTATTTGGTTTAGTGATGTGTCCACACGTATCTTGAGGAACAAAAATGACTAATGTTTAATTTTATTGCTTTCATCAATACACATTAATCTATATCCACTTCAAACTTAACTATTTAAATCACATTAATCTTAATTAAACTTACCACATCACTGTTTGCCCCTGTCCCATTTCAGTACATAGCTCGAGGCACGTCCCTGCTTACGTCTCGATATCTAAATACAAGTCGGAGTGACTTAGTAGTCTACACATACACAATACACTAGGCATACATCACAACAAATCTAATATATACCTGGGCACACACCTCAGTCAGTGCACGTATCTCAATGCGGATCCCATGTCAAGGGTCAACGATTCTGATTAAGGAAGTTAAACTAGGATTAAGAATTTGGGCTGTGATAATTTTATTAGATTTAATTTACTTTAATTAAACTAATCTAATTAAAACGACAATTAAACACTTTCGATTTAAAAATGCAACAATCGATTAATTAAAATAATTGAACTATAAGCAATTTAAATTCAATAACCTAATTTAATGCAATTAAAACAAACAATCGAGAAATCCATATAAATTAAATATCTAAACAATACGTCTTAGACAATGATATGTAAACCGTCAAATTTGGACATTTATTAAAGAATAGTCATAATCAAATCATCATATTTATATAATGATCCTAAATCATTAAACTCTAATCACAATAGTTGATAGCCCTTAGCATATTATCGAATTTCCTATATTCAATAGAAATAAGCCATATCTTTACCCTTATAACTCCACTTATTGGATAAAATGTAATAAATTAGAAATTACGATAGCATTAACACTCAATAAAAGTCATACCTAATCCAAACTAAATAAAAATCAAAATTGCGCTAGTCATTAAATAACGTAGAATATAATAATCTAGAACATCCACTCGAGTAATTTTTCCCTATAGATTAATCCTAGTTACTGCTTTTATAATTGTTGTTAATTATCATAGACAAAGATTTAGATACTCTATACTGAGAAACACATTTGCCACTATACATTCAATACAAAGAATCATTAGTTTTAATGCATAAATACGACTTATTAAAATTGTGATTAACGTATGTGATTGTTTTAAAACACTAAGCACATAAATTCTACATTATGACTAAATTGATGAACAATTTACAATCATGTCTAGAGTATAGTTTAGAATAATAAACTACTTACTCATACATAAACAAAACATAACGATGAATAAATAATAGAAGGACTTAATAAAATACCTCGTATTAAACTATTGAATCATGAATTTCCAAAGATTCTCCACAAGCAATAAAATTAAACTAGTTAAGAGAAAAGAACTCTCAACTAAAAAATTGACTCTCAATATGATCAAAGGCTAATAGAGGGCTCTTAATCTCGAAGACCTAGGGTCTTATTTATAGTTTCTTCAAGGGTACAAATCATAGACAAACTCAAACTCCTCATAGTAATCTGAAAAACTCATCAACGACATCAGCAATTTGTCAAGAAATCTTATGTTGTTCATTAATCGGTGAGATAATCACTGAAAATATCTCACTTTGCTCCACAGACTTATCCAGCGAATCATTTGTAAATGTCAATTCACTGGCTAATCGCTGGCTCTTCTCTGCTTCTGATTTAGGCGACAATTCTCATGCAATCTCGTATCGCTATCTCGTCGCTGGACCTTTTTTTTCAATGGACTATTTTGACTTTTCTTCTCATTTCTCTCATTTCTCCCATTTTTTCATTTTTCCTAATTAAATCTTGAAATCTCAAAAATAAAAGAATACCCGTTGTAATATCATCATTTTCATCTAAAATCATCCTAAATTATACTATAAAACATGTCTAATTATTGAATTGTCAAATACCTCTGAACTCAACACTTTGCTGTCCCAGGCAAAGGAATACTCTCAATTCTACTTTCTTTTCATTTTTCATATAATAATTTTAATCTAATTCATCTTAACTTTAAGTAATAAAAGTTTTTAAATAGAAGTGATCTTCAAATAGAAATATATTACCCACAAGTAAATGGAAGTTATGATAGAATAAAATGATTTTAGAAAAAAATTAATCATCCCTTAATGATAACTCAAACACCCAATGCAATACCCCTTAGAACTTAAAGTTCAATCAATATTAGCGACCTAATATAGGCTTTCTCAATCTCCAGTGCATACATCAACTAGTAAAGTTAATTAAAAAGGGTATAAAATATTTTGATTCCTTTTATCGTAGAATTCACTTAGGTAATAAAAATATATTTTCTATTCAAAAATCTATTAAATATATTCATTCCATTATATTATATTCCTAATTAAAAATAAAGTAAAATAAAATTCATACTTTCTTGAATTCGGAAGAAATTTTGGAAGCATTTTCTTCAACTCATTTGAATATCGAATCAAAGTTTTGAATTTTTTGGACCAATTCTTGAACTTATCTTCTACCTTTCTTTTCTTTCCTTGCTTTCTTTGTTATGCTTATTATGATTCACTAAAAATACCCCCAACCTCATTCAAAAACTTGTCCTCAAGGTTGAAAAATTAAGTTATGTTTCCAACAAAACAAATATACCATGTGAAGCATAAACGAATTGTTACGTGTAATAAAAAATGCAATAAAATAGACAAATATGTAATTTTACGGCTTCAAATGAATGGAATGCAAATGGAACATATTTCATTCATAAGCAAAAACTAAAGCAAGAGCAACACAACTAATCATTCATTCATTCATTTCGTATAAAAGAAAATAAACTACATAGGGCGATGTCTAGAAGTAAATTCATCGTTATTTTCATCATCTTCACCCATTCCTGCAAAAGGTTGTGAAACATCACAGTCAGTTGGGTTATAAGACCCAGTTGGAAATTGCAACAGTAAAGATGAAATGTCGACACTTCTCCTTGAATCTTGCAAATGAATGTCATGCCTTCTCTCAGACATAAAATGATAAAATTGTAAAATCATCTTATTTGCTGCTATCATTTCTTCATTTCGATGAATTTTCGTTTGGTTACACATAAATAAAAAAAAATTATGGTTCGAAAAAATCATCTCCTCTTAGGTAGTAATGAAGATGATGTTGAACTCGTATTAACACTTGGCACATTCACTCAAGCCATCAATGTTGCCTATTTCCGTGTGTCTTATTTTGTTTCCCTTCTATTTTCTTTACTAATATGCCTTCTTGATTCTTTCACATTTATCGCATAAAATGATACTCTTTCATCTTTTGAGTCGCTATACTCTACCACTTTCTTTATTCTTTGTATTATCACATCATTTATTGTCTTTTTGGGTAACATATTAAACTTAGTATCAAAACCCACCCCTGTTTGCTTATACAATTGAGTGATCGAAATTAGGAACAATAGTCCTTCGTTCTTTGTAGTCTTCATTGTAAATTTCAAATAATCATGCATAATCTTCCCAACATCGACATAACCCTTCTTCATTACTATATGGTAAAGTAAAGCAACTCTAAGATACTTCATTTCAAAGTGTTGCTTGATTGGGCTAAAACATGCATTTGTAATATAATTCCAACTCTTCATAATTTTCCTAAAACAAGTGGTTTCAATAAACTTCGAGTGTCTTTCATTATCAAGCGGAAATCCTTTTCTTGAAAGTATCTCCAATGCTTCTTAGATCATCTCATAGGAATAAAATTCCTTATTAACATAAATAACATTCAAATAATCCTCCTTCATCCGCTATTTATTTTGTGGTAGCCTGAAAAATCTATTCAATCTTGAAGGCGAAATATCAATTTTCTTCCCTTGAACTACTACTTTTTTCCATTCATCACCAACATGCCCATTTGCATAAAATTGTTGCACAATTTCCGAACACCCTATTTCTTTTCTACCTACATAGTCTCTCAAAGTTGCTCCTATCCTCGATCTCTAATGATGCTCACAATCTTACCCTTGTACTTGTTCACATTTTGAATATTGAACCCTCTTTCAAGAATTATCACCCTCTTCTTATAACTATAATATCTCCTCTGAGCTCTAGGTCTCACAAATAACAAAAAGTCACAAGGCACTAAATGACTAGGGTCTGGATTCTCAAAAGCTTCTTCTTCATCAAATGATAATGGAGATTGTTCTCTAGGCTCAACCCTCCTAGGTTTAGGTTCTCTAATACTATCTCTGGTAGGTATAATATTCATTAAGCAGCCTGCATACTTATGCTCGGGTCTTCTTGCTCTACCCCCTTGCCTTTATCTTGCTTACTACTCCTACCTCATCCTATACCTCCTTCCATGATAAAAATACTCAATTACGATGAAATATGTAAATTGAAATAGTGTATTTGAAAATCTCAAACTAGTAAGGTATGGAAAATAATTTGATGAAAATGTTTTATCATTGAATCTTGAAAGAGTTAAAAATAGTATGTCTAAAATGATTTCATCATTATATTCAAATCTTTATTATGTATATATTGGAAAAATTCATAAAACCCCCGAATTCATTTGAAAACCCATATCCAAATTGAAAATTTTGTATCTAAACCTAGTTTTCAAAAATAAATTTTGAATAAAAATTTATTAACCATATTCGTCGAAAATAACATCAAAAATTGATTTTTTTTTCAAAACATCGAAATCAAAAGAATGCTAGAGTATCGATTTATTACCCTCTTCATAGTGAATCCCTCAAGTAATATGCTTTATTAGCTCCTTAGACTCCCTCTCCAAGCTTCAATTTGAACAACACCCACCTAAGCCCTAACTTGGTTATATGAACTTGATTTCAGAATTTCTAGGGTTGAATCACTCCTAAACAAGGTGGTATGCAATTAAAAAAGCTATAATTCAAGCGTTAAAGGGTTGAATCTTGACGAAAATTGTTTAATAATGAAATATGTGCAAGGGTTTTAGCTGTGAAAGGGTTTATGGTTTGGAGACTTGGGGTTCTATTTTTAAAAACATAGATTCGTGTTCAGCAAATCGAAGTTTAAGTAGATTCGCTGACTACTCGCTAGTTAAATCGCTAAAAATTGGTCGCTGTGGTCCACCGACTTGCTCACCGATTCCTAGTGTAAATGTGAATCACTAACAAATCGTTGACTTTTTTTACACTAAAAACTCTACAAACTGAGATGATTTCTTTAGCAATTCCATTGTTATTTGGTATTGCTAAGAAATCACTAACCAATTTCTATTATTTTTCCAATATATCAAATATTTTACTAATATTTCACTCATATTCATCATATTTATGGTAGAATTGCTCGGTAATCAACAAGAAATATTCTAAAATGAAATTTTGATTCATAACTATGAAACATTTTACTACTAACTAACTACTTTTTTGTACTAAATACTATTAATGATAAATATAGTTCAACTGAAAAACAACTCGATCATCCTCCTCTCGATTAGAAAATGCCAAAAGAGAGTTAAAAGGAGAGAGAAAATAAATATTCTAACTATCCTACCTCTAAGTAATATGTGAAGACAATCATCTATGTACATATGGGTTACCTCCCACAGAGCGTTGTTGTTTATAGTTATTGGCTCGACATTATAAATAAGATCACTCGTCGTTTAGCTTGAGTGAGTCAAATTGATCATCAACCAACTTTTCATCATTCTTGACATATTCGACTTTTTTTTATCATTCTCAACACTTGCATAACATCATTCGATAGGTCCGCTAAACTAGTAGTAGTTGTCCTCTTTAGGGTAGAAATTCTCCCCTTTATATGTATCGTCAAAATTGTTGTCTTCGAAGAAATCATCCATCTCGCAACCATCGTAAAGCCACATATAATCGTTTCCCATCTTAAACGTAACTATACATTTATCTATAGCTCCAGCCATCTCAAGAAACGTTTGTCCCATCAATATCAAATCGACCTTTTCATTCATTGGTACCACAAAGAAGATGGTAAGATACTTGAACCGTCCCACTTGCACTGGCACATTTATCGACATTCCTAGTGGAAAGATTTTATCAACATTTGTTTTATTGACAACCGAATGTTATATAAAATCAATCTTGTACATGGTCTTTCTGAACCATTATTATGGTAAGATGTTCATATTAGATCTTGTGTCTAGTAAAACACTAGGGAAAATGACTTCATTTATCAACATGTGGAGGTAATGTTTCCCTGGATCATCTTTTAAAATCTCAATCAGACATCTAAGATCTTGAAGTTTTAGTTGCTTATCAGTAAATTCTTCGTTCGCCGATTGCTTCTCTGCTTGCTGTTGCACTTCAGGTTGTCACTCTTCCTGTTGCTTTTTCTCTGATTTCTTCTTCTTATTGTGCAAACTTGTATACATCCAGAATTTAATTGTTCCTTAGTAGTTTTACTCGCGTTGGTATAAACAATGAAACTTTTTCATTACGTTTCAGACTTTGTTTCTCGTGCATGAGGTTGACGATCTCCATATCCTATTCAATGAAATTTTATAACATGGTTTTAACCTATGACACATTTACTTTACATATTTTTCATGTTTCGAAACATTCTATTACTACTGCGCCAGGAGGAAATAAATTCATAACCATAAAAAGACCTATCCATCTTGAACATAGTTTTTCAAAAAATAATTTAAGTCTTGAACAAAATAGTAGAACTTTATCTCTTACTTGAAAACTTATAGGAACTAATATCTTCATTTAAATGCTTGGGCTTTATATTTATAAATTGATGCATTTTCATAAGCGTCATTCCTAAGTTCTTCTAATTCTTGAAGGCTCAACTTAGGTTGGTTTCCTGCTTCATCATAACTCATGTTACATGTTTTTATTTCCCAATAGGCTTTATGCTCTAACACTACTAGTAAATGAAATGCTATTCCAAAAACTAATCTATAAGGTGTCATACCTATGGATGTCTTAAATGTTGTTCTATATGCCCATAATGTGTCTTCTAATCTTAGACTTCAATTCTTACATGTTAAACTAACTGTTTTTCCAGTATTGATTTAATTTCTCTATTTGAAGTTTCAGCTTGCCCACTAGTTTGTGGGTGATATGCAGTAGATGTCCTATGTGTGATGTTGTACTTAGCAAGTATATTAGCAACTAATCGATTATAAAAATGTGAACCTCTATCCCTAACAATTGCTCTAGGTGCTTCAAAAATAGTGAAAATATTTGATATAAGGAATTTACCACCATTTTTGAATCATTAGTTATAGTAGCTTTTACTTCTACCCACTAAGACATATAATATAAAATACGTAAAATATAAACATAACCATTCAATAGTGGAAAAGGTCCCATGAAATCTATACTCCATGCATCAAACAGTTCGTAAAAGGAATAGGAAGTAAAGGCATTTGATTTCTATGTCCTTAGTTTTCAATTCATTGGAAATTTGGATAAGATTTTATATAAAGAAAACAATCATGAAATAAAGTGGGCCAAAAGAATCCAAAATATAAAATTTTGAGAGCAGTTCTAAGTGGATCAAAATGTCCTCCACGGGCATAAGTATGGCAATGAGATAGAATTTATTGTACTTTCGACTGTGGTATACATCTCCTAATTATTTGGTCGGTGCAAATTTCCATAAATAGGGACCATCCCATAAATAATGTTTAGAATCCTTTTTAATTTATTCTTTTGAGCTCTTCTAAGAAAAGGTGATATCCTATTGATGGTAAGATAATTAACTATATCAACATACCATGGGCCATTAGTCTTTATATTATATAAATGTTCATCCCGAAATTCATCCCTTAATGGTATAGGTGGTTCTCCATTTTCTAACTTACTTAAATGACTTGCTAGTAGATTTTCGGCTCATTTCTATCTTTTATAGTAAGGTTGAATTGCAGTAGAAGTAACATCCATCTTATAAGTCTTAATTTAGAATCTTATTTTGCCATTAAGTATCGCACTGCTACATAATCTGAATAATCTATCACTTTTGTTCCTAATAAATAAGGTCTAGATTTTTGTAAGGCAAAAAATACTGCTAAAAGTTCATTTTTTAGTAGTAGTATAGTTCTATTAGGGTGGATCTAGTGTCCTAGAAGCATAATATACAACATGAGATTCTTTTCTAACTTTTTGACCTAAAACAGCTCCAACTACGTAGTTACTTGCATAACACGGTATGTTAAAAGGTAAGGACCAATCTGGTGATTTAATCACATGTGTGGTTGTTAAAGAATCCTTTAATTTATTAAATGCTATCTAATATTTGGTAAATTCAAAAAGAACGTCATTTTTGTAAAAGTTTGCATAAAAGCTGTTTTATTTTAGAAATATCTTTCAAAAATCTTCTATAAAATCTTGTATGGCCAAGAAATGAATATATTTCTTTCACCGTGGTGGGGCAAGGTAATGTTTTGATTATTTGAATTTTGGCTGGATCTAACTCTATTCCTTTATGTAACACTATATGTCCTAATATAAGTCCTTGGTCTACCATGAAATGACATTTTCCATAATTTAATACTAAATTCTTTTCTATGCATCTCTTAAGCACTTTAGTTAAATTAACTAAACATTCATCGAAATAATTACCGTAAATAGTAAAAAATCCTTAAGGCTTCGATAAGATTTCCGTATAATTAGAGAAAATACTAACCATACACCTTTGAAAAGTTGTAGGTGCATTATATATACCAAAAGACATACGTCTATAAGCAAATGTACCAAAGGGCAAGTAAAATTTGTTTTTTCCCAATCTTCTAGAGCTACAAGTATTTGATGAAATCCTAAACAACCACCTAGATAATAGTAATAGGTTTTCCAGCTCATCTTTCTAACATCTGATCTATAATGGGAGTGGATAATGATCCTTCCTAGTTGAGGCAATCAACTTCCTATAAACTATACATACCCTCCAACGGTTTAAGATTTTAGTTGGTACTAACTCTCCATGCTCATTTGTTAGTACTGTTATTCTTAGTCTTTTTAGGAACTACTTGGACTAGGCTTACGTAATTACTATAAGCTATTAGAAATATCATTCCTGCATCTAATAATTTTAATATTTCAGCTATTACTACGTCTATCATAGGCATGTTTAATTTAAGTTTAGATTTTCTAGAAGTTTTTTCGTCAATTTCTAGATTTGTTATATTTATACACGTAATTGAACTTATTCCTTTAATATAAGTTATGGTCCATCCTATTACTCATTTAAATTCTTTCAATACATTTATTAATCTATATTCTTTAAAACTTATTAATTTATTAGAAATTATCACTGGTAAATTATTATAGTTCCCTAGATAAACGCATTTCAAATGATTTGATAAAGTATTTAGATCTAATTTTGGGGCTTTAACTATAGAAGGTAAAAGTTTTGAATGAGATTTGGATAAACTTAGGTAATAAGTAAGTTTTAGCTGATCATTATATGATTCCAAAGTATTTATTATCTCTTTTGTCTCCTCGTCTCCATCAACATCTTCCTCCAAATCTTTTATTACCAATTCCAATTTCTCTGTTTTATCTTTTCTCAAAGATTTGTCTATTAATGGGTCTATCATATCTATTATGCATAAGGAAGAGACATCCATTAGATATTTCATCGCATCATATATATATATATATATATTAAAACTCATTGTATTGTCATCTAATTCCATTGTTAATGTTTCATTTGAAATATCAATATTTGCTTTTGCTGTTTTCAACAAATGGTACTCCTAAAATTAAAGAAGTCACATAAGAGAAATTATATTCTTTCATGTCTAAAACATAGAAATCTACTATGAAAAATAAATCATTAACCCTGATTCGTAGATCTTCTAGTAACCCTACCAGTTTAATAGTGGATCTATCTGCTAATTGTACCACTATACTAGTTTTTTTTTCTAAATGTACATCCATCATTTGCAAATAAATAGATAAAGCCATAACATTTATGGAGGCTCCCAGATCACACAATGCTTTAGAATTTCCTACATTTTCAATCGTACATTGAACAAAAAATATTTCAAGGTCAGAACATTTTGGAGGTAATTTCTTTTAAATTAATGCTGATACGTGTTCTCATAGACTTACTTTTTCATTATCCTTAATCTTATTAGTGCACAAATCTTTTATAAATCTCTGATACTTAGGTGCATTTTGAATGACTTCAAGCAGAGGTATATTAACTACTACTTTCTTTAATGTACCAGAGATTCATTTTCTTCCTGCAATTTCTTATCATTTCTATTATCTTCTAAATGATTAGGGAATGGTGGTTTTATATTAATTGATATGTCTTTATCAGGCTCATCACCCTTTTCGTTGGGAATCTTATTACTTGTTACTTTGACTTATTTCTCTAATTTTGCTTCTATTTCTTTTCTAGAAACTAATTGGTCTGGCATTATAGGCTCATCCATCTGCTTTCCACTTCTTAATATTATGGCTGGTGCTTTTTCGTACAAAATAGGATAAGGTCGAGATGGTAATTTCTTTTGATTTACAAATTCAATTATTTGTGTTGCTATCTGACTCAATTAGTTTTTCAACTTAGTCATATTATTTTGTAATGTTTGAATTATTGGATTTTTCTCTTTCCGAATTATTCAATGTTTTCTATTTTGTTGATAACTCTGATTGTGAATATGATTACTAACATTTAGCCGTGAGTAATATGTATAAATATTGAAGTTATAAGTGGGATCAACAAATCCATCACATTTGCTCATTATAGCATTAGCTTCTTTTATTTTGGTTTGATGTTTCAAAGGGCATTCATCATTAGAAAGACTTAATTCATTACAGAAAACAAGGTTTTACCTTGCTTGATTTATCCTTTACTATTAATTCAACCATGGCTTTTACCTCATCTATCTTATCATTTGATGTCATATATGTCCTTCTATTTATTCCACTTTGAGTTTCCTTAATTAATTCACTCTTCTCACCATATTACTTAGATTGTTTAACAACTTTATTTAAAGCTTCTCTTGCTAAAGTTGGTGTTGTGTCGAGCGAAGACCCTCCACATACTGATTTAATCCTTCATTCTAATTGATTTAATCCTTCATAAAAATATTGTAATAAGTTTTTTCTATAAATCCATGCAATCGACATAATGAAATCAATCTTTAATACCTATACCAAAATTCATCAAAAGTTTCTCCAATTTCCATCTTTGCATTACTTATTTCTTTCTATATAAACTAATTTTTCTTGCCAGGACATATTAATAAAGAAAGACTTGTAGCATCTGTAACCAATTGGTTATAGAATTTTGAGGGAGGTAAAGTAACCAATCTAAAGCTTGGCTTTTTATTGTAGAAAAAAAACTTTAAACTTAACATAATCTATTTCTATATCCTTAGGTTTCAACTTGCTTACTTTGTCTTCAAACTCCCTGATAATATTTTGGGCATCTTCATTATCTTCACTATAGAAACACAGTAAAGAATTTATGAATCCAAAGTTCAATTCAAAGTCCAAAAACTCTATTGTAAGAGTTATGCACATAAGTTCATAAGCTATGACATTGCTATCACATTGCCTAAAAGTTAGTTCTTCCTCGTCTTCAGCCATACTATATGCATTCAACAGGAAGGTTTCCAATAGATTATTTTAAAAATCCCTAACAACGTCACCAAAAACTGACACGTGTCGAACATGCACAATAAATTCTCGTATTTTCTTATTATTTATTGTAGTGGTAAATGGGATATCGTCTCCACATGGATTTTGCAAATCTCTTTAAAAGTAAGGCTACCTTAAAGTTTATTGGATTTAACTTACTTTAATTTAACTAATCTAATTAAAATGGAAATTAAACACTATCAATCTAAAAACGCAACAGTCAATTAATTAAAATAATTAAGCTATAAGCAATTTACATGCAATAAACTAATTAATACAATATAAATTACATATATAAACAATACATCTTAGACAATGATATGTAAACTATCATATCTAGACATTTTCATCAAAACATAGTCATAGTCAAATCATTATGTTTATATAATGATCCTAAATCATTAAACTCTAATCATAATAATTTGATAGCCTTTAGCAAGCTATCGACGTTCCTATATTCAACGAAAATAAGCCATATCCTTACCTTTGTAGCTCCACTTAATGGATAAAACGCAATAAACTAGAAATTATGATAACATAAACAATCAATAAAAGTCATACCTAATCTAAAATAAATAAAAACTAGAATTATGCTAGTCATTAAATAAAATAGAACACAATCACTAGGAACATCCACTCTGGCAATTTTTCTCTATAGATTAATTTTAAATAATTTTTTTTATAATTGTTGTCAATAATCATAGACAAGGATTTAGATACCCTATATTAAGAAACATTTTGCACACTATGCACTTAATACAAATAATCATTAGCTGCGATACGCAAATAAAACTTATTTAAACCGTGATTGAAGTGCGTGATTAGTTTAAACATTAAGCTCATAAATTCTGCATTATGACTAAATTGATGAACAATCTACGATCATATCTATAGTATTGTTTAGAATAATAAACTACTCACTCATGCACATACAAAACATAACAATGAATAAATAATTGGAAGACATAATAATAGTACCTTGTATTAAACTATAGAATCCTGAATCTCCAACGATTCTCTAAAAGCGATAAAATTAAACTAGCTAAAAGAAAAGAATTTTTAACTAAGAAAATCGACTCTCAATATGATTAAACGCTAATAGAGGGCTCTTATTTTCGAAGCTCGATTGTCTTATTTATAGTTTTTCCTTGTGTACAAACCATAGATAAACTCGAATTCCTCGTAGTAATCTAAAGAACTCATCACCGACCTCAGGATTTGTTAGCGAATCCTATTTTTTCACAAATCGTTGAGTTGATCGCTGAAAATATGTCTATGTGCTCCACCAATTCATCTAACGACTCCTTTGTAAACTCAGATTCGCTGGCTAATCGTTGGGTCCTTTCTGCTTCCGATTAAGGCAGCGATTCCTATGTAATGTCGTATCGCTTTGTTTCTTCCATTTCTTCATTTTTCCTAATTAAATCATGATATCACAAAACAAGAGAATATATAATGTAATATCATCATTTTCATCAAAAACCATCATAAATCACACTATAAAAAATGTCTAATTATTAACTTGTCATATGGTGAAGATAATGAAGACCCTACAAAAATTTACAAGGGAATACCAACATAAAGTCAATGGGATGAAACCTAAAGAGTGCACATTAGAACAAGTCAAACTTTAAGCTTTTCCTTTTGTATTAAAAGATCAAACATAAAACTAGTTGTTTTATCTTCCTCAAGATTCGATAACTATATAGGCTCAAATGTTTGAAGTTTTCCTAGATTAATGTATGCCTGCATGAAAAATTAGTTATTATAGAAGTCAAATAACAGTCATGAAAATGAAAGATGATTAAAACTTAAATGAATTTGGGGATAGATTTCGAAGATTAATTTCATCTTGTCCACATTATGGATACACCTAAAGAGCTTTATTAGAATACTTCTATGAAAGACTAAATCATTATGAACAAAAACTATTAGATACCGTATGTGGTGGATCATTATTTGTTGTTACACCTACTTTAGTAAAAGAAACTATTAATAAGATAGCTAAACCATCTAAACAATATGGTGAAAAAATAGATACATTAAGAAAGAAACTTAATGAGGTTAATAATAAAATAAGTAATAAATTTAACGAAAAAGTTGATGAATTTTCTAGCATGATTAAACTACTACTAAAAGATAGAATAAATCATTTGAAACCATGTGGATTATGTAATGAATTTACACATCCTACTATTGTCTGTCCTACTTTATAAGAAGATAACACTGAAGAAGTCAATGCAGTTATGAACCAATATTCAGGTCCTCTAGAAATCAATATAATAGTAACAATTAATACATTAGAAAACCAAATTCAAATCTTAGCTATGATCCACAAAATCAAAATTATACATCTTATATAACAAGAGCACCAATACAACTTATGTCGATTTAATAACCTCAACAAACTATTCAACTTACGCAACCAAATTTAAAACAAATATTACATAATGTTATAACCTAAAGTCATCAAAACTTTACACAAATTTCTTAAAATCAAATTAAAACTGATAGTCTATTAACAAGCTGAAAAAGCAATTAAATCAAATGACTCTACAAATTAACAAGTTAGGCAATCAAATTAAAGTGTTTACTCTAAATACAAACACTACTAATCAAGCACAAGTTCGCAATTTATTTTTTGAAAATGAAAAAGTAACACTGTCGCATCCCCTATCTTGATTAGGGCGATACTTGGCCTGAAACCTTAATTAAGCTCTAGTAACCCAACCAGATTTAACAAAGTATATTTTGAATAAACTAAAACATAGTATACACGGCAAAAAATTAAGAATTTTGATATATACACAATATACAAAAGTACAGAGTTTACCAAAACTCAAAACCTTGATTATAAACCTCCTAACCCTATTTATATACATAAAATATATCAAAAAGTGTATATAAGTACAAAAGGCTCATTACATCGTAGAGAATATAAAAGACACCTAAATCTTCTCCTTATCTTTCGCTGAAGCGCTATGTAGCAAACCTAAAATATTAAATTTGGGTCATCGTTCCAACCTACTTAGTAAGTAAGGACTCACAAAGCGATCAACATTCCATATAATAATCAAGAACATTATGCACTACCAATATGCCCGAATCTTAACTAACAAGAATATGGAAATTATATAAATCAATAAATAATAGATGCAAAACAAATTATCTTGGACCATTACATTGTGATTCCCATTTTATTTATAAAAATAGGGTTGATTACTCACCGACGCCATTAATTCGATTGCTAGACAAACATATTGCCATATATGCTGTCTAGCTAATCCATTAATGCCTAATGGTTCTATCCGAAGCCCTCTAGTGAGTTTGTAATCCATGCAACCTAGCAAATTGAGGAGTTATATATAGGCCGATTGGGAACCAATCTCCTATAAGCCTACTCTCAAAACCATGAGTTACTCTTGTGGCTCACATAACACATTGTTTTTTGTTTGTTGAAAACCATCACAGTGTACATAGTCCCCCAATCCAGTCCATATACTACATGAACTACATATACTAAGATAGCCAGGCAACATTGATAAATAAGTGAATCCGTACTTACTTTGGTCTAGGTTTTCATTCCAAATTCCCAACTTTTCGGGTCACTAACGCTTTCCTAGGATCAAACACCTATCATAAACTATTTGTAATCAATATAGGTCTAGTACACTACAATTAGAAACCTTAAGTCAGTCCCTAAGTCCTTAAGAAGTCTTAAACGAAACTCAACATTATTGCTATTTTTTTGGGGTGGGAGCACGCTCCCTCAGTGAGCGAAGTGCGCTCCAACAGCTGCATTCATCACAACTGATGAAGGGAGCGCGCTCCTATGCTAGGTGGAGCGCATTCCACCCTGTACTATCAGGGAGGACCTATAGTGAGGTCACAATCCTTATCTAGTCATTAAACAACATAATTCACAGAGATTTAACCATCACCATCGAATTGAACTTCAACCAACATAAAAAAAACATACGAAATTGACAATCTCTAGCTTTTAAGTTGTTTAAACTCCTTAATTCGCACCAAATCCACTCTCTGATCTGTCTCCAATGATCAAAAATCAAACCTAAACCCTATCTCTCACTTTTTATTGATTGATCAAATGAGATAAGTATGAGGTTTTTGTTTAAATATATGGGTTTTTTAGACACGCATTGCACTATTTTGAGACTGATCAAATGAGTGATGTGCTAACAAGACACTTCTTAAAGTGACACACATGTTGACACCAGCAAAACTGTTACGCTCCTAACGAGGCAATCCGACGATTCATATAATTCAAACCAATCTTATTAATTTCTAATATATAAATATTTATAATATATATAAATATATATCTCGTGTATTTTCTCAATAATAAATTCACTAAACATGCCTACAACTATACTCGAGTATGCACATTTAGTCCACGACCCCCTCGCCGCACTTGGTGTACCGGTAATTCATTGTTTATTAAGTATTTTCCATTTGTAGGCTTGTATATAATTCCTTTATTATATTACAACCTATATAAATTTGTTGAACAATCTAAATAAACATAAATCATCACGCAAACACACATACACGCACTAATCGAGGTACGCCTGAATTAACTATAAGCTTAACTCTAGTTAATTTAGATTTAGATTAGTACTAATCACCATCTTAAGGTAACAAGTCGTTACAGTCTCCCCAATTTAAAACAATTTCATCCTTAAAACAAAAGTAAATGTAAAACTACCCGTAGTTTTGAAGAGAAATAGAAACTGCTCCTTCATATATGATTCCTAATCCCAGGTTAGTTCAACATCTTTGTTAAATTGCCATTTTACCTTAACCAAAGGAATCTCTTTGGTTCTCAGCCTCTGAATCTTACGATTAAATATCTAAATTGCCTGCTCATCGTAAGATAAATCTTCATGAAGACCAAATTCATTCCAACCAATCCTTGGAGTGAACTAAGTCTTCATTTTGGGAAGCATAAACACAATGAAGAAATTATGAACTTTGACAAGTTGAGGAGGTAACTCTAACTTGTACGCAACAAGACTAATCCTTTCATGTACTCAGAACAACCCAATGTACCTTGGAGCTAACTTACCTCGCAACCCAAATCTATATAATCACTTCATAGGTGAGCCTTTCAACACGAAAAGATCGTCCTTTGAAAACTCTAAAAACAATTGATGTTTATCGGTGTATCTCTTCTATCTGAGCCATGCTGTAGTCAAACGCTAGCGAATCTACTTAATTCTCTCTATGTAGTCCTGAATTAACTCTGGCCCCAATAATATTGTATCTCTAACCTCTACCTAACACCCAGGTGAACGATAATGCTAGCCTGATAGCTATTATTATAAGGGAACTGATACAGAGGAATATATTTTTCCCAGTTACCACCAAACTCCAAGACATAAGCTCAAAGCATATTAGCAACAATATCAACCGCTCAGCCGGAGGATGGTATGCTGTATTGAGGTTAAGAGTAGCTCCCGGCTATTTCTACAATTCACTCTACATTCTGAATATGAATCTCATATCTCTATCTAATGTAATCGACACTAGAACACCATGAAATCTCGACACCTCATATACATACCTTTCGCATAATCTAATAAGAGGATCTCACATGGATACTTGAAAGAAATGCGTAGACTTCATTAACTTGTCAACTACAACAGATAACGCATCGAGCTTTTACTGACTTAGAGGTAAACCAAAAATAAAATTCATCAATATATGTTCCCAGTCCCACTCAGGAACAAGTAGCGAATTCAATAATTCACTAGGTTTCCTATGCTTAGCCTTAACTTGCTTACATATCTCACTTCTTTTTACAATTTCGACAATATCAATTTTCCTTCTAACCTACTAATAAACGCGCCTCGCATCGTGATACATCTTAGTGCTACCTGGATGAATATAATAAATAGATCTATAAGATTCCCGTAGCAATTCTTGCCTCAGCAGATCCCGAGCTAGAATCCACAATCTATCCCTGAACCGTAACGCCCCATCATAAGAAATTGACTAATCAGGATGATCTACACTAGCCTTTAACCTCTAGCACACTATTTAATCTTGAACAACTTTTTGATAATCAACCACCCACTAAATCATCTCTAGTTCAGCTTGAATCTGGGCATAAAAGAATAAATTGGTAGCTTTAAAACTAGCTCTCTCAGTTGATGATTTGCCAACTGGACTTTCATGAATCATCATCACTTAAGCTTCTTCAAGATGCCTATACTGAGGAGATATAGCAATAACTACCTTTTCTCTGCTAATTTTTCCTACGTAAGGCATCAACAACCATATTTGCCTTGCTTAGATAGTACTCAAGAGCGAAATCATAATCCCTGAGGAACTCAAGCCATCTACATTGCCTCATATTCTGTTCAGTCTAAGTAAACAAGTATTTCAAACTCTTATGATCTGAAAGTATTATAAATTTCTCACCATATAAGTAGTGCCTCTAAATCTTTAAGGCAAGAACAACTGGAGCTAGCTCAAGATCATGAATTGGATAATTTCTTTCATGAACCTTGAGTTGCCTTAAAGCATAAGCTATAACCCTGCCTTCCTACATCAACATACAACCTAAGCTTGAATAAGAAACATTAGTATAAATCACTAATTCCTTTCTTGATTAAGGTAATACAAGAATAGGTGTTGTAGTCAAACAATCCTTCAAACCTCGGAAAGTAGCCTTGCACTTATCTGACCACATAAAGTCAACACTTTTTATATTAGCTGAGTCATTGGTAGAGAAATATGAGAGAATCCATCAATGAACCGTCTGCAATAACCTACTAACCTAAGAAAACTTTGTACATCTGACATTATGGTAGGAATAGGCCAGTCACTGATTGCCTTAACCATATCTGGATCAACATAATATACACCAAGAATTAACCACATGCCTAAGAAATTACTTCTGAAGACTAGAACTCAGACTTACTAAACTTGGCATACAACCAATTATCCATCAGAGTTTGTAATGTAACTCTGAGATAACGTGAATGTTCTTCCTTAGCATTCAAAATGTCATGAAAAACACGATGATAAATAGGTCAAGATAGGGTTTAAACACCCTATGCATCAAGTCCATGAACATAGTAGGAGCATTAATAAGCCCAAACACATTCACTGTAAACTCAAAGTGTCCTTACAAAGGGTGAAAGCTGTCTTCGACATGTCATCATCCCTGATCAACAATTGATGATAACTAGACCTCAAATCAATCTTTGAGAAATGCCTAGCACATTTCAACTGATCAAACAAATCATCAATCTTGGGCAATGGATATTTGTTCCTGATAGTCACCCGATTAAGTTGACTATAATCAATGCACATGCGTAGGGTTCCATCCTTCCTCTTCATAAAAGGAACCGTTGCTCCCCACGGTGACATACAAGAATGCATAAACACTTTCTATAGCAACTCATCAAAATGAGTCTGTAACTCGTGTAATTCCTTCGGTATCATACTATGTGGAGGAATATATAGGTTTAGTACCAAGAATAAGATTAATGATGAAGTTAATGACACGTGGTGGTGGAAGTCCAAACAAGTCAGATGGAAAGACCTTCAAAAATTCTCCAGCTATAGGTATCTCACTAACCTTAATTCTTTATCTAGGCTCTCCAAATATGACAACTCCCAGTATAACTCCTAAATTTCAAGAAGTAGCTTCCCTTCCATGAGTTGCAAATCATGAAAGATTATAACATTTTTAGAGTATAATTTCAAAAAAGTTAGGAATCTGAAAGATTACCATCTTATGGAAACAATCAATACTGGGATGATATGCTAACAACCAATCCATCCCTAGTAAGGCATCAAATTCTAGGAACTCCATTACCCTAAAATCAATTGGAAGTTCTTTCTCCACAATTTTGACTACATATCCCTTGCAGATCAGGTTAGGATAAACTTTCTCACTTACTGATGTGCTTAAAATTAACAATGTAATGGCTGTAACAAGTTTCAATTTCAACTCATTAATGATTGCACTTGCAATGAAGGAAACAATAGAACAATTATCAATCCAAAAATGCATATCTCGACCACAAATATTCAGTATATATTCAATAAGACTCCTATTAGCCTATTGGTCTGCCTCATTCGTTGCATGAGTCTGCCCTCGTGTAGGTGGTGCTGTACTGCCTACTGATGTGGCTGGTGGCAAGGAACACTCTCTATGTATATGCCCCGTATACCCACATCTATAGCATATAATTGAAACCCTCTCAGGATAACTACTAGCTTGAGAACCCTTCCGTGATGCACTCGATTTTTGCGATGACTGAGCTCTGCTCTTACCTCTTCCTCCAGAATGAGGTGGCAACAAAAGTGGGTTGGCTACTGAAGACTAAGAAATTGGTGGACAAACAAATATTATCCCTGCAGACCCTAACTGTATCGCTGCTCTAGTTATACTCATTTGCTTCTTCCTTGGCAAAAAATAATCAAATTCTTGGGTTCTCTAACTCTTAGGGAACTACGGTACTAGTGGGTGTGCAAGTATGGTACCAGAAGGTCTTGCGAGAATGGGCGTGTCCACCTCCATTGCAGTCTCAAATATAAAAGCACAGCTAGTGCGAGGATGAGATGAAATTATAACTTTGATCTCGTAGTTTGGCCCACCAAGAAACAAATCAATTTTATTCTCCTCTAGCTCTACCATCTCAAGACCAAATTCACTCATCTTAGTAAACCTCCTCTCATACTTCCACACACATAGCTCCTTATTTCAGCTGAATGAACTTTGTATGCTTCTTGTTCTTGGCTGACTTTGAAAATACTGTCTATAGAATACAATCTAAAATTGTGGCCAAGTGGTAATAGTCTTCCCTTCTGTCTCTAGGGAATGCCACCACTTCCGTGTAGAGTTTATCAGTAAAAATGTAACCAGTTTAACATTAAATCGATCCTTAATATTAACAACAATAAATTGTTGCTTTGTTTCCAATATCCAAGTCTTAATTACCCCTTCCTCCATTATGCCACCAAATCTCATAATGTCATATTTCATGAACTCTTTACGGGTTTTGAGAAATGTAGCCTTCTTAGAATCCAATGACACCCTAGCACTTGTCTTCAACAGCTGAATGAACTTAGTCTTCTTATAATCAAAGCCTTGATTATAAACTTCCCAACCCTATTTATTTAAATCAAAATATATCAAATAGTGTATATAAGTACAAAAGGCTCATTTTATCATATAGAAAATGAAAGAGCCCTAAATTTTCTCCTTGCCTTTCGCTAAAGTTCTAGGTTGCGAACTGAAATATTAGATTTAGGTAAATGCACCAACTTTCTCAGTTAGTAAGGATTCACAAAGACATCAACATTCCATATAATTATCAAGAACATTATGTACTACTAATGTGCCCCAATTTTAACTAATAAGAATATGGAAAGTACATAAATCAATAAATAACAGATGCAAAAGAAATTATGATGCACTATTACATTGTGATTCCCATTTTATTTATAAAACTAGGTCGATTACCCATCGACACTATTAATGCAATTCCTAGACCAACATATTAGTTGACATGCTATTTGGCCAACCCATTAATGCCCAATGGCTCTATACGAAACCTTTTAGTGATTATGCAATCTACGCAACTTATCAAATTGAGTAAGAGTTATATATAGGCCATGAAAGGAACCTATTTCCTATGAACCTATTCTCCAAACCAGGAGTTACTGTAGTAGGTCACATAACACACTATTTTCTATTTATTTAAAACCATCATAGTGTTCATAGTCCTCCATTCCAATCCATATACTACATGAACTGCATATACTAATATAGACATGCAACATTGATTAATAAACAAATATGTGCTTACCTCGGTCTAGGTTTCCATTTCAAATTCCTAACTTTCCAGGTCACTAACCTTTTTTTGGGAATCCAACACCTATCATAAACCATTTGTAATCAATATAGGTCTAACACACTATAAATAGAACTCATAAGTCAATCCCTAAATCCTTAAGAAATCCTAAACAAAACTTAGCATTATTGTTGTTTTTTGGGTGGGATAGCGCTCCATCAGTGGGTGGAGTGTGCTCCAATAGCTGTGTTCATCACAATTGATGAAGGGAGCACACTCCACCCTATACTGTCTAGATAGTACAGTGGCCAACTACTACTATTCCATCTACAAATCCTCCAAACAATGACATACACTCCCAAAATTCACCTATAGTAAGGTAATAAACCATATGCAAACATTGAATAACGTAATTCATAGAGATTTAATCATCACCATCGAATTGAACTTCAACTAACAGAAAAATAAAACATACCAAAGTGATGAACTCTGGCTTTTAAGTTGTTTGAGCAACTAAATCCGCAATAAACCCACTCCTTGATTCATCTATAATAATCAGAAATCAAACATCGACCCTATGTCTCACTGTTTATTGATTAATTGAATGAGATAAATATGATGTTTTTATTTAAATATATGGATTTTCCATGAGATACACATCGCACTATCTCGAGACTGATCAAATGAGTGATGTGCTAACATGACACTCCTTAAAGTGACACACATGTTGACACCATCAAACACTTACGCTCATCTCGAGGTGATCCAATGATCCATATGATTTAAACCAATCTTTTTAATTTCTAATATATGTATATCTCGTATATTTTCTCGTCAATAAATTCACTGGACATGCCTACGAGTATACTCGGCTGTGCGCATTCATTCCACGACCCCCTCGTCCCAATTAGTGTACTAGTAATTCATTGTTTATTATTTATTTTTCATTTATATTCTTGTATATAGTTCCTTTATTAAACTACAACCTATATAAATTCGTTAAACAATCTAAACAAACACAAATAATCATGTAAACACACACACATGCTAATCGAGGTACCTTGGACTCAACCACGAGCCTAACTCAGGTTAGTTAGGATTTAGATTAGTACTAATCACTAACTTAAGGTAATAGGTTGTTATAAACATACACGCATGAAAAATACCAAAAGAGGTAAAAATAAAAACAAAATATATAGGATGACACGTGTTGACTGTGCACAATAATTTCTCATATTTTATTATTAACTTGTAGTAGTGGTAAATAAGATATCGTGTCCATAGGGATTTTTGAAATCTCATAGGAAAGTAATTTTTTTCTTTTTTATTGATTTAATTAAATGAGGATTAAATTATTAAATAACTAACAACTACGATTAATAACTTAAATAACTAAACTAACTAAATTAATCTAAACAATTTAAATTCAAACTAAATTAAACAATATTTAAAATCAATTCAATATAAATAAACAAACATCTAAACAAACCCCCACTAAATAATATAATATATTTGGATTACTTTGAAACACTAGAACGTAATATATTTGGAATCATTAAACCCTATTTCATAATAGGTTGGTAGCCTTTAGCCAGCTACCATTTTATCTAAAATCAATGGAAACGTCACATTCTTATCAGTGTAAATCTTCCCATTAGATAAAATGCAACACCATAGAAATACGATAGCATTAAGTTCAATGAAAATCTTGCCTAATCTAAGCCAACATTACTGAAGCCACATACTAAAAACTTAGAACATAATCACCTAGAACATCCACTCGAAAAATGTCCTATTGATTAATCCTAGTTACTACTTCTATAAATTATATCAATAACTATAAACATAGATTTAGAATCACAATACTACATAACACATTTGCAACTATGCATGCAATACTAATCTCCTTTAGTTGTAATACGCAAAACAACTTGTTGTGACTAAAATGTATGAATAGATTTAAAATATTAAGCACATGTTTTCTTAATTATAACTATCTAGCAAACCAAAATATATTACATTGGCTAGGGTTTGATTAGATTGATGGACTATTCACTCATAATGGAAATAAACAATGCATAAATATAATTGAAAAACATAATAAATAAATAAATAAATACCTTAATATAAATCAAAGCTTTAATGTATCTTCAAACATAGACGGTAAAACTAATATAGAGCAAAAGGAAAGCAAAAAGAAAGAATTAGAAGAGTTATTTCAAAGCGCTCTAGACTTTTATTACAAATCCCTACGTATACATATCTTAGATAAACTTAAACTCTTCACACTAATCTAAAAAACCTATAACTGACCTCAGCAATTCCTAACTTATACACAAATCACTGAGCAAATCAATGAATTTAGCTCTCTATACTCTACCGATTCAGTTGGCGATTTATAGTTCATTCTAAAATTTACTATGGATTCCTTAGTTTTCTTTTATTGCCAATTGAGAAGGTTCCTAATGTTATGTCAAATCGCTAGTTATTCGCTGGCGTATTTTTCCAATTGACTATTTTGCTTTTCTTTCTCATTTCTTCATTTCTTCAATTTCCTGTTTAAAAGAAAAAATCACATAAGAAATAGAATACCTTGTGTGATATCATCATTTATACATAAAATCAACCTAGATTACAGTATAAAATGTGCTTAATTATTGACTTGTCAAATACCTCCAAACGCAGCACTTTGCTGTCCCGAGCAAAGGAATACTCTCAATCATATTCTTTTTTGATTTTTTACATTTTGATTTTAATCTAATTCATCTTAACTTTGAACAAATTTTAAAATAGAAGTGATTTTCAAATGGAAATATATCACCCACATGTAAATGAAAGTTATGATATAATAGAATAATATAGTCAAATCAAAACATCCCTAAATGATAACTCAATCCCTAATGTACCACTCTTTTGAGTTTAAAGTTCATTGCCAAGGCTATTGTACAACATAGGTTTTCTCAATCTTCACTGACAAGAATCAAGCTTATGATAACTAATATAGAATCTCAAAACACAAAAATTAATAGATTAATCTTAACGTTAGAAAATACTATATAATAATACCGCAATCAAAATCAATACAAGTTTTTTCAAGATACTAATGAATATGTCTTTTAAAACATGTTATATTAAGAAATACTTCATTCAACTCTTGCATCAAGTACTCGAGTTAAATCTTTTCTTTGAAGAATTTAAATCCATATTTTTTGCCTCTCATTTTTTTTCTACTCCATTTTAATTATTTATTTTTAATATATTTATTTTTACTTTTTCTTTTGAGTCCTTGCTCCGTTTCCTTTGGTCATTCTCACCTTTTCCCACTATAGATTCCTTGCTTCATTTCTTTTGGAATTTATGACTCTCTATAAATTTATAAACTCATGTTAACCCTTCTTACTATCTACTATAATTGAAAAAATTATTCTTTCTAACTTATAAAAATTCATCGGTTTCTAAGTCATTTCTTCTTTCAAATATGGTATAATAACTTTCTATATATACTATAAAATACTTAACCAATAGTTTTTGTATTATAAGATTCATAGAAACCTATCTTGTTCATCTTTCACTATTTTTTCAATCTTCTATCCATTATTATGACTAACACAAGGCATTCAATTTAGTGTTCACATCTAGTAGTAAGGTAAATAAAAAGAGTAAAAAATTAATTCCTTCTATTATAAAATTCACTTGGGTAGCAAAATATAACATTAACTCAAAATCTATTATATATTCATTTTCATTCTTTTCCTAACAAAAAATGAAGAAAATGAAATTCCTACTTGCTTGATTTCAAAAAAAAAAATTGAAAAATTTCATCACATTACTTGAATATCAGATAAAAGTAATTATGAACTGTTCTTCTATCTTTCTTTCCATTCATTGCTATCAATGTCATACTTCACCTAAAATACCCTTAAACTCATTCTAAATCTCTTCCCAAAGGTTTAAAAATGAAGTCCGATTCTCATCGTAACAAACATATCATGTGAAGTAGAAAATGATTGATAAAATCATAAATTTAATAAACAAGAAGTTTTATTTGAGAAAGAAATAGTACATAAAAATTAATGAATAAACATCACTATTATATTCTAAGTGAAATAAATATCATACCCAAGTATCGAATAAAAATTAACATAAAGTATATCGCCATAAACACAAAGTATATAACTACTACTGATATTATATAGAGGAATTCTCACAGTATCACTTGGAGACAAAAAATAAAATGGAATAAGGGAATCAATGTTGGAGTTCGGAAGTCGCATCATCATCATCCTCCACCGGACCAACCCTTTGGAAATGGTAACTTACAGTGATGTTATAAAGGTGGTATTATTGACTTGGCAATGTTGGACATCAAGGTTACTACTAAGTGGTAATCTCATATGTGTAGATAGGTATATGAAACTCTGTGCCGCCTTGACGTCTATTTCTCCTGGACATCATTTGCTCCATTTTGTGGATGCTCCTCGGTAAGGCTCTTTGGTTCTCAAACGACAGTTCTTGATTATGGAGAGTGGTCATCTGATTAGGAAGCATTGCGCCCATGAAAGCCAAATCCGATTCTTCCATGTATTATTTATCATAATCCCTAGCAAGTGGCTCCACGTTCGGATTATTTCTATCTTTTGACATCTTTTCCAACATTCTCTTAGTGCGAGCTATGATTTTCCTTCCTTTCTTAGTTTCTTTTTTTGCTATCTCAGCCCTTTCTCTCTCATCCTCTATGTCTTCATAACTATTCACTCTTCTATCTCTCATTAACCTCATTAGTGATGGTCTTCTCTGGTAAAACATCTATTTTGAGGCCTGCCTTTTTCACTTGGCCCATCTTATAAAAGGCCGTAATCATCCAAGGAAAAGGAGATCCATTGTTCTTCTTGGTTGTGATGGCACTCCTAATAAACCCATAAATAATTTTTCAACATCCAAGTATCCAAATCCCATGAAAATGGAGTAAAGTAGGGCGACCTTATAGTTCACTATCTCATAGTACTATAGGCTTGATTGTAAGCTGGAGTTAATTAAATTACACCAAGCTTTAGTGGTTTTCCTGAAAAATTTAGTGGTTATATGTTTGGGATACCCCTTCATATAAAAAACATATCCATTTCCATAGATTTAAACCTCCCCATATTGTCTCGGCTTGGAAATGGTACTTAATTACATACTCGGGTTTTGGGTACTCGTTGTTTCATATTTGGTGAAACTCCAGCAATCCAAAATACCAATTTATTCTTGCAGTGAAGTAATCCACTGTTCTCCCTCGAACTTAGAACTCGTTCTTATTTTCACTTTCATATTCATTGGCGTAAAATTCTTTCACTAAGACTTCCCAACCCTGTTCACTAGGGACATCCTTCAAATCTATGTGGTTATAGTTTCTAGTCAATAATCTCCAATTCTTGGTCTCTATGATGTCTAAGATCCTGGGCCTATACTTCAACTTACTCTTCACATTAAATCCCCTCTCCAGGATCAGCTTCCTATCATTAATTATATCATTCCTACATTTTTATAGGCCATCTCACTAACAAATTTCTTTTTCATCAGTTCATAGTTCCCCACCATCAGTATCTTTTGTTCGAATTCCTCTATGTCCTCCTCATCCACATAATAATCATCAGTGTTGTAACTAAATGAACAAGGTGGAGCAGGTTCTCTTTGCTTTCTAATCCTAGGTGTATTGAAAAATATTGATGAGGGTTGGATTTGGGAAATTTTGGATTTTGTTTTCAATTTCTCTATTAACTTTCTTTTCCCTTCTCTTCTCTTAAACTTCTACCTTTACCACCTCTAGCCATTTGGAATATTATAAGTAAAAGAATGAACCTATAAAATTATTTGAGACCAAATTTGTTTAAAAAGTATTCGGCGAAATTTAACTTCTGTATCGAGATTAAGAAATCATCGAGTAAAACATTTTGAAATTGAGAGTTTGGAATTAATATGAAAGTTGTTAACAAAATAGCATTAGGTAAAGCAAACTTTGTATGTAATTCAAATCAATGAATAAATATTCACAAAAAATCCCTAAACTCATTTTAAACTTAGTCTTAAATTAGCTTGCACATATAATTCGATCTACTCGGTATATATAAAAAAAATTGTTTAAAAATCTGACATTGATAAACAAATCATCAAATCACTCCCATTCTAGTATTATAATAGAAATCATTCGATATCAATATTATTTTAAAATTTTAAATTTTGAAATTGAGTTCTTATTCTAATAATCAATCCCAAACCAACGAAAAGCTAAAAAGTTTATCCATAGTATGTTAGTTTTTAGTTGATTGACTTCTTGAAAGTGATTCTTTCAAGTATGAGACTCAAAACGCTTCTCTATGACACTCCTCCATGCTCCAATTTGCACTAAAATTGAACAAACTACTACCAATTTTCTTAACAATTTCCTGTACAAACTAGAATCAATGGAGAAGCGCAAGCTTAGTTTTTACTATTTTTCCAATTAAATTGATTTTCCCATTTAATTATTCCATATATATTCAATAAAATTAGAAATATTCAAAATTCTCAGAGTTTAACTATGATATGTATTCAATATTCTATTTCATTGCCATAATTCACTAAATAATATAAATCTAATTAATAAACAATATAGTACATAAATAAACTCGTTCGATCAACCCCCTTTAAATGAAAATGTTGTGGAAGTGAATTCCTAAAATATCCCATTATAAGAGTCAAAAGTTGAAAGAATATAAAAACAATTAACTAATCATGATACTAAAATGAAAAATAAAGATAGAGTACAGGCAGCCTCACATAGAGCATTTTTTTTTACAGTCGTTGGCTCGATTAAACCACGCAATTCTAAACTTGTTCTATAAACTTAAGTGTAGGATTATCCACTCTTATCCTATTGCAGAAAATGATTGCTCAACCATGCACTCGAAAAGTAATAGTCTTGGCTTGAGTATCCATCATAGCTTGCGAAGTGGCTAAGAAAGGTCATCCTAATATTAATGGAGGATATTTGTTTATGAAGTGTGACATTACTAAAATGTTTATGGGAATAATGTACTTGTCAATTTGAATTGGTACATTACCAACCACACCTATCAATTTTATCGAATATCCATTTGGTAGAGCAACTTTTTTGTAAGCAAGTATATCCAATTCTAATTGAGTGTGAAGAAAAAAATGAATTGGCATGTAGTTTGCTCTAGATAGCGTATCTCATAGCTTTAAAGTACCAAGCACATTTGGCCATTATGTTTATATACATATACTTATATATCTTCTAGATGACTGAGCTTGATAATTCTTGGATTCTTCTTTTTCTTCTTCTTATTTTTTATAAACTTAAATTCCTCAGTGTTATTATTCTCAAAATTGTTTGGTTGCTTAACCTTTCATTCTTGGGTTATTATCTATTGATTAGAAGTATCTTCACCTTGCTTGTTCGTGGTCTTAGCATTTCCATCTTCTATTGCTATTCATTAATAGCATATATTTCAGCTTCATGATGATTTAATTCTAAAGCTTCATTATCAAATCCATAAGAGTTTCCATAGACATCTTCATCATTAAAATGAAAAGTGTCAATTTATTTTCAACCTCTATAGACATTGTTCCTTCAAAGATATCTAGCTTCATTTTAGCTATTTTAAGGGATGGTCTTCCTAGAAGTACAGATAGGGCCTTAGCTGATATTAAGTTTCCTATTTCCATAACATAGAAGTCAGTGGGAAATATTAAGTCATTTACTTTGAGTAAAACATCTTCTAGTAAATCATTGGGTTTTATAACGTATTATCAACTAACGTAAGGCTAATAGGTATATTATTCAATGAACCCATTTTCATTGACTCATATAACTTGAGTGACATAACGTTTATTGATGTTCCAAGATCACACATAACAAAATTTATTAAAGAAGTTCCTATTGTGATAGGGATTCCAAAGATCCCTGGGTCAGAACATTTCTCAAGTATTTTTTAACTAAATCAGACATTTTTTGTCCTAAGTTTTCCTTAGATTCTACTAAAAAAGTCTTTTTATTTAGAGACTTCTTTCAAAACTTCATCATAGTTAGAAAATTACATAATTGATTCCATTAATGATTTATTGATTTCTATTTTCCTAACTAATTCAAGAATGTCTTCATTGATTTCTTACGCCCTACCATCAGCTAATCATTGTGTAACGGTAGAATATGAACACATATCTTTATTCAAATTATCAAAAATCTTATCATTTTTATTCTTATTAATTAATTTTGACTTTTGTAAAGATTTTTCATATGGTTCAACTCTAGCTAAACACCATGAGTATAACCTTTTAGGAAAAGATGTATATTTCAATTGTTTACCTACCCATTCTCAAGTAAGAATAACATTAGCCATCATTTCTTCTTCTTCTTCTTCTTCAATCGTCTTATGAACCTTATTTTTACTACTTTATTTAGGTGTCTTGTCAATTATAGTTGTGTTTCATATCACTAAATATAGATTAACTTATTCTTAATATGTAGGAGCAACATTGGTTGAAGTAGGTGACTTAACGGGTTTTTCAATTCATTAACAGTAGTGTCAATCTTAATTTGAGTTCGACAAATCTGTATAAAGTCTTGATAACTTTGACTCATGAAGTTATGTTGTATTTTATCTAAACTAAGATTCATAAATTGAGTATTTTGTTGAGGTTACTTATTAGGTACAAGTTGTATATGAGCTCTTGGTCTATAAGTTTTATAATTCTGATTTAGAGGACCATAACTTAGATTTAAACTTGATCTTCCAAGATAATAAGTATTATTATTATATTGATTTCTTAGGAGGCCGAAAAATTGATTCATCATTGCATTAACCTCTTCAGTATTTTCTTCTTGTAGAGTAAGACATGTATCCGTAAGATGTGTAACCTCATTACTGAATTGGCAAGCCTTAACTTGATTAGATCTATCATTAACTAACAGCTTAACCATTTTAGATTATTCATCAATTTTATCATCGGTTGCATTATTTTTCTTACTATCCACTTCTTAGAGTTTCTTTCTTGAGAATTCAACTTTTTCACCATCGCCTAGATTGTTTTTCTATTTTATTAATTTTTTCTTTCGCTAGAGTATGTGCTATTTCACATAAAAATCCATTACATACTATGTATAGTAGTCTTTGTTCAAAGTGATTGAGTCTTTAATAAAAATATTCTCATAAAGCTCTTCGAGTATATCCATGTTGTGGACAAGAAGAAATTAGTCTTCAAAATCTATCCAAAAACTCATTAAAGTTTTCATCATCTTTTATCTTGGTAACAGTGATTTGTTTTCTATAGCAACTAACTTTTCTAGCATACATATATTCATCTAGGAAAGCATATAACCTTTGAGTCTATTTAGTTATCGAATCTTGTAGAAGATAGAACAACCAGTTTTGTGCTTGATCTTTCAATACAAAAGGCAAAGCCATACGTTTGACTTGTTCTAAAGTACCTTCTTCAGTTTCATTCCACTAACTTTATGTTGATACTCCCTTATGAATTTATGTGGGTCTTCATTTTTTTATCATAAAAGTTAGGTAAGGCACCAATAAATCTATATCTAAGTTCAAATTCAAGAAATCTACTAGGGTATGCTATACGCATAGGCTCATATGCAGTAACATTTTATTTGCTTCTCTAAAAGTGAGTTCTCTATTATTATTGATAACTCTATTAGCATTATTATTATTAATGACATTGTCATTAATGTCATCACTATTTTCTTCCATCCTTTTAGCTAAGTTTTCCCTAAATTGTCGTTGTCTTTAACTTTGATTAAAAGTTATATCTACTTAAAAAATATATAAAAATACCTAACGACGACATCAAAAACTGACATTATCATTAATGTCATCACTATTATCTTCCATATTGCTGAATTAACATAACAAAGTGTGTAGACCATACTACATCTAGAACCCTTTAAAAAATATCTAAAGATACCTAACAACGACATCAAAAATTGACACGTATCGAACGTGAACAATAATTTCCCATATCTTACTATGAACTTGTAGTAGTGGTAAATGTGATATCGTCTCCACATGGAGTTTTAAAATCTCAAAGGAAAGTAATTCTTTCTTGTTTTTAACCAATTACTGATTTTCCTAAATTCAATGGAAACTCGACATTCTTATAGTTGTAAATCTATTAATTGGATAAAACACAACACCGTAGAAATACGATAGCATTAAGTTCGATGAAAATTATGCCTAATCTGAGCCAATATTACTGAAGCCATATAATAGAAAACTTAGAACACAACCACCTAGAAACTCCACTCAGGAAATGCCCTATAGATTAATCCTAGCTACTACTGCTATTTATAGACGCGTTATCAATGCATTGATAACTCTACAGGACATAAACAACTCTTAACAAAAGCAAGGGTCAAGTTGAAACAGTACTTGACTCTTGGAAAAAGCAAAAGGAAAAAGGTCTACAGTAAACGACCTTTGAAAAAAGCAAACATTAAAGGTCTACAGTAAACGACCTTTCACAAAAGCAGGAGTAGCATAACTTTTATAAAGCAACGGCTGTCATAAAAACCAATGGAATTTACAACAGGAAGCCTGAGCTGGAAATGGAGAAATGGCATGGGCCAGTTGGCTGGACACGTCCAGGAGAACTTAATCATCTCGATAATAATTAAGTTCAGGGCGAATGCAAACTGATGCTTCAGGATCACCTCGCGAATAAATGATATGGCAAAATCTTGTAACTGGAGAATTATGGATAAAATTCCAAAGAGGAGCGAACACATAGTTGGGGAAACGAAAAATGGCTGGAAAATCAACAAAAATGGTGATATGGGGACAATTTAAAAGATACCAAATTGCAAGGATGTAATTTGTATCTTCGGTTGTCCAAGCGAAACAAATGGAAGCCAAATGAATGGTCATGGAGTAAGGACGTCTACTTTGGAGGCAACATCCACAAAATGGTTGTGAAGAATATTGAATATCAACTCCATTGGGATAAACCAAATAAAGGAGATAATCAACAATTGGTTGGATAAATTCTTGAGAGATTTGGCTAGGCGTCGTCATCAGAGAGATGAACGCTTCGAACTGATGGAGAAGATGAACACCTGGAGGTAACCTGTTCAAGTTCATGGCGAAGTTGTTGGTTATCGTCATGCATTTGTTGGCGTAAAGCTTTATTGTCATCTTCAATTTGTTGCAATTTGGCCAATAGGAGAGTCATTTCAGAAGAAGGTTTGGACACAACATCTTTGTAGGATGTTGATGCAGATGGGGATCTGGCAGTTTTGGCAGGAGTTGGTGGAGCGATTGATGGAGCAGCTAATGCAGCTGTATAATTGAATTTATTCCACCATTTGGATGAAATTGTTTGGGAAAGATATTTGACTTTATTGGTGGTATTGGTGTCTTCCTTTGGTTCATAAATGGAAACTGAAGCAGTTTCATATTCCCATTTTAAAATCCATGGAATATTATATTTGCATAAAAATTGAAGTATTGGAATGTTATCTTTGGTAAATTGTTGTTGGACTTGTTTTGGAAAGATAAATTCATGGGGTCCAAATTTGTTCCACCAATTGATGAGCCACCATTGGGGAAAAGATTTGGGACAAGTTGGAGCAAAGGATAGATACCAGGAATGGTGATCAGGATCCTTGTAAAATAAAATATTGGTCCATGCAGCTATATAGTCTTTATCATTATCAAACCTCTTAATAGTTTGCCTTCTCTTTGTTATCACCGAAGATTTCTTACGATCTTTCTTTTGTTTGGATTGTCGCCTGAGCTTTTCTTGATCATAATGTTTTTGGTACTAATCGTTTTCCTTGTCGCGTTGTAAGACTCGCAGAAGAGAGTGTAAGACGAGCAGTAAATCGTTGACTAAAACTCGATTTGTTTTCAAAAATTTTATTATCATGAGTTCTCTACGTAGATCCTTGTCAAAAGTCCTTTCTTTCTCTTCTTCAGACAGTAAAGATGCGTCTAGTTCAACTTCTCCTTTACCTGAGTCTATCATCCAGTTACATAAAAAATCAAAAACAAAAAATAGTCATGAAATTGTCTATACTAATATAGATCAAGCTCTGCAAAATTGGACCATTCCACAGGTTCAACCCTCCATGGTTTATACCAAAGGCAATTTTTCACCAAAACAAAATTATATCATCAAACTAGTTGAAGATACTATTTCTGTTGATGAAGATGGACAGGAAATAGTTATCCTTTCTCCCGAAAAAATCGCCAATCATGCATCCACACATAAATTCCTCCATCTTGGATTAATTCAAGTAGCACTTAAACCTTGGTTGCTTTAGGTGTTAATCTTTGATGCAATGGTCTCTGTTAGAGATAAAAGACATCTTAATTTCAAAGATTCAATTTTAGGCATCATTGAAGGTAGCCTTTCAAAAGGACCTTTATATTTTGAATGTGCTCCAAATTTCACAATTAATCTCCATAATCCACGGACCTGGTTTCAAGAGCTCTTGTTCTTGGAATTTCTACCAAAGGTTTTACCTTATCCAAAACAATCTCAAATGTTGCGGTTGTTTATAGATTTTTTTATAAAGTCATGCATACAATTATTCCCGATATAAACTTATGATAAGCTTCAACAAAAAATCCCATCTACCATTTTTCTCACAAATGTTAAAAATCTTGTCATTGATAGAAAGCAATTACTCTCCAATGAAATTGCTCTTCCTCACCAATGGACTATCATCGATTCCAACAAAGAAGAACAGCCAAAAGAGACATGTGTCTCAACAAGATTTCTCAAATTATTGAGCATGATGATGGTAAAGTTGATATCTTATTTGCCCCAAGAACATCAACTTCTACAATTTCATCTTCTCACTTTTTTCATTTGCACAAACCTGCTTTGCACCAACGGCTCCATCCAAATCCGATTCGACGGTATAGCTTACCCAGATCAATCTTGTTGAACCTACAACTACTAATGATGATAATGTCAGCTTTTCAGACTTTGCTGATTATCATATTAATGTAGTAACCATTGAAGAACATGTTGATGATTTCGTCATGGATTATGAATTGCTTAAACAACAATTCTTAACCCATCCATTGAAACTCGCTTTTTGTAAATTTGGTTCCTCGCAAGCATCAATCAATCTTTCGAGAAAAATATTTTGCTTATATCACTTCACATAAGCAAAACATTTCTTTCTTTGATTGGTTAGCCCTTCAAAGTCCCAAAACATCTGCACAAGTCAATGTTATTTGGGAAACTACTACTGGCCACAAATTTGATCAACAAAATCCCCCATTCATGACTATTAAACATAAAGATTTTAAAGCCGCTCCAATAAAAATTTTCACGATTTAGATGGACCAATTACCAAACGAGATATTAATAATATAATTGAACAAAACAATTATACTAATTTATATCTCTCTACAATCAAAACTCTCGCTTTACCTAAACCTTCTCCTAAAACCACTGTCTACCAAAATCATCCAAGGTTCCAACAAAACCTTTCTTTCCACCATCGCCTCTCCATCTATGCCTTCCTACAAATCCTCTTTTCCTCTCGAATTTTTAGATATTCTCACATCTAAACTGAATCACTTAACAATTTCGCCTACGACTAAACCATCGGCATCTCTATGCCTACAATCCCGCCGACATTTCTTCCTCCTTCCCCTTCTCGTCTAAACGAACCCAAAGACAAAGGTCCCGCCATTAATGTCTTGACTACCACTCCTACATCTTCTTCTTCCTCCAAAGCTCCTCCTGCTATTTATACAATTGCACCTACTCGCCAAATCGTCTTCATCGATCCACCTAATGTGGAATCCAGTTCCTCGACTCTCGTCTGAATCCAATCTCCACGAAATACATAAGATATTTCGTCGCCGAGGCGTACCATGCGTCGATCCAATCCTCAATTTCGTCAAAACCGGTATCCATTATCAAAACAATATTACTCTCGACCATCTCCATCAGACCTGATTCTTGAAGAAAAGGTCAAACGCAATCAAAAATATGACGGAAATGCCATCTATGATTGGAGTATTGATGGACTTTCTGAATATCAAATTATTGAAGTAGTCCTCAAAATGCATATTTATGCAAAAAGCAGTGTCCTCCAAAACCATCTTGAAACGATCTGACCAAAGCTATTACTTGTGGTTTTACAGGTCAATTATATGGTTGGTGGCATTATACCATGGATGATGATGAAAGAGATTCAATTCTTAATCATCTAAAAACAGATGCTTTAGACAATCCCATTATGGGACCCAATAACGAATGGATTTATGATTCTGTCAATCAGCTTATTGCAGAATTAATCTGGCAATTTGTTGGTCATGTTAAATGCATTAACGCTAAGATACGAGATCAACTTCATAGTCTTCGATGTCGTACTCTTAATGATTATCGTTGGTATAAAGATACATTCTTTACAAAATTGTATTCTTTAAGCGAAAAACATGATGAAATGTTTGGAAAGAACGATTTCTTTCTTTGGATTACCTCCATACTTTGCCTCCAAAATCAAAGACTTCATCAAAGAGCATTATGACAATACTCTTGCTGAACTTTCTTATGGGGATATAACACAAGCTGTGCAAACTTGTGCCCTCTCCATTTGCAATGACATGAAACTCAATCGTCAAATTCAAAAGGAGAAATCTACCTTAAAGCATGATTTAGGTAATTTCTGTTTTGACTTTGGTCAAGAAATTGATGTTTCAAAATATACTACTCCCAAACAACGGCCAAAGCATACAAAGAAATCCAAAACTTTTCCTTACTTATATAAACCACCACCATATTACTCCAAATCTCCTTCAAAAGTCCGTTATTCAAAATACCAAAGACCATCGTATCTTTGTACGAAAAAAAATCCACTGATCCACATACCAAAGAAAATCTTTGTTTTAAATGTGGCGGACACAGCCATTATGCTAACAAATGTCGAGTTACTCCAATGAAGATCGACCATGTTGCATATTCTTCTTCGTCTTCAGAACGAACACTTTGCCATGTGCTTCCAATCTTCTTCACACTTCATCCTCCTCTTCTTCGAACACGAGATTAATGTTCTCACTTGCCTATGAAGACCTTCTTCTTACAATCGGTGATCAAATTGCTGATCTGAGTTAAAACGACAATATTTCACTAAAGTCGTTCATAAAGAAGCCTCTTCACATGACGAAGCCTCCACTTCTCGGTCAATTCCTCCAAAGCTGGATAAACGCCAACAAAAATTTCTTCGAGCAAGTATCCATGGATGAATCTCATTTTACTTTTTCCAATCTCATGGAAATTGTAAATAACAAAAAATCAACTAAACAACCTACCATTTCGTCACTCCGATTCGAAATTAACCAACTTAAGAATGAGATTAAACAATTAACATCCCGAATTGTTCAACTTGAACAATCGATGTTGAAGCTCATTACCAATTTGATGACAATGAAATTTTCTCACTTTCCAAATCTTCTTCCAACTTCCATGAGATGGTATACTCCTATCACTTTTGCGATCAAAGATTTCTTTGTAAAATGTAATGCAATTATTGATTCAGTCTTGATTTAAATTGCATTCGCGAAGGCTTTCTTCCTCTTAAATATCGTACGCCAATGACAAAGAATTCCATAGTATCTCTGTTGCCGATGGACAAAGTACTCGTATCAAATATGAAGTTCCTTCCTCATATTTGTAATCAAGGAATTTATCGCCTTTAACATTTATTGTTATCCCTGGCCTCAAACAAGATATGTTACTTGGCACTCCATTTTTAAGAAAAATTCAACCCTTCTCTGTATCTGAGATTGGTATCTCAACCACAATTCAAGGAAAATCCATTCAGTTTCCTTTTTCCCAACCTCAAACAACTTCTCACATTGATCTCATCATTCACCAAATTGAATATAAAACTATTCATATTGGTTATCTCAAAAATGAAATTTTACTACTAAAAACAGATCAGATCTTACAGTCTCCTGTTTTTAAAAGTAAACTTCAATCTTTCCAAGCTAATCTTGAACAACAATGTTGTTCTGACATCCCCAATGCTTTCTGGTCTCGGAAACAACATATTGTGCGTCTTCCTTATATTCCAGAATTTCATGAATCAAAAATTCCCACGAAAGCTAATCCATCACAAATGGATTCTCGTCTTCGTTAAATTTGTCAACAAGAAATTAAAGATTTACTCAACAAAAAGCTAATCACTTCTTCCAAATCTCCATGGAGTTGTACCGCTTTTTATGTTGAAAATGCTCCAGAACTTGAAAGAGGTGTTCCCCGCCTGGTTATTAATTATAAACCTCTAAATAAAGTTCTCCAAACCATTCGTTATCCCTTACCAAATAAATCGATTTGTTAAAAGCAACTACCTCGTGAGTAGTCTTTTCCAAATTTGACTTAAAGTCTGGCTTTTGGCAAATCCAAATCCATCCATCGATCGTTACAAAAGCGCTTTTAACACTCCATTTGGGCAATATCAATGGAATGTTATGCCATTTGGTCTTAAAAATGCTCCATCTGAATTCCAAAAGATTATGAATGATATTTTTAATCCATATAGTTCCTTCATCCTTGTTTACATTGATGATCTATTAGTTTTCTCGCAATCCATAGATCAACATTGGAAACACCTTTCAACATTCCAATTTCTAATTAAAAAACATGGATTGGTACTCTCTCAAAAGAAGATACATCTTTTTCAAGCAGAGGTCACATTCCTTGGTTTTAAATTAGCCAATCAAACTCTAACTCCGATCAATCGAGTTATTGCTTTCGCCACTAAATTCCCGGATCAATTGGTGATCGCCTCCAATTACGAGAGATTTTTAGGTTGCCTAAATTATCTCTCTCGATTTTTATAAAGATGTTGCAACGAGATAAACAATGTCTTCAAAACTTGTTATCTTCCAAGAAACCTTTCAAATGGACTCCTGTCCATACCAATGCTGTCCAACTTATTAAACAAAAGGTTCATTCCTTACCATGTCTCCATCTGGCCATACCCCATTATTTTAAAATTGTTCAAACTGATGCATCTAACATTGGTTATGGTGGCATCCTTTTACAACAAAACCCATCAGGCAAAGAGCAATTAGTTTGCTTTACTTCCAAAACCTGGAAAGGTGCTCAAATCAATTATTCAACATTCCAAAAAGAAGTTCTTGCAATTGTTTTATGTGTTCAAAAATTCAAAAGTGATTTGCTAAATCAAAAATTTCTAATTCGTGTTGATTGTCAATCGCAAAAAAATGTATTTTTCAAAGATGTTAAAATCTTCTTTGCAAAACAAATTTTTGCTCATTGGCAAGCTATATTAAGTATCTTTGATTTTGATATTAAATATATACGGTACTACCAATTCTCTTTCACGACTTTTTGTCTAGAGAATTTCTTACTACCCCCTCGTGCATTATTTACTGAGATGTCTAAAAAAAGCTGCCTCGCTCGTCGTCTAACCGATTCAAACCACTTGACCAACCAGAACCCAACTGTGCTTATATCACCATCAGCCAAAATTTAATATGTCCTCTTGACCAATCATTAGCAAGCAAGTCCCTTGCTACTCAAATTGCTTGCACACTCCCTCCAGGCCTTCATTTTCTTCTGAGTAGTCCACATTCCACAATCCAATTTTATGAATCCATTCTCACATCCACCCAGTCAATCCTTTTTGATCATAAATCCAGAGAAAACTCTGTTGAGATTGACTTTTCAAAGCTTAAGATCTTAAGGGTTTTATCTGCTGATGATTGGTGTGAACATTTTAAATTTATTACCAAGACTCCATTTGCCTATAAAGATATTAGTATTAATAAAGACAAACCTGCTGTAGCCATAAGTTATAAAGACTATATAGCTGCATGGACCAATATTTTATTTTACAAGGATCCTGATCACCATTCCTGGTATCTATCCTTTGCTCCAACTTGTCCCAAATCTTTTCCCCAATGGTGGCTCATCAATTGGTGGAACAAATTTGGACCCCATGAATTTATCTTTCCAAAACAAGTCCAACAACAATTTACCAAAGATAACATTCCAATACTTCAATTTTTATGCAAATATAATATTCCATGGATTTTAAAATGGGAATATGAAAGCGCTTGATTTCCATTTATGAACCAAAGGAAGACACCAATACCACCAATAAAGTCAAATATCTTTCCCAAACAATTTCATCCAAATGGTGGAATAAATTCAATTATCTGTTTGCATTAGTTGCTCCATCAATCGCTCCACCAACTCCTGCCAAAAGCGCGAGATCCCATCTCGCATCAACATCCTACAAAGATGTTGTGTCCAAACCTTCTTCGAAATGACTCTCCTATTGGCCAAATTGCAACAAATTGAAGATGACAATAAAGCTTTACGCCAACAAATGCATGACGATAACCAACAACTTCGCCATGAACTTGAGCAGTTACCTCCAGGTGTTCATCTTCTCCATCGATTCGAAGCGTTCATCTCTCGATGACGACGCCTAGCCAAATCTCTCAAGAATTTATCCAACCAATTGTTGATTATCTCCTTTATTTGGTTTATCCCAATGGAGTTGATATTCAATATTCTTCACAACCATTTTGTGGATGTTGCCTCCAAAGTAGACGTCCTTACTCCATGACCATTCATTTGGCTTCCATTTGTTTCGCTTGGACAACCGAAGATACAAATTACATCCTTGCAATTTGGTATCTTTTAAATTGTCCCCATATCACCATTTTTGTTGATTTTCCAGCCATTTTTCGTTTCCCCAACTATGTGTTCGCTCCTCTTTGGAATTTTATCCATAATTCTCCAGTTACAAGATTTTGCCATATCATTTATTCGCGAGGTGATCTGAAGCATCGTTTGCATTCGCCCGAACTTAATTATTATCGAGATGATTAAGTTCTCTGGACGTGTCGTGACCGACCAATAGCCCATGCCATTTCTCCATTTCATTTCAGGCTTCTGTTGTAAATTCCATTGGTTTTTATGACAGTAGTTGCTTTATAAAAGTTATGCTACTCCTGCTTTTGTGAAAGGTCGTTTACTGTAGACCTTTAATGTTTGCTTTTTCCAAAGGTCGTTTACTGTAGACCTTTTTCCTTTTGCTTTTTCCAAGAGTCAAGTACTGTTTCAACTTGACCCTTGCTTTTGTTAAGAGTTGTTTATGTCCTGTAGAGTTATCAATGCATTGATAACGCGTCTATAAATAGCAGTAAGTAGGATTTGCTAAGCACAAGTAAGTAGTAGTGTCTTATGCTTTGTTCACTTGGCTCTGATACCAAGTGAACGGCCTTCAACGTAAGAATAAACTCGAAGCAACTCAGAGGGAGTAGAAACAGGGTATAAATAATAATACGACTCTATTTTTATTAAAAAGAGAGAGACATTCAAGAGAGATACAAACTTAACAAAGCATAAGACACTACTACTTACTTGTGCTTAGCAAATCCTACTTACTGCTATTTATAGACGCGTTATCAATGCATTGATAACTCTACAGGACATAAACAACTCTTAACAAAAGCAAGGGTCAAGTTGAAACAGTACTTGACTCTTGGAAAAAGCAAAAGGAAAAAGGTCTACAGTAAACGACCTTTGGAAAAAGCAAACATTAAAGGTCTACAGTAAACGACCTTTCACAAAAGCAGGAGTAGCATAACTTTTATAAAGCAACGGCTGTCATAAAAACCAATGGAATTTACAACAGGAAGCCTGAGCTGGAAATGGAGAAATGGCATGGGCAGATTGGTGGACACGTCAGAGAACTTAATCATCTCGATAATAATTAAGTTCAGGGCGAATGCAAACCGATGCTTCAGGATCACCTCGCGAATAAATGATATGGCAAAATCTTGTAAGAATCGGAGAATTATGGATAAAATTCCAAAGAGGAGCGAACACATAGTTGGGGAAACGAAAAATGGCTGGAAAATCAACAAAAATGGTGATATGGGGACAATTTAAAAGATACCAAATTGCAAGGATGTAATTTGTATCTTCGGTTGTCCAAGCGAAACAAATGGAAGCCAAATGAATGGTCATGGAGTAAGGACGTCTACTTTGGAGGCAACATCCACAAAATGGTTGTGAAGAATATTGAATATCAACTCCATTGGGATAAACCAAATAAAGGAGATAATCAACAATTGGTTGGATAAATTCTTGAGAGATTTGGCTAGGCGTCGTCATCGAGAGATGAACGCTCGAATCGATGGAGAAGATGAACACCTGGAGGTAACCTGTTCAAGTTCATGGCGAAGTTGTTGGTTATCGTCATGCATTTGTTGGCGTAAAGCTTTATTGTCATCTTCAATTTGTTGCAATTTGGCCAATAGGAGAGTCATTTCAGAAGAAGGTTTGGACACAACATCTTTGTAGGATGTTGATGCAGATGGGGATCTGGCAGTTTTGGCAGGAGTTGGTGGAGCGATTGATGGAGCAGCTAATGCAGCTGTATAATTGAATTTATTCCACCATTTGGATGAAATTGTTTGGGAAAGATATTTGACTTTATTGGTGGTATTGGTGTCTTCCTTTGGTTCATAAATGGAAACTGAAGCAGTTTCATATTCCCATTTTAAAATCCATGGAATATTATATTTGCATAAAAATTGAAGTATTGGAATGTTATCTTTGGTAAATTGTTGTTGGACTTGTTTTGGAAAGATAAATTCATGGGGTCCAAATTTGTTCCACCAATTGATGAGCCACCATTGGGGAAAAGATTTGGGACAAGTTGGAGCAAAGGATAGATACCAGGAATGGTGATCAGGATCCTTGTAAAATAAAATATTGGTCCATGCAGCTATATAGTCTTTATAACTTATGGCTACAGCAGGTTTGTCTTTATTAATACTAATATCTTTATAGGCAAATGGAGTCTTGGTAATAAATTTAAAATGTTCACACCAATCATCAGCAGATAAAACCCTTAAGATCTTAAGCTTTGAAAAGTCAATCTCAACAGAGTTTTCTCTGGATTTATGATCAAAAAGGATTGACTGGGTGGATGTGAGAATGGATTCATAAAATTGGATTGTGGAATGTGGACGGTCAGGAAGAAAATGAAGGCCTGGAGGGAGTGTGCAAGCAATTTGAGTAGCAAGGGACTTGCTTGCTAATGATTGGTCAAGAGGACATATTAAATTTTGGCTGATGGTGATATAAGCACAGTTGGGTTCTGGTTGGTCAAGTGGTTTGAATCGGTTAGACAGAGCGGAGGCAGCTTTTTTAGACATCTGTAAATAATGCACAGAGGGGGTAGTAAGAAATTCTCTAGACAAAAAGTCAGGAAGAGAATTGGTAGTACCTGGTATATATTTAATATCAAAATCAAAGATACTTAATATAGCTTGCCAGCGAGCAAAAATTTGTTTTGCAGCAAGATTTTTAACATCTTTGAAAAATACATTTTTTGCGGATTGACAATCAACACGAATTAGAAATTTTTGATTTAGCAAATCAGCTTGGAATTTTTGAACACATAAAACAATTGCAAGAACTTCTTTTTGGAATGTTGAATAATTGATTTGAGCACCTTTCCAGGTTTTGGAAGTAAAGCAAACTAATTGCTCTTTGCCTGATGGGTTTTGTTGTAAAAGGATGCCACCATAACCAATGTTAGATGCATCGGTTTGAACAATTTTAAAATAATGGGGTATGGAGATGGAGACATGGTAAGGAATGAACCTTTTGTTTAATAAGTTGGACGGCAAGATTGGTATGGACATGAGTCCATTTGAAAGGTTTCTTGGAAGATAACAAGTTTTGAAGACATTGTTTATCTGTTGCAACATCTTTATAAAAATCGAGAGATAATTTAGGCAACCTAAAAATCTCAGTAATTGGAGGCGATCATCAATTGATCTGGGAATTTAGTGGCGAAAGCAATAACTCGATTGATCGAGTTAGAGTTTGATTGGCTAATTTAAAACCAAGGAATGTGACCTCTGTTTGAAAAAGATGTATCTTCTTTTGAGAGAGTACCAATCCATGTTTTTTAATTAGAAATTGGAATGTTGAAAGGTGTTTCCAATGTTGATCTATGGATTGCGAGAAAACTAATAGATCATCAATGTAAACAAGGATGAAGGAACTATATGGATTAAAAATATCATTCATAATCTTTTGGAATTCAGATGGAGCATTTTTAAGACCAAATGGCATAACATTCCATTGATATTGCCCAAATGGAGTGTTAAAAGCAGTTTTGTACCGATCAGATGGATGGATTTGGATTTGCCAAAAGCCAGACTTTAAGTCAAATTTGGAAAAGACTACTGCCGAGGTAGTTGCTTTTAACAAATCAGATTTATTTGGTAAGGGATAACGAATGGTTTGGAGAACTTTATTTAGAGGTTTATAATTAATAACCAGGCGGGGAACACCTCTTTCAAGTTCTGGAGCATTTTCAACATAAAAAGCGGTACAACTCCATGGAGATTTGGAAGAAGTGATTAGCTTTTTGTTGAGTAAATCTTTAATTTCTTGTTGACAAATTTGACGAAGACGAGAATCCATTTGTGATGGATTAGCTTTCGTGGGAATTTTTGATTCATGAAATTCTGGAATATAAGGAAGACGCACAATATGTTGTTTCCGAGACCAGAAAGCATTGGGGATGTCGAACAACATTGTTGTTCAAGATTAGCTTGGAAAGATTGAAGTTTACTTTTAAAAACAGGAGACTGTAAGATCTGATCTGTTTTTAGTAGTAAAATTTCATTTTTGAGATAACCAATATGAATAGTTTTATATTCAATTTGGTGAATGATGAGATCAATGTGAGAAGTTGTTTGAGGTTGGGAAAAAGGAAACGAATGGATTTTCCTTGAATTGTGGTTGAGATACCAATCTCAGATACTGAGAGAAGGGTTGAATTTTTCTTAAAAATGGAGTGCCAAGTAACATATCTTGTTTGAGGCCAGGGATAACAATAAATGTTAAAGCGCAGACAAATTCCTTGATTACAAATATGAGTGAAGGAACTTCATATTTGATACGAGTACTTTGTCCATTGGGCAACAGAGATACTATGGAATTCTTTCTTTCAATGTAAAGATTTAAGAGGAAGAAAGCCTTCGCGAATGCAATTTAAATCAAGACCTGAATCAATAATTGCATTACATTTTACAGTGAAATCTTTGACTGCAAAAGTGATAGGAGTATACCATCTGTGGAAGTTGGAAGAAGATTTGGAAAGTGAGAAAATTTCATTGTCATCAAATTGGTAATGAGCTTCAACATCAGATTGTTCAAGTTGAACAATTCGGGATGTTAATTGTTTAATCTCATTCTTAAGTTGGTTAATTTCGGACTGGAGTGACGAAATGGTAGGTTGTTTAGTTGATTTTTTGTTATTTACAATTTCCATGAGATTGGAAAAAGTAAAATGAGATTCATCCATGGATACTTGCTCAGTAAATTTTTGTTGGCGTTTATCCAGTTTTGGAGGAATTGACCGAGAAGTGGAGGCTTCTGCGTCATGTGAAGAGGCTTCTTTATGAACGACTTTAGTGAAATATTGTCGTTTTAACTCAGGATCAGCAATTTGATCACCGATTGTAAGAAGAAGGTCTTCATAGGCAGTGAGAACATTAATCTCAGGTTCAGAAGAAGAGGAGGATGAAGTGTGAAGAAGATTGGAAGCACACTGGCAGTGTTCGTCTGAAGACGAAGAAGAATATGCAACATGGTCGATCTTCATTGGAGTAACTCGACATTTGTTAGCATAATGGCAGTGTCTCCGCCACATTTAAAACAAAGATTTTCTTTGGTATGTGGATCAGTGGATTTTTTGCGTACAGCATACGATGGTCTTTGGTATTTTGAATAACGGACTTTTGAAGGAGATTTGGAGTAATATGGTGGTGGTTTATATAAGTAAGGAAAAGTTTTGGATTTCTTTGTATGCTTTGGCCGTTGTTTGGGAGTAGTATATTTTGAAACATCAATTTCTTGACCAAAGTCAAAACAGAAATTACCTAAATCATGCTTTAAGGTAGATTTCTCCTTTTGAATTTGACGATTGAGTTTCATGTCATTGCAAATGGAGAGGGCACAAGTTTGCACAAACTTGTGTTATATCCCCATAAGAAAGTTCAGCAAGAGTATTGTCATAATGCTCTTTGATGAAGTCTTTGATTTTGGAGGCAAAGTATGGAGGTAATCCAGCAAGAAATCGTTCTTTCCAGAACATTTCATCATGTTTTTCGGTTAAAGAATACAATTTTGTAAAGAATGTATCTTTATACCAGCGATAATCATTAAGAGTACGACATCGAAGACTATGAAGTTGATCTCGTATCTTAGCGTTAACAGATTTAACATGACCAACAAATTGCCAGATTAATTCTGCAATAAGCTGATTGACAGAATCATAAATCCATTCGTTATTGGGTCCCATAATGGGATTGTCTAAAGCATCTGTTTTTAGATGATTAAGAATTGAATCTCTTTCATCATCATCCATGGTATAATGCCACCAACCATATAATTGACCTGTAAAACCACAAGTAATAGCTTTGGCTGTATCAGGTTCAGTATGGTTTTGGAGGACACTGGGCTTTTGCATAAATATGCATTTTGAGGACTACTTCAATAATTTGATATTCAGAAAGTCCATCAATACTCCAATCATAGATGGCATTTCCGTCATATTTTTGATTGCGTTTGACCTTTTCTTCAAGAATCAGGTCTGATGGAGATGGTCGAGAGTAATATTGTTTTGATAATGGATACCGGTTTTGACGAAATTGAGGATTGGATCGACGCATGGTACGTCGGCGACGAAATATCTTATGTATTTCAGGGAGATTGGATTCAGACGGAGAGTCAGAGGAACTGGATTCCACATTAGGTGGATCGGATGAAGACGATTTGGCGAGAGTAGGTGCAATTGTATAAATAGCAGGAGGAGCTTTGGAGGAAGAAGAAGATGTAGGAGTGGTAGTCAAGACATTAATGGCGGGACCTTTGTCTTTGGGTTCGTTTAGACGAGAAGGGGAAGGAGGAAGAAATGTCGGCGTAGCTGTAGATGCTGATGGTTTAGTCGTAGGCGAAATTGTTAAGTGATTCAGTTTAGATGTGAGAATATCTAAAAATTCAGAGGAAAAAGAGGATTTGTAGGAAGGCATAGATGGAGAGGCAGATGGTGGAAAGAAAGGTTTTGTTGGAACCTTGGATGATTTTGGTAGGACAGGTGGTTGAGGAGAAGGTTTAGGTAAAGCAGAGGTTTTGATTGTAGAGAGATATAAATTAGTATAATTGTTTTGTTCAATTATATTATTAATATCTCGTTTGGTAATTGGTCCATCTAAATCAGTGAAAATTTTTATTGGAGCGGCTTTAAAATCTTTATGTTTAATAGCTGCGAATGGGGGATTTTGTTGATCAAATTTGTGGCCAGTAGTAGTTTCCCAAATAACATTGACTTGTGCAGATGTTTTGGGACTTTGAAGGGCTAACCAATCAAAGAAAGAAATGTTTTGCTTATGTGAAGTGATATAAGCAAAATATTTTTCTCGAAAGATTGATTGATGCTTGCGAGGAACCAGCTTACAAAAAGCAGGTTTCAATGGATGGGTTAAGAATTGTTGTTTAAGCAATTCATAATCCATGACGAAATCATCAACATGTTCTTCAATGGTTACTACATTAATATGATAATCAGCAAAGTCTGAAAAGCTGACATTATCATCATTAGTAGTTGTAGGTTCAACAGTATTGACTGGGTAAGCTATACCGTCGGAACTGGATTTGGATGGAGCCGTTGGTGCAGCAGAAGTTTGTGCAACAGAAAAGTGAGAAGATGAAATTGTAGAAGTTGATGTTCTTGGGGCAAATAAGATATCAACTTTACCATCATCATGCTCAATAATTTGAGAAATCTGTTGAGACACATGTCTCTTTTGCTGTTCTTCTTTGTTGGAATCAGTGATAGTCCATTGGTGAGGAAGAGCAATTTCATTGGAGAGTAATTGCTTTCTATCAATGACAGTATTTTTAACATTTGTGAGAAAAATGGTAGATGGGATTTTTTGTTGAAGCTTATCATAAGCGATATCGGGAATAATTGTATGCATGACTTTATAAAAAAATCTATAAACAACCGCAACATTTGAGATTGTTTTGGATAAGGTAAAACCTTTGGTAGAAATTCCAAGAACAAGAGCTCTTGAAACCAGGTCTGGTGGATTATGGAGATTAATTGTGAAATTTGGAGCACATTCAAAATATAAAGGTCCTTTTGAAAGGCTACCTTCAATGATGCCTAAAATTGAATCTTTGAAATTAAGATGTCTTTTATCTCTAACAGAGACCATTGCATCAGCATTAACACCTAAAGCAACCAGTGGTTTAAGTGCTACTTGAATTAATCCAAGATGGAGGAATTTATGTGTGGATGCATGATTGGCGATTTTTTCGGGAGAAAGGATAACTATTTCCTGTCCATCTTCATCAACAGAAATAGTATCTTCAACTAGTTTGAGTTCGACAAATCTGTATAAAGTCTTGATAACTTTGACTCATGAAGTTATGTTGTATTTTATCTAAACTAAGATTCATAAATTGAGTATTTTGTTGAGGTTACTTATTAGGTACAAGTTGTATATGAGCTCTTGGTCTATAAGTTTTATAATTCTGATTTAGAGGACCATAACTTAGATTTAAACTTGATCTTCCAAGATAATAAGTATTATTATTATATTGATTTCTTAGGAGGCCGAAAAATTGATTCATCATTGCATTAACCTCTTCAGTATTTTCTTCTTGTAGAGTAAGACATGTATCCGTAAGATGTGTAACCTCATTACTGAATTGGCAAGCCTTAACTTGATTAGATCTATCATTAACTAACAGCTTAACCATTTTAGATTATTCATCAATTTTATCATCGGTTGCATTATTTTTCTTACTATCCACTTCTTAGAGTTTCTTTCTTGAGAATTCAACTTTTTCACCATACTGCCTAGATTGTTTTTCTATTTTATTAATTTTTTCTTTCGCTAGAGTATGTGCTATTTCACATAAAAATCCATTACATACTATGTATAGTAGTCTTTGTTCAAAGTGATTGAGTCTTTAATAAAAATATTCTCATAAAGCTCTTCGAGTATATCCATGTTGTGGACAAGAAGAAATTAGTCTTCAAAATCTATCCAAAAACTCATTAAAGTTTTCATCATCTTTTATCTTGGTAACAGTGATTTGTTTTCTATAGCAACTAACTTTTCTAGCATACATATATTCATCTAGGAAAGCATATAACCTTTGAGTCTATTTAGTTATCGAATCTTGTAGAAGATAGAACAACCAGTTTTGTGCTTGATCTTTCAATACAAAAGGCAAAGCCATACGTTTGACTTGTTCTAAAGTACCTTCTTCAGTTTCATTCCACTAACTTTATGTTGATACTCCCTTATGAATTTATGTGGGTCTTCATTTTTTTATCATAAAAGTTAGGTAAGGCACCAATAAATCTATATCTAAGTTCAAATTCAAGAAATCTACTAGGGTATGCTATACGCATAGGCTCATATGCAGTAACATTTTATTTGCTTCTCTAAAAGTGAGTTCTCTATTATTATTGATAACTCTATTAGCATTATTATTATTAATGACATTGTCATTAATGTCATCACTATTTTCTTCCATCCTTTTAGCTAAGTTTTCCCTAAATTGTCGTTGTCTTTAACTTTGATTAAAAGTTATATCTACTTAAAAAATATATAAAAATACCTAACGACGACATCAAAAATCGACATTATCATTAATGTCATCACTATTATCTTCCATATTGCTGAATTAACATAACAAAGTGTGTAGACCATACTACATCTAGAACCCTTTAAAAAATATCTAAAGATACCTAACAACGACATCAAAAATTGACACGTATCGAACGTGAACAATAATTTCCCATATCTTACTATGAACTTGTAGTAGTGGTAAATGTGATATCGTCTCCACATGGAGTTTTAAAATCTCAAAGGAAAGTAATTCTTTCTTGTTTTTAACCAATTACTGATTTTCCTAAATTCAATGGAAACTCGACATTCTTATAGTTGTAAATCTATTAATTGGATAAAACACAACACCGTAGAAATACGATAGCATTAAGTTCGATGAAAATTATGCCTAATCTGAGCCAATATTACTGAAGCCATATAATAGAAAACTTAGAACACAACCACCTAGAAACTCCACTCAGGAAATGCCCTATAGATTAATCCTAGCTACTACTTCTATAATCATTATCAATAACTATAGACATAGATTAAGAATTATAATATCACATTTGACATTTGTAACTATGCATGCAAAATTAATCTCCTTTAATTGTAATACGCAAAAACAACTTATTAATTTTGTGATTGACGTGTATGTATAGATTTAAAGTATTAGGCACATGATTCCTTAATTATAACTATTTAGCAATCCAAAATATATTACATTGTTGAGGGTTTGTTTAGATTGATAGACCACTCAGTCATGCTGGAAATAAACAATGTATAAATATAATTAAAAGACATAACGAATAAATAAATACCTTAATATAAATCAAGCTCCAATGTATCTTCAAACATCGACGATAAAACTAATATAGAGAAAAAGGAAAGAAAAAAATAACGACTTAGGAGAGTTATTTTGAAGCTCTCTGGCCTTTATTATGGTCTCTAAGTATATATGTCTTCATACTACTCTAAAAAACTCGTAACCGACCTCAGTGATTTATCAACGATTCATAACTTATATACAAATCGTTCAGCAAATCACCGAGTTTAGCTTTCTGTGCTATACTAATTTAGCTGGCGATTTATAGTTCATTCTCCAATTCACTGTGGATTCGCTAGCCTTCCTATGCTGCTGATTCATATGGCAATTCCCAATGTTATTTCAAATCGTTGGTGTATTTTTCAGTTGACAATTTTGTTTTTCTTTCTCTTTTCTTCATTTCTTCATTTTCCTATTTGCTTCGACGATTTCTCAGTTAGATAATTTGACTAAAACTTAAAATCACAAAAATAAGAGAATACCTAGTGAAATTCCATAATTTATGCCTAAAACCAACTTAAATTACAGTTTAAAATGTGTCTAATTATTGACTTGTCAAATAGCCCCAAACTCAGCACTTTGCAATCTCGAAGGAAGCAATACTCTTAATCATATTCTATTTTCATTCTTTATATTATGATCTTAGTCTAATTCATCTTAACTTTAAATAAATTTAAAAATAGAAGTAATTTTCAAATAAAAATTTTCCCATAAATAAATGAAAGTGATGGTAGAATAGAAAGATTTAATCAAATCAAAACATTCCTTACTATTAACTCAGTCCAAAGGTAAACTCTTTAAAATTTAAAGTTCATTGCCAATGTTGGTGCACAATATGAGTTTTCTCAATCTCCACTTACAAGGATCAAGCTTATGATAACTAATATAGAATCTCAAAATACAAAACCACTAGATTAATCTTGACTATAGAAAATACTATAAAGTATAACCACAAACAAAATCAATAGAAACTTTGTCAAGTTACCAATGAATATGCTTTTTAAAACATGTAAGATTAAGAAATAATTCTTTCAACTTTAGCTTCAAGTACTCGAGTTAATTCTTTTCTTTGAAGATTTTAATAGCGTCCATCATTTTCGTCTCTCATTCTTTTTTTTCTACTATATTCTAATTATTTGTTTTTAGCATATTTCTTTTACTTTTGCTTTTGAGTCCCTGCTCCATTTCCATTGGACATTCTTACATTTTTCCCACTAAAGATTCCCTACTTTATTTCCTTTGGAATCTATATGACTCTCTATTTATTTATATTTATAAACTCTTGTTATCCTTTTTTACTATCCATTAAAATTGGAAATTTATTCTTTATAACTTATAGAAATTCATTGATTTTTAACCCATTTCTTCTTTCAATTATGGCATAATAGCTTTATAAATATTGTAAAATACTTAACCAATAGTTTTTTATTATAGGATTCATAGAAATCAATCTTTTTTATCTTCCACTATAGTTTCGATCTTCTACCCATTATCATGACTAACATAAGACATTCAATTTAGTGTTCACATCTAGTAGTAAAGTTAATAAAAAAGTGTACAAAATCAATTCCTTCTATCATAAAATTCACCCGGGTAAGAAAATACACTTGAATTCAAGATCTATTATATATTCATTTTCATTCCTTTTCTAACTAAAAAAATAAAGAAAAATGAAATTCAAACTTACTTGATTTCAGAAGAAATTTGAAAAATTTCGTCACACTACTTGAATATAAGATTAAAAGTAATTCTGAACTATTCTTCTACATTTATTTACTTTCATTGTCATCAATGACATACTTCACCTAAAATAACCCTAAACTCATCTTAAACCTTATCCTGAAGGTTAAAAAATATAGTTCGATTTTCCTCATAACAAACATTCCAAGTGAAGTAGAAAAGGATTGATAAAATCATAAATTTACTAAATAAGAAGTTTTATTAGAGAAAGAAAGAGTACATAAAAATTAATGAATAAACATCACTATTATATTCTAAGTGAAATAAATATCGTACCCTAGTGTTGAATAAAAACTAACACAAAGTATATTGCCATAAACACAAAGTATATAACCGCTACCGGCATTACATAGAGGAATTCTCACAGTATCACTTAGAGACAAAAAATAAAATAGAATGGGAGAATTATCGTCAGCGTCCGAAAGTCGCATCGTCATTATCCTCCACTATATCAATCCTTTGGGATTGGTAGCTCACAGTAGGGTTATAAAGGTGGTATTCCTGACCTGGCAATTTTGAATTATCAAGATTACTACAAAGTGGTAATCTAATCTGTGTAGATAGGTACATAAACCTCTATGCCTCCTTGACGTGTGTTTCTCCTTGACATCGTACGCTCTATTCTATGATGCTCCTTGTTAAGGCTCTCTGGTTCTCAAACACCAGTTCTTGATTACTGAGAGTGATCATCTGACTGCATAAAATTGCACCCATGAAAAGCCAACTCTGATTATTCCATGTATTATTTATCATAATCCCTAGCAGGTGGCTCCATGCTTAGATCATTTCTAGCTTCAAACATCTTTTCCAAGATTCTACTCGAGTCATCTCAAATTTCCCTTCTTTGCTCAGTTTCTTTTTTAGCTATCTCAGCTCTTTCATTCTCATCCTATGTGTCTTCATAACCATTCACTCTTCTGTACCTCTCTATAACCTCATCAGTGATGGTTTTCTCCAATAAAACATCCATATCGAGGCTTGCAAAGTTCACTTGATCCATCCTACAAAAGGTCGTAATCATCAAGGGAAAACGAAGTCCATCATTCTTCTTGGTGGTGATGGAACTCCTAATAAACTCATATATGGTTTTTTCAACATCCAAGTATCATAATCCCATAAAAATGGAGTAAATTAGGGCGACCTCATAGTTCACTATTTATAGTACTGTATGCTCGGTTGTAAGCTGGCATTGATAAAATAACACCAAGCTTTAGCTGTCTTCCTAAAAACTTAGTGGTTTTGTGTTTGGGATACCAATCCATATAAAAAATAAATCCATCTCTATGGACTACCTCTAAACCTCCCCATATTGTCTCGGTATGGAAATTTTACTTAATTTCACACTCGATTTTGCGGTACTCATTGTTTTATTTTAGGTGAATCTTTGTAATCCAAAATACCAATTTATTCTTGCAGCGGAATAATTCATTATCCTCCCTCAAACTCGAGACTCAGTGCTACTTTCACTTTCATATTCATAGGTATAAAATTTTCTCATTAATACATTGCAACCTCGTTCACTAGGGACATCCTCAAAATCTAGGTGGTTATAGTCTCCAGTAAATAATCCCTAGATCCTTATTTGTATGATGACTTAGATTCTAGGCCTATACTTCAATTCGCTCTTAACATTAAGCCCCTTTAAAGGATCGACTAAAAACTAAAAACTTAATTTATACGAGGGTTTTAATTGATTACCTTTTTAAAAGTGATTTTTTCCAGTATGTGATTCAAAACTCTTCTCTACGGAATTCCTCCAAACTCCAATTTGAACTCCATGCTCAAGTGCTAGGTGGCTCTCCACTCTCAAAACTCACAACATTTTAGGTTGAATGTGTGAAGATTGATATTGGAATCACTTAAATATACTAAAATTAAGCTTTGAAAGGTTGAATCTAGTCAAAAATTGTTCTTTTCATCGAAAGGTTGCAATGGTTTGTGAGTGTGAAGGGTTTAAATGTCACGATTTGGGGTTTCCATTTTTAAGACCTTGAGTTCTTTCTCAACGAATCAATGTTTAAGTAGATTCACTAAGGAATCTTGGATGAAATCGCTGAAGCGATTAACCCAACAATATTTAGTTGTAAGTTTGATTTGGTAAGAAATCGATGATTCAAATTTGCACTGAAAATTTAGCAAACTGCTAGTGATTTTCTCAATGATTTCTAATAGAAACTGAAATCGCTGAAAAATCGCTCGCTCAATTATCGCATATATATTAAATAAAGGTAGAAATACTCAAAATATTCAGAGTTTAACTATAATATGTATTCAATATTCTATTTCATTGCATAATTAACTAATTAACATAAATTTAATTCATAAAACAATATAGTACAAAAATAAATTGGCTCGATCAACCCCCTTTAAATGAAAATATTATGGAAGTGAATTACTAAAATATTCCATTATAAGAGTCGAAAGTGGAGAGAATATAAAAACAATTAACTAATCCTAATACTAAAATAAAAAATAAAGATAGAGATTAGGCCACCTCCGATAAAACGCTTTTGTTTACAGTTGTTGGCTCGACTAAACCACACAATTTTAAATTGGTTTTAAAAACTTAAGTGTAGGATTATCCACTCTTATGCCATTTCAGAAAATGATTGCTCGACCATGCACTCAAAAGTAATTTTCTTTTCTTGATTGTCCATGACAGCTTGCGAAGTGGCTAAGAAAGGTCGCCATAATATTAATGGAGGATATTCATTTATGAAATATGGTATAATAAAAATTTCTATGGGAATAATTTACTTGTCAATTTGAATTGGTACATTACTAATCACACCTATTGATTTTATTGAATATTTGTTTGGTAGAGCAACTTTTTGGGAAGCAAGTATATCCAATGCTAATTGAGTATGAAGAAAAAAAAAAGAATCAGTATGTAGTTTGCTCTAGAACCCGTATCACATAGCTTTAAAGTACCAAGCTCATTTGACCTTTAAGTTTATATATATGCATATCTCGTAGATCACCGAGCTTGACAATTATTGGTTTCTTCTTTTTCTTCTTCTCATTTTTCATAGATTTAAATTACTATATATTATTATTCTCAATATTGTTCGGTTGCTTAAACTTTCATTCATAGGTTATTGTCTGTTGATTATAAGTATTTTTAACTTGCTTGTTCATGTCTTAGCATTTCCATATTCCATTGATAGTGCATTAATAGCATATATTTCAGCTTCATGATGATTTAATTCTAAAGATTCATTATCAAATTCATCTGAGTTTCCATTGATATTTTCATCATTAAAATGAAAAGTCATATAATTTTCAACCTCCATAGACATTGTTCCTTTAAAGATATCTTGCTTCGTTATAGCGGTTTCAAGGAATGGTCTTTCAAAAAGTATAAATGGGACTTAGCTAATATTGAGTATCCCATTTCTATGACATAGAAGCCAGCGAGAAATATTGAGTCATTTACTTTGATTAAGACATCTTCAAGTAAACCATAGGGTTGAGTAATGGTATTGTCCACTAAACTAAAGTAATAGGTGTATTAGTTAATGAACCTATTTTTATTGACTCATATAACTTGAGTTACATAATGTTTATTGATGCTCCAAGATCTCGCACAACAAAATATAGTAAAAAAGTTCCTATTGTGATAGGGTTTTCAAATATCCCTAGGTCAAAACATTTCTTAGGTATTTTCTTTTCAATTAAAGCAGACATTTTTTGTCCTAAGTTTTCCTTAGATTCTTCTAAGAATTTGACTTTTTATTTAGAGGATTCTTTCATAGTTAGAAAATTGGATAATCGATTCCATCAATGGTTTATTTATTTCTATTTTCCTAAATGATTTAATAATGTCATCATTGATTTTTTTCTCTTTAGCTTCAGCTATTCCATGCGAATGGTAGAATATGAACACAACTTCATTCAAATTATTAGAAATCTTATCGTTTTTATCCTTATCAATTAACTTAGAATTTTGTAAAGATTTTTCATATACTTCAACTCTAGCTAAATACTGCGGGAATAACCTTCCAGGAAAAGGTATATATTTCAATTGTTAAGCCATCTATTCTCTAGTAGGATTGATATTAGACATCATTTCTTCTTTTCTTCTTCTTCTTCTTCTTCTTCTTCTTCTTCTTCTTCTTCTTCTTCTTCTTCTTCTTCTTATTCTTCTTTTAATCTTCTTCTTAAATAGTCTTATGAACCTTATTTTTATTATTTTGTTTAAGTGTCTTTTCAATTATAGTTGTGTCTTTTTTATCACTAGATATAACATTAACTTGTGCTTGATTAGCGGGAGCAACATTGGCTGGAGTAGGTGCTTTATCTAGACTACTATGTAGAGTACTTAACCTATTTATTTGTAAATTCATTTAACTTAACTGGTTTTTTTATTTCATTAATGGTATCGTTAGTCTTAATTAGATTTTTAGAAATCTATGTAATTTTTTGATGACTTTGACTCATAAAGTTTTGCAGTATTTGCTCTAAACTTGGATTCATAGATTGAGTATTTTGTTAAGGGTGCTAATTAGGTGCAGGTTGTGTCTCTGCTCTTGGTCTATAAGTTTTATATTCTGATTTAGATGACCATAACTAAGATTTAGATTCGATCTTCCATGGTAATAAATATTATTATTATTATGTTGATTTCTTGGGAGACCAAAAAATTGATTCATCATTGCATTAACCTCTTCAGTATTTTCTTCCAGTAAAGTAGGACACACATCCATAGAATGTGTAACCTCATTACAGAATCTGCAAGCCTTAACTTGATTAGATCTATCGTTAACTAACAATTTAACCATCTTAGATAATTTATAGATTTTATCGTCAGTTACATTATTTTTCATACGATCACTTCATAAAGTTTCTTTCTTGAAGATTCAACCTTTCCACCATATTGCTTAGATTGTTTTGCAATTTTATTAATTGCTTCGTTCGCTAGAGTAGGTGTTGTTTCAAATAAAGATCTACCACATACTGTGTCTATTAGTCTTTGTTCAATGTGATTGAGTCCTTCATAAAAACATTCTAATAAAGCTCTTTGAGTATATCCATTTTGTGGATAAGAAGAAATTAGTCTTTGAAATCTATCCCAAAATTCATTAAAGTTTTCGTCATCTTTCATCTTCGCAACTGTGATTTGTTTTTTATAGGAACTAATTTTTCTAGTGGGCATATATTCATTTAGGATAGCTTCTAACATTTTAGTCCTTGTAGTTATCGAACCTTATAAAAGATAGAACAACCAATCTTGTGCTTGATCTTTCAATGCAATCAGAAAGGCTATAATTTGACTTGTTCTAAAGTACATTTTTTTTGGTTTCATTCCATTAAATTCATGTTGATACTCCCTTATGAATTTATATTGGTCTTCATTGTCATTACTGTAGAAGTTAGGTAAGGCACCAATAAATCCAAATCTAAGTTCAAATTCCTGAATCCATCGGGGTGTGATATACACATAGGTTTATATGCTGTAATATTTTTATTTGCTTGCTAAAAGTAAGTTCTCTATTATTATTGATAAATATATCACCATCATTATTAATAATAACATTTTCATTAATATCATCATTATTGTCTTCCATCCTATTAGCTAAGTTTTCCCTAAATTATTGTTGTCTTAAACTCTGATTAAAACTTATATCTTTTTCAGGATCAAACAGATATAAAGATCCTGTTGAATTAACACGACGAATTGTGTAGACTATACAACATGTAGAATCCTTTAAAATTTATCTTACTGTCCCCGACACCAAAAATTGTGCCGAGCGTGTACAATAATTTTCCATATTTTACTATTAACTTGTAGTAGTGGTAGATGATATGAAGTTTTTAAAATCTCGAAGGAAAATTAATTTTTTATTGTTTTTATTAATTTAGTTAATCTCATTGAACGGGAATTAAAATATTAAATAACTAACAACTATGATTACTGACTTAAATAACCAAACTAACTAAATTAATCTAAACAATTCAAATTCAAACTAAATCAAACAATATTCAAATTTAATTTAATATAAATGAACAAACATCTAAATGAACCCTACTAAACAATATAATATATTTAGATTACTTTCAAACACTAGAACATATTATCACTTCATACGATTGTTATAATCATAAAACATTGAATCTTAGAATCGTTAAACCCTACTTCATCATTAGTTGATAACATTTACCCAACCACCGATTTTTCTAAATTCAATTGAAATTCCACATTCTTACAATTGTAAATCTACCAATTGGATAAAACGCAACACTGCTGAAATAAAGTAACATAAAAGTTCAGTGAAAATGATGCCTAATCTAAGCCAATATTATCGAAGCTGCATAATAAAAAAACTTAGAACATAATCACCTAGAACATCCACTTGGAAAATGTCCTATAGATTAATCCTAGTTACTACTTCTACAATTGTTGTCAATAATTATAGACATAGATTCAAAAGCATAATACCACATTACACATTTGCGACTATGCATGCAATACCAATCTCTTTTAGTTATAATATGCAAAAATAACTTGTTAATTCCGTGATTGACGTGTATGAATAGATTTAAAGTATTAAGTACATGATTCCTTAATTATAACTATCTAGCAATCCAAAATATATTAAATTGTCTATGTTTTGTTTAAATCGATAGACTACTCACTCGGGTTGGAAATAAAAAATGCATAAATATAAATAAAAAATTAAAGCTCTAATGTATCTTCAAACATAGACAATAAAAATAATATATAACAAAAGGAAAGCAAAAAGAAAGAATACTGAGAGTTATTTTGAAGCCTCCTAGCTTTTTTTAGTTTCCCTAGGTATATATATATCTGAAATAAACTCAAATTCTTCATACTAATCTAAAAAACCCGTAACCAACCTAAGTGATGTCTTAACGATTCCTAACTTATACACAAATCACTGAGCAAATCACTGAGTTTAGCTCTTTGTGCTCCACTGATTCAGCTGGCGATCTATAGTTCATTCTTGAATTTGTTGTGGATTCACTAGCCATCTTTTGCTACCGATTTATATGGTGATTTCTAGTGTTATTTAAAATCACTGGCTAATCACTTATGAATTTTCTCAGTTGACTATTTTTCTTTTTTTTCTCTTTTATTTCATTTCTTCATTTTCCAACTTAAAAATTGAAATCACAAAAACAAGAGAATACCTATAGTAATATCATCATTTATGCCTAAAATCAACCTAAATTACACTATGAAATGTGTCTAATTATTGACTTATCATAAGACAATAGAACAAGAATAAGAAGAGATGATGGCCAATATCGTTTCCACTAGGGAATGGATGACTGAACAATTGAAACACAAGACTTTTTTTGAAAGGCTTTACTCATGGTATTTAGCCCAAGTTGAAGCCTATGAGAAATCTTTACAAAATTTTGAATTAGTTTGCCAAGACAAATTAGATAACAATATTTATGAATCAAATGAAGATATGCATCCTAATTTTATCGTACCACAATGATTGGCAAATGCTAGGGAGGAAAAAACTAAAGAAGACATCAAAATCATTCAAGAAAATAGAAACTAATGAAAATTTAACGAAGTCAAATCATGATTAAGTTATAAAAGAATTCTCGGAATCTAAAGAAAAACTTTTAGAATAATCTAATGGAGATTTAAGATAAAAGATGTCATCCTTAAATAAGGAAATGCCCGAGGAATGTTCGGATTCAGGAATGCTTGTCATGTCCATCACAATAAGAAACTCTTTTGTTAAATTTGCTATGTGTGATCTTAAAGCATAAATTAATGTTACGCCACTTAAAATATCTAAGTCATTTATGATCATTAATTAATATGCGTATTAATCTCACTTTAGCAGACAATACAATTATTAAACCGTATGAGTTGTTAGAACACATTTTAGTACACGTACATGACTTAGTTATAGAACACATTTTAGTACACATTTTAGCAGACAATACTATTAGGTAGACCTTTTCTTAAAACAGATAGAACTAAGTTAGATGTTTTTGAAGGAATAATGTCTACAGAATTTGAAGATAAGATGGGTAAATTAAAAATTAATAAGGAACACAACTATGACACTTATGACGAATATGAAAAATTATTTGATAATGAAATCGATCGTAATGGTTTTTTAGACTCAAACGATTATGATAATCTTACTGCTGAAATTATGCAATCAATGTAGTAACAATGGAAACTACAAAAAAGATTCTAAAGAAAGAACAAGTTGAAGACACTTCAAAATGACATAAAGTAACTCAAGAATGGAGAGTTAAGCAACCAGAGAATGGAAAAAGTATTAACAAGTCAAGAGATTTTAAATCCAATAAGAATAAAAATAAAAATAAAAATAAAAATAAGCATGATTTAAGTCCCATAAATCTTAATGATCCCAGAGGTATACACTTGCACATCAAAATCAAATGGGCTTGGTACTATAAAGCTCAGTGTGAAATGAGTTCTAATGCAAATCTCATTCCTATACATTTCTTTCTACATACTTAATTGGAGTTGAATTCGCTTGCTTCTGAAAAGGTTTCTTTCGGATAACACTTCAATTCAACTAATAAAAGTGTTCACAGATGTGTCATTTCAAGTGAACAACTACATCATACCCAATAAACTTTTGGTCATGCCACATTTTATTAATGAAGAACTTTTTTTAATTTAAGGACGACCATTCTTACCCACCACTCAAGCTGTTATGGATATTGTGAACAAAAAAATCACTCTAACGATTAACGGCCGAGCACTCACTTTTTAGAATGGCACTAGATTGGATAACCTTAAGTTCAAGTTTAGAGATCCAACCTTATTCTATAAAGTTTCTGTCGAGCCAATGACAATAAACAAAAGTGCTTTACGGGAGGCAACCATATTCTATGTTTATTTAATTTTATGAAAAATTTAGTGACACGTGTCCATGTGTATAGTAAATTTTCTCTTTTATTATACTATCAACTTTTGTAGTAGTGATAAGTAGGATCATCTCCACATGGATTTTACAATTTCCTTAACAAAATAGATTTTATCATTTTTATATTTAATTTAACTTAATTAAAATCAGAATTTAAATTAATAATCTCTAAATATAGAAATCAATTAAACTAACGATTCTAACGTAATTAACACAATCAAAGTACCTAAATTCAAATCAATTCAATTAAATGAAAATATAAAATAAACATCTAAACAAACCTCATAAACAATGAAACATCAACCCGTTTTGCATCCAAATATAGTACTTCAATCATATAGTGATGAACATATATTATAAAGTATCCTAGATCATTGAACTCTAATCATAAGTTAGTAAACAACCTTGAACTAACCAATGGTTCTCCTTATACCAGTGGAAAAGCCAGGTTCTAACTTTTTGGAGCTAACCCCTTTAAATAATCAAAACTTTAACTTCATGCAATAAAATCGCATTACACTTTATGAAAACTTCGAACTACTAAATCTAACATCTTTGAAATGCCACTTCAACATTAGAATCGGATATCAAATTCACCAAGGACATCTAAATAGTAATACCTTTAAAACAATTATAGTTACTACTTTAAACTAGATAATGAATCAAAACATTATAATACACATTAGCCACTATGCACATAACACTTTGATTCATGATTGCAATCTTTCAATAAAAATTTATTAAATCAGTGAATTTAAGAATACGATTGGATTAAAGAATCAAGGACACATTCATCATATCATGACTACATTGTAAAATGGATCTATTTCATGTTCAAAGTTTGTTTGGATTAACAAACTACTCAATCATAAGCATAAACAACACAACATAATAATTGAAAGACATAATTAAAAATACCTTATTGAAAACTTGAATCTTTAAATCTTCTTCAAAAATAATAAAAATAATAGTGAATGGAATCCAAACTAAAGTAAACAATATTAAACTATCAAAAGGCCCCTAATTTCGTAATCTAGGGTATATATATATATAGTATTTTAGGTAATATATATCCTAAACCAACTCAGAATTCTTGTTGTAATCTAAATGGAATGAAAAATAGCAATTCCTTAGCGATTCTTTTATTTAGCGAGCTGGGGAAATCCGTGGAAATATAGTCTCGTTTCCACCAATCTGAGTAGCGATTCTTATGTATGTAGGAATCGCTGGGGAATCACTGGACTAGATTTCCTATTCTTCCTTAATTCCTTGGTGAATCATCCTGCAATCATTCCACTCTGTCAAATCCTTCATTTTCTTCTTTTTTGTTCTTTTCTACAAATATTCTAATTATCACCTGAAATATAAAAAATAAGAGAAAACCCAGTGTAATATAGTCTTTTACATCTAAAATCATCTTAAAATGTACAATAAAACATATCTAATTATTGACTTATCATTTAGTTTAGTTTAGTTTGATATGTTTTTATTCTCCCACTTTTGACTCTTTTATTGGAAGTATTTTTAGAATTTGAACTCCAAGGTAATTTCAATTTTGAGAGAATGATCGAGTTGTTTTTTACTTATATGGCCTTTATTAAAGTTTCATTATTTACTTGCTTATTTATAGGTTTATTTATTTATTTATTTAATGAAATTATTTAGTTAGTTACATATCCTAATCGAACTTTCAAAATTTTAGTTAAATCTACCTTAAAATAGGTTTTTATGAGTGATACATTGGTTAATTATGGAATACATTGCAAAAATAGTAAATTAGGCATGGTGATTCCTCGATGAATTGGAATAACAATAGGAATCGCTGGCAAAAGCTGTAGCAGTAACCAGTCAATTAAGTGAAATTTGAAGTCTAGTGAATGCTCAACGATTTGCCTTTACAAAGGAGTTGTTGCTCAGTTTGGTGTGTCATTACACCTAATAACCTACGGATTCACCAAGTGATTTCTTAGCTATTCCACTTAACATGGGAATCATTGGGTATGATTTTCGGTTTTTAAAATAGAAACACCAAATCGCTATAAACAGGAACTCATTCACACACCAAACTGTTGTAGCCCTTCACCAAATTCTCAATTTCTTGTATAGATTCAGCCGCTTTAAGCTCAATTTCATAGTATTTAAGTGATTCTCATCTCAACCTAGTTCAATTTAACCAAGAAGTTTTTATTTTTGGAAGTGTTGAGACAAACTAGGGCTTTAGGGAATTCAACCTAGAGCATGGTGGAACGGTCTAGAGGGGTACAAGAGCTTAAATCTTGAGAGACTCATTCTCAAGAAGGTAATTACATCCACCCCAGCTCTTCACTTTAACAAATTTGTGATTTGAAGGATTTTTGCAAATTCTTCAATGCTTTTCAAAATTGTTTTATTGAAATATATTATATTACCTTAGACAAATGATTTCGTTGAGTCTAATACATTAGTCATTATAATTGTATTGATATTTTGTTTAGAATTTACAATTTTAAAATTTTAGTATATTTTTGGTGTTTGGTTATGGCTTTGATTTAATTTTCTTTGCTTTATTTTCAAAAAGACTAGAGTTTATCACAAAATTGCATTACAATATTTAGAAAATCGATTTTAAAGTTTACAATTGAGTTAACACTTCGATGCTATTTTTACAAAAGTTTCTAATGAATTTTCAAGTTAGCTTTTCAAATGGATTACTTGTTTTAAAAATAAAATCTTCAATTTTACTAAATTATTTTTGACAAACGTTATTTAATTATCTATAGGTTTATTTGTATTTGTACTTATGACTTCTTGATTTAAGACAATGGTTGGAGGTGGTAGAGGTACAAGCTCGCGAGAGGAGAAAGGGAATGCACCATTAGTTGAGAAACCCAAACAATAACCTAAAGTTCCTTCCACACCTATTAGGCCAATGAAGATTTCAATAAATAACCCCTGAACTAGTGCACTAAGAGAACATTCTCCACCTCTAAATTTTACCGATGAGTTGGAGGGAGAAGATGGGATTGAGGAGACACCAAGGATTCATTTCTTACCCTAAAACCTCATAAATGCCAATGCCCATAATAAGATGAAGAGCGACATTAGTAAAAATAGGAAGATCAAACCGAAGATCGTTTTAATGTTAAAAATGAAGTTAAGTATGAGCCAAGAATCCTGAACATAATAAGGGAAATGAACTAAGGGTTGTTAACTAGGGACCATTAAATCCATAATGACGTTGGGTCCTCAACGAAAATGGGATGGAGATCCTAGTACGAGAGTTTACGCAAATGGGCACATAGATGACAATAAGACATTAGCCATGGTCCGAGGAAGACTAGTGGACTACTCACCTGATAGAATAAATCAAAACTACAGTTTACTACGATTCCATGGAAAACAAAATAACGAGTACCCAAAACCCAATCATGGGTTTAGACATGGATTTCTCTACGAAACCATTAGAAATAATTTAGAAGCAATTCCGGGGGATGGATTTCTTTTTGACAAGGACAAGTTCCCAAAACACATACAAACTAGAAATTTTTGGAAAACCACCAAGGCTTGGAGCTTTTCATCAATGCAAACCTACAAACAAGTTTGCAACACTACGAGATTATAAACTATAAGGCGAATCTTTTGTACTACATAGTCCAAGAGATAGGCTATATTGATGTTGGCAAGATAATTTATCATTAAATTAAGAATGCCATGGCCACCAAGAAAAATGAAGATTGCCTTTTTCCTTAATGATTACTTAATTTTGCAACTAAGAAAATGTTCCTATGAGAGGCATAAGGCTAGATAATTACCTAAATAGGACCATAACTGATGAACTCATTGAAAGCACTAAGAAGGTGTCAAGATATGTAAATTCAGAGGAGGATAAAAAAATAATGAAACACTCATGAGAGAGACTACAAAGAGAAGGAGAATACAAGCAAAGAATGAACAAAATCTGGAAAAGATATAGTTTTCCACTAATAATGATAGAACGAACCAGAGCCCAGAGCCACCTGCGGAGGATTTTACTGAAAAGTATGCGAATAAAATGGAGATGGCCATGATGGGGTCGATCTTGTGGAACTACATGAGAACTTAGAGAAATTAAGAGTTATTGTTTCAAAACTAATGTAGGATTGCTAGAAACATACTCCCTCCAGTGAAAGATACAAGTCTTTCTTGCAAAAAACTCTTGGTCAAAATTATAAGTCTTTTTCCGAATTAAAAAGTGTATTTATTATTTTTTACCAATTATACCCTCATACAATTCAAATATTTATGATTATTCAATTCTTCAATTTGTTTAATGTCAAAGGGCATATATGTAAATTACATTTGTAACTAAGGCTATATTAATTTTATGCCTTTACCTTAAATGCCTTATAATTGTGATCAGAGGGAGTGCATGGGTTTGACCGACGCTCGACCAGGAAGATGCAAGGTAGTGGAGCTGATATTCAAATCCCATCTGCCCAATATCAGGGAGGTTTTTCAATAGATACTTCGGTGGCGGGCGTGGACTTTAGGTTATATGATCCTGCAATGAGCTTTTAGTCTCAATAGCAAGACTAAGGGGATGTTGGTGACATTACGACTTCTGAATGGAAATTCTGATCTTTCATTATTCTCTGTGTAATCTATATATGAGTGATATTGTGAAAGGTCTTCGTTTGTAATCTTTTGATATATTTGATGTGGTGTGAATTCATGATACATTTGCTGTAGTATGTTTGAATTTATACGATGGTTTGATATGTTATCCTTTCAATTCAATGATGTTTGGAAGTTAATCAATTTATCATGTTTTTTTCACTTACGAAATGCATTCTTATGTTAGTTATTTATTTAACTTATTCATTTATGTCTCACGAGGTATTTTTATTTTTTGGGAAACCTAACATAATTTTTAAACCTTAAGGACAAGGTTTGGTATGAGTTTTGAGTTTTAGGGTATTAGGTGAACTGAAGTATGAAGAATCGAAGTATGGAAGAACTGAGAAGTAGAATATATTTTTAACGCTGAACATTATGAATTTTTCAAAGTTTTCAACAATGTAGGTAATATCTCCTATTTCATTTTAGTTAATTTCATTGGGAATATGGAATTGAATATAATTTGAATTTAAATTGAAGTGATATATTATTATTAGCCATAAAAATAGAAATTTTATGATGGAATGGAATTATGATACCCTATTTGACTTAACCTAGATTGCATATACACTAAAGGAGTTTAAAGGGGATAGGTTGCTTTGTGTTAGATATTGTAATGGATAAAAGATCAAAACAATATTAACGATAAACAAGACATATTTCTACGAATCTTGTTATGCAAATATTATTGATCAACTATATATATGTATAATGAAACAAGTTTATGCCACAATTGAAGAGAAAAATAAGAAAATAGCCAATAAACTTTACTTAGTTAGAAAGAATGCTTCCTTGACTATAGTAAAAATGAGAAGAACTAACAAGAGTTTTTAAATTAAAAAAATAGAGAAACACGTAGATTCCAAAGGAAATGGAGTAGGGAATCTAGTGGTGAGAAAATGAAAGGAAAAACTTCGATAAAAAGAATAATGGATTTTAAAGGAAATGGAGTAGGGAATTGCAGGAATATAAAGATGAAGAAGAAATGAATATGTAACTGAAGAAGAAAGAAAGATAGATATAAAAGAATGGAAGGAAGTTTATGAAAAAAAGCTCTTTTAATAAATGATTTAGCTCGACTGCTTATAGGTAAGTTAAGTGAAATATATATTTTTATTCCAACAAATGAATTTTAAATGATGGTTATTGTTGAATAAAAACTCCTATCGACTTTGATTGTGGTGATATTTTAAATATTGTTTGAAAATGACAATGATTTAGAAATTTTTTGATCTTGAGATTCTATATTTGTAATCGTAACCTTAATGCTTGTCAGTGGAGATTGAGAAAACCTATATAATTGTTTGACTTTGGTGATCGATTTAACTCTAAATTCTAAGGTGTATTGCAAAACTAGAAATTAAATTGTTAAATAAAGGGGTTGTTTTCTAAATCTTTCTATTCTATCATGATTCTTATTTTTATTAAGGTAATATATTTATATTTAAAGATCACTTCTTTTAAAGAATAAGAGTACATAATTATGTAATCAAAATGAGGGATAAAAAGAAATATAACTAAAAGGATTCCATCGCTCAATAAACTAGAATCTTATAAATACGAGGGCTACGAAATCAGTTGCCCTTGAGTACTTAGATCAATATTTCATTGTTCTAGGAGCCATTGTTTATTATTTTGTTTATTACTTTATTGATCATTGATTTTGGAGAAGACTTGCAGATTTAAAGTATATATTTCATAGGTATTTATTTGTCTTTTTTTTACATTATTGTGATGTTATTTATGAATATGCATGAGTAGTTCATTAATCTAAACAAAACCCAAACATGAACTTAATCCGTTTTCCAATATAGTTGTAATGAGATGATTATGTGATTAATGCTTTAAACCAACCGTATTCTTCGATTCACTAATTTAATAGATTATTATTTGAAGATTTCAATCATGAACTTTGTATTACATACATAGTCTAAAATGTGTATTGTGATATTTGGACTCATTATCTAGTTTAAAATAGTAACTAGGATTCTTTGAAAGGTCTGTTATCATTTAGATGTCCTAGGTGATTTAGAGATTTAAGTCTAATATTGAAGTGGCTTTCCTAATGTGTTAGATTTAGTAGTTCAAAGTTTCACAAAGTGCAATGCGATTTTATTGCGTAATGTTAATTTCTTTGTGTATTTTATGGGGTTAGCTCAATAAAATTAGGATGTGATTTTTTTCACTGGTATAAGGAGAATTAATGGCTTGGTAAGGGTTGTTTACTTACTTATGATTAGAGTTTAATGGTATATGGTATTTTATAAAATAGGTTTATAACTATTAACATATTTGGATGGAAAAGTAATTGATGTTTCATTGTTCTGGATGTTTGGTTAGATATTTATTTATTACTGAATTGAATTTGTTTGAATATTAGTGAATTTGAATTGTGATAGTTCAGTTAGTTTAATTATTTTAATTAATTATTATGGTATTATAAATTGAATCAGTGATTTATATTCCCATTTTAATTAAATTAATTAAATTAAAGTAAAGAATTATAATAATGAAGACCATTGAAAGACCTATTCCTAGATGAGTTTGATAAGTCCCTATGGAGATGATTAAACTTGTCACTACTACAAATAATAAAGATATACAGGAAACCAATTGTACACACTCAACACGTGTTAGAAACCTTAAGCAAATGTTTCTTCGTACTTGGCCACATGTTTAAGAGTTATTATGTGGCTATGGAAATGACCATAAAAGAAAAATCGCCATATATAAAGTATTTAAAAAAACCTCCATGGTAGAACTACTCGATTGCGATTTTATTTTTAATAATTGATTTTTGATCCAATGGATAATGTAGCTTATTAGTACTTGTGCACATATTTTAGAGTCATTAATGAAGCTAACAAAATAACCATCAGATTTAAATCCGATTGTCATCAATAGTGATTTTTCTTTTTGACCATTGGATTTTGCATTATGTGTGGCCCTATGTAATTTCAACAAACATATTTTATGTCAACATTTTCATTTTGACTTAGTTGTTGAGGTTCTTTAAGAACTTCATCGTGATATGTGTCCATGTGTTTTGATGCATGTCTAAGAAACATCAAACATGTATATCAGATGTTAGTATCAAAAGTGAGTTATTATTTTAGGGAAAGGCTAAAAGAATACAAGTTTTTTTAATCTTATACTCTGATTAAATTTTGTATTACCATTTCATTCTTTCCCTGCAAAATGATTATATTGCCTTCATTTAAAAGAGTTTTTACATTTATACCCCAGCTTCAAAACGTACAAGCAAGCTTCTCTCATCTCTTTCTATCGAACCCCTCTCCAACTTCCAAATCATGTAGTTTTTCATCGACTTTATTGGCCAAAACACGTGTAATCTTCTTCGTTTCAACAACTCCTACACCACTTTGCCATTTGATTTTTGGATTTTTTTTGGGTGTCATTTTGTTTTTGGTGGTGGTGGTTAGGGCTATGAATTAGGTCTAAAACCTAAACTTTTTAGAGGATTGTGTTCAAGGATTTTAGATGAGTATGTGATTTAGAATAAAACTAGACCACCTATTTTTTGTTTGTTATCATGGATTTTTATGGAGTTTCAAAAAAATTTCTTCATTTTTATCGCTCATGGGTTTTGGAAGCATATGACTCAAACCTCATCAAAGGTCTTGACTAACTCATATTAAAACCTATAATTAGGTCTTGATACCCCTAAATTGAGACCTCTTCGGAACCAAAACCATTCAAGGAGTAGATAAACCTTTGATGAGCTTTCTCCATGTGCTTCTATGTACGAAAGACTTTGTCAAGTTTTGGAAACTAGTGGGAACTAACGAGTTTAAATAATAATGAATGATTAGCTTGCGTGTACACAAACAAAAAAACACGAAATTGATGTTGCAGTAAGATCTTCAAGTCTTCTTCTGCGTAGGCTCGGCCCCAATAATTAATTAATCAAATTGATAATGCGTACAAACACTCTAATGAACACTCTCTCTAACAAAACTCAAGCTTCAAATGATCATTCCACATATTGGTGTTCTTGAGTATTTATAGACTCAGTCCAATTACTCTATTTAAGAATTCAGTCCTAAAATAATTACAACTTAGAAAACCATCTCCGTCTCCAATTTGGTTTTTGTTGTAGTCATCCAACTATTAATACTTAGATCTTCAATTCCATTAAGAACCTTGACTCATTGTCTCTATAAATTTCTTCATTCCATTATGCTCATTTTCTCTCTAATTTGTAATTGTAGTGCATCTCGAAGCTCGGTCTATAGAATTGAACTTCTTACTGTTATGGAATAAAAATGACTAGTGTGCTGTAGTGATGTCAAACTCGTATTTAGATTCCTACTTCGACTCATATATTACTTTTAGTCTATCTTTAATTCATTAGTGACACGTGTCTAACGTGTACAATAAGTTTCCTATATATTCTTATGATTTGTAGTAGTGATAAGTCAAATCATCTCTATAGGGATTTTGCAAATTCTTTAAGAAAAAAGTTTTCCAAGGGTTTTACTATTATTTTTACTTTAATTTAATTAATTTAATTAAAATGGGAATTAGAAATTACTTAATTAAACTATAATAATTAATTAAACTAATTAGACTAACTTAACTAACATAAATCAAATTCACTAAATTCAAATCAATTCAATTCAATAGAAAATGAAGATTTAAACAAAAATATCCAGAACAATGAAACATTAATATGTCTTGTATCCAAATATATTGCTCAAAATCATTGTCATTATCATACTTTAATCTTTTTATAAAGTATTTTTAGATTATTAAACTTAAATCATACGTAAGTAGATAGTCCTTAGTAAACCATTAGTTCTCCTTATATTGATAAAAAAGCTACATCCTAATTTTATTAAATAAATCATTCAAAAGCTCAAAGAAATTAATTAGATAGCAAAACAACACCAAGTTCTTTAAGACTTTGAACTACTAAGCCTAATACCTTCGAAAAGCCACTTTAATATTAAACTTAGATCTCAATTCACATAGGACAACTATATGGTAAAAGACCTCTTTATAGAATCCTAGTTACTATTTTAAACTATATATTGAACCCAAATGTGACAATACACCTACGCATTCAATTCAAAGCTTCATGATTATAATACAGAAATAATAATCTATTAAATTAGTGAATCAAATAATACGATTAGTTTAAAACATAAGCATAAATTAATCTTTATTATGACTACATAAAAAAATGGATCAAGTTCATGTTCGAACTTTGTTTAGATTAATAAAATACTTATTCATAATATGCGACAACCCCCACCTGACCTAGGATTTGGCACGCTTATTTCAACCTTCGGAATAACATATTAACACTATGGAAAATAAATGCTAAAGTAAAAATGAAACTAAAGTCCATAAATCATATAATTCGTAAGAAAGATGTTTTAAAAAATCAAAATTGGTCCAATTCCTCTAAAAAGCTCAAAAAGATCCAAAAGCTGCCAAAACCATTATAAAGCTTCCAAATAATTCAAACAGATAGAAGGGTTCCAAACTATCTAAATGATGTATTTTAAGTTACAAACCAATTCAAAGTTCCCAAAAAAGTAAATAAACTAGTAGTACACAAAGCTCACATACACAAGAGAAGGCTTCATGCTATCACCTTTCCTTTGTCGCGGTCTGAACAAGATGTGGAAGACCCTGAAATGTGAATGGGGAAAAGGACAATGGAGGTTAGTAAGAGGAAAACCTTGCTTAAACATCAAATACGCAAGTAATATTTAATAGTTATGTAAGGTCAAACATGAAGTTGAAACAAAGTCATCAAGCACTGAGTAGAAAGTATGGAAGTAAGACTCAAGTCTATAAACAAGTAAGAAGTCATCCATTCATAACTTTTAAGACAAGTTTTAAGATTCATTAAACCATAAGAAGAAAGAGATTCACAAATCATAATTAAAGTTAAAACATTCATGCAAAGGGGCCCCACAAGAGATAGGCTATAAAGAAATAATCATAAATATAAGTCATTGTTCTATTCAATGCATACTAGTTGTTGACTTGATTACGGTGACCGACTCCCTACTCTCGAGGTGATGAAGAACACTAGTGAACATGGTGGGCATTATGCCCCTTCATTACCCCCATCAAACCAATAGTAAGTTCTTCTAAGCAGTTGCTGATATGTGCACCAAAATCACTTAGGGGTTCAATTAGAAGCTAACCACCGCTCATGTCCTACGTAATTAGCCACTAAGATTTTTATGAAGAAATAATCTCATCTCCTCAACCAGGAGAGGTAATCTAAAATCCTTATACATGAGAGGACAAATCCGTCTCCTTATCTAAGGGAAACTAATCCTAAGATTGGTGGAGCACACATACTTCCCATAGATAAGTAAAATCAAGTCAATATCATAATGCAACCCATTCTCATGTCTTGAGTTCAAATCCTGACTCCTAGTTTGCTAATAACATAACATATTTGATACTTGACCAAAATTCCCCACTTACCTTGACTCACCGCGATATCTATTATTAGCCCTTGCGAGCATGGGGCTCTATGTGAACCATTTAGCGAATGCGGACAATTTAAGATACATCACATCAACGAAAAGTCACATTTTAAATTCAAACTTACCATTAAAATCACTTTATGGTCCTATTAGCGTGGGTCTCGTGATCCCTCCTTGGCCAGTGCGAGGGTCGAAGGATGGGTCCATATTGGTGTCCCCCTGAGGATGAGGTTGCGTGCCCCGTTTGAAGGTAAGGATTTTTCTTTATTTTATTATATATATAATTTTATATATTCATAATATATATATATTATTTATTTTTCAAAGGACTTAAGGTGCAAGGGCTATTTTTGGCCTTATTGGACGGTCAAGAGGCTAGTCCGACCCTTATTGACCGGTTCAGGGGCCAAACTCCCCTAGACATCTGTTGGGTAGATGCATGTGCTTATTCTCTAAAGCATTTGGCTCTAGGGGCTCCGTTCCTCTAAGGTGTCGGTGGTCATGGGGCAGGGGGTGGACAAAGTGCCACCTTCTTTTCACCTTTCACTTTGGGGTCATACACTTTTTGAAACAGGGCGACAGTGCTACTACCTCCTTCCTCCGTTTAGCAGCGGTTGCGTCACTGTTGATGTTGCGCTTCTTCGTTCAGCAGCATCGGTGCTGATGTTACCGCCCCTCTTGAATGGTGTCGATAACCTTCCCTTAGGGTCAAGCACTAAAATCTCACAAATTTAAACCAACAGAAAAAAGTGTTCCATCATTATTGAAACAAACACAAACTTGCAATTGATTCCAATAATAGAAGAGGAGATATGGAAGATGATAGTACATTCAAATGGGTTTTCCTTGACCAAACCCTTTAATAAGCTCCAATCCTATTTCTCTCTAATGTATTTTTGTTTTTGAACCAAAATGGGGCTAGGGTTGATAATAAGATTAATATATTAGGACCAAGTGTAGAGTTTTTTTTGCAAGGTTACTAAATTGCCCCTGGGATGGGAGTTTCAGGTTTTTGGGTCATCACATAATAAACATCACATTAAAGTTAATAAAATAAATAAATACATACCTCTTATTGAATACTTTGAATCTTCAAATCATCTCCAGAAGTAATGAAAGATAAGTTTAAAGTTAAACTTAATAAAAACTTGTAAATATGTCTCCAAGAGCAGTGTAATATGATTTAGGGTACTGAAAGGCAATTGATTTCGAAGACCAAGGTTAATATAATGCATATATCTATTGTAGGTAGTAAATATCCCTAACTACCTGAAACTCCTTGTGGTAGTCTAATATTCTCGAAATTAAACCCATCGATTCGTTACTGATTCCACTTAAATCATGATTCATTGGACGAATCAGTGGAAGTGAGTCTCTATCCATCACTGATTCATTTGGCAATTCCTTTCAAAGCCTTAATTCACCTTTAAATCGTCAGCAGTGATTTCTAGTTCATTCTTCATTCCTTTCTGACTCGTTGTGCGCTTTCTTCACTTGAGTAAATTCTTCGTTTTCTTCAATTTTTTCTTTTTCTTCACATAATCTAATTATAACCTAAAATCACAAAACAAGAGAAAACTTAGTGTAGTATAACCTTTTACATTCAAAATCATCCAAAAAACATACTATAAAACATTGTCTAATTATAGACTTATTAAATTCCCCAAACATAGTATGTTCTAAGCAAATAAATACTCACAATTATATTATCTTCTCATTCCTAATTCTAATTTCATAATTATTTACTATTATTCTTAAATAGAAGTAATCATTAAATAGAAACATATTACCCTCATAAAAATTTAAACATGATTAGCACGACCAGAATGTCTAAATCCTAGTTTACTATCTTAATCAGGATTAAATGACCCGTGGCGTGGGACCTGCATCGAGATACATATCATGACCAAGGAAATGTGGCCGAGGTATATGTTATATTTGTTATGGTGTATGCCTAGTGTATTATATATGTGTAGACTACTAAGTTACTCTAACTTATGTATAGGTGTCAAGGTGTAAGTAGGGATGCACCTCGAGTTACGTGCCGACATGAGGCGGAGGTAGATAGTGATATGGTTAGTTTCATTGAGATACATTCTGACACATGTAGAAATCAATTGAGTACAAATCGGTGTCACTTAGCATGATTAAGTGGAGAGTAAGTGGGACATGTGTTAGTATGTGGACCACTAGAAGGATCTCGAGGTACATGTGCATGTGAGGATCAATGGCTATTAATCAACCATATCCAAATCATATATATAGCTTATTATCAACTCAATACAACTCAAACAAACTTCATTTCATTAACTTAGCAATTAAGAAAGCTTGCTAAAGAGAAAGAGAAGGTGCTAGAGGAAGAAGAAAAAAAAAACTTATTAGATTTGGTGAAGGTTGTGTTGATCAAGCTAGTGTTCATTTAGTTAAGTAACTTCACTACACCATAGACATGGCTCAATTTAATGAATTCATGAATTTGATGTTTTATGTAGCTAATTTTTGTTGTTGTTTATGTCTTGGAACTCTTGAAGTGTGTATGGGTGTTCCTAGGGCATTAGTATGGCCATTGTGTGGAGAAAAATCAAAATTCTAATTGTAGAATTATAGATTTTCCTGCACATAGCGTGCTAAATAGGGTAACTAGTGCACTAACTTTTATTAGCACGCTACCAAAAACTTGGTAGCGCACTAATGAGGTCCCTCATTAGTGCGCTTTTAGAGGTGTGTTCGGTTGGGATGACTAAAAAGTTAATCCTATGATTAACTTTTAGTCCAATGTTCGCTTAAGCAGACTAGGTAATGAAATAGATTACGTAGTCTTATACCAATGGGACTAGATAAAGTGAACCTCAACCAATTACTAGCTAATCATACCTAAGGAAAATGTTATTTCCCATTTTTCCATCACTTTGTTTAAAACACTTCATACTATATACTTCATCATTGTTTTTGGCTTCCCGCCTCAAAATCGAAATCGATGTCTCCTCAAAATTTAAAATATTGAGTATCTCCTCCTCTTTCATTTGGCTATATATTATCCTTTTCCTTTATGGTCATGCGGTTGTGGCTGCATTTTTTGTTGATTTCCTAACTTTTTGAAAGAAAACATGAATGCTTACAACGCGATGCCATGAGTGGCGGTTTAGCACCAATTCTTGCTTATTGAACTCTTTTTCTTAATGGTTTGAGATTGTGAGTAAGGTAAGTTCGATTTTATTGGGGTATTTATATGAAGAGGATAGAAACATCATTTGCGCTAAACCACTTAAACTCCAGTCAACCCAGCCGAACAAGGCCCTACATTTTGATTACCCTTAATCCATAGCCAACTAATCTAATGCAACTTAGTCCAATCCTACCAAGACGAGCCTATTAACCTAACATAACACACTAGTTGCAACGACAACATGAAAATTTGTAATTTTCAAAAATTTCTCAAACATTATAAACAAGTCAAATACCAAAATTAAGTGTCCAAACACATGCAAAAACATATTCTATGATATCAAGATCCTAGGGAAGTGTCATGGAGGCTCAGATATGAGTTTTAAGATGTCGTGAGGTTGAAATAGCTTAGGAAATTGCTTGAATTGTAAGTAGACTGATTGAGATATTTATTTACATTTCATTATTGTTTATATGTTCATTTCTAATCATTTGGAATGATTTGCCATTTTATTCCATAAGCCACGACTTATTTTCCTTTCTCATTTCATGAGGTTGCTTTCATGGTATAGATTAATGATTCAATGATTTCATTGACTCCAAATCATGTGCTATGTAACTTTGATTGTTAATACATGTGGTCAGTGAAATAACATGCTAATAGGTAGGTGTTACGTAGTGTTGTGAATCTAATTCCATTATGCATTAGATATGCAATTGCTTCATTGGATTCTCCATCCATGATATTCCTTGAAATATGAAAGTAGTTCTTGCATCTAAGACCTTTTTTAATAGAGGTTTCATGGACTTATGGGGTCACTAGACTTCCAAGGCGATCGAGATCTCTCCACTATCTTGTGCAGTACATGGGAAATGGGTTTCGGGGTTGTTGGCGAGCATAAATTGTGCAGCACACACCCGAGGATGTTGACAAGTATAGATTGCAGGTGACTGGCAGCAGTGCAAGATTATAAAGGTAAAAATCAGTGCTCAGACCTTCACATTGATTTAAAGCTCGGCTTCATCCTCATATAGTGGAGAAAGGCTGATGTGATGAAAATCACGGCCGACCGACCCTAGATCATTACTATTCAGCCATATGCCAGTTTAATTTCGTTTTACTAAAGCATTTATTTGAATGATTTCCTTTAAGCATATTTGCTACTATTACGCTTTTAGATACTTGTTGCATATTCAGGAATATGAACAAATGCTTCTCAGTGTTACTTTCTACTTTCCTGTACTCACCATTCATTTTATGATGGTAGGTGTAGCTCCATCGAGTAGCAGGCTAGGATAAAAGAATATCGGCGATTACCTCTGAGCCATTGGAGCACTGCTACATCAGATTTTGTAGACAGTGTAAGTGTTAGATTATTACCAACATTTTCCCTTCAAAACCCATGAGGTACTTGATTGAATTCTATTATCTATTGTTATATCATTTCGAATGCCTGAATAGATATGTTTTAGATTCATATTGCTATTCATGAATTCATTTATATAGTAAATAATTGATATGTTTACGAGCATCACTTACTGAGCAAGTTGGGGCGCTCATTCTCCAATTAAAAATTTAGGTTCTCGACATGCACTTCGACTCAGAAACTGAGAAGATTAGGAGTTTATATTATTTTTTACATTGAATTAATTTCTCACTATTTATATATTGTATAAAATTACTATTTTGTAATAAACAATTTTGGGATACGGTTTTATGATCGAGGTTTACGCTGATTTTTGTATATCTTATATTTTATTGAAAAAGTTTTAATTTTGCTGCATTTTCAAATATTTATTCGATCTAAAATATATTGTATTGTGATTATCAGGTATGAATGATGGTTGTATTGTTACTCTGATTGAGTTCAACTAGTATACCGAAACTTTATTAGGGTTTTGAGGATGGGCATTACCTTAATTTGGACTATTGGATGCTACAATTGGTATCAAAGCCTACTCAGAGCTTGTTTCAAGTAATTGCTCTAATAGAGTTTTGAATGAAAGACAAGATTTATAGTGCTTGGTTTCACTATTTCGAGATTTGTTAAAAACAACGAACAACTTTGATACTTTTTAGTTTCTAAACATGAATTCATTACCTGTAATCTAAATAGAAATTTAGGTTCACTAACTTGGAGATTGGTTCTCAAGTTATTGATAACCTAAAACTTAATAAAAGGGTTTTTATTGATATTTTGGGGTGTAATGAAATATATAAGATTAAGTTTTAATATTTGTTATGGTATATTATATCTATGCAATAGAAATAGCTATCTTGTCTTGCCTATATGTGATCATGAAGGTCTTATCTCTCATCTAGTTATTGAGAATCTAAAGAGAATTGAGGGTGAGGGTTGTGAAAACCTGGACTTCGGGGATGTTCCAACAAAGGAAGACAATATAAATGTAATAAGATGGTTTGCATCCATCTATATATCAAGAATTGAGAAAATAGTGAAGATTAGGGTTTATAAAAAACTAAATCATAATAGTATATATAAAAAAGAAAGACATAACAAGTCATATGATGAAAAAAAAATAACTTTTCTCTAATTGTATAGTCCCTAATGGTCTTTAGTCTCACTGATGTTATTATATTAATAATAGTCAATGTAGAATGATAGATTAGACCTGGACTTTAAGACAAATGTTGGGAGAATGAACATTAAGAAGTTAACGAAACATTGAATGATTTTCGGTAAAACTCATAGATGGTGATTCACTTTGAGTAGAATATATACTAGTATCTTGACTAGCTAAATGATAAGTTAGTATTTTTATATATTTAATAGTTTATTTTAGTATATTTAATTTTTAAAAGTATTTAAAATATATATTTAATTATATTTTTCGGTCATTTTTAGGTGAAACGGAGTGCACGGTTGAATTCACGGCGGAAAAATACTCAAAATGGAGTATTTACTTGCACTGATCGGATGCCGGACAGTTTGCCTCGAAATACGCGTTGCGCTGTGGGTCGAATAGCGGACAGGGTGTTCCAGCCAATCAAAGCATACCACGTCAGCATTCTTCATTACCGTCACCAATCAGAGGACACCACGCGTCGCCATGTCAGCGGAGATCCACGTCACCAGAGATCAAACTTCTCTTCGTTTCAGACACCATCGATCGGCCTCGAGATGCGAGACAGCACAAACTCCCAGAATTTCACCGTATTCGCGCAAACTCTTCTTCCGCGGTTCTTCATCCACGTGGCGCATTCCCATTAGCCAACCGCGTCACTGCATGGGGTCTTCTCCAATCATACCGCGCGCGCGTGGAGATGAGTCTGCACACACAAAATATATAGAAAGCGCGGATATTCGGCGAATTACGCGGCGCCAAATCAGCGGCGGTGACAGAGGCGGTCCAATCCGGTGCTGACACGTCAGTCAAATGCAGAAATTCAGCGAATCACGCTGTGACACATGGCAGAGTCCGAATTTTGATCTAAAAACAGCCATATGATGGTCCTCGACGAACGAGTCACGTCCAAAACCCCTAAAATTAGTATCCGAGACCAATTTGGGCTATTTATATATATTATGAACCTAGGTATTATTAGAATATGAACTAATTAGTATTTTTTATAGAGATCAATAATTAGTTTTTAGTATAGATTTTTGAAGATGATGTCCGGCTAATCAATTTCTTGCCTAAGTCGAAGGGGAAGCAAGTCGGGATCATGGATTCAAAGCATATTATGTGAGATCTTTTTATTTTATTATTTAATTTAATTTAATTTCTCATATTTCATTGTTGTTGATTTAATGATTATGATTTAGATCTATGGTATGTATGTGATCAATGCATGCTTTTAGATGGACAATCTATTATTATTTGGAATATTAGTATCCGTATAATTGTGTTTTTATACCAATAAAGTTACAAACATTCACCCGTTTGCCGTAAAACCCTTTCGGTGTTTGAATGTGCAACAATTGAATTTAGGTTAAATCGGGAGCGGACGCGATCCGGTTATCTAGGATTAGTGTTCCCATAGATCCATATTACTGCGGTTAGTGTGTTAAACCTGATTGGCGGATGTCTAGAGTTATACATTAATTAGGAAAGTAGTTAGTGGCGGACGTCCTGACTATCGAGATTAGGGGAACTAGGATGGCGGTTGTCAATTTTCTATAGCTAATCTAGGAGAATTAAATTAAAAAAATTTTGGGAAAGATTGAAGACCATGATTGTCATTGAATCTTGATTCTGATTTGTGGAACTGGAGATTTAGGTATTATTTAGGTATTAATTAATTATTAATTAATTGGTTTAAAAGTAGTTAGTTATTTTATTTAATTAGTTTAGTTAGATTAATTAGTTTAATTAATATTTATTTGAAAACTCCCATATTTAGTTAACTTAGAGTAACTTAAGTCCTGCGGATTCGACCCCGTATTTACCACTACTACACCCTTGCGGTTGGTAACTCGATTACAGGTTATATTTGGCACGAACGACACGCGTCACTAAACAAAAATAAAAGTCATTCAATGAGGAAATTAGTAGTAAATTATGATAAAAACTTGGTTAAGGTTATATAACCACTAATGAATTATGAAGTATAAGATTCCAGATATGGTGTTAGATGGGATGGCAATTCGTATCGGCGAGTCGTAAACGTGTCGTGTTGTAAACGTTTCGTGTCCCATATAATGCAAACCCATTACATGACATGTTTATTAATCGTGTTAATCGTTTTCGTGTCTAAGTGGGTCGTGTGTTAAACATGTCGTGTAATCGTGTCACCCACTTATTAAATATTGTATTTAAAAATTTTATTTTATTTAAACTTTTATAATTAAGTTACTATTTTTTAAAAATATATCTAAATGATTAAATTCGAAAAAACATACTAAATAACCAATAAAATATAATGTGGTTTTATATAGTCGTTAGTTTTACTTTACTTTTTCATTCAAGTCTTTATTACTCTTAAAAATAAAGCAAAAATGACTCGTAATAATAACATAAACAAAATTATAAGAATCATCTAAAAAAATATCTAAATTTTACTTTGGCGAAAAGTTTTATTTTTTCTTAATAAGTAATTATTAATAAAATCTAAAACATAAATAATATATTAAAAGTAAAATGAATATTTCCTCTCAAATATAAAATAAAATATGATAAAAGATGTCTATAAATAAAATAAATAAATCATGCTATTAACATGCATTCAAATAGGTGAATTTTGTATCAATCTATTTATTATACAATATTTATTATTTATACATTATTCTTTAGCCTTGTTAAGCGAGTCATAAACGAGTTGAGCAGGTTGACATGTTAATGACTCGTTTATTAATCGTGTATAAACGTGTTAACATGTTTATGACCCAGACCCACTTAAGCCAAACCCACGACATGTTTATTATGTGTCGTGTCGTGTCGTGTTAATCGTTTCATGACCCAAATTGTCAGATCTATATAGATCATATTGGAATAGTGAGAAGAAGCCTGACAGTATAATTGTGGTGTAATCGCACATACTGAAGGTAAAGTTAAAATAAGAAAAATTGTGTTACTGTAGTTGTGGTTTAACTACGCTCACTAATAGCATGATAAATGAAAATGGTGATGTTGTGGTATATCGACATGCACAGAAAGGAAAGTATGAGTGAAAGTGATGTTTAAAAAAAACTTGTAAAAATGTGATAGTTGAGTTAGATATGGCAGTGAGCTAGTGGGATGTCATAGTCTGATCTCTTAGACTGGTGTAGTCTAGATTAGGGAGAATGAGTTGTCAATGAAAGTTAGGAGTTGAGAATTGAAGGAAGACTGATCACGTGTCATGCGTGCCAAATATAACCCACAATGGAGTTACCAACTACAAGGTTATAGTGTGGTAAATACGGGGTCGAATCCACAGGACTTGATTTTTACTCTAAGTTAACTAAAAATGGAGAGTTTTTAGAAAGCTTAAGGAAACAATTAACTAAAATAGCAAAAATGAAAAGTTCACAAAAGATAATATCAATGTGAGAAAACACCTAGGTCTATGATTCCACAAGTAAGAATCAAGATTCGATGGCATATTATGGTCCTCAGTCTTTCCAAAAAGTTATTGATTCAAGTTCTCCTAGAATAGCTATAGAAAAACGATGTCCGCCACTAACTACTTCCCTAATTAATGCATAACCTTAGACATCTGCCAATCGGGTTCAACAAATTAACCACAATAATAAGGATCCTTAACAATACTAATCCTAAATAACCGAATCGTGTCCGCTTTCGGTTTAACATGGATTCAATTATTGCACACTAAAGAACGAAAAGGGTTTTAAGGCAAATGGGTGAGTGTTCATCATTTTATTGATCTAAAAGTACAATTACGAATACAAATGGTCCAATTAACTATAGATTGTCCACCTAAAAGCATGCAACGGCCATATACACACCCTAGATCTAAACCATAATCTTTAAAATTAACAACAATGAAATACGAGAAAATAAATTAAATTAAATTAAAATCATAGATCTCACAATCTTATGTCATGAATCAAGAACCCATTTGTTTTCCCTTCGACCTAGGCGAAGATTGGTTTAGCCGGACATAGTTATTACATTCACCAAGTACGAAAAGTTGTGTATGGCGGCTCCAATGTCGACTCCTCGGATGAATACCCTAGTTCCTAATATGAAAAAACACTAAAAGTTGCTCTCTGGAGGTGAGAGAAACTAATTTCGGGGGTTGGTCTAATAACTAGTGCGCCAAGAGCATCCAGTGGCTATTTTGGCTCAAAAATGGTTTCTGTACACGTGTCCCCACCTGATTGGTCCAGTTGACTAAATAGCTGACGTGGCGCAACAAGATTGGTTGGTGGAATGTGCAATGACGTTATGGATGAATGTGAGGATGACATGTGGCACACATAAGATGTGAGAGAGTTCGCTCAAGTTGTGAGCGAAGATATAGGGCGGCTATACATAACGCATCTGGAGGACGAGCGAGAGGTTACTGTTGCAAGTTGGCAGCTTGATGTTGTGTTGTGACGTGCTTGAGAAGAGTTGATCGCCATGTGTCTGCACCTAATTGGTACAAAGAAACTGTATGATGTGCTGAATTGGTTAGCTACTGCCACATGCGCAAGGGAGTTGAAGAACTTTTAAGTGACGTTGTTTACAAACCGTGAAGCGACACATAGAGCTGACTCGGTCTGCTGTCTCTTTTTCTACCCACCGCTTAGCACTTAACTCGAGACAAATTATTCGGCGTCCGATCATTGCATGTAAATATTTTATTTTGAGTATTTTTCACCACGAGTTCAACCGAGCACTCCGTTTCAACTGAAAATGACTAATAAATATAATTAAATATATATTTTGGAGACTTTTTACATTAAACACATTAAAATAAACTACTAAAAACCTATAAAAATCGACTTATCAAAGACTATATGATACTGGGAATGAATGTGTAAGCAACATATCAATAAATTGGTATTAATTTCTACTTTTAACAAAAAATTGTATAATTTATACATTTCTATGAATAATGATTTGTGGAAGTAATGATATCACTCTAGATTCAAATGGTTGAGTTTGTTTTACAATAATAGTAAGTTAATAATGAGAATTCAAGTTCAATGAATGAGAATTGTGACTACTAAAGTTTCAAGCGATCTGATTATCAAATTTTCTTGCAGTTTTCCCACAATTTGAGATTTAAATTAATCATTTACTTGATTCTGATGCCAAACCAATGGTTAATCCCATTTTTACTTAGTGTAATATGGAAATTGTATGAATTTGAGAACTCAACTCGAGCGATGAGTTAATTTTAAACTAAATCTGGAATGAATATTCATTGCTCATGAATCGACTACTCATTTGGTCAATCACATGAAACCAGTTCTCAAGAATTGGTTAAGATATGGTTCTCATGAAAATAAGATTAGAGTTAGGAACTATATGAATATGATGTTAGTCAATGGCTTCTCTATGTTGAAAATCATATGGAAAACTATGAAAACTTACTAGAGCTCATGCTATATTCATAAATGGAAAAGTAGAGCTGTTGAACTCTATCAAAATAAGATTATCATTGTGTAATCAATGATAATATAAAAAGATTGAAGACTTAGCAAATGCATAAGCAATATAGCAAATTCATGTGAACTTTGATGATAAATTGGTTTATATCAAAGAATTGCAAGTGCAGATACTAAGCTTTAATTGTAAATCACTCAAACATGTGTTGAATGTGAACTGTGAGTCAATGGATTTGACCTGGACTGAGACATGTAGAGAATTGTCTTTTATTCAATACAAGATTAGTAAAATAGTGTTATTTTGGAATGATTGAATAATACAAACAACGTATACAAATATTTGTGGTATCATTGTGTTGTATATTCAATTAACCTTGGAGTGTAATTGAAATAAATTATAAATGACATAATGATGCTTTAAAGAAGAATTGAAATATGGTTTAACTGCAATAATTGCTTAGTTATACTTGAAATATGAAAAAGTTAGAGGCTTATTCTAATACTTTTATCCAGGTAGTTATGTGTTAACACAACGAAGTAGGATAGATTATATTTTATATTATTATACATATAGTTCAATCAAGGAAGTTTGTGAAGAACTATTATGAAATAACTATTTTGACAATCATACCAAAAAATTTAAGGCATAACTTATAGAAAATATGCCAGACCCCCATCTAATTAGAGCATATGACCAGGCTATCTTACCTTAATCCATTGATAATCTAGCAGCCTTAATCTCGAACTTCCATAAATTAACGAAATCAATTTCTTTAAATCACAAAATATAAAATATTATCAACCATAACAAATTCTAAAAGGAAATATTAACTTAAAAATTCATAAATTCATTTAGATTGATTAATTTATAGTTGAAATCTTGTAAAAAATATTCGATAGCACCTCCCATATTTTTAAGCCTACACCAAAAAACCTGGCCTTCAACAATTTTAAACAAACCCTACTCAGTTTGGTGGAAATGCTGAAGGACTCACATTCCACCCATAACAATATATATTGCAATATTAAAAACTATATATATTCATATAACCTATGTCAAGTTTTCAATATTCATAAACTGTTTACCTTAACTCCACAACCTTCCATTTCATCCCAAAATCATTTCAACAATTTCAAAAGAGTTCATAATTGCATAAGAACCCAAACACTCATTTATACAATATATAATATTAAAAAAAAATACACACATAGAAAAGGAACCAACGGTGTTAAAGAAAATCTAAAACCTTCCCTTTTCCTTTATCACTGCTTGAAGTGGTCGTCATTACCCAATTATAAAATTTAATAATGTCAGATAAATAAATCCCACACTACCCAATATACCCGCAATAATCAAATGCATAATAATCCAAGATATTAAATAAGAAATATAATCCAAGGAATTTAAATACAATTGTGAATCCATTCCATTTTTGTTATCATACCCCAATCAGTTGATATCCTCTAAAAGTGGTAAGTAAACAATAATAATTAGTAATGCTCGGGGAGAATAACCAAACAAGTCTCATTCCTTTAAGCTCTAGGAATATGATATGGTTTAACGAGATCTCATGATAACCATGTGATGCAAAGTATTAGTGACTCCAGCCCTTCAAGCATAATGTAATGTTCTATAACCACGGCATAGTCTACACTATAACACTACAAAAAATAGTGATTTAGCAATGGAATAAGAGTCCGTTGCTAATTAAAAATGGAATAACAACAGAATGTGGGAGGGGAAATGTTTAACTAATTAGAAACGGATTGCCAACGGATTACCAACGGATTAGCATTAGAGTTTAGCAAGAGAAATAAATTATTTAGTTAAAAACCAGCGAAAATTACCTGCCTTAAATTCCCTTGCTAATCTATTTCAACTTAGTTGTTGTAATGGATTAGCAACAGATTCTAAATTACCAATGGATTAGCAAGATAATTTGGCTAATCCATTGCTAATCCGTTTCGAAACCGTTGCTAAAGATAATTTGCAACAGATTAGCAACGGATCCTGTTGCTAATCCGTTACTAAATATTATATGTTGGTAGCCGGTTGCTAAATTGAAAAGTGAGATAAAAAAAACATATATCAGTAAATAGCAGCATTGCAAATCCCATATACACACACTTACACACAAACACAAAACATATTGTAAATCCCGACTACTCCCTGAAATCCACATTTTGAGTCCACCGCTCTAAATCCGAAAAACACAAAACACAGATCTATGCTTCCTAGTTCCTCCCCAAACCCGTTGATGCCATCTTCCTCTCAGACTTTCGTCTCTTCCTCTCCCCGCCGGCCTCGTTCTTAGCCCACTCCCCGTCGGTGCTTGGTCCTTCTTCGTCGTCGCTAGGCCAGTGCTGGTTCGACACATTTCGAGTCCACCCACTCCGCCGCCTGCGTGGTTCGACCGCCAGACCATCTCTCACTCTCTCTTTTTCGCTCTCTCTCAATGTCTCTCCCTCTCAAGATTTTTTCTCTTCCATTAAGTTCACTTGGAGGTAAGTGTTTCATCTCTCGCTCTCTCACACTATTGAGTTCAAGTCGTTTCTTCTTGTTTCAGTTGTCAAGATTACCGTTTGGGATTATAGGTCATCTATGGTTTCACCAATCGCTTTTGTTTGTTTAGATGAAAGAAACTGATCAGATCTTGATCTTATTTGTTTGTGTTGTTGTTTGTGATCATTTTCTCCAATTAATATGAAGAGATTTTAAGATCACTTTGGAACGCAATGCCCCTACCTTTAATCACTTTCGAACCCGATGCCCCCGCCCTTGGTAGGGTGCCAATTTCTTTTACAAAAAAGGCTTAACTTACATAGTAGGACATCTTTAAAGTAGAAGTGGAGATCAAAAAACTGAGATTGTATCAATGATATTGTAAAAAAAGGGCAACTAGAATTTACAGTTTCTTCTGAATTCAGACTTTGGAGTCTTTATTTTGACTAAGTCTCTGGTATTTGTCTTTAGTTTCTTATTTTAAAGTCCCCTTCTTCCTCTTGGTGCTAGTAGTTACTAGGGAACCGTTCATTTTTTCTTCCAAAATTTATGATAGTAAGGCTTCAAAAAAATATGATAGTAAGTTGTGTATTGTCCGTTTTGAGGATAAAAGAAAAATACTAGAATACTAAATTTCAGCTACCTGATTAAGGAATTACCTGATTGAGGAATTATTATGTGTTTTTTTATTTCTTAAGAGATTGTGTCAAATCGATCAGAGTGGAAGAGTTTGATTCATGTTGCAGACCACGAATAATTTAGGTTTGGGGCTTTTTTGTTATTGTTGTTGTTGATTTGTTAAGAGATGCATTGGCCGCTAGAAAGATTAGCTTTTCGATGGTTGAATGGTCGAAAGCGTTTCCCCTAAACACTTGCCATATTGAGATGGATTTTATGAACATGGGAGTTCTACGCGAGGAAGATTAACAGTTTTTTTTGTCCATTCGAAGATGTCATGATTGGTAGTTAAAGTGGTGAACTGGCTAATTCAATGTTCATTTCTCATGATTAACTTAAGCTTGCACTTGATTTTATCAGTTTCAACATGCTAGCTTGATATAAAGTCATAAAGTTGTTGATGTAATTATAGCTTAGGATAGAATTCACAGGAATAGTAACATGAAGTTGTAAAAGTTGGAAGAGCTTTATTACGTCTTTAAGCAACTATAAATGCCGAAAAATGACATGATACAAAAAAATAATAATAACAAAAGGAACTCATCTTTCAGGTTAAAAGGGTGATAGTTAACCATCTTCAGCAGCTGCACTAAAATCTAGTTCCCCATCAGAATCAGTTACATCTTTATAGATGTAGTACGCATTTACCTAGATAAAGGCTTTATGATCTAGTTTAGAAGGACATCAATTACCATTAAAAAAATGATGATATGTCGACATTTATACTTATTCATGTTACGATCACTTTAACCGCATACTTGACCCACCATCATTCTCTAAAGTTAATAGTTGCCCTTCCTCATAAATGCCTTATCAATGCAAATTGGAGAAAAGAAACATATCTTAAATGGATTTTATCTAGAAAGTCCTCAATTTTATTTATTTTTTCATATAAAGCATAAAAGGTTGGATAACAATAAAATTGGCAAGTCCAATTATATACCTTTGGCCTTGATGTTACCGCGTTAAAACTATGGAAACTGGAGTATCGTAATCAGGTGGATGTAACATGATGTAAGCTGCTTTATTGTTGTATCTCTCCTCCGTTGCCTGTAGTACAGATGACAATATTTATTAATAATATAAGCCCTCAAAGATATTTGTTTGATATCAAAATATCGTTTCTCTAATCAATATGTATGTATTGCACTAGTTACATACATATGTTGAACTAACTATATAAAAATACAAATGTATTGAAATGGACAAGTGAACCACCATTTTTGTTGTTAAAATGAAATTAAAGGCATGTTCGCTTCATGGTATTAAAGTGGATTAACCCCACTGAACTGGCTAAGCCGGTGTTCGTTTTGTGGAATAACTAGGCCACGAGATTAACTAATACTCAGTAGAGGTGACTAAAGTAAACCACCAATTTTGGTGGGACTAACTAGTCCCAATGCTTGGCCATTACAGATTACAAAATTACCCTTCATCTTTACACACTCTTTTGTCCAGCTCAATTGAATTCCCATCGAATGAAGATTGTGATGAAGATCGAGGACAATGACGAAGATGCGGACTCGGCCAAGGAGCGAAGACGATGACAATGATCGAGGACGATTATGAAGATGCAGACTCGGCCGAGGACGATGACGAGGACGAAGATGTGGGAGTGAAAACCGAGGACAATGACAAAGATGCGGGAATGAAATTTGCAAGATCGCGGACTCGACCGAGTAATGGAAGTGATGAAGACCAAAATCAACTTTGATGATTTTATTGGAGATGTAAGATAAATAAAGGGGTACTTTAGTAAATGTACATATTAGAGCCACATTTATTCTCAAACTTAAACCTCCCAACCGAACAAGTCCCATAAAAGGTATTAATACATAAACCCATGTGTTAGTCCCATTACAAACTAATCCCATGATCTTGGGTCTTGCTAATATTTGAAGCGAACGGGCCATAAGAGACAAGTGTATGTCTGTCCAAATTTTTTTATCATAAATATTCTTCGATGGAGCACAACACTGGTTAAAAGAATTGAAAATTGGTAGATATTATCACAAGAGATTGTAGTTTTTGATTTTATGAAAAAAAGTTCAAAGAGATACCACTCTCATATGAACGTCAAAGGCAGGTATATAATAATGATTTAGATATCCATATTGGAGTGTGGAATGAGTGTATTTGCATATTCCGCAATATTTGTAAAGAGTAGGCTGATATAATTATGATGGAATAGTATGGTGTGAAGGAGTCTTGGTGTGAGCTCTACACCATATCACAAGAGACGTCGAGGTCGACGTGGTGGATGCCTCATGCATATAAGATGAAGTTGGTGTATTTCACTAACAATTTTATCTAGAGCCTCTACATAAATTTGTAGATCAACACTTGGATCAAGATCGAAATCAGTTGGAGAAAGTGGCAAACTGGACTAGACAAGAGCCATTGTTTGATAAGATCTCTAAATTCAATTTTTTTTTTTGGTTTTTGTTCTTGTTTAGTGAGAGTTGTTAACGTGTCACTGAAAGCCAGACCCAAATTTCAGTCTGTCATAGAAATTCAAACAATCCCACAAAAGTTCTCATCAAGATTATTCTCCATCGATACACATAAGCATATGAGTTCTTGGTGGTATTTATATTCATAGAAGGAATTGAAGGAGCTGAGTTTTTGAGGAGAGAAATTGGTGTACATGGAAGATTATTCAAATTTGTTGTGTTTTTTTTTTCTTTGATTTACTATGTTGGATTTATGTTTCTTTCAATTATTTTTCCTAATGATTTGTAATTGGGTCTTTTGGATATTTAATGATTTGATGGGTAGTTGTCGTTATGTTTATCCACATAACCTCATCAAGAATTGATTTTGAGAGAAATTAGGTTCTCAAAATAATCTCTTTAGGTAAATGAGTTAACTGGCTTGGATTTAAGGATTTTTTTTCTTTCGATTTGATTCAATCTGTGTTCCCTTTTTCAGTCATTCAGTATTGTTGATGTCTTAATTTGTTGTTCTATAACTATGTTTAGGGTATTGATCAATGTTGTTAATTGTTTGGGTTTCCACATTTTGAGGTGGGTTATTTATTTCAAGCTTATAGATTGTAATCATTTCTAGCTTCAGGAGTCAAATTACTTTTAAGTGTTGAATTGTCGATTGATGCCCTAGACTTACTCGAACTGTTATGCTTTTTAAGAGTCAAATTTGCAAAATTGGTTTTATGCCAAGTTCGTATTTTTTAAGGTTAAATCCATAAACCCTGAATTTTGTACAAACTTTTGGATTTTAATAATTTAAGGGTGGGTTAGTTTATGTTTTCAACTTTTGAATTTGTTCGTGCAGTGAGAACTTTTATTTTTGGGACTTTTGGGTTTTTATTGCTTTAATGAATTCTCAACTGTCATTTCTTTCTTTATGACCATCAAAAGTTTAAATGTTCATTAGGTACTACCACTTCTACTGTCATTTCCTAATATACTATAATAATTAAAAAATCCTAATTTACTATGTTTTGTTTCTAACTCGTAGAACTTTGCGATGCGAAACGCCTATGTGCATATATCTATTGTCATGGTTTTTAACGCTTGTTTGCAATGATTAAATAGATAGAAATATGTTATTTATATTTTAACTTAAAGTGCAGTAGATCTGTGACCGGGGAATAAATTCTTGTATGCTTACTAGTGGTTCCCTTTTACAAGTAAGTAGTTCATCGAGATGTAACTTTAAATGCTGAAATATGAAAAGATTTTGTTGTGTTAACTCTTGGAATTGCAATTTTACTTATTGTTTGTTGGTTTGTTTTGTGAATTGCATATTAGCGCAGGTTTGTTTTTACGTTTATTTTCCTCTCTTTTGTCTTTGAAGTTAATGACTTTATATATATATATATATATATATATACACTTCCTTGCTCTTTTCTCTTTTTTATATCTACTCTTTACTATTTTTTTCTTTATTTGTGGATTCCTTTAAATTCTTTGAAATTAGCATCTCGCCTTGTATTGTGTTCTTTTCTTTGTTATTTATAGATGTTGCAAAAACTAATATGTTATTTTTTCCTTATAACTTAGTGTTTGAAGTAGAACACAAAAGAAATTTTATGAAACTTTAAAACCTTTTCATTTTTTTTTAAAATTTATGAACTTATAAAATTTGATTTACATATAACTTAGTTTATAGTTTGAGAAGTTAAAATACTTTTGAGAGTTCAAGGAAGTTTAGAGATGTTTCATCCCAAGTTGCTAACCATATACAAGCTAGCACCACTATCTTACAATCATCTGTAGAATTTTCTTTTCATTTGCATGTTTCTATGGTTTGTTTTCATCTGATTATTAAACTTGATTTTGCCATTTTCTAGGTAGTGAAGTGATCATCCCGACTATTTGAAATCATTCGTAATTGGGAGTGCCCTATTTAGCATCTTAGTTGGACTTAAACCCCGCTCATTCTCTCCTAGATTTCTCTATAGTAAGGGAAATTCAGGTGAATTTTGTAATTGTTCCATGCATTCATTTCAATCATTTTATGAATTTCTTGAAATGTTAATGTATCTTATTTAGCCTTTGAATTCATGTTTACATGATATTATGAAATGTTGGGGAGATGTGAGACCTCTTAGGCATTCTCCCGTTGTTGTTTATTAGGTTCCAAAATTTTTGGGTAGTCTATGTTATAGGGGAAACTTTGCCGAAACTTTTGTAGAATATGCAAAACTAGTGGTATGACGTTATTGGGACAAAGAAGAAGTTGAACAAGAACATAAATGGGATTAGAAGGTTTTATAGATGCATGGCACCTTATGTGTCCAAGTCAACAAGAGCAAGTTTGATCCTGATAACTTTTTTAGGAATGAACAAAGTACTCTAATAGTGCAAACTTAATCGGAGTAAGAACTTAGAAACTTTAAGAGATATATATACATATATTTAATTAGTTGGGCTATGTGTTCTTATTGAAAAACTCATTTGGGCTATGTGGTTATTTGTTCTTATTTTTTTCATGTCTTTACTAATAGTACTATGATGTTCATGTTTCCTAACAAGTATAATTTATTTAATAAAAGTTTGAATCAATTAAGTTATTGTAAGGATCAATGTTTAGGCATTGCAATAAATGTTACACAAACCTTTTATAAATGTATCTTAAGGCATTGATTAGTCCAACAATCGCAAAATAAAAATTGAATTGTCAACATTTGCATTTAAATTAAGTCATCTTATTTTGTAGGGAATGTCAACAATGAATAGAGAGTAGATGTACAATTGCCTCGATAACGAGTTTATTCGAAGGGAGTTTGTTGTAAAGGTAAAAGAATTCATAAAATTCTTAAAGGTAAATTGTAACACTTATCATAATAAGGGTAGGATTAGGTATCCATGTAATTACAATAAATGTTGACTTCTACCCTACTTAGACGCTCGAACTATTGAGTACCACATATGTAGGTACGAGTTTATTCTTGGATACTATTGTTGGTACGAACCTGGCGATAAAGAAAGTCAGGATTCAACATCCACTTTCTACGATTTCAAAAACAATTACGAAGACGAAATTGACATCGACTATGGTCAACCGTCTTCGACTTACCAAGAGATGCTATATAACATGGCGGGGCCAAGTTTTAACTAGAGTCACATGGAAGAGGAGCCTAACCTCCAAACACAACAATTATACGACATGATTGATGCTGGTAATGAGCAATTGTGGTTGGGTTGTGAGAACATGACGAAATTGTCTGTCATGGCTATATCGTTTTCTTTAAAATCGGCACACCATGTCTTTGAACGTTGCTACAATGAGTTCATGTAATTTATCAAGGAAGTGTTGCCTAACAACAACACATTAGTCGACAGTTTTTAATTAATAAAACGATTTATGCAAGGATTGGGTCTACCTAAGGGGTTTAATTACTGAGGGGTACTACTGGAAGTCATTACCCAATCATTAAAAGGATATATATTGGGAGAGATGGAAAGTAAGTAAATGACACTAAATGATTGAATAAATGATTAAATATGTTATTTGTATGAAAAACTAATAATTAACTATATTCATCTTTTTCAGCCATACTTCCGATGGGACCCATCGATTGATCAGGCGATCGTGAGAGCTGCCCATCATGCAAAGTTGTGTGTTAGGTATGACACATTAATGCACGAGTTTCACGCCCTTAGCGTGAGGCCAGACTTTGTCACTAATGAGGCATGGAATAGATACCGTGAGTATTGGGTGACCGTAGATTTCAAGGCTAGGTCTGAGAAGGCTTCACATAATAGAAAAAACTAAAAGGGCGGCCCTGATATAGGCCCTTCGAAGCACACTAATGGCACACGGTTCTTTTCAGACTTATGAAGATATATTAGTTAGTGTCATTGTTATTTGACGTTTCCATAGAACTTATAAGTTTGTCATGACTAATATGTTATAAACTTTGATCTTTTGTGTGTAGGCTCTGGATAGGGATGAAGAACATGAGGTTACTCTTAATGATGTCTTCCTTCATGTTCATACGAAAGATCATAATGGAGTGCCATTCATTGATAGTAGATCAGCACGGTTTCATGTAAGTGTCTTGTTAATATAAAATTTATAATTGCTTATAAATAAATGTTATGATTATACTTGCTTCTTAATTAGCTATTAATTACTTGCTTTTTCTTTACATGAATTTCGTTATGGACCATGTACTTGTCAGATGTTGTTTCTACCACAACTTTATAGACCATGTTCTTGGTGATTTTATTTTGAAAAGATATTTAAGGTCTCTTAATAGTGCTTTTGTTTCCTGGGATTCGAGCAAAGTGAAGCAAAATTTAACAAAATCATCAACATTAAGTGGGGATCAAGAAAATCTCATTCATAGCTAAATATGTGCTTTTGATTGTATTCTTTTATCGCATATGATTAAAACAATGGATTTGTAAACATTAGATTATAGTAAACAAATAGATTTGTCGCATAAGACACCTAATCTTTATTTTTTTATTGTAGTAAGCAAACACGACCAACTTAAGCTTAATATAATGCTTTTTCATGCAAATCCTTTCTTCTACAGAGGTTTGTGTTCTATCTCTTCCACTTATGTCATATTTGTAGGTGCAACAATAGCTTAGAGTACTACTTATGAGAAGCTCATTTCTTTGCTTATATATGAGGGTCCTATAATGAGATTTATATATGCATGTAAATTATTCAATTGCCATAACTTTAATGGGAATCATTTTAATGTACTCCATTAAATAAAGCTATCAATTACATTTTTCTATATCACACCCTCTTGTGCATTAAAAATGCTTTCAAAGCTCTTCACTTCACGATGATTTTCAAATGTTGAAAAATCTCCAAACCTTATTCCATTCGCATTCTCACTGTCCACTCTAGTAAGACAAAAATAACCCTTGTAATACTTTTTTGGCATTTTCAATTTCAATTATCTTAGTGTGCATATGATCAAATCGAAGATATCCATTAATTACTTATTTTTTAATTATCCATTAATTACTTGCATCTTTTCTTACGTTGACTTTTGCTATTCTTAACCACTATAAATGATTTTGGGCTATTTAATTTGTTTCATTTTCTCAATGATTTATTTTCATTTTTTTCTTTGACAACTTTGTTTTCGTGCAGCGAAGCTCATGAGTAGGCGTGAGGAGCACACTCAGGCTACATTAGACCAACCAATTGATGAGAAGTAACTGTACTACGATGCGACGGGGAGTGCTCAAAGGGGCGTTTTTATGGGCTCGGGTTACTTGCTAAGAGGAATAATGATAGCTTCAAGAGAATACTAAACCTTTTTATTCCTTTCCAAAAGATCCAGAACGTACCAGAAAACCCTAATCCGTTTTTAAACAAAAATATAGTTTCGACCCTAAAATTATCTCTGTGTGTTCTAACTTAAAGCGTATATTTATACAACCCTTGTATGTAGACGGATAAGTAAATTACACATATACCCCTACTTAAAGAAATATAAGTGTAATACATCATAAGGACATTTTTGTCAAAAATCTTATCATATAAAATTCGTTTTTCTGAACCATCTTAAAATCTCGCAAAACTATCTTAGTGTGCGCCAATAGGCTCATACAACGTTGGCAGCACTACAAAAAAATCGCAAATCAGAAACGGAATTTTCCGTTTCTGATTTGCGAAAATTCCGTCTCTGATTGAAATCAGAAACGGAACAAAGACGGAACGCGTTCCGTCTCTGAAAACGTCGTCGCTGATACGATCAGAAACGGAAAATGGATTCCGTTTCTGATTAGAGACGGAATAGAGACGGAAAATATCCGTTTCTGATTAGAGACGGATTTAGAGACGGAAATTAGAAACGGAACAGAGACGAAGAAATGGATTTTATTTCGAAATGGTACATTTGTAATTGCATTCGTCTCGATTCGTTGATTATTAGCAATCGAAGAGACGGAATTAATAAATTTATGAATTCCGTCTCTGATTCCGTTTCTAATCAGCAACGGAATCAGAGACGGAATCAGAGACGGAATGCAAAGAGTTCGTCTCTGATTCCGTCTCTAATTAGAAACGGAATCAGAGACGGATTATTCCGTTTCTGATTCCGTCTCTGATTCCGTTGCTAATTAGAGATGGAATCAGAGACGGAATTAATATTTCCGTCTCTGATCCGTTTGTGATTGATAGAAATATTTCTTGAAAATTAGAGACGGAATAGCAATGGAAAATTTGAATTCCGTTGCTAATCCGTCTCTAATTTTCTGTTTTGTTTAAATATGGCACGGATACATAAGCCAATCGATTCTCCAACCTAAAAAATCAAAATACAACCCGATATGACATACTCCATCGCCGCACCCTCCAACAACTCCTTGAGGGTGCTAACATCCCCCAAAGAAGCCAAATTGCGCATCCATACATCAAAAATATATATCAACAAAAATTCAAAAGAGAAAGAAAAAATGTGAAACTCAAAATTAGCCCAAAAATTTATATATCCACGGAAAGTTGTCATGTATTACAAAAGCTCCAAAATTTGGAAGTATACACAAAAACCAACCAATCCTATCGTTCAACAAGCAAAAAAAAAAAGAACACTCACAAAAGGTCCAAAATTTGGAAGTATACACAAAAAGGACTTCATCTAATAAGTAAAACGCAGCTTTGAAGCATTTCTGAATCTCCATCTGAGGGCAACAACCAGTGAGTATGCACCTGAAAGAAGTAGGGTTTTGACTTTTGGAAATCAAGCTTTAAATTTGAATTTTTTATTTCCTGGATTCCTAGAACGGCTATAAACGGTCATATTGGAATTCCTATCACTATAAAACCACCACAAACTTGGTTTTAACATAAGGAAGACGAAACACATTCAAAAATGCAAGATCTACAAAGAGAAGAATGGCATAAGTGCAAGAATGCTAAAAGGGAAAAACTAAAAGTTAAGCACAAACCTATCATGTAAGTATGATTCTAGAACTCATCCTCTCACCCCATCTAAACTGTTGTGTGCTCCAAAGGCGACAAGCCATGTGTTCCTACTCAAAAAAAAAAAAAAAAAACAACCAGCTGGGATTCAAGAAAAGCAGTGAAGAACAGAAAAAAACCATACAATGTTGAATAAGAATGCTTCCAAAAAAAAACATGATCATCAAGCAAATGCAGTCACGGACTGAAGTTGGTGTCAATGTTGCTATTTTCCTACGCATAGGAGATGGCGAACAATGTTTCTATAAGATGGACCTATCATGTAAGTTGAGTTGTAAAACATATATAACATGTTTTATAAGGGTTGGTTAGGTCCTGGACGAGTTTAAGGGTCGCTAACACAAAGGGATAAATTAATTAGTTTGAGGTCCCTGCAGTTAGCGTGCTAATTCCAGTATTAGCGCGCTAATTAGCCACTGCCAGGGATTTTTGACTTTTGGAAATCAAGCTTTAAATTTGAATTTTTGATTTCCTGGATTCCTAGAACGGCTATAAACGGTCATATTGGAATTCCTATCACTATAAAACCACCACAAACTTGGTTTTAACATAAGGAAGACGAAACACATTCAAAAATGCAAGATCTACAAAGAGAAGAAATTTGTGGTCCAGTCTCTTCACCCACATGATTATCTATATCTGCCATCTTTTCCCTCAAATTATCTACGGTATCTGACTATAATAAACTAATGTTAGAAACAAACTAAACCACCAGCAATATGTAAATCAAGTAACTTAAAAAGTCTACACGACAAACTATTGAAAGGAAGTGATTCAGTCGCTAAAATAGAATAGCCAAGAGAAGATTCACCTCGATAAGCCACTGCCCCCAAAGCCTCCATAACCCCCACCAAGCCTACCTCCGAGACTTGGAGTCCTATAAGGACCAAAATCACCACCACCAAAAAAAGAATGAGTTTAACATGCAAATGAAACAAATCGTCTACAACATGCTCATCGGCAAAAGCAATGAACCCATTCCCTCGAGAACGATAGGAAAAACTAAAACCCGCCTATCCGAAAATAGGAAAAAAAAAATAAAGCAACTTCATCATCAGTACCCTCCACTACATCAGGCTTCAACAAACCACCATGTTCGCAGGTACATTCATTGTCCATTTATCCTCTGTATATCTTAGTTGGCTTGGACGCCCAGTTCATGCATAAGTTATCATGGATTTTATTTTTAATACATTATCCTCCCCAAAATAAATTTTTTAACCTCAGTTTAAGTAAAATATACTATAAGTACCGAATGTTTGCAGAATTAATCCATGGAAGAAGAAAACATGCTGGCTGTTGTGTGCAAATCTTATGCGTTGTAGTTCTCTCGAGTGCTATGATGAAGAAAGTGGTAGAATCGACAGGGAGCAACATCTTCATGCCATAGCAAATGAATTTGGGAAATCGATAAAGGGTCGTTTTCCGGTCATCGTGTTGAGAACATGTAGGCTATTCTTCTTCTACGGACATGCCATAATAGAAGAAGAAGAGCCTACATGTGCAGAACATGGATGACCGAAAAATGAGCCTTTATCGACTTCCCAAATTCATTTGCTATTGCATGAAGATGTCGCTCCCCGTCGATTCTACCACTTTCTTCATCGTAGCACTCGAGAGAACTCGCAACGCAACGCCTAAGATTTGCACAAACCAAAGATGTTTTCTTCTCCCATGGATTATGCAAACATTCGGTACTTATAATATATTTTACTTAAAAACAAAAAAATATTTGGGGGAGCAAAAAGGAAAAAATTAAAATCCACGATAAAATATGGAACATCGCCTAAAAATGCAGAAAAAGAAGTGTGAATCATAATGTAATTCGAAGAATTTCTAAAGTTTTCTACACTATAAAGCGTTTAATCTAAGAATTTGAAACAAACAACAAGTGAAGTACCTATGTATCACCAACCTGCTCATTTCTCGAGAGCCACGCTTACGTCTCACGCCCAACATTGTCCCCTTGTTGGGGTGGATCGACCGGATCTATTTGCGGCGGTATTCTTGGTCATGAGGTGGCGGTGGTGGTGGCGGTGGTGGTGGTTGTTGCTGAGCTAGGCCTATTTCGTCCATGTCCATCCCAAGACGCTGATGCATGAACTCCATAACCTTTCGTAGTTGCTCCGCAACGACATCGAACTCTGGCCGCGGCACCACATCCGGCGTCTGCGACGTGCTAGCACCAGGAGCTCCGTATCTCCTCTTCTTTCTCCCTAAGGACCCGAGTCCGTAGACACGTCCTTTGGAAGACTCACCCGCCACATTGAGGTACACCGCCTCATCATCCACCTGTTGCTCCGGTGTAGCCTGGGTCACCTCCTGGCGTCTGCTCTGGAGCCTATCCTGCAAATATGCACAACAAACAACATACATGATATGGGGTAAGTGAAAGACTTAATAATATTTTACATATCATTTCTATACTTACATAGAACCGCTCTGATCTAGTATCGATGAATGTCATCCTGTCGTGATTAACGGTGTGGAGATGCAAATACAAGTCATTCACAGTCGGTGGCGTCTCGGATGAATCAGCCTGCGTGCAGGACCAAGCATAGTGAACAAGAGTATAAATGTACAAAATATCCTAGATGTTACAAAAAACTTACCAATCTTTCTTGGGTAGTCACAAATGACACGGAACCACCACCGTGCTTCGAGGGTCCAGTCCCAGGGCCTTCGACCTCAGTGTTCCTATTCTCCGTCGCTTGCCTAGACCTAGCTCGGAAGTCCTCGCTCTCCCGATCTTGCAAGTATCTCCTCCATGCCTCATCTCGTAACATAAACCGGTCGCACCCGATTCTTCTTCAACTTGTGCATCAACGCGGTGTACCTTGTGCTCGCAAGCTCTGTCGTACGCCGCTCGCACGAGATCCCTCGGGAAGCGCATCATCCCATCTAAAAAATATCTACAAATTGGCGATTGCTATTGTTAGCATTTATTTGAGAAAATAGTATAAATCATAAGGCATATGGTAGTCTTGTTTACCTTCCATTGGCGCCAGTATTGGTCTTTATGATGAGGCGGTACCGACTTCCAACAATACCCTTCAGGAATCATCCATCGTTTAAAAACTTTTGTCATCCTTCGTGCACAAAAGTGCGAAGGATGCAACTCCCTGTGTTTCATGAACATGCATATCACCTTAACTACTTCTTCAATATTTGACATCCATATTGAAATTGACATATAAAAGTCAAACGCAAACTTACGTATCATTGGCAATCAGCGTGATAGGGATCCCCTGCACGCGAGGGGGCTCCAGCCCTGTCCTCTGAGGTGGCTGCGGAGGGCCTGTCACCTCCAACCCTGCTCTTACGTCTTCTTGTCGGGATGCCGCGCCGATGCCGTGGTGGGGGTGCAGGCCTCGTGGGTAAAGAGTCATTGATGTCGGAGAAGGTGTGGGGAAGTGTGTATTAGGCATAGTCCTTGATGACGACGAAGATGGTACAAGACGACCCCGACGGTATGGAAGGGGAATGTGACGCGCGACTGTATCGTGCTCGAGAGGCCGAGAAGTCGGAATCGATAATGGAGGTATCGAACCACGACCTCGACCGCCACGACCTCTATGGACCCCTCCTGTGGCCTGACCACGAGGGCCAGTAGGTATTTCGCCGCCAGATGTCGGTGCCGCACCTATTCCTCCTGGACGATGGCCTCCTAATGGCAAACCTCGACATCCCCTACGACCACGTTCGGCTATGATACCTAACAATATTCACGAGTAAAACATCAGAAAAGAAGGGCATAAAAAAAGTAGATGGACATACTGAATTAATTTATTAATAACACAGGATCCATGCAAATAAAAGTAACTACATTATTGGTCGTTGACATATCATATACAAACTTTATTCGCTATCATCCGTTTCAAATTCACTCTCATGAGTAGAAGGTGAGGATTCTTCTTCTGATTCATCTCCACTATAAACTTCATCGCTTAGACCCGCTTCAACAATGAATCGAGTCCCAGTCGGAACATCCAGATTGTTGATATCGGCGTCTGCATCATCGACTACGCACGTGGTGGGCATCCCATCTTGGAAAGCAATCTCTGCCGAGCCCTGGTCATTATCGTCTTTGCTAGTTTCCTCGTCAGCGAATTTTGGCCGATGACAACAAACCGCTAGCCATTCTTGTCGATCGTTCCGCATAGAAGGGTACGAAAGGTAGTAGACTTGAGTGGCTTGCATTGCTAGTACAAATGGCTCGTAGTTGTTATATCGTCGACTTCGATGAACCTCTACCAATTGAAGGGTTGGGTGAGTGGCATTATACTCCTGCTCTGTTAAGTACCGCTCCTTCGACTTGCCCATGGGTCGACCAGGATAAGTGAAAATTGAGAAATTGCCAACGAAGTTCGGTGTGGGCCCGAGACCGCCATCGTCGTTACGTGGCACTTTGTCATGCAACGTAATGACGTGATCTTCGAAGTAGTAAGAACAAAAGGATGTGACCTCTTCGACCAGATAAGCATTACACATGGAGCCCTCAACCTTCGCTTTGTTTCGCACATTGTTCTTCAAATGTTTAAGGTACCTATATGAATGTTATAAGAAATGTTGATATAAAACCTATTGAATGGGAAAATAATAACAAGGGCTCAAGATAGTACCTCTCAAATGGATACATCCATCGAAATTGAACGGGACCGCCAGACGGGCCTCGTAGGCCAAGTGGATTGGTAGGTGTTCCATAGAGTCAAATAAGCTTGGAGGAAAATTTTTTCCAACTTGCAAATGATTTTTGGTATTTCAGACTCTAAGACCTCCATATCTTGGATACTAACACATTTCGCGGTAAGGGACCGGAAAAATAGGCTTAATTCGCTAATTGCAACCCAAACCGGGTTTGGGAGAAGTTCTCTGAATGCAATTGGTATCAACCGTTGCATGAATATATGACAATCATGGCTCTTCATGCCGAACATTCGCAGTTTCTTTGGATCTACACATCGTCCAAGATTCGATGCGTAACCATCAGGAAAACGCAACTTCTCAACCCACTCGCACAATTTTTGTCTTCTTGAGGTATCAAGAGCATAGCACCCAAGGACGTAAGTATTTGTCGCCGAATCAATGTGTAGAGAAGGTCGGTGACAATATTCACGAATATCTTGCCTCGATTTTGCATTGTCCTTACTCTTGCCCGGTACACACATAATAGTGTTGAATATGTTGTCAAAAACATTTTTTTCGATGTGCATGACATCTAAGTTGTGCCGGATCAAGTTTGTCTTCCAATACGGCAAGTCCCAGAATATGCTTTTCTTCCTCCATCCCGAATTCTTAGCTATCCGCCCATTCACAGATTCAGCGCCGATTTCTGTCACCTTCATCAAGCCAAACGATTCAATTTCTGCCAAAATTTCTTCACCAGACCGCAAAGCGGGCGGATCATCATTTATGACCATTTTGCCTCTAATGAAATTTTTTTTGTCTTTCCTTAATGGTGATGACTTCTCCAAGAACCGACGATGACAGTCGAACCACGATGTCTTACCACCATTTCGCAATTGAAATGCATTTGTATCCTCCATACAATATGGACAAGCGTACTTACCGTGTGTGCTCCAATAGGACAACATGCTATATGCGGGGAAATCACTAACGATCCATAAAAGGGCAACTCGCATGACAAAATTTGTCTTGGTGGAAACGTCGTATGTAACCACCCCATTGTTCCATAAATCTTGCAACTCTTTCACAAGCGGTGAAGGAACACGTCGATTTTCTCGCTTTGGGCTGGTCGGTCCAGAACGATAACCGTTAAGAACATAAACTCGATTTCATGCACATCGACGGTGGAAGGTTGTAAGGAGTCAAAATCACGGGCCACGAAGAGTACGATTTTCCGGAAATCCCAAATACTTGAAAACCATCAGTGCACAATCCTAAACGAACATTCCGAACCTCGGTGGCAAAGTCTTTATTGACGTCATTAAAATGTCTCCAAGCAATCGAATCAGAACAGTGTTGCATAACATCTTCAGGCGATGAATGATCTCCATGCCATCGCATATGTTTTGCGGTTGACTCAGACGCATACAATCGTTGCAACCGAGGGCCCAAAGGGAAGTAGTACATTCTTTTGCAAGGGCGGTATTTTGTGTTCCGACCACGACCTCGTCGATGTGCAACGTATCGTGATTTCCCACAAAATTTACATGACGTCATCTCAGAGTCCGCTCCCCAATAAATCATACATTGGTCCTCACAACAATCTATTTTCTCAACAGGTAGACCTAGACCTCGCATTAGTCTTTTAGTGGCATAAAAATTCTCAACCATTGAGTTGTCATTTGGCAAACAATCCTTCATGAGTTTAATAATTTCATTATACCCTCGTTCAGATATATGATGTTCAGACTTGATCGCAAGTAATCTTGCCATTGCGGACAACGTTGTCATGGTTTCGCAACCAGGCCACAATTGTTCCCTACTTGCATCAATCATGTCATATAGTTGGCGTGCTTGGGGGTTTGGTGATTCTTCCACGGCATTCCAATTGAAACTTGGACTGCCACGTTGTGTAGCATCTCGCGGTAAGGTGTCGGATCGTAGCCTCGAACATCAGCATCATCAATATGGCAATCCATTTCGTGGAAATATTGCGGCCCTTCATCTCCGTTCTCACCATGTTCGTACCAACTGTGATATCCCCGGACAAATCCATACCTACATAGGTGGTGCTCAACCGTTTCGACGTCCAGGTACGGAACAAGTCGACATTTCTTAAAATTGCACGGGCATCTAATCTTCCTTTCACTTTGGTATGTAGGACAATGTTGTTTTGCAAATGATATGAATTCTTTAACCTTCGCCGCGAATTCAATTCGAACATAACCATTGTCGAGCGGTTGTACATCCGATCTCTGTTTTAGACGACATTCCTTGTCGAACGTAACCCTTGTCGAGCGGTTGTCTATTCAAGTAATGAAATAATAATGATTAAGATGATAAGAAATCTCACTAATTGGAGAATATTGTAAATCGGAATAGCGATCTACACCATCTAGAAGAAATTGATAGCTAAGTGAAAGAACGAGGTTCGCACATGAAACTTAGGAACTTCATAACTTGACAAAGTTAGGAAGTCATTAATGAGTCATCACAATCTAAAGAGAAGGAATTGATTGAGTTATGTTGTTTATGTAAGAAGCTTGGGCATTATCAAAAGGATTGTTGTAAATGAAAGACATGATTCAAAAAGAAAATGATTATGATATAATAATCAGTAATGATATAATATCTTACTAAAAAATCCTAAATCACATTGATTCTGACAAATGGATCGATGCTATGATTAGTAGCATTTTAGAAATCATTGTAAATGTTTTCGAAAAAGAAAAACTCGTTTTTTAAATGTTTTCAAAAATAAAACAGAAAATTTGCAGAAAAGCCCCTAACACATTATGAAATCGTAAATTTTCGTTTTCGGGATTTGTAAAAATATCCGGACCACCCAATTAAGCTTAATGACTCATAATAAACATGTATAACATGTTTTATAAGGGTTGGTTAGGTCCTGGACGAGTTTAAGGGTCGCTAACACAAAGGGATAAATTAATTAGTTTGAGGTCCCTGCAGTTAGCGCGCTAATTCCAATATTAGCGCTAATTAGCCACACGCCAGATATTTTTGACTTTTGGAAATCAAGCTTTAAATGTGAATTTTTGATTTCCTGGATTCCTAGAACGGCTATAAACGGTCATATTGGAATTCCTATCACTATAAAACCACCACAAACTTGGTTTTAACATAAGGAAGAAGAAACACATTCCAAAATTCAAGATCTACAAAGAGAAGAAATTTGATTTTTTAGAAGGAGCAATAGGAGATCTTTGTGGCTGCTCTTAAGTTCTCAAATCCAGCACCTTTGAGGCTTTCAAAGGAATATAAGAGTCTCTCCAAAGCTGATCTCTTTTGTCATCCTCTTAGTTGTAAGGAAATCCTTGATATAAACTCTTTCTTGTGCTTAATCGACATTGTTTTGTGTATTTGATTTGAAAATCAGTTTTGCACTTAAATTAAGATTTTTAAGACCCTAAGATTGCAAAAAGATACCACCAGTAGCCCGATATTTAGTTGTGTGGGGAATCGAAGTTGAGGCCGTGCGCCAACCTATATCGATATCAGAGGCATACAAATACCACATAGTATCAACGCGTCTACTACTTGTTCACTCATACGTCCTTAAGGTTATAGGTTTATTCCATTCTCTAGAAATGTAATGTGAAATAGCAACATTCACTAAAAGAGTAATCCTAGTGTTCCTAACCCTAACTAGTAGTAGAAACGTCTCTAATTATAGGTACTATTCAATCGTAACCAACAACACCTAACTAATCAATCATCCATAGCAAGTGCATGAATATGAAATTACTAACAACTATAACATCAAACGACAAAGTAATTACCTCAGTACATGATTCTAATGTATTATAATGTTGATCATGACATGCTTTACCGATAAAATAAACATGGAATAACAACCACATACGGATGACATGCTTTACCGATAAAATAAACATGGAATAACAACCAAATACGGAATCAATATAAATCTTGAATTGCTCAATTAAAAGGTTGAAATGAAATAGTACATATTAATAAACCTAAAAATAGAACAAGCATAACCTCAAAAACTATGCATGTAAGAAGAGAAAGAGAGAACAAAAACTTCTAAACCAAACAAAAGACACAACATTAACTTAATAGATCAAGTGAAGAACACCAACTAATGCACATGAAAGCCAATCCGGGGGAAAATGTGAGCAGATACAATGTGAAGAGAATTCGGGTGTTAAAATTTTTTTTTGTGTTACCTTGACGAGCGGAGAGCGGAGCGGTAAGCACGTGAAGCGACCGGAGAGCGAGAGAGCAATGAAAGACACGGAGATTCAAGATCAAAATTCAAAAACAATCGAACATTTGTGCACTCATTCACTGCACAATCAACCAAGGAACAAATCAAATCACTCAAGAACAGTTAAAATAAAACCTCATAAAGTAATAACAATTATAAGAACTGAACTCTTAAAATATGTCACCTGACCAAGAGTTTGTTCCTTCACAGTTCATAAACAATAAGGTAGTACTATAACACGGCCAATTGCCAAGACGAATTTACAAAAATAAATAGGATTCCATGACCATAATAGCTAAGACCTTTCAAGAAAATAAATTTTTTTTTTAAATCCATTTATTAGACTAGTATATTTGAGCCGCTAAGAAAACCTAGTATACACAATGGTCACCACATTATGTTCATTTCCTATGTTTGAACATCAAGGCATATATATATTTGCCTTGCCTACAGATATAGCTTCAGTTCAAGTGAAAATCTATAACATATTTCATTCATGAGCATAATATTTGCAATGCTAACAAGTATTACGACTTTAATATTCCTGGATGCCGCATATAAGGTACGTAGGAACACCGGACACCCCAAATATTTATTGATAGATGGAAATTTATGAAGTCTGCATGCTTAATTTAAATTGGAAAATCTTTCAAGATAAAATAGCTTCTTGCCTTCAACTCCGATCTTTACTAGAAGATCGAACTATCAAATTAACCATAGCGGAAACTTAAATAATTCTCATGTCACCCTTGGTTTTCCATAAATTTTTAAAATTAGAGAAACAAGGGGACTAGAATGCCAACTTGACAGACGCGAATTTTTAGCGAATGATGCAACTGCTGCTCAATACTTCCTCAAAACCGTCACAAGGTGAATGATCTCTATGAAAGCTGAAGAGCTCTTGATCATGAGTGTTGCCTGCATTATAAATTAAGAACAATAAAAAACAAATAGATTATATCAGAATGTAGTAAGACTCCAAAACTACAAATGCCTTGCTAACCGGATCCGAATCAGAGACCAGAGAGAGCGGGAGATATCGGCGATGACGGAGACCGGCGCGACGAGACGGAGAGACCAGAGAGACGGCGAGACGAGAGAGACGAAGAGAGAGACCAGGTAGCACGACCAGACGGAGATACGGAGACCACCGCGACCGGACGACGGAGAGCGAGAGACAGCAGAGAGACCAGCTAGCACGACCAGACGGAGAGACGAGACGATCGAACGGGATGGACGTTCGGGGGACGAGACGATCGGACCGGCGCGACGAGACGGAGAGGCAGATTTAGGTTTTTGCGGTTGTTTCGTGTGAGTGATTTGGAGATTTCGATGTGTTGTTGGGGAGGGGGTGGGGTGCGGGAAAGAAAATAGGCTGCCAATGATCCAATAAAATACAAATCTCGAGGAATGATGAACGGTCATAAGAAATGAAGAATTTGGCGGGAATGGAGCGCCAAATTTCAGAGACGGAATTTAATTCCGTCTCTAATTCCGTCGCTAATTCCGTCTCTGATCCGTCTCAAATCCGTCTCTAAATATTTCCCTGTCTATTCCGTCGCTAACTGTTAAATTTAGAAATGGAACTTATTCCGTTTCTAATTCCGTTTCTGAATTAGAAACGGAAATAAGTTCCGTTTCTAATTCCGTTTCTGATTTGCTGTTTTTTTGTAGTGCAGTGTACCAAAACACATTTTGGTATACAAGTCTTAAGCAGCCTTTAGCAAGACATTATGACTACTAAAGTTGTACGAATATCAAATCGATACAACCTAATCAATAGTGTATATAACATCCTTTTATCACATGATATCCTTTTGATCAAACGTAAGGCATAGAATTGTCATCCAACATGTTCAATCGTACTAGTATCGATCTATAGGTAGACTGAAAACATCCAAGTGACATTGATCAATATCAATTCACTTAGACTAGGCCTTTTAACAGTGTAACACATCGAGGAATCCACTGGATCTCTTTTTATATGAGAGGGACAAATTCTATCTCGATTATACAACTTCATCACATTGCTCACACAATAACCAATCACAAATTTTAAAATTGTCTGGTTAAAGACAACATTTGATTGTGTCAAATCACTGTGTTCCTAATGTTGAAGTTTCTGGTAATCTCAAGTCAGAGGACTGAAAAATATAAATATCATGAGAAACAACTATGACTTAATCATGTGATGTTCTCAAAGTGGGTCATTCCAGTACTTTGTTCCCTAACGAGTACTCATGATCTAGATTCGTATCCCTATACGTATAATCATCATATGATCATCAATTAAGACTCACACTAGTCTTAATTCAGTATAGTTCCTAGTGTAATGATCGATTAGGGACATTTAGGATACTTCTTCAAATACCCATGGATCTTATTATAATGTAAACATGTAAATTAATTATAATAAATAACAAATAAAATCCTCTATTTTATTAACTAAAAGTATTCATAAAGAAAGTTAATGGATTGACCCGGGGCACATGCCCCAACAATGGGGACATCTAGGATTGGCTGGATGACGAGCACCTTGATGACGAAAGTTAAGTATTTTAGTTGGTAAATATAGTTTTTAGGTTTGTAAACAAAATTCGAACAACTTGTTGTGCATATTAAGATATAATTCTATTTTTTGGGTTCAATTTAGTATATAATATTTGATATTTTATGTGAATGAAATAATATGAAATTTGATTTTTGAGGATGTTATAGCACCCTCAAGGAGTCATTGAAGGGGGTGCAGGGCATTGGAAAAATACATCTTCAGCTTTTGTTGTTTATAAGAATCATGCTGGAATAAAATGCAATATAAAAAAAATTCTACGTATCCAATGGAATAGCAACAGATTCGTAACAGACTTTAAGCATATGTTATGGGTTTATGAGTTGCGTTTCGTTGCTAATCCGTTGCTAATTACCAACAAAAAACAACTCCTAAACGATTTTTTGAGTATTATTTTCATCTCTAATCCATCTCTATCCCATCTCTATTTAGAGACATAAATTAATTTAAGTCGCTAAATATTTAGCAACGACGATTTTACAAACGAAATTCATTCCTTTGATAATTCGTCTCTAACTGTTTTTCCATTATTATTCCATTGCTAATTCATGTCGTTTCCGTTGCTATTCCTTTTCTAATATGTTGCTAAATATTTTTTTTTAGTGTAAGGAGACTCATAATTCCTTATCCTTCCAAACCATGTATTCATGTACAACAGAAATGCAATTTCAAGGATTAATGCAATTTGTATGAAATTATAATCATACAATGTAAAGGTTTGTATGAGATTTATTTAACCTTATAAACGTAATTCCGCCACTTCTTAGGCGACATGTCCGTAAAATAGTCCACGGTTTTCCAATTGCAGTCCTACAATTCATTAACACGTCCGGTAAGATTCTACAATCGTCCCACAATTTTTTTCCAATTTACTTAATTTAATTAATCTCGTCTCGACTCAAAAAATCCAAAATCAATCCAAACCATATCCTTGAACGTCCGGATCCTAATTTTGACTGCAAATTATGGTCCGGAATCGAGAATCAACCTAAACTAAGCTTTAAAATAATTTTCCAAATTTTTGCCCATTTATTTTATCAAGGATTAAAAAAAAAAAAAAAAAAACAATACAGGGGAAAGGGCTTGATCCTTGAACCGGTCATCCCTAACCCCTCACCCCATATGAACGAAACAGAGAAACTCTCTGTTTCGTTCCTCTCTCTCAATTTTTCATGGAGACGAAACAGTGCCAAGGTCTGTTTCGTCTCCATCAATATTTCTTGCTTCATCTTCTTCCTCTCAGCTTCACAGTTCCCCTCTTTTTTTATTGTTTGAATCAAATCACTTCATCTCTTCGGTTCGAATTCACGTATACAATCTCTACCCAGTCCTTAACTTGATTTACAACGCCTAAAAATCAAAAATTAAACTCACCTTCAACATCACCAACAATCACAACAGCAGCCCACCTAATTCAATTTGTCTATTTAATGGAAACCCGTAACGAGATAGATTCAAACGAGAGAGACAAGAGAGCACACATTGGAAATTGAAGAAAAGGAAGACGACAAAGTGAAGAGGCTATGATGAAGATGATGAACAGTGCGTTAAAACCCCTGTTCGATTTTTATTTTTTTATATAAGGGTTTGCCCCTCCATTTTTATCCAACCCAATACAAATCAAATACCCTTATTCATAATTAGCCATTTTCTATTATTTTTCATATTTATCTCTTCAATTTTTGTTCAAACTAAACCTTGAAAAATACCTCAATTTTGCCAAAAATTGAAGAATTTACCAAAATATTTCAAAACTCTCGGAAAACCCATCTTCGCAGGTAAATCAAGGTGTAGGACCCACGTAGACTCATTAAGTCAAGTCCAAAATTCGAATCTTCAAATTTAAAATCATTATTTTTTAGTAAAACTCAAAACAGTTGCTCGAGTCGACATTAAAACTTCTACGAAACTCGTTTTAACATGTATCTCGAGACAAAACCCTTGCGAATCTCAAATTTACTTAATCAACTCGAAATTCACAAAATAAAATAACATAATACATAATACTAGGCAAACATCACATAAAAGTAAAATTACCTGTAAATCTCATTTCAACGGTTTTGACCTCCCAACTCATGGCTTAAACTATAATTTGAATTTTTTTAATCATAGATTACCTACAATTGTCAAATTAAAAACTTTGGGATTTGACAATCTTTCCAACTAATAAGAAATTAAAATTGAAATTTTCCTAGACTAAAAGAGATTTGGAAAATGCTCTATCTCATATACGCCTCTCGTTCATTAGTCAGCTCTAAACCACCATGAAATTGCCATTTAACGAAAACAAGTGGTATTTCTTTATTTTGAAGCTTCATATGATACATCACCCCACAAAACAAACTAATTCCGCTCTATTATGAGATGTGAATCAAGTTCTTTTTGCTTGAGCATAAACACGTGAAATACATCATGAACTCCAGCTAACTGAGGTGGCAATGCAAGTCTATAAGCAGCCTTTCCAATCCATTTTACAATTTCAAATGGTCCTATAAACCTGGGATAGAGCTTTCCTCTCAGTCTAAATCTATAGTAGCCTTTGTGATGGGAGACTTTTAGATAAACCCAATCTCCGCCGCTATATTCTACAACCAAGTGATAGAGATCATAATAACTTTTGTGCTTCTCCTGAGCCGCTTTCAATCTTTGTTGAATCTGCTGCACAACCTTAATGTGATCTTGAACCATCTGTAGCCCCAACTCCACCAAATCCTCAGGTTCAGCCCAATAAGATGGTGAACAAAAGAGTTTCCCATATAAAATACTTAAATAGAGCTATTTTGATACTTGATTGATAACTATTATTATAAGAAAACTCACACAAAGGTATGTATTCTTCCTTTGAACCTCCAAATTCCAGTACACAAGCTCTGAGCATGTCCTTTAACACCTGGATCAAACCTTTCAATCTTAGCATCCGTTTGTAGATAAAATGCAGGACTGAAATGTAACTGAGTGCCAAATTGTTCCTGCAGGCTCTGCTACAGCGCCGATGTGTTCCGAGCATCACGATCAGAAACTATAGTCAATGGCACCCCATGCAAGTGAATCACCTCTCGTTCATACAACATGCTCAGCTGTGTAAAGGCATCCGAAGTGGACATAAGAAGAAAATGAGTAGACATTGTCAGTTCATCAATAATAACCCAAACAGCGTCATGTTTCCTCCGTGAAGTAAGCAGATGATTAACAAAATCCATCGCAATATGTTCCCATTTCCACTGTAGTATGGGAAATGGTTGCAACATGCCCCCAAGTTTTTGTTGTTCAGCCTTAACCTGTTGGCAAATATTTCATCTCCTTACATAATCACCCACATCATCTTTCATCTTTGGCCACCAATACGATGGCCTCATATCATGATACATTTTGGTCTTACCAGGATAAATGTTGTGCTTGGACCGATGAGATTCTCTCAATATCTCATTTCGAGTCTCAACCATTGATGAAATCCATAATCTTCTTTTAAGACTCCATCTCTGATTTGCAGACTCAGCCCAATTTAGATTATTACGGTTATCAACAAACCCCTTAAACTTTTCATAGTTATTATTATTTTGCTGACACTTGATCACTTTCTGACTAAATATTGTTTGCACTCGAAATTGAGCACAAATTCATTTATCATTGGCATCAGGTTTCACTGATAAAGTCATAGTAATGACTTTTTTGAGTAATTCATACTCGTAAGTCAACTAACTAGCTGCCTGTTATGTTTCAACACCCCTCCTACTCAATGCATCAGCTACAACATTTTATTTACCTAGATGGTATTCAAGACAAAAATCAATGTCTTTCAAGTGTTCAAACCACCACCTTCGTCTCATATTCGACTCTTTCTGAGAAAATAAGTATTTTAGACTCTTATGATCTGAAAATAAGAGCCTTAATCAAAATCACTTAAGAGTTAATTACCTATTAGGCAGCCTTTCATCCCTATATTACTCCAAATCCATGTCGTGATAAATTATCCAAATTAAAGGTAATTCAAATTCCATTATCAATAAGTGGAAGCATTTATTCTCCAAAAATTCATGAGTGTGGAAAACCAAGAAAAGACAGCATCACATGCACGTATATATAGGACACTAGTTACTTAACCCAATGTACAACCCAAAATGACATAAACAATAATAATACAACAAAAGTTGAGACATACAAAATGAGTGAGGAGAGTAGTCGAAGCGCTCAGAGGAAATCACTGATCTTCTCCTTCCCCTGTCTGCTACTGCTCGACGGACCTACACCCACTGTCACAAACTGGATGGTGAGTATAGCAATATTTAAGTACTAACTGGAGAATTATATGCCACATTTCCAAACCAAACGAATGGTATTTGAAAGCATAAAATAGCGAAATAAATTGTTAAAACAAGTAATACAAGTAAATACCACAGTTAAAGATGTAGAGATAGATATAGGCTAAGTTGAGATGATTTACGTCTGGTTGGCGGTGAGACCTATCACCTCCCCTTTCCCACTACGATATGGAGCTGCGCTCAACATATCTCATATAAATAGCGGAGATGCACTCTACGCTTTACCACATCATTCTCACGTTTGCCGATCACCTTGAGTCCCATAACTCGTGTACCGCGCAAGTGTAGTGGTGAGCGCCGGAACCCCAGGAGACCCATATCCCCGTAAACCGCGCATCTCTAGTGCAATGGACACTAGATAATCCCTACTTTAATTTCAAAGACAAATAATTCTAAAATTCTAGGATACCAAGATAAGTTAGGGTACGAAGCCCAAAGCAAATCTAATACAAGTCTATGTAAATTGAAATTATTCCATTAGCATACTTTTTACCCATTTTGTTCAAGAATGACATCAAGTGTAGGAATCAGAGGCATTGAAACAATTCACAAGGCATCATGTGACAATATTCAACCATGAATAGATATAAGAACAACATGATGTGCGAGGTTAAGTAGCATTGTCCACTAATAGACCAATAAAGTAATAAAGATGAATGAAATGAAATATAAAATTCTCACAGTTGTACTTATAATTCACACATTTGTCCAAATCTAGCCAATTCCTCGACAATTCGAAATGCTTGCCTAAACATCTGAGTTCTCCCATTAGTTCGCTAACATTTAATAATGTAGAACTTTAGGCTAAATCGAAGTCGAGAAATTTTTTTTAAATTTTTTTTATTTTTGGCAAAACGGCCCATTTTGCGCTTTTCGAGGTAAAACCCTCGTAAAATATTTGTTCGAAATTTCAAGTATTTTATTTTTTATAGAAATTCATTATTTTCTATTTATTGTGTCGAATTTTTTTAAAATTTTTCCCTATTTTCTGGAATTGTTTCCATTTTTTCTCCATTTTTCTTCTTTTTTTTTCTCTTCTTTTTTTTTTTTTTTTTTTTTTTGTTTTGGGTCGACCCGACCTTGGGCAGGGGCACTGGGCCTGGCTTGCCCCATGGGCTGAGCCTGGCCAAGGCTGTTGGCCTGACCCGCTAGGGAGAAGGGCACACACACACGGCATGTGCGTGTGCCCCTTTCTTCCCCAACAAACCAGGGACTCCCTTGTTTGTTGGGGAGGTAATTTTTTTTTCTGTGTTTTGGTCACAAGCAGGGGTTGGCGACCCACCCTAGCTCGTGTAGGGAGGGGAGACGACTCTCCCGAGTCATCTCCTTCCTCAGGAGCACGGGAGCTCCCAAGCTCTCGAGCTCCCAATCTCCCTCACCAACACCCCACCGACACTACTCCACCTAATAAATGGAACAACAAACTTACCTTGATTCGTCTCGGGTTATCTCCTTTTCCAGCGATTCTTCTTCTTCCTATCTTCTCTCCCAATTTTCAATTTGCTGTTTTGGTCAGGTGGTGAGGATAAGAATCCCGATTTATATACACCATTGTGGTTTAAATGCTTGCCTTTGATCTTAGTATGCACACGTATCCCGAGCTCATCACATGGAGCACATTGTCTCACTTGTCCCCCAAGTCACTTGTGAGTGACTCAACAATGTGACACCTTGCCTCATGATGGGTTAAGGCGTGTCTCGATGCACATCCTATGCCTCATGATTTATTTTCTTAATTATAGGCCATTTACTCACTTAGTTTCCATGTGGGCACATTACAACCACTCATTACCCAGTAAATTCACATTTAATGTAAATAAATTAAACTTACCCCAATATGTTGCTACCTCGGTCCCTCGTCGACACTCGACTCGAGGTACGTCCCCGTTCGTCTCGATACCTACACACCCGTAGAAAATTAACTTAATAGTCTACACAAATACAATACATTAGGCATACATCACAACAATAATAAAATGTACCTCGACCATTGCCTTGGTAAATGGACATATCACACGGTGGGTCCCACAGTACGGGTCGTTGAGCCTGTGTAAAGACATAAACACAGTTAAAAACTTTTGGGCTATTACAACTCTTCCCAACTAATGAAAATCTCGTCCTCAAGATTTAATAATCGAACCAACATGTTGTTGGGGCATATGCCCTAGGTCAATTCATTAACCGTCTTTATTAATAATTTTAGTTAATAAAATAGAGGATTTCATTTGCTGTTTATTATAATTAATTTACATGTTTACATTATAATAAGATCCATGACTATTTGCAGAAATATCCTAAATGTCCCTAGTCGATCATTATACTGGGAACTATAATGAATTAAAACTAGTGTGAGTCTTGACTGATGATCATATGATGATTATACGTATAGGGATATGAATCAAGATCACGAGTACTTGTTAGGGAAAAAAGTACCGGATTGACCCGCAATGAGAACATCACATGGATTAAGCCATAGTTGTTTCTTATGATAGATATATTTTTAGTCCTCTGACTTGAGATTACCAGAGACTTCAATATTAGGAACACAGTGATTTGATACAATCAAACGTTTTCTTTAACCAAACGATTATAAAGGTTGTGATTGGTTACTGTGTGAGCAATATGAAGAAGTTGTGTAACCGAGATAGAGTTTGTCCCTCTCATATAAAGAGAGATATCCAGTGGATCCCTCGATGTGTTAGACTGTTAAAAGGCCTAGTTTAAGTGAATTGATATTGATCAATGTCACTTGGATGTTTTCAGTCTACCTAGAGATCGAGACTAGTACGATTGAATATGTTGGATGACAATTCCATGCCTTATGTTTGATCAAAAGGATATCGTGTGACAAAAGGATGTTATATACACTATTAATTAGGTTGTATCGATTTGATATTCGTACGACTCGGGTAGTCATAATGTCTTACTAAAGGCCGCTTATGACTTGTATACCAAAATGTGTTTTGGTTCACTTCCAACGTTGTATGAGCCTATTGGGTCGCACACTAAGAATGATTTTGCGAGATTTTAAGATTGTTTAGAAAAACAAATTTTATATGATAAAATTCATGATAGAAACGTCCTTGTGGTGTATTACACTCATACTTCTTTAAGTAGGGGTATATGTGTAATTTACTTAACCGTTTGTATACAAGGGTTGTATAAATAGACGCTTTAAGTTAGAACATATACATGAAAGATTAAGGGCCGAAACTCTATTTTCGTTTTAGAAACGACTTAGGGTTTTCTGGTACGCTCTCGATCGTTTTGGAGAGAAACAAAAAGGTTTGGTATTCTCTTGAAGCTAGCATTTCGAATCTCGGCCACCGTTCGTGTGTGGACTGTTGGTAGAGGGCGTTCGTCGTTGGCAGCGCCTTAGAGATCGATCAACCTTCATAAATGTATTTTGCGATCGAGGTATGATTAAGTTTTCTTGGTTTAAACGTTTTAATGGAATTAGATTCGGATCCTGTTGGGGTTTTTGTCAAAATTGTTTTGTAATCTCCGCTGCGTATAAACCCCAAAACCCAACACATGTATACCTTAGTTGAATAGGTATAGAAACCTATATCACATGTAGTCTTCCCTTTCCCAAGCGAGTTGCATATCATCGTGAAACTACCACTTGACGAGTACTTTTAGGATAGACTTGTTCCCCAACTTTTGTACCCTTCAATCTAGGATCTGAACAGGCTACTCCTTCTATGACATATCCTCAGTCGACTTAATCTGGATCAAATCTACAATCAGATGATCACCTGCTCTCGACTTAACTAATTGGAGCATGTATATATGAAAAACTAGATGAACTCCTGTCATCTACGGAGGTAGCTTAAGCTCATACGCAACCTTTTTGACCCATTTCTTAATTCTGAAAGGACCGATAATCTCGGTGCAAGTTTACCTTTCACGCTAAACCTATGAGGGGACACTTTTAAATAGACAAAGGATCCCTCGGTGTATGTGAGATCACCGCGATATATGTCCGCATACTTCTTTTATCGATCATGGGCTTCCTTGAGTCTCTAACAAATCAATCGTACATTCTCCATGTGATTGACAACAATCTCAAGCCCCACGGTCTCTCGGTCCCTGGCTCAGCCCAACAAGACGGCGAGCGACGCAGTCTACCATATAAAGCCTTAATAGGCGTCATCTCAATACCGGCCTGATAACTATTACTATATGCAAATTCACATAACAGTAGGTACTCCTCCCATGATCCGTCAAACTCGAAGACGCATGCCCGTAACGTATCTTCGAGAACTTGTATCAATCTCTTAGTCTGCCCGTCAGTTTGAGGATGAAAAACTGTACTAAACTGTAGGCACGTACTATACTGCTCTGCATACTCCGCCACATCTTACATGTATAAAAAACATCTATGTCTTATGTAATAGTCTCTGGGCAGTTCTCGAAAATCCTCTCACAAAATCCATGGCAATGCCTTCCCACTTCCACTGTGGAATAGGAAGAGGCTATAGCAATCCTCCAGGTCTGCAATGTTCAGCCTTCACTTGCTGACAGATCCCACAATTCCTAATAAACATTGACATATTCGCTTTCATCCCAGGCCACCAAAAATGTCTTTTCATTGTGTGTCACATCTTGGTCCTTCTTGGATGAATAGTAAATCGGGAACGGTGTGACTCCCGAAGAATCTCCTCTCTCAACTATGGTATTGACAGTATCCACAGTCTGGCCCTTAAGTGCAAACAATGGTCATACGTCTCCGTCGAATTACCATAATCTGCACTCTACGCTAGCTAACTAAACCTGAAGTACAACCTGTCGGTCTTCTGACCCTCTGACACTCTTTGTGTAGATACGATTTGTACCCCCATCTGTGCGCAAATCTCAATTCGAGTTTTAGTAGGAACCTCCGCATCTTCAACTGGTATCCTACTCAGCACATCAGCGACTACATTCTCTTTTCACGGATGATATTCCAATGAAAAGTCATAATCTTTCAGAAATTCTGCGCTGCCGCATATTCAGATTTTTCTATGTGAAAAGATATTTTGAACTCTTACGATTAGTAAAGAGTGTAAACGTCTCTCCATACAGATAGTATCTCCATATCTACAATGTAAACACTACTGCTGCTAGCTCTAACTCATACGTCGGATTATTCTTCTCATATACCTTCAACTATCTGGATGCATATGCTGTTGCAGCAGTACCCTGCATCAACACACATCTCAGACCTCTATGAGAAGCAACAATATAGATGGAGAATCCTTGTCTAACCTCTAGTTACACTAATACTGGCGCAGTAATCAATAACCTCTTTAACTGAGCGAATGCTTCCTCACATTCCTCAGACCAATGAAATATCATGTCTTTCCGAGTCAATTTAGTAATCGGTGAAGCTTTTTCGAAAAATCCTTCATGAAAAGGCGATAATACCCTGCTAAACCCAAAAAGCTTCTGATCTCAGTCTCTGAAGTCAGTGTTGGACAATCTATAATCGCCTGACTTTTGGCTGGATCCACTGATATCCTTGCCGCTCAAATAACATGCTTTAGAAAGTTGACCTCTAACTGCCAGAATTCACATTTACTGAATTCGACGTATAGTCTATGCTCCTTCAAGGACTACAACGTCTCTCTGAGGTGTTGTTTGTATTCCTCCCTAGTATTCGATTATACCAGTATATCAACGATGAAAACTATCATGAAAAGGTCAAGAAACGGTCTAAAAATACGTGTGAAAAGCTATAATGGACCTATCCTCGTCCGTGATCCTAAGCTGATGATACCTGAGTGCAAGTCTATCTTGGAGAAATATTTTGCTCTTTTTAGCTGATCAAATAAATCATCTATCCTTGGGAATGGATATTTGTTCCTAATTGTGCTTTTGTTCAACTGATGATAGTCGATACAAAGTCTCAACGTACCATTTTTTTCTTTACAAAAAGGATCCTTATGGTGACATAGAAGGTGTAATGAATCCCTTATATACCAAATCCTGGAGCTGAGTCTTCAACTCTTATAGCTCTCGTGGTGCCATTCGATATGGTGGTATGGAAATCGGTTTCGTACCTTATACCAACTCGATAACGAAATCAATTTCTCGCGGCGCTGGTAAACTAGGTAAATCTTTCAAAAACACATAAGGAAACTCTCTAACAACTGGTATATCTACCAACTTCGGTCTCTGACTTTCTGGTACAGTGTACAGCGAAATCGACGCTTCCATCTCCTCATTAGTCGCAGGTCGACCTCTCGCTCCTACAGTCCTCGCTGCACTACCTTTATAAGTGAATGGCGGACGCCGTGGGATCTCTAATATCACCGTCTTGCTGAAACAATCAATATGAGCGTGGTATGCAGCTAACCAGTCCATCCCTAAAATCGCGTCGAACTCCAAACATTCGAGGACTCTAAAATCAACAGGTAGCTCTACTCTATCTATCTAGACAAGATATTTCTCAATAATACTATTAGGGTGGACTCTATCCCCGGCTGCAGTACTCAAGATCAAATGCATGCTAAGCCTAACATATTTAAACCCTAGGATGTCTATCATGCGACCAACAATAAAAGATATGGTAGAGCCAGAATAAAATAAAACATATAAATCTCGATCGCAAATAGAAACTGTACCCTCAATAAAACCTCGTGTAGCGTCGGTGTTTGGCCGGGCTACCATGTGAGCCTCGTCTCGGGCCCAGTGTGCGTACACTAATGCAGGATGCGGGCACTCTCTCATGATGTGTCCAACCTTTCCATATCTATAGCATGTCATTTGTCTGCGTTGACCCTGAGTCTAAGACTGGCCCTGTTCCTGATACAGACCCTGTCTCTACACTTGTTCTAGTCTATGTCTAGTATCTTGGCCTCTACCTCTGCCTTGACCTCTGCCATCCTACGGCTGATGCCGTGAATCCTATCGGGCGGGAAGTATAGGAATAACAGGAGCTGGTAGGGCTGGTCTGATGGGAGGTGGCAATGGAAGTCTGCCCATTATGCTCTATGCTGGAGCAATGGATGATATAAGAGGTACAACCAGTGGGTGAGTAGTTGCTCCCGAACCCTGAGATCCTCAGTTCCATCCCCTTGCCCCATTACCCCTCTGTCTCCTCATCTCATACTCTAAGGCATGCTCTGTAGACAAAACTAGACTCGGTGCTCTACCATCAGCAACTCTGCCCGAATAGTATGTCTCACGTGCTAGGGTTTGCTCATAAATCTCGATGAATGTCCTCGCGCCTGAACTGACGATGTAATACCCAATATCAGGCCTAAGCCCATCACCGTAGTGATATACATCCTCGAACTCATCTCTCACCAAGTCCCCAGCAAACTGACGCAGGTAATCTTATTAATCCATGCACTGCATCACAGGCTCCTCTAGCCCTTGTCTTAAATCCATAAACTCTCTCCTCAATCTTTTAATGACTGAAGATGGAAAATACTGTTGATAGAACTTTTGTTTAAAAGCATCCCATGTCTCGAACTCTTCGTGAATGGCCACTATCATACGCCACCACACGTTGGCGTCTCTCTCGAGAGTTTATGATGAGATCCCTGCCTGAAGTCTATTCTCAATTCTCAGTACCCGATGAAGCTTCTCCTGAGACAGGATCCATTTCTCAGTCTTTAGAAAATCCCTGACTCAATCGAAATATACTAGTTTGAGTCTGATGAAGTCCTTCACTAGCTAAACTTCACTGAAGTGCTGGAAGATGCGAGCGTGGGAGACGGTACTGCCTCAGATGTCTCCACCATTGGCCCGGTCACGGCTATCGGCGCTACCAAGGCTGTAGTAGGAAGTGCTGGTGCGTGGACAATTGATGTAGCAGTCGTAGGAGTTGATGTCGATGCTGGTGGAGCAAACCGAGCGTTCATGATAGCGATGAAATCAATCAACTGCTGGACCTGAGCTGTCACTCGATCAAACAGTCGCTGTAAATCCTCTGCTATAGTAGGAGGCGAACTGCCGCTAGGCCATCTCCTACCCCGCGTGTATCAGCAATCAGGGTTTGCAATGGAGAACGAACATGAAAAATCTTCGATGTGACATAGCGCATAAGTAGATATATACATATAGCAATTAATAGGTACATATAAAAAATCCCCCATCTCACTGTCACTCACTTCCCAACTAATGGTGTTAAGGCAATGAGTATCTGGTTTCCACCACTAAGGTTTCTATTTTATGCATTTTGGTCTCTAAACCTATTCTCTGATACCAACTACGTTGGTATCATATTGCCTTAAGCCATATAATTCTCTAAACCTAGCTCTAATACCAACCGTAACAACCCTAACTACTAAATAGGGCATCGCCTGGCCTAATTCCGTAATCAAGCCTTAATCCAAATCACCTAAGACTTAATTATGTATTAGTTAGCCTTTCATCCCTATATTCCTCTGAATCCATGTTTTGATAAATTATCTAAATTAAAGGTAATTCAAATTCCATTATCAGTAAGCGGAAGCATTCATTCTCCAAAAACTCCTAAGTGTGGAAAATCAAGAAAAGACATCACATGCACTTATATATAGGATACTAGTCACTCAACCCAATGTACAACCCAAAATGACATAAACAATAATAATACAACAAAATTTGAGACATACAAAATGAGTGATGAGAGTCGTTGGACCGCTCAGAGGAAATCACTGATCTTCTCTTTCCCCGGTCTACTGCTGCTCGACGGACCTACACCCACCATCATAAACTAGACGGTGAGTATAGTTATATTTAAGTACTAACTGGAGAATACTACGCCACATTTCCAAAATAAATGAATTGTATTTAAAACATAAAGTAGCGAAATAAATGGCTGAAACAAGTAATGCAATTAAATACCACGGTTAAAGATGTAGAGACCGACATAGGCTAAGTCGAGATGATCTACGTTCGGTCGGCGGTGAGACCTATCACCTCCCCATTCCCACTACGACATGGAGCTGCGCTCTACGCTTTACAACATCAATCTCAAGCTTGTCGATCACCTCGAGTCCCATAACTCGTGTGTCGCGCGAGTGTAGTGGTGAGTGCCGAAACCCTGGTAGACCTATGTCCCCGTAAACCACGCATCTCTCATGCAATGGATACTAGATAATCCTTACTTTAATTTCAAAGACAAATAATATTAAAATTCTAGGATACCAAGATAAGTTAGGTTACAAAGCCCAAAGGAAATCGAATACAAGTCTATGTAAATCCAAATTATTCCATTACCATGTTTTTTATCCATTTTGCCCAAGAATGACATCAAATGTAGGAATCAGAGGCAATGAAACAATTCACAATGCGTCATGTCATAATATTCATTCATGAATAGATACAAGAACAACATGATGTGCGAGTTCAAGTAGTACTGTCTACTAATAGACTAACAAAGCAATAAAGATGAATGAAATAAAATATAAAATTATTGCAGTTGTACTTGCAATTCAAACGTTTGTCCAAATTTAGCTGATTCCTCGGCAATTCGAAAGGTGTGCCCAAACGCCTAAGTTCTCCCTTAAGTTCCCTAACATTTAATAATGTAGCATTTTAGGCTAAATCGAAATCGAGAAAATTTTTTAAAATTTTTTATTTGCGACCAATCGGTCAATTTCACACTTTTTGAGGTAAAATCACAGTGAAAGGCTCGTCTGAAATTCTAAATATTTTATTTTTCATAAAAATTCATTCTTTCTATTTATTTTATCGAAATATAATTTTTTGAAATTTTTTCCTAATTTCGGGAAATTTTCCTACTTTTTTGAAATTTTTTTTTTTTTTTTCATTTTAATTTGGGTCGACCCGACTGTGACGGCCCCAATTTTCCACAAATTCGGGCCTGCCCGGCCTAAGCCCACGTGGACCCCCGAGCTAGTCTCGCAAGGTCAACGCAGACTTAGTCAGCCTTCCAATCCCCCATTATACGCAATTTCACCATTTTAAGTTGAGTTATTAATATTTTTCAAGTTTTATAATTTAGCGGAAGCAATTACTACAAATAAATAACTCAATTGTAATTGAAAATGAGTTAGGCGACCTAAATGTGGAACCCAGTAAATATGTTATCAATAGATGAGAGTAATACATGTTATACAAAAACTCACCTAGCAATGGAGCTTTCCTTCTGCTACTCATCTGCGACTCTGCACTCAGTCAAACCCAAAATCAACGAGCCATGGTAAGTAAATCCTGTAGAACATATACAACATTTCAAAATACAAATAGAACAGTCGAATTCATGCAATTACAAAGAAATGAGCAAATAACGCATGAATATAAAAGACTGTAAACAAATCAATCGATGAGTGATACCAAATGACGAGGAGTCCCGACCAAAGGTCAGTGAAACGCGAAAAAAGCCCAGCAGACACGGGTTTAGGAAGAGACCCCAGCCTCCCAGCCCTAAACCTTGCGACTATGAGACATTCACAGACCCGGATATAAGACGAGACACCAGCCTCCCAGCCCTAGCCCGTGCGACTATGAAACATCCACGGACCCGGATAAGAGCCCCCAATGTACACTCAATTGGGAGATATAAACGGAAGACCAAGAAAGACATTGGGTTTAGGATGAGATCCCTGCCTCCCAGCCTTAACCCTCTCATATCGCAGATAAACAATAACCATGACTCACTTGTCAATGGACCCCTCAACCAACAACAATTTCAAAGATAGCAATCACCAAGTAGCAATCAACAAGAATGAAATAAAGCTATCGCAAAGCAGTGAACAATAGCCAATAGCCAATAGAATGAAAGGAAACTACTGTACACTTCCTCACTGGTTTACTTACAATTTCCGCGAACAATCCAATTCGTCCTTAAACGCCTGCTCACGCCTCGATTAGCGTACCCGACACCAAACTCCTAAGTCCCTGGTGTCCATTTATACTATTTACAAAAATCATTCAAATCACAACCAAATTTGGTGAAATAAAACTCACCATGGCCTTCAAAACCATTTGAATCCCTCGCATCGTCGAAGTTAAACCTCCGATAGGTCGACAACGCGCCACCGCGCCGTTCATCGCATCGCAGCCACGCCAGCGTTGCTGCCGCGCCACTGCCGCTGCTCGCCGGCGTTGCTGCCGCGTCCGTACCAGCCGCACCCGCTGGTGTTGCCTCACCGAGCCGCGCCGCGCCATCGTCGCTGATCAAGTCGCCGCCGCTGCCACTGTAGAGCTGCGCCACCTCCTGGCGCTGGACTCGCGGTCCGCGACCTCCGAGTCTCCCGCCGAGCTGCTCGTCCTCGCTGCTCGCACTGTCGACGTCGATCGATGAACCTGGCTGGTCGTCGCCACCGCCGTTGCCTTGCCACTGCTGCAACTCGTCCGCGGCCTCGCGGAGGCGCGCTGCTCGTCCCGCCATTTGATACCGATTGACGAGTCAGCCCGGGAGTCGCCACTGGTCCGCGTCGTCTCCGATCTGCCTTCGTCGTCGTCGCCGTCCCTCGCCGGCCGGAGCTCCCTTACTCCTCTCTTCATTTTCACATTTTTTTCCTCTTTCCTTTCTCCTCTCATTCTTATCCAAATCTCCTTTTCTCTTTTTTTTGACTTTCAAAACAAATATGTCCTCGATATTCGCGTGGAGCGGAACTCGAGGCACATAAAAAACATATTTATTCATTATTTTTCTAAAAAGTTGTGCAGCACGCATCTCGATGCACCATGAATATTCACATCACTACCACCTCATTTCACATTCTCGACACTCGCGCCACACGCGTCCCAATACGCATCCAATGTACATTTTTCCTTTTATTCTTAATGTGACCACATAGCCACATTATGCCGCTACCTCGGTCCACGTCAACAAGCGACTCGAGGCGCGTCCCTGTTCGTATTTCGGCTCACTGCATTCCTCGTATAGTTAGCATTATAATCTCAAATTGGATTCGGCCATACGTATTTCGACGAGTGGGTCCCACATACGACCTTGACTTGACGCGTGGCATAAGTCAAATTTTTGGGCCGTTACGGTCTTCCAAACGAATTAAGAATTTCGTCCTCGAAATTGTGCAATTCCCAAATGAAGATCGTGTGTTATGAATTAAGACCTAAGGCCATACCCGCACAAGGCCATACTCGCCCAAGGCCATACCCCCATCATACTCTGTAGGGCTAGGCTCCTCCACGACAAGCTGGGCTACTCCGCGACCTCCAAGCAAAGAACACACCATCTGTCTCCTCCCATCAATATATGTTAGGGCAACATCCTCGCAACATATATTGGAATATAAAGAAACGTATCAATCTCTTGACCCACCGTCACTAACATACTTGTATGCGCAGTCTGTCCGTGAGAATGTAACTTAATATCTCTGATAGAATGGATCTCAACACAAAATGTTGAAACCTCGATCCATATAGAACATGTTGCCCCTGTCACTGTCCCGGTGCTAGACTAGACCTTTGTCCTTGTCTCTGCGCTTGACTGGAACTCTGACTTTGTCTCTGTCTCTCTGGCCACAGCCTCTGCCATCAGCCCTATGATGGTACTGATGTTGAGGATATGACGGTGCTGGCTACTGCAGTGCACTAGCGTAACTCTACGCTGAACCAACTAACTTTGGCGCCGTATATGCCTCATATGGCGGAAACGCAATAAAGCCCATGCTCTAAGCTTGTTCTTTTAGCCACGATCGTCTCACTTTCTTTTTCCTCCGATCATCTCCAGACCCCTCGCACCGACTATAACGATGTCGATAACGTGACTGGTACTCTGATGCGTGTGCTCTAAAAGCTCTCGCCAGCCATAGCCTTCGCTTAAGCCTCTTGTAATGTGCTCGAAGCCGTTGTCACCCAACATAACTAATAAAGTTCAGGAAACTGTATACAACGTGATACGCTTGGGCAGTGTCCATGTCAGTTGTACTCCTGACATAAGCCGATGTGGCCAATACATCATGTATCTTCTCGTGGCTCCTTATATACCCCTCTGCAGCCTCGATATTAGTACCACCGTGGAACTTCTCCGGATAATGCCACTGAAACTTGCGCGTCTGCCTGTTGAAACATGTTAGGTGTCCTTTAAAATCTTAGAGAAACCTCTCCCGAGTAACCCGTTCATTCGATTTACACATGTTTGTCCCTTTTTCTTATCATGATTTGTCAAGAGAGTTACTCTTTTCTTAGTAACTTTAAATGCACTTGTTTACTTGCACGAAAATTCCTTTCAGCACGTTTACTAACACATCTAAGGGAATTTTGGAATGTGAGAATTCTTGAGATGTACCATCTCGTAGGATTTATCCTTACGTGGCCTCTAACTTTTAAAACGATTCGCGGACTCTACTTTAACTCGTAACACTTATTTCATTTACAAGTCCTTAAAGGTGGTGGTCGACTTCACCAACCCTAAGACTATAAATGCATAGTGTCACCAAAGTGGAGTTACTTGGGCTTTTGATCCAACAGATTACTCCAATGCTTTCGTCAAAGCTAAAGGAGTTCGTACATGATGTAATCGTTAACTCTCAAGTCATCTTAACACTATGCTCCCTTAGATTCTGCATAATCCCACTTGTCTTACAAATCTTGGTTTTTTTTTTTTATAAGGAAAAAGAAGCCAAATTGAACTAACACTAACCAGGAAATAACAATCTTCTTGGAAAAGCAAAAGGCTAACAAAATCAAATGAGAACTGAGAGAAAATATGTCTTTCTCAATAAGGTTAAACATCAAAACCAATGGAAAGATTCCTTCACATTCATCTAAGAAAAAACTTAAATTTGAAATATCTTAGAAAGGACTTAACATGCTTCAGATGGCAATTAAATATCCTTACAACTCGTCTAGTCAAATCCTCCGCAAGAACAAGAGAATGACATAATTAGACTTCTATTTTGCTTGAACAAACTGTTGAAAAGAAATTTGTTTAAAAGAATTATAGATTTCATTAACATGAGATCATGAAATCCAACTAACATCACTGAGCAGCTTGGATGTTGGATCAAACAAATTTAAGCAAGTTCAACCAAATAGACAAACAAAGTAAAAATGGAGAAAAATGTGGTCAAGTCTCTCACTTGACCTTTCACAAACACGCTAGTTTAAGCTTTGCCTCCTTTGAAGGACAACATCACAAACATTGACCTACTCAGTCAATTTCATTACCTACCAATCATCAAGATCTAAGAAGGTTTCTAGATGTGATGAGTATTTTCTAGAACTTTGATGGATTGGCATTTTTGTGCACATAAACGTTTTATACCATATCGTATATATACCATATCAGACACATAGTGATATCGTATATATATTATAACACAACAAATATGGCATATCGGATACACATTTTTTTTTCCAACTCTCCTCACTTCCCAACAAAGACTCAAGTCAGGTTTATAGGGTTCCACTCTAAGTTCAGGGTTCCTAACTTCCGCTGTTTATGTCTTACGCTGGTTGTGGGTTAATTAAGAGCTAAATGTACAAATTTAGGCTCTGATACCAACTGTGACGACCTCAATTTTCCATAAATTGGGCCCCGCCTGGCCTAAGCCCACGTGCACCCCCGAGCCAGTCTCGCAAGGTCAACGAAGACTTAGTCAGCCTTCAAATCCCTCATTATACGCAATTTCACCATTTTAAGTTGAGTTATTAATATTTTTCTTGTTTTACAATTTAGCGGAAGCAATTACTGTAAATAAATAACTCGATTGTAATTTAAAACGAGTTAGGCAACCTAAATGTGGAACCCAGTAAATAATTTATCATCAGAGGAGAGTAATACATGATATGCAAAAATTAACCTACCAATGGAGCTTTCCTTCGGCTACTCGTCTGCGACTCTGCACTCAGTCAAACCCAAAATTGACGAGCCCCGGTAAGTAAATCTAGTAGGACATATACAACATTTCAAAATACAAATAGAACAGTCAAATTCATGCAATTAGAAAGAAATGAGCAAATAATGCATGAATACAAAAGACTGTAAACAAATCAATCGATGAGTGATATGAAATGACAAGGAGTCCCGACTAAAGGTCGTCGAATCGCGACAAAAAGCAGACTCGGGTTTAGGACGAGACCCCAGCCTCCCAGCCCTAACCCTTGCGACTATTAGACGTTCACAGACCCGGATCTAGGACGAGACACCTGCCTCCCAGCCCTAGCCCGTGCGACTATGAAACATCCACGGACCAGGATAAAGCCCCCAACGTACACTAGATTGGGAGATATTAACGGACGACTAGGAAAGACATCGGGTTTAGGACGAGACCCTTGCCTCCAAGCCCTAACCCTCTTATATCGCAGATAAACAGTAACCATGACTCACTTGTCAATGGACCCCTCAACCAACAACAATTTCAAAGATAGCTATCACCAAGCAGCAATCAACAACAATGAAATAAAGCTATCACAAAGCAGTGAACAATAGCCAATAGCCGATAGAATGAAAGGAAGCTACTATACATTTCCTCACTGGTTTACTTACAGTTTCCGCGAACAATCCAATTCGTCCTTAAACGCCCGCTCACACCTCGATTAACATACCCGACACCCGACTCCTAAGTCCCTGGTGTCCATTTATACTATTTATTAAAATCATTCAAATCACAACAAAATCTGGTGAAATAAGACTCACCATGGCCTTCAAAACCATTTGGATCCTTCGCGTCATCTAACTCGTCGAAGTCAAACCTCCGATCGGTCGACAACGCGCCACCGCGCCGTTCATCGCGTCGCAGCCACGCAGGCGTCGCTGCCGCTCCACTGCTGCTGCCTGCGCCACCGCTGCTGCTGGCTGGTGCCGCCGCTGCCGCTGCTCGCCGGCGTTGCTGCCGCCATCCGTACCATTCGCACCCGCCAGTGTTGCCTCGTCGAGTCGCGCCGCGCCGCGCTGTCGTCGCTGATCTGATCGCCGCCGCTGCCGCTGTGGAGCTGCACCACCTCCTGGTGCTCGACTGCCGTCCGTGGCCTCTGCGTCTCCCGCGAGCCGCGCTGCTCATCGTCTTCTCACAACCGCGCCACCTGACACGACCTCCGCGTCATCACTGGCCCGCCGAGCTGCTCGTCCTCACTGCTCGCACCATCGACGTCGATCGACAAAGCTGGCTGGTCGTCGCCGCCGGCGCTGCCTTACCACCGCTGCAGCTCGTCTGCGGCCTAGCGGAGGCGCGCCCCTCGTCCCGCCATTTAATACCGATTGACGAGTCAACCAGGGAGTCGCCACTGGTCAGCGTCGTCTCCGATCTGCCTTCGTCGTCGTCGCCGTCCCTCGCCGGCAGGAGCTCCCTTACTCCTCTCTTCATTTTCTCATTTTTTTTCCTCTTTCGTTTCTCCTCTCATTCTTATCCAAATCTCTTTTTCTTTTTTTTTTTGACTTTCAATACAAATGTGTCCTCGATATTCGCGTGGAGCAGAACTCGAGGCACACCAAAAACAAATTTATTCAATATTTTTCTAAAAAGTTGTGCAGCACGCATCTCGATGCACCATGAATATTCACATCACTACCACCTCATTTCACATTCTCGACACTCGCGCCACACGCATCCCGATATGCATCCAATGTACATTTTTCCTTTTATTCTTAATGTGACCACATAGCCACATTACGCCGCTACCTAGGTCCACGTCAACAAGCGACTCGAAGCGCGTCCCCATTCGTATTTCGGCTCACCGCATTCCTCGCATAGTTAGCATTATCATCTCAAATTGGATTCGGATATACGTATTTTTATGAGTGGGTCCCACATGCGACCTTGACATGACGTGTGGTACAAGTCAAATTTTCGGGCCGTTACTCCGACCCTGGTCAAGGGCGTTAGGCCTGGCTCGCCCCATGAGCAGAGCCTGGTACTGGCCCATGACCCGGTTAGCTTGGGAGAAGGGGCATGCACGACAAGTGTGTGTGCCCCCTTCTTCCCCCACGAGCAAGGGACTCCCTGGTTCGTTGGGGAGGCGGTTTTTTTTTTCAATGTTTTGGTCGCGAGCTAGGGTTAGCGACCCACCCTTAGCTTGTGTAAGGAGGGAAACGACTCTCCCGAGTCCTCTCCTTCCTTGGAAACATGGGAGCTCTCTCTCCAACACCCCACCGACACCACTCTACCCCAAAAATGGAACAAAAAACTCACCTTGATTTCGTTTCGAGTTCTCTCTTTTTACTTCTCGTCCTCCAACGATTATTCTTCTTCTTCTCTTCTCTCCCGATTTTCATTTCGATGTTTTGGTGAGGTGGTGAGGATAAGAATCCCAATTTATATACACCATTGTGGTTTAAATGCCGGCCTCTGATCTTGGTATGCACACGTATCCCGAGACTCATCACATGGAGTACATTATCCCACTTATCCCCTAAGTCACTTGTGAGTGACTCAACAATGTGACACCTTGCCTCACGATGGGATTAATGCGTGTCTCGAGGCACATCCTATGTCTCATGATTTATTTTCCTAATTATATACCATTTACTCATTTAGTTTCCATGTGGCCACATTACAACAACTCATTATCCAATAAATTCACATTTAATGTAAATAAATTAACCATACCCCAATATGCTACTACTTCGGTCCCACGTCAACACGCAACTCGAGGTACGTCCCTGCTCATCTCGATACCCCTACACACCCGTAAAAAATTAACTTAATAGTTTACAAAAATACAATGCACAAGGCATGCATCACAACAAAAATAAAATGTACCTCAACCTTTACCATGGTAAACGGACATATCACGGTGTGGGTCCTACAGTAAGGGTCGTTGACCCTATGTAAAAATATAAACATAGTTAGAAATTTTTGGGCCGCTACATATTCTGTAAGTTTCAACTGGTGAGAAGCATAAGCAATCACCCTGCCATTCTACATTAATACACAACCCAAACTAACTTTTGATTCATCAGTATAAATTGTAAGCCCTTTCCCTGGTTTAGGTAACAAAAGAATTAGTGCTAAAGTCAAACACTTTTTTAGTTCCGAAAATGCAGCATCGCACTCCTTGGACCAAATAAATGGAACATTCTTACGAGTTAATTTAGTAATTGGCGCAATTATCATAGAAAAATATTTCACAAATCGACGATAATAGCTCGCCAAACCCAAAAAACTTCGTATTTTCATCACTATGATAGGTTTTGGCCAACCAATGATAGCTTCAATCTTAGTTGGATCCACTGAGATTCCTTCTGTACAAACCACAAGACCTAAAAACTTAACTTAAGGCAACCAAAACTCGTATTCGCTAATTTTAGCATACAACTTATAATTTCTCAAAGTTTGGAGAATAACTGTGCGATGTTGTTCATGAACCTCGTGAGTATTGGAATATATCAAAATATCATCGATGAAGAATATCACAAAGTGATTTTGATACGGTCTCAACACTCTCTGCAATAAGTCCATAAACATCGCCGGAGCATTTGTCAACTCAAATGACATAACAACAAACTCAAAATGACCATATCTGATACTGAATTTAATATTTCCAACATCATCTTCCCGAACTCTTAACTGATGGTAAGATGAATGAAGATGAATCTTAGAAAAGAATTTAGCACTATTTAGTTGATCAAACAAATCATCAATTCGAGGCAATGGATATTTCTTCTGAATAATAACTCTGTTCAATTGTCTGTAATCAATGCAAAGCCTCAAACTACCATCCTACTTTTACACAAAAGGACTAGTATGCCCCACGAAGACAAACTTCGATGAATAAACCCTTTGTCCAGCAATTCCTCTAATCTTTTCAGTAATTTCTGAAATTCCTTCGGAGCCATTCTATAGGGAGGAATGAACTAAATCAATCACAAAATTAATGTCTCTCAGAGGTGGAACTCCAGGTAAATTATTAGGAAATACATAAGGTAATTCACAAACCACATGAATCTCCTCCAGTCTGATTTTAGGTCTTACCTCTGTACTAATAGTTTCGACAAGAGTTTATATTTCTTCTCCAGTGGCTAACCTACCTCGGGTCAAAGGCAACCTAGACGATGTTCCAATGCCTGTAAAAATTGAAGAACCCAAAACATAAAAGAACACAGTCTTATGAAAACAATCTAAATGTGCATGATACACTACTAACTAATCCATTCCCAGCAACACATCAAACTCCAAAAAATCTAACACACGGATATCAATGGCCATCTCATGTTTGAAGATCTTAACACATTTCTCATATATAAAGTGAGGATACACCTTATCCCCAATCACCGTGTTGAGGACATGATGAATAGGAACTCTCACCAGAGTTAACCCTAACATAATCACCACACGACCAAATATGAAAGAAATCATAGAACAATAATCAATTAACACATGCATAAGATGACCGTAAACAAAAATAACACCATTAATAAGATTATGGTTTGCCCAGAATCTGGTTATGCAATCACCTATACCCATACCCTGGTCTGGTGATGAGGCTTTGACATACTAAAAGATGACCCTACAAGCTATGGACAATCTCTCTACATACGTCGCACTTCCTCTACCTATAACACACAATCAAACTTGAATACCCTGGACAATTCTAACTAAAATGACCTTGTTAACCAAAACTGAAACAAGTAACGTTAGGTATACTGCCCACAAAAGATGCCTAACTAGGTGTTAATCTTTGACTCGTACCCTATCTCTGAGTTCCTCGGCTCTTACCCCACTTCTCTGCAACTGAGATGCACCGCTACACCTGAAGGCTAAAAAGACTGTGATCAAGTATGTCCTTAGCTAGTTGATGTCATCTCCAATGGTCTATTAGGTGTGCTCGGAAAAGGATTACGATGTACATATAGAGGAGCAATGGGTGTCGTAGGTGTAAATTGTGGCCTTCCACTTTTCCATTTTCGTCTAAAATTTTGGATTAAACTGAGATGGAAACTTTTTCTTGCCCTAAATACCTGGGCTTTGTCCTGACTCCACGATGCCCTGATATCGTCGCGATTCTCGCTGAAAAGTCTGCGTAGTTACATAAGCTTTGGCCCTGTCTCTAACCTCTCGCAATGTGTTCGATTTAGTCACCGATATGGTAGTGCCTAGTTCTTCATGTAACTTATACACGTACTTGCATATTTTCTCTTTCTCCGTAATCCTCTACTCCCCAGCAAACATCAAAAGGTAACTAAACTAAGTATCGTACCGAGATAAGAACATATCTCCCTGGACTAGATGATCAAACTTTAGTTTCTTTTACAAAATTATGCTTTTATCATAGTATTGCTTAGTGAAATCCTCGAGAAAATCAGCCCAAGTATCGAATACAGGATGCTTACCATATAGAGATCTCCACCAAATCTCAGCATCTGCCTGTAAATAGTATTAAGAGATCAAACCTCTCAAATGTTCATCAGTACCTAACATATAATGAAGTTTTTGGTTATTCAAAACCCAAGTCTCCACAGTCCTCAAATTTAACTCTTCATAGAAGTACATATGATTATACTTCCTAAATTCTTTCCTCTTCCTTTACCTCCGAGACATTCCACTAATAACGGATTGATCAAGCTGAACCAAAACTGCAACAACCGGTTCACCCTCGGAATGAACTATAGAGATAACTTGCTATTTCCGAGCGGTTGGAGTAGTCGTAGAAACTTCACGAGCAGCATGAATCACATGCGCTTGAGCTGTCACTAGTGTTCGTAGTATATTCAATAAATCAACCATCTGTCCCGCTAGGTTTTGAAACACATTTGGATCTACACATTGTGGATCTCTATTACCCTCGCCAGATCCCTGACTCATCTCTTGTTGTCCACTTATAGTGTTATGCAACCAAAAATTGCAAGAAAAGTAGTTCAACATAACTATATCCATCGATATCTCTATAATATAAAAAATGAATAACATAATCATAAAGTTTTTAAACTTTTTAATCCCCATATCATTGCATTACTTCCCAACTAATCACTCACTTAACCTCAATCAAGAAGATTCCTATAGAATCCAAAGCACTGATACCATTGCCCCATCTAATTAGAGCATCTGACCGGTCTAGATTACCTTAATCCACTGAAAATCTAGCAACCTAAGTCTCGAACTTCCATAAATTAAAGAAATCAGTCTGTTTAACTCACCAAATATAAAATATTATCAACCACAATGGATTTTAAAAGGTAATCTTAACCTCAAAGCTCATAAATTCATTTAGATTGATTAATTTGTAATCAAGATTTTGTGAAAAATTTTCGATATCAACTCCTCTGTTTTTGAGCCTACACCGAAAAACCCGACCTTCAACAATCTTCAACAAACCTTGCGCGGCTTGTGGAGATTTCAAACGACTCACAATCCATCAGCAACAATATAAATTGAGATATCAACAACTATATATTCATTATAACCTATATCAAGTTTTCAAAATTCATAAATTCTTTACTTAACTCCATAGCCTTCCTTTTTGTCCCAAAACATTTCAAAAATCTCAAAAGAGTTCCTAATCGCACACGAACCGAAACACCTATTTATACAATATATAATATTCAAAAACAACACATAAATAGAGAAAAAGGAATCAATGGCATCACAAAAAATCAGATAGCTCCCATTTCCCTTATTGTTGCTCGAACCTGTCACTACCCAATTATAAACTTCAATAATGCCATATGAGTAAATCCCACACTATCAAGTACACATGTAATAATCAAATGCATAATAATCCAATAGATTAAACAAGAAATATAATCCTAGGAATTTAAATAAAATCTTGAATCCATCCCCTTTTTGTTATCTGACCATAATCAATTGATATCCTCCGAAAGTAGTAACTAAACAATAATGACTTATGCTCGGGAAGAATAACCAAACGAGTTTCGTTCCTCCAGACTCTAAGAGTATGATCTTGTTTAAACTAATCTCATGACCACGTCATGCGAAGTATCAGTGACTCCAGCCCCTCAAACATAATATAGCGTCGTATAACCATGATATAATCTACAGTATAAGGAGACTCATAATGCCTTATCCTCCAAACCGTGTATGCATGTATAACAAAAATGCAATTTCAAGGATCAATGCAATTTGTACGAAATTATAATCATATAATGTAAAGGTTACTCTGGGATTTACTTAACCTTATAAACATAATTTCGTCACTTCTTATGCGCCATGTTCGTAAAATAGTCTACACGTATTCCAATTGTATAGTCCTACAATTCATTAACACGTCCGGTAAGATTCAATAATCGTTCCACAATTCTTCTCCAATTTATTTATTTTAATTAGTCTAGTCTCGACTCAAAAACTCCAAAATTTCTCCAAACCATATCCTGGAACGTCCGGATCCTAATTTTGACTGCAAATTGTGGTCCGAAATCGGAAATTAACTTAGACTTGGCTTTAAAACATTTTTCTTAATTTTGAACATTTTCGAGTATTACGTGAAAAATACCCGATATAAAGCCTCGATAAATTTTCGAAATCCTCATTTTTCATAAAAACCCTCAATTTTCATCATTTTGTCAAAAAATCCCATTTTTTATAATTTCCCTAATTTCCAGGGATTTTATTCAATTCTTTACCATTTTTTTCAAACATTTTTTTTAAACATTTTTTTTTAAAGAAAAACAATATGGTGGGAAATAGTTTGATCCCTGAACCGGCTCGGTTTAGGCCCGGTTAGTGTTCATGGAGACGAAACAGAATGGAGACGAAACAGAGCCAAGGTCTGTTTCGTCTCCATCACTCTTTCTTTCTTCATCTTCTTCCTCCCGGCTTCACAGTCCCCCTCTCTTTTTTTATTATTTGAATCGAATCACTACACCTCCTCATCTCTTCGATTCGAATTCACATATACAATCTCTACCCAGTAACTTGATTTACAGTACCTAAAAATCAAAAATTAAACTCACCTTCAACGTCAACAAGCATCACAACAGCAGCCCACTCAATTCCATTTCTCTATTAAATGGAAACCCGTAATGAGAGAGACTCAAACGAGAGAGACGAGAGAGCACAGTGGAAATTGAAGAAGAGGAAAACGAGACAGTTAACAGTTGACGATGAAGACGATGAACAGAGGGTTAAAACCCTTGTTCGATTTTGAATTTTTTTTTATATAGGGGTCAAATGACCACTTTGTCCCTCCATTATTATCCAACCCAATACAAATCAAGTAGAAGGCCGCTATGGGCACCCCACTAATTAGTAAATGCACCCTCTTGTTGAGGGCACAAATACATTTACCAAGGGCACCTAAAATATGAAGCCGACATCCCCAAAATACCCCTCATTCAAAATAGAGGCACGCCAGAACCCACCCCCTTGCTCTTGTTGAAACGAAGGACGTTCTTCGAATCGTTAATTTTTGCTCGATCCATTGCAAGCAACCTTTGAACCCTTGATTTGTATTTGTTTCTCTCCTCTGTCGTTGGCGCTTGTTGTTGTGATGTTCGAGTTTGGAGACTCACCGATTTGTTGAATTTCGTCTCCACATTGGGGCTCGGTTTTAGGTTTTCGATCTCGCACGCATGACATTAATTCGATCGATAGAAGGTATGTTGATAGTCTAATTAAGTTGCATTTGGTACAGTATTTGTTATTTGCAAACTCGTGGTTCTCGGCCACACAGGCCAAAAATAGTTTATACAGCCTCGGCCAAGCATGGCCGAGACATATGGCAAGTGTGTGGGAACCCTCATACACATTGGTAGTCGAGCTTAAACTCGGCCATTGTTAGCCGAGAATACTCTTATGTGTTATTGTTTTAGGTAGCGTAACGCTACAATTGCTCTTGGTCACCACATTACGAGAGTAATTCAGAGTGTATTGGTGGTTTCATTTCGGTGATGTACAACCGAGAATGAAATTGTTTTCTCGATTGTCCATTACCGAGACTAATTGTGTTATCTCGGTCACGCGTCACCGAAATTCTAATTATTTTCTCAAACCTGCTTGAGCGAGACTTTAGAAATGGAAGATCTTGTTCTTATTTTTTTGAATTGTACTTCTGTTTCTGCTCCAGGTGCTTACATGTTGTAGTCTTATCAGGTATGGCTCGTTCAAAAACCCAGATTACTAGGGAGGAGGTTGGTGTTGAGGTGTCGAGGGGTAACCGTGGGCGAGGCAGCCGGAGACCCCCGACTGCATTTTATTAGAAAGAGAAAGAGAAGATAGATGTGAAGGGAAAAGGAAAGATTGCTTGAAATCGTGCAAAGAATTTTCAATTGCACGATGAGGGTTCCAACATTGACACGCGTCGACAAAAAGATCTTGTAGTTGCCCGAGGCGAAGATAAGGTTTATGCATTAGAGTCTAGTAGTAGTGACTCATCAGCACCGACAGACACCACAAGTACTGATCGTAATGTAAGTGGGAGTACTAGTGTCAGAGGTGGCCATAATGAAGAAGAGTCACAACGACATTTGGAAATGTGTGCTTCTTTCCCCGGTGGTCCTTTAGATGGATCATTACCGAAGAGCTTTAAAGATCATGTCGCATTAGCGATTTAGAGAAATGAGGTATATAAAGTTTCATTGAATTGACTACTTAAAAACTTAAGGTTTTAATATAGCTGATGACATGTTTTTTGTTGTTGCAGGATCGTCCGATACTCAAGTGTATCAATCACGGTGCTCAAATCTAAGAATGGGACTTACAATCGTGCCACCCTGACACTGGGGGCATTCAGAGGATTATTCAGTGGTCTGACCGCAAGGCTAAAAATGAGGTTATATCTGCCTTTGTGGAGCGGTGGCAGCCGGAGACGAACACATTTCACTTTCCATTTGGTGAAATGTCGATCGCTTTAGAGGATGAGAGCATTCTCCTGAAAATTCATGTGACGGGCGAAGTGGTTGTAGTCGAGAACTTTCTGAGGTACACCGAGGAATCTCGCTCGAATGCGATTAAGCTGGTGTCCAAACTACTTGTGGTTAGCATTGAAAATGCTGAGGATGAAGTGAACATCAGCAAGGGGCTTACAGTGCGAAAATGTTGGTTGAAGAGTCGATGGTGCCCCAAAGCTGGTTCGAGGAACATAACTTATCCCCCTGTAGAATGCACATCCCGAGCATACTTGTTGTACCTACTTTCTTGCACCTTTTTTACGGATAAGAGTGGATCCGGGAAAGTATGCATTTGGTGCAACTACATTACCCTACTTATGCCGATACTCGGGGTCTGCCACCAGAGTACAAGTATCTTAGATTGCCAACTACCTCATATTACTTGAGGTTTATTATTAAACCAACTTACATTGTTTTTTGAATAATTAGTATTACTTTTTGCATTTTCCCACTAACTAACGTTGTATATATTTGCAGGGATGGGTGTACGACCATTTCAAACTTGGGCTCGCCACGCCCAATGCAAACTACATGGACTACGTGCAACCTCATGTCTGTAGATGGATTCAAAAACACGAGACCGTGATGAATATTGACAAGGTTGGGTCCATTAGGAGAACGTTGGACTGGTTTCGGCCAAGTGAGGTGAGTTACTTAGCCAATCTCGTTGGTAAATGTTAAATTTAGTATATGGTTACTAATTATGGTTGTCTATGTTTAATTAGGTCACTTGAGACCGTTATGTTAATTACAAGGATAATGGAGTTGTGCACGCTATGGCCTTCTATAGTGGCACATTGAAGTACATGGATGTGGTGGAGCCCTACCGTTCGGAGAGGATTCTGAGACAGTCCGGCCACGTGGAATCTACACCTGATCATCCGTACCGCCCATTGGAAGCACATCGAGGCCTATCTGCACTCAAATACTCTGTCAAGTATGGGTTATAACAAGACAATTGGGAATGTTGGCATAACCATTTGTTGGCCCCCGATGTTCGCAGTGATAAGGCAGAGTTCGAGTTTTTTGCTACACAGGACTATCTAACTTGGTTCCTTAAAGTGTCTCACCCAGTGATCACAAACCCGAGCTTTGAAGATGAAGACATGGTTGCCACAACCATCGTTGACAATGGACTATTGGAGGTATTGAATGTGTTATAAGTATTATGTAGAAGTTTTTGCCATTTCTTGAAAACCCCTAATTTCTTACATTAACATATTTTTTTTGTTTTCATCAGCGTAATAGGCGTGCATTGGACGCGGCATTATGATGGATGGACTCCCCGCCGTAGTTATGTACGTTAGACTCTGCGAGGAAAACGGCGAGTGACATCGTCAATTTCCTTTCGGGGAGGAGTTTCGGTCCTACCACCACCACTACCACTCCCACCACCGCAACCGGCACCACCGGTGCTGCCACCGACACATCAGCCCCTACCCAAGCAGGCCCTAGGCAGTCCCAGCACGATAGCACTTCTGCACATTCCACTCCGGCTAATGCTCCACTGCCAATGGTCGATGCTCGCCCCTCAAAGAGAATGCATGGCATGGAATACCGGAGAAAGAATTTGAAGAAGCCAAAATAATGAGGGAACTTGTGTAATGTTGAATTACGGAACTTTTAATGTTTTAGTTTTTGTTGGATTAAGGATTCTCTGTTATCATACTTAACTTTCGCCAGTACACATGAATGTCCTCGAGAGGGATGGGTGAACCAGCAAATTTATGAAAGTTTAGTTTGTGTGCACGAGGAAGACCATGCGTGGTACGTATCTCAAAACCACAATGAGTAGAGTCATGTCCAACATCCTCTCCATGTTCCAATTCATCTCTAATTAACTTTAGTGCTTTTTGAGAGACATAACCAAGCAATTAGCGATAAAACTCATCAAAATATTCATGTTGGACCACATTCATATTGAGCTCAAATGATGCCTTGATGTTGTTATGTTGGATCCTAAGAAGACCATCAACCACACTCCACAAAGTCTCAAAATTTACTTGACTGTTGCAAAGATGTAGCTTTAGAGTGGAATGCACAAACTTAACCCTCTGTGTCGTTATCTCCCCAAAGTGCATAATTCGATCTGTATATGCCGGTACAAACTTCTTCTTGTAGATCTTCACCCATGCGTTATCCAAGTAATCAGTAAGGCCCTTCCCATGACCGAACTCACAACGCAATTCATTCATCGTAAGTTCTAATAAGGCCTCTAACTTAGCATACAACACACTCGTCCACCTATCCATGAAACGAGCAAAACCTTCGTTATCCCCAAACATCTTCTTAGTCTTAGCCAATACTACTTTGTTGATGTGCCAAGAGCAAAGAAAGTGAGATGATGATGGAAATACTTCTTTGATGGCACTAATAAGGCTTAACTCCCGATCCGTAACGAACACGTCAGGTTTAGGCCACCCATCCAATATGGATATCAAGATCTCAAGTGCCCAAACATAATTTGCATGAGTCTCCGATGATATCAAAGCAAATCCAACTGAGAATGTCAAATGCGTTGAAGTAATGCCAACAATCTCCAATAACGACATTCGATACCTATTTGTTTTGTAAGTGCAATCCATCAAAAGAACCGGTGAGAAACACCGTAGCAACTTGATTGAATCAGGATGTGACCAAAATAAATTAGTGACGATATTCGTATCGGGATGCTTCCTATGCCACGATATCCACTTATTCTTTTCCAATATGTGCAATAGTTGTATTTGAGTCCTACCACCCGCATCCTCAATTCAGAATGTTTGTCATGCATTATATATTGTTCGCATTGTCGATACGTTTTTAACATTTCTTTACTTCAACGTATTGAGGATATCTCTTGGCTTCACACTACCCTCAGCCATCTGCACCACAACCACCTGCTCACCCTTATCCAATCTTTCTGCAAATAAGTGGCCATCCCAGTTTTTGGTGGGCGTGAGTGTGCCTTCCACAGATGACAGTGACATGCCACAAAGAATCAACATTTTCCTTGATGTTAATAAGGAAAGGGCATCCACATTTCTTTGTACCAGTTTGAGTCCTCCCCGTTTCCTCTTCTTCTTCAGTTCTTGGTGTCAAAGTAAGTTTTGCCGCTTTAGCTTTCCCTACTCTTTGTGACATTCCCCTATATGTACCGGACCTCTCACACGCAAGTTTGACCCTTCCCCTGCGCATAATCCCTCCGGTATCAGAGTGCTTCGTTACTAACACAAACTTGTTCTCACGACCAATCATTTGAAGCCATGAAATAGCCGATTCTCTAGATGGGAATGGCCTACAAGGAGTAAACGCATCCTTGTAGTCTAGAAATAAAGTTGAAACCAACATTACCTACAATACATACATTGTAACATTACGACTCAACCAAAATGCACAGCAAATTCACCAAAAAACCCCCAAAAATCAACTTTTTGGTAGTACAGGTCCGCGACTATAAACAAATTTTCGTTCAATGGCAACCGAGACTTACGAAATAGTCTCAGTCGTTTTATACCGAGACTATAAAATCTCTTTCAGTTATAGCATGATGGTGAACTACGCATAAGTCTCAGTGGCTTTTGACCGAGACTTATCTATAAGTCTCAGCATTGCTAGGCCGAAACAATCACGCCCGTGCAACTTCGACTGAAAAGATGAAAAACCAGAAAAAAAACGCAATTAATTTCAATAAATACCTCTTCTTGTACCTCATCTTGCACCATTGCAGTACATTCGTCCATTTTATAGTGGAAACAAGTTCGGAATGGTCGAATTTACCAAACCCTACATTGACAAATCAAATCGTCAATTTCACCATTTTGAACAAAAAAAATAGTTTATTCAAATCTTCATACGATTGTAAAATAATGTTACCTCGCTATCGGATGATGTGAAGATACGAGAATCGAAACACGCGCGACAAACAAATGCATGGCTTCAAGTTAAAGATGGGAGACCAATGTAGTGGGGTGCCCCAAAATTTGTTCGAAAATGGGTTGTGAGATTTGAGAGAGTTTATATGAAGGGACAATAAAGTCATTTACATCAAAGTGTAATTTAGAGGGGAGAATGACAAAAAATCGGGTGCCTTCATTAATTGGTGTGGTGCCCATAGTGGCCCTCATCAAATATCCTCATTGCCAATTAGCCATTTTCTATTATTTTTAATTTTTATCTCTTCAATTTTTGTCCAAATTAAACCCCAAAAATACCCTAATTCTGCCAAAAATTGAAGAATTTACCAAAATATTCCAAAACTTTCGGATAACCCATCTTCGTACGCAAATCAAGGTGTGAGACCGACATATATTTGTTAAGTCCGTTTAAAGTCCAAAATTCAAATCCTCAAATTTAAAATCATAATTTTTTGCGAAACTCGAAACAGTTGCTCAGATCGACATTTAAAATTTCACAGAATTTGTTTTAACGCGTATCTCGAGATGAAATCCTCGCGAATCTCAGATTTACTCAATCAACTCGAAATTTGTAAAATAAAATAATATTTAATATACAACACTAGGCAAACATCATACAAAAGTAAAATTACCTAGCCATTTGTTCATCTTATATCAGTGGAAAAGCCATGTTTCGATTCTATTACGCTATCCATTTTATTTACACAAAGACATTAATTTTACACAATAAAACAACATTGCAGTTTATGAGAACTTTGAACTACTTAGCCTAACAGTTTCGGATAGCCACTTCAACACTAGATTTCGATCTCAAATTCACCCAAGATTTTTAAACGGTGTCCGCCTTTCAAACAATCCTAGTTATTACTTCAAATTGATAATGAAACCATATATCCCAATACACATTCTAGACTATGCATGCAATAAAAAGAAAATGATTAAAATATATATATATATATATATATATATATATATATTAACCTATTAAATTAATGAATCAAAGAATACGATTAAGTTTAAAGCATTAAACACCTATTCATCTCATCATAACTATATTGCAAAATGGGTTTAGTTTCACGTTTGGACTTTGTTTAGATCAAACAAACTACTCGCTCGCAATCATAAATAACATTGCAATAATATAAATAAAGAATAATTGAAAATACCTCTTAATTAAAATACTTGAAATCTCAAATCTTCTCCTAAAGCAATGAAATATGAAAATAATAGACAATGACTCCAAGAGTTACAGAATTTTGATCGATGTACCCAAGCGCATCTAATTTCGTAACCCTGGGCTCGTATTTATAGTATTCTAAGTAGTAAACCACCAAAAAACTCAAACAGCTCGTAGTTCTCTGAAACTTCTATAATCTTACCTAACAATTCACACTGATTTATGTGTGATAAGAATCGCTAAAGAAGTTCTAGGTTTTTAAGCTCATTGGTCATTTCTTGTGTCCATCGATTTAGCAAGCGACTCAGTACCTTCCAAATTTTTTTGAGAATTACTGGTACAAAAGTCCAGTTCTTTTTTGCTTCTTTGCTGATTATTCTTTGTATACTTCTTCCACTTAATTAATTCCTTCATAATCTTCCTCTTGCGTTCATTTCTTCATATTCTCCACTTATTACCTTAAATATAAAAAATAAGAGAAAACTCTATGTAATATAGTCTTTTACATCTAAAATAATCCTTAAATAAAATATAAAACATATCTAATTATTAACTTGTTATTAGGGAATATATTTTATGGGACATTTTCCACCATCTAATTGAAATATTTATATTTTATTAGTTATAGATTTTGTATCCAATTGGGTAGAAGATAAAGCCATTAAAAATAATGATTCTAAAATAGTAGTAAATTTCCTTAAGTCAAGGACTTTTACTATTTTTGGAGCCCCTAAAGCATATATCAGTGATAAAGGTACATACTATTGCAAGAGAATAGTTACTACTCTTCATCACAAAGACAACATTACACATAGAACATCTACAACATATCATCCTTAAACTAGTGGACAAGATGGAACTTTGAATAGATAAATTGATTCAATATTAGAAAAGACAGTATGCTCTACACATAAAGATCAGGGTTTTCCTTTAGAAGATGCACTATGGGCTTATAAAACGACATTTAAGACACTTATAGATATGACACCTTATAGGTTAGTACTAAGAAAAACATGTCATTTACCAGTAGAATTAGAACAAAAAGCATACAGGGTAATTGAGACTTGTAATAAGAATTATGATAATGTATGGCAACAACGTAAATTAAATATTCAAGAATTTCAAGAATTACGAGATGATGCTTATGAAAGTGCTTCTATCTATAAAAACAAAACTAAATTATTTCGTGATAGTAAATTAAATATTACAACTTTTAAAGTAGGGCAAAAAAATGTCACTCTTTTGTTCACGTCTTAAAATATTTCATGAAAAAACTTCTTTCACGATGGACGCGACCTTTTGTAATTACAATTGTAGTCCATCATGGTGCCATTGAAATAAAAAGTAAAGAAACATGGAGAATATTTAAAGTTAACGGTGATAGATTAAAACCTTACCATGAAAATCTTGTTTCATAGGACATGGAGATCATTAACTTAAATCCAGTCAATGATCTACTAAAGGATTTGAATACTATGAAGGAGCACAGTGTAATCATAAAATCAAATGAAACATTCACACTATAGATGGTTAAGACACCAAAACGTAAGAAGAACAAAAAATCACAAAAGGAACAACAAACCATCATAGACCAATTAATGTATGACGAAAATGACCTAAGCTATGAAGGGTTTGATGAAAACAATGATTTTTAAAAAATCTTTGAAGATATTCCAAGGCAAATCTTCCTTAACATACAAATAAATAAAACTTTCTTTTATGAAGTTCAACTTGATTTGTGAGCTGATATGAATCTTATGCCTACACATTGGTTTCTTCTAACAAATTTTTAGATTCATAGCAAGCCCCTTATAAAGGTATATAAGCCAAATGGTACCTTTACAGTCCCATTAGGTTTATCAAAGATTGTGCCTTTATGAGTGGGAATGTTTACTTTCACTACAAATTTCTTAATCATGTAGTCAACTAAGAATGACGATGTGTTATTATTGAGAAGGCGATTTCTATCACTTGCTAGAGCCATTATTGACGTACGCAATCGCCTAGTTACACTTAGAACGGGTGAAGATGAAATGACGCTCCAAGATGGGATAGAATTTGCGTTGATGTTGAAGACTAATACTATCATTGTGAAAAAGATGATAAAGGAAGTTTCTCCGACACTAAGGAAGGTATTCCTAAGGAAGAATCGATTGAAGTGAAGATTGAATCACTCATATTAAACGAAGATTTATTTTTCTATAAGTTGAGCCAATAATAGTAAACAAAAACGCTCTATGGGAGGCAACCCATATTCGTTATATCTTCTAATTTTAGTTTTAGTAGGAGTCTAGCATCAGTAAAGTATTCTTTAATTCTCTTTCCTTTTCGATCTCTTTTTGAAATATTTTTAGGACTCAAGCTCTAGAGTAGCTTCAAAAAGAAGGGGGATGATCGAGTCGTTATGTTTCTTTGGCCTTTATGCAAATTTATGTTATTTATTTATTTATTTAATAAATTAATAAATTATTATTTTGTTACATATCATATGACGACCCCAATTCTTATAACAAGGGTCTCGCTGCCTAAACCATCGCCAATAGCCTAGCACATCGGGTGATGATCTAGTAAGCCTTAACCTGCGGAAATAACACAAGACAATCTACCAAAAACTATTAAGAAATAAATAGTGTAGAATAAAAGTTTTCTAAGTCTATCAAGTGAGGAAATAAAGTAGAAAGTCTTACAAAGGTTTGACAACTAGCCTACGGGTTTCACAAAGTCTACCTATGTTAAAATCCCCTTTTTATTACATAATGTCTCAAAATCAATTAAATATAAATAAAAAAACCTTGCAAATAAGAAAAGAGCTCTACGCTACAAACTTTCCCTTTTCTTTTTCCTGAATAATAGCTGAGTTACCTGAAAGGGAAAGTAGTGGGGTGAGCAATATTTCAATAGGTTTAGTAAATAGGAAGCCTGCTTTAAATCAACCGTCCAAGTAATACCTAATGCAATAATAACTAATATGCAACTTAGGATTATAAGGAAACCTATTATATTGGGCAAGAAACAAGTACATAAGTAATGGTACTATAAAATGCAAGACAAAATAAACAGTGGCCAATCATGATAATCCAAAAAAATTGCAATAATACGTGAATGCCATAGAATGAAAAGACTTGGAAATAAGAAAATTCAATAACCATGAGCCCAACACCTACATATCACATCAAAGGGTGATCCTAAAAAGCTAATAAGGACATTATGGCTACATTTATGAAATCCAAACAGATATACATATCAACATTTCATAACTACTATGGAAAAAGAAACTGGAAGCTATCGGCCCTCCAACACAAGGTGTAAGCATGCATCTATTAATACCAGCATACTTGTTCTACAAGCAATCATATTTAAGAATCCAAATAATATACCATTTAAGATCAATAAGAGTGTAGTGATAGATTCCAATTAATTTTACCATCGATACGTGATTCCTATCATAACTAGTTTCAAGGCATGATTAAGAATAAAGCAAACCCCATATACCTCAAAGCTGTGCTATTTTATTAATCCTAGCTAAGAAATTCATATCCAGTTCTCCTCGTGTCTACATTAGTATAGGTTCTCATTCATGTTATAAGTATGTTTGTTGAAGACAAATTCACTTAAATTTGTATTAATATCTTGAAAACAATGTAAAAGCATTTTTTGAATCAATGTCTCGACATCGTCATGGCATTGTCGAGGTGACAAAGGTTTTCAAGGTTAGTTACCACTGCCTCGACCCTTGTCTTGGCATTATATTTCAATTAAACTCAATCAATTTCTAAAATAGAACCCTCAATCTTAATTTCGAAAAAGTGTCCAGTGCCCTCCTAGCACCATGGGTTTACCCATAAGGTGTTAGAACGAAATCATTAGACTTCAATGCAAAAACCATAATTTAGCCCTAACTATTTGCCAGCGTCGTACATTACATGTCACGTTGCTAGGGAATCATTAAGTCGACTTCAACAATCGCTCAGGTAACACCGTGGCCAACATCGTACTGCCTGTAAAAGAGGTGCTAGCATAGCGCTCGACATAAATTATGGATTTTCTAATCCAAAACTAAACTCCAAATTTCCTAACGACACATTCCAACCACTAAGGGTCTAGATTCGATTAAAATAGTCACTAATACTTAGTTTGAAACCACAAGATCAATTTAATTTAATCAAAAAACATATTTAAAACTTAAATTGACCATTAACACCTAGATCTTGTAACTCCAATTGAATAAACTAAAGTAAAGGAGATGGGTATGTCACAAATCAGAAGTAAAGCTTGGGGTTCATCTTTCATCTCAAAACATTAATATAAATCTTGATTTCAACCCAAAACTGAATGCGTGAATCAAATAAAGATATTAGAGAAGATGAGACAATTTATTTAACCAGCTTTTGAGATCTTGATGAGGGTTTCCTCTCCTCCACCAATTCTACTAAGCAAGTTTTCTTAGGTTCCTCCTCAATTCCTCGATGTAGTGTTTTCAAACCAAAATTGGCTTTGAGATAAGCTACAAAATGTGTTTGGGGTGTGTTTTTCAAATTTTTGGAAATCATTTTGATGGATTTGCTTTCATATTATTTGTTTTAACTAGTTTTTAGAATCTCTTCATGAATTTAATGAAAAATCCTTTTGCAAACTTGAATTAAATATCTCAATAAAAATTTGATTTTTAATGAATGACTCATTTTGAATTTATTTTCATATCAAATACAGGATTTTGATTTACCAATTCATCTTAATCGATTTATTTGCTATGACGGGAAGAGGTAGAGGATGAGGTATGAGTAGTAAAAAGATAAAGGGAAAGGGAATTTGATAGAGAAACCCAAGAGGAATTATATGGGTCAACAAATGTCTATCGAACTCATATGGTTACTATTAGAGAATTAAGACTTGGGAGAGCTGAGTTGAGAACACCATACCCACCTAGCTCTGACGAAAAAATGTACTTTGAACATTCACACCCGAGCACTTTAGGAACTTATGATCTTTTTATGATTTGTCATTCTTGAGGACAAAATAGATATTTTATAGGTGCAAAAAAAGTTATAATACCTGAGAGAAGATTGAAAATTCAAAATGTGCACGGGTACGAGGATAAAATCTTGAGCATCATAAGAGAAAGGAACTGAAATGAACTTTCTGAGGATTATGAAGGAAAATTGGAGTGATGATGCTTTGAATTGGTATGACAATGTTATGCGAATGGATATATGAGTGATAACCTGAATGAAGTAATGGTTCAAGGGAAAAAAATATCAATATTTAAGCTGTAAATAAAAGTTTAATTAGACTTATATATAGGGTTTGTTTAGTAGTATATTTCGTATAATATTCTGGAATGAGCTCTAATTGATGGTATGCATGTGCTTTTGGGCATACATGGTATAAAGGAGAGAAATGAGTGATTTCAAGATGAAATGAGGAGAAAATGCACAAAAATATACTTGATGTCGTGGCTAGTACACTTGACGCCATAGGAAGAGTGCACAAGGCGTGGAAAAGAATATAAGACAAAAGAAGTAGTGAGGTAGTGTTGTAAACACTGCATCGGGATAATGGACACAGGGTGCTAAGCCTACTGTGAAGGGAAAATTAATAAAAAAAAGGTCGAAGCTGCGGCTGCGCTTTGGCTTAACACACACATAATGGCAAACTTATTGATAATGTCAGGACATAAAAATAAAAAGCTTACAATTTCAGTTCATTTGGAATTGTCAACTAGGGTTACTAATTGTATTCTAAAGAGTCTAAAGAGTATAAAATGGCATTAGAACATGGTAAACACACCAACCACCACCCAATAACACCAATTATCATATATTACAAAAGATTACCACAAATTAGCATAGTTTATATCTTTCTTGAGTATTAAGAAGAGTTTTGGAGGAGAAAACATTAAAGACTACACTTGTGGTTATTTAGTATTGTTTCTTTTAATTAATTGAAATTATTTAATTTAATCTTTGATTGCAATGAATACCATGATGTTTATATTGATTTCTATGATAAGTGAGTAGTTTGTTATTCTTAAGGATCAATGGATCCTATGGTATGAATGCTATGGTAAAAGAAGTATGAGTGGGTTATAATGATTATAAAGTGCAATGGTTCGAATTTGTATTGATTCTATATGTAATGCTATGAACATCTTGATCATGTATTTATTTATTAGAGGTTTTAGGAGTAATAATGGCCATTGGAGCTTTTAAGTCGAATATAGATGATACAACCATAAAATATATAACATCGATAGATAGTTATTGATTAGGGAGGCACAGATAGTAAACTTAAGTGGTTATAAATATGAAGATTTGGAACATAAAGCAATGTGAAACTTACGTCATTCACATTGATAGGTAGAGTTCTAGTTTGCATATTAGGATCTTTTCCACAACGACAGTAGGTTGAAGTGAATTTTAAGGAAATATGTCTATTCTAATTGAGCATTGCGCACACTTGATGAAGATGAAGGAAATATGAGTTGAAAGCATAGTTTTTCATTATCTAGGTGAAGTTGTGAACTAAGATCTTCTTAATATAAGAGTACAAAGTTATTTTACATTGTTTTCTAGAATAGAGTAGTTTAGTTCAAACCAATTAAAAGAGATTTTCTTAGCAATAGAGTAAATCGAACTAAGTGAACTATGTACAATACACATTTCCTTGAGGAAGATATATGTAATCAACATGAATTGATGACATTATTACTATAATCGAACCGTTGTACTTGCGACCACGATCAATTTTTTGGCACCGTTACTAGGGATAGGTAGCCATATGTAAGTTTAGTTAGTTTAAAAAATGTTAAGGTTATATTTTAAGTAATTTAATTTCAAGATGGCGGAGGATCAAGTGCGAAACCAATAACAGGACTAAGATAATAACCAACCCGAAGGTGATCTGGTAGTGCAAAAAAAGTTTGGGGATAGCGATGGCTTCATGACTACTTCAAGCCAGAAGTTCAAGAGAGTTACAATGGAGTGATGAGTCTTCCAGCCAACCTCACCGAGTTCGAACTGAGAAAATCTCTAATCAACATGGTGCAGAATAACCTATTCAATGGGCTAGCAAATAAAGGTGTAGTTGCACATGTAGAGAGTTTTCTAAAGAAGCGCGACATTATGCATATTATCGGAGTTACAAAGGAGGTAATCAGGACGAGAATTTCCTATTCTCATTGAGTGGAAAAGCCAAATTCTGGTTCTAAAGATGGAATAAAAGGAGTATGACTTCATGGATGGAAATCAATGAAAGATTTCTAGACAAGTATTTTCCTTTAGTAAAGGTCAATGAAAGGAAACTGAAAATCAACAAATTCAAGTAGAAGGATACTATGTCTCTTGGTGATGCTTGGGAAGGATTTAAAGGGATGTTGAGAAGATGTCCAGGACATGGAGATGTGAAATGCCCACAACTATAGATCGTTTACCATGGAATGAATTGCAACACTAGAACATTAGTGGATGCCGCAGTAGGTGGTTCTCTACTATCTAAGGATGAATATGGAACATTAGATCTTCAGGATCTTATGTCTCAAAACTCTATAGCCAGTACTCGTTCCGTAGAAAGAAAGCCGCCAAACGTATATGAGATTGATTCGCAAGCAGCGATCGTGACATTACTATCCAACCTAAGTAATCAGAGACAAAGCTACAAATGGGACAACAATGTCCATAAGTGCAAACAATACAACAATCCGTTAATCACCAAATAATGGTTGCTATTCCATTGGCCATGTAGCAGGGAATGGACTTTGAAGATATCAACTTCATGATATACTATAACTATGGAAACAACTTCAGGTCGCGAGGAATAGCTATGAGAAAATTTAAAGTGACGCATGAGAATATAACGAAAGTGAGGCAAGATGAACTTGAAGGATTCAAGCTACAAAAGATCAATGTCTTGGATAATAACAAGAAGGGAAAGAGATAATGGAGAGTTACAAAACAAGATGAAGGACTTTCTAAAGAAGCACTCAAAGGAAATAATATCATGGTTGTTCCTAGGAAGCATAACCGAAATTCAAGTTCGCACCGAGACTTCAACCAATCTAAAGGAGAGATCCTGGATATATATACATATCATTAAGCATTGATGGACACCCATTTATATATATCTTATGTGATATGCAAGCCTCAGTCAATGTAATGCCTACAGAGGTCATGTTACTAGTGGATTTGAAAATTAATTGTCTTGATACAACAGATTTACAATTAGTTCGTGGAAACTTGGTACTAATAATAAGGAGAGTCTAGAATGTGCACGTGAAAGTGGGTAGATTCACATTTATTATTTATTCTAAAGTTATGGATCATAATATAGATGATGATGTATTTATTATACTGAGGCGTCCATTCTTGAACACAGCCAATGCGGTCTTGGACACGAGGAATAAAATGATTACAATAAGTATCAAGAAGAATGATGATAATGAGAAGTTTGCCTTCGTTGAAAGGTTAGAAGTGTATACGAATGTGATATATATCATTATCTCTTATCTAAAAATGGAGTATCTTGAATTAAATTCAGACTAAATGAGTGAAAAAGGCATCAGGCTAATGACATTAAACGAAGCACGACTAGGAACCAGCCCAAGGTTTTTAATTTTAGTTTTTGATTTCCTAAGTTATTTCTTTAGGCTAGTAAGAACAGTCCAAAAGTTTTAGTAATTTCTTAACTTTAAAAAGTCTTGTCCTAATTGTACAGGAAAAACCATTTGCCAAATTACATTTCATTGGAATGGAGAAGTCTCGAGTAACTCGGTAAAAAGCATTAAAAAGCAAAACCGTCAAAGTGTTAAAGGTCAGGTACGTGGAAAAATCATGGGTAAGTTTTTATGAAATTCTTATGTATACAGGTAATTTCATGCTATGATGATGCCTAATGTAGTAAAACATAGAGCCATGAAAGCGCCAATAGGGAGTTAATGAAAAATTGCAATTTATGAAGATGACTGGTCGAGGCTGTATTTATACACACACGACATCATGAGTTAATAAGGGTGACAACAAGCTGTGAGTAAAAATGTGCTCACAGTGGTCTCGACGTCGTGGCCACGGTGTGGCATACCCTATAAAGGACGACTTTTACATCAAGGAAAGGGTTTTAAACCCATTTCAATCCATATTTTTCATACTTAAACCCTAGTCCATTGATCGTGGCCGCAAGTATGATGACTCGTGTACTAATAATGTGATCAACTATGTTGATTATGGATATCGTCCTCAGGAAAAGATGTATTGCACAAAACTCACATAGTCATACTTACTTTATTATTAAAAACTCCCATTTTAATTGGTTTTGAACCAAATCATTCTATTCTAACTAGACAATATAAATAACTTTGTACTCTTATATTAAGATCTTAGTTTACAACTACACCTAGGTAACTTTACTTTTATCTCACTTCCTTCATCTTCTTTATATGTGTGTAATGCTCAATTAGAATATACATATTTCCTTAAGATTCACTTCAATCCACTATTGTGGTGAAAAAAATTCTAATGTGCAAACTAGAACTCCGCCTACTGGTGTGAATAATGTAAGCTCTACATTGCTTTAAGTTTCAAATCTTTAGATTCAGAACCACTGAATTTATTATCCTTGCCTCCCGAATCAATAACTATTTATAGATGTTATATATTTTAATATTATAATCTATTCATAAATCTTTTAGCATGACATTCCTACGATAGGATCCATTGATCTCTAAAATTAATGAACTACTCACTCATCATTAAAATAAACACGTTATTCATTGCAATCAAAGATTAAATTACACAACTTCAATTAAATCAAGAAAACAATGTCGAATAATCACACGTGGAGTCTTCAATGTCTTTTCCTCCACAACTTTTCTCAATACTCAATAACAATATAAAACGATACTACTTTGTGGTATATAGTTTCTCTTAATGATAATGGGTGATTTTACCAAGTTGTAATATCTATTTATGCCCGTATGACATTCTAGAATAAAATAAAAAACTCTAATTATCAATTTTAAAGCGACTATAACTCTAGACTTTCTATTTTTTACGTCTCGGCGTTGTCTATAAGTAATCTGACGCTGTATGTATGAAGCCATGATGCCATCAGAGCTTCAGTAATGACTCATGTCCTTAACCTGAAGATTAACCTTAATCTGAATGTTAATTAACCCGAGTTAGGCTTGTGTTTAAGCACGACTTGTCTTGATTAGCGTGTGAGTTTGATTGTTGTATCGTATTTGTGTTTGGTTGGTGTGATAAATAAGTAATGTAACTATAGGTAATTAATGTGAATTAATATAAAACCTATAGTTGGAAAATAAATAATAAATAAAATTGACAGTACGCTTGGTGTGACTCGTGCAAATCGTGGGGGATCACATGGAGAGACGTGGAAGCAATGTGTACACTTGGGTGTGCTTATAGCATGCGTAGCAAGCAAAAAAGTCGTAAAATATATAACTTTTTATAGATTTATATGTGTTGATATATAAATACATAAATAAAACCTATAGTTTGAAATAAAATAATTAAAAAATTATGAGATGCTTAATACCATGTGTAATTCAAGGGTGACACAAGTGGGGTGTATACTAGGGTGCATGCCCGAGGGTGCTCGTTGGCGTGCAAGATGAATCTATATGTGAGATTATATATATATGTATATACATATTTGTATATAATTGATATATATATAGATAAATTTATATAATCTATAGTTTGGTTTAATTTGTTTAAACCATTGGGTTCACCTCAAAATACGCATAGCATGCACATCGAGGAGTAGAAAAGTATTGGCGTAGTGATTTTGTAGAGATTTCACCTTCCTCAAGATGCGTGCAACTATATCTCAAAAAGAATTAAGGGCATGTGCTATGAAAATGTCACTTTTCTTAATTTATATTTAGATTGTCCTTGAGCATGTTTGTATTCTAATCAAACATAAGTTAGTTATGGTGGTAGGCTTGGTAATGGCCACAAGATCAATCTTGATATACGCAACACGTATCTTGAGAAGGATCAAAATATTAATTTGATCTTCAGATTTGCCTTGAGATTTGTGCAAATAGAATCTTAAAAAAAATCAATATTAATAAAAGGCCCATACAATTGCCTCACTGTTTATCGATTTCAAGGCCGAAAGAGAGAAAGAGAAGAAATTGAAATTGAAGGAGAGGTAGGGAGAGTTGAAACTGGAGTGGAAGGAGAAAGAGAAATCTAGAGACAATGGACAGAAGATGATGATGGTAAGTTGTTGGTGTCATTGAAGTTGTTGTTTGTTGTAAATGGAAATCGAGAAGGGAGGCTAGAAGGAACTTCTATGCAGTTTGTCGGAAGAATAAGATGGTTGGGGTGCCGTCTCCTCTTCTAAGAGTGCCCTGGGGTTGGGACCAAACTTAACCCCATTGAGCAAATACAAAAAAGAAGGATTGATTTTGGAGAGGCAAGGGAATCATGAGGAAAAAGAAGGATGGGTTGATCCCCCGAATCAGATGAACCGGGTCCGGTTTAGGGGATCAAACCCCCTCACAAATTTAAAAAATAAAAAATAGGAAAAAAACTGGAATTTAGTAAAAATTCCAAGAAAATGATTAAAATTAGGAAAAAATATGTTTGTGAAACAAATAAATAAAAATTGGATATTTTTATAAAAAGTTAGAAATTAGGGAGTGCATTAAGACTTTATATGGGGTTTTTACCTCGAAAAACTTGATAAAGTCAGATTAGACCTAAAAATTAGCAAATGGGTTCCAGATTCAATTTGGGACCAGTTTAAGAGTTTTAAATATGAGATATTAAATATATGATGACCTTCGATGGTTTGTGATGGGTTATCCAATACAAGAAAGGTCGAATAACTTGAAAAGTTACGAAATTGGAAATGGAACCTAACCGAGGTAAGTATGGATTCATTTAGCTATCAACTTTGCCTGGCTATGTAGTATATTTAGTTCATTTAATTTATGAATTGGTATATAGGAGCTGTGTATATACACTAATGGGGTTTTTGACTTGTTATACGTACTAATATGCATGGACTTGACTGTTTTTGGTTGTGTTCCACCTCATTACTTTCATGCTTGGTAATGTAATTGCTTACTATTGTGCTTGTATTGCGAGGTCATTATACAGTTCTCGGTACACTACACCTTACATGTGCATGACACGCAACCTCCATGGAAATAATGCTTGTGTCATGATAGGCCACGCGATTGCTAAAAATCTCACTATGCGCATAGTTGAGCAAGGTCACTTGTGCATGAAAACAACGTTTGGTGTTTTACGATCAGAACTAGGATAACATGAGATGATGGTAGTCTTGTTATGGACGTGACATTGACTAGCTGACTCTGTCAGAATACGTAATCGACCACCCCTATATTGAGCGACTACATTTTTGTATAAACATGGGCTTTGAAACCAAATGACTTGCCTTCTGCTATATATTGTTTATATAAATTTTAATATCCTATGTAAATATGATTGCTTTATATTGTGATTGTATTTCATTCTTGTTTATTATATGGATTGTTGATATTTCAAAGAATCTGTACTTAATAAGCAAGTTAGAGCGCTCACCCTAATTAACATTTCAAGAATATCGACGAGCAGTAGAACTATTGGACAGAGAAGGTTTAGGATTCCTGATCTTCTCTTTGATGTAATGATTTCTCTTTTGTCTATATATCTATATTGAATTACATTTTTAAATTATTACAAGGGTTGGGAAGTTTTGTATAACCGAGGTATATTCCATTTCGATTCGATTTTGTATATTGTGTTTTATATCACGAAAAGTTCTTAATTTCCAATATGTTTATCATTTATTTTATTGTCAATATTTAATATACAATTGAGTTTATCAAGTTTTGAAGATGGGGTAGCAGGCTCTAAGTTAAGTCTGGTTGGTGTATTTGGCTAAATTAGGGTTTCAGGTCGAACGATCCTTTAATTAGGATTGTATGTATATTTCTTCACTGCGGGCTAGACGCCCTGCATTGTCCATTTCGATGCCATGTGTACAACTTTACTACGCTGCACTGGACCACCACTACTACACCTATTTTCTTTACTTCTTTTCTCATACAGGCCTTGCCTATGTTGTGTCGTCATTTCCCACGGAGTCAAGCATACCGGCTACGTTGTCAAGTGTAGTTTTGTGCATTTTATCCTCATTTAATCATGAAATCACTCCTTTTTCTCCTTTATACCTTCAATGCCGGAAAAAAAACAAATACAATCAATTAAGCTCATTCCGAGATATTTATACCAAAAACCCCCAAACTTAAAATTTTACTCGTAAAAAAAAAACTATATTCATCTAAGTTTACTTACGACTGCTACTACTTAAGTCCATATTCATTACACATCATTTATGGAGTATTCTTTAATTCAAATAAGTTAATCCACTCAGGAGCTTTTCTTTGTAAAATTTTATACTTTCAAAAACATATAGCTTTAACAATACATATAATTCACTTTCAAAACTCAAAAGTAGTTCACAACCAAAACCATCACTACTCAAAAGTTTATTTCACCTCGACACTAAAATAGCAAGTGTACAATCTCATGATTTCTCATTAAGCTCAAGAATTCGCAAATAAGAATTGATCAAACTTACTTCAAGAGTCCATATGACGTAATATAGTTGGAAATAAATCTTATATAAGTTACTTGCACTTAAGCTAAATCTTTTCATTGGAAGAGTTTTAATCTAGCTTTTACATTTTTTTCTATTTATATATATTTCTTTTATTTTCTCCTTATATTTTCTAGTTGCACGGCCCCTAATCCTTTTTCTTATGAACTCCATTTTTTTCTTTTTTTTCTTTCGAACAATAAAGTTCTCTACTCCTTTTCCTTTAGAACTTGTAGGACTCTCTATCTTTTATTTGAAGCTCTTGTTAGCATTTCTCATTTTCACTTTATCAAGCAAACTTTCAACTCCAACTTTTCATTAAACATCATGCTCATCTCTTCCCTTTTTAGTACTTTGTCTTTATTTAATTTATACTAAGTAAGATGCATACTTATTATAGAATTTCTTAGAGATCTAACTTTTTCCACAAGAAGTGTTTTAGTTTTCTTTCTTACTTTTGTTTCACGTTCATGTTCTTCTCTAACTCAAGGTTTCTAACCATGAAATCATACTGTTCTTTGCTACATTTCTTATATTCTTCAAAAATTTGATAATACTTTCTTGAGTTTCATATCACCAAGATACTTATATTCTTACTGATCCTTAATTAAAGGTATGAACTTTGTAAATGAATTACTTATTCATGACATATTATTACGTATAACCTAATCTATACTACTTAAATAATAAGTAAATGAAAAAGAATATACTATCATGTTTTCTTCTTTGACTGCTTCAAGAATCAAATCTTACAATCGTACCTGCAGTGTTTATCCTTATTTCATCCTTTCTTACTATTTCCTATAGTTTAGTGTTGAAAACTCAAACCAAACCTTATCCTCAAAGCCTAAAAATAAGCATAAAACATACAAAGACTAGACATACAAACATAATAATGACAAGACATAATAATGCATAAACATAAAATTTAAATAACTAATAAAGTGATAAAATATCCCAAATACAAAATATAGTCCATATAAATGTATCGCTCATCTCCGTAATGTCTAAAAATATCTTAAGACTCAGACTCTAGACTGCACATCATCATTAGAATCATCATCATTAACTCCAGTAAAAGATGAAGTCAAAGGACGCTTAACCCTTATGGTCTGCAGCACATCTAGATCAAACATGTAGTTTGATGTTGCTAAAAAGCCAATAGACCTAGAAGTAGGTCTCAACCGCATGCTTATCTTGTATGTAGCTATGGCTCTCTGATGATCTGCAAATTACTTGAAATTATGATGTCCATTCGATAGGACTTGGTCTAATATTAACAAGACTTCACGACATTGAGCCCTATCCACTATTTACTATCTCCTCATCTTGGCAATGTACAAACTCTATTGTCATGGAGTCAAGTCCTCATGTGGTAATATTGGTGCTTGTTGTGGTGGTGGTGGGGGAGGCAATACTTCGGGACCATCTAAATCTTGCTCTCCTTTAAGTGGCTCTAGAAACTTGTAGCCCTTAACAAATCCTTGTTGGTGATCATCTCCCCTCTATATGTTTCATTCCATAGTTCTTAGGCCAACTCCGATGCTGCAGTTGTTGTATTGTGTGATCCTCTAACTCACTACAAAAAAACAGCAAATCAGAAACGGAATTTTTCGTTTCTGATTTGCAATAATTCCGTCTCTGATTGGAATCAGAAACGGAACAGAGACGGAACGCGTTCCGTCTCTGAAAACGTCGTCGCTGATATGATCAGAAACGGAAAATGGATTTCGTTTCTGATTAGAGACGGAATAGAGACAGAAAATATCCGTTTCTGATTAGAGACGGATTTAGAGACGAAAATTAGAAACGGAACAGAGACGGAACAGAAATGGAATTTATTTCGAAATGGTACATTTGTAAGTGCATTCCGTCTTTGATTCCGTTGCTGATTAGCAACGGAATCAGAGACGGAATTGATAAATTTATGAATTCCATCTCTGATTCCGTTTCTAATCAGCAACGGAATCAGAGACGGGATCAGAGACGGAATGCAAATAGTCCATCTCTGATTCCGTCTCTAATTAGAAACGGAATCAGAGACGGATTATTCCGTTTCTGATTCCGTCTCTGATCCGTTTGTGATTGATAGAAATATTTCTGGAAAATTAGAGACGGAATAGCAACGGAATATTTGAATTCCGTTGCTAATCCATCTCTAATTTTCTGTTTTGTTTAATTATGACACAGAAACATAATCCAATTGATTCTCCAACCTAAAAATTCAAAATACAACCCGATATGACCTACTCCATCGCTCGCACCCTCCAACAACTCTCTTGGGGGTGCTAACATCCCACAAAAAAGCCAAATTGCACATCCATACATCGACAATATATATCAACAAAAATTCAAAAGAGAAAGAAAAAATGTGAAACTCAAAATTAGCCAAAAAATTTATATATCCACAAAAAATTGTCATGTATTACAAAAGCTCCAAAATTTGGAAGTATACACAAAAACCACCAATCCTATCGTTCAACAACCAAAAAAAAAAGAACACTCACAAAAGGTCCAAAATTTGGAAGTATACACAAAAAGGACTTCATCTAATAACTAAAACGCAACTTTGAAGCATTTCGATTCTCCATCCGAGGGCAACAACCCGGTGAGTATGCACACTGAAAGAAGTAGTAGGCAAAGGAGAGATTATTGAACTAAGGATGTACATTGGAAGCGAATGAGAAAAATGGTGGATTTGAAGAAACATAGAAATTAATAATAATCATACATAAAAAGTCGGCTCCGAACCTATTTTTTAATTTCTTTACGATTGAGTTTGCTTTGGTCTTTTGTCAATTATGCACATATGTAGGTAGAGAGGAGTACTAGAGCTAATAAGGAACATGAAAGAGGATAATGGTGAAGTGCAAGAATGCTAAAAGGAAAAAACTAAAAGTTCAAGACAAACTCCCATCAATGCAACATTCACATGCATCAAATTTGATCCTAAACTCAAATTTCATCCCATCTAAAAATGCTGTGTGCTCCAAAACAAACCAGCCATGTGTTCCTACTTAAAAAAAAAAAATTCCGGCTGACATTCAAGAAATGCAGTGAAGAAAAGAAATAAACCATACAATGAGGAATAAGAAAGCTTCAAAAAAATACATGAACATCAAGCAAATGTCAAGGACTCGAAGTTTTGTTGTTGTTGTGAGTTTGGGGGTCAATGTTGCTATTTTCCTACGCATAGGAGATGGCGAACAATGTATCTATAAGATGCACCTATCATGTAAGTTGAGTTGGATTATTTATCAAGCTTTGAAAGGCTTGCATTTCAACATGCATATGATAAGTAATGGTGAAGTGCAAGAATGCTAAAAGGGAAAAACTAAAAGTTAAGCACAAACCTATCATGTAAGTATGATTCTAGAACTCATCCTCTCACCCCATCTAAAACTGTTGTGTGCTCCAAAGGTGACCACCATGTGTTCCTACTCAAAAAAAAAAAAAAAAAAAAAAACCAACTGGGATTCAAGAAAAAATGAAGAAAAGAAAAAACCATACAATGTTGAATAAGAATGCTTCCAAAAAAAACATGAACATTAAGCAAATGCAGTGGACTGAAGTTTGGTGTCAATGTTGCTATTTTCCTACGCATAGGAGATGGCGAACAATGTTTCTATAAGATGGACCTATCATGTAAGTTGAGTTGGATTATTTATTAAGCTTTGAAAGGCTTGGATTTCAACATGCATATGATAAGTAATGGTGAAGTGCAAGAATGCTAAAAGGGAAAAACTAAAAGTTAAGCACAGACCTATCATGTAAGTATGATCCTAGAACTCATCCTCTCACCCCATCTAAAACTGTTGTGTGCTCCAAAGGTGACCAGACCATGTGTTCCTACTCAAAAAAAAAAAACAAAAAACCGGTTGGGATTCAAGAAAAACAAGTGAAGAAAAGAAAAAACCATACAATGTTGAATAAGAAAGCTTCCAAAAAAAAACATGAACATCAAGCAAATGCAGTGGACTGAAGTTTGGTGTCAATGTTGCTATTTTCCTACGCATAGGAGATGGCGAACAATGTTTCTATAAGATGGACCTATCATGTAAGTTGAGTTGGGTTATTTATCAAGCTTTGAAAGGCTTGGATTTCAACATGCATATGATAAGTAATAATGAAGTGCAAGAATGCTAAAAGGGAAAAACTAAAAGTTAAGCAATGACCTATCATGTAAGTATGATCCTAGAACTCATCCTCTCACCCCATCTAAAACTGCTGTGTGCTCCAAAGGTGACCAGCCATGTGTTCCTACTAAAAAAAAAAACAAAAACCAGCTGGGATTCAAGAAAAGCAAGTGAAGAAAAGAAAAAACCATACAATGTTGAATAAGAAAGCTTCTAAAAAAAACATGAACATCAAGCAAATGCAGTGGACTGAAGTTTGGTGTCCATGTTGCTATTTTCCTACGCATAGGAGATGGCGAACAATGTTTCTATAAGATGGACCTATCATGTAAGTTGAGTTGGATTATTTATCAAGCTTTGAAATGCTTGCATTTCAACGTGCATATCATAATGGTGAAGTGCAAGAATGCAAAGAATTTAAAAACTGAAGGTTAAGCACAAACCTATCATGTAAGTATGATCCTAAACTCATCCTCTCATCCCTTCTTATTACCCCGCATCTCAAACAATTTCACGTCGAAAAACATCTTTACAAAGAAAGGAAACATAATTGCACATCATAAAAGAGAAGTGAGAGGATGAGAAGAACTATACAAAACTAACCAAAGAGGAAGAGGACTAGCACATGACTATCCCTAAGACTAGATAAAAGAAAGGCAACCACTTCATTGTAAATACTTGGTCACCCATCCTCTAAAACGTAGTGTCAATAATGGCAATGGTTAACTCATACAGTCCTCAAACATAGACCATTTCCACAATGAGCAAATCTCTCTCCTTTTTGTGTTCAAATACCATGTTATTCATCTCTTTCCAAATGAACCATATAGATCTATAACTTAAAAACAATCTACTTGTCCCAATCCATTTGGAAACATATCATTTTGCCAAATCCTCTTACATGTACACTGCTCATTATCCATGTATTTCCCTTCACCTTGCTAACCAACTTCTCTATGACAATATAGTTCACATAGCTGAAGTGAACGAGTGGATTATCATGTTTCTCTACTACTCCAGATGTCAAAAAAAAAAAAAATAATAATTAGGACTCATAGCTACTTAACTTGAAGGATTAAGAAAAAAAGTAGAAGATTGATGGTAGGAGACACAAAAGGCAAAACTTATGCAAAGAAAGTTTACTTTTGCATGTTGTTTGGATTCCTCCAAAGAAGAAGATCAGCCTACAATCGTTCGCTCCTCTAAGCGGCTTTTGCACGATAGTACTTGACGATCAGCAATTTCCCAAATACATAAGCATAAAGGAGAACACATAAGAGCTCATACATTCTTTGAGAGTGTAAGGAACATAACTGCATTTAAACATAATGTAAGAAAAACCAAGAATTTGTCATTGATCTAGAATGAGAAATACAACCACAAGCAGATGGAAGCTACAAATAGAACTGTGGAGTGAGACAATCAGCACAATGGATAAGTCAAGTAATATATGCAATCATTTCTCGTTACTGCATGTAATTAAACTGCATCTAATTCAAATTCCAACCGACGCAATGAGTTAAACGAACTCCTTATGCAAGTTCAGCCTTCATTTGACATCTGTTGTCGACATGCTAATGATCAAATAACACGAACTTCGAATAATGGCATCACAAGCAAAAAAAAATAAAAATCAGCATCACAGTGAATCAGTATCATGTTCAGATGCATTGGGCGGAGAAAACACTTACAACTAGAACTGCTAGTGGAGCTTATAAAGAAAAGGATAAAACCAATCGATTTCTTCTTCTAGTATTTATCTTAGCTTCATTTATATGCCGTATTGAAAGTGTTCCAAGCGCGAAAAGGTCGATACACAAGCGTTAGCACCCTTGCGGTGTGATACTTCGCACAAGGAGACAATGAAACATAACTTGATGATGAACACAGCGAATGGACAGGTGACACTTTCTGAAAATATGAAGCATTAACATTGTAACTTGCAAATGTTTAGATAAACTATATACGACCAGATCCCCAACAATCGAATAAGCACTGAAAATAATTTGGAATAACTCATCTTCCCAGTGATTTGGCTACCAAGGATCGACTTGAAACTAAATACTGAAGCAATAACAATAATTTTGTAGCAGGTGAAACCTTTTGCATTTATAAAAAGCTTCCATACATAAAGGAGCTAATAACAATGACAAGTATTGTGTAACGACACTTGATTTTGGATATCATTGGTTCTACCTAGAGAATTAACATATTGGCACTTGTATCAGTCTTGTGGTTAATGCTAGTGTTATTAGCCCGTCCATTTTTGTTAAACTGTGAGAATATTGCTATTTATCTTATAAACATAATGAGAAAAAGTAGGTGCAGGGCATACCGGGAATAACGTGACGTAATAATCTTGAGATGTTAGCATACCGTTCCATGCAAAAAGACAACCATTTCCAAGAAGCCAACATAGCACCATTGCAGCATTCTTTCCCTTCAAAGATAGAATTGACTAAAAATGCAAATTGAAATAAACACAATAAGCATAAGAGTGTTTTTGGAATGAAAAGATTCAGACAAAATGGAAAAAAAAAAAAAATACCACCTCATGGGGCAAAGTACGATAAATATAAGCTACGCACCTCAAGCTTAACAAAATCTCCATTTTCATCAGGGCTTGACATCAATGCCTCACTTAGCTCTTGCATCAAAAAATGAAAACCCTGTTGAAGATAATTAAGAAACCTTCACCTCAGTTCTATACAAAACAAGGAAGATGACAATGTTTCCTAGAACTCAAAATCAGCAATACCTGTGAGGATGGTTATTAAAGATGCTATGTAAGCTGTGGAATCAACACCTGCCATGGAAATAGGTAAATGTTAAAACAAAATTTAATCTTCAACTGGCATTCCAGTCGCAAATCCCAATACACAGGATAAATAGATAAGGCATTCAATATGATTGAATATGAGGCCCAAATTCATAAATTCAGTATCTAAATCAGTTCTACACTTCTACTCCCTATTTACAAATACAGATTTGATCAAAACTCGAACAAAAGTAGAAAAGCCAACTTACAGATGGTTACTTCTTTTGCTCACCACTAGTCCCAAATGATGAGGATTCCTGGTCCTTGTGCCTCAGTTGAATTTAATTTATCACAGAAAAGAATTATTTGGTTTAGACGAAACAAAAAGTTTTCTAGGAATTGGGCTTCCATTAGATGATTGAAGGAAAGCTCACGATTCTCGCCATGGAAGCTAAATGAAAAATCTACATCGTTGTACTCCCAAATTAGAGAAACCAATTTGATCAAAATTCAAACAAAAGTTGAAAAAAGCAACCAACAGATACCCACTTCTTTTGCTCTTGTACTACATGAAGAGACTAAACAAAATCTAATGGATGATGGATAGATTCCTCACCTCAATCACTGGTTTTGCACAGAATAGATTCAAAACGAATCGCATTACCTACGATATGAAAGAAAAATCCAATAAGCTAATTATATCCAAATCCTTCACATGTTCTAACTATAATAAACTAATATGTCTAGAACAAACTAAACCACAAGCAATATCTAAATCAAGTAACTTAAAAAGTCTACACGACAAACTATTGAAAGGAAGTGATTCAGTCGCTAAAATAGAATAGCCAAGAGAAGATTCACCTCGATAAGCACCTAAGCCACTGCCGCCAAAGCCTCCATAACCCCCACCAAGCTCACTGCCTCCACTATACCCTCCGTACCCACCAAGCCTACCTCCGAGACCTGGAGTCCTATAAGGACCAAAATCACCACCACCAAAAAAAGAAGGAGTTTAACATGCAAATGAAACAAATCGTCTACAACATGCTCATCGTCAAAAATAATGAACCCAAACCCTCGAGAACGGTTGGTGTTATGATCACGTATTATATGATGTTCCACCACTTTCCCGTTCTTGGAGAAGAAGTTCTTGAACTCGTCTACTCAGTTTAACGTGCAAATGAAACAACCAGATTACAAGACCACACGCAGGAACCCAAAATGCCATCCAAAAAATCAAATAACAAGGGTGTTTATTATACCTTCAGAGACAGTTGTAGGCACTCCACCAACAAAGATTTTCTTTGTTTTAAAATCCTTAGACTGAACAGAGCCCTTGGGAATAGTTCTTTTAATTTCCACCTATGATTATAAACATCATATAAGTTACTCTAAAGAAAGATAGGAAAAACTAAAAACCGCCTATCCGAAAACTGCAAAAAACGAAATAAGGAACTTCATCATCGCACCTCTCCACTACATCAAAGCTTCAACAAACCACCATCCACCGCAGGTACATTCATTGTCCATTTATCCTCTGTATATCTTAGTTGCCTTGGACGCCCAGTTCATGCATAAGTTATCAAGGATTTTATTTTTTATACATTATCCTCCCCAAAATAAATTTTTTAACCTAAGTTTAAGTAAAATATACTATAAGTACTGCATTGTTTGTGAGAATTAATCCATGGGAGAAGAAAACATCGGGTTTGTGTGTGCAAATCTTATGCGTTGCGAGTTCTCTCGAGTGCTATGATGAAGAAAGTGGTAGAATCGACAGGGAGCAACATCTTCATGCCATAGCAAATGAATTTGGGAAATCGATAAAGGGTCATTTTCCGGTCATCTGTGTTGAGAACATGTAGGCTATTCTTCTTCTAGGGACATGCGATAATAGAAGAACAAGAGCCTACATGTGCTCAACACAGATGAACGAAAAATGAGCCTTTATCGACTTCCCAAATTCATTTGCTATTGCATGAAGATGTTGCTCCCTGTCAATTCTACCACTTTCTTCATCATAGCACTCGAGATAACCTGCACCGCCATAAGACTTGCACACAACACCCAACATGTTTTCTTCTCCCATGGATTATGCAAAAATTCGGTACTTATAGTATATTTTACTTAAAAACAAAAAAAAATTTGGGGGAGCAAAAGGGAAAAATATTAAAATCCACGATAAAATATGGAACATCGACCTAAAAATGCACAAAAAGAAGTGTGAATCATAAATAATTCGAAGAATTTCTAAAGTTGTCTACACTATAAAACGTTTAATCTAAGAATTTACACAAACAACAAGTGAAGTACCTATGTATCACCAACCTGCTCATCTCTCGAGAGCCACGCTTACGTCTCACGCCCAACATTGTCCCCTTGTTGTGGTGGATCGATCGGATCTATTTGCGGCGGCTGTTGCTGGTCATGAGGTGGCGGTGGTGGTGGCGGTGGTGGTGGTTGTTGCTGAGCTAGGCCTACTTCGTCCATGTTCATCCCGAGATGCTACTGCATGAACTCCATAACCTTTCGTAATTGCTCCGCAACGACATTGAACTCTGCCCGCGGCACCACATCCGGCGTCTCCGACGTGCTAGCACCAGGAGCTCCGTATCTCCTCTTCTTTCTCCCTACGGACCCGAGTCCGTAGACACGTCCTTTGGAAGACTCACCCACCACATTAAGGTACACCGCCTCATCATCCACCGATTGCTCCGGTGTAGCCTGGGTCAGCTCCTGACGTCTGCTCTGGAGCCTATCCTGCATATATGCACAACAATCAAAATACATGATATGGGTTAAAGTATACTTAATAATATTTTACATATCATTTCTATACTTACATAGAACCGCTCTGATCTAGTATCGATGAATGTCATCCTGTCGTGATTAACGGTGTGGAGATGCAAATACAAGTCATTCACAATCGGTGGCGTCTCTGATGAATCGGCTGCGTGCAGACCAAGCATAGTGAACAAGTGTATAAATGTACAAAATATCCAAGATGTTACAAAAAACTTACCAATCTTTATTGGGTAGTCACAAAAGACACGGAACCACCACCGTGCTTCGAGGGTCCACCCCTGGGCCTTCGACCTCGGTGTTCCTATTCTCCGTCGCTTGCCTAGACTCGGCCCGGAAGTCCTCGCTCTCCTAGTACCGCAAGTATCTCCTCCATGCCTCATCTCGTAACATAAACCGTCGCACACGATTCTTCTTCAACTTGTGCATCAACGCGGTGTACCTTGTGCTCGCAAGCCTCGTCGTCGTACGCCGCTCGCACGAGATCCCTCGGGAATCGCATCATCCCATCTAAAAAATACCTACAAATTGGCGATTGCTATTGTTACCTCGCATTGAGAAAATAGTATAAATCCTAAGGCATATGGTAGTCTTGTTTACCTTCCATTGGCGCCAGTATTGGTCTTTATGATGAGGCGGTACCGACTTCCAACAATACCCTTCAGGAATCATCCATCGTTTGAAAACTTTTGTCATCCTCCGTGCACAAAAATGCGAAGGATGCAACTCCCAGTGTTTCATGAACATGCATATCACCTTAACTACTTCTTCAGTATTTTACATCCATATTGAAAATGACATATAAAAGTCAAACACAAACTTACGTATCATTGGCAATCAGCGTGATAGGGATCCCCTGCACGCGAGGGGGCTCCATCCCTGTCCTCTGAGGTGGCCGCGGAGGGCCTGTCACCTCTAACCCTGCTCTTAAGTCTTCTTGTCGGGATGCTGCCGGTGATGCTGTGGCTGGGGGTGCAAGCCTCGTGGGTAAAGGAGTCATTGATGTCGGAGAAGGTGTGGGGAAGTGTATATTAGGAATAGTCCTTGATGACGACGATGATGGTACAGACGACCCCGACGGTTTGGAAGGGGAAGGTGACGCTACGGCTGTATCGTGCTCGAGAGACCGAGAAGTCGGAATCGATAATGCAGTTATCGAACCACGACCTCGACCGCCACGACATCTATGGACCCCTCGTGTGGCCTGACCACGAGGGCCAGTTGGTATTTCGCCGCCAGATGTCGGTGCCGCACCTATTCCGCCTGGACGATGGCCTCCTAATGGCAAACCTCGACATCCCCGATGACCACGTCCGGCTATGATACCTAACAATATTCACGAATAAAACGTCAGAGAAGGAGGGCATAAAAAAAGTAGAAATTCGGTCTAAATTATTGAACTTAATAACACAGGATCCATGCTAATAAAAGTAACTACATTATTGGTCGTTAACATATCATATACATACATTATTCGCTATCATCCGTTTCAAATTCACTCTCATGAGTAGAAGGTGAGGATTCTTCTTCTGAATCATTTCCACTATAAACTTCTTCGCTTGGACCCGCTTCAACAATGAATCGAGTCCCAGTCGGAACATCCAGATTGTTGATATCGGTGATTGCATCATCGACTACACACGTGGTGGGCATCCCATCTTGGAAAGCAATCTCTGCCGAGCCCTGGTCATTATCGTCTTTGCTAGTTTCCTCGTCAGCGAATTTTGGCTGACAGCAACAAACTGCTAGCCATTCTTGTCGATCGTTCCTCATAGAAGTGTACGAAAGGTAGCAGACTTGAGTGGCTTGCATTGCTAGTACAAATGGCTCGTAGTTGTTATATCGTCGACTTCGATGAACCTCTACCAATTGAAGTGTTGGGTGAGTCCTCGCACCATGATTCGGTGTAGGGTCATACCATTCGCACTTAAACAAGACTACACGTTTGAGGCCGGTATACTCAATCTCCACAACCTCTTGCAAGTACTCCATAATAGTTATGGGAAACATCGCGTAGTTTGAACCCTTCACCAAAACACCGCCGCTGCTCTGCGTCGATCTATTAACGTCATATGTTGCGGAGTGGAACTTATACCCATTAACAAGGTAACCAGGGTAGACAGTACATGATCGACTAGGACCAACAGAAAGATCAACGAGCGTCTCGTCAACTATAGAATTCCGAGCCTATTCGTCAAAATTAGAGATGCAATATAACACATTACTTATGGAAGAAACATTTGAATCTATAACGTACAAAAGTAATGACCTTACATATGTTTGAAACCAAATGGGGAAGTTGTGCTCTAGACTACTATCAACTTCCGACTCCCCCATTGCTTGAGTGATTTCATCGACGAATATCCTAGAAGAAACGAACATGTAAGTCGGCTTGTCTTACTAAAATATGAACAATGAATGTCTTGCATTATTGAAAGAAAGTGATGGACATATCGAACGTAAGGAGCGATCTCTCGGACAATTGAGCAAGTATGTACGAATGAGCGGCATTATACTCTGCTTTCGTTAAGTACCGCTCCTTCGACTTGCCCATGGGTCGACCGGGATAAGTGAAAATTGAGAAATTTCCGACGAAGTTCGGTGTGGGCCCGAGACCGCCATCGTCGTTACGTGGCACTTTGTCATGCAACGTAAAGACGTGATCTTCGAAGTAGTAAGAACAAAAGGATGTGACCTCTTCGACCAAATAAGCATTACACATGGAGCCCTCAACCTTCGCTTTGTTTCGCACATTGTTCTTCAAATGTTTAAGTTACCTATATGAATGTTATAGGAAATGTTGATATAAAACCTATTGAATGGGAAAATAATATCAAGGGCTCAAGATAGTACCTCTCAAATGGATACATCCATCGAAATTGAACGGACCGCCAGACGGGCCTGTAGGCCAAGTGGATTGGTAGGTGTTCCATAGAGTCAAATAAGCTTGGAGGGAAAATTTTTTCCAACTTGCAAATGATTTTTGGTATTTCAGACTCTAAGACCTCCATATCTTGGATACTGACACATTTCGCAGTTAGGGACCGGAAAAAAAGGCTTAATTCGCTAATTGCAACCTAAACCGGGTTTGGGAGAAGTTCTCTGAATGCAATTGGTATCAACCGTTGCATGAATATATGACAATCATGGCTCTTCATGCCGAACATTTGCAGTTTCTTTGGATCTACACATCGACCAAGATTCGATGCGTAACCATCAGGAAAACGCAACTTTTCAACCCACTCGCACATTTTTTGTCTTTTTGATGTATCAAGAGCATAGCACCCAAGGACGTAAGTATTTGTCGCCGAATCAATGTGTAGAGAAGGTCGGTGACAATATTCACGAATATCTTGCCTCGATTTTGCATTGTCCTTACTCTTGCCCGGTACACACATAATAGTGTTGAATATGTTGTCAAAAACATTTTTTTCGATGTGCATGACATCTAAGTTGTGGAGGATCAAGTTTGTCTTCCAATACGGCAAGTCCCAGAATATGCTTTTCTTCCTCCATCCCGAATTCTTAGCTATCCGCCCATTCACAGATTCAGCTCCGATTTCTGTCACCTTCATCAAGCCAAACGATTCAATTTCTGCCAAAATTTCTTCACCAGACCGCAAAGCGGGCGGATCATCATTTATGACCATTTTGCCTCTAATGAATTTTTTTTTGTCTTTCCTTAATGGTGATGACTTCTCCAAGAAACGACGATGACAGTCGAACCACGATGTCTTACCACCATTTCGCAATTGAAATGCATTTGTATCCTCCATACAATATGGACAAGCGTACTTACCGTGTGTGCTCCAACCGACAACATGTTATATGCAGGGAAATCACTAACAGTCCATAAAAGGGCAACTCGCATTAGAAAATTTGTCTTGGTGGAAACGTCGTATGTAACCACCCCATTGTTCCATAAATCTTGCAACTCTTTCACAAGCGGGTGAAGAAGGAACACGTCGATTTTCTCGCTTTGGGCTGGTCGGTCCAGAACGATAATCGTTAAGAACATAAACTCAGATTTCATGCACATCGACGGCGGAAGGTTGTAAGGAGTCAAAATCACGGGCCACGAAGAGTACGATTTCCGGAAAAAGCCCAAATACTTGAAAACCATCAAGTGCACAATCCTAAACGAACATTCCGAACCTCGGCGGCGAACTCTCTATTGACGTCATTAAAATGTCTCCAAGAAATCGAATCGAACAGTGTTGCATAACATCTTCAAAGCGATGAATGATCTCCATGCCATCGCATATGTTTTGCGGTTGACTCGTACGCATACAATCGTTGCAACCGAGGGCCCAAAGGGAAGTAGTACATTCTTTTGCAAGGGCGGTTTTTGTGTTCCGACCACGACCTCGTCGATGTGCAACGTATCGTGATTTCCCACAAAATTTACATGACGTCAACTCGAGTCCACTCCCCAATAAATCATACATTGGTCCTCACAACAATCTATTTTCTCAACAGGTAGACCTAGACCTCGCATTAGTATTTTAGTGGCATAAAAATTCTCAACCATTGAGTTGTCATTTGGCAAACAATCCTTCATGAGTTTAATGATTTCATTATACCCTCGTTCAGATATATGATGTTCAGACTTGATCGCAAGTAATCTTGCCATTGCGGACAACGTTGTCATGGTTTCGCAACCAGGCCACAATTGTTCCCTACTTGCATCAATCATGGCATATAGTTGGCGTGCTTGGGGGTTTGGTGATTCTTCCACGGCATTCCAATTGAAACTTGGACCTGCCACATTGTGTAGCATCTCGCGGTAAGGTGTCGGATCGTATCCTCCCACATCAGCATCATCAATATGGCTATCCATTTCGTGAAAATTTTGAGGGCCTTCATCTCCGTTCTCACCATGTTTGTACCAACTGTGATATCCCGGGACAAATCCATACCTACATATGTGGTGCTCAACCGTTTCGACGTCCAGGTACGGTACAAGTCGACATTTCTTAAAATTGCACGGACATCTAATCTTCCTTTCACTTTGGTATGTAGGACAATGTTGTTTTGCAAATGATATGAATTCTTTAACCTTCGCCGCGAATTCGATTCGAACGTAACCATTGTCGAGCCGGTTGTACATCCAGTATCTGCTTGTAGACGACATTCCTAGTCGAACGTAACCCTTGTCGAGCCGGTTGTCTATTCAAGTAATGAAATAATAATGATTAAGATGATAAGAAATCTCACTAATTGGAGAATATTGTAAATCGGAATAGCGATCTAGACCATCTAGAAGAAATTGATAGCTAAGTGAAAGAACGAGGTTCGCACATTAAACTCATGAATAGAGAATAAATTGACAAAGTTAGGAAGGCATTAATTTTCTAACTAGTCAGCGTTACACGATGTTTCAGGTTTCATTTATGATCGTATTGTAATGTAATGTCTCTTTTCATATGATGATAGATGTAATTTGGAGGGGTAAAGAGAAATCTCGAGATTTGTTGTAAAAAATCTCGAGATTTGATGAACGGGTATAACAAAATAAAGTTTTGGTGGGAATGGTGGCCCCATTTTTCGAGAGACGATTTAATTTAATTCCGTCTCGATCCGTCTCAAATCCGTCTCTCGAATATTCTCGTCTCAATTCCGTCGCTAACTTTCAAATGTAGAAACGAAAATTATTCAGTTTCTAATTCCGTTTCTGATTTAGAAACGGAACTTATTTCCGTCTCTAATTCCGTTTCTAATTTGCTGTTTTTTTGTAGTGATAAGAGGCATACAAATACCACATAGTGTCAACGCGTCTACTACTTGTTCACTCATACCTCCTTAAGGTTATAGGTTTATTCCATTCTCTAAAAATTTAATGTGAAATAGCAACATTAACTAAAAGAGTAATCCTAGTGTTTCTAATCCTAACTAGTAGTAGAAATTAAGTAATTATAGGTACTATTCAATCGTAACCAACAACACCTTACTAATCAATCATCCATAGCAAGTGCATGAATATGAAATTACTAACAACTATAACATCAAACGACAAAGTAATTACCTCAGTACATGATTCTAATGTATTATAATGTTGATCATGACATGCTTTACCGATAAAATAAACATGGAATAACAACCAAATACGGAATCAATATAAATCTTGAATTGCTCAATTAAAAGGTTGAAATGAAATATTACATATTAATAAACCTAAAAATAGAACAAGCATAACCACAAAACACTATGCATGTAAGCGAAGAGTAGAACAAAAACTTCTAAACCAAACAAAAGACGCAACATTAACTTAATAGATCAAGTGAAGAACACCAACTAATGCACATGAAAGCCAATCCGGGGGAAAATGTGAGCAGATACAATGTGAAGAGAATTCGGGTGTTAAAAATTTTTTTTTTGTTACCTTGACGAGCAGAGAGCGGAGCGGTAAGCACAGAGCGACCAGAGAGCAGAGAGGAATGAAAGAGATGGAGATTCAAGATCGAAAATCAAAAAGAATCAGAACGATGTGCACTCATTCGCTGCACAATCAACCACGTAACAAATCAAATCACTCAAGAACAGTTAAAATAAAACCTCAAAAAGTAATAACAATTAAAATAACTGAACTCTTTAAATATGTCACCTGATCAAGAGTTTGTTCCTTCACAGTTCATAGACAATAAGGTAGTACTATAACACCGCCAATTGCCAAGACGAATTTAAAGAAATAAAAAGGATTCCATGAGCAGAATAGCTAAGACCTTTCAAGAAAATAATTTTTTTTTTATCCATTTAGTAGATTAGTATAGCTGAGCCGCTAAGAAAACGTAGTATACACAATGGTCAGCCACATTATGTTCATTTCCTATGTTTGAACATCAAGGCATATATATGACTGCCTTGCCTAGCAGAAATAGCTTCAGTTCAAGTGAAAATCTATAACATATTTCATTCATGAGCATAATATTTGCAATGCTAACAAGTATTACGACTTTAATATTTCTGGATGCCGCAGATAAGGTACGTAGGAACACCGGACACCCCGAATACTTATTGATAGATGGAAATTTATGAAGTTTGCACGCTTAATTTAAATTGGAAAATCTTTCAAGATAAAAAAGCTTCTTGCCTTCAACTCCGATCTTTACTAGAAGATCGAACTATCAAATGAACCATAGCGAAAACTTAAATAATTCTCATGTCACCCTTGGTTTTCCATAAATTTTTTAAAATAGATAAACAAGGGGACTAGAATGCCAACCTGACAGACGCAAAAGTTGAGCGAAAACATTGTAGCAGTTCAGTAATTCCTCAAAACCGTCACAAGGTGAATGATCTCTACGAAAGCTGAAGAGCTCTTGATCATGAGTGTTGGCTGCATTATAAAGAACAATCAAAAACAAAGAGATTATATCAGAATGTAGTAAGACTCCAAAACTACAAATGCAAATAGAACCGGAATCAGAGACCAGAGAGAGCGAGAGTTGAGGGCCGATGACGGAGACCGGTGCGACGAGACGGAGAGACCAGAGAGACGGCGAGACCAGAGAAAGCAGAGAGACCTGGTTGCACGACCAGACGGAGAGACGGAGACCAGCGCGACGAGACGGAGGGACCAGAGACAGCAGAGAGACCAGCTAGAACGACCAGACGGAGAGACGAGACGATCGAATGATTTTGGAAGAGACGGAGAGACAGATTTAGGTATTTGGGGTTTTTTCGTGAGAATGATTTAGGGATTTCGGGTGTTTTGTTGGGAAGGGGGGTGTGGGAAAGAGGAGAGGGTGCCATGATCCAAGCACATACAAATCTCGAGGAATGATGAACGGTCATAAGAAATGAAAATTTTGGCGGGAATGGTGGCGCCAAATTTCAGAGACGGAATTTAATTCCGTCTCTGATCCGTCTCTGAATTTTTCCGTCTCAATTCCGTCGCTAACTTTTTAATTTAGAAACGGAATTTATTCCGTTTCTAATTCCGTTTCTGATTTAGAAACGAAACTTATTTCCGTTTCTAATTCCGTTTCTGATTTGCTATTTTTTTGTAGTGACTCATTGGCTGACAAATTGGCCTTAAGTATGCACTTGGCTTTTTCTCTCATCCTCAGAGTCTTGGCATCTAGTCGGGGATTTTAAGGTTAACATAAACTCCTTATCTATTGTTGTTTGAGCTTTAATACTAAATTCCTCATCCTGAATCAATTTCACTCTAACCTTCAAGCACATTTAGGTGATTAGGAATGGAAATAACAATTTGTTGCCTTTCAGTTATTATAGACTCTCTCAAGTTCTTGTAGCTGATCTCCCTTATAAGTGATAATTTAGGCATATATATAGGATAAGTTTTATAGCATAATTATAATAAATATCGTTAAATAAGCTCTAATTAATGGTGTTATTGCATTTTACGGTAATTGTGGTGTAAAAGAAGAAAATGAACATAAATGAGAAGAAACAGAGCTAAAACTTACCAAATTAGATTTGACGTTGTGACTACACATGGTGGAGCAATGGTGATAAGGCATAGCGTGAGATGGAATGGCATGGCATGGAAGAGCAAAGAAAGTGAAGAAATCAAAACAATAAGCTTGGCATAGTAACGACGCTGTGGAGCCTAAAGGACAATGCCGAGATATCATAGTGGCACCGCTAGGTACAGTGGAAATGCGGTGGTGGTGTAGTGGCAGTGCTATAGGATTGTACATACAACGCTAGATTATAAGTAGCAGCACCAAATTTGTAGAAATTAGAAAGTTAGAGTTTTATTTCGAGCTAAATTATAAAGTAGTGTTTCTAATTGTCATTAAGAAGTATAAATATGTTTTAAAAAGTGGTAAAATCACCGCATATCGACCATTATCCACCATTAGAGAATGTTTGCATAGATTGACTTTGATTTTGACTATTAAGGAGTTTTGTGTGGAGAAAACATTGAAGACTCCAAGATTGCAATTCGAGTTTGGTTTAATTGAAGGTAACATATTTATATTCATTCGTGATTTTCAATTATTCCAATTATGAATTGTGATATGTGTGTTTGAATAAAGTGTGAGTAATCTATTAATCTTAGGGATCAATGGATCCTATGGTATGAATGATATGATATGAATATGATTGGAAAGTAAATATAAAAAGTGTAATGGTAAGAACTTGTACTAATTATGAATGTAATGCTTAGACATCTTGATCACGTGTTTATTGATATTAACTTTTAGAAGTTATCATGGCCATTGAAGCTTTTAAGCCGAATTTGAATGGTACAACCATAAATACACAACGTCAAGCGATAGTTGTTGATTAGAATTACACAAATAGTAAACTCAATTGGCTATGAATCTGTCTATTCTAATTAGGCATTGCACACAACATATGATGATGTAAAAGTGGTTGAAAATCATAGTATTTCATTACCTATACATAGGTGAAGTTGTGAACTAAGATATCCTTAATATAAGAGTTAAATTAAAGTTTAGATTTGTTTTGTTAAATAGAGTAGTTTAGTATAAATATCAATTAAAAAAGGGATTTCCTTACCAATAGTTCAAAGTATGAAAGGTATTCAACTAGTGCAAAAATCTTTCCCTAAGGATGATATTCGTAGTCAACATAAGTTGATTACATTATTACTACAAGTGAGCCGTTATACTTACGACATGCGCATCAAGTTTTTGGCGTCGTTTCCGGGAATGGTAGCTACTCAGAATTAGTTTGAAAAGTAGATAAGTTTTATTTTAAGATCTTTACTTTTAAATTTATAAAAAAATAAAAAATAAAAAGTTTAAACTTGATTGACACTATTGCACTTGATCTACTTTCTTTTGTCTTCAGTGTTTCTGGGATGTAACATATTCATAGCTATCATGTTAAGGAATCAAAAAGTGAGATTATTGATCGAATTTCTAGGTTGGTCTATCAAAGTGAAGCAGTTCGAGACGATACCATATACCAAGCACAACTAATCGTGAATGGTTTGGCATGGACAAGATATTATTAACAATATTATATTCCATATAGATTAAAAAGATTTGTGGGACCTTAAGGGCATTGCAACTACATATAAAGAAAGGAATCATGGCACAATTATCAAAGCTTCTACAACCCTCACAATCAAAATGTCTATCAACCATCACGGAGTTTTGAGGACAATCAATAATCACAATAAAATCAAGACATGGATGAACAATCATCTTGTCGAATATAAAAAATTCTAAACCAGTAATTACGGTTAATCTGGGATTACAAGAGCCTAATAAAAGTTTTGGTCGAGAGACGAGAGTTTAATACCAATGAAATTGAGATTTATAATTAATTTTATTATTTTGTGTCATTTGCCTAATGTTGTGTATTATATATTATTTTATTTTTCAAAAAATTCTAGTCGACGGAGTGAATTTAGTATTTTGGCGAATTTTTTATCTCGAAATACGTGTCGAGAAAGGTGCTGAGATAATTAAAATATCGACTCGAACTATAGTTTCGAATTTCACAATGAATAATTGATTTTAAATTTAAAAATTTGAAATTCAGACTTTTAATGGAGTTAACGAGCTGGCGTGGGCCCCTCACCTCAATGTGTGTGCAAAGATGAGTTATTCGAGAATTTATGAATATTTTGGTAAATTCTCCAATTTTTGGCAAAATTGTGGTATTTATCGGAGATTTATTTGGACTTAAATAAAGACAAAATTAAATAAAATAATTAATAAATTAGTGGGCGCCTAGTGATACATGGGGTCGAGGGTGACACATGTAGGATGTAAAATAGTGTGCACACCCGACGAGTATCGTTGGCATGCGTGACGATTTATGGGGCACAAAAATACATGGGGTACATATATAAGTTATATATAAATATATAAATGGACCCTATAGTTTTGAACTAAATAAAATATACGTTGGATGTGCTTCGAGATGTGCATAGCGCGAGTGCTGAGAAATGAAATTATTGGATCGGTGGTATGTTGGTTGACAATTGGTGATGCATTGAGATGCGTGCCATCTAATTTCCAAAGAAAATAATTTGATTTAAATTATATTTTGATTTGTCTCGAGTTTCATTCAGCATGAATCTCGAGAAAAATTTATTATTAATCAAACTTATGGATGTTATGTTCGATGGGTGAGCTGATAAGCTCTGGATGGGCCTCGAGAGATAGGTGCTTACGTATCTCGAGAAGAATAAAATAAAAGGAAACACTAGGATCTCTGTGTAAAAAAAAAGAATGAAAGAGATCGACAAAGAAAAAGATTGGAAGCCGAGAAAGAAAAGAAAGAAATCAGGAGGGAGAAGGAAACCTAGGTAAGGCTGGGGCTCGTTGTTGTTGTGAAGTTGTTGTTGTTGAGTCGTCTACCCTGCCTAAACCGACTCTGGGGTTGGATCAATCCAACTAGAATAAAAAAGAGAAATTTTTTTTTTTTGATCTCTGTCTTACAAAGAACGTAAGGGAGGAAGGGGGAAGGGGGAAGGGGACGACTCCTTTTCCCCCATCGAAAAAAAAATATAATAAAAAAAATAAATAAGTAAATATATATGGTTTTAAAAATAGGAAAAAATAGTAAATAAACCCCTGAAAAACTATGGAAAATGGGGAATTGATCAAAATAATAAAATTTTAATAATAAAGTGGAAATTGGAAGTTTCCGGGGTCGGTATGTTGAGTGTTATCTCGTAAAGCATGCTACGACACGTGAAAAAGATGAAAATTAGATTGAGAAAATTGGATTTTTGGACAATTAATGAAAATTGAGGATGTTTGTGGAAAAAGAGAATTTATGGGATTTTCTCGAGCATTTTTCTCGAGTAGTTTTCTCGTAATGCATGTTACGATACTCGAAAACGTCCAAAATTTGAAAAATTATTTTATGGCACAGTCTAATATAATTTTTTTTATTTTGAATCGCAATTTGAAGTTTGAATTGAAATCTGGACATTTGAGGATATGGTTCAGAGATAATTTTGGAGTTTTTGTGTCGAGGTTGGACCAAAAAATATACAATAAATTGGAAAATTGATATCTAAGCTTAGACAACGTAATTTTTAATGCCGGACAATAATTTTGAGTCAAGAATAGAATTTGGGCGCAGATAATTAATTTCAAAAATATTTTTGGGGTTTCGGGACCTGATTCGAATAGTTTAAGTGTAATTAGTTGGAAACAATTTGTGGAATGGTAGGGGAATCTATTGGATTGATGAATGAATTATAGGACCGCTATTGGAATCTCGTATAGACGAGGTAACTGATTCAAAGCGCAAAGGAGCGTTAGTAGCATGATAATAAGGTTAATTAAATCCCATGGTAACCTTTACTTTGTATGATTATATTTTTGTATAAATTGCTTTTATCCTTGAAATTCAATTTGTGTTCGTACATGCATACATGGTTAAGAAAAATAAGGCATTTTGAGTCTAAGTATAGGGGTCTACCTGACTGTATTACAGGGTAGAACTATGTAGTGTCTGCTTGACTGCGAAAAGTAGGGTATATAAAGCTATTTGACTATGTATTATAAGGTAAGAACTGGTAGTGTCTATCTAACAGTGTACAAGGTAGAAGTATATTATACTTGAGAGGCTAGAGTCACTGATACTTTGCATCACGTGATTATCATGAGGTCCCGTTGAATCAAATCATATTTTGATAGACTTAAGGAGTGAGACTCATACGATTATTCTTTTCGCACATAAATTTTTATTACTGTTTACCCACCACTTTTGGAAGAAACGTCTTCTGATTTTGGTCGGTCAACAGAATCAAGATTTTTCTTAAGAATAAGAATTCGAGAAAATTATGTTTATGGATTTGAGTTGTTATGATAACTGAAAAGAGATGGATTCACGGTTGATTTTAAATTGCTTGAATTATATTCTTGTTTAAATTTCTTTGATTATTATGTATTTGGTTAGTACAGGTGTACTGGATAATATGAGGTTTACTTATTAGACATTATCGAATTTTTATAATTGGATAATGACATATTCTAACGACGATAGGGGAAAGGGGAAGCTTTCCGATTATTTGTGATGTACTCAATTTCTTCTCTCAATGTTTATATTACTTTTTGTTGGGATATGTGCCCTAGGACAAATCTGTAAACGTTGTTTAACTATTATAAGTAGATGCATGTTTCTTTTATAATAATATCGATTGATAATTATTGTATTATTCTAAATGTCCCTAGTAAGTTATGATTGTAGGAACAATAATAAATTAAGACTAGTATTATTCATGATTGATAATCATGTGATGATTATGCATATACGGATATGGATCAAGAGAATGGGTATTTGTTGGGAATAGATGTTGGAGCCACCTACTATGAAAACACTACGTGGTCAATGTCATAAATGATTCTCATGAGAATTATATCATTTATTCCTTTGACTTGAGATCACCAGAGACTCCAATAATAGGAGCACAATGATTTGATGCAATCAAATGTTGTCTTTAATCGGATGATTATAAAGATTGTGATTGGTCGTTGCTCGACTATTGCGTGGATGTTGTGTGATCAAAATGGAATATGTTCCTCTCTTATAGAAAGATATCTATTGGGCCCCTCAATATGTAGACTGATAAGTGGCCATGTCTAGTGAATTTATTAGATCAATGTCACTTGACAATTTTAGTCTACTCTGAGATTGAGACTAGTAGATTGAACTATAAGGGTGACATTCCATGTCTTATGTTCAATAAAAAGGTATCGCGCGACAAAGGGATATGATATACACTGTCTATTAGGTTGTATCGATTTATTAATCTTCATGCTACTTAGGTAGTCATAATACCTTGCTAGAGACCGCTTATAACTTGTATACCAAAATGGTTTTGGTTCACTGCCAACGTTGTATGAACCTATTGGGTCGCACAAAAAGAATAGATTTGCACGATTTAATTTTGACTAGGATTCTAGATTCTCATACATTTCTAGTATGACTAGAAATTTTGTCTCTTAGTAAATCCAATTTTGAATAGGACTCTAATTGGAATTATAGTATAACTTTAATTCTTATTTAAGTTTTAGATAAATTAAAAATCGTATTGGATTAGTAATTGTAGATTATCTATGACTCTATCCTTTTTAGCATTGGACTTTATCTAGGACTCTATTTGGAGGTTGACTAGGAGATGAAGTTCTTTTACAACTCAATTTAATGTACTATAAAAAAGACATTAGGGTCACAGTTGTTGTAGAGGGAATTCCTAAGAGAGGTTTTGTCTATATAATTTTTGTGAGAATTTTTGTCCTAAGACTTTTGGGGCTAGCACTCTGGATCGTGATAATATGTTCGTATGTGGATTTCTGATAGAGAACGTTCGTCTCTGGCAGCATCTTGAAGGAATTGATCAACACCAAACAAAGCAGACATGGAATTATTCTTGTTAAGGTATGGTTTTTACTGACACATCAATTTAATGGAACCTATAGGATCTTTGTTTGAGGATGTTCAAAAAATGTTTTAAAAACTTATGCAGTGCATGATCCCCGAAACCCAACAATGGTATCAAAGACTCTAGGCTTGATTTAGTTAAATTGCAATGTGCCCTTCTTTTTTCATATATATGATATAAAAGACAATCTTGTTATTTTATATATATGGTTTCATCATTCGTTTAATAAAACTAATCTATATGCAAAAGTGTGAAACTATCGGTATGATGTAGTTGATGTATTTGCATCGTCACACATATGCATGCACAAGACATGTGCGCATCAAATTTGGTGGATAAGATCTCACTATTTGTGTACGTAGATATGTGTAATTTAATATGTTGGTAGTTGTATGGGAAATGAAAGCCATGATATTGATAAAAAGATAAAGAAATTTTAGCTAAGATGGGATTCGATCCCTGACCATTTAACTCTTTTTGGAATGCTTTATCCATCTTAGCTAGCAATTCAACTTGTAAAAATATTAGAAAATTATATTTAAAGTCAAATCTATTTGTAATACGATTACAAAATAAAATGAAAAGACTTTTTGATGAGAGAGGGATTCGATCCTCCCATCTTCTAGTTGAAGACTTTAAACACCCCAACTAACAAGCCAAGCTTGTATTATTTGTAATAGGATTACAAAATAAATGCTTATATTGTTTGTAATGGGATTGCAAGATAATGGCTTATATTATTTGTAATAGGATTACAAATAAAAGGAGAGATTTTAGGAATTGGGATTCGATTCCCAGAGCTCAAACACGTTGAAGTGTCTTAGCCATCTAGGCTATCCATTCCAAGTTGCAATAGGATTGCAACTCAATTTATATTAATTGAATGAAGTTTTAAATGATTAATTACTAATTAATTGGATGGGGTTATTGTTCATCAATTGGATTGAATTTATTTAATTAGAAGGTGCTTTAATTGAATTAATATCGATTTAATTAGTGAGACTATTATTATTATTAATTAGAATATTTAATTAAAAAGGGTTTTAATTAAATAGACTCCGATAAAAATTATATTGAGATATATTTAATTAATGAGATTAATGAAAATATAATCTTTCATGCACTTGGAAAATTTTAATAGTTTTTAATTTTCTTGATTTTTTTTATGATGCCTAGTTGATATATGAAAATGTTTATTCTTGTTTTATATAAATGGTCTTTATTCTTTGCATATTGGGTATATATGATATTCCGTAATTAAATAGATGCTAGAATTAATCATTGTAAAAACACTACATGGATCATAAAACTTGATAAAAATCCATCGATTAGAATTTTAAGTTAATGCCCAATTTTTTAAACACTTATCAAGGCCTCTATCACATCAATATGGGTCTGCATCTATTGAGTATATTGTGTTATCTTGGTGATGCAAGCCGGTAATAGTTACCTGGATGTTTTAAATCGGTTTGATTTAATAAAGATATCAAAATGGTTTTAGGCTTTAAGCATAGAAGAGATGTAACATGTTGCGACATATGATGTCTAGGTCTCATAAAGAACCTAAGAGTTGCATATGATGCAATTGGTAATGGTTACCTATTTAAATAACTTGATTTTGAGTGTCATGCCCAAGCTATCTCAAAATTAATTGAAATATTGATCTTAGACCACTAAATTAATATTTACAAGGGTTATTGATTTAGTGGGAGTTTAATTACCCGCTAATAAATTATTATGCACAATCTTCTAGGTGTAGATGTTAAACTTCTAGTAACACTAATCCGAAGTAACTACGATCAATCCTTGATAAGGATAAAATAATTTATAAGACTAATTTCCCTATTTTGATTAGAAAATTGATAAATGTTATCAATCATAAAACAAGGATGTATGTCTTAAATTAATGATTCCTTTAAACTACAATCTATTAGTACAAGGGTTATATGTCATGTAAGCAAATATAAAACAAAACTTTAGGAAAGATTCGGGTCGTGAAAACTACTGACATGACAATGACACTGAAGGAAATGTTCCAACAGTAAGTCACACGGGAAGGGCATAAGATTGTAAAATTCCTAGATTCTTGTAAAATGGTTGAGAACTTATTAATGTCTTTATGTTTGGAACATGAAAGAACTATATTAATTATCTTAAAAGGCTTGAATCTTCATGTGCCAAAAGTTGGCAGTAGATTGGACCTATAATTCATCAAAATAGTTTTAAACTACATAATTTGAAAGACATGGAGAACATTGTTTATAGTTGCATATGATGTTTAAAATTTTAAGACTAATAATAGAAAAGGTCGTAGATATATATTTGATTGTTCGTAATATAAAGGAATTTAATAAAGAAAGATAAAGGGAAGGTAAAAGCTACAAAAGATGTTTGTGTTGGACACATAAACCTTAGTTGTGAGCTAGACTTTGCCAAGTTCTAAAAAAAGCCTTAAAGAATGTATTTTGTTTTTCATAGAATGAAATTGTTCATTTTATAATGAATTACAAATCCTATCAGGAAGACATAATTTTTAATTGTTATGAACATTTCAAAATGAGTATAAAAAAATCACTTGGCAAACTATTAACATACTTTGATGAGATCAAGGTGAATAATATTTGAGTTAAAAGTTTAAGTGACCATTTTTGAAATTATGACATTGTCTTGCAATTAACTCCACTAGGAACGTCATTTGAGAAATGATGCTTTAAGAGGAGAAATCGAACTATATAGGATATAATTTGATTTATGTTGTGTCATACAAACTTTCCTATGATGTCTTATTGAGGCTATACATTAGAAACCAAGGGACTCGCACTAAACCTTATTTTCATTAAAGTAGTTGATAAAACTCAATATATCACATGGAATAAAAAGACATAGTTTGTTTTTTAATAGATTTGAGGCTGCCAGACTTGGGTAAGAAGTTAAGTCACATAAAGTTTGATACCTAAATCGTTTGTGTCTAATTGAGGTTGAACACAATGATACTATATTATACAATTAAGAAAAAATTGTTTGTTGTTAAAAATGATGTCTTTCTAAGTAAAGTGTTTATTTTAAAGACACTATTGAGAATAAAATAAATCTTGAAATGCTTAAGTGCCACAATGAGAACTGAACCACTCTAGGAAGATCAACAAAGTTTTGAACTAGTTGAATATACATAAATAACATATATCTCTTGAAAATATAGAATAATTAGAAATTGACTAGAGAAACTTGAAATTTCTTATTATTGATAGTTGTTATGTATTTTTGATACTGGATCAGAATGAATCACTACTTATCAAGAGACATGTCTTGTCTAGATTGAACGAAGAAACTAAGTGTTATTAACTCTGAATTTTAATTCATGTATGTTAACCAAGTTTTGAACTTGAATTATTTACTTAAAGTACCTAAAGATAGTATGATCATTAGATGTAAATGACTTAAAGTGACATGAAAAAAGAAAAGATGCATACTTAAAAGCATGACTTTTCCAAAATTCCAATCTAAATTAGGGTGTTGATTATGATAAGATTTTCACCGATAGCTAAGCTCAAGTTTTAGAATCATATTCTCATTATTTCGTAGTTTGATTATAAGATATGACAAATGGATGTCAGAAAAAACATTGCTCTATGCTCCTTAAAGATGTGTATGATACAACTTAAGGGTTTTTTTTTAATTATTTTGAGAATTTGAGAAAGATATTCAAGCTTAAAGGATCCAATTATGGATTATAGTAAGCTTATCAGAGTTAGGATCTTTGTTTTGATGAAATAATTAATGAGTTACATTCATTGAATTGAATATAAACCTTGTATATATATAAAGTTTAGTGGGAGCACAATTATCTTTCTAAATTTGTATGTTAATGATACATTATTAATTGGAAATGACGTCTTAACCCTGCAGAATGTCAAGTCTTGGTTGAGGAAGTTTCTAAATGAGATTATTAGCTAATTAGGCCTATATCCTTATGATATAGATATATAGAGATAGATCTAAGAGGCTAATTGCTTCAAATAAGAGTGCTTATATAGACAAATAACTGAAAAGGTTTCAGTGTATGAGATTCTTAAAAGAATTCGTACTTATGTCATATAACATAAGTCTTTGCAAGACTCAACATCTTAAAACAAATGATGAGCAGAACAACGTAAATAAGATTTCATATGCTTAAGCTATGAGAATCATCACATATGTTATACTTTGCATTTAACTTGATATGTCATATGCTCTGGGAAAAACAAACATGCATATCATAAATTCCTGTGAAGGTCATTGGATATTTATTAATAACATTCTAAAGTACTTCAAAAGCACTTGAGAGATGTTATTGGATTTGTAGAGGTTTCAAAGATATGAGTCTTGTAAATGGTTACACGATGCAAACTTTCAAATTAATATAAAGATTAATGATCCCAATACGGATATGTTTTAACATCGTAGGAATGAGTTGGAAATGTACTAAACTCACTCTAACAAATCATATAACATAAACTGAGTTTTTAGCGACATTTGATAAAGCCAAAGAAAATGTTTAGATTGTAAGGTTCGTGATTGAATAAGGTGTGGTTCCAAGTGTTGGAAATAATGTTGGTTTTTATTGTAAAACCAATGGACAAATTTAGGTTATGAAACCTAAATCACGGTATAGATATAAACAATCACTTGAGCATTTTCGTCTAATAAAAGAGAGAACGTAACGATTTGCAGAACATCAATAATAAACAATGTAGTTGATACATAAAAAATTTCTTCCACTAAAAATGCATTAAGGTTACTAAGTATTGGATATGTGTAGGATTGGACCTAGTGCAAGTGGAAGATGTCGAGGTATATGCCCCCAGCCAATTCTGTAAATGTTGTTTAACTATTATAAGAAGAAGCATGGTTCTTTTATAATAGTATCCGTGGATACTTATTGTATTATTCTAAATATCCTTAGTTAGTTATTTTTATGAGAACAATAATAAATTAAGAATAGTATGAGTCTTGATTAATAATCATGTGATGATTACGCATATACCGATATGGATAAAGATAATGGCTATCTATTAGGAACAGATGTTGGACCGACCAGCAATGAGAATACTACATGGTCAATGTTATAAGTAATTCTTGTGAGAGTTATATCATTTACTCATTTGACTTGAGATCACCAGAGACTCCAACATTAGGAGCACAATGATTTGATACAATCAAATGTTGTATTTAACCAGATGATTATAAAGATTATGATTGGTCATTACTCGACTATTGCATGGATGTTGTGTGATCAAGATGAAATTTTTCCCTCTCTTATAGGGACTGATATCTATTGGGCCCCTCGATATGTAGACTGATAAGTGGCCATGTCTAGTGAGATTATTTGATCAATGTCACTTGACAATTTTAGTTTACTCGAAGATCGAGACTAGTAGATTGAACTATAAGGGTGACATTCCATGTCTTATGTTCGATCAAAAGATATCGCTTGACAAAAGGATATGATATACACTGTCTATTAGGTTGTATCGATTTATTGATCTTCATGCTACTTGGGTAGTCATAATTCCTTGCTAGAGACCGCTTATGACTTGTATACCAATATGGTTTTGGTTCACTGCCAATGTTGTATGAACCTATTGGGTTGCACACAAAGAATGGATTTGCACGATTTAATATTGTATGGATTAATGAATGTTATATGATAAAATTCATTTTGAAGTTTCCCATTAAATGTCCTAGTTTGACTAGGATTCTAGATTCTCATACATTTCTAGTGTGACTAGAAATTTCGCCTCTTAGTAAATCCTATTTTGAATAGGACTCTAATTGGAATCATAGTATGACTTTAATTCTTATTTGAGTTTTAGATAAATTGCAACTCTTATTGGATTGGTAATTGTAGATTATCTATGACTCTTTACTTTTTAGAGTTGGACTTTATTATGACTATATTTTAGAGTGTGACTAGGAGATGAAGTTCTTTTACAACCCAATCTAGCGTACTATAAATAAGACATTATAGTCACAGTTGTTGAATAGAATTCCTGAGAGAGATTTTTCCTAGAGAAGTTTTGTGAGAATTTTTTCCTAGGATTTTACGGGTTAGCACTCTGGATTGTGATCGTCTATTCGTGTGTGAATTTTTGATAGTGGACGTTCGTCCTGACAACGTCTTAAAGGAATCGATAAACACGAAACAAGACAAACATGAAGTTATTCTTGCTAAGGTATGATTTTTTTATTGGCACATCAATTTAATAGAATCAATAGGATCTTGTTTCGGGAATGTTCTAAAAAGTGTCAAAAACTTTCGCTGCGCATGATCCCCGAAACCCAACATAATATTATGTATTATATATTGTTTTATTTAGCAAAATTTTAGTCGACTGAGTGAATTCAGTGTTTTGTGGGGTTTTATCTCGAAATATGCTGGGATAGTTAAATATCGACTCAAACTATAGTTTCGAATTTCACGACAAATAATTGATTTTAAATTTAAAAATTTGAAATTTGGAATTTTAATGGTGTTAACAAGCTGGAGTGGACCCTACACCTTGATGTACATGCAAAGATGAGTTATTCAGGAGTTTTGAAACATTTTGGTAAATTCTCCAATTTTTGGTGAAATTGTGGTATTTATCGAGGATGTATTTGGGCATAACTAACATAAAATTAAATAAAATAATTAATAAATTGGTGGGTGCCTCGTGATACACGGGTTCAAAGGTGAACACGTAAAATGTACAAGTATGCACTTCCGACGAGTATCATTGGCACGTTATGGATTTTTGGGCACGAGAATACATGGTTATATATATTTGTATATATATAAGTTATATATATAAATATATAAATGGATCCTATAGTTTTGAAATAAAAAAATATACATTGGATGTGCCTCAAGATGCGCGTAGCTTGAGTATCGAGAAGTAAAATTGTTGGATCGGTGGTATGTTGGTTGATAATTGGTGATGCATCGAGATGCGTTTCATCCAATTCCAAGGAAGTGAATTTGATTTAAATTATATTTTGATTTGTTCTGCACGAATCACGAGAAAATCTTATGATTAATCAAACTTAAGGCTGTTCAGTTTGATGGGTGAGCTGATAACCATTGGATGGGCCTCGAGATATACGTGGTTATGCATCTCGAGAAGAATAAAAATAAAGGGAAACATTGGATTTGTTGAAACTCGAGGAAATTTTATATATATGTCATCATCTTCTTCAACTGATCTCTGTGTAAAAAAATAAAGAAAGAGATCGACAGAGAAGAAGAATGGAAGCCAAGAAAGAGAAGAGAGAGATCGAGATGGAGAAGGAAAGCAAGGTGAGGTTGGGGCTCGTTTTTGTTGTCGACTTATTGTTGTTGAGTCGTTAATGGTGGTTGGTGTTTGGAGCTCGGACGAACTGCTCTCCCCTGCCTAACCCAACGCCTGGGTTGGATTGATCTAACCTCAAAATAAAAAAAAGAAAAAAAATTGTTTGTTCTCTGTTGTACAGAGGACGTGAGGGTGGAAGGGCACGACTCCCTTTCCCCTTTAAATATATATATAATAATAAAAAAACAAAAAGTAAAATATATATGGTTTAAAAATATGAAAAACAAGTAAATAAACACCTAGAAAATTATGGAAAATGGGGAATTGATCAAAATAATATAATTTTGATAATAGAGTGCAAATTGTAAGTTTCCGGCGTTGGTATACTGAAAGTTGTCTCGTAAAGCATGTTACGACACCCGAAAAAGTTGAAAATTAGAAAAAATGAAGTAAATCCCTAAAAAATTGAGAAAATTTAGGAAAATGGATTTTTGGAAAAATTAATGAAAACTAAGGACGTTTATGAAAAACGAGAATTTTTGAGATTTTTCGAGGGATTTTTGTCAAGTATTTTTCTCGTAATGCGTGTTACAATACTCGAAAATGTTTAAAATTTGAAAAATTATTTTATAGCCCAGTATAAGGTAATTTTTGATTCTGAATCACAACTTAAAGTCAGAATTGCAATCCGACATCCGAGGATATGGTTCGGAGATAATTTTAGGGTTTTCGGGTCAAAGTTGGACCGAAAAATATACAATAAATTGGAAAATTGAAATTTAAGGCTATACAATATATTACAGGGTAGAACTATGCAGTGTCTGCCTGATTGTGAAAAGCAGGGCATATAAGCTACCTGACTGTATATTACAGGGTAAGAACTAGTAGTGTCTATTTTATTGTGTAAAGGTAGAACTATATTATACTTGAGGGACTAGAGGCATTGATACTTTGTATCACGTGATTATCATGAGGTCTCGTTGAATCCGATCATACTTTGATATACTCAAGAAATGATACTCCTACGGTTATTCTTTCCGCGCATAAATCTTTATTATTATTTACTAACCCCTTTTGGAAGAGACGTCTTCTGATTGTGGCCGGTCAACAAAATGAGATTTGTTTTAAAAACAAAATTTGAGAAAATTTGTTTATGGATTGGAGTTGTTATAATAACTAAAAAGGTATGGATTCAAGGTTGATTTTAAATTCCTTCAATTATATTCTTGTTTAAATTTCATGGATTTTATAGATTTGGTTACTACAGATGTACTGGATACTGCATGATTCATTTCTCTGACATTATCAGATTTTTATAATGGGATGATGACAGGTTCTAATGGCGATAAGGGTAAGGGGAAGCTTTTCGATTATTGGTGATGTATTCAAATCCTTTCTCTCTATGTTTATATTACTTTTGACTACAAAATATTGCATAAATGGGTTTTTGGGTTCATGTGAGGTTAAGATCTCTTTTCAAACAGGTAAAATATTTTAAGAATGATTGGAATTGTTTTAATGCTAATGACCTCGCCTTCATCAAGAATCCACTATAAGGAGTCAGAGTAAACCTTCTCATTGTGACCAAACTCTTTTTCCCTTGCCAGTTCTAGCTTTCTTGGAAGAACTAGTGTGCCCGATTGATTGTCTTTATCGAATAGCCCTAATTTCACCTATGTACTCTCTGAAGCAACTTTAGGATATTATGGAATACCAATGTAGAGTTTATTTGTAGGTGCATGATAGTAAATGCTTTTTGTCTCCAATGTCAAAAGATCAACAGTTGTAGTAGGGTTACCATACGAAGTAGAAGAAGAGTGTTTAGCCATTCTTATAGTAATTTAAAGTCAGAAATATGGGAAAGGAGGTCACAATAAGGGAAAGAGGACCTTGAATTGAGAAGAACGATTTGTAAAAATAAGGTATTAGCATAAAATCAGCAAATATTAACCCAAATCATAAATGAAATCTCATTTAAATCCCTAAAAATTAACCCGTTGTGTCTGATTGCATAGAATTTACTTCCCTTCAACTATTTTATAACGGCTAGTATTTTTACAGTCGACTTAACTAGATCAACGCGTGTCGCAGGTAATTTCAAGTGGTAGTTTCTTTATCAAACACGAAAGTAGCTCACAACAAAATGCTAAACATATAGATTTCTAAAAGAACACATGTATCCGCTAGGTTGCACTAAGAACCCTTGTTAGTAAGAACACAGGCCAATGTCATGGAGCAACATCTCAAAAGTCTCTATATCAAGAGCCTTTGTAAAAATATTAACTATCTGCCTTTCGGTAGGAATATGCTACATACAAATTAATCATATTTCCATTAGATCCTTGATATAATGATGACGAATATCAATATGATTCGTTCTACAATGTTGAACTGAATTATTCGAGAATTCAATGGCACTTTTATTATCATAGTGAACGGTTAACAAACATTTAGCAAAACCAAAGTCTTTGAGCATTTGCTATCCTTATTAGTTGCATGCAACAACTGCTCGCAACATTATATTCAATTTCAGTAGTAAGTAGTGAAATGCAGTTCTACATCTTGCTATTCCAAGCAACAAGGTTCGATTCCATATAATAACATCCATATGTAGTACTCTTTCGATAATTAACATTTCTAGCCCAATCGGCATCCTATACTCGATAAAGTAACTGGCGCCTCCCTTAGTAAATAATATACCAAAGTCAGTTGTTTTGTGCACACATCGCAGAATCCTTTTTACAACAACCAGATGAGACTTTTTTAGACATGCCTGATATGAGCACAAACACCAACACTAAAATCAATATCTAGTCTACTTGCACAAAGATATAATAAACTACCAATCATGATTCTATATACTTTGGATTGACATTGACACCTTTATCATCCTTGTGAATCTTCTCATTAGAGCTCATAGGTGTTCGAATAGACTTAGTAGTGTCCAATCTGAAATGCTTAACAAGTGATTTAGCATAATTATTTTGAGATATGAATATACTCTCCTAGAACTGTATGATATGTACACCCAATAGATATTTAAGATCTCCAACTATGCTCATCTCAAATTATTTTTACATTCATTCAATGAACTCTGAAGCTAGCTTTGTAGATGTAGCCGCGAATATAATATCAACATAAATCTGCGTAACCATAAAAAAATATTCTACCTTCTAAAAAATAGAGTATTATTAGTAGACCCTCTGTTGTAACTTTTCTACAGCAAATAGGTAATCAACCTTTTGATACCATGCCCGTAGTGCTTGCTTCAGTCCATAAAGTGACTTTTTTCAAATAATAGATATAATTAGGTTTATCATGTACCTAAGATCATTTAGGTTGTTCAACATAAAATTTTTCTTGCAAATACCCATTTAGGTAACATCCAATTGTTGTAACTTGAAACCTTTGTTACAAGCAATGGGTAGCAGTAGACAAATAGATTTCAATAATGCAACTAGAGCAAGTGTCTCATCAAAATCAATACTTTCAACCTCTATGTATCCTTGTAGAGTATTGGTACAAACAGTAACACATTCTCATATGTCTTGTTTTGGAATATCCAATTAGTACTAATAATATGAACATTAGTAGGTCTTGGAACGAGCTCCCATACATCACATATAACAAACTCATTAAGTTCCTCTTACACAATATTCACTAAATATTCATCCATTAAATCATTCTTGAAATTTAGAGGCTCGATCTGAGATTTAAAACATGCAAAACAAACCATATTCTTGTAATGAACAGGAGGAATATCTCAAGTTTGCACTAGATCATTAACTGAGCCAATTATTTACTCAATTAGATGATCTTTCAACATCAGTGAATATTGAGCAATAGATGTAGAATTAGGTTCTATAGCAGTAGGTGATTATGGATCATCATCATTATCATTTTCATCATTAGATGGAGTAGTGATATCTGAATCAAATAGTTTATCAGTAGGTTGAGTATTAGGTAATGAGCTAATTGGTGTTGGCAAATCATCGTCATTATTCTTTAGAAAGGACAATTGTTGTATTCTTGCACAATCATCAACTAAAACCTTAATAGATTCTATCACAATCATAATTCTCTTATTGTAGACTTTATAAGCTTTACTATTCAGAGAGTATCTAAAAACAATTCCAACATCACTTTTGGTATGAAACCTTCCCAAATAATCTCTATCATTTAATGTGAAGCAGGTGTAGCAAAAAATATAAAGATGTTTAAGAAATGGTTTTCTGCCTTTTTGTAATTCATGTACAGTATTTGTAGTCATTAGCACAAAGTAAACTCTGTTGATTTTATAGTTAGGAGTAATTACTACTTCCCTCCAAAAATTCATAAGAAAATCTCTCTCATCTTCTATGATCCTTTTCATCTCCTAAATTGTACGAATTCTCGTTTCGACAACACCATTCTATTGTAATATCTTAGGAGTATCAAATTTATACTTAATCCTAAATTAGGCACAAAAATCAGCAAATTGCTGATTTTGAAACATTGTTCCATAATCACTATGAATTCTATCTGTGGATACATCCTCATCACTTTTCACACTTAGTAGTCGAACAATTAACTTCTAAAACTCATTAAATGTATCTACTTTATCATGCAGCAAATGAACCTAAATAAATCTTAAGTAGTCATCAACAATGACCAAAACATATTTTTTTGTCTCAAGAACTTCAATTTGCATTTGACCAAACAAGTCCATGTGTAGTAATTCTAACACACGTGAAGTTAGTATGTCATTGAGACCAGTATGTAAGATTGAACGTTGTTTACCCCTTTGGCATGTCTTACAAAATATAATCAGGTTTAAATGATTGTTTATGTATACCCTTTACAACATAATGAGAGAGCAATTTTTGAAGTTGCTTGAAATTAAGATGACCTATCCATCTATGTTAAAGCTCTGTATTAGTTAAAGAAACATAGTTGCACATAACTTGTAGCTTGTCAGGCAATACAGAATATTGAAGCAACATATTGCAGTTGTCTCATATCTAAATCCCATACATGATTCATTGTTTTTCTATACTAATTATATTACAATGATCTTTAGTGAAACTGACAAATAGATATTGATCATATAGTTGACTTATACTAATCCGGTTGGATTTCAACCCATCAACATGTAGAACTCCTTTAAGATTAGGCAATCCTACAACATTAAAAGTTCCTTTACCAAAATTTTTTCCTATTTTCCATAACAAAATGTAACAACACCATCCTTAAAAGACTCATAATGTTTAAGAAAGCTTTTGTTACAAGTCATGTGTCTTAAACAACAATTATCCAAATACCATAACTAAGTTGTAGTTCTGAGAGTTGCAAATGTGCTACAATAGCTTTATGATATTTTACCTTCCGAGCCTTCTTAGATGTTTTCTTGTTCTGAATTGTACTAAGATATTTGAACATTAAATAGCATCGTGGTCTAATATGACCATCAATATAATGACCCAGAATTTAGTAATAGTAAATAGTCCTTAATTAGGGTTACCGAGCTTTAATGTAGCTTGAAAGTGGATGCACAATCTGAATACTTAGTGTGACGACTGAGTAGTATAATGTTTTTGAGTGATGGATGCCTAATGTATTGTATATGTATAGATTACTAAGTCACTCCTACTTGGATATAATGTTGAGGCATGAACATGGACATGCCTCTAGATGCGTGCTAGCATGGGACTGGGGTAGGGAATGATGTGGTGAGATGTAATTTAAGTTAATATGGCTTCAATAATTAGATTAATGTGGCTATAGTTTGATTTATGTTAATGTAAGCTAGGTTAGAAAATTAAAACATTAGTCTTTGATATTCTTTGAGATACGTGTTGACACATCAAAATATCAATTGAGTAGTAATTGGTGTTAGTAAGATGAAGTTATTGGATTTAAAACAAGATATGAGCCATTAGATAAGTCTCAAGATACATGTGCACATTAAGATCAATGGCTAAGAATCTACCTTATCATATATATATAATACTGAATGAGAGATCACCATGACCATTTCATTTAAAAACTTAGAGATGTAGAAAAGCTTTAGAGAGAAAGATCAGCAAGTTATAAAGAAATTATGGTGATTTGAGGAGTTGATCAAGTCTGAAGGATCATCAACTAGGTAAGGTAATCTACACATAGTTTTCGTGAATTTAATGGTGTAGTTCAGTTTTGATTTTTATGTGATTTTAGGGGGTAAATGAAATGACTTTCAAAATTGGTTTACATATTTGGAACCATTGGGAAAAATAATTAAATTTGCTATAAAAAAGTTTGGAATTCGATGTTAAATTGACCAAAGTTATGATCAATCAAAATATTAGGTATGTTCTTGAGTTTTATTAAAAATGCATACATATTTTGATTGTTTAGTAATATATATGATGTGTGTGCTGATGTTGTTACTATGGAGGCTATATTGGGTCTTTTGTAGAGGGTAAAAAAGATCCAATTCTTTTGTGATGGCCTATTGAAGGAGGAAACCTAAAAATTCTAAGCGCATAATTTACGGGATTTACGGTGTTTAGCTTGTTAAGTGTGCTAGATAGCTCACTACCTATATGTAGCACTCTAATTAGTGTGAGTATCATGCTAAAAGAGTCATTAGCATGATAGATAAATTACCCAGTGCGCTTGGTGCTCTGGGAAGCAGACTAACTTCAATTTCCTTACTTCAACTCGAAATTTTTATACAAGTTTAATACCTTAATTGAGGGTCTAAACACATTCTAAAACATATCAAATGATACCAAGAGCCTAGGGAAGAGTCTTAAAGGTTTGGTTATGACTTTTAAGGTGACGAGAGAACAAATTAGTATAGGAGCTTGGCGTGGTTTGTTAGTAAACTTATTGAGATATTATTCACATTTCTTTCCATTACGCTTCTTGTTTACAGTCATTTGGACTGATGTACTATTATACTATATATGCCATGAATTTATTGTATTCTCTTATTTCATGAGTTTGTTGTCATGGCATTGGTCGATGTTTAAATTGTATTCATAGACTCTTAATTGCTATGTCAATTTTGGCTGTTCAGAGTGTTAATAGAAAAACATGCTATTTGGTGAATGATTTATGGTATTGTAAATCATATTCCTTTGTGTCCATTTGAGCTATTACGTTATGGATGGATTCCGTTATTGTGTTATATTTTGAGTTGTGAAAGAAGTTCTAATATCTTGGACCATTATATAGATGGGCCGCCGCACACAGGGTCACTAGTTTTATGGGATGTCGAGATCTCAACACTAGCTAGTTCACCACACGAGGTATGGAATCCGAGATTGTCGAAAAATATTTATATATAACTGAAAGGGCATTGTAATGATATGAAAGCATCAAAAAAATTGATTACGCCCTAAATAGTGGAACAGAGTTGATATGATTTAATTTCATAGTCAATCGGCCCCAGATCATTACTACTTCACCGAGTGTCAATTTCACATTGTTTAACTTAAGTATCTTTTAACATGATTCTAATTTCAGCTTTCTTTGCTATTGCTATGCATCCAAATACTTTTTGTATATTTGAAAATGTGGATAAATTTCTCTCAGTGCTACTTTCTACATTACTGTACATATCATCCTTTTTATGATTGTGGGTGTAGATAACTCAAGTAGCATACCCAGGAATGAGAATATTGGCGATTAGTTTTGAGCCAACATGGGATAGTTCCTGCTATTTCTGTAGGTGATCATTTTAGTGTATCTAATACTTGTGTATTTTTGTATAACTTTTAGTGTATATTGGTTTGAGACTAGACTTCCTTACTATTTCATGTATTACTTCGGTTAGTTTTATATGATTGTATGTTTATATGGTTTGCGCATATGTGTTTTTATAAATGCTTTAGTTAATTTTATCAAATCTTCAACTGAAAATTATGGTAATGACAACAATCTCTTAATTAACTATGATAATATTTAAATAGATATTGACTATGTTGATCGTGTCTAACAAGGTGAATGAGGTGAAAAAAACTGACCAATATGTTGTTAAGTACTAAGTGGTACGGTTATCGCTTAATGACAAGATTAGGCTGGGCGACACCCGATTTGGGGAATCGAGCCATTATAAATAACCCATCCTAATAACATGCAGGAGGAGCTCTGTTGTCAACAACTACAATCATCTTTTTTTTGCACGTGCAACAACCTTATGTGGCACATTCTTCTTTGCCTTTGTTATATCAACTTGAGTTTTATTTGATTGACTCTTATTGATTACAGTGCCTTTGACAAACACAGTAGGAACATTGGTAGATCTGTCAATATAGCCAAAACTATGCTTAACTTGCGATGATTGACAAGTTTGCAACATTCTATTTAATTTTTTAGAACCAAAATGAAGCTTTACAAAACCATCATCATAATAAAAAAAGCTTTCTAAAATATACATATTTCAACCTCACGATCTTTTAACAAAGCATGACAAGTCATGTGTTCTCTTTTAAGAGTCCTATAATCCAATTTGACAGAGAATAGTTTCATTTTCAAGTCAAAATTTTGATCATAAAGAGAAGACAATTCAGGGAACTATAAATCATAAGAAACATGAAGATCTTTTTCAAAATCCTCGACATTGATAATAGCACATATAAACTAGGCCTTTTCCTTACTCTTTTCCATGTATGATATTACAGAATCAAGTTTAGAAACATCGACAATAGATGGAGAAGCGTCAACAATCTTTGACTCTATCTATATAGCAGTGAGTGTAATAGTAGAATCATCATCATTCCAAGAAGCATTTAAGGACTTTTTTTCTTGTAATTAGGACATTCAACATGAATATGTCCAACTGTTCCATACTCATGATGCTTAATGCCCTTAAGTTTTTTCTTAACGTATTTATTCTATTTATCAGTAGAAGTCTTATTGATGTCATTACCCTTCTTGTAATTAGTTCCAACATAATTTCTCTTATAGTTTTGGAGAAATCTTGAGAACTTCTTTGCTATCATAGCAAAATCATCACCTACAGAGTCATAAAAAAAAGTAGTTTCAAAACGATACGCATTCTTAGAAGAATTGGGCTTTTTAAACATATTCATCTCATATGTTTGAAGGGAACCTATTAATTCGTTTTGAGACGTTTTAGTAATATCACGACATTCTTTGATTGCGATAATATTTGAGTCAAATCGTGAAGGAAGAGCACAAAGAGTACGTCATAGTAATTGTTCATCAGTATACTTTTCTCCAAGCTGAAAAACATGATATACAATCTCCCATAAACGATAATTGATAGAGACAATATCTTCATCTTCTCTCGACTTAAAACGATCATGGATAGAACTTAATTGTTGTAACTTAGAGATTTTGAAAGAATTCATAACTTCAAAGATAGCCTTCAGAACATCCAATGCGTGCTTAGCAGTAGTGCAATTAGCAATCAATTTTAATCATTGAGCATCACTAACACTGAAGATAGAATTTATTGCCTTGTAATTGGCAACTTTCTCCTTCTTCTCAGCGTTCGTCCACGGATATGCAAGTTTTTGTACAACGTTTCCACCTATATATAGTTCTACTAGAGCAATTTATTCTCTCTCCAATAATTCTCCAGCAATTTCATTAATGGTAGAGTCAAAGTGAACTATCTAAACATTCCAAAATGCATAGTTTGTTCTTTTTAGTAATGGCAGTTAAGTTATCAATCCACCTTCATATCGTCCACCAGTTCTTTCTTTTAACAACTCATTAATCGATCCCATGATGATAAAACTCTCCTGAAACTTACTATTTTATGCTTGTTGAAATAACAAACTGATAAATCTCTCATACCACTATTAAAGTTTTGAAAACTAGAGGAACTGATGAGATTATCAAATCAGAGATGAACTAATAACCATACATCAACATAAAAAAATAATCGATATCACAGTAAGAATTAAATGTCATCCTCTATGTATGCTCATCCTAAATAATCAATTCAACAAATTGGTAATGTGAACAACCTCTATAATGATCTCTCATTCTAACAAAATTTATGTAACGAACGATTATCCACACAATGGCGAATGTCAATATTTATAGACTCAGTCTATCCACTCTATCTAGGAAGTCCTTAATAAACTACAACTCCAAAAACTCGCTCAATGTCCAATTGTAAATTCAGTTGGAATCATTCAAGGTTCAACAACTAAGTCTTATATTCCTTCAAGAATCTTGAATCTTTATTTCTGTAAAGTTATCAAATCCATTATGCACCTTTCTCTCAGATTTGTAGTTGCTATCCATCTCAAAGTTCCTTCAGTGTAGTATCAAACTTCTTCATCGTTGTAGACTAATACTAATAGTTGCTCTATTATAGTGCCTAACTCATACTAATTTCTTACTTCAACTTTAGTTCTGTTTTCATATTTGACTTTGACTTTGATATTGCAGTATTCACTGGAATTGACATTGTAATCTATCTATGAGGTATATTTTCATTCGGACATCTTTCCGAGTTAAGCTTCCATCTTCATTGCAACATTTACCTAATTAACTTAAGTTCTATTTTGAAAATATACTTCCGAAAAAGATAAACTGCCCCAAACATAGTAAACTAAGGTCTAAAATATATATATATATATATATATATATATATAATATAGTTTTATTTCATTATTATGGATCATTGAATTCCCTCGAGATAAGCGAAAGTGGAGGATATGTTAAGATGAATATCACTTTATAGTTGTTTCACTTTGACTCAATCTCTATTAGATCAGTCTCGAGATAACGCAATGCATATTTTGAGGAAAATCTATATATATGATTTGTAGAGAGAGATGATGTGGGAAGGGATTATCTAGTGATTTAGAGAGATTTAGAGAAAATCAAACAACTGTTGAACTAGTGATCATCAGTTTTGGCAAGTTTAAGTTTTGTTCTTGAGTTATATATATTAATTAAGGATAGAAATCTCATTAATTTTGATGATTAATGATTAAAAATTGTATAAGACCTTATTAGAGGCCTTCCTTAAGATTGTGGGGAGGTATTTGTTTATTTAGTGGTGAGTTAATGGTTGAATAAGGGTTGCTGCCCTGATTTGGTGGAGCGCGCTCTCTCCTTAAAAAGAACAATATTGCTAAATTCTTCGATGGTAATTTTTGATGGTCTAAGGATTTGTTTAAGGGTTGTAAACTCGGGATATTACACATATAATTACCTTAAAAGATCTGTGTTAGGTACTCAAACATTAGGAGAGCTCCAAGTAATCTGAGAGTTAGTAAATTTGGAATGGGACTTAAGGAAATACGTTAAAGGTAAGCATGACATAATTATATTATCAATTGTTCTATGTAAAGTAGTATCTTTAGTTCATATATTTTATGGACTAGGAAGTGGGACCAATGTATTATGACAAGCAAAAAGTTTAATTTGTAACTCAGAGGTGAGTTGGATTGAGATAACTGGATACGAAGTGGTTATGAGGTTGCTATAGATTAGCCTTACCATATTACCGTCGTAGTCTGTGATTTAATATCATCGGTCATTATCTAGAAAAGTGCAAAAAGTCAGCCAGTCTTGAATGCACTAATGGAAACGCATATCATTCAATGTATGTTCATTAATGGTATTATTGAGGTATTGAGATATGACTCTTATAGTTAAAATGAAAAGTGATGTCAGAAGTACAGTTGTGATTGAACTGTGGATTTGCTTCTATTATCTATTGTTGCATCATTTTGATGCACCGAATAGAAATTTATCGAATTCATATTCTTTTTCAATATCTTATTTTTCAAATATAGTTTTAATATATAATTGTGAGTCTCTAACTGAGCAAGTTGGAGCGCTCACCCCTTTAAACATTTTAGTTTCACATATTGGTGTTTTAGAAAAAAAAAAAAAGAAGAATTAGGAGTTTTATTGTCTTATTTGTGATGTAATGAGCTTTTATTGTATGTACATTGTTGTAACATAACAAGGTTGGGGAGTTTTTGTAAACAACTCTCGGTTTTGATAAACTCGTGATTTTTATGTATTGTTCGTATTATCGAAAAAGTTCTGAATTTCTACCACATATACTTTGATTTATATTTCGATATTGATATACATATTAAGTTTAGCAAGTATGAAAAGAGAGGTAGTTGGCTCTAGCTAAGTTTGTTTGGTGTACCAGGGCTTTATTAGAGTTTCAAATCGAATATTGCCCTAATCATGATAATGAATGCTACAATGTGTATTAGTATATTTAGTTCAAGTAGTTTATGGACTAGGTTTTGGAGCACTACACTCTGACTTAATATTTAATGTAAATGTTCATAAATGAACTAGACTAGTCTAATCATGACAAGGGAAAATGGTAAGGATATCTCCCTTCAACCACAGTGCTGTAGACTTACTTAAATCATTCACGACCCATTTAGAGCTCGAAATGCGATCACATTAGAGTTAACTTAGTGGAGCTACACAAAAAACTATTGAGATTGTTGCCTATATGATAGAGTTATGTAGAAGACAGTAACCAACTCTGATTACTCTTTTAACTTTTTAAATAATGTTTATAAGTCATAGTACAGGTGTGATATACCGAACGACGTGCATCTACTCGTATATTGTTTATATTTTTTCGGATGCACTATGAATGTGGTGGTTTGGTCACTTGCAAAGATGACCTACAATGCCTTGTAATGACCTTTTACCTTATGCTGGTGATTAGTGTTAACCCAAATTTTAATTAACCTAAGTCAGACTCTTGTTTAAGCCCAATGTATCTCAATTAGTGTATGTGTGGGTTTGTATGATGTTTGGTGTTTATGTAGCATTTTTAATAAATTTATAGGTTGTTGTACGAATGGGAGATTTCTATAAGCTTAGAATGGAGAAAAAAATTAATTAATAAATTTGCATGTACACCAAGTATGACAAGGGGGTCATGAAATGAATGTGCGCACCCCAGAATACTTGTTGGTGTGTCTGGTGAATTTATTGGCAATAAAAATTCATGGGATACATATAATTGATATATATATATATAATTTTGAGTTGATTAATATGGATCAATGGATTGCCTCAGGATAAGCGAAAGTGAAAGATTGTGTTAAGATGTGAGCCACGTTAAGCTGTGTTACTTTAACACAATACTCTCTTGAATAGACTCAATATAACACAATGCAATCTAGAGGAAGTCTACATATATAAAACAAAATCAATACATATATATCATTATTTGATCAATTGAAGAGAGGAAGCAACCGAGAGTTTACTTTTTTGGGGGAGTTAACTAATGAGAGGAATCATTGAGTAATTCAAAGTGAATGAAGAGATCAAACCTCAATTGATTCTATGATTATCAAATTTAGGTAAGTTTAAGTTTAGTTTTTTTATAGTTTTATTGAAGTAGTGATGAATTCTCAGTGAATTATGGTTATTATTGATTGGAAATGGATAAAGACGTCATTAGAGGCCTTCCCTAATGTTGTGGGGTGTGATTTCATGTTGTTGTGTTGAATTGGTTAGTAAACTAGGGCTGCTACCTTATTATTTATTGGAATGCTCGAATATGGAGCACATTCCCTATAGCAAGGAAGAGCGCTCCAATAAAAAATAGTTATGATCCTAGTTGGTGAAGCGCGCCCAACCAAATGAGGGAGCATGCTTCCACCTCATAAAAAATCAATTATGCTTGTTAATTCATGAAATTTTTAGAGATTCGAGGGACTAATTTAGTGGTTTTAAATATAAGGTATTAGACCTATATCGACCTCTAATGGATTATTATAAGTTAGGAAATGGGAATCGTAACCTGATTGGGGTAAGCACAGATTCACATATTTATCAATATTGCTTGAATATTGTGGTATATGTACTTCATATAGTTTATGGACTCAATGGGGGGCTACACCGCGTTGTGTTTTAATAAAATGGAAAATCGTGTTTGATGTGATCTGCAAGAATAAATCCTGGAGTGAAGAATAGGTTATATAAGATATAGGTTTAGTTCCTGACCCATACGTTAAATCCTAGTCAAGTAAATCAATTATAAGGATTGCATATTCACTAGAGGGTTTGGGATATAATCATTCAACATTAATGGATTAACTAGGTAACAAATCGGCCAATGTGTTGGTCCAGCAATCCCATTAATGATGTCGATGGGTAATCGACCATAGTTTTACATATGAAATGAGATACACAATGTACTATCCATTGACTTTCTGACTTGCATATGTTATTTGTTGGAATACATGTGTTCCATGATCCCGTTAGATATATTTGGTTTATGTTGCTATTACATATTAGTTTTGATTATTATATGGAATTTTGATATTATGTGAATCCTTAGACACTGAGCAAGTTAGAGCACTCACCCAAAATTAATATTTCAAGTTTTTAGCCTAGCGCTTCAACAAAAAGAAAAGAGAGAATTTAGGAATTTTACTGTCATCCCTTCGATGTAATAAGCCTTCCTGTATATATGCTGTTTGAATTATATTGATGTAATAGAACATGGTTGGGAGGTATTGTAAATGAATTTTGATTTTGATAAACTCCAAATATATTCATATCGTTTTTATTATAAAGAAAGTTTTAACTTTTCAATGTATATACATTGATTTTTATTTCGTTAAAGATATACATATTAAGTTTATTAGTTATGAAAACATAGGTTAGTGACTCTATTTGAATCTACCTTGTGTATCTGGTTTAATTAGAGTTTCAGGCTAGGTATTGCCCTAGTCGGGATAGTGGATGCTATAGTTTTGTATTAGAGCCTACGTTTATTAATGGAATGACTAAACGAACCCCAATTTTTGTTAAAATGACCATGTTTTTGAATTTTTACTTTAGCGTACGCCATTTTTTACTTAGTCTTTAAAATTCGAAAAATACCCTTATTGTACCCCTGTACCTTTACCCTCACCCCAACATCCTTTTCGAATTGGTGTCGGATATAAAGATCAGACACTTCTGAGGATGTGTTAGATACACAGGACCGACACCTCTAAAAAGGTCTCTATTGGATTCATACGATACTCACTGAAACTTAGCTATGTTTTCAGTTTCGATAAGAGTTAGCCGATACCTCTTTAGAGGTGTTGGTCCTGCATGTTCGACACTTCTTAAAGGTGTCGCTTCTGTGTATCCGACACCCACAAAGCAACAAGAACACAAAAATTTCAAAACTCCAAAAAAACACAAGAAAATGACTAAAATAATAGAGGGTTTTCCTCAGAATCACTTAATTTCTTTGATTCCATCGAAACTTTGCACCTCAAATGCAAGATTTAACTCCTAAATCGAAGCCCTAAACCCAACAATAATCGCGCAAAAATACCGACTCAAAAGAGTAAGAAAAACCAAAAAAATCTTTGAAATTGACACTAAAAAAATATGAGCAATGCACCTATGACATCGAATCGATGTGGTTTAGCTCTGATTTTGTAGGATTTAGGTTGGTGGCAAGAATGCGATTGGTGAGTGGGGAGGGTAGGGTTTGGGTGAGCGAGGCGGGTGGGGTATGGGTACGTAAAAACTTTTTATATGAAGAGGTGTATAGACAATTTCACTGGGGTGGGATCCTCTAATAAAAAACTAGGGTACGTTTACCCACTACCTTTATTAACTCCGATACGGTTTCATATCATAAACTGAGTGAGTTCGTAAACCTAAGTTATTGACTCTGATACATCTTTGTACCAAAATCAAAGCTAATAACTCCGAGAGTTTTCTTGAGTTATGAATAAGCTCAGGACTTGAAAAACAATTTTATCATGGTTTTAAAGGAAAATGAAAAGTTAAACATTATTATATGTCATTTGCTGCACATATTGTTATCTTTTATATGAACATGATTTCGCTGTCTTCTTGAAATGTTACCCCAATGGTTTTATCTCTCCTTCAATTTCATGTTTTAATAGTTGATCAGGGAGACAGTTTGCAGAGCCCTAAACCTCAGGGTAATTGATAAATAGAAGATTAGTGGAAATCTAAAATTGAACAACAAATGAAAGAGCAAATGGAGTCTCGTGCAAAGTTAATAGAAATGTTGATGGCTCAAATGGGACCACTAGTACAGCAACCTGATGCATAACCTATATACAATCCCAAGGCTAGCCAAGCTGAGGGAGGAGCAGAGATATTAGTTGCTCCTACAAAACCCGTGATAACACTAGATCAGGTGCTGGATACAGTTGCCATAGTGCCACTTGATTCATAGAAGGCTGCATTTCTTAAAACATGCAAAGATTTTATGAAGTATGACATTATTAGATTCAATAGCATTATGAAAGACAGAGAGGCCTAAATTCTTGAGATGGAGTAATGTTTTGTTACTGTTAAAGCAGGAGATTAGTTCAAAGTCAAACAAGTCTCATTTTTAATGATTGAATATGCTCAAAAGTGGTGGAATTTCCTAGAAAGAAACGAGAAGACTATCAGTACTTGGCTACAGTTTAAGACTCTATCTTGCAGATAATACTTTATGAAGTCACTAAAAAACAAGAAGAAGACCGAGTTTATACATCTGAAACAGTGAGACTTGTTTATATGGGACTGCGAGCGGAGGTTCACAGTTTTGATTTAGTTCGCCCCAGAGATGGTGGAATTAGAGGAGAACAAAATATATATGCAGTAACGATCCATTAAATTAAGCAAGTTATTAGTGTTAATCTAAATTTTAATTAACCCGAGTTGGGCTCGTGGTTAAGCTTGACTTGTCTTGATTAGCGTGTGCATGAATTTGTGGGTTGTTTAGTGTTTTGTTTTATTTGTATTAGTATTTATTGAAATTAATTGACTTTGACTGGTGTATGATTAAATAATTAAAAAACTATAGAAAGCCTAATACCGTTTGTGGGTTATGGGTGACGCACATGAGTAATAGGGGGCGTGCACACTCGATGGTACTTGTTGGCGTGCAAGGCAATATTATAAATGCATAAACACATATATAAGCATGTATGTATTTTTATTTATATATAATTGTATATAAAAAAATATATATCGAAAATAAATTAATAATTAACGATTGGTGGGCACCTAGTGATACGCGAGGTTGAGGGTGACACATATGAGACGTACAATAGTGTGCATGCCCATGAATGATTGTTGGTGCGCGTGACGATATTTTTGTGTGAAATACATAATGATACATATATTTGTATATATAGTTATATATAAATATATAAATGAATCATATAGTTTGAATTAAATAAAAATTGTACATTGGATTCACCTCGAGATACGCATAGCGTGAGAGTTGAGGATGAATGTCGTCTAGTGGTGAGTTGATGGGATCTTCTACTCATCGAATTGCATGTGATCACATCTCAATGAAAACCAATGTAACTTTAATGCCAACATTTAGACCATCCTTGATATTCGTATGTATGAATCTCGAGGGAAATTTATATTTGTTACATACTAGTTGGTTGGGTATATTGATAACCACCAGGATTGACTTCAAGATACATAACACATATCTTGAGAAAGATAAAAATAATAACTGAAACGTCAGATTTACATTGCAATTCGTGGGATGCAAATCTCAAGAAAAATCTAATTTATATCTTAAAGCTCAATCATCTCCTCTGTAATTCATGTTTTGACAATGAGAGTCGAGACGAGAAAAAGAGGGACCGAGGTGGGAAAGAGGAGAGAAAACAAGAAGTAAGGAGGGGTCGACAATGAAATGCCTTACAGTTCGTCCGAGGAAGAAGATGGCATGGGTCACCTCCCCAGCCCAAACATCTATTGGGGTTGGGTTTGATCCAAGCCCAAACATCTATTGGGGTTGGGTTTGATCCAACCCCAATCGATAAAAAAAACAGAGCAAAATGAGATGCTTTATTGAGAGAGGAAGAACAAGGGTTGGGTCATGAACTGGGCCAATTCGGCTCGATTGAGCCTAACCAGTTCAGCCCAGTTCAGGCCCAACTTAAATCAAAATAAAAAAAGAAATGACAAATAAATTCTGAAAAATTAGAAAAATCCCAAAAAAACTTTAGGAAAATCATGAAAAGAAATAATATTTTTATTAGGTAAATAGAAATTAATTAATTTCTACAAAAATAAAATATTCGGGATTTTGGGCGTCACTTTATAACGCGGTTTTTACCTCGAAAAACATGAAACGGTCACATGGACCTAATATTTTATAAATTAGTCCCGAATTCTATTGGGACCAATTAAGGGGGTTCTAAATAATGAATATTAGACCTAAATTGATGATAATTGATTTAATTTAGGACTTTGGTCGACATTGAAAGGTTTATATATCTCGGGAAGCGGTTAAAGCAGGAAAAAGTTAGAAAAGCTCGGCATAGGTAAGTGGGACTCGTACTCTTATCAATTATGCATCGTAAAATAATTATATTTAGTGTACATTTTTTATGGACTGGGATATAGGGCAATATACCATGACTTGATTGTGTTACTTAACTGTTTAATGAGAAATTATCCAGACAAAGGTACAAAGTATGAATCGTTGAGTGAAGATGGAAGTTTTGGATCATTACTAATAGTTCCCCTTGATAAACCTCGAGGTACCTAATTTTTGCTTTTCTATTATTTTATATTGAAAATCGAACTCAAAAAGGAATGCGACGCGGGAATCCGATTGAAGTTGACCACTAAGGTATTGGGAGGCAACCAATACCCTTCCTATAGATTCGTGGTGCCAACTAATTGCTACTTTCCATTAAAGAGTAGGTAGTTATGTTATAGCTTGATAGACCACAGAATCACAAACAAGTGATGCTATGGGTCTTAATCCTGGGTACCGAAAGTCTACAACTCTTTTTTAGAATGCAAAAGAAATAAAAAAACAAGCAAGTCAAGATAAAATTGCAATTGACCATTGAACTCGCATTTCGTTATATATTTTTTATATCATTTTCAATGGTTGAATAGATATGCTTTAGTTTGATATTACTTTAATTGATACATTAATATTAAGATGATAGCTGATATGATTATGAGCATCACTTATAGAGAAATTTGAAGCACTCAATCCCTAATTAACATTTCAGGTTAATAACCTGTGCTTCAGGAGAAGATTAGGATTTTATAGTCTTCTCCAAGGTGAATTGATTTCCTACTATTTATATATTATATTTAATTACTATCTTTCAATAAACTAGGTTAGGATATGGTTTTACGACTGAGGTATATGCTAGTTTTTTTAGATCGTATGTTTTATCGAGAAAGTTTTAATTCCGTTGCGGTTTAAATTTATATTCGATATATGATACATTGTAATTATAATTTCAAGGTATGAAGGTTGGTGTACTGATTCTCCAATTGAGTTTGATTGTTGTACCAGGGCTTAATTAGAGCTTCTGGTAGAGTATCGCCCAAATTCGAATAAGGTATGCTATAGTTGGTTTCACACACTACATCAGAGTATAATCTTATTACATGGAAATGAGTAATAATAGGCATACAATTTGGTATCAAAGCCATGCTTCTGATATAGTTCTAATATTATGATATTAGAATTTAAGTTTTCATAACTTGAGAGTATTTGAATTAGTAATCAAGATATGGATTAACTTAGTGCTAATAAAACATTTTTATTGATGTTTTGGGGGTAATGAAAGATAAAAGACTCAGTAATATGTTATGTGTTGTGATGTATTACATCTATATGATAAAAACTTATTGATGCTCCCACTATATACATAAATGGAAATGTAGAGTTGTTGAACTTTATTGCAATACGATTATCATTATGTCACCAATGATGTTAAAAAGGGTTAAAGACTTAACAAAGGCACAAAGAATATCGCAAAGTCATTTGAACTAAGACGATAAATTAGTTTATACCAAAGATTGAAAATGCAAGTACTAAGCTCCAAATGTAAGTCACTCAGACATGTGTTGAATGTTAATTGCGAGTCAATGGACTTGACTAAGATTGCGACAATCAAAGAATTGTCCTATATTCGACATATAGTGAGAAAAGTGGTGTTATCTTGGAATGATTAAATGACGCGAACAATGCATATAAAGATTTGTAGTGTCATTGTGTTATCTGTTCAATTAATTTTTAAAAATTGAAATGAGTCATAAATAACTCAAGGATGCCCTGAGAGGAAGTTAATATGTAGTTGGACTACAATAATTCCTTGATTATACCTAGATTATGAAAAAATTAGAGACTTATTCTAATACCTTTTTTTGGATAGTTATATGTTAACATGACAAAGCAAGAGATTGTAATCATACTATTATATAGTTCAAGGAGTTGGGAAGAAATGGTGAAATAACTGCTTTGGTAGTCATTCCAAATGGTTGAAGGCATCGCTTATAAAATAAAAGTATAAAATGTAATTCAAACGATGAATGGAATGAATGACAAAGATTAATTATAGAGCTGAGACATAGGATTATAAGATATGGGAGTACATCCCAACTTCATTTTGCATCCATTAAAATTGGGTAGATTGCACAAGTTCATTCATTCATCATAGGGTTTGAAATACATATTTAACCAAATGAAAGAGATTCGGGAAAACTTTTAGTGATCCTTAAGAATAGAGATTCTTAGAGGAAATACTAGAAGATAAATGAGAAATATGAAATCAAAGAGCCAGTGTAATGTGGTTGGAGATCTTCATGCTATGAGAGTTTGTAAAGTATATTTATCAGAGTGAAAACCAAAACTAGAGGTGAAGTGAGTAGTCCGAATTTATGAATATCATAAATTCACTCTAAGAACTCACCCACACAAAGTAATTGATGTTTTCAACGCTTTGAATAAGGAAAAGAACTAGAATTGTAATTATATTAGGAACTTCTTAGTACAATATTTTGATAGAGATGTGAAATAATGATGAAAGAAAAAATTCCTACGCAGGCACATCATCACCCGAGTTATTAGAATTAGTAATTACATATTTATTTTTTTAAGCTTAGATTGGAGCTGAGCCAAAAGTTTATTTAATTGGGTAATAAGGTTAATGGGAATCACTTGATACATCAAAATTTGGCTACCAAGGATTAGCATCCATATTAGACTGTCTAATGAAGTTGTGCTGCATGCATTAGATTTCGAGAAAAAGGTCTAGTTCATAAAGGATTTTAGAAAATAATTACTTTGATCCCCTCATGGATCTCTTAATATTAGTTATATAGGCAAAGCCATATCGTATTGAGCTATACGAGAAGACTATGGATTGTTTAAGGTGATGTATATGTTGTTAAATTTATGTAATAAATTTAATTAGACTTTGGCATAAGCACAATATGATGGAAGTTGTAGTTGATAGATTGAATGAATTATATAGATTCTAGTCAATGAGGTTGTGTTAATCTTTTGATAGATTGAACAAATATATGTATTTAGAGATGTGAGATGATATGCCTTTTCAGTGTTGGATTCCTCGTATGGAGATCCGAGACTTGCTTCTAGCAGTGGAAAAAGTTATTGATATAGTTGAAAACCATTCTCAATCTCATTACATGATATTTTCTTTGTGTTGGCGAAGAAACTTAGTTGCTGATCCGGGTTTCAAATAAACATTTTGAACTTGTGTCTCATGACGTTGAACCATTGAAAGAAAACATATCCTTTATTCGAGCTCTCCAATAACAAATATAATCAGGTGGATTACATCGTTGAATGATAAAGTTGATATGCTCAATCTTATTGTATGTTGATATACAAAATTATGATTGGAGGTATAGCTTTGGTTAAAAAAATAAAAATATTGAGGAGTCAAGCATCATAAAGTATTAGAGAGTTGAAAAAGCAATTTTGTTTTACCTTTGAAATTGTCATCTATGAAAGGCCTTTGTAGATTCAGATTATAGTAATGTAGTTTTAAAATGAAAAAGATCACTTGGAAAAAGGTGTTATACAAGGAAGAACAATTTCTATTTCTCTTCAAAACTATTGATAACATGTATGTTTCCTTTAATTTCGAGGATGAAATTACCTTTAATTAGGGAGACCGTAACGACCCATTACCTTAAGCAGGTCATTAGTGTTAATCTGAATTTTAATTAACCAGACTTAAAATAGTAGTTAACTTCGGCTTGTCTCGATAAGAGTGTGCGTGACTTTTGTTTATGTTTGATGTGTATTAATATTTATTAAAATTAATTAAATTTAATTGGTGTATAATCAAATAATCAAAAAATTATAGGACGACTAATATCGTGTGTGGGTCATGGAAGTCGCACAAGCATTGTGGGGTAGCGTGCTTGCCCAATGGTACTCTTTGGCGTGCATGGCAAAAATATAAACGCATAAATATATTTATGTATAATTGGATATATATTTATATATTGAAAATAAATAAATAATTAATAATTGGTGGGCACGTAGTGATACACGGGAAGGAGGGTAACACGCATAGGATGTACAATAGTATGCACGCCTGAGAATGTTCAGTGGCGCGCATGACAAACTTTTAGGTGCAAAATACTTAATGATCCATACATTTATATATATATATATATATATAGTTATATATAAATATTTAAATGAACCCTATCATTTGAATTAAAAAAAAATTATACATTTGATTCGCCTCCAGATAGGCATAGCGTGAGAGTCGAGGATGAATATATGGTATGGTGGTGATTTGAAAAGATCTTTCATAGCTAGAGATGCATGTGATCACATCTTAATTAAAATCAATGTAACTTTAATTCCAACATTTTGAAAGTCCTCAAGATTTGTGTGTATGAATCTCGAGGGAAATTTATATTTGATTACATATAAGTTGGTTGGGTTAGTTGTTAACCATCAGAATCAACCTCGAAATACATAATATGTATCAGCAAACAAATCAAAATAATAACTGAAACACAAGATTTGCCTCGAGACTCGTGAGATGCGAATCTCGAGGTAAATCTAATATATAACCCAAAACTCAATCATTTCCTCTACTAATTATATTTTAATAATGAGAAGGCGAAACTAGAAATAGAGGGACCAAGGTTGGAGAGAGGAAAGAAATCGAGAAGCAAGGAGGGTCACATTGGCAAAACCAAAAACAAATCATGAAGATTTGAGTAAAAATCTCAAAAATCATGAAGATTTGAGTAAAAATCATGAAGATTTGAGTAAAAATCTCAAAAATATATTATTTTGATTAAATAAATAGAGATTTTTATTCATTTATATATGAATAAAGTATTCAGGACTTCGGGTGAGACTTTATACCATGTTTTTACCATGAAAAATGTAAAATGGTCACATTGGCAAAAAAATTGAGAAATTAGTTTTGAATTCGATTGGGACAAATTTAAGGGTTCTAAATAATAAATATTAGATCGAAATTGATAATAATTGATTTAATTTAGGATTTTCAACAGGGAAAGGTTTATGGATCTTATGAGTCGAGTAAATTGGTAAAAAGTTAGAAAAGCTCGGTACAAGTAAGTGAGACTCATAGACTTATCAATTATACATCGTAAAATGGTTATGTTTAGTGCATGTTGTTTATGGACTGAGAAATGGGGCAATATACAGTGACTTGAAAGTGTTACTTAACTATTTTATGATAAATTATCTAGAATGAAGCACAACTAGCATATCGGACTAGAGTGACGATAAAATGTCGGATCATTACGAACACTTTCCCTTTAGAAATATTGAGGTACACGGTTGGTGCTTTCCTATTTTTTATATTAAAAAGTGAACACAAATAGGGGTGCGATGGGGGAATTGATCTAAGGTTGACGGCTGAGGTATTAGGATACCAACTAATACCCTTCCTTCAGATTCTTGAAGCTAATCGATTGCTACTTTCCATTTAAGAGTTGGTACCTCGTTATACCTTGATACACCACAAAATCATAGATGTGTGGTTATGTGGGTCGTAATCCTGAGTGACCAAAATCTACAAATATTCTATTGAATGCAAAAGAAGTAAAATAAAAAACAAATAAGTTACGGGTATAGTTGCAATCGACCATTGAACTTACATTTTGTTATATATAGTTTATATCATTTTCAATGCCTGAATAGATATTTTTTTTCATATTGCTATTCATTGATACGTTGATATTTAGATGATAGTTGATATGATTACGAGCATCACTTACTAAGACAGTTGGAGCACTCACTCCCCAATTAATATTTCAGGTTAATGACGTGCGCTTCAACTCAGGAATGGAGAATATTAAGAGTCTATATTCTTCTCGTAGGTGAATTGATTTCCTAATATTTATATATTGTACTGAATTTGTATTTTGTAATAAATACGGTTGGGATATGGTTTTACAACTGAGGCTTATGCCGATTCTTGTATATCATACATTTTATCGACAAAGTTTAAATTCCCCTGAGTTTTAAATTATATATTCGATATACGATATACTGTAATTGTAATTTTCATGTATAAAGGATGGTTGTGTTGTTACTCTAATTGTGTCTGGCTGGCATACCAGGGCTCAATTAGGGTTTTAGGTTGGGAATCACCCTAATTGGGATAGGAGATGCTACATATGTTTCTGAGTGAGCTTAAATATGATAGTTGTGTTGTACTTTCCTTTCATCCTCGCTCTTGCTACACTTTTATCGTTGAGAGTGCAACGGAGGCAGAAGCAACCATAATAGCGAAACCCCTCGTGAGTAATATCTATACTTCCAATAGTACCACAGTTCCCTAGGATTTGAAGAACCCATGAGTTAGCTTATTTATGTCCGGTGAAAAGACAAATGAGTGTGGCTAAAGCTGCTACGAAGATTTTTCTTGCAGGGAAAACATTTGTTAGTGACCATTTCCATTTGTTTCACAAGCTTTAGTAGTCAAACAACCTTTACCATCGCCTAAGTCTGGCTAAGGTCAATAGCCAGACGCACTCAGCATAGAAATTGAGCTGATCTAGGCATATTCAACAGGCCAGTGGATATTCTTAGAGGGCTTCAGAATATGTTATCTGTATGAGCAACAAGGGCATATTCAGAGAGAGTGTTTTATGCCACCAACCACATCAATAGGCAATAAAACATAGTTCACACGATGGAAGACTCATGCAGTGGTTGAGGCACATCCCGAAACTAAAAAGAGACTTATAGAAAGTATTTTAAATATTTATGGTTGAGATATGCCTGTGTTAATTAAAGTTGGTTCCATAGTTTTCTTTATTGCTAGTGCAATGATTATTGAGTTGAAAACTAATAAGAGCCAATATTTTATTTATTTTGAGCACGGTAGTGAGTGAGAATGTTTATCCTAACTAGATCTTCTAGGGATGTGTAGTCGAAATTGGAAAGAAAGAACTCCCAATATATCTTAGAGTAGTGGAGTTATTGGAGTATGATGCATTGATAGAAATAGATTGGTTACCAGAAAACAATGCTAGTATTAACCGTTTTAATAAGCGAATAATCTTTCTGATCCTTAATCTATATAAAATTATAGTCCAAAAGGACTATAGTTCTTTACAAACAGTAATTCATGGAAGGAGGCTACTTCTCGAGATTTGGAGGTTATAACGGGGGTAGTTACTTTTAGAGGACCTGGTTAGAAATTTAAAGTTGGTGAGATACCAGTGTTTTGTAAATTTTAGAAATTCTTCACATATGACTTGCCTAGACTTGCACCATTATAAGTTAATAGTTAGACATGTTTAATAGTTCATTTTAGGAAGATTTCACATGTTAAAGACTATTATGCGGGGTTTTCTCTAGTATTTGTAATTTCTTGTAATAAATGGAGAATATGAAAAAATGAATAAAAAATGGAATATTGTAAAGGAATTAATAAAATAAAAAGAGTATGTGAAGAATCATCACCAAGGAAGCAAATGAAGAACTGGAGAATTGAACTAGTGATTCCCAGCTATTTCGAATTGCAGGCTAAATAATTGAAACTAGTGAGCTTCAAATTATGAATTTTCGCATCGATTCCACTCTTACACAAATCGTTGTGAATTGCTGGAAGAGATTTCGGGAATTTAAGAAAACTACTTATTGTTCGAGTTAGTTTAGGATGTTTACTACATACAACACTATTAATACAAAATTAATGTTTCGAAATTAGTTTCCTTTAATTACTTAGATCAATATTCCATAGCTCCAGCAACCATTCTTTATTGTTTTTGTTATTTGCTTTATTGTTTAGTACCTTTGCATAAGATTTAACGGTTTATAGTATTTATTCTAGAGGTATTTACCTATGTCTTTTATTTATACTATTTTAATGTTATTTATAATTATGAGTGAGTAGTTATTTGATCTAAACAAAGTTCGAACGTGAACTAGATCCATTTTACTATGTACTTATGATGAGAAAATTATGTGCTTAATGCTTTAAACAAATAATGTTCTTTGATTCAATAATTTTATAGGCTATTATCTATTGATTTTAATCATGGTTTTTGTATTGCATGCATAATATAAAATGTGAATTGCAATATTTGGTTTCATTATCCATTTGAAGTAATAACTAGGATTGTTTGAAAGACAAACACCGCTTAAATATCCTAAGTGGATTTGAGATCTAAGTCTGATGTAGAAGTGGCTTTCCAAAGATGTTTGATTTAGTAGTTCAAAGTTCTCTTAAATTTTAATGCGATTTATTGTGTGAAGTCAATGTCTTTTTGTATTCAAAGGGGTTAGCTCAATGAATTGTATTCAAAGGGGTTAGCTCAATGAATTTAGATTGTGGTTTTTCCACTGATATAATGAGAGAAAGGGATGGCTAAAGGCTGTTTACTTATGATTAAGGGTTAATGATCTATCTTTCTTTATAAAGTATTCTCATAACTATATGGATTGATGTTACATGTTTGGAATGCAAAAGAAGTTTATATTTCATTGTTCAGGATGTTTGTTTAGATATTTATTCATTATTGAATTAAATATATTTGATTAAATATTAATTTGAATTGTGTTACTTATGATAATATAGCTAGTTTAGTATTATTATATTATAGTTAATTATTAGTTTGTTTAATTATTGTTTAAATACAATTTCTCAAGACTTTTAGATGTTGTATATTCTATCCACTTTGTTGTTCAGATCTCACGGGATCATTATATCTGTTTAATCTTGAGGTACATAGGAAATTTATTCATGATTTAAGACAAAACAACGTAGAGAACATCAATCTACGACAATGGAAGCTAATAAAAACTTTAATATTAATAATAATAATGATAATAAAGTACTTACTAATAGGCAAGCTAATCTAAATGCCACAACTTATGAACCAATATGCAATGCCTATCATGAGGGATTTCCCGAATTTGAATTTTTATCTCGATTAATTAGTCTCTACCTATTGGAATATATAAGGGAATATCAACACAAATCAATGGGTTGAAACCTAAAGATTCGAAGTTGGAACAAGTCAAACTTAAAACTTATTTTTTGTATTGAAATATCAAGCACAAGATTGGTTGTTTTATATCTTCCTTAAAATTCGATAACCACAGGGTCTCAAAAGCTAGAAGCTTTCCTAGATCAATATATTCCTACGAGAAATATTAGTACCAATAGAAGACGAATCACAGTCATCAAAATGAAAGACGATGAAAAATTTAATGAATTTTAGGATAGATTTGAAAGATTAATTTCGTCTTATCCACAACATGGATACACTCAAAGAGCTTTATTGGAATACATCTATGAAGGACAAAATCACTTTGAACAACGACTATTAAATACCATATGTGGTTGATCATTATTCGATGTTACACCAACTCTAGCAAAAGAAGCTATTATTAAGATGGCCAAACAATCTAAATCGTATGGCAAAAAGACTGAAACACCAAGAAAGATAGTTTATGAGGTTAATAATAGAACAAGTGATAAATTTGACAAAAAAAGTTGAAGAATTATGTAACATGGTTAAGTTACTATTAAAAGATAGACCAAATCGGGTAAACCATGTGGATTTTGTAATGAAGTTACACGTCCTACGGGTAAGTTCCCTAGTTTATAAGAAGATAACAATAAAGAAGTCAACATGGTTATGAACCAATATTCTAGTCCTAAATCGAAAACTGCACCACTTATAGACTAAGAGCACCAACACAATCAATATCAATGCAACATCCTCACCAAACTATTCAACCTATGCAACTAAATTTAGAACAAATATAACACAAATTTGTAACCCAAATTTTAAAAAATTAACACTAGTTTCTCAAAACCAAATCAAAATCGATATGTTTATTAACAAGCTAAAAATCAATTAAATCAAATTAGTTTAAAATAAAAAACTTAAGAAATCAAACTACAGTAACTACTTAACCTACGAACACTACTAATCAAGCACAAGTTAATGTTTTATTTTGTAAAATTAAAAAGAAATAAATATGCAACAAAAGTCATCAAAAAGAGGTAAAAATAAAAACTAAAATATGTAAGACAATGGAGCAAAAAGAAGAAGAAGAGATGATGGTAAATGTCATCCCACTAACGAATAGATGGCCGAGCAAATATAAGTATACCCCTATTCTCGAAAGGCTATTGTCATGGTATTTAGTTAAAGTGGTATGCTTCGAAAAATAAATACAAAATTCGAAACTAGTTAGCCAAGATAAATTAATGATACTTAAAGTTGAATGACGATGTATATTCTAACTCTACCGTACACAATGATTAGCAAATACCAGGGAGAAAGAACTTAAAGAAGACATATCTAGACCATTTAAGAAATGAGAAATTAATGAAAACTTAGGACAAGATTTCTTCTTTAAAGAGAATGCCTGAGTAATATTCTGACACATGAATGTTTGTCATACCATTAACAATAACCTCGGAGCATCAATTAATGTTATGTTACTTAGATTTTATGAATCATTGAAAATAGGATCGTTAACAACTAAGCTTATTAACCATATTTTAGCAAACAATACCATTAATAAATCGTATGGATTATTACAATCATCCTAGTACAAGTACACGATTCAGTATTTCCATTTGATTTTTATGTCTTGGAAAAGGGAAATACAACATCACCCAATCATTTGCCTATCCTATGAGGTAGACCTTTTTTAAAGACAACTAGAACTTAGTTACATATTTTTGAAGGAAAAAAGTTTACGGAGTTTGAAGAAAAAATTGTAAAATTCAAAATTAATAATGAACACATCTATGACACGTATGAATAATATAACGAATTATTTGATGATCAAATATATGATAATGAATTTGTCAACTTAAAATATTATGATAATTTTAATGGTACAATTTATCTAATTAAAGTGGTAAAGATAAAAGATGATAAGGGGAAGAAAGAATCAGTAAAGACACTTCAAAAAAAAAAAGAAAGTAACTTAAGAATCGAGAAATAAGCATTCGGAGAATTGAAAATCATTAACAAGATGAATGTTTCAACATTCAAATACAATAAAAAAATCGGACTTGAATCCTATAAGGCTTAATGATTAGAAAGGCTTAATGATTAGAGAGGCATACACTTGTACATTAAAATCAAAGAGGCTTGGTTCTACAGAGTGTAGTATGTTATGAACTATAATGCAAATCTCATGCCAATACAATTATTTCAACAAACTCAATTAGAGTTGAATTCAACTAATAGAGGTGGTCCTAGATGTACCAGTTCAATTGGATAACAACACCGTACACAGACTTTTTGATCATGGCACACTTTATTAATAAAGATCCTCCTTCAATATTAAGATGACCTTTCTTAGCCACTACTAATGCGATTATGATATTCCGAACTAAAAAATTACTCAAAAAATTAATGGTTGACCACTCACTTTTTGGAGTGGTGCTAGAGTGGAAAATCCGAAATTCAAGTTTAGAGATCCAAAGTAATTCAAGAAAGGGTCAGGCCAAAAATGATAAACAAAAGTGTTGTATGTAAGGCATCCCATATTCTATGTTTATTTAGTTTTATTATGTATTTAGTTTAGTTTAGATTAGTATATTTTTATTCTCTTTTTTTGACTCTTGTATTGGGAATATTTTTGGAATGTAAACTTCAAGGTACTTTAATTGAGGAGGAATGATTAAGTTGTTTTCTCTTTTATGGCCTTTAAGCAAGTCACATTATTTACTTGCTTATCTATTTATTTATTAAATTAATAAATGTATTTAGCTAGTTAAATGTCCCATTCAGACTTTTAGATTTATAGTCAATTCTACCTTAATATGAGTTTACCAAAAGTTCATTTGAGTCAAAATAACGAGTACCTTAAACTTGAATACAAGTATAGACATCGATTTCCACACGAGATCGTTAGGAATGGTGTTACAGTTTTAGAAAGCAAAGGAACTTGGAAGATTAACAAATTAGTGATAAACTAATAAACACACATCAAAATTTAAAATAATTGATATCGTAATAAGACTTTAATTTTTTCCTTTATTTAGCCTCAGCCTAAATAATCAATTAATCAAATTAATAATGTTTTTAGGATATTTCGTTCTCACATAACTCAAGTAATGAACGATAATCCATATAGTGGAGATAGTGAGTTTTATAGAGTTAGTCTATCTGCTTTATCTAGGAATTCAGTCTTAAGTAAAAACACTACTCCAAATACCTTCGTGGTCTCTAATAGTTATTTTTGCAGGAGTCATCAAAATTTCAACAACTAAGTTTTCTATTCCTTGAAGAATCTTGACCGTTCATTTCCGTAAAGTTCTTTACTGCTTTATGCACCTTTCTTTTGGATTTGTAGTTGTAATACATTTCAAAGTTCTCTCCTTACAATATCGAACTTCTTCACTGTTATTGAAAAATACTTACATTTGTTTTATTATAGTGTCCAACTCTTGTTCAATTCCTATCTCAACTTTTGTTTTGTCTATCTTCGGCTTTGACTTTGATACTGTAATCGTTAGTGGGATTTTTATTATAGTATATCTTTGAGTTTATGTACACTCTGACAGTTTGCTTAGTCAGGCTTCTATTTTCATTGCAGCATTTACCTAACTAACTTATCTTCTGATTTGATAATATACTACTACAAAGGATAGACCAAATCAAATACAATAAACTAGCGTCTAACAATCTCCCCCTTTGGCATAAAGTGGTTAAAAGTAGTACCTAGCAAGAAAACCAAGATTTTAAGGAACTTCATAAAATGTATTGTTACACATGGATTAAAGTAACAACACACAAAAGTAAAACCCTAAAAGGTTTATGTCATCAGCCAATAAGTATATCCATCAAATCCAGTTTTAAAACATAAAGGTTCATGTACTTATAATCACAAAATACGAAAAAATTCACCTTCCTTTCTCTTGTTCACTCACTCCCCCTTTTATGACTAAAAAAGGTTAAAAACATTACAGCTGTCCAGCTACCTCGATCCGCAAAGATCAACATCAGCAATGTCCTATTTTTCTTCCAGTGCTCACATTTATGCAAGAACATCATATCAGTATGTTTTTAGATATGCAAAGTAATCCAAAAAGTAATGGAATAGTGATGGGTAAGGTCTCAATAAGAACTTGATTTTTGTAGAGGTTCATCTTGAGTTGGAGCAAAGTCATCTTTTGCAACTTATGTTTGTGTCGTACTAAAAGTTGTAGGAGCAAAAACATAGGTACAACATCACTAACATCAATTGAAGTTGTTGGCTTGGCCGAAGTGGTAGGAATGGCTTGATTGACTTTGAAACCATCGTATGCAAGGTGAGAAGTAGGATAAACTAACATACGTGGCTCTGATTACAAAGCATCATTCGCCGGAGCCTCAATAGTATGTACTGTGGTTGTAGTAACAAAGGGCAGTAGAATGCCCTCATGGTTAGCAACAGTCAAGTCCTTAGCAGGAGGAATCTTTAATGTTGCTAGACACTCAACTTAGTTAGTAACATTCCCACGAGGAACCTCACTTATTATTACATCATTTTCACCATTACTTCCATAGTTCATTTTAAGGGACTCCAGAAAACGTGTCCCAGCAGTAGAAATAGGAGTTATAGAATTTTGATCAAAGTTTAAACCCGTAAAGTTACCTTAATCAACTTTGAATTAATTAGCATGAAATTCAGCAGGGGAGGTAACTTCCTCTTTGTAATTAGGAAGTCGAGCGGCAAAACTTGCTACTTTGGTTAAAGCATGTGGCAGCCCTGTTTGTCCTGCAATAGTAGAAAGAGAATCTTCCCCTCTTGCGATTTTCTCACTTAAAGATTGCATTTCTATAGGACTAGTGTCTTCAACATCTGCATATTTCTCAGAGTGAGAAACCTCACCGATCTTTCATTTCATTATCTGTGTAGACTTTTGTAGTGGCTTTGGAGCACGGGTTGGAACAAGTGCATTAGCAAAAGGCTTGATAGTAGCCAAAGTTGGAGTAGTTGTTGTAGTAGTAGATTGAGATCCTAAAGCTGATACAGCTGGCAACTTCTTCTCTAGGCACAAGAAATCAATATCAATAGTCCTATTGTTAGACTTCATTTGATGATTCCGTCTAATTTCCTCCAGCACTTTTTCTATCTTGTCATTAGTCTGCTCAATAACTTAGTATCTTCTCCAAAGCAAGAGCACAAAATAGTGACATTCTTTCCTTCAATACATGATTATGATGGGAGGTAGCCACAAGATTAGTGGTCAGGAAATTCCATAACATAATCATTGCATATTAGCTTGATTGTAGGAAGCCAAAAAACGTTGTTAGAGGGCAACTTAAAAAGAACCCCTCCAATAAATAAAGAGACAACGTCATCAAGCTTGAGTGTTGAACCTAACTTATCTACTGATGTCTTTAATCAAGAAAGTCCTAGCATACAATTAATCAAAGTCGGACTAAACGGAATCTCAAAACCCTGAACATATAACTTGTCTGCAAGAGAAACCCAAGATTTTTCAAGAAGATAGTTATATAATTCTTTGACAAGGGAGTCATTATAGAAGTCTTCATGAAACACCAACCTATAATACCAATCTGAACCAGCAACTTCTCAAGGCTAGTTTCATGAAAATTTCAAACAATCATCGGTTGATCAAACAAGTAGTTCCTCTTAAGCGTATCTTTAAATTCCTCTACACACTCTAGCAACTGGAAATGACCAAATGTAAAAGGAGCAGGCACAACAACATACTAAAAAATGAACACAATCTTAGTATAGTCCTAGTCCTTATTTATGGCCTTAGCTTCCTCAACAATCCTCTCTAAAGAGTGGGAGGAAATCTTCTTATCATCGCCAACCTTCTTTTTTCTCTTGGAAGTTTTGGCTTTCTTAAAAGAATCGACATGCCCAACTGATTGTTGTTGTCAGGTAGTCTTTGATTTCACCCCTGTACTCTATGTGGTGATTCTATGATCTATCAATGTACCAATGTAGAGTTTATTTGTTAGAGCAAGATAGTAAATGTTATTTTTCTCTAATGTCAAAAAATGAGCAGTTATAGTACCATCCCCAATCGAGGTTGAAGAAGATTGTTAAGACACTCTTGTGTAGTAAATTAAGGCGAGAAAGTTGAGAAAATTGCAGAGGTGGTCACAACAAGAAAGAAAAGCTTGAATTGGGAGAAAAATAGTGACAAATTAGGTATTCTCATAAAATCAGTAAAGATTAACCCAAATCAGAACATAAATATCCCTTAAATCCCAAAATAAAAAATTAATTTGTTATGTCGAAAAGAACAAAATTTACTCCCCCTTAACCAGTTGATAACTTCGAGTTTTACAGCCGACTTAACAACAACGACACATGTTGTAGGTAATTACAAGTGGCAGTTTCTTTGTCAAACATGAAAGAAGCTCATAACTAAATGTCAATCACATGCATATTTGCATGAATGCATTTAACTACCAGGTTGCAGTAAGAGCTTATGCTAATGTCATGGTGCAACCTTTCAAAAGTCTATGTCAAGAGCCTTTGTAAATATATTAGCTAACTGCCTTTCAGTAGGAATATGATGAATACAAATTAATTCCTTTTCCACTAGAACCCTAATATAAAAATGACGAATCTCAATATGCTTCATCCAATACTGTTTAACTAGATTCTTCGAAATATCAATTACACTCTTGTTATCATATTAAATTGTCAATTGAGATAAATCAATACCTTAGTCTTATAGCATTTACTGCATCCATCTTAACTGTGTACAACAACTGCCATTAGCAATATATTTAGCTTCAACAATAGATAGCAAAATGTAGTTTTGCTTCTTGCTATTCTACGTAACAAGATTAGAACCAATATAGTAAAATCCACTTATAGTACTATTTCAATCATCAATATTTCAAGCCAAATTAGGATCATTATACCTATTTAAGTCACTTGCACTTCCAATAGTTAATAATATACCAAAGTCAATTGTTTCGTCCACATAGTGTAGAATTATTTTTACAGCACCCAAATGAGACTTTTTGGACATGCCTAATAGCAAGCACATTACCTAACACATGAAAATAATATCTAGTCTTCTTGCAGTGAGATGTAATCAGCTACTAATCATGCCTTAGTGTAATGTAGGATTGAAATCAACACTTTTGTCGTCCTTATGAATCTTCTCACAAGTGCTCATACTTTTTCAAATAGACTTAACGATGTCCAATCCGAAATGCTTAACAAGAGATTTAGCTTATTTATTTTGAGATATTAGTATACTATCTTGATACTATGTAATCTGCAAACTTAAAATATATGTAAGATCTCCAACCACGCTCATCTCAAGTTATTTCTTCATTAAATCAATATACTCTAAAGCTAGCTTTCGAAATGTAGCACAAAACACAAAATCATTGACCTAAATATGCACAATCGCAAACTATTTATTATGCCTTTTAAAAAAATAAAGTCTTATCATTGTAACCTTTCTGGACCAAATAGGTAGTCACCGTTTCATAACATAGTGGTGGTTTCTTAATCTATAAAGTGTATTTTAAATATGAGAGACATCATTAGGTTTCTTATGAACGTTAAATCCCTTAGATTGTGCAACATAGATTTCTTCTCACAAATACCCATTTAGGAAAGCAGTTTTAGCATCCATTTGTTGTAACTTGAATCATTTGTTAAAAGTAATGGCATGCATTAGACGAATAGAATTCAATCTAGCAATTGAAGTAAACATCTCATCGAAATCAACACCTTTCACCAGTATGTATTCTAGTGCAATGAATCTAGCTTTATTACAAATAATAACACAATTATCATCTGTCTTGTTGCAAAATATCCACTTAGTAGCAATGATATTCACATTCGTAGGTTGTGGAACAAACGCCGATAAATTCTGTCTAACAAAGTCATTGAGTTCCTCTTACAAAGCATTCACCCAATATCATCCAATAGAGCCTCCTTGAAATTTTAAGCTCAATCTTAAATGTAAAACATGCAAAATGAACTATATTCCTATAGTCAAGAAGAGGAATACCTCTTATTTACCCTAGATCATTTATTAAGCCAATGATTTGGTAAATTCAATGATCTTCCAGCGTCATTGACTATGAAACAACAAGTGTAGAACCAAATACTAGAGTAGTAGGTGATTTTGAATTAGATGGTTTAGTAGTAGGTTAAGTAATAGGTAATGAGCAACTGGTGTCGGTAGCTCTTCATCATCATTTTTTTGAAAGGAAAATTGTTCTATTCTTACATAATTATCAACCATAACCTTAATAGATTCCATCACAGTCATATTCGCTTATTGTAGACTCAATAAGGTTTACTATTTTGAGAATATCCAAGAAAGATTCTGCTATCACATTTAGAATTAAACTTTCCTACTTGATCTTAATCACTCAATATCAAGCAGGTTCTGCAAAAAACATGAAGATGTTTAATAGATGGTTTTCTGCCTTTCCAGATTTGATACAGAGTTTTTGTAGTCAGTGGACTGAAATAAACTCTATTGATTATTTAGGTAGTAGTATTTATCGATTCCCTCCAAAGACTTATAAGCAAGTCTTTCTTATAGAACATGACCTTTGTTATCTCCTGAATTGTGTGATTTTCTCATTCAACAACACCATTCTTTTATGGAGTCTAAGGAGCAATAAATTCATGCGTAATCCCAAATTCAGCACTGTAGTCGATAAATTGTCGATTTTTAAAATCTCTTCAATGATCACTACAAATTCGATCAATAAGTAAATACTTATCATTTTTCTCATTTAAAAGTCGAATGTTAACTTCTTAACCTCATCAAGTGTTTTGGCTTTATCATGCAGCAAACAAATCCATGTAAATCTCGATTAGTCATCAACAATGAAAAAAATACTTCTTTATCCCAAGAATCTCAACTTGAATTGGACAAAACATATTCATGTGTTGTAATTCTAACAAATTTAATGGCTGTATGTCATCGAGGCTAGCAAGTGAAACTGAACATTGTTTACTCCTTTAACCTATATGATAAATAGAATTAGGCTTATATGATAATTTAGGAATACCTCTTACAGTATAAGGAGAGAGTAATTTTTGATGTTGCTTGAAATTAAGATGAATTAGCGTTATGTGCTAAAGTATTGTATTAGTTAAAGAAACTGAGTAGCATAAAACTTGCAAGCAATGAGGTGATACAAAATGTTGAAGCATCTTATAGCAATCGTGTAATGTCCTATCCCATACATGATGCATTTTTTTCCATTGATTATCTGACAACGATCTTAAGTAAAGTCGACAAGCAATTCTTAATTACACAGTTGAGTTATACTGATCAGGTTAGATTTCAACCGATCAACATGCAGAACTCCATTAAGATTAGGCAGTCCAACAACATTAAGAGTTCCATTCCCACAACCTTACCTTTTTTCTCGTCACCAAATGTAATAGCATTTTCCTTAAATAACTCATATTCTTAAGAAAGCTTTTATTACCAGTCATGTATTTGGAACAATTACTATTTTAATACTATAACTTAGTTGTAGTTTGTTATAGTTGCAAATATGTTGTCATTGCTTTATAAGATTTGACTCTCCAAACCTTTTTAGATGTTATCTTCTTTTGAAGTGTACTCATATCTTTAAACCTCTGATAGCATCATGGTCAAATATGATGAATAATCCCACTATAATTACATTTTGGAGGAGGTTAGTTGTCAACAACATTAATCACCTTTTTCTTTGCTTTTATAGCAACCTTCTATGTCTCAGTCTTTTTTGTCTTAGTTGAATCAACTTTAGTCTTATATGATTGACTTTCATTGATTACAGTGCTCTTGACAAAGATAGTAGGAGTATTTACAAATCATTCACTATAGCAATGACCATGCTTAATTTGCAATCATTGACTAGTTTGTAGTATTTTGTTTAATTTCTTATAAACAGAATGTGACTTTGTAGTAACAGCCTCAAAATCAGAAAGAGCTTTCTTCAATATAGAGATTTCAACCTCACACTCTTTTATCAATGCATGAAAAGTCAAATTTTCTCTTTAAAGAGTCTTATAATCCAATTTAACAAAGAACAATTTCATCTTCAAGTCAAAATTATGATCATAAAGAGATGTCCATTTAGTGAATAGTAGATCATAAGAAACCTGAAGATCCTTTTCATAGTCCTCCATATTGATTGCAGCATAAACACCCTTAAGCTTTTTCCTTACTCTTTTACGTGATAGACACTATGGAGTCAAGTTTAGAAACACCAACAGTAGATGCAGAAGCATCAACAGTATTTGACTCTGTTAATATAGCAGTGAGAGCAGTATAATAATCATTCGACTCTTTATCACTATATTCTATGTCATCATCAGTCCAAGAAACATTCAAAGACTTCTTAGTTTTGTAGGGAGGACATTCAATATGAATATGTCTAACTCCTTTGCTCTTATACCACTTAATGCCCTAGATTTTATTCTTAGAATATGTTTCTTATCACCTATAAAAGGGTTATTACTATCCTTTCACTTCTTGTGACTAGTTTCAGCAGAATTTCTCTTATAATTTTTGAGAAGTTTTGAGAAATTATTTTCAATAATAGCAAAATCATCTCCCATGTAGTCATTAAAACAATAGTCACAACACGATAGACATTCTTAGAAGAAAAGGAAATTTTAAACATATTCATTTCATATGTTTGCAAAGAACCCATTAATTCATCAAGAGACATGTTAGTAATATCACGACACTCATAGATTACAATAATCCTTGAGTCAAATCGTGAAGGAAGAGCATGAAAAGCATATTGAGTAATAACTTGTCAGTATAATTTTCTCTAAAATGAAAGCTCGATTTGCAATGTCTTGTAAACGACCATTGAAAGAGGCAATATCTTTTTCCTCTTTCATTTCAAGACGATCAAGCATAGAACATTATTATTGTAACTTAATAATTTTGACGTATTGAGTTGGAGTAATGTATTTTCTTTCTCTAGTAATTCTACAATATTTTCATCAGTGGCAGAGATAAAATGAATGATCCGAACCTTCCAGTAGGTCTAGTTGGCTCCTTCTAGCAATGGTAGCTAGGTAATTAATCCACCTTCACATCCCTCACTAATTCATTTTCATAATAACTCATCAATTGATCATGTTGTGATATAACTCTTAAGAATCTCACTTTTTATGCTTATAGAAATAACAAAGAGACAAAAACTTTAATACCATTGTTAAAGTTCTGAAAACTCGAAGAGCTGGGGAGATTAACAAATAAATTATGAACTAATAAACACAAATCAAAACTAAAAAAGAATTGATATTGCAGGAAGACTTGAATGTCTTCCTAAGTGTAGCCTCAACCTGAATAATCATTTAATCAAATTGATAATATATACAACCACTATTATAAGCCATTATTCTTATAAAACTCAAGTCATGAATGATTATCAATACAATATCGATCTCCAGTATTTATAGGATTAGTCTACCAACTCTATATAGGAATTCAATCCTTAAAAAAATACAACTTAAAAACCTCCTCGATCTCCAATTATGATTTTTTAGTTGGATTCATCCAACTTTCAGCAACTAAGTCTTATAGTCCTTAAGAATCTTGACTCATTATTTCCATATTGTTCTTCTGTCCTTTATGAACATTTCTCTCAGATTGGTGGTTTTAATCCATTTCAAAGTTATCTCCTTGTAGTATCGAACTTCTTCAGAGTTTTACAAAAATAATGACAATTGCTTTATTGCATTATCCAACTCTTGTTCAATTCCTGCTTCAACTTCTGTTCTTTTTTTTTCTTTGACTATGGCCTTAATTCTATAATCTTCACTAAAGTTTGCATTATACTATATCTCCAAGTTATATCTACACTTGGAAATCTTGCTAAATTAGGCTTCCATCCTCATTGCAATATTTACCTAACCAACTTTCGTTTTTTTTTTTGACAATATACTGCCAACAAGGATAGACTGACCCAAACAAAGTAAATTATTGTTTAACAAATGGTCTCGAAGTTATTTGGAGGGATAGTTTCCACATTGATTCGAAGGGTACCCAAAACGCATACAAACCAAACATTTTAGGAAAACAACCAAAGCTTAGAGATTTTTCTTGAACACTAACCTAGTCCCTAATTTACAACATCACATATAGTGAACTATAGGTCGGCTCTCATGTACCACATTTTCCAAGAGATTAGTTGTATTAATGTTTGCAAGATCATCAATGAATCGATCACCAAGAAAAATGAAACTACCTTTTCCTTTGGTGATTACCAAGGTTTGCAAACAAAACTAAGTTATAAAGAGAGTAGTCACGTTTGATGCATTCCTATATAAGACCATCATTGATGATTTCATTGTGAAAAGTAAGAAGTTACTAAGATTTGTTGACTTAAAGGAGGAACTAGAGAGAAATTCCATAAGAAGGACAAATACCATAGGGAGAAGAAGAGTACGTGCAAACAACGAAAGAAACTTAAAGGAAATGTAGACTACGACATACAATGAGTAAACAAACTAGACCATAAAGCCACCTATAGAGGATTTCACTACCATAGACGCGGAGGACAAATAAATGGCCAGAACTAGTAGGAGATTTGACAAAATATTTATTTATCAGAGTGATGCAGGACCAGGAGGACTCATAGTGGGGGTTCCAATAATCACATTCCATCACACCAACTGATGATGGCTTATTAGGGAGTCTTTGCTGAAAAATAACTCGATAGAGGGAGTAGAATATACCCTTTATGATCCTAAGGCGAGCTCCTAGTCCCTCCCAATCATAGGGCTGATGGTGATGATGCGACGTCTAGATGGCGGTCTTAATATTTTTTCTACTATGTGTAATCTTTTCCTGAGTGTTATTGATGTGAGGTCTATGTTTGGAATAACTTAGATGATGTGGCACATTATCATGATATATTTGCTTTGATGTGTTCAAATTTGATACAATTAAATGGTTTGATATATTGTATTTAATGCAATGATGCATGGAAATGTTTAAATTTTCTTTACCTAATTAATTCTTATCTTAGTTTGTTATTTATTTATTCGTTCATGCTTCATTGAGGTATTTTTCTTTTTATTGCAAACCTGACTTAATTTCAAACCTTGAGAACAAAGTCTGGAATGAGTTCGGAGGTATTAGGTGAAGTGAAGTATGAAGAAGGAAAGTATGGAATAAACGAGAGGTGGAATCGAGTTGAACATAGCGAATTTCTCAAAACTGTCCATAATACAGGTAATAATTTCCCATTTTATTTACCTTTATTTTGCTAGGGATATGAATATGATTTAAATAAAAATAAAATTGATATATTTTTATTACCCTTAAAAATAGAAATTTTATGATGTAAATGAGTTGTTATACTTAATTTGACTTCAACTAAATAGATTATACACTAGAGGAGTTTAGAGGGGATGAATTAATTTTTTGTTAGACATTATAATTGGTAGAAGCTCAAAATAATAGTGCAAGATAAACAAGACATATTGCTAAGATATATATAAATATATATATATATATATTGAAAAACGTTTACGCCACAATTGAGGAGAAAAACATGAAATAGGCTATTAACTTTACTTAGTTGGAAATAGTATTTCCTTGACTATAGTGAAAGTAATAACAACTATCAAGAGCTTTTAAATAAAATAATAAAGAGAACCACATATTAAAAAGGAAATGGAGTGAGAAATCTAGTGGTTGGAAAATTGAGAGGAATAGTTCCTATAAGAAGAATAATGGATTCGAAAGAAAATGAACCAGGGAACCATAGGAATACAATTTAAAAAAGAAAATGAGCTTATATAATTGAAGAAGAAAGAAAGATATATATATATATATATATATATATATATATCTAAGAAAATGAAGGAAGTTTACAAAAACTCTTTAAATAAAATATTTAGCTCAAGTGTTTATAGCCAAGTTAAGTGAAGTATATATCTTTTTATTCCAACAAATGAAGATGATATGATTATTATTGGTGAATAAAATTTCCTATCAACTTTTATTGTGGTGGTATGTTAAAAGGAGATTGATTTAGTGATTTGCATTTTGAGACCTTATATTATTTATAGTAAGCTTGATCTTTGGTAGTGGAGATTGAGAAAACGTACATAGTGCTTTCACCTTGGCAACTGATTCAACTTTAAATTCTGATGTGTATTGCACAATAAGGAGGTTGAAATGTCAAATAAAAGGGGTTGTACTTCAGTTCTTTCTATTCTATCATGATTATTTTTTATGAAATTAATATGCTTTTATTTTAAGACCATTTCTGTTTAAAAATAGGAGTATATAATTGTGAAATTAGAATAAGGGAAGAAAAGAGAAAATGATTAAGATTATTTATTTACTCAGAACATAAAAGTGTGAAGCTATGGGGTATTTGACAAGTCAACAATTAGATTGTTTTGTAGTTCATTTTAGGATGATTTTAGATTTAAAAGACTATATTACATGGGGTTTTCTTTTGTTTTTGTTATTTCACATAGTAAATGGATAATATGAAGAAATGAATGAAAAATGAAGGATTAAGAAGGAATTAATGAAGCGAAAAAAATATGCGAATAATAATCACCAAGGAAGCAAAGGAAAAGATGATGAATTGAACCACCGATCCCAATCACTGGCTAAAAAAGTGAACCAGTGAGCTTTAAATCATAAATTTTCCAAGCGATTCCTATCTCACACAAATTCTTGTGAATCCCTGGAATAGATTTCGAGAATTTAAGATAACTACGAGTTATGCGAGTTAGTTAGGGATGTTTACTACTTGGAATACTATAAATACAACCTTATGGTTTCGAAATTAGTTGCCTTTAAATACTTAGATCAATATTTTATTGCTCTATCTACCATTCGTTATTGTTTTAGTTATTCGATTAGTTATTTTTTTAACTTTTGCAGAATATTTGAACATTTAATGTATTTATTCCTAAGGTATTTATCTATGTCTTTTATTTCCATTATTGCATTGTTATTTATGATTATGAGTAGGTATATATTTGATACAAACAAATCTCGAACGAGAACTAGATCCATTTTTCTACGTAGTTATAATGAGAGGATTATGTGCTTGATGCTTTAAACCAATTGTATTCTTTGCTTCACTGATTTAATGGGTTATTATCTATGGATTTTAATCATCATCTTTGTATTGCATACATTGTCTAGAATGTGTATTGTGACATTTGATTCCATTATCTATTTGAAGTAGTAACTAGGATTGTTTGAAAAGCAAACACTGTTTAAATCTCCTAGGTGAATTTAAGATCTATATCTGATGTTGAAGTGCCTTTCCGAAGATGTTAGATTTAGTATTTCAGTGTTCTAATAAAGTTTAATGCAGTTTAATTTAGTGAAGCTAATGTGTTGAACATTTCCTTACAATGTTTATTGATGATATTTTGATCTATTCGAATACTCAAGAGGAGCATTCGCACCACTTCATAGTTACATAGCTGACTCAGAAGGATAATTGGGTATATGCCAACTTCAATAAGTGTAAATTCAAGTCTTCAGAGGTATAATTTCTTGTACGTGTTGCTAATGTCAATGGCATATATATTGATCTAGCAAAGGTTAAGGCAATCCGCTTGGCCAACTCCTACCATAATGTCAGAGATTCAAAGTTTTTTGGTCAGCGAGTTGTTACATGCATTTTGTCAATGGTTTCACTCGTATAACATTTCCATCTACTCGGCTAACATAGAAAGCTGTTGACTATGTTTGGTCTAATGAATGCAATGTTGCTTTCAAGCGATTGAAAGGTAGTTTGACTATAATGCATGTTCTCATATTACCGGAATAAGGTAAAGAGTTGATGATTTATAACGGTGCTTCTCATTCAAGCATAAGTTGTGTGCCAATGTAGGAAGGCAGGTTTGTAACTTATACTTGAAGGCAACTCAAGATTCATGAAAGAAATTATCCAGTTCATGATCTTGATCTAGCAGCAGTTACGTTTCCCTAAAGCTTTGGAGGCACCACTTGTTCGGTGAGAAATTTACAGTATTTTTGGATCATTAGAGTCTAAAATATTAGCGTACTTTAAAGTACCACCCATGCATCACAAAATTGGTTGCTAATGCCTTTAGTAGGAGGAGAATAAACGAAGAGAATGTTGGCTTCTCATTTTAGACGTCTTAAGGAAGCTTTTGAGAAGATGATTTGTGAAAGTCTAGTTGGCACATCAGTAAGTTAAACCTAAGCATTGGAAACATGGAGGTTTGTTGCATTCTTTATCAATTCCTAAGTGGAAATGGGGACATATATCAATAGATTTTGCTTCCGATCTACCTTTGAGTCGACGTAAGCATGATATAAGTTGATACATTAATAAATTCTATGCATTTATTGTTAGTTTCCATATGAGATCCTCTAAACGATTATGTAAGGTTTACGCACATAAGGTGTTAAGGTTTCATGATGTTCTACTATTGATTACATCAGATAGATATTCAAGATTCACGTCTAGGTTATGGAGTGAATTATATAGGTTGTTAGTAACCACTCTCAACCTCAATACGACATATCATCGTCAGACTGGTTTGCAAACTGAGCATCTAGTTTTGGTGTTAGAGAATATGCTTCGAGCATATGTCATGGAGTTTGGTGGTAATTAGGAGGATTCATTTCTCTGTGTGATTTTTCTTATAATAATAGTTATCAAGCTAGCATTGGAATGGCTCATTTTAAAGCTCTGTATGGTTCGCCTTCTCTTTCACATTCGTGTTGGATAAAGGTTGGACTTACGGTTTAGTTAGACCTAAGTTGATTTAGGACTAGATAGAATGAATTCAGTAGATTCACCAACATTTGACTACAACATAAGTATGATAGAGGTGATATGCTATTAAGCATAATAATTTTTTAAAGTTATCGAAGAATGATTATATTCTATTGAAAGTCTCACCTATGAAAGGGTTGTACAGGTTTGGGTTACGGGGTAACCTAGCTCTAAGGTATATTGGTCGTTTAGGGTGGAAGAAAGAGTAGGTCTCGTTGCTTACAAGTTGAAGCTACCTCTTCAGCTAACTATAGTTCATAATCTCTTCCACATATCTATGCTTCGCAAACTGGAGACTCAGTTCACGCCAAGGATTGTTTGGAATGAATTTGATATTCGTGAAGAATTATCTTACAACGTGCAACCAATTCAAATTCTTAATTATAAGATTCCGATATGTCATTAATATTGTAATGTTTAAGTGTTTATCTTATATGTTTTAAGTTCTCAATGTCTATTATTATTAATGAATTCTCTTTTATTTATATTTTCAATGTTTCAGTGTATATTTGGTGAAATAGAGATTATTTATGGTCTTTTGAAATGTTCTCAAAGTTTGGCATTGAAAAGCAACCATACGTGCACTTCGAGATGATTTGGTGGGACTTTTGTTTGTAATACTATGGTGGTTCATAAGGTGTTTGGTGGAGCATTACTTGAGAAATGTCATTAAAAATGACTAAGTGTAAGTCATTTCTACAATTTGATCAGAAATCGTCAGATATGCCTTGAAACACGCATTTTACTATTGATCAAAATATGAGCAGTTGCCAAGTGACGCACCATAGGGATATGGTTTAGACACAGCGTGTTTAACAACCTTTGACCATCCTCGATATTGAAGATAATGAATGGTATTAATCTTTGATTTTGATTTGTGGAATCGTAGAGCTAGGTATTTTCTGATATTGAATTTATTCTTGCAAATTTTAATTTCTAAGTAGTTTTAATAAGTTAATTAATTTTTCTTAAAATTAATAAAAAGACAAAAACTTTCCTTTTCATTCAAATCAGAGTAAAACCTAAGTCTTGTGGGATTGGTGTCATTGCCAGGGAATTAGTCATTCATTCTGAGTTTAGTTTCTTTTTCTTTTTCTTAGTTTAATTTATCTATCTAATTCCTTGGCTCTAGCATCTGTTTACAGGTAACTCCTTAGTGGCCTTCGACTCCTACAATTTTGGCCTATTTGAAGACTCATACTATCGAAGTATGAATAAGGAAGGTATGTAAAGTTATGGACATAATTTTTTTAATTATTCTTCTAATTTGCAACAGGTCAAAGCTTGTGGATATTGTGGCGATTGTACTCATTCCACCAATGCTTTTCCTTACAATTTGAGTATGGAACTTATCCTGAGGGAAACTATGTTTCGCCACTACCTAACTTCTACGAATTCATGCCAAGTCCACAGGTTCCTTAACAGGAGGAGCGTTCTCTTGAAGAAATTATGAAGGGCTTAATCTCAGTCAATGATCAGTTCCATCAAGACATACTACTCAACCAAGAAAAATTGGAAAACAATTGGCAAGAGTTGAATTCAAGTTTTAAAAATATGAGCATTCCATTTAGTCAAATGAATTCTAGCATTAAAATTTGAGTAAAAAAGAAAAGTTCCTTGAGCATACACATTGTGATTAAGAGGGGGATGCAAGTGTGATTGCATTGAGAAGTGTCAAGTAGGATGAGTATTTGACTAAATCGAATGATGAACTTAGAGTTTTGTCATCAAAACCGAACGTTATAATTGCATAAGTTCTTGAAAAAGAAGCCGAATTGAAAACTGATGCCAGTTAGGAAAAGCCATATGAACCATATGAAAAGTGCAAGGAAGATCAACCTCTAGTGTCGATGAATCTACATCCTGTTTCATGCATATTTGAGGAAATTGAAACTAGGATGGAACATAAAAGGCACTTGGAAACTTTATATGTTATTGACAACTATATGTTAGATGGCCAAGATTATAAGGAGACTTCTTCGTCAGAAGTCCAAGATGAACTCAAAACACTAAAGGCGACATACCTAGTTCATTGCCCATGGCTACGGTAATTCTATTCGTTTGTGACTACTCCAAATTAGTGGGCGTTACTTGGTTTTTCAGGCCTAGTCTAGGCAATGACTAAAAAAAAGGTGCTTGTTAGGAGGCAACCCAACCTTGTTTTATTTCTTTTCATACTTTAATTTCTAGTATAATGAAGTTTAGTTTACTTAGTTTTATTTAGTTTGCCTTTTTAGATAATCTTGAAACTCTATTTATTAGTTTTCTATTTAAGGAAAGTCTTGAGATGAAGGAAGGAGAGAGTACCATATGTTGGAATCAGGTTTGACTTTCAATTAAATTTTAATTAACATGATTTGTGTTATTGTTTTTTTTAAGGAAATTGTTTTCTTTTTTAAATTTATGTCTTTAAAAACTTGGTTGGAAATCAAAAACTAACTTAGGTCGCTGCATTAATGGCATGACTTTAAGTACAACTCGAAACACTAGATTTTATTTTTACAATTTGTTAATTTTACCCTTAGCTGAGAAACTTTGGGCTTGCAAAGTTTGGTTGATATTTTTAAGTCAATTCCTTGATTCATCAGATTTTACTTTATTCATTAGATATGAACTCTTCCTTTTTGTTTCTCTGTTTTAGTACTGTTATAAATATGCATGAACTTTTATCATTTCATTAATTCGACATCTATCATGTTCTTTATGCCTTTTGGTAGTTTTTATGTGCGAATCTTTTCACTAGTTTTGAACCTTGAGGATAAGGTTCAGAATAAGATTGGTAGTATTCTACGGATTATGATTTGTATTGGATGGATTTTTTGCTAATAACAACAGGTATGGTCATCAGTATTTTAAAATTATGCAGTTGAAGGATGGTAATGGTGGTATTCTTCTCTCATTTTCTTGACTTTCCAATTACATTTATACTTCTATCTTCCATTTCATTAGGATATGATACATTTTTATGCATATATTTAGTATAATTATTATTATTATTACTAATTTGCTTCATCCGAAACTTTATTCCATACCTTTGGTTATAGATGAGTGAACTACGGTTGCCTTTTTTACTTGAAACTTAAGGAAAATTACGAGAAACACAATCTTTGGCCTGTAGCCTAACATTTTTATTATTTCATACTAGGGAACTCATACGAGGGTTAAGCCTTGTGCTAGATACCAAAAGGCTCAGACGGTCACAACTATGCAAATGAAAAAAACAAAAAAAGTCAAATTTCGAAGGTATTAGAACAAGAGTGTAACCAAGTCAAGGCTGAATTCCTATGACTAAACCACTTTTAGTGAAATGATTTAAGCCATTTTTGAATGAAGACCTTAAGCTTTAAGCCTACCTAAAGTTATTTTCTTATTTAATTCATTTTGGGCCAGCCTTACTCTTAATTCATTCATACCTAATGTTAAACTCACAGCCAAAGCCTGAAATAATACTTTAATTAGTTGGAAGCTAATCTTAGACTTGAAATCAGTAAAAAATGACATGAATAGAAGAAGAGAAGATTAGAGAAAAATATTTTTATATACCCAAAATAAGGGAAAATTAATTATGATAAAAAAATCAAGTTATAATTAGAGACCTAAAACGGTATCCTCCAGAAATGGAGTCGGGAGCTAGGTTGTTGGAAAAAGGTGAGGACTTCACGTATTAAAAGAAAAATGAAGTGCAATATAGCCACTTTCAAGTTCTTAAAAAATCTTTTAACATTCTAATTTTTAGTTTTCCAATGCTTTCCATTACCTTTATATCATGTAATTGTTACCCAAACCTAGCCATGTTATAACCTACTTAAAGTCCCATTAATCTTCATTGATGATAAGTCTACAATAGTGGAGAGTGTGGTTACATTTCTCGCCTACGGTACCTTCTAAGCGTTGATGTGCTATTTTTATAGAGATTATAAATTGAGTCATGAGTGTATAGACTAAGAAGACTCGTGAGTAGTTGATAGCTTTTGTCTTGACTGAGTCTATGGCTTCAATGTATGATCCTAATTGTGTTTAGGTTATAGTTTTAGACATATCATATCACAACTCCAAATTTTCTTGAGTAGATTGTTGACTTGGCGACTATGTAAACTAAAGAACTCCATAAGTTTGGAATTGGGTATATGAATAGTTAAGTTAGTTGATAACTATGTAAGGAGTCTAGTTTACTTTTGTTTCGCTAATTACACCATTGCTCAAGACGTGTAAATTCCTATGTTTGGGGGTATTTGATAAGTCGTTAGTATTAATATATTTAAGTATTCATTTTATATGTTTTAAGATCTCAATTTCTATTTTTATTAATGAATTCTTCGTTATTAATATTTTTCGTGTTATAGTTGTTATTTGTAGTAATAGAGATAGTTCGAGGTCTTTTGAAGTGTTCTCAGTGTTTGGCATTGAAAGCGAGCATACGTGCACTTCGAGACAATTTGGTGGGACCTACATTGGTCTGTGTTAATAGTATGGTGGTTTAGAAGAAGTTTGGTGAAACATTAGTTCAGAAAATTCATAAAAAATAACTAAGTATAAGTTATTCTTTCAATTTGATCAGCTACTGTCAGATCATCCTTGAGACACGCCTTTTACTATTGATCAAGATAGGAGCAGCAGCTAAGTGATGTACGAAAGGGACATGGTTGTGACACAGCGTGTTCAAAAACCTTTAATCTTCTTAAAATTCCTATCTGCATAGGCTCTCACATATTTGTAGAGTCTTTAACAAGTTTTCTCCTTATTTTAGCGGCCATCGATTTTTTTTAGGATACGTGGCTCATTGTCTCCGACATCTTCGTCGATTCCTCTCCGCCTTTTTCTTTTCATCAATTGCCTTTCATTTGCCTCGAGATGCGAAACCATACTATTTCCCAAATCTTTGATGACTCCTTCGTCTACCTATTGCAACACCTAAAATGCCACATGTCACCTTTTCATTGGTTCTCAGCCTCATATTCACAGTAACAACAGCCAATCGGCTTGCCAACTCAGCAAAATGCATCATTTCAACCAATCGCTTTCTGTCATGTGTCTTGGACTTTAACAATAAATCCACCATTACCATCTGACCTTCAAAGGCGAATGAGAAACTAAAATACCAACACATTTCACTTTCTCTCTCTTCTAGAGACCAAATTGAAGGATTTTATATAAATAGACTTTAGGGTTTTGTTTAGGATCTTCTCCTCTACAAGCCTATCAATTTATCTTTTCTTTTAATGTTTTTAGAGGAATTTTTCAAGACGATGTCCGGCTAAGTAATCTTGGTCTAGGTCGAAGGCCAAGCAAGTCCTGATTCATGGTTTATAGCAGTGTCATGTGAGATCTATTTATTTCTAATTTAATATAATTGAACTCCTTCTATTTTATTTGTTGTACATTTCATGATTATGTTGCGAACTTAGGGTATGTATTCTATCCACTGCATGCTTTTAGGTGGAAGACCTATAGTTAATGGGGATTTTCGTATCAGTAATTGTACGATTGGACTTATCCTAGTGACGATCACTGACCCATTTTTCATCAAACCTTTCGGTTCTTGAGTGTGTGACTGATAAATCTAGGTTGAATCATAAGCAAACTCGATCTGATTATCTAGGATTAGTATTCTCTAAGAATTTCATACAATTAGTATGTTAATTAGAAAAGTAGTTAGTGACGAACGTCTTTTCTATTGAGACTATGGGAATTAGGGATTTTTAGTGGATGTCAATCTCCTATAGCAAATATGTGAGGAACGAAATTAAAAATTTTGTGGAAAGATTGAAGACGATGACATGTTATTAATCTTTGATTTGGATTTGTGGAACTATAGACCTAGGTATTTTCTCATATTGAACTCATTCTTGTAAGTTTTAATTTCTAAGTAGTTTTAATTAGTTAATTAATTGTTTTCTTAAAATCGATAAAAAGAAACCCCCAAAAATCTTCCTTTTTAGGTAACTCAGTAAACCCTACGTACTATGGATTCAACCTCATATTAACAACTACTACGCATTTGTGTGATTGGTAACTCAAGTATGGGTCATAATTGGCATGCACAACATGCGAACAGAAGATAAGAACTAAAGAGATTCCTTTAGTTAAGGTGAAATGGAAATCTCATGGAGGTGAGGAGCTAACCTGGGAGCAGGAATCTTATATGAAGGAAGAGTTTCCATTCCTCTTCGGAACTACATGTAACAATTATGTTTAGTTTAATTTTGTGGAAGAAACTTCTTTAAATCGGGGAGATTATAAAAAACTTGTTATCTTGATTAGCGTGTGTGTGGGTTTGTATGGTATTTGGTGTTATGCAGTATGTTTAGTTAAATTATTGGTTGTTATATAAATGGAGAATTTATACACGCCTAAAATGAAGAAATATATAATTAATTAATAAATTATCACTACACCAAGTGCGAGGAGGGGGTCGTGAAATGAATATGCATGCCTAAGAATACTCGTTTTCCTGTCCGGTGAGTTTATTGGCGAAAAAATACATGAAATAGACATATATATATAAAGCTATAATTTTGAGTTGCATGCCACCATGAACATTTAGGAGCCTATTTGGTGGAGCGCGCGCCACTAAATGACAGAGTGCGCTCCATCTCAAAAAATAACAGTTCTGCTGGTTAATTCATGAAATTTCCTGAGGACTTATGGACTAATTTAAGGGTTTTAAATATAGGGTATTAGACTTATATCGACCTCAAATAGTTTTCATATGCTATCAAATATTGGGAAATGTCAAGTGGCCACAAAAGTTACGAAATTAGAAATGAAGCCTAACCAAGGTAAGTATAGATTCACTCATTTATCACTATTGCTTGAATATTAGAGTTTATGTAGTTCATGTGGTTTATGGATTGAAAAGGGGGCTATGTACAATACGGTGTGTTTTAATAAAATGGAAAATGGTTTTTGATGTGATTAGAGAGAGTAAACCTTGGGGATGAGAATAGGTTGTATAGGATATGGATATGGTTCTCGGCATATATGTTAAATCCTACTCAGCTAAATAGGTTGCGTTCATTACACAATCACTAGAGGGTTTAAGATATAACCATAGAACTTTAATGGATTGGCTACATGGCTCATCGACTAATGTGTTGGTCTAGCAATCAGATTAATGGTGTTGATGGGTAATTCATTGACTGTTTGACTTGCATTCATTATTTATTAGAATATATGCTTTCCATGATCGCATTAGCTATGTTTGGCTCATAGTATTATTGCATATCACTTTTGATTATTATATGAAATATCGATATTATTTGAGTCTTTAGTTAATAAGCAAGTTGGAGCACTCACCCCAAATTAATATTTGTGGTTATTAGCCTAGTGCTATAGCGAAAGGAAAAATTAAGATTTTAGAGTTTTATAGTCTGCTCATTGAAGTAATGAGCATTCATGTATATATATTGTTAGAACTAGGTTGATGTAAAATAACAGGGTAGAGAGGTTTTGTAAATGGATTACAATTTTGATAAAATTTAGATTTAAGTCGTGTTTATTATTTAAAGAGTTTTGATTTTCGGCCACATTTTCTTTGATTTTTATTTCAATATAGATATTAAGATTCAGTTTATTAGGTATGGAAGGTTAGGTTGCTAGCCTTAATTATGTCTGGCAGGTATACCGGGGCTTAATTAGGGTTTCAGACTTAGTATCGCCCCAATCAGAATAGAGGATTCTACATGTCCCCACTGGAAAACTTGACTTAATAGAAACTAGAGAAATTCAACAAGGAATGGGTAGACCAATGTTAACTTGGGACACGTTAATTAGAATGATTTCATTGGTTTGGAAATCTTACCATTAATTGTACTAAATTGAGCACAAAGGAAAAGTTTTATCCACGCATCAGACCTCAATTACTTTGGGATTGAGGCTACGTTGTAGTTGTTGTTGTAATGTTTTTAATGTGCAGTTTAAGTATTAAATTGGAATCACATTGATATTCATTCTTTATTTGCTATTAGTAGATAATTGATCAATGCACGAGTATCATTTCCTTAGGAAGTTAGAGCGCTCATTCCCCAATTAACATTTCAAGTTCAAAGATTAATGCTTTGACTGAGGATAATGGAGTAGAACTTGGACTTTTTATATTCTTTTTGATTTAATGATATTCTTTTTATCAATATTAATTTATTGAATCACTATTTGTAATTAAAAAAGGTTGGGAATATTTAATACCAATAGGATTTTCAGTTTTGTATATCTTTTAGATTTATCAAAAACGTTCTAATTTATAATGCAATTTGATTCATTTTTCGATTTTCAATATACAAGTTTTGTTTACCAGGTAATGGAATTAGATGTTGTTGTTACTCTTGTTAAGTCTAATAGGTGTACCTAAGCTTAATTAGGGTTTCGAGCTGGGTATAGCCTGAACTAGGATTAGGGACGCTACATAAGAAACTAAGAACTCTAACAAAAATGCTATGATACTCTTAGACAAAATTAAGGATAATCTGTGGTCAAGTGAAGTTGAGACTTTCTTTAAACAAACTAGATAACGATTATTTTTACTTAATGGATGAAAACCAGAAAAAATGAACTTTAACATGCCTAGATTTAACAACAAATGACACCATGAGCCTAAGGAACTAGCGACTGGTGTCAGGAGAGTGTTGCGTGGCTTATAGGAGCCATAATAGCATGATTTTTTTCTGCATTTTGAAGTAAGTAAACAAGTAAGGGTGTCGAAGTTGTTTCCTTTTGAAGTCCTTGGGTTTATGTCTTCAAATGCTACTTGCCCTCTATTCAGTTGTCAACTGAATTAGGACCTAGGTTTTTCACCTGTTGAGTCCTCTCACGATTTAAGAATCCAGATTCATCGTGGCTCTTCGTGGAAATTATCTATTGGTGAATCATCTAAAAGTACTTCTACTTTCCTTGAAAGTTAATGGGCTGTTATATGTTTTCTAGGTTCAAAATGGAGCAAAAATCTAAAATATATTTTCAAAAAGCAAAATGGATCAAACGAAATCCATTAATCTAATTATCATACTTGAAACAATCTGAGTATCATATTTGAAACAATACCCCGATTGCTAGTTTCCTATTTATGTTAATCAATATTCGAGACGTTCATACCAGTGTCCTCTGCCATAAATCTACACATGAACGATGACCACTAGTTGGAGTGCTAGCTCTGAAAGATCTTGAAAATGCTTGTCTCCTTTCCCAAAAGTCCATAAAACTCACATAAAATTAAAAAAAAATCATAGTAAACTTTCAGGTTTCGGCCACTTTTGTACATCTCAATGGCTCAAACTTTAACATATATATATATACAACAATTATATTAAGGGTTTCAAGTGAATGGCATTGACGTCTCTGCTTAAATAAACAATAATAAAATAATTCACAAGGGCATGAGTTTTATCCTATAAAATTCATCAATATAGTCCATTTGAAATCATGCAAAGTTGTTCTTAGTGTGCGACCCTATAGGTTAATGCAATAATGGTAGTGAACTAAAACCTCTATTGGTACACAAGTCATAAGCGGTCTCTAGCAAGACATTATGACTACCAAGGTTGCACTAAAATAAAAATTGATAAAATTTAATCAATAGTGTATATCAAATCCTTTTGTCGTATGATATTCATTGATTAAACATAATGCATGAAATTCATCCTCAATGTTTAATCGTACTAATCTTGATTTTAAGATAGACTGAAAATATCCAAGTGACAATGATCGTATCAATTTTCTTAGGCTTAGCCATTTATCACTCTATCATATTGAGCGATTCAATGATATCTCTCTATTTACGAGGGGGAAAACTCTATTTCAATTACATATCTTAACATATGATTCACAGAGTAATCAATCATAACCTTTTTAATCATTTTGTTAAAGATAATGTTTTCTTTTGTTAAATCACTGTGCTCTTAATGTTGAAGTCTTTGGTAACCTCAAATGAGAGGACTAAATGATATACCTAGCATGAATAACATAAATGACTTAATCCATATGGTGCTCTCATATCAGGTCGGTCTAGCATATTGTTCCCTAACAAGTACTCATGATTTTGATTCATATCCATATACATATTATCAATACATGACCATCAATCAATACTCAAGCTAGTCTTAATTCATTAAATCTCCCAATATAGTGATCGGCTAGGGACATTAAGAATATTTTAGTAAACATCAATGGATGTTCTTACAATGTAAATATGCAAATCAATTATAATAAACAACAAATGAAATCCTCTATTTTATTAGTCAAAATAGTAATAGAAAAAGTATTCATAGATTGACCTAGGAAACATTCCCCAAAAGGAAGTGAATAAGATGAGTCCATAGTGCCGAGAATTTTTGGTTGGCAGTTGTAAGGACCTCTGGCAGACTGTGCCTTGAAGCTATTTTGTTGTCTGAAAACCCATAGTGTTACTCGAACTACCTATTCTCCTATTTATTTGATTCTTATCTCTTCGCTTGTTCAATGCTTTATTGTTTAGTCTATTTATCATGCACCTCATTATTTACTTTTGGTCATTCAAGTTCTCACATTGTTTAGAGACAACTGATCTATTTTTTTTTCAAAATCTTGTTGAATCATTTCTAGCTTTACTAACTTAGTTGTCTCCATTTTTTGTGACAGTTACAAGTCTTTGAATAGTACGAAAAATGAGCTTGTACTTAGTGATTACCTTTGAGCTATCCTTAAAGCTGACTTCCTTTCCTTAATGTTGTAGATTTATTTTCTTTTTTTGTACAAACATTAAACTATATACTATTATTTTCTATGTTTTTGGATAATGGGTTAGAGAGACACTTATCGATACGTGTATATGAATGCTTCATTGTTCTTTCACATATATATATATATATATATATATATATATATATATGAGATCAATTTTTGCTTGATTTCCACATATAGGATTATTTCGACTAACCTTAAATAATTTAATATAGTCGATTTACTATTATTTAATTGCTTCAGGTGTATATTCTAATTTAACACTTGTGAAATATAAATAACAACTCTAATAAGAAACAAAAGGATAACTAACATGAAAAAAAGGGTGACTAGGAATGTGTTCACTCGGCGGGGGTTAATATAGGGTCCGCATAAGTGTAGTATCAAGTAAGGCCTAGTTTGTGGGGATTGGTAACACGCGCTGCATGTATAACAACTCGCTTGTAGTAATAGTTTAATCAACTTACAAAGACTATTGATATCATCCTCAGGGAAAGGCTTTTGCACTAGTTAATTATCTATTTTACTTTGAACTATTGCTAAGTAAATCCCTTTTCAAATGGTTTTATACTTAACTAATCCATCTATCAAAACAATGTAAACTTTATTTTAATTGTTATATTAATAATATCTTAGTTCACAGCTTCACCTAGTTTATACTATACTCTACTTTTCAACCACCTTTACATCTCGATATGTTGTGTGCAATGCTTAATTAGAAGTGACAAATTTCCTTCAAATCCACTTAACCCACTGTCGTGATGGAAAACATAATAATGTGTAAAATAGAGCTCCACCTATCTGTGTTAATAATGTAAGCTCCATATTGCTTTAATGTCCAAAATCTTTGGATTCATGATCGACTAAGTTTACTATTCTTGTATCCCTTATCAATACCTTTCGCTCAACGTTATTTATTTTACGGTTGTACCGTTCTTGTCCAGCTTAAAAAGCTTTAATGGCCATGATACATTCTACAACTTAATATCAATAAACATGTGATAGCGATATGTAAGCATTACATTTAGAATCAATAGGAATTTTAATCATTGCACTTTTTATAATAACTTTCTACTGATATTCATAGTATAGATTCATACCATAAGATCCATTAATTCATAAGATTAATAAACTACTCACATTCATTAAAACGCACATATTACAATTCATAATTGAAATCATTGCAGATAAGAGATAAATATAAATAAATTACCTTTTATTAAACTAATGAAACCAAACTTGAATTGCGAAAGTGGAGTCCTTAATTTTTCTCCATACAAATCTCCTTAGTACCCAAACCAAATGAAACCTATACTAAAATACTCTAACAGTGGTTAATGATTGATATGTGGTTATTTTGTTGAGTTTTGGGGTTCATACGCAGCATAAATTACAAAACAATTTTGACAAAAACCCCAACAGGATCCGAATCTAATTCCATTCAAAACGTTTAAACCATGAAATCTTATTCATACCTCGATCGCAATATACCTTTCTGAAAGTTGATCGATCTCTAAGGCGCTTCCAACGACGAACTCCCTCTACTAGCAGTCTATACACGAATGACAGTCGAGATTCGAAGTGCTAGTTTCGAGAGAATACCAAACCTTTTTGTTTCTCTCCAAAACGATCCTAAGTGTACTAGAAAACCCTAATTCGTTTCTAAAACAAAATAGAGTTTCGGCCCTTAATATCTCATACTTGTGTTCTAACTTAAAGCGTCTATTTATACAACCCTTGTATATAGACGGTTAAGTAAATTGCACATATAACCCTACTTAAATAGGTATAAGTGTAATACACTACAAGGATATTATTGTTATGAATTTTATCATATAAAATTTGTTTTTCTGAACCATCTTAAAATCTCGCAAAACATTCTTTGTGTGCGACCCAATAGGCTCATACAACGTTGGCAGTATCCCAAAACACATTCTGGTATACAAGTCATAAGCGGCCTTTAGCAAGACATTATGAACACCCAAGTTGTATGAATATCAAATCGATACAACTTAATCAATAGTGTATATATAGCATCCTTTTGTCACACGATATCCTTTCGATCAAACATAAGGCAAGGAATTGTCATCCAACATGTTCAATCGCACTACTCTCGATCTCTAGGTAGACTGAAAACATCCAAGTGACATTGATCAATATCAATTCACTTGGACTAGGCCTTTTAATAGTCTAACACATCGAAGGGATCCACTGGATATCTCTCTTTATATAATAGGGACAAATTCTATCTCAATTACACAACTTAATCACATTGCTCACATAGTAACCAATCACAACTTTTATAATCGTCCAGTTAAATACAACGTTTGATTGTGTCAAATCAATGTGTTCCTAATGTTGAAGTCTCTGGTAATTTCAAGTCAAAGGAATGAAAAATATACCTATCATGAGAAACAACTATGACTTAATCCATGTGATGTTCTCAAAGCGGGTCGGTCCATTACTTTGTTCCCTAACAAGTACTCGTGATCTTGATTTGTATCCCTATACGTATAATCATCATATGATCATCAATCAAGACTCACTAGTCTTAATTCATTATTGTTCCCAGTATAATGATCGACTAAGGACATTTAAGATATTTTTGTAAATACCCATGAATTTTATTATTATGTAAACATGAAAATTAATTATAATAAACAACAAATAAAATCCTCTATTTTATTAACTAAAAGTATTCATAAACATAGTTAGTGGATTGACCTAGGGCGCTTGCCCCAACATCTCCCACTTGCACTAAGGCCAATCATACATGCATCTAATGCGTAATGATCTAACATGACCATCATGTTTTGCTTGTGGAAGAGCTTTTGTCAATGGATCCGCAACGTTGTCTTCAGTAGGTACTCTACAAATCTTCACCCCTCTCAATAATTTCTCTGATGAGATGAAAACGCCTAAGTATATGTTTAGATCTGTGGTGTAATCTAGGTTCCTTGGCCTGTGATATTGCCCCGTTATTGTCACAATACAAACAAACAGGGTTAGCAATACTTGGAACCACACCTAGTTGAGAAATGAGCTTTTTGATCCAAACTGCCTCCTTTGCTGCATCAGACTCCGCAATATACTCAGCTTTTGTTATAGAATCTGCCACAATCTCTTGCTTCAAACTTTTCCAGCTTATTGTACCCTCATTCAAAATAAACACATATCCAGACTGCGATCTAAAATCATCTATATCAGTTTGAAGACTTGCATCTGTGTAACCATTTACAACTAGATCATTTTCAAAACCTCCTTAGACCAAGAACACTTCCTTAGTCCTTCTTAAGTATTTAAGAGTGTTCTTTACTGCTATCCAGTGACTCTCACTAGGATTTAACTGATATCTGCTTATAGTGCTCAAATCATATAATACATCGGGTTGAGTGCATAGAATGGCATACATGATAGATCCGATATCTGATGCATTAGGAATCTTATTCATACGGTATCGCTCATCATTTGTCTTATGAAATTGAATCTTGCTAAGTTTTATGCCAATGGACATTAGCAACAATCCTTTTTTTGAGTCTTGCAAACTGAACCTATTCAGCACCTTGTCTATGTAAGCACTCTGACTTAGATCGATTAGCCTCTTAGATCTATCCCTATAGATCTTTATCCCGAGGATATAAGCTGCATCTCCTAAGTCTTTCATTGAGAAACACTTCCCTAACCAAGAATTGACATTTTGCAATGTTGGGATGTCATTTCCAATGAGTAATATATCATCAACATACAGTACCAAAAAAATAACTACACTCCCACTAACCTTCTTGTATACACAAGGCTCATATTCATTCTTAATAAAAAAAAATCCTTGATTGCTTCATCAAAATGAAGATTCCAACTCCGAGAAGCTTTCTTAATCCATAAATGGATATTCGAAGCTTGCATACATTCCTAGAATTCTCAGGATGTAGAAAACCTTCAGATTGTGTCATATACACGTCCTAAAGCAGCTTTCATTAAGAAATGTTGTTTTTACATCCATTTATCATATCTCATAGTCATAATATGCAACAATGGCAATTAAAATTCTTATACATTTAAGCATGGCTACTGGCGAAAAAGTTTCATCATAATCAACACCTTGAGTCTGCTTGAAACCTTTTGCTAAAAGTCTTGGTTAAAAAGTATGCACTTTGCCATCCATATCAATTTTTTTCTTGAAAACCCATTTACATCCAATGGTCTTACCATCCAAATCAACCATGTTCCAAACTTGGTTATCATATATGGATTGCATCTCAGAGTTCATGTCACTTAGCCATTTATCTGAGTATGGTCCAGATATAGCCTCCTGATAAGTGGCAAGCTCATTTTGATACATAAGCAACACATCATGACTATTAGTAATAAGAAATCCGAATCTTTCTAGCTCATGTTTTACCCTATCAGATATAAGTGGGCCTTGTGTCACTTATGGAGGTTCAACTGGTTCAGAACGTTGTTGAACTTCTAGTAGCGGTTCAGTGTTTATTTGTGATTCTTGAACTTCTTCAAGATTTATTTCTCTCCCGCTAATGTCTTTTAAAATAAACTATTTTTCTATAAAGGCACCATACCGAGCAACAAACACATTGTTCTCAGCGGGATTATAAAATTAATATTGCTTTGTTTCCTTAGGATACCCCATAAATAAAACTTGTCAGATTTAGGTGCTAGTTTTTTCTGAGACTTATCGCTTTACGTAAGCCTCACAACCCCAAATCTTAAGGATAGACAAACTAGGTCTCTCCCCATACCATATCCCATATGGTGTTTTTTCAACCGCTTTAGAAGGAGCTCGATTTAGAGTGAAAGCTGTAGTTTGTAATGTATAATGGAAGATCTGCATGACTCATCATAGATCGAACCATATCTAATAAGGTTCGATTTCTTCTTTCAGAAACTCCATTCCATTGTATAGTTGCTTATGGAGTCAATTGGGAGACAATCCCATAATTTCTAAGATGATCATCATATTCTTGGTTCAAATATTCACTACCTCAATCTGACTGAAGTGTTTTGATAGTTTTACCAAGTTGATTCTACACTTCATTTAGAAACGTTTGAAACATCACAAATGATTCAGCTTTAAGTTTCATAAGATATACATAACTGTATCTGCTGAAATCATCAGTAAATCTAATGAAGTACTGATAACCTCCTATAGCCATTGTGTTTATAGGACCGCATACATCACTATGTATTAGACCCAATAAATCACTTGCCCTTTCACTGTGTCCAGTAAAAGGACTTTTAGTCATATTGCCTAGTAAACAAGATATGCACATTTCATATGCTTCTAAATCAAATGAATCCAGAAGTCAATATTTATGGAGCTTCGTTATGCGTTTCTCATTTATGTGATCGAGACGAAATTTCCAAGGATAAGTTTGATTCATATCACTTGACTTGAATCTCTTTGTATTTATGTTAAAAACTGAAGTATCAATGGACCTTTTCATGCTTAGAATATAAAAACCATCACACAAATCAACATTTGCAAAAAATATGCCTTTACGAGAAATGGAACATCTATTATTCGCAATAATAAAATCAAAACCATCCATATACAAACATGAAACGTAAATGATGTTTCTGCTCAAGGCAGGAACAAAATAATAATTATTTAAAGTTAAAATAAGTCTACTAGGTAAGACCAAGTCATATGATCCAACAACCAGGGCAACAAATCTTGCTACATTCCCTATACGGAGGATGACTTCTCATTTCTTCAACTTTCTACTTCTGGCGAGTCCCTGCACATTTATACAGAAGTGATATCCATATCCAGTATCTAATACCCAGGAATCACTAGTAGATAAATTAATATCAATAACATAAATACTTGTAGTGGTAGTCGCACTACCCTTTTTCTTCTTTAGATCTTCTAGATGGAGTTTGCAATTTCTGAACGAATGTCCAGGTGCATGGTAGAAATGACAATGTCCTTCCTTTTCTTTTAAGCTTTTTGAAGCAGGAACATGTTCGGGCTTGACTTGTTCCACAAGCTTTGCGACAGGTGCAGCAGCGGCCTTGGCGACTTTGGCCTTCCCTTTGCCTTTTTTCTTCATTCCCTTTCCCTTTTGGACCATCGATATATTACTATAAGCAGTTTTGAGCATTAAATGCAACTCTGAAATTGAATTCTCCGTATTATTCATATTGTAGTTCATCACAAATTGTGAGTAACTCTCCGGTAATGAATTCAGGATCAAATCAGTAGACAACTCTTAGCTTATGGGAAATTCGAGTCTATCAAGCTGGTCAACATAGCCCTTCATCTTAAGAACATGAGGACTAACTGACGCACCCTTAGTCATCTTGCAAGAATGTAGGTTCTTGACTGTCTCGAACCTTTCTTGCCTAGCTTGCTGTTAGGACATTTCCTTCAGCGTTACGGCCATGTCGTAGGCTTCCATTAGTTCCATGTCATTCTGAAGTTCAAGAACCATAGTTGCCGGCATAATACATGCAACATCAGTAGAATCGTTGACATGCTTATTATGCGCATCCTTCACAGTTTTTGTAGCATTGGCTGGTGGGTCGGCAGGGATTGGAGCATCCAGGACATACAACTTGCATTCATGTTTGAGAACGATTCTTAAGTTTCTGAACCAGTCAAGAAAGTTAGTCCCAGATAGCTTATCCTTATCAAGGATGGATCGCAGTGACTGGCTATTATATTTACTTGAAGTGGCCATTGATCTACAATAAAGATTATGCAAAGTTTATTTTAGTATAGAGGAATAGACTCGCATTAAATTAACAATCCTCCTAAAACGTACTGTTTATTTTGCGGACTAAAATCTATATTTCACCAAATTCTATGACAGCTATGGCATGAAACTCAGAACTAGATTATTTAGGTAGGTAACATTTACCAATTACGTTTTATGTAATTTTAGATACTTTTATGAGATAAGGGACATCTTATGTCTTGGCATGTTTTTTTATCTCATCATGTGCCTAAAGCTCAAAACTATTTTGATAGCTTTATTAAGTCGGACCATTTTAAACATTTAGGTAACTCTTACCCAACTCATCTCACCAAGATAACAAAATATACCTAACTATAGCTAAAACTATATTAGTGTGATCGAGGCCTTGATAAGTGTTCAAAATGGATGGCACGAGACTTAAAACTTAATAGAAGGATTTTATTCAGTTTTAGTGATTTTATGTAAAAATGAAATATCATATATTTTATTGATTTGTTCAATCACTAAAAAATTTGGAAATTTTGATACTGCTCACTAATAAAAGAATTTTCTTGCGCAAGGATTAGTTAGACGGCGGTACTGTTGGCCGGTCAGCGGACAAGGGAATGGGGGTAGCGCCTCGTTTTTCTTTTTTTTGAAACGAATTTCAATTTCAAAAATTAAAATTCCCTTTAGAAAATCATATATTTCGCTGATTTTATTATCCTAAATTGACCCCTTGATTTATCCGAAATTAAGTCAATTAAAACATTTTAATTAACTCGGGCCCACATCTAACTAATCATCTTATCCTAATCCAATTAGGACTTCAGATATTTGAATCCTAGCATATCACCAATAACAAAATTCTCGATATATATCTCTTATCAAATGGGGATAACGAAACCGATTTTGCTAATATCTCTTAGTCTAATTCGTTATCTATCTCTTATCAAATAGAAATTTCATAACATAATTGATATAACGAGATAAATAAATAATTTCGAAAAGTAATTATTTACAATTTTGGTACTCATCCAAATAATCACAAACATGTAATTGAATCATGAACTACTATCCCAATCGAACCTAATCATATTAGTTTCGAATTAATATTCGGAATTATACAATTTAAGAAACTTAAAACAATGTAACCTAAATATGCATACTGAATTATAGAGATTTCATCTATGCATCAATACACGAAAAATAAAGATTATACCTAATGGTGTCATGGATCACATAACATGAAATTCAATTCATTAAAATTATTCGAATTAACCTAACATGGTTACTAGCATGTATGAAACTAATTTCAATTAAATCACTAATATACATAAACTTATGTATATCACATATACACAAACTATTAACATGCTTTCAATCATATATCATGTATATATCAGAAGAAAACAGCAATGAATTTAATGGAATCGAACTCGATGGCTCTAATACCACTATTGAGTTTTGGGGTTCATACGTAGTGGAAATTACAAAATAATTTTGACGAAAACCCCAACAAGATCCGAATCTAATTCCATTAAAAACATTTAAACCATGAAAACTTAATTATACCTCGGTCGCAATATACCTTTCTGAAAGTTGATCTATCTCTAAGGCACTACCAACCACGAACGCCTTCTACCAGTAGTCCAAACACGAATGGAGGCCGTGATTTGAAATGCTAGCTTCGAGAGAACACCAAACTTTTTTGTTTATCTCCAAAATGATCCAGAGCGTACCAGAAAACCCTAATTCATTTCTAAAACGAAAATAGAGTTTCGACCCTTAATCTTTCATACGTGTGTTCTAATTAAAGCGTCTATTTATAAAACCTTGTATATAGACGGTTAAGTAAATTACACATATACCCCTACTTAAAGAAGTATAAGTGTAATACACCTCAATGATGTTTCTGTCATGAATTTTATCATATAAAATTTGTTTTTCTGAACCATCTTAAAATCTCGTAAAACCATTCTTAGTGTGCAACCCAATAGGCTTATATAAAGTTGGTAGTGTACCAAAACACATTTTGGTATACAAGTCATAAGCGACCTCTAGCAAGACATTATGACTACCCAAGTTGTACAAATATCAAATCGATACAACCTAATCAATAGTGTATATATAACATCCTTTTGTCACACGATATCCTTTTGATCAAACATAAAACATGAAATTATCATACAACGTGTTCAATTATAGTAATCTCGATCTCCAGGAAGACTGAAAACATCTAAGTGAAATTGATCAATATCAATTCACTTAGACTAGGCCTTTTAACAATCTAACACATCAAGGGATCCACTGGATATCTCTTTTTATATGAGAGGGACAAATTATATCTCGATTACACAACTTCACCACATTGCTCACATAGTAACCAATCACAACCTTTATAATTGTTTGGTTAAAGATAACGTTTCATTGTGTCAAATCACTGTGTTCCTAATGTTGAAGTGTCTGGTAATCTCAATTCAAATGAATGAAAAATATACCTATCATGAGAAACAACTATGACTTAATCCATGTGATGTTCTCAAAGTAGGTCGGTCCCGTACTTTGTTCCCTAACAAGTACTCGTGATCTTGATTTGTATCCCTATATGTATAACCATCATATGATCATCAATCTAGACTCAAACTAGTCTTAAGTCATTATAGTTCCTAGTATAATGATCGACTAGGGACATTTAGGATATTTCTACAAATACCAATAGATCAATTTATAATGTAAATATGCAAATTAATTATAATAAACAGCAAATGAAATCGTCTATTTTATTAAGTAAAAGTATTCATAAAGACAGTTAATGGATTGACCTAGGGCATCTGCGACAACTCCTATGTGAACTTTCTTTGCTCCCATTACCTTGGCATTGTCACCATGTCACTAGACATCATCTCTTAATACTCCACAGCACCGCCACTGCGTTAAACCTCCAAACTCATTTTCTCCACTTGCTTTGCTCTCCGACGTCGTGCTTTTCCTTCCAACATTCTGCCTTAATATTCTAAAGCGCCACCATGTTTAGCATTGGCGCCAACCATACTTTGGTGAGTTTTTGCTCTATTATTTCTCGGTTGTGTTCATTTTTTTCTTCTACACCTTAATTACAAAAAAATGCAAGAACACCCTTAATTAGAGCTCATTTAGGGATATTTATACTAAATTTACTACTAAACGAACCCTATATATAAGTCTAAATAATCACTAATCAAATACTTCCAAATGTAGGATTTTGCACATCTCGAGTAAAAGTTTATTTTACTAAGTCTCCTAATAACTAGTTCTCATTCATTTTACATTGTTCATGGAGTATGTTTTAATTTATTAAGTTTCATGTTAATAATTTACTAACGAGTTCTTTTTTGTACAAACTTATATTTTAAAATATGTAGCTTTAACAACACATATAACTTCACTTTTGAAACATGAAAGTTAATCCTAAAGAAAACCATCACTACTCACAAGTTTGTTTCACCTCAACACTCAAGTAACAAGTGTGCAATCTCATGATTTCTCATTAACCTCTTGATTTCACAAATAAGCATATATCATACTCATATTTGGTAGACTTTAGTAATTCAAGAGTCTTTGAGACTTCATATAGTTGGAAAGGAAACATAACTCAAGTACGTACTCGTACTCGAGCTAAATCTTTTATTTGAAAAGTTTCATTTCACTTCTGGCTTCTTTTCTTTGTTTTATCTCCTTTCTCCTTCTCCATTTCAGTTTTTTATTTTACAGTCCCTGCTCCTTTTCCTATGGACTCCTTTTTTCCTCACTTTTCTAACCATCAAGTTCTCTACTCCATTTCCTATACAACTTACAGATTCTCTTATTTTTTTATATATCTAAAACTCTTGTTAGAACTTCTCACTTTCACTTAATCAAGTAAGTTAACACCAACTTTTCATTCGCAATGCCTATTTCTTCCCCTATTTCTTCCCTAACTCTAGGTTTCTAATCATGAAATCATACGGTTGTTTACTACATTTCATTATTTTCTTCTTCAAAATTTTAAAATGCTCTCTTTAGTTTCATATCATCAAGATACTGGTAATCTACTCATCTACAATTAAAGGCATGAACATGCAAATAAGCTACTTATTCATTAAATATTACTATAAATAGCCTAATCTATAATACTTAAACACACAAATAGTAAGTAAAATGAAATATTTATGCATTACCATGCTTTGCTCTTTAACTACTTCAAAATAAAATTTAAACGATCTTACATGCAATGTTTATCCTTATTTCTCAGCCTATTTTACTACTTCCTCTAGTGTAGTGTAGTGTCTATGCCCCTAATCTTAAACCAAACTTTGACCTCTACGTTTCAAAATAAGCCTTAAACATATGTAATAACACAAGTTATATAAGTATAAACTAAACTAAACATAGATTTTAATCGATTTAATATTTAACTAAATATCCCAAATGCTAAAAAATGAAATGGTGTCAATGTATCTTTTATCTCCCCAGGTCTAAAGGATTCCTAATACACTGACATCTAGACTCCGAGTCACCATCATCATCTGCATCATCACCTTTAGTGTAGGATAAAGGACTCTCGACCCTCCTGCTTTGCACCAAATTCGTGAGTTATCTCCTCATATCAGTTTTCCAATTTGTGGAACTCTAAACTCATAACCCTAAGTAAATCACTATTGTTGTTGCTCCTCCTCTTCTTCATATCTTTCATCTTGCAATTCTGGGGCTAATTTTGCTGTTGCTGCTAATCGCTGATCCTCTTGCCTTTTGGCCAATAACTTAGCCTCAAGTTTGATTCCCTCAGCTTTCTCTATCTCTCTCCCTTTCGCGGTCTTGGTAATTAGGCGATGATTTTAATGTGAGTATGAAAGCTTCTTCCATGGTTGGTTGAGCCTCAATATCAAATTCTTTGTCATTTCTCACACTTCTGGCTTCAAGTACATTTGAGTAATCAAGATAGGGAACAATAATTTGTTGTCTCCTTTTGATATGATAAACTCCTTTAGATTGTTGTAAATGATCTCACCAATGTTGATATCCCCATTCTTTGTAATCTCATAAAGACAAGCCATTTTGGCTTGTTGATATCACCATTCTGAGAAGGAGGTACAATGAATCAGTAACAAAATGTTACCACATTCTGTAAACTTTTCTCACACTTTCCTTCTTAATTTGCTTTGGCACATTCCCGGCTCCCATGACCCATCTTGTTGTCCTTATACAACCAATGCTATTTTTAGGCTTTAAAAGGGTATAAGTTATAGGGACTCTCATTTAATTTATTCGAAAAATTCATTTCGGATCTATAGAAACTCACTCACTCCTATAAATTGTATTAATCTCACATATATTAAAGGGAAAAAACTCTCTCTCACCTTCACTAGCTCATCCTTGATAGTGAACTTCACATTAACATAAAATTCATAAAAAATCTCACTCACTCCTATAAATTCATTCTTTCTATAATTTTGAGTGAGTTAATCTTGATTTTGTTGCCAAATATAGTTATTCATCCTATTATCATACTTAGCTAGTAAATCGATCCCTCTTTCACAAATGAATTCCCTATATTGGATATCTTCGTATAGGTCTTGGGCCTCTGTACTATTAAAAAATTTAGATTTGAATGATCTAGGCTCCTCTGTGGGACCTCTTGAGTAGATGCCTCAAAATCATTTATTCTAGTATGGCAAACTTGTTTCTTTGTTCTTGCCATTTCTTCAAATTTGAAACGACTACACAACAATGGCACTAGCTACTCGGGTATTCGAATCACCTAAAAAATCAAAATTTATATCATACAAATCATATGCATGCCAAATCATGAAGCCCTCTTACTTTTATGACCAACTAGAACTATAGCTCTTTTTGAAAACAAAATCCAAAAATGAATCCCAAGCTCTTCAACTTGCGCAAATCCAAAATGCACTTCCCTCTTTCACTCTCAATCACTTGGAACTCTTTTTTCTCACTTGAAAATTATCAAAATCTTGGCTATAGAATGATGTATGATTGGTGGTTGTGGTGGGTTTTGGTGCAAGAGTGAAAAGTGAAGTGAAAATGGAGTTTAAACCCTTTAAAATGACTCAAGTTTTATGCCTATCACGGTGTCGTAATAGAACCACCACAGCTTCAGGGATGTAGTAGGGTGTTTGTTCTATATGTACTTGCTGCCCTCTCGGAGCTTTTGATAGCACTTATGGCATCGGGCAGTCTGCCAACGTCTTTGTATGTATTTTTTTTATTAATTCCTCTATAGTGCTCCTCCGACTTTATGTATCGTTCACAAAAGATGTCAAGATTGCATGAAATCCATGTAAATATAAAATTAATAAATTTTACCTATGATTTGCCCATGCACCTTACCTTCACTACTTTGAACTCCTTCGCTATTTTCTGCTCTTTAATGAGTTAGGGAGACATTTCTATTCTGATAAATCGTCACCTACAAATGGTATTTCCAACACATTCAATATAAATATTTAGAAGTTAAAACTAAAATGTGTTAATTGTAATTATTGAACTTAATAACTAAATACCAACTAAAATTCAAGTACTTAAAACCTAAAAACCATTGGGTTGCATTCCAGTAGCGTTTAATTTAACGTTATTAGCATGATGCCTTTTTAGCTTATTTAGTCCAAGAATAAATTGAGAAAATTCATCATAGATCAGAGATTATTATGTCATTCACATTAGGATGTACTTTTTCACAATCAATAAGGAAAACCTTCTCACCATCATTGCCATCGTCTATACCCATCATGATTTTCCAATCTCTTGCATACAAATTTGCATTAGTAGTGTTCAAGAACAACTACCCAAGTATCAAAGACACATCATCATCCATGTTGTAGTTCATGACCTCAAAATTTGTGATGAATGTGAATTTACCTATGGTCATATGGACATTAAGGACTTTCCCTATAGTAGGTATTAACTTTCCCTTCGCTACTTGCAAATTTGTCATATCGAGACAATGGATCTTCATGTCAGCGTGCAACATATCCATTAGTGGCATGACATTAACTGTGGCTCTCGTATCAAATTAGACATTTCTAAACTGATGCCCGTTAATGTTTATCGATATGCATATCTCTTTAGGATCACTCCTTTCAATTGGTTAAAGTCTCTAGATGATATTGAACTTTGGTTTTGGCTTATCCAGAACCACATTGATATCATTGCCTTATAGGTCTTCTTTAAAAGGTCCTTCATTTTTTTGCTTAGCCTTCCATCATCATTTCCAGTTATTTTTCTTTAAGCAATTGATTCTTTGTTACTTGAATCCTTTAGTTTATCTTGCCTCACTTTCGTGTTGTACTCATGCATCTCTTTATGCTTCCTCGTAGCAAAACTGGTGACTTTTCTAGCTTGTATATCACTTACTCGTGTCTTGGCTTATTTGCTGTTTTAGTGCTCATCATGTGAATAACACTCACATTTTCCATGGGATTGGTGACGAGGTTGCTATGAAACAGTCCTTCCTTTCTCATGTTCAAGGCTATAACAAGCTAACCAATTTGTCTTTCTAAGTTCTTGATGGGTTGTGATCACTCGTCATCCATCCTTTTCATGGCTTGCTTCACTCCTTCCATATCTTTCTCATGCTTCTTATGGTGTTCTCAATTTCTCATGTCCATGGCTTGCAAAAACTTCTCAATTGACTTCAATGAAGCTATCTCTTCGCACTACCCCAGCTTCCCTTATTAGACTTGTTCATCAAAGCCTTGACGTAACCTCAATGCATTATCAGGATTTCAGTAGGAGAAGTTCAGGTTGTTTTCTTTGTATCTTTGATAAAAAACGTTGAGGAACCATTCCTTTTAGCTTGAAGCTGCAACCGTAGCCTCATATGTTCATGAAATTGATGTCCTCATACACCATTTTCTTACGTATGTCCTTTTGGTTAACCACCATGCCTTGGTGATTAATAGGTTATTTTTCTTACTTATGGACCTTGGTGTAACATCTGAAGTTTTGCCATTTGATTGCTTAAACTTGATAGTTGTGTCATAATTGCAGCTTCTGAGTCAATCTCATATACACCTGCTTGTTTCTTTATTGTGAAAATTTACAGACATTAGATCAAGGACATCCAATGCTCCATCCTCATCCTTTGTTAGTAGTGAGTCACCTGTTGCGACATCTACTAGTATTCTCATGTTGTTGTACATCCCATAATAGAGAATTTGGAGTTGTGCCCATTTCACGTATCCGTTCTCGAACATCTCTTCAACATCACTTAGAATATTTCCTAAGCCTCGCCAAGTGACTTAGTGTCTTCTTGCTTGAACTTATTAATCTCTTGTTTCCTTTCTCTGACCTTCACTGGACGAAAGAACTTGTTAAGAAATCTTTCATTGATTTCCATCCATTAGGTCATACTCCCTACATTAAACCCTTGGAACCAGGATTTGACTTTTTCCCCTTGATGAGAATGGAAAAATTCTCATCCTGATCACCTTCTTTTTAACTTCACTTCTTTAAGAAATTCTCAATGTGTGTAATTTGATATTTATTGGATAGCCAATGAAATAGGCTATTTTGCACTATATTTATTAGAGACAGTCTTAGTTTGAACTCGGTGGCATTAGCTAGAAGCCTCATCACTCCATTGTAAGTCTCTTAAACTTCTAGCCTGAAGTAGTGACGAAGGCATCTCTGTCCTTGTACTTTATCATGCACTACTACATCCCCTACGGGTTAGTTATTCTCGCAACCTTACTATTGGTTTCTTGCATGATCTTCAGCCATTTGTTTACTCTTTTTTTTCTTTCCCTTGTTGATATTATCAATCTTAGTGTCGTAAGGAATTAGGTCATTTTCTTCCTTACTACGCTTACACTTGTTATCCCTGAAAAGAAAACATAAAAAAATCAAGCGCAGAAAGTCAAACTTGAAACTTAAGCCTTTATTTTTTGTTTTATTTCTTTCTATGAACATTAAAGTAATGTACTTAAAATAAAACTTAGCAACTTTTCAAACTAACTAAATAATACTAAATGACTACTTATCCCTGACAACGGTGCAAAAAACTTGACTCGTGCCGCAAGTATAATGGCTCACTTATTGTAATAGTGTAATCAACTTACCTTAACTATGGATATCGTACTCAGGGAAAGGTTTTTGTACTAGTTTATTACCTATTTAACTTCTAAGGAAATCCTTTTTCTTAATGGTTTTATACTAAACTAATCTATCTAACAAAACAATATAAACTTTATTTTAACTCTTATATTAAGGATATGTTAGTTCATAACTTCACCTAAGTAATATAATACTATGATTTTCAACCACTTTTACATCTCAATATGTCGTATGCAATGCCTAATTAAAATAGATAAATTTCCATCAAATCCACTTTAACCCACTGTCATGACAGAAAAATTTCTAATGTGCAAACTAGAACTCCACCGATCAATGTAAATAACACAAGATCCACATTACTTTAATGTCCTAAATCTTTAGATCCATACTTTTACCATTCATTCCTTCCTAATCAATAACTATCGGTCGATGTTGTGTATTTTACGGTTTCAACATTCACATCAGCCTTAAAAGCTTCAATGGCAATGATAACTTCTACAACCTAATATCAATAAACACGTGACTAAGATGTTTAAGCAATACGTTTAGAATCAATACAAATTCTAACCATTAGGCTTTTTATATTCACTTCTACTCATATTTATAGCACAAAATTCATACCATAAGATATTGTGACAATTCATAATTGAAATAATTGTAAATCAGAGATAAATATAAATATATTACCTTTAACTAAACCAAAGAGACTAAACTTGAATTGCAAAAGTGGAGTCTTCAATGTTTTTTCCCCACAAATCTCTTTAATACTTAAAACCAAAGGAAACCTATGCTAAAATTCTTTAATAGTGGCTTATGGTTAATATGTGGTTATTTTACCACATCTTAATACCTATTTATACTTCCTAGTAACAATTAGAAATCCTACTTTACAATTTAACTTTAACCAAAACTCTAACTTTCTATTTTTTTCCTATCTGGCACAGTCACTTATGCCTTGGCACCATGTGTGAGAAGCCACGGCACCGCCACTATTCCAATCCTAGGTGCACTTTCTTTGCTCTTGTGACCTTGGTGCTGTCACTATGTCATCAAGCATCGTCCTTAATACTACACAACTTTGAACAACCAGACATACTTTCTCCACTTTCTTTGCTCTCTCATACCGTGCCTTTCCTTTGCACGACGTGCCTTATTACTCCACAGTGCCAACATGTGTAGCCATAGCGTCAATGATGCTTTCGTGGGTTTTCGTTCATTTCCTTTACATATCAATTATATGAAAAATGCAATAATACCATTAATTACAGCACATTTAGGGATATTTATGCTAATAATACTTCTAAACTAACCACATATATATATCTAAATAATCACTTATCAACTGGGGTTGTAAAAACTTACAGTATTAAACTTTAAGTTGTTGTAAAATAAAACTGATTGTTATGTTGTAGCACTGTCCATCTTATATTATGATTCTTACTTCCACCCCTATAGCACTCTTTGTCTCTGACTTAAATGTTTCAATCGAGTTTGGAAAATTTTGAATTGTACTCAACTCTGAGCTGTCTCTACACTCGATATCTTGGTGCATCAAGGCTTAAGTCATCATCGCTTCTAGCTCCCTAACTATATTCGACTTATGTTTAGACATTAGCTTGCCAAATAGGATAGATCGACCCAAGCACAATAATTAAGGGTCTAATAAACTATCCTAACCGAAAAATCTTTTTCACCTTAAACTCTAATATATCTAATCGACTAAAACTTATAAAATACCACCAAAACACGCAAAAATACACAAAGAACCAAAACCCACTAAATTCTCATGTAAAATCTTATCAATTCGAGCATGAAAATATTGAACATGTTTATGGTGGTTTGTGACTTGTGGAGCACCGGTAGGATTAGATCATGCATTGGTAAGACCACGTTCTTTATTGTTTAGGGTTTTGAATATATAAGAACCATGCGAGGGTGATGTGGTTTACATGTTGAGAGTAAGGGTATTTCGAGGATTTCAAAACATTAAGTGAGGTATGTTAAGCAACAAAATTCAAATTCAGGAGTAATGTTCAACTATTAGGCTAAGATCAACAAAAAGCTAGGTTCATTTAGCTGTTCACTTAATTAATGCGTTTAATGGACATTTTGTAAATGAATATCCATTATATGAAACTTATTTACATAATATGACTTTGAAAACTTATATGTACATAACTTGAGGTGGAGATAAATGTTAAATAATTTTTCAAATCATCTTAAATGCTAGAAGAGTTGGATCCCGACAATAATGATTCAATCATGGCAGACTTAATGGCGAATACGGGTCTGTCTAGCAGTGACAGTACTCAACGTATCTAGACTCCCCCATTCAACATTAATGGTGGATATGAATACAAATTGCTACCTTATTAAGCTAATAAAGCTCTAACGCACCAATGGTTGGTTGACACAACTGGAAGCGAGTTGTCATCCCGTAAGTAGTGATTTAAATTCAAGTCTTGGTAATTAAAAAACCAACATCGAGAGCTCCCATCGCCTATATGGTGAGCGACTCTGAGTGAACCTGAAGTAGTTGGATAGTCTCAATATCAGGTGGCTTAGACCAAAAAAGCCCTCGCACCGTATGTTTACGAATATATATTTATATCAATTAGATAAAATGGCCAATTTCCAAATTTTGTGTCATAAGCGAAAAATACTATTTTTCCCTCCAGCCTTATCTTCCTGTCCAACTAGATCATCAACTCGCTCTGCCATCCTTTCTTCTAATATTCACTTCATCTAAAAGTCAACCTCTTTATCTATAATTCATTTTTCTTCTTGTATTAAAGTGCAAACCATAGAGAAGAGTTGTGTGCGATTAGGAATTTTGAAAATTTGAATTATTATGGAACTAAACTTTAATTAAATGATCGCCATTAATGTTGAATAGCGTATTGTTATTTTATCTAGTGGTTTTCGCTATCAATGGAGATGGGCACTTTCTCAATTGATGAGTAGTAGCACTACTACTACTTATTTGGTTTGATTGCTCTGATATATTGTTCAAGAGAGCGATCCCTGTGGTGTCTCTTATAGTAGCCATGGCACACTCATGGGCTAGAATCTTTTGTTATCTATTCATTCTAGTTATTTCTTTCCTTATCTAAGAATCTTCCCTTAAAATTATTTCGCGTTCATGTTTCTCCATCACTTCTAAGAATTTCTTTTGCAAGTTTTCTTGTTTATCCATCACATCCTTCATTACATTCTCGAAGAAACTCTCAACTTATTTTTTCTTTATGTGAGTGCCTTCGAACTTTTCACTAGATAAGAATGATGAGGGTGTAGTAGAGGTGGTGAAATCCATACTAAGAGAAGGTAGGTTTGTGATGGCCCAAACTTATAAACAAGGCACGCCTGGCCTAATCCCCAATCAAGCCTTAATCCTAATCACATAAGATTTAATTATGTATTAGTCAGCCATTCGTCCCTATATTCCTCAAAACACATGTTTAGATATTGTTAGATCTCACATTTAAATTAAATGTTTTATCATATTAGTGTTATTACATATTTTAAAGATTATGCGGAAGCTTTTATGATTCAAAATCCTATGTGCGGGAAACTAGGAAAATACAACATCACATCCATGTAAATATGTGGAACTATTTACTCAACCCAATGTACAACCCAAAATGTATAGTAAGGACATAAATTATAATAATACAACAAAAGTCGAGTCATACAAAATGAGATAGGAGAGTCACCGAAATGCTCAAAGAAAGTCATCGATCTTCTCCTTCCCCGGCCTGTTGCCGCTCGATGGACCTACACCCACCGTCACAAACTATACAGTGAGTATAATAATATTTAACTAATAACTTGAGAATTTTATGTCACATTTACAAAATAAGCAAATGGTATTCAAAAGCATAAAGTAGCAAAATAAGTTTTTTAAACGAGTAATGCAAGTAAATATCATAGTTAAAGATGTATAGACTGACACAAGCTAAGTCGAGATAATCAACGTCCGGTCAGCATTGAGAACTATTACCTAACCATTCCCACTACTATATGGAGCAGCGCTCAACATATCTCTTAAAAATAGCGGAGCTGCGCTCTACGCTTATACAACATCAATCTCATTCTTGCCGACCGCCCCGAGTCCCATAACTCATGTATCGCGCAAGTGTAATGGTGAGTGCTAGAACCCCGGTAGCTCCATGTCTTCGTGAACCACGCATCTCTCGTGCAATGGACACTAGATAATCTCTACTTTGCTTTTCAAAATGAAATAGTTCCAATTCTCTAGTATTCCAAAACAAGTTAAGCTACAAAGATAAAAAAAAAATTACACGTCCAATTAAATTCAAATCATCCTAATAGCATGCTTTTTGCCAAATCTTTATAAAAATGACATCCAGAGTAGGAATTGGAATCAATGAAATATTTCACAAGGCATCATGTCCCAATATTTAATGATGAATAGACACAATAACAACATGATGTGAGATTACAAGTAGCAATTTCTACAAATAGACCAATAACTCAATAATAGTGAATGAAATGAAATTTTAAATTCTCACAACTTTACTTACCATTCACACGCTTGTCCTAGCCTATCCGACCTTTTGACACTCCGAAATGCATTCCTAAACTCTAGTGATCTCCCCTTAGCTCCCTGGAGTTGTTTGATGGGGTTTAGAGTGAGTATGAACCCATTTATAGTGTTTAAATCATGTTTGGACTTTGCTGATTTTTCTACTAACAGAAGCAAATTAGCGCGCTACCTTTAAGCTCTAGCACCCAAATCAATATTAGCGCGCTAGTTTTCGATATTAGCGTGCTTCTTCATCTGTGTAGCACGTTAATGTTAATTAACGCTCTAGATGTTTGACCAAGCGCACTATGTGCAGCAGAACCTAGAATTCTGCACTTTGAATTCTGAGTTTGTGCGACATATAGGCCTTGGTTTCGCATTAGGGACCCTTATACACATTACACGAGGTCCCTAAAACCCATCCCAATGTAATACAACAACAACAATAACAACAACAATAAATTCATAAATTCACAAAGGTTATGTTGTGGAGAGTTTACCTAGTTTGTTCTTCTTCTTCTTCCTCGCCAAAGCTTCAATGGATTCTCTCCTCTTCTCACCAAAACAATCTAGACACTCTCTCTTTTCCATCTCTTCTCCTTAAAAATCGATCTTGATGAGAGAGGAAACTAAAAATATTGACTTATATGTTCATTTGACTATAGTGATGTGTTTAAACTATAGCCATAGATCATTATGTGCATACGTGCCTTGAGGCTCATCTCATGGACCACCTTGTCCCATTAGTCCCTCAAGTCATTCTTAAGTGACTCAACAAGTTAATACCTTGTCTCATGATGAGTTAATGCGTGTCTTAATGCACATCTAATGAACATTATTTTATTTTCCTAACTTAGGCAATTTAATGTTTATTTCAATGTGGCAACATTAAAGCCACTAAAGCCACTCACTAAAACCTACATAAATTCACATTTAACTCAAATAAATTAAGCTTGCCCCGTAAGCCACTACCTCAGTTCCCACGTCGACATGCAACTCAAGGTACGTCCCTGCTCATCTTAATACCTATACAACCATATAAAATTGACTTAATAGTCTACACATATACACTACACTAGGCATACATCGCAACAAATATAAAATACACCTCAGCCGTTGCCTCGTTAAATAAACGTATCACGGTGTGGTTCCCACAGTACGGGTCATTGATCCTATTTAAGGAATTATACAGAGTTAGCGATTTTGGGCCGCTACAATTCTTCCCAACTAATAAGAATTTCATCCTCAAAATTTAAAATTTAAACTAGGAGTTATACTTGACTCGAATATGTTGGAAAACCTATTTCGCATATTGTCTTCCCGTTTCCAAATGAGTTTCGTATCATTGTGAAACTGCCACAAAACAAGTACTTTGTGATAGAGTTGCCTTTCAAGTTTTGTACCAATCAATCAAAAATTTGCACAAGCTGCTTTTCATTAGAAATATCCTCACTCAGGTCTATCTGGCTCAAATCTACAATCGGACAATCACTTGCTCTCAACTCAGCTAATCGAAGCATGGATATATGAAAGACTGGATGAGCTCCTAACATCTGTATAGGTAACTCAAGCTCATATGCAAATTTTTCAACCCGTTTCTTAATTATGAAAGGTCCGATAAATCTCGGTGCAAGTTTACCTTTCGCTCTGACACTTGAAATACCCTTCCGAGGGAAAACCTTTAAATGAACAAAAGATCCATTGGTGTTTGTGAGATCACCGTGATATCTGTTCACGTACTTCCAATGTTTGTCCTAGGCTCCCTTGAGTTTCTGACAAATTAGTTGTACCTTATATGTATGATCAACAAGAATTTTAGGCCCCATGATTTTTCGGTCCTCTAACTCAACCCAACACGATGGCGAGTTACACGGTCTTCTATATAAAGCCACAAAAAGCTTCATCTCAATATCAGCCTAATAACTGTTGTTATATGCAAACTTACACAATGTTATGTACTCCTCCCATGATCCTCCAAACTCTAAAACATAAGCTCGCAACATATCCTTGAGAAACTAAATCAATATATCAGTCTACACATCCTTCTATTACTGAAAACGAATAAACCACACTAGAGGAATCAAGGAAGCATCGTTTTGTAATCTTGACTAGAAGCTTTATCGATCAAAGGCACTACAAGTCACTTTAAATCTCCCCGAACGTTCAGTGATAAAGATTCTCCACCGCTCTTTTGAGTGGGGAGGGGGAGGAAAAGTGCAGACGATGTTGTGGTTGCTTGACAGCAAGGCCGCCGAAGACGAATTCTGAAGATTTTCGATTTTTATCTTTTCATTGAATTATTTTTTTCATTGTTATTATCAATTATATTAGAAATATACAGTTCAAAAACAGTTAGAGGATGAAAAGCCATACTAAACTGTAGGCGCGTACCATAATGCTCCTCCATACTCTGCCACATCCTAGACATATATATAGCATCTTTGTCTGACGTAATAGTCACTAGTACCCCGTGCAATCTAATAATCTCTCACTCGAAAAATATAATCAACTGATCGAACGTTTAACCTACTGCCACTGGTAGAAAATAAGTAGACTGCATCGGTTTATCAATAATAACCCATATGGAATTTTTCCTCTGAGCGTTTCTCAGCAATTCTCTAACAAAATCCATAGCAATATCCTCCCACTTCTATTGTGGAATACGAAGAAGTTGTAGCAATCCTCCAAATCTGCGATGTTCAGCCTTCACTTGCTGATAAATCTCACAGTTCTTGATAAACTTCATAGCGTCCACCTTCATCCCAGGCCATAAAAATGTCTCTTCATGTCGTGGTACATTGACATTTCCACCTTCATCCCAGGCCACAAAAAAATGCTTCTTCATGTCGTGGTACATCTTGGTCTTTCTTAGATGAATAGTGAATCGAGAATGATGTAACTCCTAAAGAATCTCCTCTCACAGCTCTGGTAATGACGGCATCTATAGTCTGCCCCTGAATAGCAAACATTGGTCAGTCGTCTTTGTCCGATCAACACAATCTGCACGCGCTAACTCACTAAACCTCAAGTACAACCCGTCGGTACTATGCCCTTTGACACTCTCGGTGTAGACATGGTTTGTTCTCTCATCTGAGCATAAATCTCAACATGAGTTTTAGTAGGAACCTCTGTATCACTAACAGGTATCGTACTCAACACATCAATGACTACATTCGCTTTTCCTGTATGGTATTCCAAGAAAAAGTCCTAATCCTTCAAAAACTCTAACCATCTGCGTTGTCTCATATTCAAATATTTCTATGTGAAAAAAGATACTTCAGACTCTTATGATCAATTAAAAGTGTAAAATTCTCTCCATATAGGTAATGTCTCTATATCTTCAATGAAAACACTACTACTGCCAACTCTAAGTCGTGCATCGGATAATTCTTCTCATGGACCTTTAGCTGTTTAGATGGACATGCTAGTATAACATTACCCCACATCAACACGCATCCCAAACCTCTATAAGAAGCATCTGTATACACTAAAAATCCTTATCCAACCTTTGGTAACACCAATACTGGCGCAATAGTCAACAATCTCTTCAATTGAGTAAATGCCTTCTCACATTCCTCAGTCCACTCAAATCAATCATATTTCTAGGTTAATCTCATAAGTTGTGATACAATTTTCAAGAAATCCTTCACAAATCGGTGATAATACCTTACTAAACCCAGAAAACTCCTAATCTCAATCACAAAAGTCAGTGTTGGCCAGTCTATAATTACAAAATCTTGGCTGAATCCACTGATATCCCTGTTGCTCTAATAATGTGCCCTAGAAATTTAACCTCTAACAACCAAAATTCACATTTATTGAATTTGGTATACAATCTGTGCTCCCTCAAAGTCTGCAACATCGCTTTGAGGTGCTACTCGTGATCATCCCTCATCTTCGAGTATATCAATATATCATCGATGAAGACTTTCACGAACCGGTCAAGAAACGATATGAAAACTCAATGCATTAGATTCATAAACACAGTTGGAGCATTGGTCTGCGTAAATGGCATGATTGTGAACTAAAAATGTCCATATCTCGTGCTGAAAGCTGTAATGGACCTATCATCATCCTTGATCCTAAGCTGATGATACCCTGATCGCAGGTCTATCTTTGAGAAAAATGGTGCTCCTCTCAGCTGATCAAATAAATCTTCAATCATCGGGAGTGGATATTTGTTCCTAATTGTGACTTTGTTCAACTGTCGGAGTTGACACAAAGTCTCAAAGTACCATCATTTTTCTTCACAAAAAGGACGAGTGCTCCACATGGCAACATAAGAGGTGTGATGAATCCCTTCTGGCCCGAATTCTGAAGTTGAGTCTTTAACTTTTCTAGCACTCGTGGTGTTATCAGGTATGGTGGTCTGGAAATCGGTTTAGTACCAGGTACCAACTCAATAATGAAATCAATCTCTCGCGACGGTTGTAAACTAATTAAATCCTCCAGAAACACATCAAGAAACTTCCTCACCACTGGTATGTCCTCCAGCCTAGGTCCCCGACTTTTTGGTACAGTGTATATCAAGATCAACGCCTCCATCTCCTCATTAGTGGCATATCGACCTCTTATACCTTTTGGTCCTTGCTAAACTACCTCTATAGGTGAATGTAGGACACCCAAGGATCTCAAATATCAATGTCTTGCCGAAACAATCGAAATGAGTGTGGTATGCTACTAACCAATCCATCCATAAGATCACATCGAACAAAAAAATTCAAGGACTCTAAAGTTAGCAGGTAGCTCTACCCCTTCTATCTTAACCAGACATCCCTTAATAACACTATTAAGGTAAACCTTATCCTCGGCTGCGGTACTCAAAATCAAATGTATGCTAAGCCTAATAGGTTTCAACACTAGGATGTCTATTACGCGACTAGCAATAAAAGATACGGTAGATCCAGAATCAAGTAAAACGTATAAATCTCTACCACAAATAGAAACCGTACCCTCAATAAGACCTCATGTAGCGTCAGCATTTGGCTGAACTACCATACGAACATCCTCTAGGGCCTGTTGCGCGTAGACTGCTTCAGGATGCGGGCACTCTCTCGCTATGTGTCCGACTTGTCCACATCTGCAGCATGTCAACTGTCTTGGCTGACCTTGAGTCTTAGACTGGCCCTGTGCCTGATACTCACCCTGCCTATGTGGCTGTTCCAACCTCTGTCTACTATCTCAGCAACTGCCTTTGCCTCAGCCCCTACCACCCTGCGATTCCTACCATGAAGCTTGTGGGGCAAAAGTGCAGGAACAACAGGAGCTGGTAAGGTTGGTCTAATGGGAGTTTGTAAGGGAAATCTGCCCATTGTGCTCAGTATTAGAGCAATGGATGAGAAAGGAGGCAGAGCCAATGGTTGAGTAGCTATCCCTAAACCCTGAGCAATTTTGTTCCACCCCTTGCTCCCTTTCCCCTCTCTTTCAAACAAATAAATCTACTTTGTAGATAACACTAGACCCAAACCTCTACTATCAGCAACTCTGCCCGGATAGTATGTCTCATGTGCTAGGGCTCGCTCGTATATCTCGGTGAGTGTCCTCATCCCTAAACTGACGACGTAATCCCATTATCAAGCCTGAGTCCACTACCTGGCCCCTGTCTCAGGTCCATAAACTCTCATCTGAATCTCTTCATTACTAAAGGAAAAAAAATATTGCTAATAGAACTTCTGCTTAAAAGAATCTCATTTCTCAAACTCTTTGTGAGTAGCTACTGTCATACGCCAGCACAAATCAGCAACTCTCTCCAGTGTGTACGATGAGATCTATGCCCGAAGTGTATCCTCGATCTTTAGTATCCTATGGAGCTTCTCTTGAGATAGAATCCACTTCTTAATCTTCTACAAAGCACGTACTACATCAAAGTAGACTAGCTTGAGTCTAATGAAGTCCTTCACCACCTAGACTTTAAAAGAAGTGCGGGAAGATGCAAGCATGGGAGACGGTACTACCTCAGCTATCTCTATGGCTATCGACACTACAGTAGGAAGTGTTGGCGCTTGGACAGTCAGTGTAGCAGTCGTAGGAATCGATGTCAATGCCGATGGAGCAAAACGAGCGGTCCTCAAAGCGATGAAGTCAGTCTACTGCTGACCCAGAGCTGTCACTCGGTTAGACAACTATTGTAAATCCTCCGTAGTAGTAGGAGGCTGACTGCCGTTAGGCTTTGCATCTCCTCCCCCTCATGAATTAGCCATCAGGGTTTGCAATGAGTAGCGAATGCGAATCAGCTTCTAAGTGACACAGTGCATAAGTAGATATATACCTATAGCAATTAACAAGTACATGTAAGGAAATCCTCATATCACTGTCACTCACTTCCCAACTAAGGGATTCTAACCAAAGGTCATCTGATGTCTACAACTAAGGTTTGTATTTTGTCCATATAGGACTCTAAACCTTTTCTCTGATACCAACTGTGTTGGTATCATATTACCTTAAGCCATATAGTTCTCAAAATATGGCTATAATACCAACTGTGATGGCCCCAACTTCTAAACAGTGCACCGTCTGCCCTAATCTCCCAATAAAGCCTTAATCCTAATCATATAAGTCTTAATTATGTACTAGTCAGCCTTTCGTCTCTATATTCCTCAAAACACATGTTCAGATATTGTCAGATTTCAAAGTTAAATAAAACATTGTCATATTACTGTTACTACATATTTTAAAGATTATACGGAAGCTTTCATGTTTCAAAATCTTAAGTGTGGGAAATCAGGAAAATACAACATCACATATATGTATAAAAATGGAACAATTTACTTAACCCAATATACAACCCAAAATTTACAGTAAAGACATAAACAATAATAATACAATAAAAGTTGAATCATATAAAATGAGATAGGAGAGTCACCGAAATGCTCAGAGAAAGTTGTCGATCTTCTATTTCCCCGGCCTACAAGTGTTTGACGAACCTACACCCACCGTCACTAACTAGATGGTGAGTATAGTAATATTAAAGTAATAACTAAAAAACTTTATGCCACGTTTCCAAAATAAACGAATGGTATTTAAAGGCATAAATTAGCAAAATAAATTGCTGAAAAAAATAATGCAAGTAAATACCACAGTTAAAGATGTATAGACTGACAAAGGCTAAGTCGAGATGATCTACGTCCGGTCGGCAGTGAGAACTATCACCTAACCTTTCCCACCACTATATGGAGTTGCGCTCAACATAACTCTCACAAATAGTAGAGTTGCGTTCTACGCTTATATAACATCAATCTCATTCTTGCCGACCACTCCGAGTCTCATAACTCGTATGTCGCGCAAGTGTAGTGGTGAGTGTCGGAACCTCGGTAGACCCATGTCCCCATGAAACACGTATCTCTAGTGCAATGGACACTAGATAATCTCTACTTTAGTTTTCAAAAAGAAATAATTCTAATTCTCTAGGATTCCCAAACAAGTTAGGCTATAAAGGCCAAAGAAAATCGAATATACATCGAATTAAATTCAAATTATCCCAATAGCATGCTTTTCACCTACTCTTTATCCAAAATGATATCAAGAGTAGGAATTACAATCAATGAAATATTTCATAAGGCATCATATCCCAATATTCAATCATGAATCGACACAAGAACAACATGATGTAAGATTACAAATAGACCAATAACTTTATAAGAGTGAAGGAAATGAGATATAGAATTCTCACAACTTTACTTACCATTTACATGTTTTTCCTATCCTATCCGATCTTTCGACACTACGAAATGTGTTCCCAAACTCCTATGATCTCCCCTTAGTTCCCTATAGATATTTGATAGGGTTTTGAGTGAGTTTGGACCCATTTATAATGTTTAAACAATGTTTGGACATCGCTGATTTTTGTACTAACAGAGGCAAATTAGCACGCTACCTTTAACCTCTAGCGCGAAGCAATATTAGCGCGCGAAGCAATATTAGCGCGGAAATTGAACATTAAAGTGCTACTTCACCTATCTAGAGCGCTAATGTAGATTTTTGACCTAGTGAGCTATGTGCAGCAAAACCCTGAATTCTGCACTTTGAGTTTCGGGTTTGTGTGACATATGAGCCTTGTTTTTTCATTAGAGACCATCATACACATTACATGAGGTCCCTAACACCCATCCCAATGTAAAGCAACAACGGCAACAACAACAACAACAACAACAACAAATTCATTAATTCATAAAGGTTATGGTGTGGAGAGGTTACCTAGCCTATTATTCTTCTTCTACCTCCCCAAAGCTTTTATGGATCCTTTCCTCTTCTCGCCAAATCACTCCAAAAACTCTCTATTCATTCTCTTCTCTTTACAAATTGATTTTGATTAGATAAGAAACCAGAAATCTTGACTTATACGTTCATTCGACTATGGTGATAAGTTTAAACTATAGGCATAGATCATTGTGTGTACAAGTGTCTCGAGGCTCATCTTATGGACCACTTTGTCCCACTTGTCCCTAAGTCGTTCTTAAGTGACTCAACAAGTTAACACCTTGTATCATGATGATTTAATGCATGTCTCGATGCACATCTAATGAGCATTATTTTACTTTCTTAACTTAGGCACATTTAATGTTTATTTCAATATGGCCACATTAAAGCCACTTACTAAAACCAATATAAATTCACATTTAACTCAAATAAATTAAGCTTACCCCGTAGCCCCTACCTCGGTCCCCAATTCGACACGTGAGTTGAGGTACATCCTTGCTCATCTCGATACCTACAGTATAAAATTGACTTAATAGTCTACACATATACAATACACTAGGCATACATCATAACAAATATAAAATATACATCGATTCTTGCCTTGGTAAATAGACGTATCACGTTAGGGTCCCATAGTACAGGTCGTTGATCTTGTTTAAGGAATTAAACACATTTAGCGATTTTGGGTCGTTACAAGGTTCTCAGCGGATTAGTGAGTACTCATCTCAACTGTAGGATTTAGTGCAACTGAAGTTGTTGTCACCATGGCCAACTATTGAAGTACTTCATGATTGAGTGCTTTCTCTAGGAACTGGATTTGTTAATGTTGTTATGGACGGTTGAGGTGGTGTTAGTAATTATTTCCTTCTCTTTTGTGAATCTCTTGCTAGACCTTCTCTTACCAAAGATTGTGCATCATCGTTCTAGGTTTTCTTTATCTTTTGGTGAATCCTTCTCTTTTTTCTTTTATTGGTGTGGATGATTTAAATCTTTGTTATTCTTATTTTAAAGTCTTATGTCTAATTTTTATTTGCTAATTTGATTGTGGGGCTCTTTTGAACAATTCATTTTGAGGTATTGAGTTTAGGAGTTGTGTATCTTCTTGTGTACTTTTTGTTGTCTTAACTTTCTTATGAGAGCTAAAACATTCTGAACTTGTATCATAGCATTTTTTAAAGAAGCCAATATTTACAATATTATGGGGATTTTGTCCAATTAGGCAAAAACACTTTTAGAATTTAGAAGTTGCAGACTTGGTTGTGCAACCTCTGCCTTTAATACTTACCAAAACCAGGACACTAAATAACTCCATCTTAAAAATATGTCAACAATTTAATTTGGTATTACCCTATACTTTCCCATCTTTTTAGTTTGCTAGTGTTACTTAAAATGCATGTCTCTAATCCAAATAAAAGAACATAGTTGCATCTTGTCCCATTAGAAGGTTCATCCAAGATGTCTTTCAAACGTTTCCTTCATAACCATCCTCTCCATTGTGCTTAAGAGATGGTGCTTCAAGTGATATTATATTCTTAGGCTTTCCATTTTTAGTAAAGATGTGTTATAGATGTGAGGAATTCTTAAGATTAAACTCAACAAGCCCAGTTATGTTTGATGTTTGATGAGCATTTATATCAGGAATTATTCTCTTAGATAGAACTTGGATTCCCAACCCTGCCAATTCGCTATTCTACAGTTAATTGAGTAAAAGAAAATAATACTTGGTAATCTCTTGTGTCATTGATTTGCAACAAATCGAACTTTAAAAGTGCACACATTATTTAAAAGGTTGGGTTATCATTAGTAAAATTACTTATTTATCATCATTCCCATAATTTCAAGATCTCACAATTTTATGATTAATAGAGATAATTTCTCAAGAAAAAATGATTAATATGGATATTGGAGAATAACATCATTTGTGAAGACATTATTTTACGTGGTCCTTTATATATTGTATCTTGATGAATTTCTGGCATGAAGAGGAAGAATGTGTAGTTTGATATTTAGTCATCATATATTTTTCTACATCTATTTATAAAAGTGTAAACATTATTTGGTTTCTTCTAATTTTGTGATGGTACTTTAAGTTTTTTTTATTTTTCTTGAAGTCAGGTTTCTTTAATTATATGTTGGTATTCTATTGTTTCTAAATATTTCATCTTTATTCAGTTATTTAGTGAATTTAGTTTGTTTCAATTAGGGTTTTCAGGGTTCTTATTTATTGATGCCATTGGTTTATGAACGAAGACCAACTATTGAAATTGCAAATAAAATCTTCCAGCCAAAGTAAAAGCTATTGGTCGAAATTGAGTGTCATTTCATCATTACTATGATCTACCCAACACTAACCAAAGCTATAGTTTTTCAAGGTGTTGGACTAGTGTACAAATATGTACCATTGATTATACAATGAGCATTGCATGCTCATTTTGGTTCAAATGTTGTTGTATTCAGTATATAACTTAGTAATTGAGAAAACCAAAACTTCAATTAAGCAAGTTAACTCTTAATTATTTTTAGTATGTTCTAAATTTGTATTTTTTAAAATTAGATTTTTCATACAATCCTAACCCATTTAGTTGTACTTGGCTTCTTTTTGAAATGCAAATAGTTTTATAAGTGACGCACTTGGGGGGGGGGAGGCTTAAGATATAATTGAGGTTTTTCCATGACCTCAAGTGGAGGTAGCCAAAACTGAGTTAAATATGTTCAGATCTAGAAATCTCAATAGGTGAGAATTTACCATATATATTGTTATTTGTATGACATTATTAAAAAAACTAATTAATGGACATACATATACACAACGGAAATATATAATATAAATGTTACCTTTGATCACGATGAATTATGTATTTCGTCTAGCGTCGTTGGTGTTCCTGAAGGAGTGATCACACTACCACTATGGAGCATGATTTGCATGCATGACCTAAAAGCAAAAGGTGAAAGGAGAACACACTCCACTATTCTATAGAAACTTAATTAATCAATTTACATCATTTATCTCCCTAGAGATATTTATATAAATAAAAAAAGTATGAGTTTAAGGTCATCATACACTTGACTCCATACGTGCAACCAAAAACTTCACTCTTACTCGCACATGATATGGTTAATTATTGCACATTCATGGGCGTTATTTTTTAGAGATTTGTGTATGTTGAATTTCTCCCACTCACACATGAAATGTAATGGTTCTCAATCCTCCTCAATAACTTCAATACTAGCTAATAGGCCATGCGACCATAAGACAACCTGAAAGTGAGAGCTCTACACTAAAAATAAGCAACATAAAGACATCAACCTAAAACAATTCCTTATGCGTCATAGATCCATTTTAGTTTCATCAATTAAAGTATCTCTAATCCCTCAAAAATAAATAGTTTTACTTAAACCTTGAACCACTACAAGCATTATACAAAATATCTACAATTATATTCAGCATTTAGATATTTGCAAAATATAAATTATCCGAATTTAGGATATAGTGTACATCATGGTGAAAACTTAATGATACTCTTTTTCACCCCTCCACTATTCACTAGAATAATAATCAGTTTCCTAGTGAAGTTCTATCAGGTCGAATCAATCATGACCAATGGCCACTTACCAAAGTAGCAGACATCATTTTCCACCACGTACTATAGTCAAGATAAGGAAATTTAGAAATATGTAATATAAAAATGAAAACAGAGAACTCACATAATGATGAAGCAAGGGCCAATTCATCTACTTCTAAGATAGTCGACTTACACATGCATTCTATAAAAGCGTGCTACAGTGGAGTCACTCTTAAAGAGCATATGTTAAACTTTAAAACATTGTACAAATCTTAGTTTAGTCGCTATTGCAAGTGCCTAACCCGAGTTCTATATAGCTTGCTATCAGTCAAACGTCAAATACTAGATCTCGCATTTGGTATCAACTTTAATATGAATAACATGGATAGTGGAAAATCTAAGTCAATCAGAATACTGATCTCATCTTAACCTCTATTAAGGTGACATAAAAAATGAGCTAAATGAATCTAACTTCCTGATAGATTCAATCTTAACTATAATCTCTAATGTCTCATCTTTGCTTACTAATTCTAAATGCCAAAGGTGATTGCTCGTGTAAGAAATACAATCTTCAAGTCCGGCATATATTAATCAATATAATAGAGTATTGTATGTGCCAAAAACATTCAAATAAGCTTCTATAAGAGCTATGCTTCATTCATTAACCAACAAAGGTCTCATATATAAATAACTATTCTATCAGAAATAAATATAATATATTAGTCACGACCTACGCAATCCCAAAGTTCTAACATGTTTCATAAAAGCATCATGAGCTATAGGCGTAGTAATGGGTCTGCTACCATTTGCATTGTAGGTATATATTCTAAAGAAACTTCTCTTTTAGCGACGATATCTCTGAAGAAATGTATCGCAAATCTATACGGTTGGTTTTCCAATTGTATTTGGGATCTTTAACATAGGCTAATGTAGACGTGTTATCATAATTAATTGTCATAAGATTACTCGTATTTGTGACAATTCCTAAATTGTGAAAATTCTTCATAACCAAACAGCCTTTTGAACAGCAGCAGAACATGCAATGAATTTTACTTCCATCGTTGATAGGGCAAATGCATGATTGTTTCTTGCTAAACCATAATATTGCACCTCCATCAAAAAAAAATGTATCCTGATGTAGATTTATATTCATTAAGATCTCCACTCGAATCTATGTCATTATAGCCTACTAAGTGCAAACTCGAATGTTGGAAATATATTTTATAATTAGCAATTCCTTTGAGATATCTCATTATCCTTTTAACTACTTTTCAAGGAGCAAGTCTTGGGTTAGATTGATAATGACTTACTAATCCTACCGCATAGTAGATATTAGGGCGTATACACATTATAACATACATTAGACTCCCAACAGCTCTTGAATATGGTATACGAACCATCTTTTCCTTTTCTTCTAATGATTGAGGACGTAAATTAAAGCTTAAGGATTCACCTTTTGTGATAGGAGTGTCAATGACTTTGCAATTATTCATTTGAAATTGTTCAAGAATTTTGTTCATATAAATTTCATAAGACAAAGCTAGAAGTATCTTAGAACGGTCCCGTATAACCTTTACACCTAAGATGTAATTCGCATCACCAATATCTTTCATCTCGAAAGTTGAAGATAACCATAACTTGGTTTCAATAATCATGTCCTTATCATTACTAGCCATAAAAATGTCATCAACATATAAGGACAGAACTATGAAAATTGCCTTCGATTTCTTAACATATACACAATGGTTTTCAATTATCATCATAAATTCATTAAAAGTAATGGTTTTATGAAATCTCAAATTTCATTATCTAGATGATTATTTAAGCCCGTAAATGGATCTATGAAGTTTGCAAAATTTATGTTCATTTCTATTTATAAAAACCCTTATGGTTGATCCATATGGATCTCATCATCTAGTTCTCCGTTAAGAAATATGGTTTTACATCCATTTGACATAATTATAGATCCAAATATGCTATAATGGCTAAAATTACACTTATTAAAGTGAATCAGATAATAGGAGAAAACGTTCCATATAGTCAATTCCTTCTTATTGTGTGTTCCTTTTGTGACTAATCGCGTCTTATTTTTGTATATTGAACCATCAGCGTTGCGTTTAACTTTTAGAACCTATTTGTTTCGGATAGTCTTATGCTATGATGGTAAATCAACTAAGTCCCATACATGGTTAGCTTTTATAGAGTCTAATTCATCATTCATTGCAGCAATCCATTCTTTGCTATTAGAGGAAGAAAATGTTTTTTTAACAATTTTAAGATCAGCGTCATCAAGTGGAGTAATCATTAAACCCTCCCTCTCAATCGCAAATCAATAGTGTGGGATTTTTCCCTTTGCAGTTCGCCTAAACTGTTCTTCATGAGTATTTTCATGAAGTTTTGATGACTCAATTTCTGACATTGCACTCTAAGTTTCCCTTATATTTTGAGGCACTACATCCTACATAGTTACTGGCTTTTGAATGTTGTTAGTTTAACATTCATTTTCATATAATCTAATGTCTTTTCTCACTTGACCTTGACTCAAAAAATTTTCCTCTTAGAAAGTTGCATCTCGAGATTCTATTTCTATGATCCTCCCATTGGCATGATAACCTAAAATTTCAAATCCTTTAGAAGTAGAAGATTATCTTATGAAGATAAACTTTTTGACTCAACGTCTTAACTTCCCATGTTTATGTGAAACATCTTGTATCAAAGCAGCATACTCCCATGGACGCAAATAACTTAAATCTTTTTTTTCCCATTCATAACTCGTACAAGGAACATGATTCAAGATGTAGGCAATATTCCTTCGTTCAGCAATAACATTTTGTTATCTAGTACGAGGAGTAAGCAATTGCTTAGTAATTTCTTTGTCATCACATAATTCTTTGAATCGATCAAATAAGTATTTGTGTCCTCTGTCAATTCTTAAGGATTTTTTCTTTCTATTTTACCTATTATCTACCTCTGATATGTAAAGTTTGAAGCAATCAAATGCTTCAGTCTATTGCTTCAAACTTGCGTGAGATCAGATATATATGACCGTAACACATACAATCATCTACAAATGTGATGCAATAAGGTGTTCCATATCTAGCCCTTACATTCATTGGACCATATATATCAAAATGGATTAATTGTAAAAGCTTAGATGTTCATTTGGCTTTACCAAAAGATTTTTCGTCGCATTTTCAGCCATACAACTTTTACAAGTAGACAAGGTTACTTTAGCGAGTGATCCTAAAAAACCCTCATTAGCTAGTCATGCTAACCTTTCTTGTCTAATAAGACCTAATCTAGCATGACATTTAACAGAATCAGTATTAAAATTCAGGGAAAGATAACACAAAGAATCATTATAATCATTTATGCTAGAATAGTCAATATCCATTATTAATAAACGATTTTGTACATAACCATTAATAAACCATATTGTACATAACCAAAACCATAATAAGTATTGTCTAAACATAACTTTACACCATTGTTTGCAAACATAAATGTAAATCATAAGTCCATTAATTTGAGCATTGAAATCATGTTATGTCGAATCCTTGGAACATATAATAAGTCATGGAGGCATAATATCCATCGTAATCATAAATCTAGGCAATATGTGCGTATGCCAAGAACATTGGACTTGATTGATCTCCCATGAAATCTTTGAGGCTCCCAATAGGAATTAAGTGAAACTCAACATATCTTGCTCAACTTCTCGATATATGGTCGGTTGCTCATGAATCTACAACCCACGATTGAGGACAATGAGTAGCTAAAACATGACTTGTAACTAAATAGTTAGAGCTTAAAAGTGAGATGCATATACCTTTTTTACTCGATAAATTCACGAGTGAAATGTCCCATCATTTCGCAATTATAGTAAGTGACTTTAGATTTGTCATGTATTCCACATCTTTTGCCCATTTTGAACTTCCTAAATTTGCCCTTTTTCATATGAGAAAAATTAGAATCCACTACAAAAAAATAGCAGATCAGAAACGGAAATTTTCGTCTCTGATTTGCATACATTCCGTCTCTAATCCAAATCTGCAACGAAATAGAGACGAAATTTATTCCGTCTCAAAAATCGACGACGTTGATTCAATCAGCAACGGAAATGTGTTTCCGTTTCTGATTAGAGACGGATTAGAGATGGAATTTAGAAACGGAACAGAAACGGAACATAAATGGAAATTTTTCTAAATGGTACAATTGTAATTGCATTCCTTCTCTGATCCGTTGCTAATCAGATACGGAACAGAGACGGAATGCATTAATTTCGTTTCTGATCCGTTGCTAATCAAAGATGGAACAGAGATGGAATCAAAAAATTCCGTCTCTGATCAGTTGCTAATCAGAGACGGATCAGAGATGGAATACAATAATTCTTCTCTGATCCGTTGCTGATTTATGTAGCTATGCCTCGAAAATTAGAGACGGAATAGCAACGGAATATTTGAATTCCGTTGCTAATCCGTCTCAATTTCGCTTTGTTTAGTTTTTCAACCTAAGCTTAATCCAATTGGTTCTCCATAACATCTAAACCTGAAAATACAACCATAGGACCTACTCCATCGCCTGCACCCCCTCCAACAACTCCTTGGGGGTGCTAACATCCCCCAAAAAAATAGAATTTCACATACATACATAAATCAACAATATATATCAACAACAAATATTCAAATGAGAAAAAACATAAAATTCGATATTAAAAAAGATTTATATATTCACGAAACGTAGTCAAGTATAATAAATGTTTAATATACATAAGTATCCATAAAGAAACTACAATTCTCATTATTTTACAACAACCATAAAAATACCTAAGTATCATAAAGTTGCTCATTCCTCGTTGTCCTAGCACCAGGGATGTGCTAGCATCAGGATCTACATATCTTCTCTTCTTTCTCCATAACGACCTGAGACTATAGACACATCCTTTGGGACAGTCACCCGCCACATTTTAGTACACCGCATCATCATCCAGCGGCCAGTCCGATGTAGTCTGGGTTAGCTCCTGACATCTCCTTTGGTGCTTAGCCTGCATGGATCAACAATATTTTGTTATGAGATCAAAACAAATTCCAAAATCAACATACGTCTCAGCAAAATCCATGAAACGATACAGCCATAAAACCACTCAGAAAGTGCAATTGAAGTCCCTGGGAAAACTGCAAGTCACCAAAAAGGAGACTAATAAAAAGCTCAAGAACACAATAACACATAACAATTAAATTCACGAGGAGCATTATAAAAAGGTCTCAGATTCATATCTAAGAACATCTCTACACAGATAAGGGTACGGTTCATAATAGAACCATTCCACAGACAACAAAATGGAAATTGCAAAATGCCCAGTGCATTCCCTCTTTTTAATAGATCCGTCACCAGGATAGACACTCAAATGTTCTCCAACAGCAAAGAGAATTTCCCGATTTCTCTGCCAACTAATAATAAAAATTTAATGCAGTATCAGAAAATAAGTATTTGGCAAACTTCATTCAAGTTAAAGGTAAGCTCGGATAATCATGCAAATAAACAAGCATTATACATTAACATTACATTCTATTCGCCAACAATAACAAGGAGACTAGCTTTTTATCTTAACATAGAAACTAGCTTTTTTCGGTCAATGAATAAAGGAAAGAGCTTGTGAAGCTAGGTTCTTATATGAAATAAATTTCAGATGAATGATTTAATGGAAAAGGTATTCAGTCTATGCCGTTAAAAATTTATTTTCCTCTTATTTTTATTTTATCACAATTCTTACAATGTTAACAATGATAGGGTGTAGGAAGAGAAATAAGGCCAAGCCTCGGAAGACCAACAACTAAATTTAGTAAGACTTCAATTTGTCATAGAAGTGAGAAGGTTTGATGAAGTGATTCGAGTGAATGAAAAAAAAAAAGAATTAATTGAGAAACTTTAGTACAAAATATGACACTGATCTAACCTCCTTTGAGATATTAGGTTTTGCAATTGCATAGTAGTCAAAAAAGAATTGCGGGTTTGAAGGATCCTCCAGGACTGGCCTTCAACCAGACGGTACCTACACATGACCGAAAAGCATGAACATATACAAGAGAAATTAAGTGAAAAATATTGCGTTAAGATGTTATCATAAATTTATTAACAATAAATAAAGCAATGTGAATATGCGATAGATAGAAATGCACTATCATTTAAAAAAAATACCTGTACAGTACCAAACTCTTCTGAAATGTTCCCACAAAGTCAAATTACAAGCACTTAAGCGCAAGAGAAAGTGCTAGTTCCTGCAGCCTGCTCATTGCTGCATATTTATTTCATAAAAGTGTGAACTAACAAAGTGAAGTAAACAAAACTACAAAATAACATAAGAGCTCAAAAGCAATAAAACCGCCAAAAGAACAAGCCACCCTTCGATGATGTGTTGAAGGCAATCCAGGGCTAGGCTGATAACAAGGGTCAAAAATTTTCCAAAAGGATGTCACAGTCAAGATCGAAGGAAGGAGAATGATAATAGAACTTGAATACAAACAGATAATAACTCCATTCCTTAAAAAAATGTAGAGACTTGTATATACGACTAACAAAAAAAAAATGGCCCACCAGGGTATTCAAAGTTCTACACAAATCACGGGCTTGTACCCCACCATTTACTTAACAAAAAAAGGGAAAAAGATGTATTATAATGAACCAACCATGTATAGAAGAGATCTTATTTTTTGTTTAAGCTAATTGTTTGCAGAAATCAATTTTAAACATACATGATAATCTATTTCAAGTAGGAAAAATCATTTGAGACACATGTTTTTGTTCAGATTTGGAAGAAGCAATCATAAACCCCATGATTTAGCGGTCATGTAATAACAAGATTTTAGAATTATTTGAACCATAGTTTTTCAATATAACACACAACTAACATGTATATTGACAATTAACCAAAGAAACTTCCAAATAAATTCAACCAATGAAAAAGAAAATGAACTAGATAAATAGACAGCAGAATACGGAATAACACAATAATAAATATACAACCAATTGTCACAAAAATAGTAATATTTCTTATCTTCATATCAAAAATTAGCATGTGAAACAAAAAGAAGTGTCAATCTAAAAGTCATGCGAACAACTGCTAAAGGATGACCAAGTCTATGATGCCATGAACAATTATGATTACTTACCGTAAATGACTGAGGAAGCTCTAAAGTAAAGGAAACTAAATCAATGATGTACAAGCCAGCTATGACTATCCCAACAGCAAGAACTTAAGTACTCTCAAGGTCCTATAATAGATAGAAATTGGTAAGGAAGGTGAATTTAACAGTGGAAGTAGCAGTAAGCATACAAACAACACCAACAATAACCACTATAAGAACGCAAACCCTAAAATCCAAAACCCTAAACCTTATATATAAAAAGGTAAAAACTTGTACAAATCCAATTAGGGAAAACCGTGCCACTCACAAGTAGCATTGCAACAACTAAAACATGGCAAAATTAACATAACTACAAAACCCAGATCACAACAGAGAAATGCAGTTCACATTTCATTGTTACTCGGTAGAACATGCATAACCACAAAACAACTAAGCATGCAAGAGAAGAGCAGAACAAAAACTTCTAAAAAAAATAAAATACATAACATTAACTTAATAGATCAAGTGAAGAACACCAACAAATGCACATGAAAGCCAAACCAGCATGAAAATGCGAGCAGATACAACAAATCAAAACCCAAAAACTAAAAACCAAAAACCCCCCACAAAAATTTCAGAAGTAGAAGCTCTAATCAGGGTGGGGCGACGACTTAGGGTGTTACAATTTTTATTTTTGATTGTTACCTTGACGAGTTTGGCGACGGCTTAGGGTGGGGCGTAGGTCGGCGACGACTTAGGGCTTCAGAGGCTCCAATCTCCGGCAGCAGGTGACGACAGATCCGACGACCTCGTCGCAGCCGCAATTGCAGCGACGAGTAGAGAGCGGTGAGCGGAGCGTTAAGCACAGAGCGACCAAAAAGCAGAGAGCAATGAAAGAGAGAGCGGTGAGCAATGATGACCGATGAGAGATCGGTCACCGGTGAGAGCAGAGAGTGGTGACCGGTGACCGGTGACCGGAAAGAGAACGGAGAGCCGTGAGCAAGAGCAGTGAGCAAGAGACGGAGAGACCAGAGAGAGAGAGTTGAGAGCAAGAGACGGAGACGATCAACTTGTTGGCGGTTGGGGATTTGGGGGGCGGTGATCGGAGAGAGACGGAGAGACCAGAGAGACTAGAGAGACCACAGTGACTAGTTGAGCAAGAGACGGAGAGACCAGAGAGAGAAAGTTGAGAGCAAGAGACCGAGACGAGAGACTTGTTGGGGGTTGGGGATTTGGGGGGCGGTGACCGGAGAGAGACGAAGAGACCGGAGTGACTGGTTGAGCAAGTGACGGAGAGACCTGAGAGAGAGAGTTGAGAGCAGAGACCGAGACGAGACGATCAACTTATGGGATTTGCAGATTTGGGGGGGGTGGTGGAGGGGCCTTGATCAAAGCACGCACAAATCTCGAGATTTGATGAACGGTTATAAGAAAATAATGTTTTGGTGGGAATGTTGGTGCCATTTTTTAGAGACGAAATTTAATTCCGTCTCTATTTCCGTCTCTGATCCGTCTCAATTTCGTCTCTGAATTAGTCCGTCTCAATTCCGTCTCTAACTACTTTTTTTTAGCAATGGAACTTAATTCCGTTGCTAATTTCGTTTCTAAATATCATTTTCCTTGTAGTGATCACTGCTTTTCCTTTCGCGATTCTTAAATTGACCATGAGAACTTGACTCTATAACATAAGCCGAACCATCTGTCTTAAGAGACTCTAGACGTTCAGCCTCTAGTTCTAAATGACATGAAATGTCCTCAAATATCTGGATATTTTTCATTGTGAGTCATGTTATGTTTCCTTTGATCCTATAAAAAAGGCAACGATCTCAAGATTGTTTGAACCTGTTGCTCATCGGTTAAATTATATTCGGTTACTTCAAGCTCTCGGATAATCGCTGACATCACTCTTATATGTTGTTTCATAAAGTGATTAATCTTCTTCTGATATGAGTCAAGTTTCATTGTCAGCCGTCGTGATTTGGCAAGAGACATAATACCAAAGCGACTTTTTGTTGTTTCCCATAAATCTTTGGCAAATAAATATTGCTCAAACTTGTTAATCAAGTCATTGTGCATGCTACTGATTGAGCATTGTGAAATGAGCACAACAATCTTTATCAAGCCACTTCTTATTGACTTCTTGATCGTGTTAATGTTGAGCCATACTTCCCTCCTTAAGAGCAACAATTGTTTAGTCAACGGTAATAAGAACATCTTGCTCATTTTAGAGGTACTAGATCTTACGATGCCAAATATCATAATTTTCACCATCCAGTTTTTCTCCCTTATTCAAGTCTGCTACAAATATTCTTAGCGGCCATTCTTAAAAAATGAAAATTTCAATTTAGTATCGAAACTAATAAATGGAACCACACAATTTATAGTGCTAGGAAAATCTAAATAATAGATACAAAAAAAAACAAGGCGAATGACTGAATATTCATTAGACTCCTAATCGTCATATGCATAAGATTAAAATTCGAACTATTGTTTAATTAATGCGCTATACATTTCAATATTGATTGCACCACATTTTGGGCAACTCCCACTTGAAATAGGATGCATAATAAAATATAGCTATATATAATCAATATTCATATTTAAATTTTATTTGTCGCCAAAACAAGCAATTCATATATGTACTAATGTACGCATGTATATATTGAATGCATATATATACGCACTTTATATAAATAGAATTAAAATTATAACAATTACATTTATTATATTTAACAAACTTTTTAAAATATGAAATATGGTTGAAACGCATTATAAACGTTAAAATATGATCCTAAATAAATTAGAGGAGACAATGAACATATTAAATATAATTAAAAATTATTTACTGTTAAAATATTCTATCTATCAACATATATTTTTGTGAAAGAATGATCTAACATAAATGTACCTTCAAAAAAAAATTAAAAAGAAAATATATTTACTATTATCTAAAAACGCATAAAGATAAAAAGAAATTTGAAAACTTAAATTTATAAATATTCCATCTATCAATATATTAATCGATGAATTTGAAAGTTTTCAACATATTAATCAATGCGCACACACAGTAAAATAAAGTTTATTATATATCCATGTAAAGGATGGATTATCAAGGCCTTTTCTAGTTCAATATAGCTTCTTCCGTTGGATGAAAGAGAAATCTCTTCCTTTTAAGTGAAAGATTCATATATTTGGACCACAAACTTTTCCTCCATGTCTAAGTGATAGTGTTATTAGGCATCCTCAAAGACCCTGCATCCTTTTGACTATAATTGAAGCCTTGGAATGACCTTAACATCATATATATATATATATATGTTAGAGTGTTTGGTAACATGTATGGAATCAAGTGTATGGAGAGTCACTTCATGTGAAGAGTTGCACTCTTTCGTTTAATACGTGTAGGGACACGTCCTACCAAAAGTTGTAACCTTAGATTTCTATAAATATCTATAGGGAGATAAAGGATGTAAATTGATTAATTGAGTTTTTAGAGAATAGTGGTGTGTGTTTTCTCTTCGTCTTCCACTTCAAGACTGTGGATATAGATCACACTCCACAGTGGTAGTGCGATCACTCCCGTAGGAACTTCAACGACGCTAGGCGAAACACGTAATTTATCGTGATTAGAGGTAACATTTATATTTAATTCTTTGGTTGTGTATATGCATGTCTGTTAATTAGTTTTTAATCATGTCATACAAATAACAATTGGTATCGGAGCGTGATGCAATGTTTTTATGTTTGTCTCATTTTTCTTTTATGAAGTAGAAATCTAAAGTCATAGATGTCTTGTTTTACAAGATTCCAAGAATTGAATATGTATGTACATCAACACAAAGCCGAAAACGCAAATTTCGTGTACAAGTTTTTTTTTTAAGTGTTATTTTTTTATGGCATTATAATTTGAATCCGGATTTGTTTAAATTCAACTTTTAAAGATTAAATTGGATTACATAGGACTTGATGTTTATCTCATTGTAGTTATTTCATGAAAAATATTGTAAAACCGATGCATACTCTTTTTTTTGTTTTATCATCGGTTGAGTGAATTCCGCCAATATAAGAATTGATTGATCAGTGAAGATTGGTTAATCCAAAAGCACACTGATAAGGTGGGTCCAATATAACACCTATTCATCATTAAAAAGATTAGAGTAACTTTAAAAAAAAGTCTCCGGAATTATTATTTTTTTGTTCCCTTTTTTGTATATATGCAAGTATATATATAAATATATGAATAAGTAGTTTTGTGAAGTATGTACTGTCACATTAATGTTGTGCATCAAATGTTTTGTGTCATGCATATATGGGACCCCTTCAAAAGATGTTGCGCATTAAATATTTTGTGCATTTACGACTTGTAGATTAATGTGTTGGATTAAAATTCAATAGTTGTAAATTAATGAATTATCATGGCTCGAGTATTTTTATGATTTTCATGGTAGTAGTACTAATATATATATATATATATATATAACTAAATTAAAAGAAAAATGCTTGGGGTACATCGCAAAAATGGCACATCAGAATGCACATCAAGTTTTGATTGTCATGGGATCCATCTCGTGATGCAATGCACATGAATCTCGATATGTATCGCACGAATCTCAATACACAATGGGCCTTGTGATGTGCCATTGTGATGTGCTCGAAGCACTGCCATAACTATAATGTCAGTCTCAAGAAACCAAGTGCGTCCGTCATTTCGATCCCTAATGCTCCATTTAAAATGATAGAGCAAACCATCACAACAACAACAACAACAAAAAATAAAAATAAAAAAAAAATAAAAAGTAAAAAAGATTGACCAAACATCTTGTCAGCGCAATAGCGCTTCATTTGGTTGGCATGATGAATTCATACTTGCCGCATTATTCGAGCTGCAGCTTACATCAATCAGCTTAATTATGATGGATGCATACTACATAATCATGAATTAATCAGCTTGAGTTACACGTTACTCGACCTACCCCTTTATAAGACCTATTCAATCCGTTAATCTGGTCAGTGGTCACCTAATTATCAGTCAACAGTCAAACCTTATTGGCAACAATTAGAACTACGTACACATGCTAAGAGTACTGATTCAACAACGTGTGATATGTTCCTATATATATGCGTCGCACCTTTGAAAGATAATATCAAACCCTACTAGCCTTTTTGCTTGTATAACCAAGATGATGAAAATGAGAAGGACCATTGTGGTTGTAGCAACTACAGCATTTATTATTTCTCTAAGCATGATAGCCTCATGCAATGCTGGAAGACCATTGCATGATGAGAAAAATAATTGGGCCATGAAGAAGAGGAATGGTGGCGTTGTGGACCTTGTAATTGAGTCTCTTCCGAGGGGGCCAGTCCCTCCATCAGGGCCTTCCGGGTGCACCTACATCCCTGGAAGAGGTGGCCCCAGGTGCCCTTTAAATGGGAAGAAAGTAGCTGGGGCTGTTACTTTGAACAACCATGAAAGAAGAGATAGCTTGAGTTCAGAGGTGGTGGGATTTACTGGAGCCAAACAACAGCAGTGATTGATACGTATAACCAGTTCATTGGGTCTCCGAACTGTGTATAGTTGATATGATTGTTCATTCTTTAACTATTAGTTGAGTAGTAATTCTTGTCAGACAAAATTGTTGATTTAATTAATTTTATTTAATTTTGTCAAATTGATTACATATTCCCCTATTGTAATACTGATATAATTAATTCTCAAAGAGCATTTATAACATTAAATTGAATTGCAGCCACTACGTACTACAATGAGAACCATATATAAGAATTCTCATGTCATGAGAATAAGTGTAGAGATGTGTGGACAGAAATGTAGGTTATCTGCCTGGCACTGTGGCACCAAGCTCAGGGCCATGGTCAGAATCGCCATTGTTTATGCTGCTGAGGCACCAAACGAATAGGTGCGAGTTTTGGGACTTATTTTGTCCATTTTTTTTTTGTTTATTTGCATCACACCAAAACTCACCCCTTGGTGGATAGAGATTAAGTCTCTCAGTTTTCTATAAATTAAAGGGATCTAGTACGTATAGAATACAATGAGATATATTGAGAAATATTGAACCACAAAAGGTTTCTGAATCAAAGAGTATTCCTGCGTCAAAGCATCATTCTCTCAAAAGTTCTTCAAAGTGTGTTCTTCGTTAGAGTTGTGTTACACACACATTATCCAATAACCATTGGAGACTTGATTGTAGCGTGAAGGCTAGTTTCGATTAATCCTATTTTTTGTACGCAATTTCTACTGGTAGGGAGAATTTTTTTCCGAAACAAAGCGATTACACACCTCATGCCACTTTTTGGTTCTTCCATTCTCAACTAATATTTTCGGTCTAAGGTGTTCTTGTTCCAATAACTTTTAGACAATAATTTTTTCATCAATGGCTTCTTCGACTTTGGACATAATTGTGCAAACTAATGTGAATAGTAGTTCTTCATTGTCCTTCAAACACAATTCTAATGGTAGGTTCATTCCTCGCTCCATACAAATCATGAACCAAGATTTGACCCTCCTCGAAGGGTTCGATGACGAAAATCTCACTCGATGGCAAGAAAAAGTGATGTTATTTCTCACATCTCTTAAGTTAGCGAACATCGTTAATGATGCGTTTGAGACCCTCCCTGATCCAACTCCGGACCACTCAAACTAAATGATGGATCGACGTATCGCAAAGAAAGCAGATGACTATCTTTGTCGGGGCTACATATTTAATGCACTCTTCGACAATGTCTATGCGGCGCATCGAACCATGAAGTTGGCGAAGGAGTTGTGGACTATGCTGGACACCAAATATCGAATTGAGGAGTCTAGCAATCATAAGTTTTTGATTTCGAATTATCTGGATTTTAAGATGACTAGCGACAAGTTACTACTTACTCAAGTTCATGACTTGCAAAAGGTCGTTGGGATCTTAAGACGACTAGAAGTTTTTTTGAATACGAGTTCCAAGTAGGTGTAATTATTTCCAAGTTGCCTATAAATTGAAATAATCACAAGAAGAAACTCGTTAATGGGGATAAGATTTATATTCTTCAATCCCTCAACGCCATCTTCGAGTTAAGGACAACTCTCGAAAGAGAAAGAGGGTTGGAAATGACTTGAATTTTGAATTTGGTTCAAGAGCACATTTAGTGGAATCTCACTATTCACAAAAACATAAGGCCAAGAACGATTCCAAATTCTGGGGAAATGCCAATGAAACATTTCAAGCAAGAAAGGGAAAAGTTACTATTATGAAAAATCGAGATGTTATGCATGAGAGTGTCGTTCTAAGAAGAAATTCATGAAGAAGGAAGTGGTCAAGGAAAGTAACAATGTGGAGCACATGGGCATGGAAATCATAGCAGCGATTTGCTAAAGAGCACATGGGCATGGACACATATGAAAAAATTATAGTCTTTTGAAGGCATACGAAGATCTTGCCACTAGTGAAGAAGTGCACGTAACAAACACCAATCGCACCGAGATGGTTGGAAAAGGAATGATGGATATCAAACTTACTTTGGGAAAATTTTTACATTTGATTAGTGTTCATTATGTACTCGAAATATATAATAATCTTTTATCTAAGGACCCCCTTAATAAGAGATGTTTCCATCTTATCTATGAGTCAGATATGCCTATTTTGTCCAAGGAATGTGTTCCTATTGGCAAGAGGTAATCATATAATAGTATGATTAAGTTGAATTCAATAACAACGAATTATTCTTCTTATGTTGTTGGCTCATGTGCTTCTATTGTTGATTCATGTTCATTATGGCATGGTAGATTAGACCATGTTATTTTGTGTTGCATTAGAAATATGCATAACTTAGGCTTGATTATTGATTTTAATAAGATTGATCATGATACTAAATATGTAATATGTGCACAAACAACGATCACAAGACAATCACACAAATCAGTTTAAAGATCTTTCAAAATTCTTAATTTAATACGTAGTGACATGTGATTTGAAAAGCCTTGTTACATTAGGAGAAAAAAAATACTTTCTCACTTTTATTGATGGTTTTAAAATATTTCTATGTTTATCTTTTGAAAAGAAAATATGAGTTTTATGAAATTTTCTCATTTCAAATCGAAAGTTGAAAATCAACAGAACAAGAAAATTAAGGGTCTAAGATCTAATAGAGGTGTTGTGTATTGTTTTAAAGAGTTCACAAAATTTTATGAGGCTAATGAAATTATACATCAATTCATGACACCTTATACACCACAACAAAATGGTGTAGCAAAAAGGAAGAATATAACTTTAGTAAAGATGGTTACTTTTATGCTACTAAAGTCGAGCTTGCTTTTGAACTTATGGGGGAAGCCATTATTTTTGCTTACTCTGAATTGACTAGGGTTCTATTGAAGAACACTAATGTCACCTCATATAAGCTATGATTCAAGCGACAACCCAATTTTAAAAGACTTAAAGTTAGGGGTTGTTTAGCTTATGTAAGGAAACTGGATCCAAAGAGGTCTAAATTGGGAAATAGAACTTATAAATGTGTTTTTATTAGTTATTCAAAGCATAGTGTAACATATAGATTCTTGAATTTAGAAACTAATGATATAATTGAATCTATAGATGTACAATTCTTTGAACATTTAAATAAAACACATAACATGCTATTGCATCCAAATTTTGGAAATCTATAGGAGTTACCTCAAAACACTTTTAATGAACAAAGTCAAGGGAATTAAAAAGAATAGTCTTCAAATTCTTTTAATGAATAAGAGAATTGTCCTGCTAAAAATGGTGAGAATGTTGAAGTAAGGAGAAGTAAAAGGCAAAATGTTGATAAATCTTTTGGCCAAAATTTTATAACCTACTTGGTTGACGAAAATAGATATGAAATTAAAGAACAAGAAAAATATGTCCTTAATGTTGATGATGATCCTATTTCATTTCTACAACCAGTTTCATCAAGGGATGCTTCGTTTCCAAAAGAAGTGATCAATGATGAGATGAATTCGATTTTGTCGAATCAAACTTAGGTACTTTCTGATCTTCCACTGGGATCAAAGGTAATCGGATGCGAGTGGGTATTCAAAAGAAAATTAAATGCCGATGGAGTTATAAACAAGTTCAAATTGTGTCTAGTAACTAAGGGTTATAAACAAAATCATGGCATTAATTATTTTGGTACATATGCACCAGTTGCAAGAATAACATCAATTTGGGTTTTGATATCTCTTGCTCCTATTCATCATTTAGTTATCCATCAAATGAATGTGAAAACAACTTTTCTAAACAGTGATTTAGAGGAAGAAATATGCATATGGAACAACCGGAAGGCTTAGATATGTCGGGTCAAGAGAAGAAGGTTTGCAAGTTGGTAAAATCTCTTTATTGCTTAAAGCAAGCTCTTGTCCAATGGCATGAGAAATTTGACATGGTTGTGTGATTATTTGGATTTAAATTTAATGATGCTAATAAATGTATTCACAACCATTTTAACAATGTTGTCTGTCTCTATTGGGTTTTAGGGTTCATACTATGTGGAAAATTAAGAACAAGTTTTTGAAAAACTCCAACAAGATCAAAAATAAGTTCCATTAAACTAGATCTACTAAAGTAAATAATAACTTAATTCGTGATTTCATTCTCTGATCGTTCAATTTCCAAGACGTTCAAGTGCACGTCCTCTATTAGAAATTTACACACGAACGGTGACCACAATTTAAGGCGCTAGCCCCAAGAGAGACAGAAAACGTTTTTCCTTCCCCCTTCCAAAATACAAAGAACTCGAAAATAGCATAACTAAAATCTAAATTAGTTTTAGGGTTTCGGACTTTATTTATATATGTAGACAAGCATTTACTTAAAATCCTATTCTTAATACAACTATTGTATTTAGGCAATTTAAGCAAATTAAACATACGCCCCTATTAATAAGTTATCATATAAAAAATTGTAAGGGCTTTTATGTCATGAATCTTTTCATATAAAATTCATTCATCTGGACTAATTGAAATTGTGTAAAGTCATTCTTTGTGTGTGACCCAATAGATTCATGCGATGTTGGTAGTGAACCAAAACTATTTTGGTACACCAGTCATAAGTGGTCTCTAGCAAGGCATTATGACTACCCAAATAGCATGAATATCGAAATTGATACAAACTGATGAATAACATATATCATATCATTTTGTTGTGCGATATCCTTTGATTAAACGTATATCACGAAATGTCACCCTTAATGTTCAATCGTACTAGTCTCGAACTTTAAGTAAACTAAAAAAATCCAAGTGACATTAATCATATCAATTCACATGGACTTGGCTATTATCAATTTATCATTTCGAGTGATCCACTGATATCTCTCTATACGAGAGTGATAAATTCTATCTTGATTACACACATTCACATATTATTTACATGGTAACCAATCATAATATTTATAATCATCCAGTTAAAGACAAAGTTTTATTGTGTCAAATTAACATGCTCCAAATATTGAACTCTACGGTAATCTTAAGTCAAGAACTAAATCATATATCTATCATGAGTAACACCAATGACTTAATCCATATGGTGTTCTCATAGTGGGTCAATCAGTACTGTCTTCGCTAACATGTATTTATGATCTAAATTTGTATCCCTATATACATGATCATCATATGACCTTCAATTAAAATTCACACTAGTCTTAATTCATTATAGTTCTCGGTATAATAATCGACTAGAGACATTTAGGATATTTTAAAAAATACCAATGAATCTTATTATATGTAAACATGCGATCACTTATAATAATACAACAACTGGAAAACTCTATTTTATTAACTAAAATTATGAGATAAACAATGTTTCTGGATTGACCTAAGACACAGGCCCTAACAGTCCCATCATATGTTTATATGTGGATGACAGGCTTATATTTGGGTCACTAGCCTTAGTTGAAGAAATTAAGAGATTCTTATATGCTAGTTTTGATATGAAGGAGTTGGGAGAATTTGACATAATTTTGGGAATCAAGATCTTAAAACATGATAATGGTCTTACATTATCTCAATCTTATTATATTGAAAAAATCTTGAAGAAATTTTGTCATTTTGATCAAAAGTTAGTTTCTACTTCTATCGAGCCTCATTTGAAACTAATAAAGAACATTGATAGGTGTTTATCACAACCAAAATATTCTAGTGTGATTGGAAGTCCCAAGTATCCAATGCATTTGAGAAAACCGAATATAGGTTACGTAGTTTGTGTGTTAGTCAGTTCATAAGTAATCTAAGCAAACAACACTAGGATGTAGATGGTAGGATCTTTAGATACCTGAAGGGGACTTTGAATTATGGTTTAAATTTTAATGGATATCACCCAATTTTGGAAGGTTATATTGATGCTAGTTGGAATAATGTGGAGTCAAATTCTAAGTCAACTAGTGGATGGATTTTCATTGTAGGAGGAGCGACTATTTCTTAGAGCTCAAAGAAATAGACATGTATTTTTTATTCAACAACATCATAAAAAATAATTGCCCTAAACGATGCAAGCAAGGAAGCGGAGTGACTTAAGAACTTATTAAAGGAGATACCAAGGCAACTCTTAATAAGGTCGCAAGAAAAACTTATAATGGAAAGTGTAGACATATAAGTCTAAGACATATTCTTTTGAGACAGTTACTCGAAAATGGGGTTGTCATAGTTGATTATGTGGAATCTAATAAGAATTTAGCAAATCCATTAACAAAGGGTATGATATGGTGTCTCAGACATTTAATGGAATGAGACTTCGGTTTGCCTAATTCAATTGTCACTTGATAGGAATCCAAATTAATTCTTGGAAATACATAATAAGTTCAATGTGGTACTAACAAGTCAAGTGAAGATTATACAACATTAAAAAATTTATATTATAAAAGGTTCATTTCCGGTTCGAAAGTTGGTTTCTCCATGACAGAGGTTGATAATTAGGTCTTAATAAGTCGAATAGAGTGATTCACTTATTCACTTTTGTAGACTTACATATATAGGTGTAGAAGTGTGGGTAATTCTTATGAGCCTAACCGACTGTAGAGCACACCAGAAAAATAGGATTTGCGCAAGGACATAATGTGCAATTAACGTAACATTATTTCTTATCTGAAATCGTTATGTGCGATATTTCCTATTTTGTCGCAAAGTTTCTTGGTTCAAGATCCGTTCACCATAATACCTAATGAAACATGAAGTGTTTGCACTAAATGAAAATGTCAAATCCAAAATGCACTTCTATCCAAAATGCATTTCTCATTTATTTATTGATTTCGGAATGATGCGATATGTTTTTTAGACGTGTTATTTCTTAAGTGTAAATTTCAATTTATATGTCCATATAATTTAAAAATGGGGGAAAATTGTAGGTTCTCTGCCTGGTGCTGGTTCTGGCACCACAACGCCATGGTCATAATTACAACTATTTATGTCACTGAAATGTCGGGTTGGCGCCTCAACGCCTAGAACGAATAGGTGCAAATTTTAAGACTTATTTTCTACATTTTGTTTGCACCATTATGCACCAAAACTGAGCCTTTGGTGGATAGATACTAAGTCCATTTGTTTTTTTTTATAAATTAAAGGGATCTAGTACGTAGATATATTGAGAAACATTAAAACACAAAAAAATTGAATCAAAATGTGTTCTTGAGTTAAAGCATCGTTCTCTCAAAAGTTCTTTAATGAGTGTTTTTGATTGGCGTTATGTTACACACTCATCGTCCAACAACCATTAGAGACTTGATTATATCCTTTAGGTAAGTTTTGGTTAATTCCATTGTATGTACATGGTTTTGACTAGTATGGAGAAATCTTATCTAAAAGAGCGATTACATGTCTCAAGTCACTTTTTAGTTCTTCCATTATCAACCATTAAAGACTAGATTATATCCTGAAAGCAATTTTTGATTCAACCAATTATGTAAATGCAGTTTCTACTAGTAGAGAGAAATCTTTTCTAAAAAGTAGCAATTACGTTCCTCTAGTCACTGCTTTATTCTTCCGTTCTCAACTTGTATATTTTTCGGAAGAGTTTTTATTCTTACACAAATTAATAATCTGACATTGGATAAGTGAAACTTCATATTGAAATATATAAGTGATGATCTTCCATAAACAAGTACATGACGTTTTGATAAAAAAAATCCTCAAATATAAGTTGAAAGGTGGTAAAATTGGGGACAATATATGTACAAGTGGAGTTCACAGGCTCGTGGAGAAATAATAGTCCTACATTGGATAATTAAACTTATATTGAAGTATATGAAGCTTGTAATTCTCAAATTGTTACTAGGGTGTGTACGTAGCTAACGGTCTCCGTAAACCATCCAAATACACAAAACATGTCAAACTATGATAGTTCGATGCATTTCATTTTTATTTACTATTGAATTCTTTCATCATTGTTATTTAATCGTCGTTTGGAAAAATAAAAATCGTGCTATCTTGTTTCGTTCGTGATTTGTATTTTTAGCAAATTGTACCGAATATTAATTTTCTATATATTTTACATTTATTGGCTTTTGATCTTATTAAAATACTGGTTGTGTTATATATATTATATAATTACATTATAAAATTATTTTTTAATGTGATATATTCGTGTTGTTTAATTTTTACATTATGGGTTGCTATAAAAAAACAATTACAAGTTCAATAGGTGCCTTTGTGATCGAAATATCATTATCGCAGCAAGTTGAAATTAAAATTTTATAGGACTGCAATGAATGTTGGGTGGTAATACAACAAAATTAGCAGTTTTAGTGACAAAAATTCTCGTCACTAAACCCTGATTTATTGTCACTAATCTGATCCACGACTGATTAGTGACAGAATAGAAGTTATGTCAAAAACTCTCGTCGATGAATATTCAACGATGGAGTTTATGTTCTATCACTAAGTTAACAATGACGAAACTCGCCGCTAAACTTCGCTTACAATGTACACTCAGTTGTTGCATCTTCAAAATAGATAAAAGCCTATCAGGACCCATCTCACTAAGCCCTGACTTAGCTTAATTTTTCTTAATTAGGTACCAAATCCATTCAATTAACATAACTTCAAAATAATTTATAATTCGCTCCTCAATAATTCTCCAAAACTAACCTTATATCCTCAATGAAACTTCATTAAAGATTTACTTAATTGGAGCAAACTAGGAGATCATATAGATTATCTTTCGTCTTTTATAAAAATTTCAGCTGCATCACCCCTAAAAGTGATATGCTGAAAAATTCACCTAATAGACAGCAGAATGAGGAGAAACCTATAAAGATTCAAAACTCGCAATTCACAATATTTATCAATTTAAATCATTTAAACTAACTTAAGGTCTTCAATGCCTTATTTACAACTTTACAATCCCAAATTAGATCGAAATTCAAATCATACATCTCTCGACTTATTTTAAAATAAGTTTGGAAACTTTTATAACATGTTCGAGAGTATTTCACATCCTACACTGCCTAAACAATATATGTAAAATTATAACAAGAATTAACTTTTTTACCTTGCGAAACAATCACCATAATCTTCAAGATTTGTTTGTTCTTCCTTATCTTCACTGCTTAGTACTCCTGCAAATGTTAGTCTGAATACATGGAGACATATAATTGCATTTCTAAATAACAAGAAATATAAGTAATAATAAGAATCCATATGTTCTTGTTTCCTAACTATACTAAGTCGTCGACTTCCAAATATATTACATAAATGGTACTAGGAGTCCATGAAATGCAAATTAAGGCAATATGCGGAGTAGAATCTCGAGCCAGACACGCCAGCTCAATCATTCACACCTCTAACTAACCTAGGGAAATGGCCAACCATACTCTAACCACATCCCTTTCCATTAATGCATGCTCGTCAAGACACTTAAGTGTCTTGGGTCTTTCGTGTTTCAGTCTATATTGTTATGAAAACTAGACCCGAGTGCCGCTCATAAGCCATAGGACTAACAATCCATCGTCTGAAATGGCATAAATACATGACCAAAAATTACGCAAAAAGTAGTGTAGAAAAAACACAAATGCAGGTACAAAGATAAATCCCATAAATAGCAAAGACCCCTGTAAGGTTTACTTACAACCAACGAACTTTGAGCTTCATTTTCTGGATTCCCTGAGCATTAGATGTCAACCCCCTCTGATGGGGCATGTGCCCTAGGTCAATCCATTAACTGTCTTTATGAATACTTTTAGTTAATAAAATAGAGGATTTCATTTGCTGTTTATTATAATTAATTTGCATGTTTACATTATAATAAGATCCATGGGTATTTACATAAATATCCTAAATGTCCCTAGTCGATCATTATACTGGGAACTATAATGAATTAAGACTAGTGTGAGTCTTGATTGATGATCATATGATGATTATACGTATAGGGATACGAATCAAGATCACGAGTACTTGTTAGGGAACAAAGTACTGGACCGACCCGCTATGAGAACATCACATGGATTAAGTCATAGTTGTTTCTCATGATAGGTATATTTTTCAGTCCTCTTACTTGAGATTGCCGGACACTTCAACATTAGGAACACAAGTAATTTGACACAATCAAACGTTGTCTTTGCTTAGGACGATTATAAAGGTTGTGATTAGTTCTTGTGTGAGCAATGTGATGAAGTTGTGTATTCGAGATAGAATTTGTCCCTCTCATATAAAGAGAGATATCTAGTGGATCCCTCGATGTGTTAGACTGTTAAAAGGCCTAGTCTAAGTGAATTGATATTGATCAATGTCACTTGGATGTTTTCAGTCTACCTATAGATCGAGACTAGTACGATTGAACATGTTGGATGACAATTCCATGCCTTATGTTTGATCAAAAGGATATCGTGTGACAAAAGGATGTTATATACACTATTGATTAGGTTGTATCGATTTGATATTCGTACAACTTGGGTAGTCATAATGTCTTGCTAGAGAGTGCTTATGACTTGTATACCAAAATGTGTTTTGGTACACTGCCAACGTTGTATGAGCCTATTGGATCGCACACTAAGAATGGTTTTGCGAGATTTTAAGATGATTCAGAAAAATGAATTTTATGTTATAAAATTCATGACAGAAACGTCCTTGCTACTGCGGTATGATTAAGTTTTCATGGTTTAAACGTTTTTAATGGAATTAGATTCGGATCCTGTCGGGGTTTTTGTCAAAATCGTTTTGTAATCTCCGCTGCGTATAAACCCCAAAACCCAACAGTGGTATCAGAGCCTTCGAGTTTGATTCCATTAAATTCATTGTATGTTTTCTTCTGATATATACCTGATATATGATTGAAAGAATGTTAATAGTTGATGTATATGTGATATACATAAGTTTCATGTGAGATTTATTATCATGTTTTGTGTGTATGATACATATATTCGTGATTTAATTAAAATCAGTTTCTTACATGCTAATAACCATGTTAGGTTAATTCAAATAATTTCAATGAATTGAATTTCGTGTTCTGTGATCCATGACACCATTAGGTATAATCTTTATTTTTCGTGTTTTGATGCATGGATGAAATCTCTGTAATTCAGTATGCATATTTAGGTTACATTGTCTTACGTTTCTTGAATTGTATAAGGCAGAATATTAATTCGAAACTAATATGATTAGGTTAGATTGGGATAGTAGTTCATGATTCAATGACATATTTGTGATTATCTGGATGAGGACCGAAATTGAAAATAATTAATTTTTGAAATTGTTTATTTATCTCGTTATATCTATTTTGTTATGAACTTTCTATTTAATAAAGATAGATAACAAATTAGATTAGGAGATATAATCAAAATCGGTTTCGTTATCCCTATTGGATAGGAGATAAATATCAAGACTTTTGTTATTGGTGATATGCTAGGATTCAAATATCTAAAGTCCTAATTGGATTAGGATAAGATGATTAGTTAGATGTGAGCCCGGGTTAATTAAAAATGTTTTAATTGACTTAATTTTGGATAAATTAAGGGGTAAATTTAGTATAGTAAAATCAGCGAAAAATATGATTTTCTATAGAGAATTTCAATTTTCGGAATTGAGATTCGTCTTCTAAAAAAAAAAAAAAAAAAAAAAAAAAAAAAAAAAAACGGGCGCTACCCCGTCATTAACGACTGACCAATGGGACGCGCACTTTGACTGGCCAATGGGACCATGTCTAACTAATCCTAGCGCACGAAAATTCTTTTATTAGTGAATAGTATAAAAATTTCCAAATTGTTTAGTGATTGAACAAATCAATAATAAATATGATATTTCATTGTTTACATAAAAATCACTAAAACTGAGTAAAATCCCTCTATTAAATTTTAAGTCTCATGTCATCCATTTTAAACACTTGTCAAAGGCCTCGATCACACTAATATATTTCAGTCATAGCTGCGTGTATTGTGTTATCTTGGTGAGACAAGTTGGGTAAGAGTTACCTAAATGTTTAAAATGGTCCGACTTAATAAAGCCATCAAAATAGTTTTGAGCTTTAGGCAAATGATGAGATAAAAACATGCTAAGACATAAGATGTCCCGTATCTCATAAAAGGATCTAAAAATTACATAAGATGTAATTGGTAACTGTTACCTACCTAAATAATCTAGTTCTGTGTTACGTGCCATAGCTGCTATAGAATTAGGTGAAATATGGATTTTAGTCCCCTAAATAAAAAGTATGTTTTAGGAGGTTGTTAATTTAGTGGGAGTCTATTCCTCTATACTAAAATAAATTTTGCATAATCTTTATTGTAGATCAATGGCCTCTTCAAGTAACAATAATCCCATGTTACTGCGATCCATCATTGAGAAGGATAAGCTATCTGGGACTAACTTTCTTGACTGGTTCAGAAACTTGAGAATTGTTCTTAAGCACGAACGCAAGTTGTATGTCCTGGATGCTCCAATCCCTGAGGACCCACCAGCCAATGCTATGAAAGCTGTGAAGGATGCACATTGTAAGCATGTCAACGATTCTACTGATGTTGCATGTATTATACTGGCAACTATGGTTCTGAACTTCAAAAGGACATGGAACTAATGGAAGCCTACGACATGGCTATAACTTATTTGAAGGAAATGTTCCAACAAAGCAAACTAGGCAAGAAAGGTTCGAGACAGTCAAAAACCTACATTCTTGCAAGATGACCGAGGTGCGTCGTTAGTCCTCATGTTACGAAGATGAAGGGTTATGTTGACCGACTTGATAGACTCGGATTCCCCATAAGCCTAGAGTTGGCTACGGATTTGATCTTGAATTCATTACCAGAGAGTTACTCACAATTTGTGATGAACTACAATATCAATAATATGGAGAAATCAATTTCAGAGTTGCATTTGATGCTCAAAGCTCGCTTGAACAAAATATCAAGAAACCTCTAGTAATGTGTTGATGGTCCAAAAGGGAAAGGGAATGAAGAAGAAAGGCAAAGGCAAGGCTAGAGTTGCCAAGGCCGTTGCTGCACCTGTTGCAAAGCCTGTGGAACAAGTCAAGCCCCAGCCAGTTCCTGCTTTAAAACACCCAAAAGAAAAAGAAGGAAATTGTCGTTTCTGTCATGCACCTGGACATTGGTTCAGAAATTGCAAACTCTATCTTGAAGATCTAAGGAAGAAAAAGGGTAGTGCGACTACCACTACAGGTATTTATGTTATTGAAATTAATTTATCTACTAGTGATTCCTGGGTATTAGATCTGGGATGTGGATCTCACATTTGTATAAATGTGCAGGGACTCACCAGAAGTAGAAAGTTGAAGAAAGGTGAAGTCATCCTCCGAGTAGGGATTGGAGCAAGAGTTGCTGCCCTGACTGTTGGATCATATGACTTAGTTTTTTCTAGTGGACTTATTTTAACATTAAATAATTGTTATTTTGTGCATGCCTTGAGCAGAAACATCATTTCTGTTTCATGTTTGGATATGGATGGTTTTGATTTTATTATTGCAAATAACAGATGTTCCATTTCTCGTAAAGGCATATTTTATGCAAATGCTGATTTGTATGATGGTCTTTATATTCTAAGCATGAAAAGGTCCACTGATACTCCAGTCTTTCACGTAAATGCAAAGAGATTCAAGTCAAATGATTTGAATCAAACCTATCTTTGACATTGTCGTCTTGGGCACATAAATGAGAAACGCATAACGAAGCTCCATAAAGATGGACTTCTAGATTCATTTGATTTAGAAACATATGAAACATGCGTATCTTGTTTATTGGGCAAGATGACTAAAAGTCCCTTTACTGCACACAGTGAAAGGGCAAGTGATTTATTGGGTCTAATACATACTGATGTATGCGGTCCTATAAACACAATGGATAGAGGAGGTTATCAATACTTCATTACATTTACTGATGATTTCAGCAGATATGGTTTTGTATATCTTATGAAACATAAAGCTGAATCATTTGAGATGTTTCGAACGTTTCAAAATGAAGGGCAGAATCAACTTGGTAAAACTATCAAAACACTTCGATAAGATCGAGGTGGTGAGTATTTAAGCCAAGAATTTGATGATCATCTTAGAAATTATGGGATTGTCTCCCAATTGACTCAACCAGCAACTCCACAATGGAATGGAGTTTCCGAAAGGAGAAATCGAACCTTATTAGATATGGTTCGATCTATGATGAGTCATGCAGATCTTCCATTATCCTTTTGGGGTTATGCATTACAAACTGCATCTTTCACTCTAAATCGAGTTCCTTCTAAAGCGGTTGATAAAACACCATATGAGATATGGTACGGGAAGAGACCTAATTTGTCTTTTCTTAAGATTTGGGGTTGTGAGGCTTACGTAAAGCGACAAGTCTCAGAAAAATTAGCACCTAAATCGACAAGTGTTTATTTGTGGGGTATCCTAAGGAAACAAAAGGATATTACTTTTATAATCCCACCGAGAACAAAGTGTTTGTTGCTCGGTATGGTGCCTTTATGGAAAAACAGTTTATTTCAAAAGACACTAGTGGGAGAGAAATAAATCTTGAAGAAGTTCAAGAATCACAGGTAAACATTGAACCGCTACTGGAAGTTCAACAACGTTCCGAACCAGTTGAACCTCCACAAGTAACACAAGGCCCACATAAATCTAGTAGGGTAAGACATGAGCCAGAGAGATTCGGATTTCTCATTACTGATAGTCGTGATGTGTTGCTTATAGACCAAAATGAGCCCACCACTTATCAGGAGGCTATGTCTTGACCAGACTCAGATAAATGGCTAAGTACCATGAACTCTGAGATGCAATCCATGTATGATAACCAAGTTTGGAACTTGGTTGATTTACCTGAAGGCGGTAAGACCATAGGATGTAAATGGGTTTTCAAGAAGAAAACTGACATGGATGGCAAAGTGCATACTTTTAAAGCAAGACTTGTAGCAAAAGGTTTCAGGCAGACTCAAGGTGTTGATTATGATGAAACTTTTTCGCCAGTAGCCATGCTTAAATCCATAAGAATTTTAATTGCCATTGCTGCATATTATGACTATGAAATATGGCAAATGGATGTAAAAATAACATTTCTTAATGGAAAATTGCTTGAGGACGTGTATATGACACAACTTGAAGGTTTTGTACATCTTGAGAATTCTAGGAAGGTATGCAAGCTTCAAAGATCCATTTATAGATTAAAACAAGGTTCTCGGAGTTGGAATCTTCGTTTTAATGAAGCAATCAAGGATTTTGGTTTTATTAAGAACGAAGATGAGCCTTGTGTATACAAGAAGGTCAGTGGGAGTGTAGTCGCTTTTTTCAGTCTTGTATGTTGATGATATATTACTCATTGGAAATGACATCCCAACATTGCAGAATGTCAAGTCTTGGTTAGGGAAGTGTTTCTCAATGAAAGACTTAGGAGATGCAGCCTATATCCTAAGGATAAAGATCTATAGGGATAGATCTAAGAGGCTAATCGGTCTAAGTCAGAGTGCTTATAAAGACAAGGTGCTGAATAGGTTCAATTTGCGAGACTCTAAAAGAGGATTGTTGCCAATGTCTCGTGATATAAGTCTTAGCAAGACTCAATTTCCTAAGACAAATGATGAGCGAGACCGTATGAATAAGATTCCATATGAATCAGCTATTTGATCTATCATGTATGCCATGTTATGCACTCGACCTGATGTATCATATGCTTTGAGCACTACAAGCGGATCTCGGTCGGATCCAGGTGAGAGTCACTGGATAGCAAGATAAAGAACATCCTTAAGTACTTAAGAAGGACTAAGGAAGTGTTCTTGGTCTATGGAGGTTTTGAAAATGATCTAGTTGTAAATGGTTACACAGATGCAAGTTTTCAAACTGATATAGATGATTTTAGATCGCAATTTGGATATGTGTTTACTTTGAATGGGGGTGCCATAAGCTGGAAAAGTTCGAAGCAAGAGCGTGGCGGATTCTACAATAGAAATTTGAGTATATTGAAGCGTCCGATGCAAAGAAAGGAGGCGGTTTGGATCAAAAGTTCGTTTCGAACTAGGTGTGGTTCCAAGTATTGCTAACCCTGTTTGTTTGTATTGTGACAATAACGGGGCAATAGCACGAGCCAAGGAACCTAGATCACACCACAGATCCAAACATATACTCAGGCGTTTTCATCTCATCAGAGAAATTATTAAGAAGGGAGACGTAAAGATTTGCAAAGTACCTACTGAAGACAACGTTACGGAACCATTGACAAAAGCTCTTCCACAAGCAAAACATGATGGTCATGTAAGATCATTAGGCATTAGATGCATGTATGATTGGCCTTAGTGCAAGTGGGAGATGATGGGGCATGTGCCCTAGGTCAATCCATTAACTGTCCTTATGAATACTTTTAGTTAATAAAATAGGGGATTTCATTTTCTGTTTATTATAATTAATTTGCATGTTTACATTATAATAAGATCTATGGGTATTTACATAAATATCCTAAATGTCCCTAGTCGATCATTATACTGGGAACTATAATGAATTAAGACTAGTGTGAGTCTTGATTGATGATCATATGATGATTATAAGTATAGGGATACGAATCAAGATCACGAGTACTTGTTAGGGAACAAAGTACTGGACCGACCCGCTATGAGAACATCACATGGATTAAGTCATAGTTGTTTCTCATGATAGGTATATTTTTCATTCCTCTGACTTGAGATTGCGGAGACTTCAACATTAGGAACACAGAATTTGACACAATCAAACGTTGTCTTTAACTTAGGACGATTATAAAGGTTGTGATTGGTTACTGTGTGAGCAATGTGATGAAGTTGTGTAATCGAGATAGAATTTGTCCCTTTCTTATAAAGAGAGATATCTAGTGGATCCCTCGATGTGTTAGACTGTTAAAAGGCCTAGTCTAAGTTAATTCATATTGATCAATGTCACTTGGATGTTTTTAGTCTACCTAGAGATCGAGACTAGTACGATTGAACATGTTGGATGACAATTCCATGCCTTATGTTTGATTAAAAGGATATCGTGTGACAAAAGGATGTTATATACACTATTGATTAGGTTGTATCGATTTGATATTCGTACAACTTGGGTAGTCATAATGTCTTGCTAGAGACTGCTTATGACTTGTATACCAAAATGTGTTTTGGTACACTGGCAACGTTGTATGAGCCTATTGGGTCGCACACTAAGAATGGTTTTGCGATATTTTAAGATGATTCAGAAAAACGAATTTTATGTGATAAAATTCATGACAGAAACGTCCTTGTGGTGTATTACACTTATACTTCTTTAAGTAAGGGTATATATGTAATTTACTTAACCGTCTATATACAAGGGTTGTATAAATAAATGCTTTAAGCTAGAACTAAGGTACGAAAGAAAAAGGCCGAAACTCTATTTTCGTTTTAGAAACGACTTAGGGTTTTTGGTATGCTATGGATCGTTTTGGAGAGTAACAAAAGGTTTGGTATTCTCTCGAAGCTAGCACTTCAAATCTCGGTCACCGTTCGTGTGTGGACTACAGGTAGAGGGCGTTTGTCGTTGGCAGCGCCTTAGAGATCGATCAACCTTCATAAAGGTTTATTGCGACGAGGTATGATTAAGTTTTCATGGTTTAAACATTTTTAATGAAATTAGATTCGGATCCTTTTGGGGTTTTTGTCAAAATTGTTTTGGAATCTCTGCCGCGTATAAACCCCAAAACCTAACACCCTCATCATTGAGAAAACTGACCGGCCTAGATTACCTTAGTAATCTAATATTCTAGTCAACCTGATTTGTTCTTTCAACTTTGACTTGAAAATAATACTTATTTCAATTCTTTAATATCTCCAAAACTAAATTATATCTTCATCGAAACTAGATTCATAATTTGATCAATTGAAGTAGATTTGGAAATCATATCTGTATCTAATAAAAATTTTGGCGACACCTCCCCTAAAAGTGGCCTGTCGAAAAAGTAACATAATAGACAACATAATTGGGAGAGGCCTAGATGGACTAACAACTCCCCGTAGTTCACAATATATAACAAATTCAAATTTATAATCTACATTGGTTTCTTTAATAACTTAATCTCAAATTTACTATCCTAGATTGACCAAAATTTAATTGTAAACCTCCTCAACCTATATAAATCTCAAACTTAGGAGACTCTCATAATCATTCAATTAAAGTAACGCCTTATACTTATCCCAAGAATCCCAAGATAATATATATAAATAATTTACAATAAGAATTAGCTTTAAGTTTTGAAACAATTACCACAATCTTCAAGTCTTGTCCACTCTTCCCTTGTCGTCATATGTAATCTTACATCATCAAAAATAACTCAAAGACGTTAGCTAAGTAAATTCCTACATTGATCTATACTCTTACAATTATTAGTTTGATACACTGAGATATTTAATTGCATTTCTAAATGAACAATAAGCTATATGCTTCAACTTGACCTGCAATCCACTCTATCAATGTCTCCTAACTATAATCTGACGTCGACTTCCAAAAATAGTGCAAATATAGTATTAAGATATCCTGAAATGCAGAGATAACATGTCTGCATTAAATTACGCTAGTCTCACTAGATGACGTAGAGGTAGGACCGAAACCAAGTTTCAATCAAACCAGACTACGAAACAAACCTATCCCCCCACTCTATGTATGCATGACCAATAATGACAAAATGCAATTCAAACAATGATACAATTGCAAGTACAAAAATATTCAATTAATAGTAAAGATCACTATAGAGTTTACTTACAACCAACCAATTTTGAGCTTAATTTTCGGGGTTCCCAGAGCGTCGGATCTCCTTGAAAATAGATCCAATAGCTTCCCTGCATACACGATTATATTATAGGTTAAGTTTCAAGTGAAATCAAATCATAAAACCCAATAAAAATCACGACCAAAGTACGCTTGAGAACAGTTTCTTAAACTATTAATTTATATAATTGTTTCAACTTGCTTTCAACTAGTCATTTTGGGATAACTTTTGAACCTTGAAAACCTCAATATTTGTAATGATGACCTAAAAGGAACTTGTACTACTCATGTCTTACTTTCCTTAGACTACAAAAACACTCAAATCAGATCACTGACAGAGAAATTATGATTTTCCAATATGGCATGCCAACTAGGCAAACTTTATTTTATCTTTTCTTAAAAACCTTTTCAAATCAATATTTTCACAATTCAATCTTCAAGACTTAACAACAAACACCACAAAACAACTCAATCTCAACATCAAAATGTTCCTATGTCTCGTGGGGTCAAATTGGATCGAAACCATTACTCCACTAATCAAGAAACCCAATTTAAATCTATATCAATTATAAAAACATCTTCAAAATAGTAATCAACCGAATCACATTAGTTCCATTCATCAAAACCCTAAACCATGTCGATGGAATTTATCCCAAATTGTTGCACATAAACCTAATACATCAATTCACAACTATCCCTACCAATTTCTATCTGTAGCTCGCTAAATAAATTGATAAATCGCAAGAATTCAAATTAAATTGAGAAAAATGTCCAATATTGAGTATCTACCAAATTATGGCTAAATACTTCATTTACACCGCAAAAATTAGGTCACGTTGATCGTCTCACGATGCTCTACAATTTTATGGAAAGAAACCGAGCGAAAATTGGACGTAGGGAGCTCGTCGAGCGAAAGATTTAATTAAAAGGTTTCAAGATGATTAAAATGTTCTTTCTTTTCAATTGAATCAAATTTGATCTTTTTCTTCATTTATATATAAACCCGCAACTGCTTGTCAGTAGGTAATTTTTCACGAAATTCTTATTTTGAGGTGTTTTGGCTTCAGACACTCCTTCTCTGTTCGATTTTTCACCAAATTGAACCAAACTCTTGACAAAATAGCTTGTCTTCATAAAATGCCCATAACACTGGTTTCGATCAAGCCAAAACCCCAAAATGTTATCTAGTCTATGACATATTAAAGACTTATAGAATAATTTTCTTGCCATATTTAACTAAATGTGCTTTGATTGAGACCCAATCTCAATAGCGACCACCACCAACTGATACGGAATTCGAGGCAAATTTTTTAGCCAACTTTGTTTTAACATTACATTACACCAATCCCAACTTGCACACAAATCGAGAAGAAATTCTCTCGTGAGAGTTATCATTTTGTTAATTATATTTCATGCTACTAGTAACTTATTTTCACCTATGCCCTTCAGACATGAACTTGCAACCCTGAGTTTTAAAAAATGAGGGCATACCACAACACACTCCGACGTCAAGACAAAATACCATATATTACATCCAATAGGCATGCGACATGCAAAAATAATACTTAAGTTTGTGATCTTCGGTTCGTAATACATGGGTCCTACCTCAGATACTTAAATCACAAATTAAATCCGTAAATACTTAATTAGCATCTTAATCAAGTTTACAAAATTGTAGGATGTCACAATCTTCCTAACTAATTAAGATTTTGTCCTTGAAATTTGAACTTACAGTTTACTGAATCAAAAGAGATATGAGAAAATGGATCTTCATATATAATTCAAAACTATAAGAATCATTTCCAAGGTGAAGCCTGAAGTAGACCCAATCACTTTCGTTGTGATTAACAACAAGGTAATAGATATTCTAAACATCTTAAATTTTCATTTTCAATCGTTGGTTTAATGAAAAGTTTCCACTATTACTTAGTCAATCCTGGCAATTTGTGAATTTCTGACGAGTTAAACAATCAAGTTTGTGGAATATCTTATAACTTTATTTTATTTCTCACCTCATACCATGAATCTCATTCAAAAGTCAATACATAGCATGATCTAAACTATCTTGCTTTTCAAAAAATAATTTCCATTCTTAAAGCAACTATTCCATATATTGTTGAAGATTCTTTCCCTATCCACTAAACTCCAGTATACACAAACATGTTTTTTTTCTCCTTAGTAATCATCCTTATTAGTATTGTCAATTAACCAATTTTTAGACTATCATCAGTCTAAATATAAGTGATGCAAATAATATTTGAGCATGACATTAGATACTAAGAAAAGTTGCTTGTTTATCTGATCCATCATCATTCCAGCATTTCTCGACAAAGACATGAAATTACATAAGTCAACTCTTGACTATAGATCTCTAATTGCATATGTCATCATCAGACAAGGAATCTTATTTTCAATCCAATCATAAAATGAAACCTAACACATTGTGCATCTCTCACTCATTCTTTAAATGTCTACTCACAATATTATTTATATTGTGGACTAGAAAGCAACAATAAATTTCAATTCTTCAGCTAATTCAATTAACTTTTCTTCTTACTAGTTAGAAAATTAAAGACTTTTCCAACTTCATCAAGTCCTATTCTATTAATGAGTTCACCAAAAACCTCATTCCTTTCACTTAATCATCAATCTCAATTTTCTCTGTTCACCAACTTCTCTTATTACCTGAATAGACACAGTTATTATTGACTTGGGTAGATATACGTTTCTACATAGACATATCAGCATATTTAGTAATTATACTCTCATAGTAAAACTTTAAAATTGTATCGCAAAAACGTTTATAAATATGTTATCTCTTTTTCATTTCTACTCAATTTACTATAAAAGAATATTAAATTCTTCAAATACATTAAATCAGATATACTGTCTTCTATTCAATATTTTCAACCCACCAAGAATAATATTGACTAACATAGTTGTAAGTTGTACATTTCTTTTCATTTCATTTGTATTTTTACCACTATTTCAGGTATCTTACATCTACTCCAACTAACAATAACTAGTGCTTTAATTTAAAACTTCACTACCGACTAATCACGTGGTGTAGCACTATAAGTGAACCAATGTATAAGATATTCACTGATATTAGCTGTAAACTGCTTTGGTTTCAAAACTTTAAACTTTCGGAGTTTGATTTCTTATAATGTTCCAGTGAAGTTATATTAATTTCCATCAAACTTATAGCATGACATCCTAATTTGATTTGGACTTGTTAACCTGAAATTTAACTTTTTAGAATAATGTGAAAATGTCTTAACTATTTAGGTTCCTATATTTGTGCTTCTAATTGACACTAATGAGACTTCATAGATACTTTTATTCCAACTATCACCAATTCATTCAATTATTCAGAGACAAGTGAATGCATTACACTACTATTCTACGAAGTGAATGAATCGTGATTAAAAATCGGAGTTACTCAGACTTTTGGTCATACATAACTACTCTAATGTCTCGATTTGAATAAAGGAGTTCGTTCATTTCATTTGCGTCAGTCACAAGTCATCTGGATGCCTCATTTTATTTCATACACATAGTCTATTCCTTTCGATTTTTGTCAATCTTATTTACTCTCATATTGATTCAATTTTATTCCTTTTATAAACAAACCACGACTTTCACTTAAAAACCAAGCCACTTACAGCTCCTTAATTTTGACTTACAAAGGTAATTTTTGTCTCTTCTCTTTTAAAAAACTTAGCTATGGATAATACGACATCTTATGACCATTCAATCAATTAAAGTCTTCCTTAGCCAATCTTTATTTGAAAAAGAGAGATTTTGCGACTTATATAGTTCTATTGTTTGTTGTTGCTTTAATTTGTTTCCATTAGTCTCATATTTCTCGAATTCTCTTTTTCTCAAAAAGAAATTCAGTACTTTTCAAGAGACAATGTAAGATAACTAAATACCTTTCTGATCATCAATTCACTTTTTAATGAATTCACATTTCCATTATTATTCAACTGAAGCGAAAGAGGAATTCGAATTTCAAATATCTTAATTAACTTAACAACTAATTAAACTCTTAAAGTATTATCTTATCAATTCTATTAGTCTTATAAAAGGAAATTATTATAATATAGGAGTTAATACTGACGCCCAATATAAGTCGTTTACTGATTCTCAATCAGTACATTCATTTATTATGTTTTAAGTTGTGGTGATAGGTGTCACAACATAACATCGTTAAAAGTGAATACTGTTTACTTTGAATCTCAAAGCACAATAGATTGTTTTAATATTTAATAGCTCGTCCAAGTTATTATTAGACCATTTCCCCAATACTTTAACTTCTAGCACATTGATCTTATCAGTATATCTTTCATTTTCAAGTTAGAAGTTTTTGTCGATCTTTGTTCTATAAAAATACCTAATTTGGTGTTAGCAAAGATCACTTCTAACTTGCATATTTCCTTTTGTATTATAAGTGTTTTATTCGAGTCATAGAACCACTATACTCTATGTCACTTATGGATAAGTAGCTTGAAGGAATGCATTATTCTACTGCTACTAGCATTAATTATCAGCAAATAAAATATAAATGAAAGGCTTCAACATGTAAGGTTGACAACCGATGAACCCAAGGAGAAGACTTAGTGAATTACCGAAGAGAGGAACTTAAACAACCACTTCATAAATTTCTAAGAAAATTGGGTGAAGAAGTGAGAACATAAACCAATTAAGCATTCATTTATAAACAAAAATAAGTTCCTACCTGGAAGGCTGGAACTTCCTCTCATCTTGCTAAAGGCACCCAAACAGCATTATGCTTCCTACTCATGCTATGTGATATAATTTCTAGTTTTCGTCACAAAACTAGATGCGTACCTTGCAAGTGGTTTGCATTGAACTCCGCCGCATTAACTCTCCTTGCAATCGCTTCAAAACTTCCAATAGATCTTACTACATACATGCCAAGTGCCAGGGACCAACAATCAAAGCTTACTGGCACGACCATGGTATGTACAAGCATTTGTTTCCTCATGCCTTCACTTGGAATCAATAGAGAGGCTGAAAGCATTACAAACATGATTGCGCTAAGTCTCTTTGTTATTACCATTCAGTCAACATATGCATACAGTTCTCCACAGGGGTTATCTTCTTCTTGTTCTATGCTGTATGTTGATGTTGTTAACTGTGCTCTGGACTTACACGTTTGTATGGGCCGTGAAAACACCCTTCAAGTGACCATGAGAAATATCCTAATAAAAAAGAGGAAAATACCAAGTTTTCTACATCAAGCAAAACTATGTTATATGATTAGTCGCATTACCAATCCTCAATATATTCTAAGTGGAGGATGTTATGGTTCAAATGTGGTGATGATCTGCTTCATATGTTTAGTTGATTTGTCGCAGGCCACAATTCGATCTTTCCTCCATAAATTAAACTTATGTGAAGGTATTTCTGCTTTTGGATGGTCAATATCAATCATATTCATTAATTATGCAATTTATAACAGTTGCAGTAGGAGGTTTAGTTGTTGCCTTTCGATCGATGGCAATAGTATTCAATCCTCCATGTCCCTCGGACAGTTAATTGAGTGATAAACGATAATAAATTCCAGTACTTCTTTTTAAAGGTTGTTTGATTATTTTTAATTATGGTTCTATTCAATATGTCACTTGATGTTTTGTTTCGAAAAGAAGACAATACTTTACTTTAAAGTATTTCATTTTAATAAAAACTAACTTAGATGACTTGACTAGTTCTATCACAATCCCATTGTGATTTTTTAGTCAAATTCAATTTGTCTAATTAATTCCTACTTTTAAAATCACGTGTCTCCATTTTCCTTCATTTGAGACTCATTTTAACATTTTCATGAGCGTCATAAAATTTTAATAGTTTGATACTCTCGGTTTCCAAAAGAAATCTATGTTCAATACTAATGTACTTGAATCATTTGGACTTCCTTTTCGAACCAATTCCAGTTGGTTTCAAAACTAATACTTTAACCAGTTATATTAATACCGAACTATGTACAATACCTTCATGAATTCATACTTCACAAGTCCTTTTCACATCCAATTATGCGATCAATCACACTTTGGTTCTTAACCAAACTTTATCATCAATTAACCCAAACCTTAGGCTCCACTACCAAGTATGTCAGCCCCTCATCATTAAGACGACGGACTGACCTAGATTACCTTAATCCCTTTATAATCTAGTAAGCTTAATTCATTCTTTCACTTTGACCTCAAAATAATATAAATCTCAATCCTTTACAATCTTCTAAACTAAATTATATCATCACTGAAACTCAATTCATGATTTTTTCAATTGGAGCAAATAAGGAAATTATATATGTATCTAGTAAAAATTTCGACAGCACCTCCCCTAAAAGAGGTCTGCTGAAAAATTCACAAATTAGACAATAAAACTGAGAGAGGCCTAGAAGGATTCACGACTCCCCGTATTTCACAATCTATAATAAATTTAAATTTATAATGTACATTAGAGTCTCCAAAAACTTAATCACAACTTTACTATCCCAGATAGACAAAAATTGAAATGTAACCTCCTCGACTTATTTAGATTTCGAACTTAGGAGACTCTTATACTCATTAAATCAAAGATATGCCCCACACTTATCCCAAGAAACCCAAAACAACAATAATTTACTTTAACTTTTAAAAACAATTACCACAATCATCGAGTCTTATCCACTTCTCCCTTGTCTTCATATAGTATCCGACGTCATCAAGAATAACTCGTAGATGTCAGGTAAGTAAATTCCTACATTAATTTGTATTCGTGCAATCATTAGTCTCATACATGGAGATATATAATCGTATTTCTAAAAAATGATAAGATATTTGCTTCAACTTGACATGCGGTCCACTCTATCGCTTTTTCATAACTATAATAAGATGTTGACTTCTAAAAATAGTACAAAGAAAGTATTAAGATATCGTGAAATGTAGAAATAATTTGTCAGTGTTAGACTCTGCTAGTCTCTCTAGGCAGCGTAGAGGTAGGATTGAAACCTAGTTTCAATCAAACCAGACTCCAAAACTAGCTTATCCCCATCACTCACTCTATGTATGCATGACCTAGAATGATAAAATGCAATGCAGACTATGATACAATTACAGGTACAAAAATATTCAATCAATAGTAAAGATCATTATGGGATTTACTTCTACCAACCAATTTTATGTTTAATTTTTAGGTTTCTCGGAGCGTCGGATTTCCTTCAAAATGATCTATTAGCTTCCCTACATACCACTTATATTATGATTTATGCTTTAAGTGAAACCAAATCATGAAACCCAATAAAAAATGTGGCAAAATTACGCTTGAGCATAGTTTCAAAACTATCAATTTATATAAATGTTTCAACTTGCTTTCAATTAGCCAATTTAAGGTAACTTTTTTAACCTTGAAAACTCAATATTCATTATGATACACTAAAAAGAAATTGTAATACTAATGTCGTGCTTTCTATAGACTCTAAAAACACTCAAATCGGATCATTAACGAAAAAGCTATGGATTTTCCAATATGGCATGCCAACTAGGCAAACTTTATTTTATTTTGAACTTGAAAATCTCCCCAAATAAATATTTTTGCAATTAAATCTTCAAAACTCATCAACAAACACCACGAAGCCACTCAATTTCAACGTCAAAATATTACATAGCCCTTGATGTCAAATTGGTTCAAAATCATTAATCCATTCATCCAGAAACCCAATTAAAATCAATATCAACCATAAAAACATCTACAAAATAGTTATCAACTAAATCACATTAGTTCAATTCATCAAAACCCCTAACCCACATCAATAAAACTTATCTCAAATTAGTGTACACAAACCCAATACATCAATTCACAACTATCTTTACTAACTTCTATCAATACCTCGTGAAACAAATCGATAAACCGCAATAATTCAAATTGAATTAAGCGAAATGCTCAACATTGAGTATTTATAGGATAAGTAACTCATTTCCACCACAAAAATTAGCTCAAACCGATCGTCTTGTTATGCTTTACGGTTTTGCAAAAAAAAAAATCGGGTGAAAATTAGACGTCTAGAGCTCGTGGGGCGAAAGATTGAATTAAGAGGTCTTAAAATGAACGAACTGTTCATTCATTTCAATCGAATGAAATTCTGATTTATTTTATTTATTTATATATATATATATAAACCCTCAGCTACTTGTCAACAACTTGAATTTTTTATTTATTAATTCCTAAAAGTCTTATTTTAACGTGTTTTCGCTTTCGACACTGTTTTTTATCCGAATTTTCACCAAATTTTACTAAACTCTTGACAAAATAGTCCATCTTCATAAAATTTCCACAACTCAAAAGTGTTATCTTTTTCCATGACATATTGAACCTTTGTAGACCAGTTTTTTTGCTATATTTAGATAAATGTGCTCTGATTTAAATCCAATCTTAATAGCGACCACCAATAACTAATACGAAATTCGAGGCAAAATTTTGTACCAACTTTGTTCTCGCATTACATTACACCAATCGCGATTTTTACACAAATCGAGACGAAATATTCACGTCAGGGTTAACACTTTGTTCTCGCACTACAAATAATTTATTTTCACTCGTGCCCTTCACATAATCACTTGCAACCCTAAGTATGAAAAATTGAGGATACACATTAACACACTCTCATGTCAGTACAAAATACCATATATTACATCCATTGGGCATGCAACATGCAAAAATAATATTTAAGCTTGTGATCTTCGGTCCATATTACGTGAGTCCTACCTCGAATACGTAAATCGCAAATTAAATTCAAAAATACTTAATTAGCATCCTAATCAAGTTTACGAAATTCTAGGATGTCGTAATCTTCCCATCTAGTTAAAAACTTCTTCCTTAAAATTTGAACTTACTGTTTACTGAACCAAAAACGATATGAGAAAATGAATCTTCATATATAATTCAAAACTGTAAAAAATCATTTCCAAGTTCAACCGTTAAGTGGATCCAATCAATTTCGTTATAATTAACAACTTATTGGTAGAGATCATAAACACTTCGACTTTTCATTTTCAGTCCTTGGTTAAATTAAAAGTTTCCTATGTCACTTAGCCAATCCTGGCAATTTGTGAATTTCGAACGATAAATAATCAACTTTGTGAAATATCTAATAACCTTATTTTACTTCTCACCTCATACCTTGAATCTCATTCAAACATCAATACATAGCATAATTTAAACTATCTTGCTTTTCGTAAAGCAATTTCTATTCTTAATTGAGCAACATTTCCACAAATCGTTGATAATTTTTTTCTTATCCACCAAACTCTAGTATACACATACCAATTGTTTTATCACTAATCATCCTTATTAGAATTGCGATTGACCAATTCTTAGACTATCATTAGTTTAATTATAAGTGATGCAAATAATATTTTCTAGAATAATGGCAAATGGTCGATCCCACAGAGATTGGTTTATAACTAAACTAATCTGATTTTTAAAACAATTAATAAATAACTAAATAACACCTAAGTCTCAGTTCCACAAATCAGGATCAAAATTCAATGGCAATTATGGTCTTCAATCTTTCCCGAAAAGTTATTAATTTATATTCTCCTAGATTAGCTATGGAAATTCGAAATCCGCCAGAAATTCCTCATTCCCCTAATCTCAATAGTCAGAACGTCTTCCATTTACTATTTCCCTAATTAATGTATAAACCTATACATCCACCAATCAGGTTTAACACACTAACCGCATTACTTTAAATTTGTGGGAACACTAATCCTAAATAATCGAATCACATCCGCCCCTGATTTAACCTATAATCAATTGTTGCACACTCAAGAACCGAAAGGGTTTGACGGCAAACGGGTGAGTGTTTATCACTTTATTAGTCAAAAAACACAATTATACAAACTAATAGTCCAAATAACTATAGATTTTCTACCTAAAAGCATGCACTGGCCACATACATACCCTAGATCTAAATCATAATCATTAAATCAACAACAATGAAATAGGAGAACTTAAATGAAATTAAATAATAAAATAATAGATCTCACATAATATGCCATGAACCCATCATCCTGACTTGCTTCCCCTTCGACCTAGGCAAAAAGTTGATTAGCCGATCATCATCGTTGAAGAAAGTCGATGAAAAATAATAGTCAGTGTTTTTTTCAATAATACCTAAGTTCATAATATATAAAACATCTAAAAATTGGTCTCGGGAGTTGAGAGAAACTAGTTTTTGGGGTTGGGGAGGTGACTCGTGCACTGAGGAGCATCGTATGGCCTTTTTGGCTTGAAAATAGGTGTCCACTACTTATCAGAACGCTATTGGCTCGCCCGTAGTCGTGCAGATGACATGGCGCATTGCTGATTGGATGAGAGAGCTATTATGATGTGCTTAATCGGTGAGTGAGCTGACGTGGCATTTGGCTATTGGTGGAGAGGAGATGTGATGATGCGCTGGCGTGACATCGAGAGCCACGTGTCGCACACCGATTGGAGAAGATGTAGCGATAACAGGCTGTGCACGAGTCAGTGAGTGCCACATGGCGCATGACGAGGAAAGGAGAGTTGCTTGAAAATGTGTAGAAAAACTGGGAGTTTGTGCAAGCATGCATCCCAAGGCAGATCAAAGAGCAGCTGTAGCGAGGAGAATAGTGTGGTGTGACGTGGCCCGTGTTTGCTGACGTGACTCTCTTTGATCGGAGGAATCTGTTTATTGCGCTAACATGGCGAGATGCAATTGGTGGAAATGACAATGAATGACGTGTTGTTGTGACGCTGACATAGCAGCCCCAAAAAGGTTGAAATATGTTGTCTGATATTCTACCTATCGAGCAATGCGTAATTAGAGGCAAACTGTCCGGCATCCGATCACTGCATGTAAGTACTCTATTTTGAGTATTTTCCCCCCACGAATTCAACCGCGAACTTTGTTTCACCTAAAACAACAAAAAAATATAATTAAATATAAAATTTTAGAGGCTTTTTATAATTAAATATACTGAAATAAACTACTAAATATATATAAATACTGACTTATCAACTACCCCCAAACTTAAGACTTTGCACATCCCGAACAAAGGTGTAAATGACAACACAAACTAAACTATACTCCTAACATAGTAATGCACTGACTTAACTAATCTTATAACCGACCCAAATTCGTGGAGTTCCTTTGGTTTACATAGTCACCAAGTTAACGATTAATTCAGAAAATCTCAGAGTTATGATATGTCGAGACTCGCAACCCAAACACAATTGTGATCCCACTTTCAAGGCAAAGACTCCGGTCAAAATAAAGGCCATTAACTACTCACGAGTTTTCTTGGTCTTTACATTCAAGCACGCAAGTTCAAATTTCACTTAATATAGTGAAAGCACTCGAACTAAATCTTTTATTTGAGGAGTTTCAAAACTTCTGCCTTTATTCAAATTATTTTTTCTTTTCACATTTTTTTTCTTTAAAAAAATTGTTCTTTTTTTTTTAACAAATACGGTCCTTGCTCCATTTCCTATGAATCGATTTTCTCATTTTTTCCCACCACAAGTTTCCCTGCTCTATTTCCTTTGGAAACCTGGAGGACTCTCTATTTTTTTTTTTTTAAGAAAAACTCATGTTAGCCTTTCTCACTTTCACTATAATCAAGAAAATCCCCCAATGTGGGTTAAAATAATATCATTTGTACATATTTGGTTGTCTACTCATTTTCGTTATCTAGCACAAAATCCAACCATCATCTAAGTCCTTAATCATGAAATCATAAAAATGCAGAGCTACGAACTTGACTAAGTATTTCTCCTAATCTTTTCTAAGTTTCAAGTCAAAAAGGCAACTATAAATTACTCATCCACAATCAAAGGCAAGAACAAAGTTTCGGGTGACTCTATATAACTAAGATATATATATATATACATATAAATATATACTAAATACGTATATGCATGAAAATATTTCAAATCCTAATGATATGAGAGAGAAATATGAATGGACGAGAAATGAAAAAAATGGAAGAAATGATATAAAACATAACCATTACCATCCGATATCCGCATATAACCGCATAAAAATAAAAAATAAACGATCTCACCTGCGATCTTTCATAAAAGAATTCATCCAAAGCAATCCACAATCCCTAAAACACCCCCAAACTTATTCTGAACCTTGTCCTCAAGGTTCAAAACAAGTTAAGCCATCCATATAGCACAAAGAAAAAAATAGCGGTGAAGAAGAACACGGATAAGAAATGATACAAATGCATGCATAACAAAATGTCTCTAAAAACTATTGAATGAACAAGATCTCTCGTGTGTAGGTGATTAAGGAAACTATAAAAAAAACAACCACAATAAGAGCAAGAACTAGTAAATATAGGAGTTAACTAAAAAGACTCTAATCAAATCTTGCAAGCCCGAAGTCTGTCGACTAAGGGTGAAATCAATAAGATGATGGAATGAAGTTTAGGGTTTTGGGTCTACTGAAAAACGCGCCATTAATTTGGTGACTTAAGTTGGATATATCCCAACCAAGTCTCAAAGCACCTAAAATCCTATAAACACGTTAATTCCTAAAAAAGAATAATGCTCAAATTATGCTAAAAATGTAATCGAAAGTTAAACATACAAAACTCAGCGTTCCAATCCTCCAATGAATGTCAAATGTAACATATCACCTGTAAAAATAAAAAGACTAAATTAGAGTCTTTTTAAGTATAAATAAAAAAAACTAAAACTAAACTAAACTGAAACTTAAATAAATTCTAGAAATAAATAAAATACAATAAAAAAGAAGTTGGGCTGCCTCCCAGCGAGCCGCCTTTCTTTTAAGTCTTTGGTTAGACTTGGAGTGAATGATCACGTGATGCCCTCTCTTTTAGAGATTTTAAAAACAAATGGCGCATCTACGTATTTGGGCAATGAAGCATGCACGACCTCTTTCAAATTTAGGAGCTCATTCGGGACTTCCAAAAAGAAAGAATTTGTCACGTCAGGATCGTCCAACACAAAGGTGTCGGCAGTGTAGAAGATCTGCGGACGCATCCTTACTTCCACCCCCTTATAAGGTGTAATAAATGTGTATGGGAGGGTGGGTGGTTGCACCAACACCAGAGGTTGGTCTTCCTCGCTCTCTATCTGCGGCTTCTCCGGCTTGTCTAAAATGACATCAACTTTCATCTCATTTTCCCCTCATTTAGTGCAATGACAATTTTTGGCTCAATTTGAAAGACTTCATGTTCTTCAGATGTTTCTTTGAAATAGTCTTCCACCCGTGTAACCTCATTCACCTCAAACTTCTTCAACGTATCAACACTCACATCCTCCTTTGGGTGAAGAATCAGTTGTGTACTACACAACTCTTTCTCATAAGAGATATTCTGAAACCTGGCATTATATTACATTAATTTGGTGTCCAATTCCTTCAAGCCCGAAATTTGTCGCCTCTCATCAAAAAGTTGTTGATACTATTGGTAATTATTTATCAATTGCTTCACCATATCTTCCAATGAGGTGTTTTGATGAAACTGTTGATTTCCTTCATGTTGAGGAACCTGTGGGTTTAACACGAGCCCATAGAAGTCGAGTTATGGCGATGCATAGCTAGAATAGTGATAATTCTCATACTGTTGGTAATAGAGACAATTATATGCAGAATGAGAATAGTCTCCATAATTTTTGCTAACCTCGACCTGTTGCACATAAGAGTTCAATTTGAAAAATTGATATCCATTATGCGACCGACCTACCCCATTCATATTATAATAATGCGAATCTTCGAATCGACCATAATTATGAGGGTAGGAGGAGTCTATCGCGGGGTTACCTGCATACATGTTAAGAGCAAGGGACTAGACAGGCAAATAAAAATAAAAATAAAAAATAAAAATAAAAAACCAAAAGAAAAATACCAATCGCCGGCAACGGCGCAAGAAATCGATTTGCGTCGAACACGTCAATAAAGTAAAGTTTCATAAACCAACTATTTTGTAGAATAGTGGCAAATGGTCGATCATACAGAGATTGGTAGTCTTTCTTAGGTTAAAAACAACAAAAAAGGAAAATCGAGATTTCAAAATAAATTAATTCAACGAACTAATCTAACTAAAATAAATAAATAATACAACTAAACTAATCTAATTTTGAAAACCATTAATAAATAACTAAGTAACACCTAAGTCTCAGTTCCATAAATTAGGACCAAAATTCAATGGCAATCATGGTCTTCAATCTTTCCCAAAAAGTTAATAATTTATATTCTCCTAGAACTACAAAAAAAAACTTAAACAACAACAAACTAATTGTTGAATTGGTACGGTTTTGTTGCTAAGTGACTTTGCAACAAATCAGCGACAGATAGTAGTTGCTGCTAAACTCTTTGTTGCAGATCGAAATCAACAACATATTTGGGTTATGTTGCTATTTAGAGACAGATTTGTGACAAAAGTTTGTCGCTGAACAGTAAAAGAAACAAGTATGTCGCTAATTGTAGTCCAGTCAGCAAATGAGGGTTTGTTGCAAATCTGTTGTAAATCAGCGATAGACTCGGTATGTCCCTGATTTGCCCTGTCAGCACAGACGCGTGCTGTCGCTGATCTGTTATTGCTCAGCGACATACCAATTCTATCGCTGATTTGCACAGTCAGCAAAACCGTTGTCTGTCGCTTATCTGTCGCTAAACAGAGACATATCAGCAACCAACAGTTTTTTGCTGACTGTGCAAATCAGCGACAGAGAATTTGAAAAAAAATTACAGTTCATAGTAAATAGTAAATTGTAAACTTGCGGTGCAGTAAAATCTGCAACAATATATATTTTCCTGCAGCAAATAAAATGAAATTTGAGAAAATATTTGTATATTATCAAAATTTGACAAATAATGTCTCCAAAAGGATGAGATTAATATTTCATAATTAACTAGTAGTATACTATATAGCACTAGATGAACATTATTCAACAAAATACAAAATACTACACAAATTAAGATGGCTACACAAATTAATTTACATATATATATATATATATATATATATATATATATGCAATGTGAATCTCACACTCTTCCCTAATTGTTTCACCGATACAAGATAGGCACCATACAAATTCTGGGGCTAGGAGAGCGTGCCCCATCCAAATCCTGAAAATTAAAAGGAAGAACTAGAACAATATTCGACATGCAACCAAAATATTCAAACACAAATGAAAGTATCATCACATCCAATTAAAGTGAAATTGAATACAGTGTTGTTTCTGAGTACACACTATCTTTCGCAGTCTTTCTATCTTGATGTATAACATGACCAACACAGCCACTCCAAAAATGCACACAACGAGTTAAGGATTTCTAATACATAAATTAAAAGTGCGTGTTATGACCCTAAAAAAGATGGACACACAGATTACATATAGAGACCAAGTTGAGCAGCATGAGGTGTCCATATCTCCGGAATAAATGAAATGGACCATATAGGATTAGATAAACTACTCAATTTGAGAAAATACCTTAGTTGATATATGTGGATCTAATTCTCCTATCATTTTTTGGATACATCTTAAACTACTTATTTGTAATGTCATTCTCATTGTGACCACTTTTTTTATATCGTTGATCCTAAATATATAAAATTGATTCTAATTTACTACTCTAATTATCTTAAAATGTACTAGACTTGACTAACAAGTCACAATGCATGTATTTCATTCACTCGCAAATGTAAACTCTAAAATTTAAATACAAAGACATCAATGAAATTAATCTACTTGATAAAGAGGAAATCCAACTCTTTGAAGTAAAAAACTTTCTAAAATAAAAAGGTCTATGAAGTCATTTAACTTAAGAATTGCCTACGAAACCTATATAATTCTATCATAGTGATCTAGGTCTAAAATCATTTATTCTAAAGCCGCTAAGTACTCATGTTCTCTATCTTTATCATGAAACACGAGTAAAATACATATTTAAGGATATTTTCCAATATCGACAAAACAAAGAATGTATGTTCTCTTCATCATACACAACAAAGAACAAGTTCAAAAATAAATTTTCTTCATGAAATGACAGATGGAAAATGCTGAAGAAGTTGGTATTAAAAATTATATTAAAGATTTAAAAATACCAAAGTATGTCAAAAGAATGTCTGGTAACATATGCTGTAAGACCATTCTACCACTTATTGGAATTATCCTAATATTCAAAAGTTCATAATAAACACTGCAGTATACATAGTAAAATGTTCAAGATCAAGATAAGACCGAGTTCAATGGAGATTTTGTGAATAAAATAAATGGCAGAAGGTTGCATACCAAATGAATCTCTAAAACTTGAAACCTAATTGGTGATGTAACTTTGCCTCCCTATGCAACACACATATCAAATGCCACCGATGCACATACCTGCAAATGAAGTAATCACATCGACTACATTAGAAGGGAAAAAATGTGAAGATATACATTACTCATAACTAGCAGTTTACCATTAAAAAAGATTGGACATCCAATCACTCTTACCGTGGCGGTGGTCGCGGAGGTGGCATAAGTTGCTCCATAAAATCATCATGAACATCCAAAAGATGACGTTGATCCTCAAGCATCCTTTTATGTGGATCGGTCCAATGCCCAGGCCGGTGGTCATGCGGGTGCGTAGACTGAGAATGTGCTATCTCCGTCGTCAAATGATTAGGGGGTCGTCACTTTGAGGACCAGAACGCTCTGTTACTGGTGATGGTGGAGTCCGCGATGTCGGAGGCACGTGGGGCCTAATGCCAAGGTGTTGCATCAACAATGCCTCTATACGTGCTAACCGGTCCTGCATCTCTCGAGTTTCTTCCTGGCGTTCCATTTTATCTATTTGCATTTGTTCTTGTCTTTCCATTCGCTCCTTCAGCAATATTTCTTTCAACCTTTGGTGGTCCCGCTGGAGCTCTTCCAACTCATGAGGTCCGTACGCTGGTCCTCGAAATGAGCTTGCTTCCCCTAAAGATATGTTGCGATGATAACCTTGTGACCCTAATCCGTATATAGTCCCTCGACCTCTAGCACCACCTCAAGATAAACGACATCCTCATCAATCGATGTGTCGGGGGTCTGGGTGGACATCTCCTCCAATCTCCGAGTGAGTTCAACCTGCATTAAATTAATAAACTAATAGTTAACTCTACTGGTTTCTTTTAAATTGATGGGCTACATGTTTGTCTTGAACTAATTATATATATGCAATTCATATTACTTACATAAATCTTCGCGGATCTCTGATCTACGAATGATTGTCCATCATGGCCATGGGTGTGGAGGTGTCGAAACATCTCCTTCCGTGTGAGACGACGTTGAAGCTTCTTCTCCTACAACACTGTTGCGGGATTAATAGTTTTTATTTTGGTTCATCTACTAAAGACATTATTTATGTATTTATACGTACCAACGTATCACCATGCTGTCTAGCGGATATATTTCCAGCGCTATGCAATGAAATACCAGTGCCCGGCCCTCCCACCTCGGACTTTCTATTCGTGCTCATCTGCTCGAACTTCTTCTTGAATGCTTCATCTGATGCTCGCATTCGCTTGTAATGCTCGAACACCTCTTCTGTTAAGTAAATATGTGTTATTCTTTTCTTCGCGATGAGATATATATTGCATGTGTACCGAATGGCTGCCTTCCGACACCACGCATCATATATCACAGATGAACAAGTATTATGAAAACATCCTTATTTCTATAATAATATACTAGTTTCATTGCTATTTACTATAATGTTTGATGTGAAGTTACTGACCTTCCAACGCAGCCAGTATATATCTCGTTGGGATTGCGGGACATATTCCCATTTCCATCCTTGTTTCAAATATTCGCTCTAAAAAACTAAACTCATATTCCCTGCAGCCACAGAAGAAGGGTGTAACCTACCATTTTCTCATTTAAGTTAGTCTAGGAAAATAATATTTCAATAAATTAGCGGTATATATTGTGGAGAGTGACATACAAGCTATGCTCAGTAATGAGATAAATAAGAGGGTTTTCGCCTTCGGCAGGGGCTGTCAGAGGTCTGAAAAAGTCAGGGATCTCCTCAATTGCATGTGGTATCAATGAGTGCAACCTGTTACTAGATGACCTCGCGGATGAATGTTGATTTGGTGGTGGGAGCCTACGAGATGTAGAAGCGTGCTCGTTGCCTACTCCAGGAGAATAAGCGGGATGAGCTGAAAGTGATGGTGTGGCATGATGTGACAAAGATGGCCTGGTACCATGGTCATGTGGGTATACATCCGCGGGAGGTGATGGGTGGAGTGGTGTGACGAGGAGGGAATGAAACCATGCTGAGCTGGAAGTGTAGAAACTAAAGGGGATGGTGTGCCATGCTGATATGTAAAATTACGATATTAAAATCAAACCAAGACATGTAATGAAACGTTCCACTTCTAAACTCATAAGAAGTAGGCGTATATAAACTATTACATACATATTGCAAGAACCAGGCTGCAAACTGTTGCTCAAGTTTGATCTCAATAGCTTGATAGGTGATGTTTGGTTCTTGCAAACGAAGGACTTACTTGAAAATGCTACGAAAAATGAAATGAGATTAGACACTGCATAGAAAAAATTTCATAGGAAAAATCACCCTGAATTGTAATACCTTATGAACAGAACCACTTTCGGGCAATTTAGTAACACATATTGATGAGCCGCAACATACTCCTCCAACATGAGGTATCGTTTCCTTGCTTTGCTAAATGGTCGTTCCGGATGAATGAAAATCGATAATGCACCATTGTTAGCAACACTCGGACCTACTCCACCAGCATCATTTCGTTGGATTCTTTCGTGCGCAGTACTGATATGATCCTCGAAGTAGAAGGAACAAAAAGAAGTTGATTCCTTAGCTAAGTAAGCATTACATATCGACCCTTCGACTTTCGCCTTGTTTCTAACATTGTTCTTCAAATGCTTGAGATACCTATATGATGAGAGGAAACATTAGGACGTTATGTCCGTCAAATTAGGTAGCAATAACTAATAAAACCTAAAATATTAGTTATTTCATACAATAAATGTATATTGATTACAATATTTACCTTTCAAATGGATACATCCACCGTAACTGTACTTGTCCGACGATATGGGCCACGTATGCTAAGTGTATGGGAAGATGCTCCATTGAGTCAAAAATACTCGGTGGGAATATTTGCTCCGACTTATATAATATTTTGGGAATGTTACAGTGCAACAACCCGATTTGCACCATATTAAGGTTCCTAGCAGTTAAGTCTCAGAAAAATAAACTTAACTCACTAATTCCAATCCACACTTTATCCTTTACTAGTTCACGAAAGGCAAAAGGAATCAATCTCTGCATGAACACATGACAGTCATGACATTTTAGCCTAAACATCCTCAATTTGTTGGAGTCCACACATCGACTAATATTTGAAGCATATCCATCAGGGAAGCGTAACTGTCATACCCAGTCAAACAATACTTCTTTCTTACGTTTATCAAGTGTATAAGACGCTCTGGGATATGAATTGGACGCAGGGTCATATTCGAGGAAAGGTCGGTTGCAAATACGTTTTACATCTAGTCTCGACTTGGCATTATCCTTGCTCTTCTCATGAACACTCATAATTGTATTAAAAATATTGTCGAAAACATTTTTTTCAATGCGCATGACATCAAAATCGGGCCTAATGAGATTCGTCTTCCAATATGGTAAGTCCCAGAATATGCTTCGTTTCCTCTACCCTGAATGCTTGGCAATCTCTTTGTTCACATGAACGGCTTCAATTTCAGTTACTTTTATCAGTCTCAAAGCTTCAATTTCAGCCATAATTTGTCCCCCAAATTTAATCTCGGTGGTCCTTTTCGACAAGTTGTATCACGTCTGAAGCCGTTCTTATCACTTCTTAAGGTGGAGCCACGCGGTAGGAACCGACGATGACAATCAAACCATGAAGTTTTTCCACCATGTTTTAACTGGAATGCATCTGTGTCATCCATACAATAAGGACAAGCTCTCTTTCCATGTGTGCTCCAGCCTGACAACATACCATAAGCAGGGTAGTCGCTAACAGTCCATATTAGTGCAGCTCAGAGTCGGAAGTTGGTCTTGGTGGAAATGTCGTAGGTAAGTACCCCATCATGCCACAAATCTTGCAACTATTTTATCAAAGGTTGTAGGAAGACGTCAATCTGATTTGAAGGATTAGCCGGGCCCAGTATGATGACCGTTAAGAACTTGAACTCCTTCTTCATGCACATTGAGAGGGGTAGGTTGTAAGGAGTGAGAATTACAGGCCACGATGAGTATTGTTTTCCAGATTGGCCAAATGGTTGGAAACCATCCATGCATAAACCTAAATTAACATTATGAATTCTGGCACTGAATTCGATATCTTTGAAATGTTTCCATGCAATAGAATCGGAACAATGCTGCATGACGATGCCATCTGAAATGTGTTCCCCATGCCAACGCATGTGCCTCACAGTTGCTTCAAATGCAAATAAACGCTGCAATCAAGGTGCTAGGGGGAAGTAATACATTTTTTTCCAAGCCCGCGGCACGCCACTCTGTCCTTCACTTCTAGTTTGCTCATACCTTGATTCACAGCAAAACTTACATGTCGTCGACTTTGAATCCTCGCCTCAGTAAAACATGTACATGGACTTGCAACAATCAATTTGCTGGACTGGTAGCCCCATCCCTCGCATTAGTCGTTTCTTGTCGTAAAAGCTATCTATTAAACAATTGTTACTCGGCAATGCATCTTTACAAAATTGAAGAATTTCATCGAACGCTTTTTCAAAAATATGATGTTCTGCTTTCATTTTTAGGAGTCTCGCAGTTGCCGACAATTTCGTCATGTTCTCGCACCCCTGCCATAGCGCCTGAGTTGCAACGTCTAACATATCATACAAATTTTCCATTCCGAGAGTTGGCCGTTATTTCGCATGACACCAATTGAAACTCGGGCCAGCCAAGTCGTGGACCATCTCATGATACGATGTACAATAATTGGCCGTCTGTTTCCCTTCGTGGTCATCATTTCTCTTCGTATTGCTAGGTTTGTCAGGTACATTTTGAGTGTACATATAATCTTCTTCCCCATGTTTCGACCAACATTGATATCCCGGAACAAAGCCCCGACGAAGAATATGAAGTTCTACGGTGTCAACATCATAGTACGAATGATTACAACACTTCGTATGGTTGCATGGACACCGAATTTCTCCCTAAGTGGCGAATGTCCTGCAGTGCGTCTTCGCGTATGTGATGAACTCGTTCACGCCGTTTATGAACTCTCGTCGAGTAAAACCATTTTCAATACGACTATACGTCCATTCTCGATCAGTAGACATCTCGATCCTAAGTTTTTTCAGTCGATAATTGGAAAAATCTTATCAACTCTTAAAAAAAGAATATATATAAATCCTAAAAGTTTACTATATTTTCAGAAAATAATCCAAGTTAATATTCATTAAATTGAATTAAATATAATCTTGAGCTTTCTAAAATAGATACGTACCTATAGTAAGTATCAAGTAAATGACAATCACAATTAATAAACAATATATAATTTAAATTAAAGTTTAAAAGGAAATACGATTAATTTTCTTCAGGTGTGTTTTCCCTACAAACATGCTATGTACAAACATTATATAATTTTTTTCGTCGCCATCCTGAATTGCCCAAGTTATTTTTCCAAAATCTACATATACTCTCAACATTTCTTATCAATTTTACTAATGAAGTATATAAATTAATATAATTTTCTTTATTTTACAAATAAATCTAATTATTTTTCAATTCAACAGATATAGACACTACATTGAGATTTCAAATATAAATACGTACCAAGTAAATGACAATCACAATTAGTAAACGTTATAAGAATATATAAGTTATAACTCAATAAGATATCTTTTTTAGTTGGAAATGCACTGCCAAGCAATAATTTGAACAATGTACAGAGACACTAATTTACCGTATTATTATTTAATGAACATATTATATATGAACTACAGTTTACAATAGTAAATGATAATTTTCATATGATAAGCTAAGTGAAATTTTAAACTACCTAAATGCAAATTCAATTCGTTCTACTTGTTGATTTGTTGTTGTATAGCGACAGATTGTTCAGTTGTTGATTTGTTGTTGTTTAGCGACGGATTGTTCTGACGTTGATTTGTTGTCGTTTACAAATAGATGGTTGAGTTTTTAATTTGTCGATTTGTTTTTGTTTAGCAACAGATGGTTGAGTTGTTGATTTGTTGTTGTTTAGCAACACAGTGTTGCGTTGTTGGTTTATTGTTATTTACCGGGTTGTCACTATTTTTGAAGGCTAGTCATAACATACTCACGATTTCGTTGATATATAAAATGGAAACTTAGATTTCCTAATTTAAGTAGTAATGAAAACGAAATTCAACCAAAATTCCAACATAGAAGTTTGAGAAAACGCAATCCAGGACTGTGATTCGAAGGTCTAACGCCTAGTCGAGAGGCAATCTACGAGTCTGTTATGCCTTCGTGCTTGTCCACCAGGGTGAAGCTCGGCCGATAACTCTGTGTCGGTGTGCGAGTCATAGAGTCGTCGCAGAGGAGACTCGAAACTCAGTCAAGAAAGAGCCGGGGGCGAGCAGCGGTGGCGGAGGAGCCGAAGCTGAGATGCGGCGGCGAAGAGCTGGGCTCGAGCTGCAGCGGCGGAGGATCATGGCGGCGAGCAGGGTCAGTGGAACAGGGGGTCACGGAGTTAGCGGAATACGGGGCCGCGGAGCCGTGTTGGTGGCCAGCGGCGGCAGACATGTGGGGGCTGCGGCGAAAACAGACGGAACCTGTGGCGGCCGAAAAAAGGGACGAACCGCGGCGCTGGAGGAGAAGACCACTCAGTGGCAGCTGCACCGGACGACAACCTTGAGCAGAGGCAGTGCGAGACCGAGGTGGCGAGGCTCGTGAGGCGGCAGCAAAGTCCAAATGGTGGGGTTTGCAGAGAGGGGTCGAGGAGGATGGGATGCTAGTTTTACCCTTTTTGGGGTAGCGACAGATCAAGTCTATCGCTGATTGTCTGTCGCTAATCAGCAACAGATATTGATATGTCGCAGATCAGCGACAGATATTGATCTGTAGCACATCTGTCAAAGATTTCGCTACAGATCAGCGATATACTTATTTCTGTCGCTGATTTGTCACCAATCGGTCACAACATTGGCGGGAAATTTATGGTGGGAGAAATCAGCGACAGATCGGACACAAAATACAATTTGTCATAATTTTTGTCACAAATTTGTAATCGAATTATTGCTTTTCAGTCAACCGAGTCAAAAAGACTATCTGATGTAGAACTGTTGCTTATTTGTTGTTGTGTAGAACAGATTTTGTTTATCACAATTTTTTGATGTTATTCCTCATTATTCTTATAGTGTAGATTAGTTATGGAAAATCGACATCCGCAAAAAATTCTTCATTCCCCTAATCTCGATAGTCTGGACGTCCGTCATTTACTACTTCCCTAATTAATGTATAACCCTAGACATCCGCCAAGCGGGTTTAACACACTAACCGCATTAATTTGGATCTGTAGAAACACTAATCCTAAATAATCGGATCGCATCCGCTCCCGATTTAACCTAGATTCAATTGTTGCACACTCAAGAACCGAAAGGGTTTGACGGCAAACGGGTGAGTGTTTGTCACTTTATTGGTCCAAAAGCACAATTACACGGAAAGTAATAGTCCAAATTACTTTAGATTGTCCACCTCAGAGCATGAACTAGCCACATACATACTTTAGATCTAAATCATATCATTAAATCAACAATAATGAAATAGAATAATTTAAATTAAATTAAATAATAAAACAATCGATCTCACATAATATGCCACGAATCAATCATCCCGACTCGCTTCCCTTTCGACGTAGGCAAAGAGTTGATTAGCGGATCATCGTCGTCGAAGAAAGTCGGTGAAAAATAGTAGTCGACCTGTTTTTCAAAAATATCTAAGTTCTTAATATTTAAAACTACTAAAACTTGGTCTCGGGAGGTGAGAGAAGTTAATTTTTGGGGTTGGGGAGCTGAGTCATGCGCCAAGGAGCATCGTAGGGCTTTTTTTAGCTTGAAAATAGTGTCTGCCACATGTCAGAACACTATTGGATGGCATGCAGTCGTGCAGAAGATGTGGCACAATCTAATTGGACAAGAGAGCTGCTGTCACATGGTTAATCGGCTAGTTTGCTGACGTGGCATTTGGCTATTGGTGGAGAGGAGATGTGACGACGCGCTGGCGTGACACTGCGAGCCACGTGTCGCAAGCCGACTGGAGAAGACCCAGCAATGACAGGCTGTGCATGGGTTATTGAGTGCCACGTGGTGTATGACTCTGGATGGAAAGTCGGTCGAAAACGTGCCGAAGAACTGGGAGTTTGTGATAACACGCATCCCGAGGTAAGTCAAAGAGCAACTGTAACGAGGAGAAGAGTGCGGTGTGACATGGCCCGTTTGCTGACGCAACGATCTTTGATTGGAGGTATCGGTTTATTGCACTGACGTGGCGGGATGCGATTGGGGAAACAACAATGAATGACGTGCTGTTGTGTTGCTGGGTGACGCATGGAGCTGACATGCTGTCACCTGATTGGTTGAACACTGACGTGGCAGCTCCTAATTGGTTGAAATATGTTGTCTCTTATTCTACCCACAGCGCCATGCGTAATTCGAGTCAAACTGTTCCGCATCCGATCACTACATGTAAATATTCTATTCAAAGTATTTTTTCGCCACAAATTCAACTCCACACTCCGTTTCACCTAAAAACAACCGAATAACATAATTAAATATATAATTTAGAGACTTGTTATAATTAAACATACTAAAATAAACTACTAAATTTATATAAATACTGACTTATCACCGATCCATCATCATTCCAATATTTCTCAACAGAAACTTGAAATTACATAAGTCAACCCATGACTATAGATCTCTAATTAAGTTTGTGATCCCATGACAAGAAATTTCAATTTCAATCCTATCAAAAAATGAAACCTGACACATCGTGCACCTCTCACTCATTCTCCAAATCTTTTCTCACAATATTATTTATATTGTGGACTAGGAAACAACTACAAATTCCAACTCGTCATTCAATTTAATTAATTTTTTTTTGACTGGTTAGAAAATCACTGACTTTTCTAACTTTATTAAATCATTTTTTATTCATGAGTTCACCAAGAACCTTACTCCTTTCACTTAATCATCAATCTCAATTATTTTTGTTCACCAACTTCTTTCATTACCTGAATAGATACAGTTATTATTAACTTGAGTAGATATACATTTCTACACAGAGATATCAACATATTTAATAGTTATACTCTCATAGTATAACTTTTAACTTCTATTGCATATAAGTTTATAAATTTGTTATCTCTTTTTCATTTCTACTCAATTTACTATAAAAGAATATATAATTCTTCAAATGCATTAAGTTAGACATACTGTCTTCTATTCAATATTTTCAACCAACCAGGAATAAGAATGACTAACTGAGCTGTAGGTTGTACGTTTCTTTGCATTTCATTTGTATCTTCACTGCCATTTTAGGTATCTTACATCAACTCCAACTTACAAAAATTAGTGATTTAATTTAAAACTTCACCATAGACTGATTGTGTGGTGTAGCACTATAAGCGAACCAATGTACAACATATTCACTGATATTATTTGTAAACAGCTTTAGTTCCCAAACTTTCAACTTTTGGAGTTTGATTCCTCGTTAGGTGCTGGTGAAGATATATTAATTTTATGTCTCTTCTCTTTTGAAAAACTTAGCTAAGGATAATACGGCTTCTTATGATCATTCAATCAATTGAAGTTTTCCTTGGCTAACCTTTATTCGAAAAAGAGAAATTTTGCGACTTAAATAGTTCTACTGATTGTTATTTCCTTAATTATTTCTATTAATCTTAGATTTCTCAACTTTTCTTTTTCGTAAAAAGAAATTTTGTACTCCTTAAAAGACTACGTAAGATAACTAAATACCTTACTGATCAGCAATTCACTTTCGATGAATTCACCTTTCCATTATTATTCAACTAAATAGTTTGAGGAATTTGAATTTCATATATCTTGATTGACTTAACAACTAATTAAACTCTTAAAAGATGTTGTTTCAATCCTTTAAGTCCTATAAATAGAAATTCTTGCAATATATGACTTCATACTGACACCCTATACAAACCATTTATTGATTCTCAATCAGTAGATGTATCTCTTCATTTATTATATTTTAAGTTGTAGAACTAGGCGTCAAAACTTAATCTTGTTAGAAGTGAATACTGGTTACTTTGAATCTCTAAACACCATCGCTTGTTTTGATGCTTAATAGGTAATCCAAGCTATTATTAGACTATTTCCCTAATTCTTTAACTTTTAATACATTGATCTTATCACTATACCTTTTATTTTCAAGCTTACAATTACTTCCAAACTAATCGTGCTCAATCACCCTTTGGTTCTTAACCAAATTTTATCCTTAATTGAGCCATAACTTAGGCTCTGATACCAAGTATATCAGCCCCTCATCATTAATATGACTGACCAACATAGATTACATCAATCCCTTGACAATCTAGTCACCTTAATTCAATCTTTTAACTTTGACATCAAAATAATAATTATCTTAATCCTTTACATGCTCCAAAACCAAATTATATCATCAATGAAACTCGATTCATGATTTGCTCAATTAAATCATATTAGAAAATCATATATTTATCTAATAAAAATTTTGGCGGCACCTCTCCTAAAAAATGCCTGCCAAAAAATTCACCTAATAGATAGCATAATTGGGGAAAGGCCTAGAAGTACTCACAACTCCTTGAAGTTCATAATGTATAATAAATTTAAATTTTTAATCTACATTAAAGTCTCGATAACTTAATCACAACTTTACTATCTCAGATAGACAAAACTGAAATGAAAGCCTCCTCAACGTATTTAAATTTTTAACTTAGGAGACTCTCGTAATCATTCAATGAAAGTTACGCCCTACACTCATCCTAAGAATCCCAAATATATATATATATATATATATAAACAATTTACAACAAAAATTTACTTTAACTTTTGAAAACAATTACCACAATCTACGAGTCTCGTTCACTATTCCGTTTTCGTCATATAGAATCAGACATCATCGACAACAAACAAAAAAATTCTCAAAAATTAAGTAAATTTCTAAATTGAATGATCACGTGTCGTGCGTGCCAAATATAACCCGCAATCAAGTTACCAACCACAAGGGTGTAGTAGTGGTAAATACGGGGTCGAATCCACAGGACTTGAGTTTACTCCAAGTTAACTAAAAATGGGGTTTTTCAGAAAATTCAATAAAATAATTAATTAAACTAACAAACAAAAAAATTCTCAAAAATTAATATCAATAATGAAAAATCACTTAAATCTCTAGTTCCACAAATTAGAATTAAGATTCCATAGCATTCAATGGTCCTCGATCTTTCACAAATAAATTAATAATTTAATTCTCCTAGATTAGCCATGGAAAATCGACATCCGCCAGAAATTCCAAATTCCCCTAATTTCGATAGTCAAGACATCTGCCACTAACTATTTCTATAATTAATGTATAACCCTAGACATCCGCCAATCGAGTTTAATACACTAACTGCAGTAATATGGATCTATAGGAACACTAATCCTAAATAATCGGATCGCATCCGCTACCGATTTAACCTAGATTTAATTGTTGTACATTCAAGAACCAAAAGGTTTTACGGCAAACGGATGAATGTTTGTTACTTTATTGGTCTAAAAGCACAATTACACGGATACTAATATTCCAAATAACAGTAGATTCTCCATCTAAAAGCATGCACGACCCACATACATACCATAGATCTAAATCATAATAATTAAATCAACAACAATGAAATAGGTGAAATTAAATTAATTAAATAATAAAATAAAAGATCTCACATAATATGCTATAAATCCATAATTCCGACTTGCTTCCCCTTCGACTTAGGCAAGAAATTGATTAGCCGGACATCATCTTCCAAAATCACAACTAAAAATAATAATTGATTTCTCAAAATATTAATTAATTTTTCTTCTAATAATACCTAGATTCCTAATACGAAAAATTACTCCAAATTGGACTCCAATACTAATTTTAGGGGTTGGGTAGGTGACTCGTGCGCCGAGGAGCATCGAAGGGGTATTTTTAGATCAAAATTCGGACTTTGCCACGTGTCTCAGCGTGCTTCGTTGTTTTTCTGTTACCGTGCCACGTGTCAGAACGCCATTGGATCGTCGCTGCCGACTCTCTTATTAGTCGTCGCATCATTCGCCGAACTCCTGGCGCGTTCGGTTGTGTCTGATGACTCGGCGCCACGTGTCATCAGGTGATTGGCCGAACCACGTCATTGTTAAACTCTGGACGAATAGAAGCTCGCCACGTGTCATGAAGTGGCAAGGAGAAAATCGCGCGACTCCGAACGAAAATCTGGGAGTTTGTGTGAGCACGAATCCCAAGGCAAATCGACGGTATCTAAAATGAGAAGAAATTAAGGCTGTGTGTGACGTGTCTTTCTGGCTGACTTGGCAACACGTGATTGGTAGCGCTGGCTTTGTGTTGACTCTGTGGACCAACAGGCACGTGACACTTAGCACCTACGGTGTTGCGAACAGCTGACATGTCATCTTCTGATTGGTTGAAACATACTATCGGCTATTCGACCTACCAAGCAACGCGTATTTCAAGGCAAATTGTCCGACATCTGATCACTTCAAGTAAATACTCCATTTTGATTATTTTTCTGCAACGTATTCAACCGCGCACTCTGTTTCACCTAAAAATGACCAAAAAATATAATTATATATATATATATTTTAAATACTTTTAATAATTAGATATACTAAAATAGACTACTAAAAACCTATAAATACTGACTTATCAAATACCCCCAAACTTAAGACTTTGCACGTCCCGAGCAAAGGTGTAAATGACTACACAAACTAAACTAGACTTCTAATATAAGAATGCATTGACTCAACTAACCCTATACATGACCCAAATTCATGGAGTTCATTTGGTTTACTTAGTCACCAAATTAACGAGTAACTCAGAAGATTTCAGAGTTATGATATGTCAAGTCTCGCAACCCAAACACAATTAAGATCACACTTTCAAGACAAAAGAACTGTCAAAACAAAGGCCATCAACTACTCAGAGTTTTCTTGGTCTATACAATTAAGCACGCAAGTTGACAATCTTACTTAATATAGTGAAAACACTCGAACTAAATCTTTTATTTGAGGAGTTTTACAACTTCCACCTTTATTCAATATTGCTTTCTCTATTTTTCATCAACCTCTTTTTTTTAAGTAGAACGATCCCAGCTACATTTCCTGTGGACCGATTTTCTCACTTTTTCCCACCACAAGATTCCCTGCTCCATTTCCTATGGAAACCTTTTCTCACTTTTTCCCACCACAAGATTCCATGTCCCACTACAAGATTCCATGCACCATTTCCTGTGGAAACTTGTGGGACTCTTTTTTTTTACTATTTTTATTTTTATGAAAAACTCATATTAGTACTTCTCACTTTCACTATGATCAAGCAAATATCCCAATGTGGGTTAAATAATATAACTTGCATAAATTTGACCGTTTACTCATTTTCGTTATCTAGCACTAAGTTTAACCATCAACTAAGTCTCTAATCACGAAATCATAAAAATGCTGAGCTACGAAATTGATTAAATGTTTCTCGTAATTTTCTCTAAGTTTCAAATTAAAAATGCAACTGTAATTTACTCATCCACAACCAAAGGCATGAACAAAGTCTCGGGTGACTCAAAAATAAATAAAACATACTAAATATATACATGAAAGTGCATCAATTCCTAATGAAATGAGAACGAAATATGAATAGACAAGAAATAGAAGAAATGGAAGAAATGATATAAACACCACCATTACCATCCAATATCTGCATATAACCGCAAAAAAAAAATTAAATGATCTCACCTACGGTCTTTCGCAATAGAATCCATCCAAAACAATCCACAATCCCTAAAACACCCCCAAACTTATTACAAACCTTATCCTCAAGGTTTAAAACAAGTCAAGAGGTTCACACATATAAAACAAACAAGATGGTGAAAGAATATGATAAAAATAAAAGGAAGGAAATGATACAAATTCGTGCAAAATTATAAAAAAAGATATGAAAATAAATAAACTAAATAATACTTATCAAAGTTTGAGCTCCCTCCCAATAGCGCTTTTGGTTAAAGTCGTTGGCTCGACTTGGTCGGAGTCTGTCAATCAATATAGACTGGCGTTGCCAGTGAGACGAGCTCCACATCATGGCTTGGGAAGGCTTCATAGAAGATCTTCAATCTATTGCGGTTCACCTTAAACACATTACCAGTCTTCATACTCTAAATCTCCATTGCTCCATGATCATACACCGAAGTCACAATATATGGTCCTGTCCACCTCGATCTCAGCTTACCTGCAAAAATCTTAAGACGTGATTAAAATAAAAGCACTTTCTAACCAACACGGAAAGATTTCCTAGAGAGATTGCTTCATGGAACGCTTTAGTTTTTTCTTTATAAATCCCTGCATTTTCATACGCGTCGTTCCTGATTTCCTCCAAATCTTGGAGAGTGAGCTTTCTCTATTTTCCTGCTTCATCAAGCTTCATATTAAACTATTTCACAGCCCGGTAGGATTTATGCTCAAGCTCGACTGGCAGGTGGCAAGCTTTACCAAACACAAGGAGATATGGGGATACCCCAATTGGCTTTTTAAACGTCGTTTGGTAAACCCAAACCGCATCATCAAGATGTGCACTCCAATCTTTACGAGTAGGATTTCACCGTCTTTTCCAAGATGGATTTGATCTCTCTGTTAGAGAACTCTGTCTGGCCACTCGTTTGGGGATGAAATGCTATAGACGTTCGATGAGTGACATTATACCTCCTCAGAAGACTTTCAACCATACGGTTACAGAAGTGAGTTCCTCTATCACTGATCAGGGCTCGTGGGGTACCAAATGTTGTGAAAATCCTCGATTTAAGGAATTCACATACCACTTTGGAGTCATTAGAGCGCGTAGCCTTAGCTTCCACCCACTTAGACACATAGTCCACTGCCAAGAGTATGTAAACTTTACCAAATGACACTGGAAACGGTCCCATAAAGTCTATACCCTAAACGTCAAATATCTCACAAATACAAATCGTGGTAAGTGGCATTTGGTCTCGATGACTAAGATTACCAGATTTTTGACAGCTAGGAAAAGTCTTGGTAAACATGTATGAATCATGGAAAATGGTGGGCCAGTAAAACCCATTCTCAAGAACTTTCCTACATGTCTGATGGGGACTGAAGTGGCCTCTACAGGCGTAAGTATGACAAAAAACCAATATGGAATGACTCTCGGTCTGAGGAACACAACGCCTGATAACTTGGTCGGAGCAAAATTTCCATAAGAATGGGCATCCCATACATAGTACTTTGCATCACTCTTTACTTTATTCTTCTGAGCCTTCGAAAGATGAGGAGATAGCTCACCCGAAGTGATATAGTTCATTAAATCGGCGTACCTGGGGAGATCGTCCATAACATCATAGATGTTCTCATCAGGGAAATCATTCATAAGAGGGGCAGGACTCTCACCATTTTTAATTCTGCTGAAATGGTCTGCGACTAGATTCTTTGCACCACTTTTATATTTGATCGTGATGTCAAACTCCTGAAGTAGGAGTATCCATCTAATGAGCCTAGGTTTGGCATCTTTTTTATTCATCAGGTACTTCAAGGTAGCGTGATCAGAGTAAATGATAACCTTGGTTCCCAAGAGGTAGGGCAGAAACTTATCAAGTGCGAAGATAACAACAAGGAGCTCATTCTCGGTAGTGGTGTAGTTCATCTGAGCAGCGTCCAGAGTACGAGAAGCATAGTAAATGACACGTGAAGCTCTCCCGACTCTCTATCTTAAGACCGCACCCACTGCATAAACACTAACATCACACATAATTCCAAATGGAAGCTCCCAATTAGGGGCCTGAATCACTGGTGTGCTAATAAGTGATTCTTTCAGTGCATCAAATGCACTCTTACATGCCTTATCAAACTCAAAAGGTATGTCCTTTTGAAGTAGACGACATAGAGGTTGTGCAATTTTTGAAAAGTCCTTGATGAAACGATGGTAAAAACCAGCATGTCTAAGGAAAGATCTAATCTGTCACACATTCGTAGGGTAGGGAAGTTTCCTTTTAACATCAATTTTAGCTTAGTCTACCTCTACGCCTCTGGCTGAGACAATGTGTCCCAAAATAAGACCTTGGTCCACCATAAAATGACACTTTTCATAGTTCAGAACCAAGTTCTTCTCGATGCACCTACTAAGAACTTTTGTCGGATTGCTGAGATAACTATCAAATGAATCACCGTAAATGGTAAAGTCATCCATGAAGACCTCAATGAAATACTCAACAAAATCTGAAAATATACTCACGATGCACCTTTGAAAGGTGGCTGGGGCATTGGATAACCCAAAGGGCATGCATCGATAGTGCCAAATGGGCAGGTGAAAGTCGTCTTTTCCTAGTCTTCAGGTGCTACTGGTATCTAATGAAAACCAAAATAACCGTCAAGACAGCAATAATGAGAACGACCAGCGAGTCGCTCCAACATCTGATTAATGAATGGTAGGGGGAAGTTATCCTTCCTAGTGGAAGTGTTTAATTTCCTATAGTCAATGCATACCAGCCATCCATTTTGAATACGGGTTGGAACCAACTTACCATGTGAATTGGTGACTACCGTGACTCCCATTTTCTTAGGAACCACCTAAATAGGGCTTACCCATTTGCTATCAGAGATGGGGTAAATCACACCAGCATCGATGAGCTTCAGTATCTCTTTCTTCACTACATCCATCATAAGCCGATTGAGCCTCCCTTGGGCTTCTCTCGTAGGTTTCGACCCATCATCCATATATATATGATGCATGCAAATGGAAAGGCTCAAACCTTTGATATCTGTTGTGGTCAACCCAATAGCTTGTTTAAACTCTCGGAGTACTCGAAGGAGCCTCTCTTCCTCCAAATGTGTAAGTTTGGCTAAGATGATCATAGGGAGTGTGTCATTCTCACCCAAAAACATGTACTTTAAATGCTAAGGTAATGGCTTCAGCTCAAGTGTGAGAGCTTTAACCAAGGAGGGAGAAAGTTCAAAGTGAAAAGTAGGTAACTCTAAATAATGGACGCTTGGGGGCAGGGGTTGGATTGAATCCAACTAGAAAACAACATCTTCGACATCAGTATTGAAGGTCAGATCACTCTCGTGGATTTGAGTAGTGTCGAGATGATGCTCTAACACTACTTTAACTTCATCATCGCCACTCGTGAGCAAGTTCTGCTCAACGAACGGATCCACACGGTCCATGGTACACACCACAGAAGACACATCGCTGGGTATCGTATCGCATCGTAGATGTTAAACTTGATGACTTCACCGTCGAACTCCATGGTAAGAGATCCATCATCAACATCTATCTTCGTTTTCGCCGTATTCAAAAACGGACGTCCAAGGAGTACTGATGAAGCATTGGTGAATGGCTCCTCTTTCGTATCGACCACATAGAAGTCAACAAGAAACACAAACTCGTTCACTCGAACTAGAACGTCCTTGAGAACACCGATAGGTCCGACAACTGAATGGTCTGCTAACTAAATGACAATACCAGTCTCCTCCTATGAGCCTGCATGCAAGGTCTCGTAAATAGATAATGACATAACATTAATGGAAGTGCCAAGGTCGCACATAACTCTCTGAATGCTTACATCACCTATAACACAAGGTACTAAGAACATCCCATGATCCTTGCATTTAGGAAGCAACTTCTTTTACAGGATAGCCGTGACGGTTTCTCCCATTTGGACTTTTTCGTTACCTTTCAGTTTCCCTTTATTAGTGCATAGTTCCTTAAGAAACTTTGCGTACATAGGGACTTGCTTCAGAGTGTCGAGGAGTGGAATATTGATTTCCACTCGCCGAAAGGTCTTGAGAATTTCTTTCTCTTCCTCATTTTTCTTATCTAGGATGAGTCGTTGTGGAAAAGGATGTTTGACCTTAAATGTGGGTGGTGCTTCCTTTTGAGTAGTTACGATCTGTTTAGGGGCAGATGGAGTCACTACTACCTCGTGTACTTCCTCATTTGCCTGGTCTTGGGCATTAGATGACCTATTGTTCCTTTTGGGTCCCTCATGCTCTGTACTATTACGGAGTGTAACTGCGTTAGCACTCGCGTTAGGATTCGGGTAAGGCTGCGAAGGCAACTTTCCCTTATCCTCGAGACGTCCAATCTGCTGTGCCTGTTGGTCCACTTGAACTTGAATAGTTCAGACTATCGATTTGAGTTCGATGAAGGATTTCTCGGAGTTAGCCCTGAATTGGTTCGGTTCATTCATAACTTGTCTTTGTTGGCTCAAAAGGGCTTTAATCATATCCTCAAGTGAAGAGGAATTATTGGAGGGTGCAGGCAACGGTTGACCTCTAGGGATGAAGGTCTGATAATTCTGATTCTGAGGCTCGTAATTGAGGTTTGGGTTGTTCCTGACCGTGGCATGATTATAGGTATTCCCGAATGGGACTCTAGATAGCCCTTGGAATTGATTACCCATGGCATTGGCATGTTGATCATCATCAAAGAGTGTAGGACATTCATCAATTGCATGATTTATGGCAGCACAGAAGCCACAAGTTTTGTCCTCCACTTTACCGGATGAGAGGAAACGTTCCATCATAGAGGCTATTTGGTCAATTTTCTGGTCAGTGAAACGCGAGATGTTGCCTGTAGTCAGACTTCGGTAAGCAGTAGCATCGAGATCACCATAAAGGCGTGATTGTTGTGCGATGTCCTCATATTGTCGCTTTATTCGGGCTGGAGTTTTTTCTCGAATATGCCCCCACACGCATTATCGATCATGCGTCGTTCCATGGGTGACATGCCAACATAGAAGAATCGAGCTATGGCCTTCTCAGATTGGCCATGTTGCGGGCAACTAGCAATCAATCGCTTATAACGATCCCAATATGCGCCAAATGATTCGCCCGGCCTAATTTTGACGCTACAAATTTCCTTGATGAGCTAAACAACTCTATCCTTAGGGAAATATTCATTCAAAAACGCGGTTCCCATATCATTCCAGGAATTAATGCAGCCATGCGAAAGGTAGAAAAGCCATTCTTTGGCTTTGTCTTTAAGGCAAAATGGAAAATATCTTAGCTTAACCGTTTCCTCGTCCGCATTGGAGTGTTTCATTGACTTGCAGATAATATGAAACTCCTTCGGGAAAGTGATAGGGTCTTCATTCTCGCCACCATGGAAGGATGGTAGGAGATGAATGAACCCAGACCTCAACTCAAAGTCTCCAGCATTAATCGGATGGTTGATGCAGAGGGGTTGTTGTGAGAAAAGAGCTTGAAGCTCGAAATTGGCGTGACCAATGGTGATTTGGCAATTTGCAGCCATGTTCAGAGGATTTTGGCCTTCCTATTGCCTAAGTTGGGTCTCTCTAATCCACTTATGAAAAGTTCTTTCTGGTTCAGGGTCGAAAGGTAATAATGAACCAGCCGATTTTGATCGAGTGAGGTGTGGTAGCATAAAACAAAAATAAATAAATAAATAAATAAATAAATAAAATAATAATAAAAAGAAAAAATGAAAAAAAAACCTAAACTCAAATGAAATAAAAATAAATTAACTAAACTAAACTAAAAAACAATTAATTAATAATCTAACTAACAAAATAAATAAATTAACTAAATCAATGTTAAAAATAATTAATATAACTAACCAAAGTCTAAACTCAGTAAATACTAACTCCCGGGCAATGACGCCAAAAATTGATCACGTCTCGTGCGTGCCAAATATAACCCGCAATCGAGTTACCAACCACAAGGGTGTAGTAGTGGTAAATACGGGGTCGAATCCACAGGACATAAGTTTACTCCAAGTTAACTAAAAATGGGAGGTTTTCAGAAAATTTAATAAAATAATTAATTAAACTAACAAAAATAAAATTCTCAAAAATTAATATCATTAATGAAAAATCACATAAATCTCCAGTTCCACAAATCAGAATCAAGATTCAATAGCATTCAATGGTCATCAATCTTCCCCAAATAAATTATTAATTTAATTCTCCTAGATTAGTCATGAAAAATCGCCATCCGCCAGAAATTCCTAATTCACCTTATTCCGATAATCATGACATCTGTCACTAACTATTTCCCTAATTAATGTATAACCCTAGACATCCGCCAATCAGGTTTAACACACAAACCACAGTAATATGGATCTGTAGGAACACTAATCCTAAATAACCGGATCGCATCCACTACCGATTTAACCTAGATTCAATTGTTGTACATTCAAGAACCGAAAGGGTTTTATGGCAAATGGGTGAATGTTTGTTACTTTATTGGTCTAAAAGCATAATTACACTGATACTAATATTCCAAATAACAGTAGATTGTCCATCTAAAAGCATGCACTAGCCACATACATACCATAGATCTAAATCATAATAATTAAATCAACACAATGAAATAGGAGAAATTAAATTAATTAAATAATAAAATAAAAGATCTCGTATAATATGCTATGAATCCATAATTCTGACTTGCTTCCCCTTCGACTTAGGTAAGAAATTGATTAGCCGGACATCATCTTCAAAAATCACTACTTAAATAATAATTGATCTCTAAAAATATTAATTAGTTTTTCTTCTAATAATACCTAGATTCCTAATATATAAAAGTACTCCAAATCAGACTCTGATACTAATTTTAGGGGTTAGGTAGGTGACTCGTGCGTCAAGGAGCATCGTAGGGGTGCTTTTAGATAAAAATTCGGACTCTGCCACGTGTCTCAGCGTGATTCGCTATTTTTTTGTTGTCGAGTCACGTGTCAGAACGCCATTGGACCACCGCTGTCGACTCGCTGATTTGTCGCCGCATCATTCGCTGAACTCCTGGCTCGTTCGGTTGTATCTGCTGACTCAGCGCCACGTGTCATCGCGTGACTGGCCGAACAACGTCGTTTTTACGCGTTGGACGAATGGAAGCTCGCCACGTGTCATGACATGGCAAGAAAAAATTCGCGCGACTTTGAGCGAAAATCTGGGAGTTTATGTGAGCACGAATCCCAAGCCAAACCGACGGTATCTGAAACAAGGAGAATTTAAGGCGGTGTGTGACGTGTCTTCCTGGTTGACGTGGCAACGCGTGATTGGTGGCGCTGGCTTTCTGTTGACGTTGTGGACCAACGAGCGCATGACACTTGGCACCCACGGTGTTGCGAACCGCTGACGTGTCATCTTCTGATTGGTTGAAACATACTGTCGGCTATTCGACCTATCGCACAACACGTATTTCGAGGCAAACTGTGTTCATCCGATCACTGCAAGTAAGTACTCCATTTTTAGTATTTTTTCGCCACGAATTCAACCGCACACTCCATTTCATCTAAAAATGACCAAAAAATATAATTAAATATATATTTTAAATACTTTTAATAATTAAATATACTAAAATTGACTACTAAAAACCTATAAATACTGACTTATCATTGAACTATACTTTTGCAATTGTTAGTCTGATAAATAGAGACATATAATTGCATTTCCAAATAAATAATAAGATATATGCTTCAACATGGCATGCGATCCACTCTGTCGCTATCTCCAAATTATAATCAGATGTCCACTTCAGAAAATAGTGCAGAGACGATATTAAGAAATCATGAAATGCAAAGATAACTTGTCTGCGTTAGACTCTGCTAGTCTCACTAGATGGTGAAGAGGTATGATTCAAACCTAGCTTCGGTTAAACAAGACTCGAAAACGAGCTTATCCCCTTCACTCACTCTATTTACGCAAGACCAAGAATGATATAATGCAATTCAAACTATGACACAATTAAAGGTACAAAAATATTAAATCAATAGCAAAGATCATTGCAGGGTGTACTTATGACCAACCAATTTTGAGCGTAATTCTCAAGATTCCCAGAGCTTCGGATCTCCTTGAAAATAGACCCAATAGCTTCCTTGCATATTCAATTATATTATGGGTAAGCTACAAGTGAAACAAATCACAAAACCTAATGAAAACTGCGACCAAAGTATGCTTGAGAACAGTTTCCAAAACTATTAGTTTACATAACTATTTCAACTTACTTTGAATTATGCAATTTGGGGTAACTTTTTAACCTTTAAAACCTTAATATTTGTCAAGACGACCTAAAAAGAACTTGTAGTACTCATCTCTTACTTTCCATGGACTCCAAAAACACTCAAATATAATCACTGACAAAGACCTTATAAGGTTTTCAATATGGTATGCCAACTAGACTAACTTTATTTGATTTTGAACTTAGGATCCTCTCCAAATCAATATTTTCGTAATTAAATCTTCAAAACTTGACAATAAACACCACGAAACCACTCAATTTCAAAATCAAAATACTCTTACAGCCCGTGGAGTCAAATTGGATCAAAACCATTAATCTATTCATCTAGAATCCAATTAAAATCAATATCAACTATAATCCATCTCCAAAATAGTTATCAACTGAATCAGATTAGTTCGATTCATCAAAACCCTAGCCTACATCAATGGAATTAATCCAAAATCGGTGCACATCAACTATATACATCAATTGACAACTATCCCTATCAATTTCTATCAATACCTCGCGAAACAAATCGATAAATTGCAAGAATTCAAATTAAATTGAGGAAAATGGCCAGCATTGAGTATTTATCGAATTGCGGGTTGAATAACTCATTTCCACCATTGAAACTTTGCTTGAACATATAGTCGCACGATGCTCTACGGTTTTGCAGAAATAAACCGGATAAAAATCAGACGTCGGGAGCTCGTGGAGCGAAAGATTGAATTAAGAGGTTTTGAGACAGACTTACTGTTCGTTCATTTCAATTGAATCATATTTTTTTTATTCATTTATATATGTAAACCCTCAAGTGCTTGTCAGCAGCATAATTTATTTTTATTTATTAATTCCGAAAATTCTTATTTGGACATGTTTTGCCTTCTGGCACTCATTTTCGATCTAATTTTTCGTCAAATTGAACCTGATTCTTGATAAAATTGTCCATCTTCATAAAATGTACATAACACTGGTTTTTGTCATACCAAAGCCACAAATATCTTATCTTGTTCCATGACATAATGAACCTTTATGGACCAATTTTCTTACCATATTTAGCCAAAAGTGCCCTGATTTATACCCAATCTCAATGGTGACCACCACCAACTGATACAAAATTTGTGGTAATGTTTTATACTAACTTTCTTATCATATTACATTACAACAATCCCATCTTGCGAGTAAATCGAGACAAAATCTTCACTTGAGGATTAACACTTGGTTAATTAGTTTTCGAGCTATTAATAATCTATTTTCATTCACGCACTTCCGATATGCACTAACGACCCTGATTATGAAAAACTGAGGATACACCTCAACACAATCCGACATCAGGGCAAAATATCGTAAATTACATCAAGGCATGCAACATGCAAAAATAATATTTAAGCTTGTGATCTACAGTCTATAATACGTGGGTCCTACCTTAGTTACTTAAATAAAAAATTAAATCCAAAAATACTTAAGTAACATCCAAATCAAGTTTATGAAATTCTAGGATGTCATATTTGATCACCCTAAAAATTGTTCCAATAGCTTCTCGGCAGACCCAATTATATTATGGGTCAAGTTTGAAGTGAAACCAAATCATGAAACTTAATGAAAACTGTGGCCAAAGTATGCTTGAGAACAGTTTCAAAAAACATTAATTTATATAGTTGTTTAACTTTCAATTAGCCAATTTAGGGTAACTTTTTAACCTTATAAACCTCAATGTTTTTCTTGACAACCTAAAAGGAACTTTTAGTACACATGTCCTACTTTCCATAGAAAACTCAAATCGAATCACGGACTGAGAAGTTATGAAATTTCCAATATGGCATGTCAAATATGCAAACTTTATTTATTATGAACTGAAAAACTTCAACAAATCAATATTTCACAATTAAATCCTCAAAACTCTACAACAAACACCACGAGTCCACACGAAACCAACATCGAAATAATTCTACAACCCGTGGAGTTAAATTGGGTCAAACTAATAATTAATTCATCCAGAATACCAATCTAAACCAACATCAAAATAATTCTACAACGTATGGAGTTTAATTTAGAAAATGCCCAAAACTGAAGATTTACCATATTGTTGACCGAATACCTTGTTTCCTCCATGGAAACTTAGCTAGAACTGATCGTCTCACAAAGCTCTACAATTTTGTGGAAAGAAACTGAATGAAAATCCTATTTATGCAGCTTCACGAGCCCTCCTGAGTTGAAAGAAATAGGAATTGAACGTTTTAAACGTTTAGTTGTTGAAACGACTTTGGTTTTCATTTTTTTTGTTTTTTTTGTATTTGTATATAAATTTATTAGTTCCCAAAATTCCTATTTTGATGTGTTTTGAATTTTGATGCTTAATTTAGATCTGAGTTTTCACCAAATTAAGCCAACCACTCTATAAAATAGTCATACTCAATAAAATTTCCATAATACTAGTTTTGGACACTCCAAAACTCCAAAAATCTTAACTTTGTCCATGAAATACCAAAGACTTCTGGAACAATTTTGTTGCCATTTTTAGCCAAACATGCATCAATTAGCACCTAATCTCATCCTCCACCACCAGCAACTTACATAAAGCATGAGGTAAGGTGTCGCACCAACTTTGTTCTTATTTTATAATACCACTGATCTCGACTTGCACGCAAACTGAGGCAAAATCTTCCTGTGAGGATTAACATTTGGTCAATTTCGAGCAATAAAAAACTTTATTTTCACTAGTGCCCTTCAGACACGCACTTACAACCCCGGGTACGAAAACTAAGGATACACCTCAACACTTCCCGGCTCCACAACAAAATACCATATAATACACACACTAAGTACACAAGTAATCCTAAAACTACAGATTACTAATTACATCTATTATCCCATGACAAGAGATCTCAAGTTTCAATCGGATCAGAAAATAAAACCCGACATATTGTGCAACTCTAACTCATTCTTTAAATTTCTTCTCATAATATCATTTAGATTTTTCATATTTGAAAACAACTACCAATTTCAACTCATCTACCTATTCATTTAACATTTTGTTTGGCTAGTTAGAAAATTAAGGACTTTTCTTACTTCGTCAAACAATTATATATTCATGACTTTACTAAAAACCTCATCTTATTCACTTAACTGCCAATCTATTTAAGATTGTAGTTTTTGCTACTACTCTGGTTTCCACATTACTAAATTGCTCACATTAGTTTCTACATTTCTCTGATTACTCAAATTTTCATCATCCTCATCTCAATCACTTACTATTCACCAATCTTCTTTCACTACTCGAATAGAGACAGTTATCCTTAACATGACTAGATATACAGACTTACAAAGAGATATCGACTTATTTAATGATTATACTCTCACAATATAACTTTTAACTTGTATTTCATACATGTTTATAAATATAAGGGTCAAATCCATGGGATTTAGGTTTTATTCTAAGTTAGCTAAAAAGTGAAATTCGAGGATTTTTATAGATTTTAAGAAAAAAAATACTATAAATTAAGGTTTTCAAGAATGAATTCAATAATAGAGAATATCTAGTTCTACGATCCCACAAATCCAATTCAATATTCCATAGCATCTAATGGTCTTCGATCTTTCCCAAATAATTATTAATTCAATTCCTTCTAGATTAGCTATAGGAAATCGACATTCGCTAGAAATCCCTAATTCTCCTAATCTCGATATCTAGGATGTCTGTCAATAACTACTTCCCTAGTCAACATGTAACCTAGATATTCACCAATAAAGTTTAATGCATTAACCGCATCAAGGATCGTGGGAATAATAATCCTTAAAAATGGAATCAAGTCATTTCCAGTGTAACCTAGTTTTATTTGTCACACGCTCAAGAACCGAAAGGTTTTGACGAAAAACTATTGAGTGATTTTTCCTTGTATTAGTCCAATCGTATAATTACGGATATGATTATCCCAATTAATTAAAGGTCTTCCACTTAAAAGCATGCAATGGCCATATACAAACCCTAAGTTTGCACCATAATCATAAAAAATGACAAGTAAAATAAAAGGATTTGAAATAAATTAAATTATAAATAAAAGTTCTCACATTACACGCTATCAACCAAGATTCTAGACTTGCTTCGCCTCAAACCTGGGAAAAAAGTGCTTAGCCGGACATTGCCTTGAAGAACTCCCTTAAATTATAAAGAAAATTTACTAGAAAAAACAATACAAAAAAAAAGCTAAACAACAACAAACTAATCTAACGTTGAATTGGTATGGTTCTGTTGCTAAGCGACCCTTCAACAGATCAGAGACAGACGGTAGCTGTTGTTAAACTCTTTGTTGCTGATTGAACTCAGCGATAGATTTGGTGTTCTATTGTTGTTCAGCAACAGATTTAAGACAAACGTCTGTCGCTAATTTTAGTCCAGTCAGCACAGTAGTGTCTGTTGCAAATATGTTGCTATTTAGCGACAGACATGGTCTGTTGCTGATTTGCCCAATCAGCAAATACGAGTGTTGTCACTGATCTGTTGCTGTTCAGCGACAAACTCGGTCTTTCACTGATTTGCTTACTCAGCAAAAACATTGTATGTTGCTGATCTATCGTTCAGCAGAAACAGATCAGCGACAAACAATTTTTTGTTGACTGGACTATTTTCGAATGGTAATTTTCAAAAAATAACAATACACAGTAAATAGTAAAATCAAAAGCTGCAGTAAAATCTGCAAATAGAAATTTTGCCTGCTGCATATAATACGAAAATTGCGGAAATGTATATATATTTTCAAAATTTGACAAACAATGTCTACAAAGGGATGAGATTAACATTTCATAATTAACTAATAGTATATTATATAGTGCTAGATGAACATTATTCAAAAAAATACAAAATACTACACAAATTAATTTATATATATATACAATGTTTACAAAACACTCTATAGCATTTTTTCACAAATACAAGATAGGAACTATACAAATTCTTTAGCTAGGAGAGCGTTTCCCATCCAAATCCTGAAAATTAAAAGGAACTTGAACAATATTCGACATGCAACAAAAATATTCCAACACAAATGAAAATAACATCACATCCAATTAAAGTGAAATTGAATACGGTGTTGTCTATGAATACACACTATCTTTCACAGTCTTTCTATCTCGATGTATAACATGACCAACATATACAACCACTCCAAAAAAACACACAAAAAGTTAAGGGTTTCTAATCCATAAATTAAAAGGGCATGTTATGACCCTAAAAAAGATGGAGACACATATATACACCACTTTTTAGAGACTAAGTTGAGCAGCATGGGGTGTCCATCTCACCGAGAAAACTGAAATGGACCATATAGGATTAGATAAACTACTCAAACATTAAAAAAAATTTTAAGAGGAGATCCAAGTCTTTGAGTTAAAAATCTTTCAAAAATTAAAGTGGTCTATGAAGTCATTTGACTTAAGAATTGCCTACAAAACATATATAATTCAATCATAATGATCTAGTTCAAGAATAATTTATTCTAAAGCTGCTAAGTACTCATGTTGTTCTCTATCTTCAGCATGAAACACGAGTAAAATACATATTCGATCATATTTTCCAATAGCGACAGAGCAAAAACTGTATGTTCCCTTCATAGACAACAAAGAACAAATTCAAAAATCAAGTTTCTTCATGAAATGACAAATGGAAAATACTGAAGAAACTAGTATTAAATATTATATTAAAGATTTAAAAATACTTAATGATGTCGAAAATAATAATAAGTTCAGTTGCAAGCATCTCCGAAAGAAAAATACAAATAGTAATATAATTGACACAAAATAAAGAAACTCCAATTAGAAAGTAAAAAAGGGAAACATCTCAAAAAGGAATATATTACAACCAATAACATAAAAATGTATTGTAACATATGCTATAAGACCCTTCTACCACTCATTGCAACTATCCAAATGTTCAAAAATTCATAATAAACACTGCATTATACATGATAAAATGTTTAAGATCAAGACAAGACTGAGTTCAATAGAGATTTTGTGAATAAAATAAATGGCAAAAGGTTGCATACCAAAGGAACCTCTGAAACTTGAAATCCAATTGGTGATGTAAGTTTGGCCACCTGATCAAGAGGACTTCAGCCCTAATCACTGCCTCTGGCACCGGAGATGCTAACCAATCAAACCCTAAGATATTATCTATACCCAATGCCTTTAATTGTCACAAAAAAGACAAATCAATAACACACGGAAGAACAAACTATGGTAAGTAATTTCCACAATGAAAGAAATATAAAGACCCAAAGCAAACATGCAAGTGCAAACTCAAATATTCACAAGAAATCCCTCTTTTACTCTAGTAATACTTGAATAGTGTATGATAAAGTATAATGTCTTTCTCAAATGTATGGAAGTGATGCAAAAGACGCATAAAGGAAATTGTGAAATAGGATTCTATAAGGTTTTAGTGTGTGGAGAATTTTTAGGGAATCCATATCATTTCACGGGAAACCAAGATGCAAAAAGTAAAAGCAATAAGTTTCAGAAATAAATAACTTACAGAACATACTGTGAAAACAAAAATTCAAGTTTCATTACAACCCGCTCTTAGAAATAACAAATAATATAACTAAGAAAGGAAATTACTATCCCAACTAAATCAAGAACATACAAAATTAAGACTCCCAAACATTAAAGAAACATGTTGGCATCTTGATGTTGAAGAATTGTAAGATATGCCAAAAAATTCAAATTTCTTACCCAGCAAAAACAAAGAAGCCTTGTCAACTCCTTTTCTATAAGCAACACCAATATCAAATGCCACTGGTGCACATAGATGCAAATGAAGAATCACATCGACTACATTAGAAGGTAATAAATGTGAAGATATACATTACTCATAATTAATAGTTTACCATAAAAAAATAGAACATCTAATCACTATTGTCGTGGTGGTGGTCGCGGAGGCGGCATAAGTTGCGACATAAACTCATCATGATCATCCAAAAGATGACGTTGATCCTCGGACATCCTTCTATGTGGGTTGGTCCAATGTCTAGGCTGGTGGTCATCCAGGTGGTAGACTGAGAAGGTACTATGTCCGTCGTCAAATAACCAGGCTGGTCGTCACTCTGAGTACTAGAACGCTCTGTTACCGGTGATGGTGGAGTCCGCGGTGTCGGAGGCACGTGGGGCCTAATCCCAGGGTGTTGCATCAACGATGCCTCCATACGTGCAAACCGGTCATGCATCTCTCAATTTTCTTCTTGGCATTCCATCTTGTCTCTTTGCATTTGTTCTTGTCTTTCCATTCGCTCCATCAGAAATGTTTCTTGCAACTTTTGGTGGCCCCGCTGGAGCTCTTCCAACTCATTAGGTCCATACGCTAGTCCTCGAGATGAGATTGCTTCCCCTAAAGATATGATGTGATGATACCCTTGTGACCCCAATCCATAGACACGTCCCTTGACTTCTAGAACCAAGATAAACGACATCCTCGTCAATCGATGTGTCAGGGGTCTAGGTGGAAATCTCCTCCAATCTCCGAGTGAGTTCTCCCTGCATTAAGTTTTTAAACTAATAGATAACTCTAATGGTTTCTTTTAAATTGATGGGCTACATGTGTTGTCTCGAACTAGTTATATATATGCGATTAATATTACTTGCATAAATCTTCGCGGATCTCTGATCGACGAAAGTTTGGCCGTCATGGTCATGGGTGTGGAGGTGTCGACACATCTTCTTTTGTGTGGGACGATGTTGAAGTTTCTTTTCCTACAAGCGAGTTACAAGATTAATAGTTTTTATTTCCTTTCATCTACGTACGAAACTATATATGTATGTATACATACCAACGTATCACTATGCCGTCTAGCAGATATAGTTCCGGCGCTATGCAACGAAATACCAGTGCCTGGCCCTCCCACCTCGGACTTTCTATTCGTGCTCATCTACTCACACTTCTTCTTGAATGCTTCTTCTATTGCTCGCATTCGTTTTTCATGCTCAAACACCTCATCTATCAAGTAAATAGGTGTTATCCTCTTCTTCACAATGAGATATATATTGCTTGTGTACCGAATGGCTACCTTCCGACACCACGCATCATATATCGCGAAGGATATTTGCAAGTCCCAAGTGAAGAACACCTACAGTTGAACAAGTAATGGACACATTCTCATTTCTATAATTAGAAACTAGTTTCAATAAATTCACCTCAATAGTTGCTGTGAAGGTACTGACCTTCGATCTAAGCCAGTATATAGCTCGTTGGGATTGTGGAACATATTCTCATTTCCATCCTTCTTTCAAATATCCGCTCTTAAGGACTAAACTCGTTTTCCCGGCCACTACGAAATAAGGGTGTAACCTACCATTTCGAATGCTTAAGTTAGTCTGGGAAAATAATATTTTTATAAATTAGTGGTATATATTGTGGAGAGTAACATACATGCCATGCTCTATAATGAGATAAATAAGAGGGTTTTCGCCTTCAGTCGAGGCTGTCGGAGGTCTGAAAAAGTCATGGATTTCCTCAATCGCATGTGGTATCGATAAGCGCAACCTATTACTGGATGACCTCAGAGATGAATGATGATGTGGTGTTGGGGGTCTACGAGATGTAGAAATGTGTTCGTCGCCTACTCCAGGAGAATGAGCGGGATGAGCTGAAGGTGATGGTGTGGCGTGATGTGAGGAAGATGACCTGATACCATAGTCCTGCGGGTATACATCTGCTGGAGCTGATGGTATGGAGTGGTGTGACGAGGAGGGAATGGTCCTATGCTGAGCTGGAAGTGCATGAACTGGAGGAGATGGTGTGCCATGCTGATGTGGATATGGATGACTGGGAGGCGATGATGAGGTATAATGTGATGACGACAGTCTGAGGGCATAAGTCGGGTATGGACGACTTACATGTGACCATCCGTGGGTATAATGTGATGAGTACCAACCATCCAGATGGTCATTTGTAGCATGGTGCGACATAGATCCTCGTCTAATGGTGCTAGTCTTCTCCAGAGGGCTATTGATGTCCTCCACGTCCTCATCCTCTAGATTACCACTCCCCCTACCTCTCGCCATATATAATGGTATCTATATCTATCGCATAAACAAATAATTCAGTTGAGTCATACAAATAACATTTATAGAGATATATTTCATTTAATGTAAACATCGTATTTCAAGCAAATTGATAGATTGAACTAAAAACTCACACCAATCACTCAAACTCATCTTCGGTACTACGGTCTGATGACGATGTGAACTCATCATCTTTTTCATCATCCGCATTCATCATAAATTCATCGTCGTCGGACACAATTTCACTTGTCGGATCAACGGCAGCAGACGATAATGGATCTACATTTACTTCCACGATGTCCATATTCTCATTTTGATCTGATTGAGATGCATTGTCTGAGATAACCATTTCTGAACTAATGACATTGGTTTCATCTACGAACTCTGGTTGAAGCTTGCATATATCTAACCAATCGCTTCATTCCCTTCTTCAGATAGAAGGGTAAGGAAGATAATATACTTGATGTGCTTGCATTGCCAATATGAAAGGCTCGTACCTATTGAACCGACGGTTTTTATGAACTTCTACCAAACCCAATTTACGAAGAAGTCGTGTACCATTTTGAGTAAGATCAAACTAATCACATTTAAACAACATTGTTTGAAGTGACCCATCATGGTCATCAATTCGAATTACGTCTCAGAGTACACCGTAATAATCAGTATCGTTCCCACCTTTGACGATACACCACTGTTTTGTGTTGTCTTGTTCGTACCATATGAAAGTGTGTCATGCTTATATCCATTAACGAGGTATGCAGAATAAATCGTACATGAACGCATTGGTCCTTGAGAAATTTGACGAATCACATCTGGCACATCGTTTTGTTCAGCCTATGATGTAATATTACAATATTAAAATCTTGCATGTTACGTAATGATACGTTCAACTTCTAAACTGATTTGAATTAGGTGTATATAAACTATTACGTACATATTGCAAAAACCACTCTGCAAATTATTGCTCAAGTTTGATCTTAATAGCTTGATCGACGATGTTTGGTTATTGCACACGAACTATAGAATTGAATATGCTACGAAAAATGATATGAGATTAGACACTACATAGAAAAAATGTCAGAGAAAAAATTACCCTGAATTGTAATACCTGATAAACATAACTACTTTCAGGAAATTTAGTAACACATATTGATGAGCTGCAACATACTCCTCTAACATGAGGTATCGTTTCCTCGCTTTGCCCAATGGTCGACCCAGATGAATGAAAATCGAGAATGCACCATTGTTAGCAACACTCGGACCTACTCCACCAGCATCGTTTCGTTGGATTCGTTCATGTGCAGGACTGATATGATCCTCGAAGTAGAAAGAACAAAAGGAATTTGATTCCTCAACTACGTAAGCATTACATATCGACCTTTCAGTTTTTGCCTTGTTTCTAACATTATTCTTCATATGGTTGAGATACCTATATAATGAAAGGAATCATTAGGGCGGTATGTCCATCAAATCAGGTAGCAATAACCAATACGACTGTATATATTAGTTATTTCATACAATAAATGTTTATATATTTATTATAAAAATTACCTTTCGAATGGATACATCCACCGGAACTATACTGGTCTAGCGATATAGGCCTCGTATGCTAAGTGTATGGGAAGATGCTCCAGTGAGTCAAAAAACTAGGTGGGAATATTTGCTCCAACTTACATAATATTTCGGGAATGTTAGAGTGCAACAACTCGATTTGCGCCATATTAAGGTTCCTAGCAGTCAAGTCTCGGAAAAATAAACTTGACTCACCAATTGCAATCCACACTTTATCCTCTAGTAGTTCACGAAAGGCAATAGGAATTAATCTCTGCATGAACACATGAAAGTCATGACTTTTTAGCCCAAACATCCTTAATTTGTTGGTGTCCACACATCGACTAATATTTGAAGCATATCCATTCGGAAAGCGTAACTATCGTACCCAATCACACAAGACTTATTTCTTACGTTTATCGAGTGTATAAGATGCTCTGGGATATCAATTAGATGCAGGGTCATATTCGAGGAAAGGTCGATTGCAAATATCTTTTAAATCTAGTCTCGACTTGGCATTGTCTTTGCCCTTCCCAGGAACACTCATAATTGTATTAAAAATGTTGTCGAACACATTTTATTCAATGTGCATGACATCCAAATTGTGCATAATAAGATTCGTCTTCCAATATGGTAAGTCCCAGAATATGTTTCGTTTCCTCCACCCTGAATACTTGGCAATCTTATTTTTGACATGAACGGATTTGATTTCAGTTACTTTCATCAGTCCCAAAGCTTCAATTTCAGCCTGAATTTGTTCCCCAAATTTTAATCTCGGTAGTCCTTTTCGACAATTTGTATCGCGTCTGAAGCCGTTCTTATCACTTCTTAAAGTGAAGCCACGTGGTAGGAACCGACGATGGCAATCAAACCAAGAAGTTTTTCTACCATGCTTTAATTGGAATGCATCTGTGTCATCCATACAATAAGGACAAGCTCTCTTTTCATATGTGCTCCAGCCATACAACATACCGTAAGCAGGGTAGTCTCTGACAGTTCACATAAGTACTGCTCGGAGTTGGAAGTTGGACTTGGTGGAAATGTCATAGGTAAGTACCACATCATGCCACAAATCTTGCAACTCTTTTATCAAAGGTTGTAAGAAGACATCAATTTGATTTGAAGGATTAGTCAGGCCCGATACGATGACCGTTAAGAACATGAACTCCTTCTTCAAGCACATTGAGGGGCATAGGTTGTAAGGAATGAGAATTACTGGCCACGATGAGTATTATTTTCTAGGATTTCCCAAATGGTTGGAAACTATCCGTACATAACCCTAAACGAACATTACAAATTTCGGCGCTGAATTCAATGTTCACATCATTGAAATGCTTCCATGCAATAGAATCGGAACAATGTTGCATAGCGATGCCATCTGAAACGTGTTCCCCATGCCAACGCATATGCCTCGCAGTCGCTTCAGACGCGAATAAACGCAACAATTTAGGTGCGAGGAAGTAATACATTTTTTTCCGAACCCACAACATGCCACTCCATCCTTCACTTCTAGTTTGTTCATACCTTGATTCACCGCAAAACTTACATTTCATCAACTTTGAGTCCTTACTCCAGTAAATCATGCACATGGACTTGCAACAATCAATTTGCTGGACCGGTAGCCCCATCCCTTGCATTAGTCATTTCGTGTTGTAAAAGTTATCGACTAAACAATTGTTACCAGTCAATGCATCTTTACAAAATTGAAGAATTTCATCGAACGCCTTCTCAGAAATTTTATGTTCTGATTTGATTTTTAGGAGTCTCGCGACTGTCGACAATTTCGTCATGTTCTCACACCCTTGCCATGGAGGCTGACTTGCTGCGTCTAACATATCATACAAGTTTTTCGTTCCAGGATTTGGACGTTGTTCTGCATGACACCAATTGAAACTCGAACCAACCAAGTCGTGCACCATCTCATGATACGATGTACAATAATTGGCTGTCTATGTCCCTTCGTGGTCATCATTTCTCATCGTATTAGAAGGTTCGTCGTGTACATTTTGAGTGTACATATAATCTTCTTCTCCATGTTCCGACCAACATTGATATCTCAGAACGAAGCCCCGACGAAGAATATGAAGTTCTACGGTGTCAACATCATAGTATGAACGATTATGACATTTCGTATGGTTGCATGGACACCGAATTTTTCCCTCAGTGGCGAATGTCCTACTGTGCGTCTTTGCGTATGTGATGAACTCGTTCACGCCGTTTATGAACTCTCATCGAGTAAAGCCATTTTCAATGCGACTATACATCCATTCTCGATTAGTAGACATCTCGATCCTAAGTTTTTCAGCCGATAAATGGATAAATCTTATAACCTCTTAAAAAAAGAATGTAAATTCTAAAAATTTACTATATTTTTATAAAATAACCCAAATTAATATTCATTAAACTAGATTATATGTAATCTTGAGGTTTCCAATATAGCTACGTACCTCGTAAGTATCAAGTAAATGACACTCACAATTAATAAACAATATATAATTTAAAAGTGCAAAGGGAAATACGATTAAGCTTCTTCAGGTGTGCTTTCCCTACAAACATGTTATGTACAAACATTATATAATTTTTTTCCTCACCGTGAATTGCCTAAGTTATTTTTTCAAAATCTCCATATTGTCTTGACATTTCTTATCAATTCTTACTAATGAAGTATATAAATTAATATACTTTTCTTTATTTTACAAATAAATATAAATATTCTTCAATTCCTAATATATATACAATCTTGAGATTTCAAATATAACTATGTACCAACTAAATGACAATCACAATTAATAAACATTATAATAATATATTAGTTATAACTTTAGTTATAACTTAATAAGATATTATTTTTCATTGAAAATGCACTGCCAAATAATAATTTGAACAATGTAGAGATATATTAATTTACTGTATTATTATTCAATGAACATACTATATATGAACTAAATTTAACAATAGTAAATAATAATTGTCATATGACAAACTAAGTGAAAATTTAAAGTACCTAAATACAATTTTGATTCGTTCTACTTGTTGATTTGTTGCTGTTTAGTGACAGATTGTTCAGTTGTTGATTTGTTACTGTTTAGCGACAGATTATTCAGACGTTGATTTGTTGCTGTTTAGCAACAGATGGTTGAGTTGTTGATTTGTTCTTGTTTAGCAACACATTGTTGAGTTGTTGGTTTGTTGTTGTTTAGCAGGTTGTCACTATTTTTGAATGCTAAGCATAACATTCGTACGATTTCATTGATATATAAAAGAGAAAACTTAGATATCTTAATTTCAGTAGTAATGAAAACAAAATTCAACCAAAATCCCAAAATAGAAGTTTAAGAAAACGAAAATTACGAGTGCTCCGGCGATGATGTACTGAAATCGGGATTACGCCTAGCTGGGACTGTGATTCGAAGGTCCACCTACTGGTCGCGAGGCAATCAACGAGTCTACTGTGCCTTCGTGCTTGTCCACCTGGGTGAAAGCTCGGCTGATGGCCGTGTCGGTGTGCAAGTCGCGGAGTCGCGGATTCGTTACAGAGGAGACCCGAAACTCAGTTAAGGAAGAGCTGGAGGTGAGCAGCGGTGGCAGAGGAGCCAGGGGCGAGTAGCGGCGGCGGAGGAACCAGGGGCGAGTAGCGACAGCGGAAAAGGGGGTCACGGAGCCGTGGTGGTGGCCAACAGCGCCAGAAATATTAGTCAACGGTAGAAAGGGAGAAAACCCACAGCGACGAAAAGGGGGGCAGGGGCGGAGCGAGTCTCGGCCTGATGGTGTCGACGTTCACGAGAGGCAACCAGCGGCACTAGAGGAGAAGACCGCGCAGCGACGCCAGAGGACAATCGCGCGCAACGGCTGCGTGACCCGCGGTGTCGTCGGCGTGCGTCGCAGAGGAAGGAGAGAGCTGACGTATCACTACGCGGTCGACATTGACGATGACAGTGGACTACGTCGGCGATGGTAGTGGCGAGGATTGTGCGGCGGCGGCAAAGGGTCGTTGGCGGCGGCGAAAGTAAAAATGGATTGCATAGAGAGGGGTCGAGGAGGAGGGGTTTCTTGTTTACCCTTTTTTATGTTGTGACAGATCTACAAAAAATCAGGGACAAAAACACGTTTGTCACTGATCTGTAGCAGATCTGTCACACACATCGCGACAGATCAACGACAGACGTATTTTTGTCGCTGATCTATCGCAGATCTATCACAACCTTGGCAGGAAATTTATGGCGGGATAAATCAACGATAGATCTGTGACAACATACAATTTGTCATAATATTTGTCATAAATATGTCACTGAATTGTTGCTTTTCTGTCAACCGAATCAAACGGACCATCTGATGCAGAACTATTGTTGATTTGTTGTTGTTTAGCAATATATTATGTTTGTCACAATTTTTTGATGTTATTCCTCCATATTCTTGTAGTGAAAAAAAAATGAGGATTAGATTAGGTAGAAATCTAAAAAAAATAAAACCCTAAGTTTCATATATATATTCCTTCAATTTGGTCTCTAGAATAGAGAAAATGAAATTAATGGGTATTTTCTAGTCTCGTCTACCCAGGCAGATCTGATGGTTGGTAGTGCTTTGGAGCTGGAGTCAGACACGTGACATACTCAGGGTGAGCATTACTGGTTTGTTGATGTGGTGTGCGCTAATAAGTTGAGATCCTACTAGAGATGTGGCATGGCATATTGGAGGATGATGGTGGCAACTAAAGATGGGGAAAACACGGTCTCAAGGATCAACTTCGAACCGAGAGTCTATGCTCCCACATATCTCGAGATAAGTGGAGACCTTTATTCGTTTCTCATCTGATCCGCTTTTGTGTGAGAATCTTGAGGTATGATGAATAGATGCTTAAGTTCTAAGTGTTATAAACTTGTACTTAGACATTTTTTAAGGCTTTCATTAACTAATGTGCCACCAAACTTCTTATAAACCACTATATCATCAACACAGACCAATGTGGGTCCCATCAAATTGTCTCAAAGTGCGTACAAACTCACTTTTTAGTGCCAAAAACTAAGAAAAATTCAAAAGACCCCAATTTATTTATTTTTCATCAAATTGCCTTTGAACTACAAAAAATATAAATAAAAGAGAATTAATTAATAATAATAGGCATTGAGATCTAAAAACATATAAAATAAATACCTAAAATATATTATTATTACAACCTTATCAAATACCCCAAACTTTGGACTTTGCGTGTCCCGAGCAACGTTGTAAATGACTTAACACAAGTAAACTACACAATTAATATAGTTATAAAGCTAACTTAACTAATCCTATACCTGATTTCAAACTCATGGAGTTCTTTTAGTTTAAATAGTCGCCAAGTCAACAATTCGCTCAAGAAATCTTGGAGTCATGATATGTCTAGAATTGCAGTTCAAACATAATTAAGAACACACTTTAAAGACGTAGACTTGTTCGAGACAAAAGCTATCAACTACTCATGAGTTTTCTTGGTCTATACACTCAAACATGCAAGTTCAAGATCTTTGTAAGATGGTGCATAAATGTTTAAATGGTACCATTAGAAACAAATGCGAACACACTCTCTACTATTGTAGACTTAACACCAAAGGTTGGAACAAGGCTAGGTTAAAGTACCAAGGAAATGATTTAACACTTAGACTGTCAAAAACTTTTCTATGAACATGAAAATGGCTTATACTGCACATAACTTAAGTTTTCTTTTAATATGTGTAGTCCTTACCTATTTGCAATCACCTGGCTTCCTACTCTATTTCCTACATATATTTTTTAGGTGGGACTCTCTAATCATGACTTGGTTTTTTTCACTATAATTAATTTCCCTTTATTTTGGGTATATAAATAATTTTTTTCTCTATTTTTTTTCTCCTTTGCATGTCTCTTTTTAATGATTTCAAATCAAAGACTAGCTTCCAACTAAGTAAAGGATTATATAAGTTATGGCTATGGTTATAACATTAGGTCAGAAAAAATTAAAGGTTGAGTTGGCTCAAAATGGTTTAACTAGAGAAATTATTTTGGGTGTGCTCAAGGATAAGGGTTTTCATTTAAAACTTGCCTAAATCATTTCCCCCAAAGTGGTTTAGTCATAAAAATTCAGGCTCGAGTAGCTTACAACCTTGTTCTAGTACCCTATAAATCTATCTTTTTCCACTTGCATAGTTCTGACTGTCTGCCTCATTCGGTATCTTACATAAAGATTAACCCTCATACTAAGTCCCTAGTATAAAGTCATAAAAATGCTGAGGTACAAGCTAGAGTGAGTGTTTCTCCTGATTTTCCTTATGTTTTAAGTCAAAAAGGCAACCATAGTTTACTCATCCACAACCAAAGGCATGAAGTAAAATTTTGGTGACTCTAAATCTATACTATTATAATAGCAAATATGGGGTAGTTAACAGTGAAGCCTTATTGGCCACCGTCTTTTCAAAATGCCAGTAGATTTTACCTTTTTTATTAATTAAAAAATTAGGATATGAGGGTAAATAAGGGAAACAACTTAAATTAAAGAAACTTTTATTCTTCTTTAAACTCACCATTATTGATTTAGTTTCAAAATTTCCATGATTTTCTCTCAACTCTCCCTCTCTCTATCCACCACATCTCTCTTTACATGTATCTCTCTTTCAACACCACTTCTCTTTCTTTCTCTCTACATGCATCTCTCTTAACCATATCTCCCACACACACCTTAAATCAATTATAATTTTAAATTTCATTTCATCGGTACGCGCTCGACTGATTACCTTTTTTGGATTAGAATGCTTCTCTTTTCATGAAATCATGAAGTCATTGTCTTCTACAACAATAATGTTTCTCTTCACATGAGAGAACGGTGGGATCAAAGAGATTGAACTAGAGATAATTTTCCTTTTCATTTTAAGTAACGTTTTATTATTATTTGACTATCATTCATTCTTTTGGTTTGAAGGACAAGATTTAATTTTGAGAGAAAATATCATGAATTTGTGGAAGAGGCTACTGAAGTCTAAATGGTGCCATTAAACAAGCTATTTAAGGACACGAAGGGACACCAGGTGCACACTATTTGAACAACAGTAAACCAGACTAGTAGATCAAAAGATCGAATGATCAGTTGATCAACAATGAACCAGTCTAGAATATCATACGAAAAAGAAAACATGAACAACATACATTATGTTATTCATTCACATCAAAAAATACAGAGTACATGTTTATATACATACAAAGAAGGTGTACACTACACACCCTTGTTATAACCAACTGAAGTAAACTAACATAAGCCTATGATACAATACATACCAACCTATATGATACAATACATTATAGTGTCTGAACATTACATAACTCTACATCCCCCCTCAAGATGGAAGTCTATGCCAGTCACATAGACCCATCTTGGACAGTAAATCAGAAAACAAAGGAGCTGGTAAAGATTTGGTAAACAAATCAGCTAACTGTAAACGAGAAGGAACATCTTGTGGAAGAACAAACCCACATTTGAACTGATGACGAACTAGATGACAATCAATCTCCAAATGCTTGGTACGTTCATGGAAAACCGGGTTGGTAGAAAGGTGAATGGCAGCTTGATTATCACACCAAGAGGTATAGGAAGAAGAATAGGAACACGTAAGTCCTTAAGAATATAATAAATCCATAACAATTCACAAACTGTGGAAGACATACACCTATACTCAGCTTTAGCAGAGGATTTGGAAATAGTAGCTTGTTTCTTAATTTTCCATGAGATCAAGGAGGAGCCCATGAATACACAATAACCAGTGAGAGACTTCAGCGAAAGAGGACAAGCAGCCCAATCAGAATCACAGTAGGCAATAATAGGAAAACCCAATTGAACAGGGAAAAACTAGCCCTGAGAAGGAGTACTCTTAAGATACCGTAGAACATGAAGAGCACCAGACCAATGTTGTTCAGTAGGAGCTTGAACAAACTGGCTCAACTGCTGTGTGGCATAAGTATTGTCAGGACGAGTGAAACCCAAGTAAAGAAGATGAGCTATTAGTCTTCTATATCGATCCGCTTCAAGTAACAAAGGTGAATCAACATCATCAAATTTACAGTCACGAGCAAGAGGAGTAGCTATTGGTTTAGCAAATATTAGACCAACATCAGTAAGTAAATCAACGACATATTTACATTGATGAACATAAAGTCTTGATGAAGAACGAACCAACTCTAAGCCCAAAAAATAACGAGCTTGACCGAGATCTTTGATGGTGAACAATTTGTGCAGGAATTCCTTGACTTTGTTAAGCAGCTCAAGAGAAGTACCAGTAATAAGAACATCATCAACATAAACTAGCAACACCAAAAACTGACCATCGATGTTGTATGTAAACAAACAAGGATCATGGGCAGATTGAATGAAACCAAAAGATTGAAGTTGAGAAGTAAACTCATGGTTCCATTGTCTTGAGGCTTGCTTTAAACCATACAAGGATCGCTGAAGTTTGCAAACTTGAGTAGGAGAGGCCAAAGTGTAACCATCAGGAGGTTTCATATAAACATCTTCATCAAGATAACCATGTAAGAAGGCATTATTAACATCCAATTGATGTAAAGGCCAATTTCAAGCAGCTGCCAAGGATAAAACAATCCTAATTGTGATATTCTTAGCAACAGGAGAGAATAAATCAGTGTAATCAACACCTTCAATTTGATTGAATCCCTTTGCAACCAAACGAGCTTTACATCTATCCAATGATCCATCAGGATTAAGTTTAACCTTGTAAACCCACTTAGAACCAATGGCCTTTTTATCAGGTGGTAGATCAGTGAGACTCCAAGTACCATTACTTGAAGAAGGTACAGCAGCAGAAGCAGGGACAGCTTTCAAGGAATCAAATGTGTCATTACAAGGAATAGACAATGGACAATCTGAACTTGAAGAAACACTGTGAAATGGAAATTAATTTTCAAAGAAAATCACATCCCTTGAAACAAAGCAGGCATGTATTGCCATATTGTATAATTTGTAAGCCTTTTTCCCAGGGGAATATTCTAGAAAGATACATTTAATTGCTCGTGTATCTAACTTTGTTTTACTTGGTGAAACATTAGTAGCAAAACACAAACAACCAAATGTCTTGAAGGAGAGATAATTTGGTAATCTTCCAAATAAGAGATAATAAGGAGACTGCCATTTCAGCAACTGTGAAGGCAATCGATTAATGAGATAGGTAGCAGGAAGAACTGCATCACCCCAAAATTTTGTGGACAAACCAGACTGAAAAATGAGAGCTCTTGTAACTTGCAACAGATGACGATGCTTTCTTTCAACTACACCATTTTGTTGAGGAGTATAAGGTGTAGATCTTTGATGTATAATCCCCAAACTAGAGAACAAAGCTTGACAATCTTGATTACAAAATTAAGTACCATTATCAGTCCTAATGGTTTGAATAGATGCTTTGAAATGATTGTGAATAAAAGCTAGAAACTGCTTGATGAGATTGCTTCTCAAGGACTTATGTTTCATCAAAAAAGTCCATGTAAATCGACTGTAATCATCATCAACTGTAAAAAAAAATGAGCTCCTTGAAGAGAAGATTGCTTATATGGTCCCCAAACATCCATATGCAACAGTTGAAAAGGACAAGAAGTTTGAATAGAACTCAATGGAAAAATAATTCTGCATTGTTTTGACATTCGACAAACATCACAAGGTACATTATGTCCTCCAGTTGAAGAACTGTTAAGTAACAAATCAAGATGTTTTGTTACATTAACAGAAGGGTGCCCCAAACGATGATGCCATGAAAAACTAACATTAGCATTATTACAAGCTAATGATAATTCTGTAGGAGACACAAATGAAGCAATGACATCTTTATTGAAAGAACTGGAATCTAGTATGTAGAGACCTCCAATCATCCTTCCCACAGCTAGAATTTGAGATTCCTCAATGTTCCGTATAGCACAAAATGATGGATAAAACTCAACTGTCAGTTTAGTAGAAGTAAGAAGCTTACTAACTGACAAATGATTATATTTGAATGAGTTTATATGTAAGCCGAAAGATTGAACTATGTCTGAACTGAGATGCATATCTCCTATGTAATTAACTTCTATAGTATGTCCATCAGGCAAACAAACCGAAACAGGTTTAGCCAAAGCAATGATGTTAACAAGCAAATCATAGTTAATGCATATATGATTTGTTGCTCCACTATCCATAATCTAAGCATCTGAACTAAATGAGGAATGAAAGCTAGAAGCCCTTTTTTGTGAACTACCTGTATAGTCAGAAAAGCTGAATTCACATGAGTAGGGACACCTTCAGCTGAAAGAGATTTTCCTTTCATGAAATTCTCAATGCTTTATTGTATCATTGCTGCAATATTAGTCTGAAAATCTTCAAACTGAAATGTTCCTGCATCTGGTATATCCAGAGGTGATTCCATCATGTTTACAAAAGACTTAGAACCATTATTCATCTGTTTCTTGTCAAGCTCTTTCTTATACCAATCTGGAACTCCATGAAGCTTGAAACAAGTCTCTTCGGTGTAACTTTTTGCCTTACAATGATCACAGAACAGTTCATCTTTATTAACAAATTTCTTGTGACTCCCCTTACCAGTAAACTTAAGACCACTAGATGAACCAGATGGACCAGAATACATCTTGTTAGTTTTCAGCATCATGGCTATATCCATTACAGGTGAAGAACTAACATGAACTTCTTTTTGTTTTTCAACTCTAAGAATCATAGAGTATGCCTTATTTATATTTGGCAAGGGGTCCATCACTAAGATTTGATTACGAATGTGATCATACATATCACCCAAACCCATCAGAAATTGCATCAATCTGTCATTAGATTCTAGAACAGCCATAGTTATTGAAGCTTCATACTCACAAGCAGGTAAAGGTACCAAACAACTCAGTTCATCCCATTATTTTTTAAGTTTTGTGTAATATTGTGAAACAGAGAGATCTCCTTGACTTATAGAAGAAATATCTCATTTTAGTTGATACAAGAGAGGTCTATTACACTCTCCAAACCTTTCTTTCAACTCATTCCATAGATCAAAAGATGAAGTTATATAAAGAAAGGCTTCAACAATATCTTTTGAAATGGAATTCAAGATCCAAGAAGTTACCATATAATTCACTTTGATCCACCAATCTAAATTGGAATCATTTGTATCTGGTTTCATACATATTCCATTAATGAAACCAAGCTTTCTTTTCGCACCCAAAGCAATCAACATAGCTCTACTCCAAGAAAGATAACTGGAACCAGTAAGAGAGTTAGAAACCAGTACCATACCAGGATGATCAGATCCTTAAAGGAAATAAGGACTCTCTACACCAAGATCTCCAGAATCAATAGCTCGTCCTGCTCCATTTCGAATTGAAGAACTCGAAGAACCATGAATGATCGCCATGATCATACACTCAATCAATTAAACTCAAAACAGATCAAAGAACAGTAAAGACCTACTTTGATACCATGAACAACAATAAACCAGACTAGTAGATCAAAAGATCAAATGATCAGTTGATCAATAATGGACCAGTCCAGAATATCATACGAAGAAGAAAACATGAACAACATACATTTTGTTGTTCATTCACATAAAAAAATACATAGTACATGTTTATATACATACAAAGAAGGTGTACGCTACACACCCTTGTTATAACCAACTGAAGTAAACTAACATAAGCCTATGATACAATACACACCAACCTATATGATACAATACATTACAGTGTCTGAACATTACATAACTCTACACTATTTTTATTTTCTATTCATTTTGATATCCCCCGTTTTGTTGCAAGGTTTTGGTTATGATTTGGTTTTGGATTTGCGGTGGCTTTTGGCTAATTTCTGCTTAAGCCATTGGATTCACTGGGGGGATCAACCCGTTTATGCAGCCCACCTCGCCAATCCCTCTTATATCGATCACTGCCCCAAATTTGATTATTGAGCACGGGCAGGGAAAGGAGTTTGAGGAGGGTTAAGGAATCAAGAGTCTCTATTGGTGAAAGTGTTACACAATGGTTGTATTATTAGGGTCATCTAAAACCAAGGAGAAGGCAAAGGATCAATTTGAGGTTTGAGTATGTTTTGGCATTGGGAGGGCATGCGGTTCAAGTTTATACCAAATAAGGTGATGGTGGGGAGGAACAATTTAATTAAAAGACATCTTGATGAAGGGTTGTCTTATGTGGATTTTTCGAACTGAAAGGGAGATGTTATCTGTACATACTTACATGTATATATTTTGTATATGGGGTGTGAAAAACTCCCATCCTATTCATTTGATTTATATAATACTAGTCGATGAGCACGTGCGTTGCACATGAGGGAGATATTAGAGAGAGAAGGGAAAGAGAGAACCGTGAGGAGAAAGAAGGGAGGAGATAACCGTGAGGAGAGAGAGAAGGTGTAATGAGTGGAAGAGAGAAACGTGGAGGAGAGAGAGAAAAAAATCCTCTAAATCCCACTTTATTAGGAAAACCCGCATATTAATTTGGACTTATCAATTAAATTACCAATTTATCCTTAATTTTAACTATTTTTATCAATTCACATGGTTGGGACTTTTAGCCAAAAAGGCTTCACGGTTAACCATTTTGGGATTGCTATTATAATAGTATAGATCTTTTATCAAAAAAAAAATAAATTCTTCTCGTTTCATTTTTTTATTTGGACTCATAATTTCAATTTTGAGTTACATAGCAATATGAGAGCATAATACGATAGGCAGGCATTTTGGAACAAAATCACTTGGCGAACATTGCCATAATAGTTAAAAAGACGATTCCAGAATCATAGTGAAAAAAGGGCTTCAATCTATCTAGCCAGTTTGTAATTCCACGATATATCGATGTGATCATGAAAAAGTTTTGTATGTAGAAAATACAGTAAACACATTAGACTCTATCAATTTTGTTTTGTGAAGACTATCGTTTTCTTAAGGTACATCAATCGGGCTCCATTAGAAGTTTTAGAGAAGTTTGTGAGATCAAGTACTGATTGAGTTTTGATTTTTGTAGAGATTTTTGTAGGGGTGTTGTGATTGAGGCTAAAATGGAATCTGGGTCTTGAGATGACCCTGATTTCTCAAACACTATTTGTTTGGAATGATAGTTGATTGATTAGCTGATAAATGCAAAATGACAATAAAGGACATATGACACAATTAAGTATATTAATTATATAATCATATAATTAATTGTTATAAATAACTCTTTATTTTATTTACAAAATACAAATTAATACCATAAAATAATTTGTATTATTTAGAAAACCATATTATGTGTGTCCATAAATGGTTACGTGAAAATAACTCTATATTAATTTATAAGAATTCGCAAAAAATAAATACATGTAAATAAAATATAATAAACGACTTGGATAACTATTCATATACCTAACGCATCATCCATAATTGAGAAGCAATGTTATTGCGAATATTCTTCATTTCTAGAGAAGTCTCTCTATAACTTAAAAAAATAGTAGATTAGTAAAAAAAAAATTAAAAATATGTTTGATAGCCCACCACTCGAACACTTCATTAAAAAATATTTTTATAACATCTAAAAATATTTTTATATTCGACGTTGTTAATTTTAAATTCAATAAGTTTTAATATCGTATTATGTAACTGTTGGTCTAGCCTAGAAGAGCTTGAAATGCTAGTTTCGCCTCTGCCAACTCTACCAAGGTATAATGGCGGGTACTAATATTCGTGGGTTTGTTTAAGTATTTGCGTATTTTGTTTCCACTAATTTGCAAGTGCATTAATTTATTAATACCGTAAAAATAAGGGTATAATCGCGAGAAAAAATCCAAACGACGGATTTTCTGTTCAAACGCTACTAAGAGTAGCGTTTCAATTGAGAGCTTATCATCTAGATTATTTTTAAAATAAGCTACAAATTGAAGCGGTATCATCACCACACCATACGGTATTAATTATTCAACAACTCGAGGCGTAAGTGCGATGGGCTATGATATTTTTGTTACCCATATTCGATTTGTGCTCTCTTTATAGGGTAATGGATATACATTTTTTTGGTACAATGTGATACTTCATTTTTTTTTAAAGGGGTTGGAACCCCCTTTTTTAGGCCTTATGAACCTCAATTTTGTGTAATTATGTAAGTTGCTACCTATTTAAAATCAAATGACAAGTTGTCTTTCATAATTGCTTTCTTTTATCTTGGTGGGCAAACCCAAACACCTCCAAGTGATAGTTTCGATTGTATTAAAAATTTATAAGCTATATAATAGAGCTTGTAGAAGAAAGCATGCCCGTCATACAGAAATATGATGTTGTTTGAGACTCCAAGTTCATGATATTCATTTTAATTATGTTTTTGAACCCAACCCATTTCATTAATGTTCAAAAAGTTAGCCTGTTGGGCCCCCAACAAAATTTTAAGAAATTTATTATTTTAATTGAGGTAGGGACCAACAAAGAGCCTACATTAAATTTTGGATTGTTTTGAAATTCACAGTTTGTTTTCTTTTTCTAGGATTTTACTATAAGTTTCTTAAAATGTAAAGCATTTGCTAACATAAGTATATTGTACCAATAAAAATGTAATTCCTCTTTTTAGGTTTACAAGTGGTGTGGTGTCTGACATCAATCACACCTACTAACTCATGTTGAGGCACTGTCAAGCCCTACATGGTAGGCGGCTCTTTGAACCTAATTTTTTTATAATAGAATTTGCTAATGTTAGAAAATTAATTTGATGATGTCTACTAATAGCAATGCACCACATAGATAAAAATATTAAAAGTGGGGAGGGCAAAAGTCTAAAAGTAAATGTTTCTAATGTTGGGGTGGGCAATGCGCCACATAGATAAAAGATATGCGTTTTTTCCCAATTCCTCATTATAACCCCTCTACTTGAATGTCCTCGCAATGACTAGGCAGGTACAACAAATGTCATACCCAATTTAACGTATGCTGCAATTTTTATGACTTCTTTGGATTTATGTGGTAAGAACAATAAGGTCATTTTTTATAATTTAACAAGCATGAAGCAGTAGTTAAAGTCTTTAACTGTTGTTTAGTAAATTCCACACTTAAACTGCTCGAATTACTTTATCTCAAAAAATAAAGCTATACCTACATTTCCTTCCAATTAATCCTCTAGGCTCTGTTTGGTAAGCACAAATTAGCTTATCAGCTAGCTGATAAGCTAGTTTGTTTGTTAAGCTGTGTTTGGTTTGTAGCTTATTTTAAAAATAATTTAGATGATAAGCTCCCAATTGAAATGCTACTCTTACAGGGGTGTATTCAATTGAAATTTTAAAGGGGTGTATTCAATTGAGATTTTAATAAACTTTTGGTTACTTTTATTGACTAAAAAAGTTTAGGAGTATTCGATTAAAACTTTTAGAGAGTCTCTAAAAGTAAGGTGTATTCAATGTGAACTTTTAGAGACTTTTAAAAAGTCTCTAAAAGTTTTGGGGTATTCAATTTAAACTTTTAGAGAGTCTCTAAAAGTAAGGTGTATTCAATTTGTTTAGAAATTTTGTAGATTTGTGGGTTTGGATGACTTTTGGAGACTTTTCACCTAACCCTATATATGTTGAAAGTCTTCTCCATCTCTTAGCCTCCATGAGAAACTTTTGGGGACTTCTTTTTTTCTTCTTCGTCGCCTCTCTCTCTTTCATCGCAAAATCTCTCTCGCTCTCTTTCTCTGTCTCTCTCGGTCGTCTGGCCTCGGTCGTCTCATCGATTGCTTCGTGACCTCCAAGCTGGTCTCCTCCATCGTTCGCTTCGACGCTGCCTCGCTTCTCCATCGCTGCCTCGCATCTCCATCGCAGCCTCGCTTCTCCATCGCTGCCTTGCGTCTCCATCGCAGCCTCGCTTCTCCATCGCTGCCTCACTTCTCCATCGTTTGCTTCGACGCTATCGGAGGTAACATCCAATGTCTCTCTCTCTCTCTCTCTCTCTCTCTCTCTCTCTCCCTCTCTCTCCCTCTCCCTCTCTCTCGCTTCTCCATCGTTTGCTTCTCAAAAACATAATTTTCTTCTGTATGTGTGAATATGCTGGAGGGTTCTTGTGTTTGTTACGAGCAGACATGTCCGTGTATTAAAGATGCAACAATGGGAGTGCGAGCAATCATTGTTTAATTTTCTTCTTAATTAATGGGAGTGCTCTCGCTTTGGCGAACTAGGCAAATTAATCAGCATACCAGTTTATTACTTCAAATGTGCTCTTGCTTCAGTCCGAGACTTTGGACAACTGGGCAAGTTAATTATTACAGACCAGTTTAATTTAGAAGCAAATTAAACTGGGCAAGTTAATTAAACTGGCCGGGCCGCCCAAACATGATTGTAGAGAATCATTGTTGCATCTTTGTTGCAAATTTGAAGTAAATCCAGAACTTCGACACTTTTGCTACATGTCCGTGTATTACTTTCTCTGTTCTAAGTATTTTCCTTGTTTCTTATGTAATACTTTTGAGGAATAACTGCATACTTTGAGACGACCATAGATCCACTCACTTGCTATATGAGTTCCTGATTTCTGACATCTTTTACCCATTTTCACAATCCTCTTATAGTTTAATTTCATATTTGGCGTATGCATTTGTTGTTGTTACTGTTACTGCCTTGCTTTTGCTTGACTTATTGCATTTACCATGTGAATATATCAATTTCTTCGTCTTTTTTTATTACTATTATTCCTCGCTCTCTTGCTCATGTACAGAGGAAAAACAAACTTTTTCATCAGTTTGTTTCTTTAAATACTTGGTTTTCTTTATTGCATTGAAAATGTTATCTATGAGGTGGTATATTTTGAAGGCCAAATTCTAAATTATTGAAGGAGAACAGGAACAGGTTATGAATGACTCTATAAATGCAATAAGTTGGTAGCTGAAGTTGCAATCCGATGTTCTGGCTATTTTTGGTTATGATTGTAGAGAATCATTGTTGCATCTTTAATAGCTGGCGCGACTTCCATTCTTTCTGGATAATTGTTATCATCTTGACATTGTTGTTAACTTTAAATGCATGCATATTTTGTATTTTGGATACAAAAAAGTGAAAGTTTTGATTACTTGAGTGGAAGTTGGGAACTTTGGAAACCAGACCTATCATGTTTGAATCTTTGATTGAAAGCTGTCGATGTTCTCATGGACTCTATCTTTAGAGTTAACAACCATGTCAAGATGAATGTGGTTCAACAATGATTGAGAATCATTGTTGCATCTTTAAGCTGGCAGTGGAAAAGTAGAGGGAAAGGATGCAAATATCTTAGGAAGATGAATGTTGTTCACCTTGATATCTCGATGGACAATGCTACTAATGGCGATTTCTAGCCTTTGATTCCATGACAGTACTTTATCTTTATCTCTTTTATGCATTTAGATTAGTCAATGAAGGGAAACATAGAAATCAATATATATACGTTATCCAATGAAGAGAGTTAGCTAGGCATAATACCATATAGCCATTCTGAGAGGTTCCCATTGTGGCATAGCTCATATACAAGGAAGCACTCCTTTTGCTCCTCACAAAATCCCAGCAAATGTATGCATTAAGGTCTTGGTATCATGGTTGCATGATTTAATTTCTGTTGGCTGAGTATTGTTGGTGTCTCTGTTTGTCCTTTTTCTTGCATTGAAAAACCTAATCAAACTAATTTATATATATATGATTATATTGCGATGGGAGACTCACAAGTAACTGTTGAAAACCAAAAAAAAAAGGAAAAGGTGTGGTAAAATGTACTACATGGACCGCGGAAGAGAGCAATGAGTTGCTTAAATCGTTGGTTGATGCTGCAAATCGTGGATGGCGCGATAGTAATGGTGCTTTTAATAAAGCAACCATTGAAAAAAAAATACTTCTAGTTCTTAATGCAACACTTGGATGTGAAAAAAATTTCTTAAATTACAAAAGTCGATGGAAATGGTTCAAAGACCGTTATCAAGGCTATGTTGAGCTTATGCGTTGCAACTCTGGATTTGGATGGGATCGCATTACCAAAAAATTCACGGCAAGCAATGAAGTATGGGAGGAATAGTTCAAGGTGAGATTTTTAATTATTCCATTAAGATATTGTACCGAAGTATGTATTAACTCTTTTTTGTTTTTGACCAGTCTCATCCTAATCAAAGACATTATCAGACGGATACGTTTGCTGATTATGATGACTTAAGGATAATTGTAAGAAATGCAACTACCTCGGGGAGATACTCGATTGGACTTGGGGATGATACTGATGCTAGGACATTTGAAGTAGAGGAAACTAGTGGTGATGTATTGGAAGATCTTACTTACGACTATGATGCGGAGGCTTTTGTACAAAGAAACGAGCATCAACATAAAAACCTAAATCAACCTCCAACAGTTGGAAGCTTTAATGCGCCTCCAACAATTGAGCCAATGAATTTGGAGGTTCATTCAGTAACCAGAAAGAGGAACATAGCTGAGAAAGAAGGAAATTTAGAGTGAAGCAGAAATAATAATTTTCAAATGGATTCTTTTAATAAACTGACCGAAACAATTTCTAGTTTTGCTGATAAGGTTGATAGATTTATGGCTAGAGACCAAGGATGTTGGAAGCTTATTAAGGAAATCCTAGATTTGACTGATAGTACTCGTTTCAAGGTCCTCGAGTAGTTGAACACAAGAGCCAAAAAGATCGATTTCATGGAAATGTCTTCTGAAGAACGTTCTAAGTGGATAGCATTTCAGTTGACAGAATAAGTAGTTATTTATTTTAGAATTTTTTTGTGGAATGCACTTAAAATTTATTATATTATTTTATTAATGACTACATTCGTATTTTATTAGTTAGAGATTGTTTTTTATTTCAGACTCCTCCAGAATGTTGGATTGATGAATAATACTTTGTTTGAAGTTAATAATATTTTTTTAGTATTATTCAATATTGTCCTTGTCGACCATAATTTTAACTTCCACATGTTGAATGTTATATTTTTCGGCATGTTTAATTTTTCTTTTTTGATTTTAGGTGATATTATTTACATGATGTCTCATTTAATCATGCAAAGAAATGATGAATCAGAGGATGTGGAAATGGAAGAGAACGAGGTGGAAGAACTAACAGAAATACTTGAATGTTTGTTGGTTTCTATGCAAGCAATTCTACAAACATTGCATGAAGTTATACTTTCTATGTATTGTGAGCCCGTTACACGACCCTTAACCAGGCGCTCTGTAACTAGAAATGGGTCTGAATACATAGAAACAATATTGAACGAGGATGCAGAACACTTTCGACAAATTTATAGGATGTATCCTGACGTGTTTCGAAAGTTATACAAAATTATTAGAGAAAAAGCTCTGGTACATGATACACGATTTGTAACTATTGGAGAAATGTTGGCTACATTTTTACTCAATGTAGGTCAAAATTCTCGATATTGTTTGATTTGAAAAACCTTCGATAGATCGCATTTTGGCACCAGCCAAAGTTTCAACAAAATTTTAAGGGCTCTGAACGTAATTGCAGTAGATATGATGGCGAAGCCTAAATCCTCTACCTCACAAATCATAAGAGATAGTACAAGATTTTATCCTTACTTCAAAGTAAGTTCTAATTATTGCTAGACTTGTTATAATAGAATTAATTTTTTTTCTTGTTGTTGTTGTTGATGATGATGATGATGATGATGATGATGATGATGATGATGATGATGATGTCATTAATTGTTCTTGCTCTTTATTTTTAGGATTGTGTTGGAGCTATCGATGGTACCCATATTCCAGCAATGATTGTTGAAAATGATAGTAGCAACTATCGCAATCGTCATGGCTTCACTTCCCAAAAAGTTTTGGCTGCATGTAACTTTGATTTGGAGTTCATATATGTTCTTAGCGGATGGGAAGGATCGGCACATGACTCAAGAATATTGACTGATGCTTTATCAAGGAGAAATGGACTTAAAGTACCACAAGGTATGATATAATTAATGTCAAAATTACTTGTTTTATATTCTGTTATTTAAGTACCACAATGTATGATCTAATTAATGTCAAATTACTTGTTTTTATATTCTTGTATTTAATTTATTTATTTTTAGTATGTTTTTAGGTAAATATTTTTTGGTGGACTGTGGTTTTCCGAATCGGCATCAGTTTTTAGCTCCTTTTCGAGGTGTTCATTATCATCTTTCTGATTTTACCGGGCAAGGGCGACATCCTGAAAATGCTAATGAATTATTTAATCATCGACATGCATCTTTGAGGAATGTGGTTGAAAGGTTGTTTGGCATATTCAAATCACGGTTCACAATTTTTAAAACAGCTCCTCCATTTCCATTTAAAATTCAAGCAGAGCTGGTGTTGGCTTGTGCGGGATTACATAACTATCTTCGCAAGGAGTGTCGTTCCGATGAATTTCCAATTGAATTAGATACTGAAGATGCATTATCCTCAGATAGTGCAGAAGATGATGATTTTGAAATACATTCTGAAACTCAAGAACAACAAAGGGAGAATGCCAACCAATGGAGGAATTTTATAACTACTGAAATGTTGAGTGATGTTAATGTAGTAAATAATAATATGCATTAAATCTATGTTCTTTCTTTCGTACTTTATTTGTTATTTTTACAATAAATATTTTTAATAACCTTAGTAGTTTATTTTTTCAATTAAAAAGTAACCGAAGCTTTAAAAAATGTGCAAGAAGTCCATCAAAGTCAATCGACCCTTTTTTTTTTTTTTTGGCTGGGGTTGAGCTTAAACTCTTCCCTCCCCCATAGCCAAATACAACCATAGTCAACCTCCCCCCTAGTCAAGTCATCTTCTTCCTCTCTCTCTCTGGTTCGACTTTCTCGGTCTCTTCGATTTTTTTTTTCCTTTCTTGATTACTTCTTTCCTTTTTCCCTCTCCCTCAATCACACACACACCCACACATACACAGTCCCTAAAATCAAAATTAACAGTTCCGTCTTCTTCTTTTCTTCTTTATTCATCATAGGGGCGAATTTGAGAGAGAACGAGAGAAGGGATTGAGAGAGAGAGATTCAGCAAGACAGTGAGGAGAGACGAAGGAAGAACGAAGCAAAGGTTGAAGATGGTAAAAAGCGGGGCACATACCCCTGTTCGATTTCGAGATTTACATGGATGTTTATCAAAAGTCATACAAATAAAAGTTTATCAAAGTCTATCAAAGTCCTTACAAAAGTTCGTTAAAGTTACTAAAAGTCATTAAAAATAAAGTCTATCAAAGTCTATCAAAGTTTTAAAAAGTCTACAAAAATCTACAAGTCTCTAAAAGTCTATAAAAGTCTATAAAAGTCATTCACTTATAAAAGTAACTAAAAGTCATTAAAAGACTTTTGGGTACTTATATAAGTGAATGACTTTTATGAAGATTTATAGATTTTGGTAGACTTTTAAAGACTTTGATAAAATTTTATGTAGATTTGGTTACGATGACTTTTATCAACATTTAAGATTTTTAGTGACTTTTGTGAACTTCTTAAACATGACTTTGATGATACTAATAGATTATTGTGATTTTTAAAATGAAACAAATATTTTGCACTTTATTATAAAAAAATAAATAATTATATTTTTTTTCTTAATAACTATTACTAATATTTAAAAAAGTATTGTTGTATTTTAGTAAAAAAACATATAGACATATTAATGAATTACTCTCAAGGTAGTAGCATAACAAATAAGTAAATAAATATCAACATAATAAATAGGTAAATAAATCTTCCTTTAGTGGTAGGATCATTAAAAATATATTTTTTTGAGAAAAGGTAATTGAAAATATTAGTGTAAAAATTTTGCACTTTATTTCTTTGTTTGACTTAAGCAAAAAAAAATATATTTTTTCCTTAATAATAATAATTTAAATTCTAAAAAAATGCACTTCTTGCATTTTAAAAAAATTATACAATTATTTTCTTCAAAAATAATAATATATACTACACTTTTTGAGATTATAGTAATACACTAAATAAACGAAACTTCTTTGTCAAAAAAAAAAAACTATAAAAAATGTATAGTGATGCAAGAATGAGATTTTGTTAATAATGACATCAATCCATTTTCATCAACATAGATATGAGAGTATAATGGGTAAGCAATGAAATCCAAGAGTTGTGGAGTGATTGGAGAAGTTGATAAAAACCATTGATAAGAAAAAGTCCTCTTGTGAACAATGAAGTCCTTATTGAAAAATGTAACCAACAAAAATTAAAAGTCTCTAAAAGTTTCTGGGTTAAGGTGAGGAGAAGTTGAAGACTTCTTTATGTGCATTTTTATACAAAAAGTCTACAAAAGTAAAGATTTGTAACCAATCTACAAAAGTCACTAAAAAATTAAATACAAATTACTTTTATGAACTCTCTAAAAGTTTAAATTGAATACCCCAAGACTTTTAGAGACTTTTTAAAAGTCTATAAAAGTTCACATTGAATACACCTTAGTTTTAGAGACTCTCTAAAAGTTTTAATTAAATACCCCTAAACTTTTTTAGTCAATAAAAGTAACCAAAAGTCTATTAAAATCTCAATTGAATACACCTCTGTTAGTAGCGTTTGAACCAAAAATCCGTCATTTGGACTTTTTCTGGCGATTATACCCCTGTTTTTTTACCGTATTAATAAATTAATGCCCTTGCAAATTAGTGAAAACAAAGTACGCAAATACTTAAACAAACCCCGTGAACATTAATTGCCCGTGAAATTAGAAACCAAATAAGGGATAAATACAAACAAATTTTATATATCACGTTGGGGATTTTCAGGGTTGCTTTTTTTTTTTTCATTAGGAATTGGCTATCACTCAATTGTTCGGCGTTGCTTTATTTTCTTTGTTAATGAAAAAATAGTGATTAATAATTAATTAAATATTATAAAACAAAGAATTTCACTAAAATTAAAAATCATTACACATAAATTTCTTAATTATAGACAATCTTGTTATATATTTATTACATATTAAATAAGTTTTAACAACATCGAGTATAAAAATATTTTTAGATGTTATAAAAATATTTTTTAATGTAGTGTTCGAGTGGTAGGATATCCTACATATTTTTTAAAAATGTTATTCTATAAAAATAAAGAATATTCGCAATAACATTGCTTCTCAATTATGGATGATGCGTTAGATATATGTATAGTTATCCAAGTCGTTTATCGTACTTTATTTACATGTGTTTATTTTTTGCAAATTCTTATAAATTAATGTGGAGTTAATTTCATGTAAGCATTTATGGACACACATAATTTAGTTTTCTAAATAATATAAATTATTTTATAGTATTAATTTGCATTTTGTAAATAAAATACAGAGTTATTTATAACAATTAATTATATGATTATATAATTAATATACTTAATTATGTCATATGTCATTTATTGTCATTTGCATTTATCAGCTAATCAATGAGCTTTCATTCCAAACGATTTTTAGTTGATCAGCTGGATTATCAACTTTCCGCTACAGCTAGATAAACTATCAGCTAGTTTATCAGCTATCAGCTAGATTATCAGCTAGCCTTGCCAAACAGAGCCCTAAACGGGCGTTCATTGATATTGACTAGGTTACTCAAAAGATCTTCTAAAATCTCTCCCTTATTGCCTCTCTCTCTCTTCATCGATAACTACCCCTCTCTCAAAATCTATCCCATTATTTTTAATAAAAAGGGTTCGAACATGTTCAATACCATATACATGTTTTTATATTATTTTTTTTTAACTCTATTCTGCTGTTTTTTTTTTTTTTAAATTGATCTCTCATTAAATATCTTCTCAAATATCTCGTGAGAAAAATACTAAGTCTAACTATATCAACCGTTTGGGTTGTTCCATCTCTTTAAAATCTCACCACCTTAACTTCTCTCACATTTCACATTGAACTCTTTCTCATCTTGCATATTTCTCCCTCTCTACAGCTTTCATATTATCTATACGTACATTTTTCTCTTTACTTCAATTTTTTAGGCTATTTTCTCTTTATATTTAAACACCACCAAAAAAGGTTGCAATTGCTGGCAATGTACCAAACATACAGGTAGGGCATGGTTATTAATCAGTAGGTCAAGAAGGTTGCAACTAATTGGCGATCCTGCGAAAAGAGGGTTGTTAAGCATATAGAGAACTCAACATTATTCAAGTTCCTCTAATTTTCTTTTTTATGTTTGATCTTTACCATATTCACTTAAATATATTTGTACAATATATACAAATATTTATGTCTAAGTATATTTTTATTGTTTTGTTATTTGGTTGATTAATAGGTCAAGAAGGTTGCAATTAATTGGTGATGTAGCGAATTGAGTATTGTTAAGTAGGTATAGCTGCAACATTATTTAGCTTCCTCTCATTTACTTGTTTGATTAAATTTAAATGTCAAATTGCATGTATATTCATTTATTTAGCATCTCATATATAGAATTTGATCGAGTTTTCAATTTTAGCTTTTTTTTACAAATTTAGGCTTTATGTGATAGTTTTACGATACAATTATATACCTAACACTTTTTCTTTCCTCTGCTTCACAAATTACTAACTCAAGTTACACTACGTTAGAATATATAGTCTATCAAGAGTATTTTTTAATTTTTTTAAACTTAGCTATATCATATAAATGTCGTTAATATCTACAATTATATATTTTAAGTTCCATTTTTTTTGTAGTTTATTGTTTCTTTCTACAATTATTATCTGTACAGATAATAATTGTCGTTAAATGACTAAATTAATATCGTTAAATGACTAAATTAATTTCGCTAAACACACAATATTTTGTAGTGTGTTTGTTAATTAATTGTCATTATTATGAAATACATCAATTTTTCATGAAATAAATAGTAATATTTCTATTAAAAACTTAAAAATAGTATTTTTCAAAACTAAACTTTAATTCTCCAAACCTAACGAATTCCAAATTAACATTATTTTTTTGTAATACTTTGTACAATAGTAAATATACTTTTTATCATACCAATGAAAATCACTTTTTCTCCTTAATTTAGTTGTTAGTATAGATTTTTTTAAATATATTTAATGGAGTCAACTTGCTATTGTTTGTCTTTCAAAATCAAAATTTGATTAGGTAAAACAAATCGTTCATGACATCCACTTCATTATATGGTATGTCACTAATAGGGAATTTGCTTATATATTCTAATTATAAATTTGAAAAAAATTACATTTAAAAAAAAAAAAACCTAATTAAGATTTTCTCAACTTAATAGGGATTGGTTTAATCTTTTATATTTTTCAAAAATATATTTTTTGGGCGCATTTGGTTCGTTTTACATCATGGCACCAGTAGGAAATGATTTTATATATTCTAATCATAAATAAAAATATTAATCTTTAAATATGCAACTTTAAATCTTTTGCAGACTAAACAAAATATATATAATGCCTTCATAATTGTTTTTCTGAATCCATGACTTTTACCAGTCATAGCTAGCTATAATACGATATAAAGACAAAAAAACATACAATAACAACGTGGTATAAATGTTGGTCTTTACATTTTTTTTTTCTTTTGCACAAATCATATATTCTATTCTATACGTTCTAACATTTTTGATTTAATTTATAAAACTACAAGTTCTAAAGTTTATGGATCAACTAAACTACAATAGAACCTCATAGTAAATGAACAACAAGAGCGTCGTCATTTGCCACAAAGACTACGTCAACAAAATATGTCAAATTTAGCAAGAGCGAACCTACTGGCGACTTAAAGAAATCAACGAACTCCTGAAAGTATTGAACAAAAAAACGTTCGACATCAAAGATACCTACAACATTATAATTCCATAGAAGGTTAATATATACGTTATTGAAACACATACCAATCTATATAGCTTTTAAGAATTTGATTTTTTTTAATTTAAACAGTGTCGTTGCACTAATTATTAAGTATATTTTAAAGGTTCATCTACAAGTAATATTGTGCAAAGTTCAAAAACTTCAAGGTTGACACGCATTCACCAGTTGGCAAGGTTACCTTCCTCCAAAATAGAAAGTGCGCATGTAATTTACGTCATTAAAACAACACATATATTTCATTCAACCAATAGCATTAACAAAGACTTATATATATTATTTATTATGACATGGTAGGTACATCTACAAATAGTGTTGATCATAATACAAGAATATTAAGATTGACAAATATTAGACGACAAGCAAAGCTATGTTCTGGACAAAAAGAAGGTACATAAAATGTCATACTTTTCAAAAAAATCTAACATCATGTACTGTCACTTGATTAGAATTTAATTTTTTTCTATTAATATCCATGTAGATCTCATGGATACTATTGAAATTAATCAACATTCTACGTCATTGCGTAATTATCAACAAGCAAGATCGAGCTCTTCAAACATCATATAATTTCCTAATACACATAACTGTGGTAAAAAATTTATAGCAACAAACAACTAACAAACCCTAACTTTTCAGGAACCTAGAACTTGCCCACATTGCATATTTAAATTGTTTCCTCATGAGACTTTAAATTTATGTTGCTCTAATGAAAAATTAAACATTCTGATTTTAAAAGCTCTATAAGAATTATTAGACATGTTCTTAGATCAAAATAAGGAAGGTTGCCACTTTAGGATACCATATGCTCTTACAATCACGTATTTTGTTTTACGTCATTATGTGTTATCATAGATGAAAACTTACAAAGTGCTGGCCAATGAGTGTTTAGTTATCATGCACAAAGGTCTATTTACCATAGAATAGGGAGTTTTCTACTACTAGATAAAACAAAACTAACATACTTAAAAATGTATATATATGATATCGATAATGAAATAGAGTATTTACGACAAGAAATATTAGTAACATGACTAAGTATATTGCATAAGTTAAAGATTATCTTAGATAAGTACAATCCATATGTTCAAGTCTTGTGTCAATTAGGTTAATGAGAGGATTTGATAAACCGTATATACGAGTAGATAGTGTCAATCGAGCTAGTCATGCCCTACTTTTCACACCACAAGTAACGACCATTTTGACTGAAACTGACGGTTTAGAAGACTTAGGATAAAGAGACATTATAATAGAAACAATTATTTTCATAGACTTTAAAGTCATGCCCTACCTTTCATAGAATTGCTTACACCGTAGAATATTACGATCCACTACAATATCTTCTTCTCTTACCTATTAGTGAACATGGTTGGCACTTGGAAAAGTATGCATTATACAACAAAAGAAATAGCTACAAGAAATACTACTCATATTTTTGTAGGTATCACATACAACAATTATTTTCACAGACTTTAAAGTCAATATTATCTTAACTTAACTTATCACTACCATGTTCCAGCTCCGCCCAAACATATCACAAATTCTTCGTGGTGGAGGCCTTCTGCAACAATATATAGTAGATATTTATGTCAAAATTGTAACAATGCGGTTACGATATCTTCAAAAAAAAAAACCCAAATATTCTACATATTGAACTATATCAAAGTTTAAAAGATGCGTCGGATACAGGGGAAACAAGTTGGTGCATTTTCAAATTAGTTAATCAATTAATCACCTCAAATACCAATATATTTATTTATTTTAATTAATATTGCATTTTATCATTTATAGGTAATATTATTCTTCCCTTATCGCACACCGAGAGTCCAAGAGATATGTACAATCGCTACCAAGATGTAATGAACATCTTTAGAAGGTATGAGAAACCCAAACTTTTTTTATCACAATAACTTGCAATACGAATTGGTCTGAAATAAAAAAAGAGAGTTATTTCCTGGATAAAAGGCACAACATAGACTAGACTTAACAACTAGAATTTTTACAGTGAAACTTGAAGAGTTGAAATTCGATTTATTTGTTAGAGGAGTGGTAGGAAAAGTTGTAGCTCATGTGCATGTTTTGAATTCCAGAAAAGGGCATTTCCCCTTCACATGTATTGATAATCTTAAAAGAGAGTGATAAGATAAATACCCCAGATGATTATGATTCCTCAGTTAGAGTCGAGATCCCGTGTGCTGAAACTGAGCCTAAATTGTACTCTATAGTGGAAAAACATATGATGGATAACCCATGTGGACCTTTAAATCCTAATGCTATATACATAAAAAACAACGCCTGTAAAAAATCATATCCTAGATCTTTTACTATAGTTAATTCACAAGGGAATGATTCGTACCCCATGTATAGGCAACGTGATGATGGGAAACAAGTTATAGTAGGTAGTTCTACGTTAGACAATCGGTGGGTAGTTCCATATAATGCTTAACTACTTTTAAATTTAATTGTCTTATTAATATAGAAATTCGTTCAAGCATTATATCTGTAAAATATTTGCACAAATTTTTATATAAGGGACTAGATCACATTGCTTTTGGAGTGTCTACACATGCAAATAGAGATGACAAGATAACTCTATTTGTAAATGCTAGATGGATATGTGCCCAAGAAGCTTCATAGAGAATATTTAAATTTTAATTGAATGGAATTTCACCTTTAGTAATTGGACTAAATACACTTACCAAATCGACAACAATTCCAATTTAATAGAGATGAATCTAAAGAAAACATATTGAATGACCTTGATACATCAAAAATTATGTTAACTAAGGTTTTTAGGAAAAATGGTAATGACTCAGACTCTAAACAATATTTATACCATGAATTCTAAAAAGAAATTGGTGGAATAAAGGTAATAGAGAATGGATATGCAGATGTGATATACACGTAAAGTAGTTAGTAGAATATACGCCATTTCACCATTAGATAGAGAGCATTACTATTTAGGATTATTACTTAATCATGTTAGAGGACCCACATCTTTCGAAGATCTACGAATAGTTGACGGATTCACATATCCTACTTTCAAATAGTCAACTAAAAATAGAAGGTTACTTGAAGATGATGATAGTGTAATTAAATGTTTACGAGAGGCTGCACATGTATATATGCCATGTTCTTTAAGAAGAATATTCGCTACTATTTTAGTGTTTTGTGAACCACTTAAGGTACGTGAATTATCGGATGAGTTCAATAAATATATGAATGGGGACTGTAAAAATCTTGTATACGAAGTCAATCACTATATGACACATTCTTCTTAAATTGTTGCCTTAAAGATTTAAATAATTATCTTTACCAACATAAAAAAAATAGTTGATTATGATTTACTGCAAATATATTTTGAATCAATAACCAACATGAACAAATTCATAGTGGAAGAGCAATCTACACAAATATCAATGGAAGCTTAGATTCTAAAGAAAAATTAAACATGCAACAAAAACATGTATTTGATAGTGCCATACACAATATAGATAGTCAAGCAAATACAATTTCCTTTATAAATGGATCTGGAGGTACGAGAAAAACATTCTTATACAAAGCAATTTTAGTGTAAGGATTAAATGCTTTAGCTACAACTACATCAGATATTTTTGCTATGTCATTGCCCAGGGATCGTACAACACATTCACGATTTAGAATACCTATTATTTTAGGTTCCACTTCGACATGTTTTTTAAGTAAACAGTTAGACCTAGCAGACCTTTTTTGACATGTTGCCCTTATTATTTGGGATGAAGCAACTATGACACATAGACATGCTTTTGAGGCATTAGATAAAACATTACAAGATATTACCAACATAGATGAATTCTTTGGTGACAAACTTTTTGTATTAGGAGGCGACTTCCAAAAAGTACTATCAGTTGTTCCAAATGGTACTAGAGTTGAATCCACTATCGCCTATCTTATTAGTGCATAATTTCAAAAGGACATAATAAAAATAAAATTAACATACAATATGTGTGCTGGAAACCTTAGTTCATTTGCTGCTTTTTGTTAAAATTAGTAAACAGTGAAGAAAATTGTACCATGGAGGATATTATTAAAGTACCTAATGAAATAAATATTCCTTGGCATGGAGACCAAACAATACATGAACTAATAGATTTCAAATTTTCACCATTGTTTGAAAATCTTAACAATAAAAAGTACATAAGAAATAAAGCTATACTAACACCAATACATGAATTAGTCGAATAAATAAATAATTTAGTTATTGAAGTGTTTCTAGGTGAACCATATACATATTAGTCATTTGATAGCTTAGAACATGATGCATTGCCCCTTTATCAACAAGAACATTTAAATTCAGTTCCTTAGCAGGTTCACCTTATCATAAGTTGATTTTAAAAATAGGGTGTCCAAAAATTTTACTTAGAAATCTAGATCCTCAAATTGGCTTATGTAATGGAACGCGTTTGATTTATCATGTCTTTTATATAAATATTATGGATGCTGAAATAGCTAACAGACCTATAAAACTAGCATTCGCATTGAAAATTAATAAATCTCGAGGACAAACTATACCAAACGTAAGAATTTATCTCCCTGAACATGTATTTAGTCACGGCCAGCTATATGTAGCTTTATCTCGAGTTGTGTGTATTAGTCAAACCAAAATCTTAGTTAAAAAGGGCAAATCAGATAGAAAAATAGTTACCTTTACAAAAAAAAAAATGTGGTTTATCGTGATGTCCTCCATAGTTGTAGCTAAGTATAATCATAACACACAATATATAAGAAAACAATTAGTGATTAAAATTATGATTGCTTACAATTTGTTTGGTTATATGTATTCAAGTACTATGTAAATTTTCTACTTCATATATTTATTTTGTACCTTACTAATGTGCTATATATATAGAGATGCCTTTTAAAAAAAAAATGCATAGTGTTTATCTGATTTTTTTTTTCATATTGCATACTTTTTGGAATAACTCTTTCATATTGCATATGTTGTACAAGTAGACAAAGAATTGTTAACATTTAATTAAGGAATATACCCCGACTTGTATGTTCGTAGTAAATTTTTAAATACGATATTGACATAAACTGATTTTTTTAAACCAGCTTGACCTTTCCATTGGGATATATTTCTTACAAAAATTATGTTATAACATTTTTGTTACTTATAGAAACCGTTTTTAACTCCGCCTAAGGAAAACAACACATCCATTGCCGGTCCCAAGCCCGAAAAAGGAGGAGGGAAAACGTTTAATTTTATGACAATATATTATGAAAATAATTCGCCTCACGTGTGGAGCACGTTGCTTCTAATTAGAAATAATATAATAATAAAATTATACAAAATACATGCATGAAAATGTATCATATCCTAGGGAAATGGAAAATAGAAGTATGAATGGAAAAGAAAGAAATAAAAAGACAAGAAAATGAAAAGAATAACACCATCATTACTATCCTTCGACTACATAATTTCAAAAAATAACGATCACACCTGCGATTTTTAGCAAAATTATCTATCCAATATAATCTACAATCCTTGAAATACCTTCAAACTTATTTCAAACATTTTCCTCAAGGTTCTAAACAAGTTAAGAGGTGTACACATAAAAAACAAACAATAAGGTGAAAGGAAATAATAGATATAGAATTAAGGAAATGATACAAGTTCATGCATAGTAATAATAGTACTAAAACAAAGAAACAAAACAAGATAAACTTATATTTGGGCTACCTCCTAATATCACCTTTGTTTATAGTCTTCCACTCAACTTAGAAATGCATATCCTAAGGGATGCTATCCCACTCGATTAGGTCATGAGTGGTTTGCTTCCATACAACTCCATATGGAGAGTTAGTAACCCATGATTCCATAAGCATTGGTGAAAGAATCTCATTAACTTTTGACACGATGACCATTCTACTTCTTTAACCTAATTTCATCCTATAATAAAGAATTAAAAACATGGATTGCAAACAAGCAACATATATTTGTAGGAGGTTTCATGGTCTCAAAAATATTAAATATAACAATCTCACCATAAAACTCCATAGATAAATGACTTAAAGACATCAAACTTAGTTCGAGCAATCCGAAGAAAAGGTCGACCTAACAAAATGGGAGGTAAGCAATGGAAAGTTTTATCCCCCATGTCCATCACATAAAAGTCTTTACGAAAGACTAATTTCTAAAATTTTATCGATACATTCTCTAAGACCCTACAAGGTGTACAATCGACCTTTCAGTAAGTTGGATAACAACCTTTGTGTCCAAAAATGGACTTTCATGAAATGATTTATATAATGATAGAGACATTAATTTAATAGATGCACTCAAACCACACATGGCACTCTCAACGATAATATTACCTATTTTGCATCAAATAGCAAATATACTTGGGTCTTGACACTTAGCAGGTTCACCTTATCATAAGTTGATTTTAAAAATAGGGTGTCTAAAAATTTTACTTAGAAATCTAGATCCTCAAATTGGCTTATGTAATGGAACGCGTTTGATTTATCGTGTCTTTTATATAAATATTATGGATGCTGAAATAGTTAACAGACCTATAAAACTAGCATTCGCACTGAAAATTAATAAATCCCGAGGACAAACTATACGAAACGTAAGAATTTATCTCCCGGAACATGTATTTAGTCACGGCCAGCTATATGTAGCTTTATCTCGAGTTGTATGTATTAGTCAAACCAAAATCTTAGTTAAAAAGGGCAAATCAGAAAGAAAAATAGTTACCTTTACAAAAAAAAATGTGGTTTATCGTGATGTCCTCCATAGTTGTAGCTAAGTATAATCATAACACACAATATATAAGAAAAAAATTAGTGATTAAAATTATGATTGCTTACAATTTGTTTGGTTATATGTATTCATGTACTATGTAAATGTGCTACTTCATATATTTATTTTGTACCTTACTAATGTGCTATATATATAGAGATGCTTTTAAAAAAAAAAATGCATAGTGTTTATCTGATTTTGTTATCATATTGCATACTTTTTGGAATAACTCTTTCATATTGCATATGATGTACAAGTAGACAAAGAATTGTTAACATTTATTTAAGAAATATACCCCGACTTGTATGTTCGTAGTAAATTTTTAAATACGATATTGACATAAACTGATTTTTTTAAACCAGCTTGACCTTTCCATTGGGATATATTTCTTACAAAAATTATGTTATAACATTTTTGTTACTTATACAAACTGTTTTTATCTCCGCCTATGGAAAACGACACATCCATTGCCGGTCCCAAGCCCGAAAAAGGAGGAGGGAAAACGTTTAATTTTATGACAATATATTATGAAAAAAATTCGCCTCACATGTGGCGCACGTTCCTTTTAATTAGAAATAATATAATAATAAAATTATACAAAATACATGCATGAAAATGTATCATATCCTAGGGAAATGGAAAATAGAAGTATGAATGGAAAAGAAAGAAATAAAAAGACAAGAAAATGAAAAGAATAACACCATCATTACTATCCTTCGACTACATAATTTTAAAAAATAACGATCGCACCTGCGATTTTTAGCAAAATTATATATCCAATATAATCTACAATCCTTGAAATACCTTCAAACTTATTTCGAAATTTTTCCTCAAGGTTCTAAACAAGTTAAGAGGTGTACACATAAAAAACAAACAATAAGGTGAAAGGAAATAATAGATATAGAATTAAGGAAATGATACAAGTTCATGCATAGTAATAATAGTACTAAAACAAAGAAACAAAACGAGATAAACTTATATTTGGGCTACCTCCTAATATCACCTTTATTTATAGTCTTCCACTCAACTTAGAAATGCATATCCTAAGGGATGCTATCCCACTCGATTAGGTCATGAGTGGTTTGCTCCCATACAACTCCATATGGAGAGTAAGTAACCCATGATTCCATAAGCATTGGTGAAAGAATCTCATTAACTTTTGACACGATGACCATTCTACTTCTTTAACCTAATTTCATCCTATAATAGGGAATTAAAAACATGGATCGCAAACAAGCAACATATATTAGTAGGAGGTGTCATGGTCTCAAAAATATTAAATATAACAATCTTACCATTAAACTCCATAACTTAGTTCGAGCAATCGAAGAAAAGGTCGACCTAACAAAATGGGAGGTAAGCAATGGAAAGGTTTATCCCCCATGTCTATCACGTAAAAGTCTTACGAAAGACTAATTTCTAAAATTTTATCGATACATCCTCTAAGACCCTACAGGGTGTACAATCGACCTTTCAGTAAGTTGGATAACAACCTGTGTGTCCAAAAATGGACTTTCATGAAATGATTTATATAATGATAGAGACATTAATTTAATAGATGCACTCAAACCACACATGACACTCTCAACGATAATATTACCTATTTTGCATGAAATAGCAAATATATACTTACTTAGCAGTTCACCTTATCATAAGTTGATTTTAAAAATAGGGTGTCCAATAATTTTACTTAGAAATCTAGATCCTCAAATTGGCTTATGTAATGGAACGCGTTTGATTTATCGTGTCTTTTATATAAATATTATGGATGCTGAAATAGCTAAAAGACCTATAAAACTAGCATTCGCATTGAAAATTAATAAATCCCGAGGACAAACTATACCAAACGTAAGAATTTATCTCCCTGAACATGTATTTAGTTACGGCCAGCTATATGTAGCTTTATCTCGAGTTGTATGTATTAGTCAAACCAAAATCTTAGTTAAAATTGGCAAATCGATAGAAAAATAGTTACCATTACAAAACAAAATGTGGTTTATCGTGATGTCCTCCATAGTTGTAGCTAAGTATAATCATAACACGCAATATATAAGAAAAAAATTAGTGATTAAAATTATGATTGCTTACACATTGTTGGTTATATGTATTCATGTACTAAGTAAATGTGCTACTTCATATATTTATTTTGTACCTTACTAATGTGCTATATATATAGAGATGCGTTTTAAAAAAAAAATGCATAGTGTTTATCTGATTTTTTTTCATATTGCATACTTTTTGGAATAACTCTTTCATAATGCATATGTTGTACAAGTAGACAAAGAATTGTTAACATTTATTTAAGGAATATACCCGGACTTGTATGCTCGTAGTAAATTTTTAAATACGATATTGACATAAACTGATTTTTATAAACCAGCTTGACCTTTCCATTGGGATATATTTCTTACAAAAATTATGTTATAACATTTTTGTTACTTATACAAACTGTTTTTATCTCCGCCTATGGAAAACGACACATCCATTGCCGGTCCCAAGCCCGAAAAAGGAGGAGGGAAAACGTTTAATTTTATGACAATATATTATGAAAAAAATTCGCCTCACATGTGGCGCACGTTCCTTTTAATTAGAAATAATATAATAATAAAATTATACAAAATACATGCATGAAAATGTATCATATCCTAGGGAAATGGAAAATAGAAGTATGAATGGAAAAGAAAGAAATAAAAAGACAAGAAAATGAAAAGAATAACACCATCATTACTATCCTTCGACTACATAATTTTAAAAAATAACGATCGCACCTGCGATTTTTAGCAAAATTATATATCCAATATAATCTACAATCCTTGAAATACCTTCAAACTTATTTCGAAATTTTTCCTCAAGGTTCTAAACAAGTTAAGAGGTGTACACATAAAAAACAAACAATAAGGTGAAAGGAAATAATAGATATAGAATTAAGGAAATGATACAAGTTCATGCATAGTAATAATAGTACTAAAACAAAGAAACAAAACGAGATAAACTTATATTTGGGCTACCTCCTAATATCACCTTTATTTATAGTCTTCCACTCAACTTAGAAATGCATATCCTAAGGGATGCTATCCCACTCGATTAGGTCATGAGTGGTTTGCTCCCATACAACTCCATATGGAGAGTAAGTAACCCATGATTCCATAAGCATTGGTGAAAGAATCTCATTAACTTTTGACACGATGACCATTCTACTTCTTTAACCTAATTTCATCCTATAATAGGGAATTAAAAACATGGATCGCAAACAAGCAACATATATTAGTAGGAGGTGTCATGGTCTCAAAAATATTAAATATAACAATCTTACCATTAAACTCCATAACTTAGTTCGAGCAATCTGAAGAAAAGGTCGACCTAACAAAATGGGAGGTAAGCAATGGAAAGGTTTATCCCCCATGTCTATCACGTAAAAGTCTGTACGAAAGACTAATTTCTAAAATTTTATCGATACATCCTCTAAGACCCTACAGGGTGTACAATCGACCTTTCAGTAAGTTGGATAACAACCTGTGTGTCCAAAAATGGACTTTCATGAAATGATTTATATAATGATAGAGACATTAATTTAATAGATGCACTCAAACCACACATGACACTCTCAACGATAATATTACCTATTTTGCATGAAATAGCAAATATACTACTTAGCAGGTTCACCTTATCATAAGTTGATTTTAAAAATAGGGTGTCCAATAATTTTACTTAGAAATCTAGATCCTCAAATTGGCTTATGTAATGGAACGCGTTTGATTTATCGTGTCTTTTATATAAATATTATGGATGCTGAAATAGCTAAAAGACCTATAAAACTAGCATTCGCATTGAAAATTAATAAATCCCGAGGACAAACTATACCAAACGTAAGAATTTATCTCCCTGAACATGTATTTAGTTACGGCCAGCTATATGTAGCTTTATCTCGAGTTGTATGTATTAGTCAAACCAAAATCTTAGTTAAAATTGGCAAATCAGATAGAAAAATAGTTACCATTACAAAACAAAATGTGGTTTATCGTGATGTCCTCCATAGTTGTAGCTAAGTATAATCATAACACGCAATATATAAGAAAAAAATTAGTGATTAAAATTATGATTGCTTACACATTGTTGGTTATATGTATTCATGTACTAAGTAAATGTGCTACTTCATATATTTATTTTGTACCTTACTAATGTGCTATATATATAGAGATGCGTTTTAAAAAAAAAATGCATAGTGTTTATCTGATTTTTTTTCATATTGCATACTTTTTGGAATAACTCTTTCATAATGCATATGTTGTACAAGTAGACAAAGAATTGTTAACATTTATTTAAGGAATATACCCGGACTTGTATGCTCGTAGTAAATTTTTAAATACGATATTGACATAAACTGATTTTTATAAACCAGCTTGACCTTTCCATTGGGATATATTTCTTACAAAAATTATGTTATAACATTTTTGTTACTTATAGAAACTGTTTTTAACTCCGCCTATGGAAAACAACACATCCATTGCCGGTCCCAAGCCCGAAAAAGGAGGAGGGAAAACGTTTAATTTTGTGACAATATATTATGAAAATAATTCGCCTCACGTGTGGAGCACGTTCCTTCTAATTAGAAATAATATAATAATAAAATTATACAAAATACATGCATGAAAATGTATCATATCCTAGGGAAATGGAAAATAGAAGTATGAATGGAAAAGAAAGAAATAAAAAGACAAGAAAATGAAAAGAATAACGCCATCATTACTATCCTTCGACTACATAATTTTAAAAAATAACGATCACACCTGCGATTTTTAGCAAAATTACCTATCCAATATAATCTACAATCCTTGAAATACCTTCAAACTTATTTCAAACATTTTCCTCAAGGTTCTAAACAAGTTAAGAGGTGTACACATAAAAAACAAACAAATAAGGTGAAAGGAAATAATAGATATAGAATTAAGGAAATGATACAAGTTCATGCATAGTAATAATAGTACTAAAACAAAGAAACAAAACGAGATAAACTTATATTTGGGCTACCTCCTAATATCACCTTTATTTATAGTCTTCCACTCAACTTAGAAATGCATATCCTAAGGGATGCTATCCCACTCGATTAGGTCATGAGTGGTTTGCTTCCATACAACTCCATATGGAGAGTAAAACTTTTGACACGATGACCATTCTACTTATTTAACCTAATTTCATCCTATAATAAAGAATTAAAAACATGGATCGCAAACAAGCAACATATATTAGTAGGAGGTGTCATGGTCTCAAAAATATTAAATATAACAATCTCACCATTAAACTCCATAGATAAATGACCCTTAAAGACATCAAACTTAGTTCGAGCAATCCGAAGAAAAGGTCGACCTAACAAAATGGGAGGTAAGCAATGGAAAGGTTTATCCCCCATGTCTATCACATAAAAGTCTGTACGAAAGACTAATTTCTAAAATTTTATCGATACATCCTCTAAGACCCTACAGGGTGTACAATCGACCTTTCAGTAAGTTGGATAACAACCTGTGTGTCCAAAAGTGGACTTTCATGAAATGATTTATATAATGATAGAGACATTAATTTAATAGATGCACTCAAACCACACATGGCACTCTCAACGATAATATTACCTATTTTGCATGAAATAGCAAATATACTAGGGTCTTGACACTTAGGAGGAATTTTCTTTTGAATCACTGCTGAGACACACTCTCCTAAGCTTTAATTTTCTATACATATAAACTTGCTCATACTCGTGAAAACTCTTTCAACAATATAGCATAAAGAGGCACCTATTTAATCGCATCTAGTAACGAAATGTTAATGTCCACCTTTCAAAACATTTTCAAGATCTTATTCTCGTCCCGTACATTTTTTATGTTCACTAACCATTGTGGAAACATAGGTGGAAGTATTACATTTTGAGGTAGATCATTATTCTCCTTGGTCTTTAGAACTTTTGATGAGACTTCAACTTCTTATAATGCTTCTATTCTTAAGTCTTGAATTCTTAAGATTCAGGTTGATCTTGAGGTGTGTCCACCACCTTCTCAATTCATTCCAACTATTTGTATTTCTCCAGATAGAGCCTTTGTGGGAAAAGAAGCCTAACTTTAATCTCATGCCACCATCCTTTCGATGAGGTATCATCTTCTTTGTAAGCCTTAGACATTTTCACTATAATCCCATTCCTTAGTGATATAGCATTCACATGAGCCCTTGGATTTGGGATTGATTGTGATGGCAACATCCCTTGATCTTCAAGTATCCATAATCTCAACACGATCTGACTTATCCTAACATCCAGATTATGAACTATCGCATTAGTATTATTGATGGATTTATCAGTGTTAGCCTAGAATTAAGCAAGATGTCTAAAAAATTGGCTCTACTAAGCAATAAAAGCATTCATAATATCCTCAAGTAAAAATGAGTTATTGAAAGGTTCAGGCAATGATTGACCACTGGGATAAATATCTAGTAGTCTTGATTTTGAGGCCCCATAATTGAAGTTTGGGTTGTTCCTCATTGTTGCATGATTATAGGTATTCCCAAATAGAGAAGTTGGCGGTCGTTGGAACTGATTACCTATGACATTAGCTTGTTGATTGTCCTCAAAGTGAGTAGGATATTCAATTGTTGCATGATTTGTGGCTGCGTAGAAGCTATAATCCTGGACTTGCACTTTGCTAGAGGTGCATAGACTGCTCCCTCATGGAGTTTAGTTGGTTAATTAGTCGGTCGGTAGAGTTTGAAACTGCTCCTACAGTGAGACTTTAGTACACATTATCATCAAGATCTCCATAAAGACATGACTATTATGCGATGTCCTCATATAACTACCTCATATGGGTTGGCATCTTATCTCAAATGTTATTCCCATACACGTTTTCAATCTTTTGTCTTTTTATGGGTGTCATGCTAACATAAAAAATGGACTATGGCCATCTAAGTCGAGTCATGCTATGGGTAACTAGCAATCAATCTCTTAAAGCGATCCCAATATGCACTAAATGATTCTCCTACTTTCATTTCGATGGTCCATATGTCCTTGATGAGCTAAGAAACTTTTTCTTTGGGAAATACACTTTTAAAAACCCAGTTGTCATAACATTCCAATAGTTAATGGAATCAGGCGAAAGATAGAAAAACCATTCCTTGGTTTCGTCTTTAAGACAATGGGAAAGACCAATGCTTTACCGTATCATCATCCACTATAGAGGGTTTCATGGACTTAAAGTTAGTTTGAAACTCCATCAAAAAAGTAATCGGGTCCTCATTCTTACTACCACGAAAGGAAGGCAAGAGATGGATAAACCAAGATCTCAACTCGAATTCTACGGTATTCTCCAGATAAATAATGCAGACGGGCTTATGTGCCAAAATAGCTTAAAGGTCTTCGTTGGCATGCCCCTTAATGACTTGGCGATATCCAGCTTGCGCCATGTCTTGAGGATTTCGGCCTTATTGTTGACTAAGTTGGGGTTCTTTACTCAACCTTCGAAATGTTCTCTCAGGTTCAGGATCGAAAGGTAATAATGAACAAGTCGATTTTTGATTGAGTGAGTCTAGGGATCATAAAACTAAGAATAAGAAAAAGAAACTAAACTCAGAATAAAGGATTAAGACCCCGAAAATGACGCGAAAATTTGTTCACATGTCGTTTGTGCCGAATATAACCCGTACTTGAGTTACCAATTCCTCTTAGGGTGTAATAGTGGTATATATGTGGTCGAATCCACATGACATAGGTGTTACTCTAAGTTAACTAAAAAGGGAAATTCATGGGCTTTTATAGATTTTAAGAAAATAATTAATTAAAACTACTATAAATTAAGGTTTGCAAGAATGAATTCAACGAGAGAGAATACCTAGATCTACGGTCCCATAAATCTGAATCAAGATTTAATAGAATGTCATGGTCTTCAATCTTTCTCAAAAGATTATTACTTCAATTCCTCCTAGATTAGCTATAAGAAATCGGCATCCGCCAAAAAACCCTAGTTCCCTTAATCTTGATAGGTAGGACGTCCCCCACTAACTACTTCCTTAGTCAACGTATAACCCTAGACATCCACTAATAAAGTTTAATGCATTAACCGCATAAAGGTTTGTAGGAACACTGATCTGATATAATCGGATCACGCCCACTTCGAGTTTAACCTAGATTTATTTGTCGCTCACTCAAGAACCGAAAGGTTTTGAAGGCAAACGGGTGAGTGATCGTCACTTGCATCAATCCAATTTTACAATTACGGATAGGATTATCCCAATTGACTATAAGTCTTCCACATACAAGCAAGCAATGCCCATATACTTAACTTAAGTTTGCACCATAATCATAAAAAATACGACAAGTAATATAGAAGGAATTAAAATAAATTAAATTATACATAAAAGATATCACTTAATACACTATCAACCAAGATTCTCCACTTGCTTCGCTTTTGACCTAGGAAAAGAGTGCTTAGTTGGACATTGTCTTTAAGAACTATATTAAATTATGAAAAAAAATAATCTAGAAAACAAAAGGAAAAAGAGAGGGTTAAGTTGTGCAGAGAATCTAAACAGATAAAATCTTAAGTTCTATATATATAAATTCCTTCAATTTGGCCTCTAGAAGAGAGAAAAAATAAAATTTGTGGGTATTTTCTTATCTCGTCCACCTAGACAAATCTGATGGTAGTTGGTGCTTTGGAGCTGGAGTCGTACATGTGGCATACTCAAATTTGCTGAGCGTGGCTAGTTTGCTTATGTGGCATGTGCCGATTAGTTGAAATACTACTGGAGACGTGGCGTGGCGAATCGAAGGATTAGATGTGGTGACTGTGCATGCGAAGAATGTGGTCTCAAGACTTGGCGTTGAACTGGGACTTTGTCGTTTCGCGTAACCCGAGGTATTTGGAGACCCTTATTTGCTTCTCATCTGGTCCACTTTGGCATGGGAATATCGAAGCGTGATGAACAAGTGTTGGAGTGTGGAGTGTCATAAATGTGTTTTGTGATATATCACTTGGCTTCTGCTCATCTCTCTTAATTTGTTATGCAGTGCGTGTCGGATCGAAGGGTTGTTAAACACACTACTGGAATTACTTATACTTAGTCATTTTGTAAGGATTCCGTCAATTAATGCGCCGCCAAACTTTTTCTAAACCACCATTTTATTAATAAGGATCAATGTGAATCCCACCAAGCTGTCTCTAAGTGCTTGCAAGCTTACTTTTCAATGCCAAACACTAAGAATACTTCAAAAGACCTCGAGTCACTTTTTTCATCAAATTACTTTAAAACCACTAAAAAAACAAAACAAAATTAATTAATCAAAATAGGCATTGAGATCTAAAAACACATAAAATAAACACCTAAAATATATATTTATTACCGACTTATCACATTATTTATAATCTCATTTAATTTGTTTTATCACCCTGCTAAGTAGTCAGTATAGTGAAGCAACAAGAAAATGTCGGTACATTTTATACACTTTCCTTACACTCCCTTCTTAATGTGCTTTGGCACATTCTCAGCTCCCATTATCCATCCCTGTTTTCTTGGGATAACTAATGCTCTCTCTCTATCATTTTAAAAGGATATAGGTTATAAGGTCTCTCATATAAATCATTTGGGAAGATCTGTGGCTCTCCATTCAGGCTTTACTGGATTTCATTTTTTGTGAACTTAACATGTGCATAGAACTCATAAACAATCTCGTGCACTCCATAAACCTTATTCTCCCTATAGTCTTACGTGAATCGCTCCAAACCCATTGCCTAATGAAGTTGTTAATTCTCTTGTCATACTTGGCTCGGATGTTGACTCCTTACCCTCCTTACTAATGTAGAACTTTGATTTGAAAGGCCTCGGGGCATCCTTATTTTAAGCTCTCAGGTTGATGCCTTCTTGTCAATAGCCCTAACTTCACTAACTTGACAAGTTTGCCTCTTTATTCTTGTCATTATCCCAAAAACTCACAACAACCACAACAAATAAACAAAAGGTCTTAAAATCACTTATAATAAAAATCTTCATCCAAAAGGGTCATTGACATACCAATTAATCCAAATGGACCAATCTACAATAAGCCACATTGATGCTCTAAGTCTACGCAACTTCAAATTCATATCCACAAACCTAATTTCCACAATCCATTCAATTTCATATATAATATCAAAAATTCAAAGCATAACCAATGAAATTAAAATTTTACTTCAATGCCAGATTACTTCCCTCTGTAGATTACTTCTCCAAGACTCTATCAATCAAAGCCCTCTCACTATACTTAGAATACCCTATTGCGCTCTTAACTTCTTAAAATCAATACCTTAACTCTCCTTGTATACATGGTTGGTGGAGTTTGGATTATGGTTCAAGTGTGTAAATTTTGGATTAGAAAGGTTTTAAAAACCCTTCATTGAAATCGATGTCATCCTTTATAGCATACGACACCACCACTGCATGGGCACGACATAAAGGTTACTGTGAACATGAAATGCTAATAGGTCAGTGCTCTCCTAGCCCAGCATGTAGTGGCTCACAACACTGTGTGTTTGTAGATATGGTGTCAACTAGTCCTTCTTCGTAATATTCCAATTATTCATTTAACTGCCTATTTGCATTATCTCGTTGTTGTGTAATACTACACAAGGCGTCAAAACAACATGAAATACCCTACATATATAACAATTCTATAAAAAATTTCTTGTGATTTTTCGATTTATCTGACCGTCAACACTCTAACTTATTTACTCGTTTACGCTATTGGCTGAGTATCCGCTCCGATAAAAACTCATTTAGTGAATGGTTCTTTTCCTGTACATTTGAATCAAAACTTCTTAAAATTTGAAAACTCTTAAAACATTTGGATTGCTCTACCTAAGAAAAAAATAACTAAAATTTTAAAACTGAAATTTAAAAGCCTTTGGCTACCTCCTAGTAGCGCTTTATTTAAAGTCCTTAGCCGGACAATTTTTTGCTCCTTTAGTCGAGTGCAAATCGAGATACTCTAAATGTAGATTAGAGATAACTAATTGCTTGCTCTTCGATTATCTTATTAGTTAATGTAGTGCTCATCACGTGAATGGATCTAACATTCTCATTGGGATTTGTGATTGTGTTACTTGAAAATTTGCCCTTCCTTCCTCGAATTCAAAGCAATGGCTAGCTAACTAATTTGTATCTCTAGACTTTTAATGGATTATGTTATCTCATCATCCATTTGCTTAAGAGTTTTCTTCTCATTCACCATTTCTTTCTCATGCCTCTCATGACGTTCTTTATTGTTAGTGACAAAGGCATACAAGAATATGTCAATCGACTTCAATGAAGTCATGTCTTCTTTTTGGCCTAACTTTCCTTGTTGGACTTATTGATCAAATTCTTGTAACAATAAGATCCATCTTATTAATCTTAGTTTTGCATGTTTATTTGCCATCTAATATCTGAATGCGACATGATCTGAAAATACTATTACTTTTGTTCCTTGTAAATATGGTATAAACATTTCTAATGCAAACACAACTACTAGGAGTTATTTTCTATGGTGGTATAGTTTAGGTGGGCATGATCCAAAGTTTTTTATGCATAATATATGACATGTGAATCTTTTTCTAACTTTTGGCCTAAAATATTACCTAAAGCATAGTTGCTTACATCACACATTATTTCAAAAGGTTGTGACCAGTAAGGTGACTTTATCACGGATGTAGTAATTAAAACATCTTTAACATATTAAAAGCTATCATACTTTCAGTCGTGAACTCGAATGTAACATCTTTTTGCAAAAGCGTTGATAAAGGTAGTACTATTTTAGAAAAATCTTTCACAAAATGTTTGTAGAATCTCGTAAAGCTAAGAAAAAAACATACCTACTTCATAGTAGTAGGGTAAGGTAATGTTTTTATAACATGGATTTTAGTAGGATCTACCTCTATTGTTTTTCTTGATACTATGTGTAATGGCCCAAAATTTACTAACAACACATTAGTCTCTAATCAAGGTTACCGACCTAAAACGTGGCTTGAGATTTGGTACACAGTTTAAATACTCAGTGTAATGACTGGGTAACATAGTATTTTCGAATGATGGATACCTAGTGTGATGTATTTGTGTAGACTTATTAAGTGGATCCTACTTGTTTAAAGTTGTCGAGACATTAGCAAAGAAATGCCTCGAGATGTGTGCTAACGTGGGACTGGGGAAGAGAGTGATTTGGTGAGGTGTAATTTAATTTCTAGAACTTAATTGGTTGAATTAGATGTGGCTATAGTTGATTTGGATTAAATATAACCCAAGTTAGCAAATTAAGATGATAACCATTTGATGTTCTTCGAGATACGTAAACACACATTAAGAGACAATTGAGTATAAATTGGTGTTGGTAAGATTGAGTTAGTGGAAAGTTAGTGCAATTAGGTCAAGATGTAGGCCATTGGGTTTGTCTCGAGATATGTGTATGCATCAAGATCAATGGCTATTAAACAACCTTATCATATATATAATGCATGAGATGAAACAAGTAAATGGTTTCATTTATAGCTTACAACTTAGTAGTGAAGTAAAGCTCTAGAAATAAAAGATCAGCAAGCTATGAAGAATTTTCGTGGATATGGAGAAGGAGTTGACAAAGGCAAGGAGGATAATCAACTAGGTAAGCAACTCTACACAAAGTTTTGGAAAAATTAGATGTGTAGTCTTTATGTGATTTCAGAGGGTAAATTAAATGATTCTCAAAATTAGTTTACATATTTGGATTCCTTTCAAAAAACCATTAAATTTGCTATAAGAAAGTTTGAAATTTGGAGTTAAATTAACAAAGTTGTGATTAATCAAAGTGTAGCGCATTTTCTTGAGATTTTATGAAAACGTAAGCATAAATTCATGAATTTAACGATAAATATGGAGCGTTGGCTATTCTAATGGTTTTGGTTGGTGTTGTTTTATATCTCTTAGGGTCAAGAACGGAGATCCCAAGGCTTCGGAGTTGGCCATATGGAGAAAAAACTCATAATTTTGGGTTTTCCTAACATACCGCACTAAGCGTGCTTGCTAGCGTGCTACTTGTATGTAGAACATTGATTAGTGCGGGTAGCGTGCTAACGAAGTCACTTGCGCACTAGATAAAATAGCAAGTGTGCTAGGTGCTCGAATAGCATAATGTCTACAATTTTCTAACTTAAACTTAAATACCTTAAACAAGCTTACCACCCTAACCGAGGGTCTAAACACACCCTACAGTCATTCGCAATGATGTTTTATTGTACTCTAGATGCCATGACTTTGTTGTCCTTTCTCATTTCATGTGTTTGTTATCATGGCATTGGTTGTTATTTAAATGGTATTCATTGACTCTAAATCAAGTGCTATTTCATTATTAGTTGCTCAGGGTTTTAATAGAAAAGCTTGGTATTAGGAAGGAGATCTATGCAATGTAAATCCATTTTCTTTGTCAGTTAGTTACGCAATCACTTTATTGGATTCATAAATTGTGTCATTTCTTGAAATGTGAAAGTATTTCTTGTATCTAGAACCATTGTAGAAATAGTCCGCGGCATATAGGGTAACTAGATTTTTGAGGATGTTCGAGATCTCAATACTAGCTTAAGCCTCATACGGGGTATTGGGCCCCGAGTTTGTCGAAAAGTATTAATATATATATATATATATATATATATATATATCTAAAAGGGCATCGTGATGATGTGCGGGCTATTAAAATATTTATTATGCCTTAAATAGTGGAAAAAAGTTTAAGTGATTTAATTTCTTATTCAACCAGCCTTAGATCATTACTACTTAGCCGAGCGTCAGTTTCACATTGTTTAACTTAAGTATCTTTTAGCCTGATTCTTGTTTCAGCCTTCTTTGCTATTATTATGCTTTTTACTACGTTTTTATATTTGGAAATGTCAATAAATGTCTCTTAGTGTTACTTTCTACATTACTATACTCACCGTCATTTTTTGGTGGTGGGTGTCGATACTTTGAGTAGTAGACTAGGGAAAGAGAACATTGGCTATTAGTTTTGAGCCATCGGAGGATAATTTCTGCTACTTTTATAGGTGATCATTTTATGTATCTATTACTTACATCTTTTAGTATAACTTTGGGGTGTATATTAGAATGAGAGACTAGTGTTCCCTACTGTTTCATGTATTACTTCTGCTTTTTTATATGATCGTCTATTTACCTAGTTTTCATAATATGAGTTTTATATAAATGCTTTCATTAATTTTCTTAAGTCTTTTGCTAAAAATTAAGGTAATGAGTACTATCTATTAGTTAACTATGATAATATTGAATTGAATAGTAAGTAAATTGATCATGTAATGAGGCGAATGCGATGTATAAGGCGACTAATACATTGTTTACTCTTACGTGGCGTGGGTCTTCTCTTAATGACGGGATTAGGCTAAGCGGTAATCAGTTTGGGGAATCGGTTTGTCACTGTTGGTATTAGAGCCTAGGTTTATGGAGCCTAAGCATTGGAGTATAGTTTATTATATCATGTGATACCCATGCTACCTTTGGTATTAAAGCATTGGTTTGTAGAACCTTAGGGACACATTATAGAGTTTTCCTAAATTCTGATACCAATATCTCCGTTATAGTTGGTATCAAAGACTAAGCAATGCAATATTTGTTTATTCTATAATGAGACACACATTTCATAGTTTGTATACTAACATCTCAGTTATAGTTGATACGAGACTTTACGTTCTCCATGAGTACACAATGAAACTTGAATAAAACATATATCTTAGATCTGGAAACCAGACGGTTTTTATCTAGGAACTATTAATAAGGAAGTGAGCAAATGTGAGTTGGGGATTTCTTTGTTTATATGTGTAAATGTGAGTTGGGGATTTCTTTGTGTATATGTTATGTTTTGTACATATATATACACAATATTTACATAGTTGCAGATGTAATGGTCGCTGTCAACATGCAGACTACGATTGCAGACCAGCGTGAGAGTGGAGATGGTAGTGCTAAGGGTACCAATATATAATATTGGTTGATGTTTTTCAGAGGCTATCCGATAGAGTTATGACACAAAGTCAACAGTTGGTCGACTTCCTGTCAGATATGGTGATACATATGTGCGCGCTTCCATGATCAGTTACTATTGCTACTGTTTCGACCGTAGTACTATCGGCACCTGAAGCACACATTATTACAACTGATGATATGCAGCGTTGGACTAACACAATCACTGCCCAGAGGTAGTAGTTGACCGAGCTCCACAAGATTATATGAGAACACTTGGTTTCCCTAGTGACACGCGCCGAACACGTCAATAAAGTAAAGTTTCCTAAAGTAACTATTTTGTAGAATAGTGGCTAAGGGTCGATCCCATAGAGACTGGTTGTCTTTCTTAGCCTAAAACAACAAAAAAGGAAAATCGGGGTTTTTAAATAAATATTAATTAAACTAACTAATCTATCTAAACTAAATAAAACAAAACAACTAAACTAATTATTAAAATAATTAATTAATAATCAATTAACACCTACTTAATGCCTAAATAACACATAAATCTCCAATTTCACAAATCTGAATCAAGATTCAATAGCAATCATGGTATTCAATCTTTCCCAAAAAGTTATTAATTTAAATTCTCGTAGATTAGCCATAAAAAATCGACATCCGCTAGTTATTCCTAATTCCCCTAATTTCGATAGTCAGGACATCCGCCACTAACTATTTCCCTAATTAATGTATAACCTTAGACATCCGCCAATCATGTTTAACACACTAACTGTAGTAATATGGATCTATGTGAACACTAATCCTAAATAACCGGATCGCATTCGCTACCGATTTAACCTAGATTCAATTGTTGTATACACAAGAGCCGAAAGGGTTTTACGGCAAACGGGTGAATGTTTGTTACTTTATTGGTCTAAAAGCACAATTACACGGATATTAATATTCCAAATAACAATAGATTATCCACCTAAAAGTATGCACTGGCCACATACATACCATAGATCTAAATCATAATAATTAAATCAACAACAATGAAATAGGAGAAATTAAATTGATTAAATAATAAAATAAAAGCTCTCACATAATATGCTTTGAATCCATAATTCCGACTTGCTTCCCCTTCGACTTAGGCAAGAAATTGATTACTCGGACATCATTTTCAAAAATCACTACTAAAAACTAATAATTGATCTCTAAAGAATTACTAATTAATTCCTCTTCTAATACTACCTAGGTTCCTAATATATAAAAATACTCCAAATTGTACTCCGATACTAATTTTAGGGGTTAGGTACGTGACTCGTGCCCCGAGGAGCATCGTAGGGGTGTTTTTAGCTTGAAAATCTGACTCTGCCGCGTGTCTCAACGTGATTCGCTATTTTTCTGGGTCGCGCTTATCGGAACGCCATTGGAACGCTGCTGTCACCGCCGCTGAGTTGTCACCGCGTGATACGCCAAGAACATGTGCGTTCGGTTGTGTGTGAGTGAGTCAGCGATACGTGTCCGCTTCTGATTAGCCGAAGCACTTTTTTGTTACACGCTGGACGAATGCGATAGTGCCACGTGTCATGACGTGGCACAGAAGAAAATAGCGCGACCTGATCAAAATTCTGGGAGTTTGCGAGGGCATGCATCTCGAGGCAAATTGACCGAGGCTGAAACGCGATGAAATGTCTTGCGGGTGACGTGGCTACGCAAGGTGACGTGGTAACGCATGGCAGTTTCTCAGTGGTTCCTGGAGCTGGATCTGCTAACATGTCAACACGTGACGATACCCTATTGCTTAGAATCGGTGTATTGACGTGCTATTTGCTTTGAACTTCCACATGGCATCATCCGATTGGCCCAGAGTGGCTTTTCACGCTGACGTGGCATCACCTTATTGGCTGAAATATCATGTCTGCTATTCGACACCCTGTGCAACGCGTATTTCGAGGCAAACTGTCCGGCATCCGATCACTGCAAGTAAATACTCCATTTTGACTATTTTTCCGCCACGAATTCAACCGCGCACTCTGTTTCACCTAAAAATGAACAAAAAATATAATCAAATATATATTTTAAATACTTTTAATAATTAAATATACTAAAATAGACTACTAAAAACCTTTAAATACTGACTTATCAAATACCCCCAAACTTAAGACTTTGCACGTCCCGAGCAAAGGTGTAAATGACAACACAAACTAAACTAGACTCCTAATATAATATTACTAACTCAACTAATCCTATACCCAACCCAAATTCATGGAGTTCCTTTGGTGTACATAGTCACTAAATTAACAAGTAACTCAGATAATTTCAGAGTTATGATATGTCAAGTCTCGCAAGTCAAACACAATTAAGATCTCACTTTCATAACATAGAGTCGGTCAATACAAAGGCCATCAACTAATCACAAGTTTTATTGGTCTTTACAATTAAACCATATAAGTTCAAATTTCACTTAATATAGTGAAAGCACTCGAACTAAATCTTTTATTTGAGGAGTTTCACAACTTCCGCCTTTATTCATTTTTATTTTTTTTTCTTCTCCAAATCATTTTTTTCTTTTTTTTTTCAATTAATACGGTCCCTGCTCCATTTCCTATGGACCGATTTTCTCACTTTTTCCCACCACAAGTTTCCCTGCTCCATTTCCGGTGGAAACATGTGGGACGCTCTACACTAAGAATACTCCTGTTAGTACTTCTCACTTTCACTATAATCAAGCAAATCCCCCGATGTGGGTTAAAATAATATAACTTGCATAAATTTGACCGTTTACTCATTTTCGTTATCTAGCACTAAGTTTAACCCTCATCTAAGTCTTTAATCATGAAATCATAAAAATGATGAGCTACGAACTTGATTAAATGTTTCTCCTAATTTTCTCTAAGTTTCAAGTCAAAAAGGCAACTGTAGTTTACTCATCCACAACCAAAGGCATGAACAAAGTTTCGGGTGACTCTAAAATAAATAAAACATACTAAATATATACACGAAAGTGTATCAATTCCTAATGAAATGAGAAAGGAATATGAATAGACAAGAAATGAAAGAAATGGAAGAAATGATATAAAACACCACCATTACCATCTAATATCTGCATATAGCCGCATAAAAAAATTAAACGATCTCACCTGCGGTCTTTCGGAAAAAATCCATCTAAAACAATCCACAATCCCTAAAACACCCCCAAACTTATTCCAAACCTTGTCCTCAAGGTTTAAAACAAGTTAAGGCATCCATATGACAAAAATAAAAAGATAGTGGCAAAGAAAGACATGGATAAGAAATGATACAAGTGCATGCATAACAAAAAGTCTCTAAAAACTAGTGAACGCACAAAATCTCTCATGTGTAGGTGACTAAGGAAACTATGAAATAACAATCATAACAAGAGCAAGAATCAGTAAACATAGGAGTTAACTAAAAAGATTTCAATGAAGTCTTGTAAGCCCGAAGTCTTTCAACTAAGGGTAAAATCAACAAGATGATAGAATGAAATTTAGGGTTTTGGGTCTACTTAAAAACCTGCCACTAATGCAGCGAATTAAATTAGGTATGTCCCAACCAAGTCTCAAAACACCTAAAATCCTATAAACATGTTAATTCCTAAAAAAATAATGCTCAAATTATACTAAAAATGTAATCCAAAGTCAAACCTACAAAACTTAACGCTCCAACCTTCCATCACCTATAAAAATAAAGAAACCAAATTAGAGTGTTATTAAAAATAATGAAAAACTTAAACTGAACTAAAACTAAAATAAATGCAAGAAATAAATAAAATAAAAGAAAATAAAGTTGGGCTGCCTCCCAACGAGCCGCCTTTCTTTTAAGTCTTTGACTAGACTTAGCATGATCGGTCACATAATGCCCTCTCCTTTAGAGATGTCAACAACGAATGACGCATCTACGTATTTGGGAAATGAAGCATGTACGCCCTCTTTCAGTTTAGGAGCTCATTCGGGACTTCCAACATGAAAGAATCTATCGTATTAGGATCGTCCAACACAAAGGTGTTGCCAGTGTAAAAGATCCGCAAACGCTCCCTTACTTCCACCCCCTTATAAGGTGTACCAAATGTGCATGGGAGGGTGGGTGGTTGTACCAACACTAGAAGTTGGTCTTCCTTGCTCTCTATTTGCGGTTTCTCTGGCTTGTCTGAATTGACATCAATGTTCATCTCATCTTCTCCCTCATTTAGTGCAATGACAATCTCTGTCTCAATTTGGAAGACTTCACATTCTGCGGATGTTTCTATCAAATAGTTTTCCATTTGTGTATCCTCTTTCACCTCAAGATTTCTCAACGTATGAACACTCACATCCTCCTCTGGGTTAAAAGTTGGTTGTGTACTACACAACTCTGCTTCATCAATTTTTCTTTGACGACTGGCAATATATTGATTTAAGTCAGTTACCAAGTTCTTCGATCCTGGACAACTAAAATCAAGTTTTCGTATGTTATGACAAACTCGTCGAAAGTCTTGCACACTTTCTCTCATTTGATATATCATTTGTATCACCATATCTTCCAAGGAGAGGCTTTGATGAAATTGTTGATTTCCTTCATGTTGAGGAACCTGTGCGTGTGACATGAATCCAGAGAAGTCGGATTGTTGCGATGCATAGTTAGCATAGTGATAATTCTCATACTGTGGATAATAGGGGCAATTGTGTGCAGAATGAGAATAGTCTCCACAAATTTCGCAAACTTTGACCTGTTGCACAAAAGAATTCATGTCAAAATATTGATATCTATTATGTGGCATACCTACCCCATTCACATTATAATAATGTGAGTCTTCGTATCGACCATAATTATGGGGGTAGGAGGAGTCCATCGCGGTGTTGACTTGCACTTCACCAGAGGAGATGAGATGTTTCATCATGGATATTATTCGGTCAAGTTTCCGGTCAGTGGAACTCGAGATATTGCCTGGATACATGTTAAGAGCAAGGAACTAGATAGGCAAAATAAAAAAAAATAAAAATAAAAATAAAAAAATAACAATAAACCAAAGAAAGAAATATACCAATCCCCGGCAACGGCGCCAAAAATTGACGCGCGTCGAACACTTTAATAAAGTAAAGTTTCCTAAACCAACTATTTTTTAGAATAGTGGCAAAGGGTCGATCCCACTGAGACTGGTTGCTTTTCTTAGGTTAAAACAATAAAAAAGGAAAATCAAGGTTTTAAAATAAATATTAATTAAACTAACTAATCTATCTAAACTAAATAAAATAAAACAACTAAACTAATTATTAAAATAAATAATTAATAATCAATTAACACCAAATTAATGCCTAAATAACACCTAAATCTCTAATTCCACAAATCAAAATCAAGATTCAATAGCAATCATGGTATTCAATATTTCCCAAAAAGTTATTAATTTAAATTCTCGTAGATTAGCCATAGAAAATTAATATCCGCCAGAAATTCCTAATTCTCCTAATTTCGATAGTCAGGACATCCACCACTAACTATTTTCCAAATTAATGTATAACCCTAGACATCTGTCAATCAGGTTTAATACACTAACCGTAATAATATGGATCTATGGGAACACTAATCCTAAATAACCGGATCGCATCCTCTATCGATTTAACCTAGATTCAATTGTTGTACACTCAAGAACCGAAAGGGTTTTACGGCAAACGGGTGAATGTTTGTTACTTTATTGGTCTAGAAGCACAATTACACGGATACTAATATTCCAAATAACAATAGATTATCCACCTAAAAGCATGCACTAGCCACATACATACCATAGATCTAAATCATAATAATTAAATCAACAACAACGAGATAGGAGAAATTAAATTAATTAAATAATAAAATAAAAGATCTAACATAATATGCTTTGAATCCATAATTCCGACTTGCTTCCCCTTCGACTTAGATAAGAAATTGATTACTTGGACATCATCTTCAAAAATCACTACTAAAAACTAATAATTGATCTCTAAAAAAATACTAATTAATTTATATTCTAATAATACCTAGGTTTCTAATATATAACAATACTCCAAATAGTACTCCAATACTAATTTTAGGGGTTAGGTACGTGACTCGTGCGCCGAGGAGCATCGTAGGGGTGTTTTTAGCTTGAAAATATGACTCTGCCACGTGTCTCTACGTGATTCGTTATTTTTTTAGGTCGCGTAGATGTGTCGGAACCCCATTGGACTGCTGCTGTCATCGCCGCTGAGTTGTCGCCACATGATACGCCAAGAATTTGAGCGTTCAGCTGTGTGTGAGTGAGTCAGCGACACGTGTCCGCTTCTGATTGGGCGCCGAACCATGTTTTTGTTACGCGGTGGACGAATGGGAGCGTGCCACGTGTCATGAAGTGGAACTGAAGAAAACCGCGCGACTCGACCGAAATTCTAAGAGTTTGTGCGGGCACACATCTCGAGGCAAATTAACGGAGGTTGAAACGCGATGAAATATCTTACGTGTGACGCGGCTGCGCAAGGTGACGTGGTAACGCTTGGCGGTTTCTCATTGGTTCCTGGAACTGGATCTGCTGATATGTCAACACGTGGCAACGCCCTATTGGCTAGAATCGGTGTATTGACATGTTGTTTGCTTTGAACTTCCACGTGGCATCATCCGATTGGTCCAGAGTGGGTTTTCACACTGACGTGGCATCACCTTATTGAATGAAATATCCTGTCTGCTATTCGACACCCTGCGCAATGCGTATTTCGAGGCAAAATGTCTAGCATCCGATCACCGCAAGTAAATACTCCATTTTGAGTATTTTTATGCCACGAATTCAACCGCGCACTCCATTTCACCTAAAAATGACCAAAAGATATGATTAAATATATATTTTAAATACTTTTAATGATTAAACATACTAAAATACACTACTAAAAACCTATAAATACTGACTTACCACCTAGTTGTTCCCATTGAGCCTACTACGACAGTACTTCCAGTACTTAGATTGCCGATTGCATAAAAAACTGCCACCACTGTACTGCTAGCACCTGAGCTACTCATAGCATCGATAGTACCCATTCTGCCAATAATGTTTTATGTATTTGTACCAACTGAGATTCAATTTGATGCTACACTTGCATTAATCAAGAATAATAGGAAGAGGAAGAGAGCCAATAGATTGAAGAAAATGTATGAAGGATCTACTTCATTTAAATTGAAAATACTAGTCACCACGATAGTGCAGGGCATACACGATTCTCCATTGGCACCTATGATGACCAATAGATTTCCATCCGTATCATTAGTTGTTATGGTTTCATCTACCCTTGTTCCTAACTTTATCAGCCGACCATCTTCGATAGTGCAACCACTAGCAGAGACTACTATGCATCAAGGTAGGAGTAGAGAATCACTCCGAAACCGATTGATTTAATAGAGCAAATGAGACATATGACTTGTTGCAGATGTGGTCTGGAGGGATATATCATGAGTTGCGATTCAAGTCCGTGAGTAGATTTTACATGCCACCTCAAGCAAAACTTATGTCATCACCCTTATAGATTAAGTAGACATTAGGCAACCGAGGCCATGATTTACCAAGACAGGGGCAAATATATATTGTTTGTGTAGAACATAGGAGATTATCGACATGTTATAGATGTCTTCGGGTTGGACATATAGCTCGTAAGTGTCCATAATGCACATATTTTGTTAAGTTAGAGATAGAGACTAGAGTCGGAGATAGCGAAATTGGTCCACAGAGAACGAGATTGATGCACAGTCAGGCAACTTTGACAGAATCAAGAAGACAACCGGCATGCTACAGATATGGACATATCGAACACATGAATAGAAAGTATCTACAGCCTCGTGACTATTAATAGGTCAACCATGCATCCATATATCGGTCATGGAGCTTATGTGGAGACAAAGCTGGATTGGAAAATTGCATACGAACCTGGTAAGGGAATGCATTAAATTCTTATTACAATAATCACGCACTATTTGACTTAGGTATAATAGTAGCTACACTAGTTATTTAGGAGTTAAAATTGATCAATTGGACTGATGAGAATAACTCAAAAAAGTCCATATTGCATGAGTTAATGAGATAATGAAAGTAGTGATGCCCAATAAGCACACTAAAAACTTTCATAAGGAAGATTACGCCTAGTGAGATTTCTCTGGAGTACTATGACTAGAGTGCCATATATTTTGATAGTGTGCAAATGTTCACTGAACATAGACTCACCCATAGTAATAATTAAACCCACGGTAAGCAAACAGGGGATCCACCTGCAGTAACTAAGAAACATGAATTTTTGGGCTAGTATCAATATAGATTTTTGTTAGGGTGATTATTTTGAGAATGAAATGGAACTAAATTATTCCATATATTTAAATTGTGAAGAAGTAAGAGTCAATTGTCGAGTGACTCCATCATTTTTGCAAGGAGACTGAATTGTGAGATTTTAGGTTGTAATCAAATGAAGTTTAATTTCAAGGATGAAGTTTTTATTAATTGAGAAGGCTTTAATGGTCTTAAGTTTACTAATAGTAAATTAGTCTCTAATTAGGGTTACGGACCTGAGACGTGGCTTGAGAGTGGTACACGGTTTTAATGCTCAAGGTAAGGACTGAGTAAAATAGTATTTTTGAGTAATGGATGTCTTGTGTGATGTATTTGTGTAGAATTATTAAGTCACACTCATTTTTATATAGTTCTTGAAACATTATTGGGGATGCGCATCGAGATTCTTGCCAGCATGGGATTGAGGTAGAGAGTGATGTGTGAGATGTAATTTAATTTAATGTAGTTTAATTAGTTGAATTACATGTGGCTATAATTGATTTGCATTAAATATAACCTAAGTCAGCAAAACAAATAATAGCCACTTGATGCTCCTCGAGATACGTGTGAACACATCAAGAGACCAATTAAGTATGACTTGGTGATTGTAAATTGGAGTTAGTGAAGAGCTAGTGGAATTATGTCAAGATGTAGGCCATTAGATTAGTATTGAGATACGTGTATGCATTAAGATCAATAACTATTAATCAACCTTATCCAATATATAAAGCATATGATGAAACATGCAAATGGTTTCATTTATAATTCAGGAGTAAAGTAATGATTTGGAGAGAAAAGATCAGCAAGTTATGGAGAATTCTTATAGATTTGGAGAAGTAGTTGAGCAAGGCAAGGATGATCATCAATTAAGAAAGCTACACTATACAAACTGTTTGAAAAATTATAGGTGTAGTTTAGTTCTAATTTTCATGTGATTTCAGAGGGTAAATGAAATGATTTTCAAAATTGGTTTAAATATTTGGATTTCTAGTAAAAAACCATTAAGTTTGCTGTAAAGAAGTTTAGAATTCGGAATTAAATTGACCAAGTTATAATTAATAAAAAAATGTTAGTCGTGTTCTTAAGTTCTTATAAAAAATGCAAGCATAAATTCATGAATTTAATGGTAAATATGGAGTGATGGGTGTTCTTATTGTTTTGGTGGATGTTTTAGGTCTTCGAGGGTGAAGAATAGAGATCCCAAGGCTTTGGAGTTAGCTAGGTAGAGAGAAACTCAGAATTTAAAGTGCAAAATTTTAGGTTTTCAAGCACATAATGCGCTAAGCGTGCTAGTTAGCGTGCTACCTGCATGTTGCACGCTAATTACTGAATAGCGTGCAAATGAAGTCACTAGCACGCTAGATAAAATACCCAACACACTAGGTGCTTTGGACAACACATGGACTGTAATTTTCTAACTTAAACGCAAACACCGTAAACAAGCTTAACACCTTAACTAATGGTCAAAACACATTCTAAAACATATCAAATGATATCAGGAGCCTAGGGAAAAGTCTCGGAGGTTCGGGTACAAGTTTTGAGGTTTTAAGAGATTGGATTAGCATAGGAGCTTGGCATGGTTTGTAAGTAAAATGATTTAGATATTTATTTATATTTCTTTCCATTATAATTCGTGTTTATAGTCTTTTGGACTTATGTGAAATTGTACTCTAAATTCCATGACTTAGTTGTCCTCTCTCATTTCATGTGTTTGTTATCATGGAATTGATTGTCATTTAAATGATATTCATTAACTCTTAATCTGGTGCTATGTCATTCTTCATTGTTCAGGGTTTTAATAGAAAAAACATGCTATTAGGTAAGAGATGCATGGTATTGTGAATCCATTTCCTTTGTGTGTTAGTTGTGCAATCAATTTATTAGATTATTAAATCGGATCATTTCTAGATATGTGAATGTAGTTCTTGTATCTAGGACCATTATAGGGACAGGTCGCGACACATGGGGTCACTAAAGTTTTAGGGATGTTGGGATCTCATCACTAACTTGTATAGCACACAAGGTATGGGACCTGGGGTTGAAGATAATTATTTATGTATATATACATCTAAAAGGTCATTGTATTGAAGTGAGGGCATCTAAAATATTAATTACACCTTAAATAATGGAACAAAGTGTATATGGTTTCATTTCATAGTCAACTAGCTTTAGATCATTACTACTAAGGCGAGTGTCAATTTCACATTGTTTAACTTAAGTGCCTTTTAACATGATTCTTGTTTTAGCTTTCTTTGCTATTATTATACTTTCATATACTTTTTGTATATTTGGAAATGTGGATAAATGTCTATCTGTGTTAGTTTCTACATTACGTATGCACCATCCATTTTATGATGGTGGGTGTAGATACTTCGAGTAACAAACTAAGGAAGGAAAAGATTGGCGATTAGTTTTAAGCCATTGGAGGACATTTTCTGCTACTTTTGTAGGTGATCATTTTGTGTATCTATTATTTACGACTTTTTGTATAAGTTTGGGTTGTATAATAGGATGAGCGACTAGACTTTCCTACTGTTTCATGTATTACTTTAGTTGTTTTATATGATCATATGTTTACCTGGATTCCACAATAGGTATTTTATATAAATACTTGCGCTAATTTTATTAAGTCTTCTGCTGAAAATTAACGTAATGATAACGATCTCTTAATTAACTCTAATAATATTGAATTGAATAGTAACTAAGCTGATCGTGCAACGAGGTGAATGGGATGTATAAGCTGACTAATACTTTGTTAAGTTCTACATGGCGTGGGTTATTTTTTAATGACTGGTTTAGAGCGAGTGGTACCCGATTTGGGGAACCGTGCTGTCACACTATGTGTCCTAATATAAGCTCCTCATTTACTATAAATGATATTTTTCATAATTCAATACTAAATTTTTGTTTATTCATCTTTTAAGTACTTTAGTTAAATGAAGTAAGCATTCATCAAAAGAATTATCATATACGGTAAAATTATCAACGAAAACCTTAATAAAATGTTCTACATAGTTTGAAAACATACTAATCATACATCATTAAATTGTACCTGGTGTGTTACATATGCACACTTTCCAATAATTCTGGATTCTAGTTGGTGCTTATTTATTTTATTCATTTGATATAACTATGCTCTCTGAATTTTGAGGGACTACATGTACCTAGCTAACCCAATTAGTATCTGTTATTGGGGATATCATTCATATGCCTAGTAATTTTAATATTTCATTCTTTACTACTTCCATTATTGGTGGATTCAATCTACATTGAGATTGTGTATATTTCAAGATTAATTATATGCATGCATGTAGCTGGACTTATTCCTTTAATATCGATTAATATCCATCCTATTGCTTTCTTGAATTCTTTGAGAATATTTACTAATATTTGATATGCTAAATTTGATAATTAATTGGAGATTATAAATGGTACGACGTGTTTTTCTCTAAACACGCATATCCTAAATGATATAGTAGAACCTTTAAATGTAGGTCAAGAGCTTTTAGTACATGGGGTCAAAGTTTCGAAAGGTTTATTGGTAGATTCATATAGTTAGAAAGTTCAGGGAGTGCATTATAAGATTAAGATATTAATTATTTCTCCTGTCTCTTCATATATATCATCATAGTTATTTAAATTCTCTATCACCTTTTCGAGCTTATCTAACTTATTGTTTCTAAATGTTTTATCTATTATAAGATCTAACATATCTAATGTGCATAGTGATGAAACATTTGAAGGTTATCTCATAACTTCATGGATGTTAAAGTTTACCGTTTCATTGTATACTTCCATTGTTAGAGTTCCCTTAGAAACAACTATTGTGGCTTTTCCAATTTTTAAGAATGGGTTTCCTAGGACAAGAGAAATTTTACTAGAGAGGTGGTCTTCTTTCATGTCTATGATATAAAAGTTGGCTGGGAAAACTAAATCATTAACCCTAACAAGTACATCCTCTAATACGCCTATAGGTTAGACAATAGATCTATCTCCTAATTATACTACTATACCAGTTTCTTCATATGGTACTTTTGTCATTTCCAAATATAATGAAAAAAATATCATGTTAATTGAGGTGCTTAGATCACATAGTGCTTTAAATATCCCTATATTTTTTATAATTTATGCAATGAAAAACATTCTAGGATCATAACATTTATAGTTAATTTCTTTAAGATTATTGTTGATACATGTTCTCCTAAGCTTACTCGTTCATTAGGATTAATTTTATTAGTGCATAAGTCCTTTATAGATTTTCGATATTATACATTTTGTATGACTTCGAATAAAGATGTGTTTACTGCCACTTCCCTTAAAGTGTCTTAGATTTCCTTTTCTTCTTGCAATTTCTTGACGTTCTTATTTTTTTCTAAACAATAGGGAAATTGTGGTCTTACTATACTTGGTTTGTCCTTTTTGAAATCACAATCATTTTTCTTTTGAATTTTATTATCATTAATTTATATCTCTTTTTCTAATTCAGCCTCTACTTCTTTTTTAGGAACTAGTTAGTCTTCCATCTTTGGTTTTTCCATTTACTTACTGCTTCTCAAAGTTTTCGCTTTTGCATATGAACTAGGGTAAGATTAAGACGGGAAATTGCCTTGATTAACCCATGGACTCATTTTCATTGCCATTTGAATTAATTGATTTTTTAGTTTAATTACATCATCATGTTAGGCTTGGATTTTTTAGTCTTTTGCTTTATTTGAACTTTCTAATGCTATTGTTCTATCAATTAATGTCGGTGTATTATATCTTTGAAAATTCCAATTGTCTGCACCATTACTTATACTTGGAATTATATAATTAGGATGGTTGCTAGAAATGTAAGTAGGTTGATTAGGATTATTATAATGATTCATGATAGTGTTAGCCACTTTGATTTGAGTTTGTTGCACGAATGGATACTTATCATATTGATGATTCACCTCATTGCAAAAAAGTACAAATATTACTTTGGACTGATCGATCTTTTAATAATAATTTAACTACACTTTTTAGTTAATCAAATTTATCATTCGATGTGTTAACTATATTCCTATTGATTTCACAAGAATATTTTTTCATAAATATGTGTTTCTCGCAATACTGTTTTGACTGTTTTGCGATTTTGGTAATAGTGTCTCTTGCTAATATGGATGTTATATCGAATAAAGATTTTTCATATACCATATCTAGAAATCTTTGTTCTAAGTTATTTAGTCATTCGTAAAACCATTCTAATTTTGTTTTTTTCTGTAAATTCATGTTGTGGACATAATAATATTAATTTTTGGAATCTATCCTGAAACTCACCAAAAGTCTCCTCGGTCTCCATCCTAGCATTGCTAATTCCTTTCCTATCCAAAATAATTTTACATACTGAAACGTATTGATCTAAGAAGGTTTCTAACGTATTAGACCATGTGGTTATGGAGTTTTAAGGGAGATAAAATAGCCAATCTTGAGTCTGACCTCTTAAGCAATAAGGAAAGCCTTTAGCTTGATATACTCTAAATCTATATTTTTGGGTTTTATCAAACTTATTATATGCGTGTATTTCCTAATAAATTCTTGAAGATTTTCATCACCTTCACCTTGAAAGTGAGGTACAGAATTGATGAATCCTGATTTGAACTCAAAATCAAGGAAATCCACAGGAAAATCAATACATAGGTTTATAAGCTATGATAGCTTCATTGCCTTTCCTAAAAGTAAGTTCTCGCTCATTTTGTGCCATATTATATGACATGCAACAAGAAAGATTCTTAAGAAACTATTTTCAAAGTCCTCGATAACAAAACCAAAAATTGACACATGTCGAGCGTGTATAGTAAATTTTTCACTTTTATTATACTTATAAAATTTGCAATAGTTGTAGGTGGGATTGTCTCCATAGGGATTTTGCAAATTTGTTAAGAAATAGATTTTATTATTTTAGCTTTAAATTTAATTTAATAAGAAACTGAAACTTAAACAAAAGCCTTCTTAAATATAAGGATCAACTAAACCAACTAAACTAATACAATTCAAAATAAGTAAATTCAAAGCAATTCAATTCAATGAAACACAATAATAAATAAACATCTAAAAAATTATCATAAATAATGAAACTTCAATCCATTTTGCATCCGAACATTTTCTTCAATCACATAGTCATGATCATATTTTCTAAAGTATCCTAGATCATTAAACACTAATCATAAGTAAGTAAATAGCCTTTAGCCAATTATTTTTTTCTTATAGTGGTGGAAAAGCTACGTTCTAATTTTATTCAGCTAATGCCTTTGAATACACAAAGACATTAACCTCACATAATAAAATCGTAATACGTTTTGTAAAAACATAGAACTACTAAATCTAACACCTTCGAAAAGCCACTTCAATATTAGATTTAGATCTCAAATTTACCTAGAACATTTAAACGATCATATACTTCAAACAATCCAAGTTACTACTTTAATTTAGATAATGAATCAAAATATCATAATACATATTGGCCACTATGCAATAACACTTAAATTCATGATTGAAGTCCATAAATACCAATACGATTGGTTTGAAGCATTAAGCACACAATTATCATATCATGACTACATTGATAAACAAATCTAGTTTATGTTTGAAGTTTTGTTTAAATTAACAAACTACTCACTCATGATGCTAAATAACACTAACACATCAAAATTTAAAGACATAATTAAAAGTACCAAAATGATAACTTGAATCTTCAATCTTCTTTAAAAGCAAATTGAAACAATAAAGAATGACATCCAAACTAATGCAAAAAGTTTAAAACTATCAAAAGTCTCTAATTGCATAGTGTAGGGTTATATTTGTAGTATATTAGGTAATAAATATCCTTAACCAACTCAAAATCGTCGTTGTAATCTGAAATCCTCAAATCATAACCAATGATTTTTCAGCGATTATAAGTTAAGTGGAATTGCTGAATAAATATATGGAATAGAAGTCCATATTTCCACCAATCTGCGTAGCGATTCTTGGGTGTATTGGATTGCTCGAAAATCGCTTGTCTTATTCTCCAATTCTTTTTTGATTCCTTGTTGAAGATTCTTTATGAATTTTTTATTTTGTCAATTCTTTCATAATCTTCCCTTTTTACTGTATTTCTTCATATATTCATACTACAACCTGAAATATTGAACACAAGAGAAAACCCCGTGTAATATAGTCTTTTACTTCTAAAATCGTCCTAAAATACACTAAAAAACATGTCTAATTTTTTACTTATCACTTAGATTATTAATTTGTACGTTTATCTGGCTTAATTGATTTTTCAACTCATTAATAGATGTATCAATTTTAACTAGATTTTAAGAAATCTGTGTAAAGATTAAATGACTTTAAGTCATAATATTATACAAGATTTGCTCTAAATCTTGTTGCAAAAGTTGAACCATTTGTTGAGATAGCTTAATTGGTGCATATTGTATATGTGCACTTGGTTTATAAGTGATATAATTATGATTTTCTAGACTATAGCTAAGATTTAAATGTGTTTTTCCAATATAATGACTATTTTTATTATATTGATTCTTGGGAAGACATGAAAATTAGTTCATAACTGCATTAACCTTATCAATATTATTTTCATATAAAGTAGGGTACGCATCTGCATGATGCGTAACTTCATTACGGGATCCAAATGGCTTTAGTTGGTTTAACCTATTTTAATAGCAACTTAACCAAGCTAGCCAACTCATCAACATTTTCATTAGATGTACTACTTCTTTTATTATTAACGTCATAAAGTTACTTCCTTGATGCGGCAGCCCCACGCCCCGAGGCCGCCCTGAGGTGTCGTCTGCCGTGTGCTCCTCGCTCGGTGGCCTAGCTACATGTATCTGACATTTGCCCGTCCATGTCTCGATAATTGTGTCCAAGGTAAATTACCAGTGTAGTTAACCGATTATCAATATTAGTCTTAAGTTATATCTTTAAGTCTTTAAATTTCGTAAGTTCAATTTTATGTAGCTTATTCAAGTCCTAACTGTGCTAATGGTTTGTATTTTATAGAGTTGAAAGTAAATAACAATATTTTACAGCCGAAGTCTTAAATTAAACATAAACATTTATTTTTATTAACTCTTAGGTTATATAGAGCATTAGTCCTACTATGGAAAACCCAGAAAACAATACAATATACATATGAGGCTACAAAACTAAATATATACAAGTACACCTGTCTCATTAGCTTGCCACAAAACCAAAATATCATAATATATACACTAAAGTGCACACCTACAAGTGGTGTGCCGAATAGTAGGCAAGCTCTGAGATAGTCACCAAGAATATCCTTACCCTTACTCGAAGAGTGATTTACACTCAACCATTACAACAAAACAGATGATGAGTCCAGTAAGTAAAATCCCAAGAAAATTCACTAAGTATTCATATGAATAAATAAAGGAAATCCAATAAATAATGTTAAATAAACATGCATAATGTAAAAATGCAACTATAAATGGCTCATTGCATGCATAAATAATAATAAAGTGGTTTATGCTTGTTCCAGGCCTACTAGACCACACTTTAGATAACCTCCCAGGATCCCACCAGTAGGCATACCCAACTAGCCCGTCATCTAATACAATCGGTGGCTGGCGTAGACCCACAACGCACCGACACATGTTCCAATAAAGTAGCTCTGATCGTTATCCACCGAGGACTTCTGATTCACATGCTAGGGTCTAATGTGCCACAGACACACAACGAAATACCCGGTGAGAGTATGCTCATCGAACCGTTCAAACAGTGACACATATATAGATAAGTGAAGTGAGCAAGGAATAGAATCAAGAATACACTGAACAAGATAGAGTAAAACAATAATAAAAATACTAAATACTCAAGTGATGTTCCTGTGGGTTTTACAAACCTCAAAATGCTCTTCGACTACCCCTAGACTCCCAAATCTGACTCGACTAACTCCTCGATACCAGAGCTATAGTCCTCTAAGTCCCTGAAGTCAAATTTTATAAATTTAGCATGATTCCAGTTTGATTAGTGTTTTATTAGGACCAAAATCCCAAAATCAATCCTTAAATTCAACTTTCATTTGTCATTAGAGCGCTAATGGGTCTACTCAGCGTACTAGGTGGAGTTAGCGCACTAGAGAATCAATTTAGCACACTAGTATTCTTCATTTTTACAAACAATTAAGTGCCACCTAGTTGGCTCGCTAACAAGCCTAGTTAGCGCGCTAAATAGCCTAGTTAGCGCGCTAACACTCTGTGACGGAATTCTCAACTCAAGAATTCTGTCACCTACTCCTTAGTTAGTTAATTAAGCCCAACTAAATCACTCTCCACATAATATAAATTCCAAAACATCATTTAAACTGATAAAAGAACATGAATTAGTTCAAAAACATCAAATTCAAGATTTTTTCTAGTTTTTTCCTACATTCATCAAAAACCTCAATTTATTCAAAACCTATGGTAAATCCTTAATGGAAATGATCATTCTACACATAATTCATATAGTTTTCATAAAAAAAACTAAGGATCTAACCATTAATATTGAATTTCACCAAAACACAGAAAATTGTATTCATTTGATAGAGTAGAAGATGAAGAAGAACATTACCTAAGTCTGATCCTCAGATTTGACCCCCAAATCTTGATTTCTAGCTCCTCAATCACCTATCCTTCTTTACTGATTTCCAGAAATGTAAATGGTTTGGTTGCATCTATTGATCAAACCTTTATTTATATATTAAGGTGGGATTCATTTCTAGCCATTAATATTCTTTTGTTTACGTATCCTGAGATTCATCTAATGCTCCACACCTTAACATTTTTTCAACTCATTCTCTTCATTGACACCAATTAGTAACAAACATGATTCCTAGATGTGCCAACACATATCTTTAAAACAATCTCACGGTCTCAATTCAATTAAACAAACTACAGGCCATTCTTTCTTTATCTAATTAAATTACTTTAGGCCTATAATGATACATATGGTTTATGTTTTTACTCACCCTATATTAACAAATTTTGTGGTCCCACTGACCCTCGACTACTCAGTATCCAATACCCCACTTTTGGGTACGCATTTCGAGATATGTTATAGCCTATAGTTCTAATCTAATCAACTTAGCCTTTGGTCACATTAGCCATTTAAATTGACTAACTAGTCATCCCAACTTGAACTAGTCAAGTGTCCTAGTGTACCCATAATTTGCCTACCAGATACTAGTGTTAACACGCCTTGCAAAGCAAATACCCGTCACACCAACTTGCCAGATAGCAATTGACGCGTGTCGTGCGTGCCAAATATAACCCGTAAAAGAGTTACCAACCGCAAGGGTGTAATAGTGGTAAATACGGGGTCGAATCCGCAGGACTTAGTTTACTCTAAGTTAACTAAATATGGGGGTTTTCAAATAAATATTAATTAAACTAATTAGTCTAACTAAACTAATTAAAATAACTAACTAATTATTAAACCAACTAATTAATAATTAATTAATTCCTAAATAATGCCTAAATAATACCTAAATCTCCAGTTCCACAAATCAGAATCAAGATTCAATGACAATCATGATCTTCAATCTTTCCCAAAAAATTATTAATTTAATTCTCCTAGATTAGTGATAGAAAATCGACATCCGCCAGAAATTCTTAATTCCCCTAATTTTGATAATCAGGACATCCGCCACTAATTTCCCTAATTAATGTATAACCCTAGACATCCGCCAATAAGGTTTAATACACTAACCGCATTAATATAGATCTATGGGATCACTAATCCTAGATAACCGATCGCGTCCGCTACCGATTTAACCTAGATCCAATTGTTGTACATTCAATGACCGTAAACCAACAACAATGAAATAGGAGAAATTAAATTAATTTAAATAATAAAATAAAAGATCTCACACAATATGTTTTGAATTCATAATCCCGACTTGCTTCCCCTTTGACTTAGGCAAGAAATTGATTAGCCGGGCATTGTCTTCAAAAATCTATACTAAAACTAATTGAACTCTCCTCAAAATTGCTAATCAATTCCCCCATTAATAATACCAAGGTTCCTAATATATAGAAATACTCCAAATTGGTCTAGTATACTAATTTTAGGGGTAAGGTACGTGACTCGTGCCTCGAGGAGCATCGTAGGGCTGTTTTTAGCATGAAAAACCGACTCTGCCACGTGTAAATAGCCTATTGGCTGCTTTTCTGGATAGCGCTGACGTGTCGCAGCGCCATTGGTCCGTCCTCGTCACCGCCACCGAGTTGTTCTTTGCGCGATTCGCGGAGATCCTGCGCGTGCTAGCTGTGAGTTTCTAATTGTGTTTGCTGACTCAGTGCTACGTGTCAACTCCTGATTAGCTGGAACACGTCAAAGCGCCTCGCTGGACGAATGGGTGATCGCCACGTGGCACCCACGTGGCTTGAAAAATCGCGCGACTCTCGAAAGAAATTCTGGGAGTTTGTACTTCCGCGCTTCACGAGGCAGATCGACGGCTACCGAAGCGTGATGATTGGCTTGCGGTGCCGACATTGCGTACGCGTGGCATCTCCTGATTGGTCGCGCACTGTGCCGGCGCTGACATGGCTTCGTCTGATTGGCCGAACGTTTCGTTGGCTATTCGACACATCCGACATCCGATTTCTGCAAATAAATACTCCATTTTGAGTATTAATCCGCCACGAATTCAGCCACGCAATCCGTTTCACCGAAAAATTACCAAAAATATAATTAAATATATATTTTAAATACTTTTAATAATTAAATATACTAAAATAGACTATTAAATACCTATAAATACCGACTTATCAGCAATGTACACACATGTGATGTTACAATAATATAGTTTTAAAACATCACACCTAAGCAACCATTAACCACAAATAACATATTTCCTCGATTCTCATGTTTGAGTTAGCCGAGTTGTCGACATAATGCCTGAATAACAACCATTCATCATCGATATAGACATTAATCTTAATTTAATTAATCTGGCCACTACAATTCTTATGAACTAAAAAAAAAATTCGTCCTCAAAATTCAGATATCGAGGAATCTCTAATTCACCTCTGCACATAATAGAAATAGTGGCAAAAAAATTGATGTCCCCAACTCTTGCTTGAACCCTACTAGACCATACTTCAATACGTTGGGAACCTATCAGTGGGCCTCTATAACATGCTCCACTGGCCTATTACCCAATAGCCCTCACGGTGTTGGCCTATCCGCTGTGTCACCGACGCGTGCATTAAGGCTAATGGAGTTGTCATTCACCGAGGGCTAGACTGCACGTATGGCCTAGTGTATAGCGCAATACTGAGTCTTCATATGCATAAGTAGGATTCAACATATATGCATAATTTTAAATAAACAACTGACTAATAATATATGTCTGATATCTTACCCTCAACATGATGTATAGTCGCCCCTTTATTCAACTAACCAACTGCGTGTGCTCTCTCCAGTTTAATCTGGCACTAACGGTGGTGATGACATCAAAAAATTCGATTACAGATATCCCGTCTAACGACATCAAAACATTGACATATTTTTTATTTTAGCCCGTTTGTCTCTATATCTCTAACCCTGACCCCAATATTTTTATTCCTTATCTTGTCCTCCCTGATCTCTATCATGATGGTACAGCTATGGCTGTTACCTGCGTTGCTCGATTAGTGCTGGTGCTATACCGTAAATTTGATGTTTATCTTCATACTAAAACTGACGATCATAGTAATCACCCCCACGTTCCTTCTCTCATCTATCATCCCTCCGACCTCTATCTAAATGATCCATTTGTCTCTTTGGCATTTTGTCTGTCGGAAAACTTTTTTGCATCTATACCTCAATCCTAGTAATAAGCCTACCCTCTCTTTGCATCAAGAAAGTCTCGTATGCTAATTCTTAATCGAATATATCCAGTAGAGTACGAGCTCCAAAAGTCACCACTGCCACAACAATCCTATCATCTACCCTTATGGTGAAGTAATATATCTACAATCGCTTTGTCTCCACCATATCCATCGAGAACTACAACAGGTATCAGTAATGCTCCATCTATTGCATCAGTATGTGATTACCCTATCTTAGGGCCAAAAAATCCTCTCTTAATCTCAACCTTACCTCTATATGTACATACTTATCATAGAACAACTCTTTAAACTCTGCCTATATCGTTGGCTTTAGGTGTGTGTCCTGATATATGGTCCACCAAACTACTACTTGACCTTACAAACATGCTCTGGATAAACGTGCCTGAACGCTTTCATCATTCTTCATCAGTTTATGAAACCATTGATGAGGCCCTATCCCCTGCCAGCTTAAGGTCACCACCTTCGTTGATCACGTATTGTATGTGCCAAATATAACTCACATAGAGTTACCAACCACAAGGGTGTAGTAGTTGTAAATACGGGGTCGAATCCACTGGACTTGAGTTTACTCTAAGTTAACTAAAAATGGGAGTTTTTAGAAAGTTCAAGGACAATTAACTAAACTAGAAAAAAAACCTAACAAAAGATAATATCAATAAGAGAAATCATCTAAGTCTATGGTTCCACAAACAAGAATCAAGATTCAATGGCATTTAATGGTCCTCAATCTTTCCAAGAAGTTATTAATTCAATTTCTCCTAGATTAGCTAAGGAAAATTGACGTCTGCCGAAAATTCCTCATTCCTCTAATCTTTATAGCTAGAACGTTCGCCACTAACTACTTCCCTAATTAATGTATAACCCTAGACATTCAACGATCATGTTTAACATACTAACTGCAATAATAAGGATATATGGGAATACTAATCCTAAATAATCGAATCATGTCCGCGTCCGATTTAACCTAGATTCAATTGTATCCCACTCAAGAACCGAAAGAGTTTTATAGTAAACATATGAGTGTTCATCACTTTATTGGTCCAAAAGTACAATTACACAGATACTTTCGGTCCAAATAACTACCGATTGTCCACCTAAAAGCATGCACTGGCCATATACATACCCTAGATCTAAACCTTAATCCTTCAAATCAATAAAAATGAAATAGGGGAAATTAAATCATATTAAATAATAAAAATAAAAAATCTCACAAGTTATTCCATGAATCAATGATCCGACTAATTTCCCCTTCGACCTAGGTGAAGATTGGTCTAGCCAAACATCATTTCTACAATCTCCACGTATGAAAAATTGTGTGTGGAAGCTCCAATGTCGACTCCCCATTTGAATACCCTGGTTCCTAATTTGAAAAACTCCTAAATATTGCCCTCTAGAGGTGAGAGAAACTAATTTTGGGGGTTGGCCTCGTAACATATGCGCCAAGGAGCATGTAGGGACTATTCTTGGGGTGAAAATTGGTTTCGTAGATGTAGCAACATGTTATTGGCTGAGTTTGTTGGTTCAAGTTGATGTGGTAGCAGGCGATTGGGCAAGATAGCAATAGCTGGAAGAGCTGGACAAACCGGGAGGTGACACATGGCGGGTTGGAGACGAACAGAAAACTTGCATGAGTTGTGCGTAGTTTTGGGAGTATACATGGGCACGAGTCCCAAGGATGAATGAACTGTTGCTGAGACAAATGAGCTGTTGTTGATTTGTGACAGTGTAGACCAGTTGAGCTACAACGTGTAGCGCTGATTTGGTGCGATGGTCCAATGACGAGCTGCCACGTCGATGGACAACTGGGAAGCAAATAACATACAAGTTCCTGTTCGATCTGGGGGACTTGAGTAGCATGTGTCTCGAGGCAAATCCAATGCAAGCTGACCACTTAAGTGACTTACCCGGGTGTTACTTGGCTTGCTGGTCACTACCTTACAACCTACGAAATATGTAACTCAAGGCAGATCTTCCGGCATCTGATCACTGCATGTAAATACACTATTTCTCATATTTTGTCGCCTCGGATTCAACCGCGCACTTCATTTCACCTAAAAATGACCAATAAATATAATTAAATATATATTTTAGAGTTCTTCCATATTAAATATATTAAAATGAACCAATAAAAACCAATTTATCATCTGTAGAAAAAACCTAGCTGAAACTTCATAAATTCTCTATAAAGCTTCGCCTTTGGGTCCTAGAAAAATACTGGTGTAACAGTACAAGTAGTAGTAGTCAACTATTTTGTTGTTATGGGTAGAGGAATAAGAGTCGATGTCTCCATTGGTATGACAACAGTTGCAGCTCTGTTTGCCTATTTCCTAACAACTACTTTCTCAACTGGTGTTTGGATAACAACTCGGGGTGATGGTTATCCCTGCAACTGCTATAACAACGACTAGATCTCATTCTACTACAACCACGAATATTGCGAGTGCTGTAAGTGCGGCGGCCTGATCCTATAGTAATCAGATTACCTCGACCATCGGAGTCTTCTAGGCTACGAGTCAGTCCTCCACACTAGCTGTGATCAGGGAATTTCTAGCAGCGTAGCTATTATTTCTAGTCTCTTGAGGTGTAGTCGGCTGTTCGTCTATCATCTGCATCAAAAAGCATGCGCTAGATCTGCCTCGGTATATATACGTGTATAATATATAACATACAATAAAACATTATTTGTATATAAACTCTAACTCTACTTACCTCACATCACTTCCCAAATAAAGTTCTAAGTCAATAACATCGAGTTTCCACATCTAAAGTTTAATTTTTAACTTTTATGCTCTTTCATTTTCAATTTCCCAATTGTGGCATTAGTATCCGATTCAAGAACAAATTAGGTCCTATAGGCTCTGTCAACGTCACTCTGATACCATGTGAGGTGGCCCTGCGCCCCAAGCCACCCAGGGAGTCGTCTGGCGTGTGCTCCATGCTCGCTATCCCAAGTACACATGTCCTGCATCGGTCCGTCTATCTTATGTCTCGATAATCGTGTCGACACTACATTAGAAATATATTTAAATGATTATCCATATTAGTCTTAAGCTATCTCCTTAAGTCTTTAAATCCCATAAGTTTAACGGTTAGCAGCTTATTCAAGTCCTAGTCGTGCTAGTAGTTTGTATTTTACAGAAGTAAAATACCGTATTTTATAGGGTAAGTCTCAAATTAAACATAAACATGTATTTTCATTAACTTTTAGGTTATAGAGAGCATCTGTCTTACTTCGAAAACCCCAGAATAAAGTACATTGTATATATATAAGGCTACAAAAGTAAATATATACAAGTATACCTGTCACATCAGTTCCCCATAAACCCAAATTAACATAATGTATGACGATTCTAGTAAGTAAAGTCCTAAGTAAATTCACTTAAAATTCATACGAATAAGTAAAGGAAATCCAATAAATACTGTTAAATAAACATGCGGAATATAAACAGGCAATTGTAAATGGCTCGTCGCATGCATAAATAATAGTAAAGCGCAAATGTGTAATATTCCAGGCACACTAGACCATACTTCGGATACCCTCCTAGGATCCTACCTGTGAGCACACCCCACTGGCCCATCATTTTGTCTTCTTAGGAGCCGGCGTGGACCTAAATCGTACCGACACTTATATGAACAAGATAGCTCTAGTCGTTATCCACCAAGGACTCCTGATTCACATGTTATGGTCTAGTATGCCATAGACACATCACGGAATACTTAGCGGGAGTAAACTCAACCAACCGTTCAAACAGTGACACTGATATAGATAATTGAAATGAACAAGGAATAGAATTAATAATACACTGAACAAGATATAATAAAATAGTAATGAAAGTAATAAATACTCAAGTGAGGTTCCTGTAGGTTTTACAAACCTCAAAACACTCTTCAGCTTCCCCAGACTCCTGAATTTGACCCGACTAGATCCTTAATAGACAAGCTACAACCCTTTAAGTCCCTGAAGTCCAATTTTATATGTTTAGAATGACTCCATGTTGATTAGTATTGTATTAAGTCAAAAATCCTTAAATCAATCCATATATTCAACTTTCATCTGTCCTTAATGTGCTGAATGGTCTACCTAGCACGCTAGGCAGAGTTAGCACGCTAATATTCTTTATTTTGAAAAATAATTAAGTTCCTAAACTGGTTAGTGTGCTAAATAGGCTAGTTAGCGCGCTAACTGCTTTCGATGATAGAATTCTCAACTCAAGAATTTTGTCACCAACTCCCCAATTAGCTAACGAAGCCTAACTAAACCACTCTCCTCATAATATAAACACCAAAACATCCTTTAAACTAGTAAAATAACATTAATTAGATCAAAATCATGAAAACCATGATTTCTACTAATTTTTCCCATTTTCACCAAAACCTCAATTCCTGCAAAATCAGTGGTAAATCCTCAATGGAAATGGTCATTCTAGAGACAAGTCATTCATTTTTCATCAAAAACTTTGGATCTAACCCTCAAATTTAAATTTCACGTAAAACACACGAAATTAGGTTCATTTAATTGAGTAGATGATGAAGATGAAGATTACATAAGTTTGATCCTGATATTTGACCCCCAAATCCTAATTTCTAGCTCCTCTATCACCTATTTCCTTATTATCTGATTTCCATAAATGCAAATGGTTTGGTTGCATGTATTGATCAATTATAATTGATGTGATTAGTGTTTTTTATTCAACAAAATTAACAAATTTTGTGATCTCACCAAACACTCGACACTAAAACATGTGTAGAAGGTCCAGATTCACAAAACATGTCTAATTTCAAGATACGATTATAGCTCTATAGTTCTCGAGAAGGAAATTAATCAATTTATCCTATGGTCACATTACCCATTTAAATTGACTAACCAATCATCCCAAAAGTGAACTAGAATCTAATTCCATTCGTTTAAACCATGAAAAACTTAATCATACCTTTGTACATTTAGGTTGTGATCTAGTGTCAAATCACTATTGTTCCTAACCTTTTGTTTTTTTCCAAAACGAAGCATCTCGGCAATCTTTTTTGATCAAGTGTATTGTAATTAAAGCGTCTATTTATACAACCCTTGTATATAGGTTAAGTAAATTACACATATACCCTTACTTAAAAGAAGTAAAAGTGTAATACACCACAAAATGAATATACGTATAAAATTCTACGAACCATAAAATCTGCATAACCAGAAACAAGGCTCATATGATGTACCAAAACACATTTTGGTATTAATCCATGACTACCCAAGATGAATATTCGATCAACCTAATTAATAGTGTATATAACATCACCCGATTTAGAGTGGACCTTTTGTCATACGATATCCTTTTGATCAAACATAAGGCATGGAATTGTCATCCAACATGTTCAATCGTACTAGTCTCGATCTCTAGGTGACTCAATGATGGAGAACAACAAAAACATCCAAGTGACTTTGATCAATATCAATTCAAGTAGGCCTTTTAATAGTCTAACACATCGAGGGATCCACTAGATATCAAGTGGATTAATTTTATATGAGAGGGACAAATATCTCGATTACACAACTTCATCACATTGCTCACATAGTAACCAATCATAACCTTTAATCGGTTAAAGACAATGTTTGATGATGTTCTAATGTTTAATCAATCAAGAAAAATATACCTATCATGAGAAACAACTATGACTTAATCCTGATGTCTTAATTCATAACAAGTATGAGTTCCCTATACGTATAATCATAATATGATCATCAATAACTAGTCTTAATTCATTATATCATAATATGATATAATGATCGACAAGACATTTAGGATATTTATGTAAATACCCATGGATCTTATTATAATGTAAACATGCAAATTAATTATAATATACAGCAAATGAAATCCTCTAGATTTTATTAACTAAAAGTATTCATAAAGACAGTTAATGGATTGACCTAGGGCACAAGCCCCAACATATACTTCGGCTATAGATAAAGCAACGAAATTCTTCTTTTTGCCAAACCATAGTATAGGTGGATTTCCTAGCAAATGACAAAACTCGAAAGTGCTTTTCCTATTCACAAGACTCCCCACATAGTTGGAATCAACAAAGCTTCGAAGTTCGAATCTCTAGGTTTTTTTGAACCATAATCGCAAATCTTATTTCCCACTAAGATAATGAAATATACACTGGACTGATTTCAAGTGATATTCCTTAGGTTCGGATTGAAATCTAGCACATAAATAGACATTAAACATAATAATGGGCCTATTAGCAGTCAGGTATAGGAGACTACCAATCATGCCAAGGTAAAGTTTGGGATTTATGGATTTTCCTAATTGGTCTTTGTTCATTTTGATGGTGGAACTTCTAGGCATGTCACATGCTTTCAAATTTCCAAATTTGGATTTTTTTAGCATGTCCCTCACATACTGCACGCGGTTTATGAAAATGTCATGCTTGGATTGCTTAATTTGTAAGCCTAGGAAGTGTGTTAGTTCACCAATCATTCTCATTTCAAATTCATTGGTCATCAAGGATGAGAATTTATCACATAAGCATGTATTGGACGACCCAAAGATAATATCATCAATGATAAGTCAGTATTTATAGGTTTTATTAGTTTGTCTTAGTATATTTAATATAGAAAGTCTCTAAAATATGTATTTAATTATATTTATTAGTCATTTTCAGGTGAAACGAAGTGAGCGATTGAATTTGTGGCAGAAAAATATTCAAATTGGAGTATTTACTCGTAGTGATCAGATGTTGGACAATTCGCCTCGATTTGCGTGTTGCACAGTGGGTAGAATAGGAGACAATCAACACATGGAAGCTTCCCATTGGTCAGCAGCAACACAACACGTCACTCAAGTTCTCTCATCTTATCACAACATGACAAGTGGCATGCGGCATCTCCTCCATTAATCACCAGATGCCACGTCAACACCACCACATCATTACAACACAAACCACATTTTTCCTCTCATTCAGTTGCCATGATTTCAGCCTCGGGATATGCAATGCATGTTCATCCCACACCTTCGCATTTGAGTCATGCGTTTCAACCAGCGCCATCCTTACTCATCTAAGTGTTGGGTCCTTCATGCACCAGAACGTCATTGCAGTAGATTTCCACCAATGTGAGCACGCCACGTTAGCACGTTCCATCAGGAGGACAAATCAGCATGTGACACGTGTACGAACCCCATTTTTAAGCCAAAAATAGCCCTCGATCCTCCTCGGCCCACGAGTCACTCCACAACCCCCAAAATTAGTTTTTCACACCTACCGAGACCAATTTTTAGTACTTTTACATATTAGAAACTTAGGTTTTATAAAAGAACACCGACTTTTATATTATTTAGAGATCGACTTTTATGTTATTTAGAAACTGACTTATATATTTTTTGAGACATCGTAGTCCGACTAATCAAATCTTGCCTTGGTCGGAGGGAAAAAAAGTCGGGATTATTGATTCATGACTTAACTAGTAAGATGTTTTATTTTACTATTTAATTTAATTTATCCTATTTCATTGTTACTGATTTTAATGAATATGATTTATATCTAGGGTATGTATGTAGCCACTACATGCTTTTAGGTGGACAACCTATTGTTATTTAAATCGATTTTATCCGAGTAATTGTATTATTGGACCAATAAAGTGACAAACGCTTACCCATTTGCCATAAAACCTTTTTCGGTTCTTGAGTGTGCAACAATTTAATCTAGGTTGAACTAGAAGCGGATGCGATTGGGAAGCGGATGCGATTCGATTATTTAGGATTGGTGCTCCTACGGATCCTTATTATTACGGTTAGTATGTTAAACCTGATTGGCGGGTGTCTAGGGTTATGCATTAATTAGGGAAGTAGTTAGTGGCCAACATTCTAGCTATCGAGATCAGGGGAATGAGGAATTTCTGGCGAATGTCGATTTTATATAGCTAATCTATGAGAACTTAAATTAATAACTTTTTAGGAAGGATTGAAATCCATAACATGTCATTGAATCTTTATTCTGAATTGTGGAACCGTAGACCTATGTGTTACTTAGGTGTCCATTAATTGAATATTTATTTACTTTATTTAGTTTAGTTAATTAAATTATTTTTCCTTAAAACCCTCGATTTCCCTTTTTTGTTTTTAAATTCAGAAAGACTTTCAATCTCTGTGGGATAGACCCTTTGACACTATCGTACAAAATAATTGATTTAGGAACTTTATTTTATTGATGCGTTCGACGGACATCAATTTTTGGTGCCATTGCTGGGGATTGGTATTTTTCTTTCTTCGGTGTTTTTTATTATTATTTTATTTTATTTTTAATTTTGTCTATCTAGTCTCTTGCTCTTAACATGTATGCAGGCAATCCCGTAATGGACTCCTCCTACCCCTACAATTATGGTCAATTGGAAGACTCACATTATTATAATATGAATGGGGGAGGCATATAACATAATGGATATCAAATTTTTAACATGCATTCTTTTGTACAACAGGTCGAGGTTTGTGAGATTTGCAGAGATTATTTTTCTTCCACACATGACTATCTGTATTATTTATAGTATGAGAATTCTCACTATTCTAGCTATGCATTGCCACAACTTGACTTCTTTCTGCTCATGTCAAATCTAAAGATTCCTCAGCATGAAGGAAATCAAGAGTTTCAACAAAACACCTCTGTGGAAGATATGATGAAGCAATTGATAGAAATCAGCAACAATTTCAACTGCTTTTTGAATAGCTTCAACAAATTGATTTTGAGATTCCAAGCTTGAAGGATTTGGAAACTCAATTTATTCAATTTAATGTCGGGTTTCAAAATATGAGTAATGATAAAGAGTTGTGTAGTACACAATCAATTTTTCACCAAAAGGAGGATGCGAGTGTTGATAAGTATGAGAATTTTAAGGTGAATGAGGTTACAAGAATGGAGGACTATTTAAACGAAACAGCTGAAAGACGTGAAGTTTTTCAAATTGAGCTATAAATTGTCATTGCACTGGATGAGAATGAAAATGATATAAAAATTGATGTCATTTCAGACAAGCCAGAGAGCAGCGGATAGAGAGCAAGGAAGACCAACCTCTGATGTTGCTGCAACCACCACCCTCCCATGCACATTTGGTAAACCTTACAAGGGGTGGAAGTAAAGGAGCGTTCACAGATTCTTTACACTACCAACACCTTTGTGTTGGACAATCCTGATGCGACAAATTCTTTTGTGTTGGAAGTCCCTAATGAGCTCCGAAATCTGAAAGAGGGAGAGCATGCTTCATTGCCCGAATACGTAGATGCGCCATTCGTTGTTGATATCTTTAAGGGAGATGGCATTATGTGATCAATCACGTCAAGCCTAGCCAAAAACTTAAAAGAAAGGCTGCTCGTTGGGAGGCAGCCCAGCTTCATTTTTATTTCTTGCATTTATTTCAGTTTTAGTTCAGTTTTAGTTTTTTATGATTAATAAATCACTAACTTGGTCTCTTGGATTCTTGCAGGTTGTATGTTATGATTGATTATTACTGGAAGATTGGAGCACCCCTGAGTTTTGTAGGTTTGACTACGGATTATATTTTTAGCATAATTTGAGCATCTTTTTGGAATTCACATATTTATAGGATTTTTGGTGTTTTGAGAGTTGGTTGGGACACATCCAAATTAAATTGCCGCATTAGTGGCGGGTCTTTGAGTAGATCTAAAACCTTAGACTTCATTCTGTCATCTTATTGATTTCACCCTTAGTTGAAAGACTTTGGGCTCGCAAGACTTGATTGGAATTATTTGAGTTTAACTCCTATGTTCACTTGTTCTTGCTCATGTTATGATTGTTCTTTCATAATTTTCTTAGTCACCTAGACATGAGAGATTTCGTGCGTTCACTAATTTTTATAGAATTTTGTTATGCATGCATTTGTATCATCTTCTTATTATTTATTCATGTTCTTTTTCACCACTATCTTTTCTTGTTTCATGGATTCCTTGACTTGTTTTGAACCTTGAGAAAAAAGTTTGGAATAACTTTGGATGTACTTTAAGATTTGTGGATTGAGTTGGATGGATCTTCTTTGCGAAAGACCACAAGTGAGATGGTTTCTTTTTTTATTTTATGCGGTTATATGCGATTATTGGATGGTAATGGTGGTGTTTTATATCATTTCTTTCATTTGTTATCCCTTCATATTTCTTTCTCATTTCATTAGTAGTTGAAATACTTTCATGCATGTATTTAGTATATCTTTCATTTTTTTATATTTTTCACTTTGTTTATTATTTAAAGTCACCCGAAGCTGTGTTTTATGCCTTTGGTTGTGGATGAGTAAATTATAGTTGTCCTTTTTACTTGAAACTTAGCGAAAATTAAGATAAACACTCAATTGAGTTCGTAGCCCAACATTTTTATGATTTCATGATTAGCAACTTAGTATGATGGTTAAGCTTTGTGCTAGATAACGAAAATGAGCAGATGGTCAAAATTGTGCAAGTAATAATATTTTAACCCACATTGGGGTATTCGCTTGATCATAGTGGAAGTGAGAAGGACTAACAGGAGTTTTTTAATATAGAGAATCCCACAGGTTTCCATAGGAAATGGAGCAGGGAAACTTGTAGTGGGAAAAAGTGAGAAAATCGGTCCATAGGAAATAGAGCAGGGGCCGTATAACTTGAAAAAATATGAAAAAATATAGAATACAAAAAATTTAAATAAACGCAGAAGTTATGAAAACTCCTTAAATAAAATATTTAGCTCAAGTGTTTTCACTAAATTAAGTGAGATTTTAAACTTGCAAGCTTGAATGTATATAGACCAAGAAAACTCGTGAGTAGTTGATGGCCTTTGTTTTGACCGAGTCTGTCTTCAAAGTGCGATCTTAATTGTGTTTGGGATGCAAGTTTTGACATATTATAACTCCAAAATCTCTTGAATGGCTTGTTAACTTGGCGATTATATAAACCAAAGGAACTCCATGAATTTTGAATCAGGTATAGGATTAGTCAGTGTATGTTTATATTAGGAGTCTAGTTTAGTTTGTGTTGTCATCTACACCTTTGCTCGGGATGTGCAAAGTCTTAGTTTTGGGGGTATTTAATAAGTCGGTATTTATAAGTTTAATTTATTTTAGTATATTTAATATATGTTTGATCCATTTCATGAAAAGTGACAAATGTTTATGCTGGTTGTCAACCTATCGCAACACTCCTCCATTTTCTAAGAATGGAAAATTGCCTCCCTCCCCCACTTTTCGGGTATGAAAAGTGAGTTTGACCTCCTTGCCCATTTTTATGAAAAAATTCCCCAACTATATAGAAAGCGTAGAAAATATAGAAAGTTAACATGGGATGCCTTAATTAGGAGGGATTTGAATAGTTTGAAAAGTTTTAATTAAATCGAGAACAATTGAAAATTTTGATCCATGTAGCTGACCCAAGTTAATTTGGGACTAAGGATATGTTGTTGTTGTTGTTGTTGTTGTATTTTTAGTATATTTAATATAGAAAGTCTCTAAAATATATATTTAATTATATTTATTGGTCATTTTCAGGTGAAACGGAGTGCACGGTTGAATTCGTGGCAAAAAAATACTTACAATGAAGTATTTATTCGCAGTGATCAGATACCGGACAATTTGCCTCGATTACATGTTGCTTAAATTCTCTCCTCTTATTACAGTGTGACAAGTGGCATGCAGTATCTCCGCCACCAATCACCAGATGCCACGTCACCACCAGCATATCACCACAGCACAAACCACATTTCTCCACTCATTCAGCTGCCGTGAGTTCAGCCTCAGGATACGCACTGCACGTTCATCCCATACCTTTGTATAAGAGTCGTGCGTTTCAACCAGCGTCATCCTTGCTCATCCACGTGTTACGTCCTCTATGTACCAGTACGTCATTGTAGTAGATTTCTGCCAATGAGAGCACGCCACGTCAGCACGTTACATAAGGCGGACAAATCACTGACACGTGTACGAACCTTATTTTTTAGCCAAAAAATAGCACTCGATCCTCCTCCGCATATGAGTCACTCCACCAACCCTTAAAATTAATTTCTCTCACCTCCTGAGACTAATTTTTAGTAGTTTTATATATTAGGAACTCAGGTTTTATAAAAGTACACCGACTCTATATTATTTGGAGATTGACGTATATATTTTTTGAGACGTTGTACTTTGGCTAATCAAATCTTGCCTAGATTGGAGGAGAAACAAGTCGAGATTCTTGATTTATGGCATAACTTGTAAGATCTTTTATTTTATTATTTAATTTGATTTAATTTCTCCTATTTCATTGTTGTTGATTTTAATGAATATGGTATCAATCTAGGGTACGAATGTGGCCACTGCATGCTTTTAGGTAGATAACCTATAGTTATTTGGACTGATTATATCTACGTAATTGTAGTTTACCAATAAAGTGTAGAACACTCACCCGTTTGCCATAAAATCCATTTGGTTCTCGAGTGTGCAACAATTGAATCTAGGTTAAACCGGAAGCAGATGCAATTCAAGTATTTAGGATTAGTGTTCCCATGGATCCTTATTATTGCGGTAAGTGTGTTAAACCTGATTAGCGGATGTCTAGAGTTATGCATTAATTAGGGAAGTAGTTAGTGGCGAACGTCCTGGCTATCGAGATTAGGGGAATGAGATACACCTTGCGAATGTCGATTTTCTATAGCTAATCTAAGAGAACTTAAATTAATACTTTTTGGGAAGGATCGAAGACCATGATGTGCCATTGAATCTTGATTCTGGTTTGTAGAACCTAAATGTAGGTGTTACTTTTGTGTCCATTAATTGTTTTGAGAGTTATTTTCTTTACTTTATTTATTTATTTTAGTTAATTAAATTATTTTTCCTTCAAACCCCTGATTTCCTTTTGTTGTATTTAACCTTAGAAAGACTATCAATCTGTGTGAGATCGACCCTTTGCCACTATTCTACAAAATAGTTGGTTTAGAAACTTTATTTTATTGATGTGTTCGGCACACGTCAATCAACCTGAATTGAACAAGTGGAATATCGCCGTTTTTACTTAAAATGAACAAAGTAAGATCTAGCGCTCCTTTCTTGGTAGAAATGCACTAAGTCATTTATATCAAACTCAAGGAGCTTGTCTCAATCCATACAAGGCCTTTTGAAGACGATAGACAAAACCTGGATGATCATGGTCTTTAAAATTTGGTGGTTGTTCTACATCTTCATTGATGATGTCAGTTAAGAATGCACATTTAACTTCCATTTGGTATAGTAGAAACCCATTGTAGCAAGCATAAGCAATTGAATCTTGCTACCAGTGCAAAGGCTTCCTCATAGTCAATTCCTTCCTCTCGATTATAGCCTTGTGCAACCAACCGAGCCTTGTTCCTTACAATCTCTCCCTTCTCATTTTTTTGTTTCTAAAGACCCATTTCTTACCTATGATAGTATGGTCTTTAGCTCTAAGTATTACTGTCCATACCTTATTCCTAACAAAATGACATAGTTCCTTTTGCATAGCCATGATCCAAAACTCATCACCTAAGGCATCATCTATCTTGGCGGGCTTGGTTTGTGATACAAAAGCTATATGTCCCCTCATCTCGGTGCAATGATGACCAAGTGGTTATTCCTTTGTTTGGATCACCTATAATTTGTTGGGAGTGATGGCCTATAAGAAGTCTCGAGTTCTTAGGTGTCTAGGTTTGGGTTCCACTCTCACCTCAACCTCTTGACTATTAGATGTTTGGCCTAAGGTGACATCATCATCATCAATCCTCAATTTTTTTAAGATATGCATCATTTCCACTTTGGGATCTACTTCATTAAACTTGACATTAATAGACTCTTCTATGGTTTTAGTTGATCTATTGAACACCCTACATGCTTCGTTATACATGTAGTAGCCTAGAAAAGTGCACACATTTGATTTCGGACGAGATATGTCCAAATGATCCTTATCATTTAGAACATAGCAAGTGCAACCGAACACCTTGAAGTAACTTATGTTGGCTTTCAGCCTTTCCATAGTTCATAAAGATTCATTTTCACTTCCTCTCGGCCCAAAAGTGTTTAGCTATGTTATTCTTATTTAGCATGGTCCTATACATATCTTGGAGAATCGTATTCTTTCTTTCTACAACTCCATTTTGTTGTGGTGTCCTACGAGAAGATAGTTAGTGCGTGTATCCTTGTTTAGCACAAAAGTCCCATAAGTTCCTATTGACAAACTCACCATCCTTATCACTCTTAAGGATGATAATTTTATACCCATTCTCATTCTCAACCAAAGCACAAAATTTCACAAACACATCGAAGACTTTATCCTTATAAGCTAGAAAATAAACCCATGTATACTTAGTAAAATCATCAACAACGACAAAGCGATATGATTTACCACGTAGACTTTGTGTTTGGGTGGGTCCAAATAAATCTATATGGATAAGTTCCAATGCTCTAGTCACATCACTCGTTACTTTCACCTTAAATGACGATTTCATTTGCTTACCAAGAATACAAGGTTCACATTCATTCTCTTTCTTATAAGTGCACTTAGGTAGACCTTTAACAAGATCATGCTTGATCAATTTGGACTAGTTTTCCATACTAAAATGTCCTAGTCTACGGTGCCACAACCATGCATCACATTCACTTTGAGCACTCAAACATGAAATATTTTGCATATGCATCTCATCAAAGTTAATGGCATAAACATTCTTATCTCTATATGCAATAAATAGAGTTTTATGCTTCTCATTCATAACAATGCATTTTGATGATTCAAACATGACGTGAAATCCTTTGTCACATAATTGACTAATGGTTACTCTTCAATTAGCTTATTAGTTAATGTAGTGCTCATCACATGAATGGATCTAACATTCTCATTAGGATTTGTGATTGTGTTACTTGAAAATTTGCCCTTTCTTCCTCGTATTCAAAGCAATGGCTAGCTAACTAATTTGTCTCTCTAGAATTTTAATGGATTATGTTATCTCATCATCTGTTCGCTTAAGAGTTTTCTTCTCATTCACCAGTTCTTTCTCATGCCTCTCATGACATTCTTAATGTCAAAGGCATACAAGAATATGTCAATCGACTTCATTGAAGTCATGTCTTCTTTTTGGCATAGCTTTCCTTATTGGACTTATTGATCGAAACCTGTAGGTGGCCTCAGTGCATTAATACGATTTCCATATGAAAATTTCGAGTTGTTTTATTCTTAATAATATCTTGAAGGTGTTATTCCTCTCCGTTTGAAGTTGTTTCCATAGTTCAAATAATTCATGATGTTGACATCTTCAAAGTACATTCCTTGATGCATGTCCAATAGATTAACCACCATTGCTAGGTGATTAATAGGTTATTGTATTGCTTGCACTTGTAGGTTTGATTATCTCATTTGTAGCTTCGCCATCTAACTACTCAAGTTATATAGTTGTGTTAGTTGTGAATCAATCTCATAAACTCTTAATGGCTTTCTCATTGTGGAATGAATTCCCACTGTACAATTATAGGACTTAAGATTTAGAAGATCTAGTGCTCTATGTTCATCTTTTGTTACTAGAGAACTACTTGTTGTGACATCCACTAATGTCCTTGTGCTATTTTCATTCCATTGTAAAATATTTATTGTGCGCACTTCACATATCCATGTCCTTGACATATTCTCATCATTTCTTTGAATATCTCCTAAGCCTCACCAAGAAACTCTGTAATTTCTTGGTTGAATTGGTTGATTTTCAATTTCCTTTCACTGACTTTCACTAGGGGAAAGAATTTGTCTTGGAATATCTCATTTATATTTGCCCATGAAGTCATGCTCCCTACTTTCAATTATTGGAAAAAGGATTTGGCTTTTCCACCCATTGAAAATAGTAAAAGTCTCATCCTAATTACTTTCTTTTATAACTCTAATAGTATGAACAATATCACACTTCTCCAAAAATTTCTCCACATGTGCAATTGGATCTTTGATTACTAACCCATTGAAAAGGCTCTTCTACACCACGTTGATCAAAGACAGTTTTAACTCAAATTTAATGGTGTTGGCTGCAAACCTCCTCACTCCATTATATGTCTCTTGCACTTTCGGTTAGAAGTAATCTCGAAGGCAACTTTGTCTTCATACTCTATTTTGCACTACTATATCACCTTCAAGTTGATTGGTCCCTCAGCCCTAATTTTTGTTCGGGTTCCCCACTTGATCATCCGCCATCTTGGTTCCTTTCTTCTCCTTTTGCTTATTAGTTCTATCAATTTTTAGATTGTAAGGTACTAATTCCTTATAAATCTGACTACACATGCACTACATGTTCCTTAAGAAAGAAAACACAAAAGATTAAGCGTAGATTAACAAACTAAAAACTAAAACTCCTTTTTATACATAAACTTGAAAAGAAATTGTTGAAAATAAAATTCTTAACAATTATGTCAACTAAACTAAACTAGTGTGGCTATATATCCTCGATAATGACGCCGAAAACTTGATTGTAACTACAAGTATAACAGTTCAATAGTAGTAATAAGGTGATTAACAAAGGTTGGTTCCTCTAGGAAAGGTGTATCTGAACACATATACTTAGTTGAGTTCACTCTATTATTGAGAACTATTTTTAATTGACTTAAACTAAACTATTTTATTATTTAAAACAATGTAAATTAACTTGTACTTTTATATTAAGAAAACTCCGTTTACAACTTCACCTAGGTAATGAATTACTATGCCTTCCACATCATATTTCCTTCATCTTTCTTATGTGTGTGTGTAATGGTTAATTAGAATAGACTCTTTTTCTTATTATTTACTTCAACCCACTATTGTGGTGAAAAAGATCCGAATGTGCCAACTAAAACTCCTCTTATCGATGTGAATAACATAAGCCTTACATAACTTTAAGTAGCAAATCTTTAGACTCTTAAATACTTAAGTTTATTATCTATGCCTCCTTAATCAACAGCTATCTATTAATATTATATATTTTATGGTTGTGTTGTTCACATCCGATTTAAAAGCTTCAATGGCCATGGTAACTCCTATAACATCTAATAAATAAACACATGATCAAGATGTTCATAACATTGCATATAGAATCAAAACGAATTCTAACCATTGCACTTCTAAATATTGTAGTCCATTCATAGTTCTTTTTGCATAGTATTCATACCATAGGATCCTTTGATCACTAATATAAATAGATTACTCACTCATCATTGAAATCGACATCATGGAATTTATAAAAAATCATTGAAATCATAGATTAAACTGAATAATACCTTTAATTGAATCAATGAAACAATTATTGAATTCCAAATAGGATACTTCAATGTTGTCTCATTCAAAACTTTTCTCAATACCCAAACTAAAATAAAACTATGCTATTGTATTGTATTCTCTTCTAATCTATGATAATTAGTGTGTTTACCATGTTCTAATACCTATATATCATAAGATTCTTAAAAATACAATTAGAAACCCTAATTCATAATTCCAAATGAACTAGAATTCAAAACTTTTCTAATTTCTTTTCTTAGCGTTGTTTGTAAGTGATCCATACACCCTATGTAAAGTCATAGTGCCACCATAGCGTCAACCTTGTATGCATTTTCTCTGCACAGTAGGCTCAGTGTGGCTTGTGTAACTGCCCAGGGTGTGTGTGTAAACCCCACATCATCAAGTATTCATGCATAACGTCAACTCTACTTCACCTCATTCTTTGGATTTCGTGCTTTATGCTTATTTCCCACGACGTCACATATGTTTTTGTGCGTTTTATCCTCATTTCATCATGAAATCATTTCTTTGGCTCTTTTATGCCTTGTGGACTTGAAAACATATAAATAGCATCAATTGAAACTCATAATGGGATATTTAAGCCTATTATATAACTAAACTAGTCCTATATATAAATCTAATTGAACACTTATCACATGCAAAAAAAAATCACCCAAATGAACAAACTATTACTTTAAAACCCATATATAATTAAACTAACATAAAAAACTATGATACGACTCCAAAACCATTACTCTTAACCAATAACAATTTTAGGAGTTTGTAATTCATAAAAAAGACAAAGAAATAGACCAATTAACATTGAAGTAAATAAAACAATTAAAACTAATGCCAATACACACAATGCTGATGATTGAGAATAAGATATTTGTACTCATACCCATATCTTAAAAGAGTGACATCCATTAAGAGCAATGTCCTATAAGAAATGAAAAGCTATAGGTGTAGAAATTTTTATTAAACTAATTTATTGGTCCAACCTCTGCAGAAGAACTTAGTTTGAGCTATTTTGATGATTTCCAATTAATACTACAAGTTTCAAATTAATTCAAGCTATGAGAGATATGAGACACAAGATGATTCCGATTATACGAAACTTGGCATTGAATCATCTAAAGACTAAGATCATCTAATCCTGTCGGAAGATTTTCCCACCATTAACAAACATAAAGTTACGAACTCTAGAGACATAAAATGAGTCAAAAACTAAAATAGTAATTCATTGACACCGCTAAATAATTTTATTAAGAACCAGTGGTTAGAACGTGCTTTCATTGAGTGCTAATTATGACTACATGTTGTTTTGGCTATGGAATTGATTCCCTTAAAGCTTGCTCTATTGTCCTCATATTATTTTGACTCTTTCATAGCAAAGCATTGTAGTCAATGACTATTAGCACCTACACCATTTAAGCTCCAACCCCAATAGGACCAACCTCCACATAATGCAAAGGATCATCTAATTTGATTTCTCCTACTTCCACCGAGTCGATACCAACAACCTAATCAATCAACTTGCACTTCATTCTACACTAATTAGAAGAGTTTTGTTTGAATGGTGTCTTTAATGAGAAAGAACAGTTTGTAGATTCAATGGATTCATCAAAGTGGAAAAAATGTTGAATGAAATGCACATCAAATTGTACAACATTTCTTTAGTCAGTAGACACTTACTCATTACACGACACTGATATAAAACCTTACAACATACACAAAGTGAAATGAACTACATCACAAATAAGCCAATCTCATAAACCCTAAACATACATTAATTTTTTTCCAGGCAAAGAAATCTAAGAAAGAGACATATATTTACCTAGGCAAACAAATCAAATAGAATCCTCAACTGACACCACCAATAACCATTAACTCATATTGGATGAGAAAAATAAGACCAGATCATTCATAATTTATTAATAAAAATAGGAACAAATGTAAAAACTATCATAAGCGAGAGATGAAACACATACTAAAACCAAACAATCAAATGGAATCAAAGAAAAAACCTCTCATTCAAAAATCAAATATAATAACAAACTCTAATTTTACTAAGTTTTCGTTCAAGTTGTTTCCTACTTGATCTCATTACATATAATCTAATTTCGAGAAAAAAACGTGACTCTAAGCCTACTTATAATCTGAACATGGTTAATTAGTAGGCCAAGACCTTATTGAAACCCTAACTTAGTTATTCTCTCTTACTAAATCAAATTTTCAAAACATACTCTCACAATTCCTCTTACAAACTTAGATGATCACATAACTTATATTTTGATATTGATACATACTTCGACGAAAAATTAGCAAATTGAATAAGTTATAAAAAATAATCAGTGACGACAACAAAGAACTGAAAAACTCAAAAAAAAACCAACGCTTTCTCATCTAAACATGCTTTAAACATGAAATTCAATGAAAAATAGAGGGAAAACATTACTTATGGATTAATATGCTTTTGGAAATTAAATATAGACTAAAAAAACCTCCAAATCAAACAAATTAGCAAGAGAAGACATTCAAATTGAGTTATAATGAGATCGAATTCTTGTAACAATAAGATCCATCTTATTAATCTTAGTTTTGCATCTTTCTTTGCCATCTAATATCTGAATGCGACATGATTTGAGTATACTATTATTTTTGTTCCTTGTAAATATGGTATAAACTTCTCTAATGCAAACACAACTACTAGGAGTTCTTTTCTATGGTGGTATAGCTTAGGTGGGCATGATCCAAAGTTTTTGATGCATAATATATGACATGTGAATCTTTTTCTAACTTTTGGCCTAAAATATTACCTAAAGCATAGTTGCTTACATCACACAATATTTCAAAAGGTTTTGACCAGTTTGGTGACTTTATCACGGGTGTAGTAATTAAAACATCTTTAACATATTAAAAGCTATCAAACTTTCAGTCGTGAACTCGAATGTAACATCTTTTTGCAAAAGTGTTGATAAAGGTAGTATTATTTTAGAAAAATCTTTCACAAAATGTTTGTAGAATCTTGTATAGCCAAGAAAAAAACATACCTACTTCATAGTAATAGGGTAAGGTAATGTTTTTATAACATGGATTTTAGCGAGGTCTTCCTCTATTGTTTTTCTTGATACTATGTGTAATGGCCCAAAATTTACTAACAGCACGTTAGTCTCTAATCAAGGTTACCGACCTGAGACGTGGCCTGAGATTTGGTACACAATTTAAATACTCAGTGTAAAGACTGAGTAACATAGTATTTTTGAATGATGGATACCTAGTGTGATGTATTTGTGTAAACTTATAAAGTGAATCCTACTTGTTTATAGTTGTCGAGACATTAGAAAATAAATGCCTCGAGATGTGTGCTAGCGTGGGACTGGGGAAGAGAGTGATTTGGTGAGGTGTAATTTAAGTTTTGTAACTTAATTGGTTGAATTAGATGTGGCTATAGTTGATTTGGATTAAATATAACCCAAGTTAGCAAATCAAGATGATTACCATTTGATGCTCTTCGAGATACATAAAGACACATCAAGAGACAATTGAGTATAAATTGGTGTTGGTAAGATTGAGTTAGTGTAAAGTTAGTGCAATTAGGTCAAGATGTAGGCCATTGGGTTTGCTCGGGATATGTGTATGTATCAAGATCAATGGCTATTAAACAACCTTATCCTATATATAATGCATGAGATGAAACAAGTAAATGGTTTCGTTTATAGCTTACAACTTAGTAGTGAAGTAAAGCTCTACAGAGAAAAGATCAGTAAGCTATGAAGAATTCTTGTGGATTTGGAGAAGGAGTTGACAAAGGCAAGGAGGATAATCAACTAGGTAAGCAACTCTACATACAGTTTTGGAAAAATTAGATGTGTAGTTTTTATGTGATTTCAGAGAGTAAATTAAATGATTCTCAAAACTAGTTTACATATTTGAATTCTTTTCAAAAAACCATTAAATTTGCTATAAGGAAGTTTGAAATTTGGAGTTAAATTGACCAAGTTGTGATTAATCAAAGTGTAGGGTGTGTTCTTGAGATTTTATGAAAATGTAAGCATAAATTCATGAATTTAACGATAAATATGGAGTGTTGGCTATTCCAATGGTTTTGGTTAGTGTTTTATATCTCTTAGGGTCGAGAACGGAGATTTAAAGGCTTTGGAGTTGGCCATATGGAGAAAAAATTCATAATTCTGGGTTTTCCTACACATACCGCACTAAGCGTGCTTGCTAGTGCGCTACCTGTATGTAGAACACAGTATGAGTAGCGCGCTAATGAAGTCACTTTCGTGCTAGATAAAATAGCAAGCGTGCTAGGTGCTCGAATAGCATAATGTCTACAATTTTCTAACTTAAACTTAAATACCTTAAACAAGCTTACCACCCTAACCGAGGGTCTAAACACACCCTACAGTCATTTGCAATGATGTTTTATTGTACTCTAGATGCCATGACTTTGTTGTCCTTTCTCATTTCATGTGTTTGTTATCATGGCATTAGTTGTTATTTAAATGATATTCATTGACTTTAAATCAGGTGCTATTTCATTATTGGTTGCTCAGGGTCTTAATAGAAAAACTTGGTATTAGGCAGGAGATCTATGCATTGTGAAACAATTTCCTTTGTCAGTTAGTTATGCAATCACTTTATTGGATTCATAAATCGTGTCATTTCTTGAAATATGAAAATATTTCTTGTATCTAGGACCATTGTAGAAATAGTCCGCAACACAAGGGTCACTAGATTTTTGAGGATGTTCCAGATCTCAATACTAGCTTAAGCCTCACACGGGGTATTGGGACCCGAGTTTGTCGAAAAGTATTGATATATATATATCTAAAGGGCATCGTTATGATGTGAGGGCTATTAAAATATTTATTATGCCTTAAATAGTGGAACATAGTTGATGCTATTAAATCTCTTATTCAACCGGCCTTAGATCATTACTACTTAGCCGAGTGTCAGTTTCACATTGTTTAACTTAAGTATCTTTTAGCCTGATTCTTGTTTCAGCCTTCTTTGCTATTATTATGCTTTTTACTACATTTTTATATTTGGAAATGTCAATAAATGTCTCTTAATGTTACTTTCTACATAACTATACTCACCGTCATTTTTCGGTAGTGGGTGTCGATACTTTTAGTAGCAAACCAGGGAAGGAGAACATTGGCTATTAGTTTTGAGCCATCGGAGGATAATTTCTGCTACTTTTATAGGTGATCATTTTATGTATCTATTACTTACATATTTTAGTATAACTTTGGGGTGCATATTAGGATGAGAAACTAGTGTTCCCTACTATTTCATATATTACTTCTGCTTCTTTATATGATCGTCTGTTTACCTAGTTTTCACAATAGGAGTTTTATATAAATGCTTTCATTAATTTTATTAAGTCCTTTGCTAAAAATTAAGGTAATGAGAATGTTCTATTTGTTAACTTTGATAATATTGAATTGAATAGTAAGTAAGTTGATCATGTAATGAGGCGAATGGGATGTATAAGGCGACTAATACATTGTTTAGTCTTACGTCGCATGGGTTTGCTTTTAATGACGGGATTAGGCCAAGCGGTAATCAGTTTGGGGAATCGGTTTGTCACTGTTGGTATCAGAGCCTAGGTTTATAGAGCCTAAGCATTGGAGTATAGTTTATTATATCATGTGATACCCATGCTACCTTTGGTATTATGGCATTGGTTTGTAGAACCTTAGGGACACATTATAGAGTTTTCCGAAATTGTGATACCAATATCTTCGTTATAGTTGGTATCAAAGACTAAGCAATGCAGTATTATTTTATTCTATAATGAGATACAAATTTCGTAGTTTGTATACTAACATCTCAGTTATAGTTGATATGAGAATTTATGTTCTCCATGAGTACACAACGAAACTTAAATAAAACACATATCTTAGATCTGGAAACTAGACGGTCCTTATCTAGAAACTATTTGTAAGGAAGTGAGCAAATGTGAGTTGGGGATTTCTTTGTGTATATATTATGTTTTGTACATATATATACACAATATTTACATAGTTGTTGATGTCATGGTCACTGTCAACATACAGACTACGATTGCAGATCAGCGTGAGAGTGGAGATGGTAGTGCTAAGGGTGCCAATATACAATATTGGTTGAGGTTTTTCAGAGGCTATCCGATAGAGTTATGACACAGAGTCCATAGTTGGTCGACTTCGTGTCAGATATGGTGATACATATGTGCGCACTTCCACGATCAGTTACTATCGCTACTGTTTCGACCATAGTACTATTCGCACCTGAGGCACACATTATTAACGTTGATGATATGCAGCATTGGATTAACACAATCACTGCCCAGAGGTAGTAGTTGACCGAGCTCTACAAGATTATATGAGAACACTTGGTTTCCCTAGTGACACGCGCCGAACACGTCAATAAAGTAAAGTTTCCTAAACTAGCTATTTTGTAGAATAGTGGCTAAGGGTCGATCCCACAGAGACTGGTTGTCTTTCTTAGGTTAAAACAACAAAAAAGGAAAATCGAGGTTTTAAAATAAATATTAATTAAACTAACTAATCTATCTAAACTAAATAAAATAAAACAACTAAACTAATTATTAAAATAATTAATTAATAATCAATTAACACCTACTTAATGCTGAAATAACACCTAAATCTCCAATTCCACAAATCAGAATCAAGATTCAATAGCAATCATGGTATTCAAGAACACTTAGTTTCCCTAGTTGTTCCCATTGAGCCTACTACGACAGTACTTCCAGTACCTAGATTGTCGATTGTATAAAAAACTACCACCACTGTACTGCTAGCACCTGAGCTACTCATAGCATCGATAGTACCCATTCTGGCAATGATGTTTTTTGTATTTGTACCAATAGAGATTCAATTTGATGCTACACTTGCATTAATCGAGAACAATAGGAAGAGGAAGAGAGCCAATAGATTGAAGATAACGTCTAAATGATCTAGTTCATTTAGATTGAAAATACCAGTCACCACGATAGTGTAGGGCATACACGATTCTCCATTGGCACCTGCGATGACCAATAGATTTCCATCCATATTATTAGTTGTTATGGCTTCATCTACCCTTGTTCCCAACTTTATCAGCCGACCACCTTCGATAGTTCAACCACTAGCAGACGCTACTATGCATCAAAGCAGGAGTAGAGAATCACTCTGAAACCGATTGAGTTAATAGAGCAAATGAGACATATGACGTGTTGCAGATGTGATCAGGAGGGATATATCATGAGTGGCGTATCACAGTCCGTGAGTAGATTTTCCATGCCAGCTCAAGCAAAAGTTATGTCATCACCCTTACAGATTAAGTAGACATTATGCGATCGAGGCCATGATTTACCAAGACAGGGGCAAGTTTACATTGTTTGTGTAGAGCAAAGGAGATTATCGACATGTTATAGATGTCTTCAAGTTGGACATATAGCTCGTAAATGTCCATAATCCACATATTTTGTTAAGTTGGAGATAGAGACAAGAGTTGGAGATAGCAAAATTAGTCCACAGAGAATGAGATTGATGCATAGTCAGGCAACTTTGACAGCATCGAGAAGACAACCGACATGTTATAGATATGGACATATCGAACACATGAATAGAAAGTATCTGCAGCCTCGTGACTATCAACAGGTCAGCCTTGCATCCATATATCGGTCATGGAGCTTATGTAGAGACATAGCTGGATTCGAAAATTGCATACGAACTTGGTAAGGGAATGCATTAAATTCTTATTACAATAATCACACACTATTTGACTTAGGTATAATAGTAGCTAAACTAGTTATTTAGGAGTTAAAATTGATCAATTAGGCTGATGAGAATAACTCGAATAAGTCCATATTGCATGAGTTAATGAGATAATGAAAATAGTGATGCCCAATAAGCATACTAAAAACTTTCATAAGTTAGATTACGCGCCTAGTGAGATTTCTTTGGAGTACTATGACTAGAGTTCCATATATTTTGATAGTGTGCAAATGTTAACTGAGCATAGACTCACCCATAGTAATAATTAAACCCACGGTAAGCAAATAGGGGATCCACCTGCAGTAACTGAGAAACAAGAATTTTTGGGCTAGTATCAATATAGATTTTTGGTAAAGTGATTATTTTGAGAATGAAATGGAACTAAGTTACTCCACATATTTAAATGGTGAAGAAGTAAGAGTCAATTGTTGAGTGACTCCATCATTTTAGTAAGAGTCAATTGTTGAGTGACTCCAATTAAGTATGACTTGGTGATTGTAAGTTGGAGTTAGTGGAGAGCTAGATACATGTATGCATTAAGATCAATGACTATTAATCAACCTTATCCAATATATAATGCATAAGATGAAACATGCAAATGGTTTCATTTATAATTCAGGAGTGAAGTAACGAGTTGGAGAGAAAAAATCAGCAAGTTATGGAGAATTCTTATAGATTTGGAGAAGTAGTTGAGCAAGGCAAGGAGGATCGTCAACTAAGAAAGCTACACTATACAAAATGTTGGAAATATTGTAGGTGTAGTTCAATTCTAATTTCATGTGATTTCAGAGGGTAAATGAAATGATTTTCAAAATTGGTTTAAATATTTGGATTTATAGTAAAAAACCATTAAGTTTGCTATAAAGAAGTTTAGAATTCAGAGTTAAATTGACCAAGTTATGATTAATCAAAAAATGTTAGGTGTGTTCTTAAGTTCTTATAAAAAATGCAAGCATAAATTCATGAATTTAATGGTAAATATGGAGTGATGGGTGTTCTTATTGTTTTGGTGGAAGTTTTAGGTCTTCGAGGGTGAATAATAGAGATCCCAAGGCTTTGGAGTTAGCTAGGTAGAGAGAAAACTCAGAATTTGAAGTGCAAAATTTTAGGTTTTCATGCACACAATGTGCTAAGCGTGCTAGTTAGCGTGCTACCTGCATATAGTATGCTAATTACTGAATAGCACGCAAATGAAGTCACTAGCACGCTAGATAAAATACCCAACACACTAGGTGCTTTGGACATCACATTGACTGTAATTTTCTAACTTAAACCCAAAACACCGTAAACAAGCTTCACACCTTAACTAATAGTCAAAACACATTCTAAAACATATCAAATGATATCAGGAGCCCAAGGAATAGTCTCGAAGGTTCGGGTACAAGTTTTGAGGTTTCAAGATATTTGATTAGCATAGGAGCTTGGCATGGTTTGTAAGTAAAATGATTGAGATATTTATTTATATTTCTTTCCATTATAATTCATGTTTATAGTCATTTGGACTTATGTGCAATTGTACTCTAGATTCCATGACTTGGTTATCGTCTCTCATTTCATGTTTTTGTTATCATGGAATTGGTTGTCATTTAAATGATATTTATTAACTCTTAATCAGGTGCTATGTCATTCTTCATTGTTCAGGGTTTTAATAGAAAAACATGCTATTAGGTAGGAGATGCATGGCATTGTGAGTCCATTTACTTTGTGCGTTAGTTGTGCAATTAATTTATTAGATTATTAAATCAGGTCATTTCTAGAAATGTAAAAGTAGTTCTATTATCTAGGACCGTTATAGAGATGGGCCGCGACACACGAGTTCACTAAATTTTTAAGGATGTTGGGATCTCACCACTAACTTGTGTAGCACACATGGTATGGGACCCGGGGTTGTCGATAATTATTTATGTATATATACATCTAAAAGGTCATTGTAATGAAGTGAGGGCATCTAAAATATTAATTACACCTTAAATAATGGAACAAAGTGTATGTGGTTTAATTTCATAGTCAACTAGCTTTAGATCATTACTACTAAGTCGAGTATCAATTTCACATTGTTTAACTTAAGCGCATTTTAACATGATTCTTGTTTTAGCTTTCTTTGCTATTATTATACTTTCATATACTTTTTGTATATTTGGAAATGTGGATAAATGTCTCTCTATGTTACTTTCTACATTACGTACGCACTATCCTTTTTATGATGGTGGATGCAGATACTTTGAGTAACAGACTAAAGAAGGAAAAGATTGGTGATTAGTTTTAAGCCATTGGAGGATATTTTTTGCTACTTTTGTAGGTGATCATTTTTTGTATCTATTATTTACGTCTTTTTGTATAAGTTTGGGTTGTATATTAGGATGAGCGACTGGACTTTCCTACTGTTTCATGTATATTACTTTAGTTGTTTTATATCATCATATGTTTACCTGGTTTCCACAATAGGTATTTTATATAAATACTTACGCTAATTTTATTACGTCTTCAACTGAAAATTAACGTAATGATAACGATCTCTTAATTAACTCTAATAATATTGAATTGAATAGTAACTAAGTTGATCGTGCAACGTGGTGAATGGGATGTATAAGCTAACTAATAATTTGTTAAGTTCTACGTGGCGTGGGTTATATTTTAATGACCGGTTTAGACCGAGCGGTACCCGATTTGGGGAACCGTGTTGTCACACTATGTGTCCTAATATAAGCTCTTCATTTACTATAAATGATATTTTTCATAATTCAATACTAAATTTTTGTTTATTCATCTTTTAAGTACTTCAGTTAAATGAAGTAAGCATTCATCAAAAGAATTATCGTATTCGGTAAAATTATCCATGAAAACCTTAATAAGATGTTCTTCATAGTTTGAAAACATACTAATCATACATCATTAAATTGTACCTGGTGTGTTACATAAGCCAAAAGGTATACATTAGTAAACAAATGTAATTGAAGAGGAAAATGATCTTTTTTAGTTGATAGATTTAGCTTCCTATAATGTATGCACACTTTCAAATAATTTTAGATTCTAGTTGGTGCTTATTTATTTTATTCATTTGATATAACTATGCTCTCTGAATTTTGAGGGACTACATGTACCGAGCTAACCCAATTACTATCTGTTTTTGGGGATATCATTCATACGCCTAGTAATTTTAATATTTCATTCTTTACTTTTTCCATTATTGATGGATTCAATCTACATTGAGATTGTGTATATTTCAAGATTAACTATATGCACGCATGTAGCTGGACTTATTCCTTTAATATCGATTAATATCCATCCTATTGCTTTATTGAATTCTTTGAGAATATTTACTAATATTTGTTATACTAAATTTGATAATTAATTGGAGATTATAACAGGTATGGCGTGGTTTTTTCTAAACACGCATATCCTAAATGATATGGTAGAACCTTTAAATCTAGGTTAAGAGCTTTTAGTACATGGGGTCAAAGTTTCAAATGGTTTATTGATAGATCCATATAGTTAGAAAGTTCAGGGAGTACATTATAAGATTCTAAGGCATTAATTATTTCTCTTGTCTCTTCATATATATCATCATAGTTATTTAAAATCTCTATCACTTTTTCGAGCTTGTCTGACTTATTGTTTCTAAATGTTTTATCTATTATAATATCTAACATATCTAATGTGCATATTGATGAAACATTTGAAGGTTATCTCATAACTTCATGGATGTTAAAGTTTACCGTTTCATTGTCTACTTCCATTGTTAGAGCTCCCTTAGAAACATCTATTGTGGCTTCTCTAGTTTTTAAGAATGGGTGTCCTAAGACTGGAGAAATTTTACTAGAGAGGTGGTCTTCTTTCATGTCTATGACATAAAAATCGGCTGGAAAAACTAAATCATTAACCCTAACAAGTATATCCTCTAATACGCCTATAGGTTAGACGATAGATCTATCTACTAATTATACTGCTATACTAGTTTCTTCATATGGTACTTTTGTCATTTCCAAATATAATGATAAAAGTATCATGTTAATTGAGGTGCTTAGATCACATAATGCTTTAAAATCCCTATATTTTCTATAATTTATGCAATGAAAAACATTCTAGGATCTGAGCATTTTTGGTTAATTTCTTTAAGATTATTGTTGATAGATGTTCTCCTAAGCTTACTCTTTCATTAGGAATAATTTTATTAGTGCATAAGTCATTTATAGATTTTTGATATTTTACATTTTGTATGACTTCGAATAAAGATGTATTTACTGCCACTTTCCTTAAAGTGTCTTAGATTTCCCTTTCTTCTTGCAATTTCTTGACGTTCTTATTGTTTTCTAAACAACAGGGAAATTGTGCTCTTACTATACTTGGTTTATGCTTTTTGAAATCACAATCATTTTTCTTTTGAATTTTATTATCGTTAATTTATATCTTTTTTTCTAATTCAGCCTCTACTTCTTTTTGAGGAACTAGTTAGTCTTCCATCTTTGGTTTTTCCATTTACTTACTGCTTCTCAAAGTTTTCACTTTTGCATATGAACTAGAGTAAGATTGAGACGGGAATTTGCCTTGATTAACCTATTGACTCATTTTCATTGCCATTTGAATTAATTGATTTTTTTAGTTTAAATATATCATCATGTTAGGCTTGCATTTTTTGGTCTTTTGCTTTATGTGAACTTTCTAATGCTATTGTTCTATCGGTTAATGCCAGTGTATTATATCTTTGAAAATCCCAATTGTGTACACCATTACTTATACTTGGAATTATGTAATTAGCATGGTTGCTAGAAATGTAAGTAGGTTGATTAAGATTATTACAATGATTCATGATAGTGTAAGCCACTTTGATTTGATTTTATTGCACGAATGGATACTTATCATATTGATGACTCACCTCATTGCAAAAAGTACAAATATTACTTTGGACCGACTGATATTTTAATAATAATTTAACCATACTTTTAAGTTAATCAAATTTATCATCCGATGTCTTAACTATATTCCTATTGATTTCATAAGAATATTTTTTCATAAATATGTTTTTCTCCCAATACTGTTTTGACTGTTTTGCGATTTTGGTAATAGTGTCTGTTGCTAATGTGGACGTTATATCGAATAAAGATTCTCCATATACCATATCTAGAAATATTTGTTCCAAGTTATTTAGTCATTCGTATAACCATTCTAATATTGTTTTTATGTAAATCCATGTTGTGGACATAATGATATTAATTTTTGGAATCTATCCTAAAACTCGCCAAAAGTATCCTTGACGCGCCGAACGCGTCAATAAAGTAAAGTTTCCTAAACCAACTATTTTTTAAAATAGTGGCAAAAGGTCGATCCTACAGTGATTGGTTGTCTTTCTCAGGTTAAAACAACAAAAAAGAAAATCGGGGGTTTTAAAATAAATATTAATTTAACTAACTAATCTATCTAAACTAAATAAATAAAACAACTAACTAATTATTAAAATAATTAATTAATAATTAATTAACACCTAAATAATACCTAAACAACACCTAAATAACACCTAAATCTCCAGTTCCACAAATCAGAATCAAGATTCAATAACAATCATGGTCTTCAATCTTTCCCAAAAAGTTATTAATTTAAATTCTCCTAGATTAGCTACAGAAAATCGACATCCGCCAGAAATTCCTAATTTCCCTAATTCCGATAGTCAGGACATCCGCCACTAACTATTTCCCTAATTAATGTATAACCCTAGACATTTGCCAATCAGGTTTAACACACTAACCGCTTTAATATAGATCTATGGGAACACTAATCTTAAATAACCGAGTCGCATCCGCTACCGATTTAACCTAGATTCAATTGTTGTACATTCAATTGTTGGTGACTCGTGTGTCGAGGAGCATCGTAGGGGTGTTTTTGGCTTGAAAATCCGAGTCTGCCACGTGTAAATAGCCGATTCGCTGAAAAACTGACTGGGTCGCGCTGACGTGTCAGAACGTGATTGGTCCGCTCCTGTCGCTGATGTGTCGCCGCTTCATTCGCCGAGTACTGTGCGTTCAGTTGTGTCTGGCTGAATCAGCGCCACGTGACATCATGTGATTGGCCGAACCACGTCGCTATTACGCATTGGACGAATGGGAGCTCGCCACGTGGCATGACGTGGCACAAACGAAAATCGCGCGACTCGACCAAAATCCTGGGAGTTTGTGCGGGCACGGATCTCGAGGCAAATCAACAGTAATAGAAACGCGGAGAATGTTGCTTGCGTGAAGTGGGAACGCGTGGCGTTCTCTTATTAGTTGATGGAACCTCCGACGCTGATGTGTCAACACGTAGCAACACCCTTTTGGCTAGAATCGGTGTATTAACGTGCTGTTTGCTTTGAACTTCCACGTGGCATCATCCGATTGGTCCAGAGTGGCTTTTCACGCTGACGTGGCATCACCTTGTTGGCCGAAATACCCTGTCCGCTATTCGACCCACAGCGCAATGCGTATTTCGAGGCAAATTGTCTGACATCCGATCATTGCCAGTAAATACTCCATTTTGAGTATTTTTCCGCCACAAATTCAACCGCGCACTCCGTTTCACCTAAAAATGTCCAAAAAAGATAATTAAATATATATTTTAAATACTTTTAATAATTAAATATACTAAAATAGACTATTAAAAACCTATAAATACCGACTTATCAAATACCCCCAAGCTTAAGACTTTGCACGTCCCGAGCAAAGGTGTAAATGACAACAACGACTAAACTAGACTCCTAATATAATAATGCACTGAGTCAACTAATCCTATACCTCACCCAAATTCATGGAGTTCCTTTGGTTTACATAGTCACCAAATTAACAAGTAACTCAGAAAATTTCAGAGTTATAATATGTCAAGTCTCGCAAGTCAAACACAATTAAGATCTCACTTTCAAAACATAGAATCGGTCAATACAAAGGCTATCAACTAATCACGAATTTTATTGGTCTATACAATTAACCCATGCAAGTTCAAAATCTTACTTAATATAGTGAAAGCACTCGAACTAAATCTTTTATTTGAGGAGTTTCACAACTTCCTCCTTTATTCATTTTTTTATTTTTATTTTATTTTTTTTCTCCAAATCCTTTTTTCTTTTTTTTTTCAATTAACGCGGTCCCTGCTCCATTTCCTATGGATCATATTTCTCACTTTTTTCCACAAGTTTCCCTGCTCCATTTCCTATGGAAACCTGTAGGACGCTCCACACTAAGAATACTCCTGTTAGTACTTCTCACTTTCACTATAATCAAGCAAATCCTCCAATGTGGGTTAAAATAATATAACTTGCATAAATTTGACCGTTTACTCATTTTCGTTATCTAGCACTAAGTTTAACCATCATCTAAGTCTCTAATCATGAAATCATAAAAATGCTGAGCTGCGAACTTGATTAAACGTTTCTCCTAATTTTCTCTAAGTTTCATGTTAAAAAGGCAACTGTAATTTACTCATCCACAACCAAAGGCATGAACAAAATTTTGGATGACTCTAAAATAAATAAAACATACTAAATATATACAAGAAAGTGTATCAATTCCTAATGAAATGAGAAAGGAATATGAATAGACGAGAAATGAAAGAAATGGAAGAAATGATATAAAACACCACCATTACCATCCAATATCCGCATATAACCGCATAAAAAAAATTAAATGATCTCACCTGCGGTCTTTCGGAAAAAATCCATCTAAAACAATCCACAATCCCTAAAACACCCCTAAACTTATTCCAAACCTTGTCCTCAAGGTTTAAAACAAATCAAGGCATCCATATGACAAAAAGAAAAAGATAGTGGTGAAGAAAGACATGGATAAGAAATGATACAAATGCATGCATAACAAAAAGTCTCTAAAAACTAGTGAACGCACAAAATCTCTCATGTGTGGGTGACTAAGGAAACTATGAAATAACAATCATTACAAGAGCAAGAACTAGTAAACATAGGAGTCAACTAAAAAGATTCCAATCAAGTCTTGCGAGCCCGAAGTCTTTTAACTAAGGGTGAAATCAACAAGATGATGGAATGAAATTTAGGGTTTTGGGTCTACTCAAAAACCTGCAACTAATGTAGCGACTTAAGTTAGGTATGTCCCAACCAAGTCTTAAGACACCTAAAATCTTATAAACATGTTAATTCCTAAAAAAATAATGCTCGAATTATGTTAAAAATGTAATTTAAAGTCAAACCTACAAAACTTAGCGCTCCAACCCTCCATCACCTGTAAAAAGAAAGAGACCAAATTAGAGTGTTATTAAAAATAATAAATAAAAAATTATAACTAAACTAAAACTAAGATAAATGCAAGAAATAAATAAAAGAAAATAAAAATAAAGTTAGACTTAGCATGATTGGCCACGTAATGCCCTCTGCTTTAGAGATGTCAACAACGAATGGTGCATCTACGTATTTGGGTAATGAAGCATGCATGCCCTCTTTCAGATTTAGGAGCTCATTCGGGACTTCCAACACGAAAGAATATATCATATCATGATCGTCCAACACAAAGATGTCGGTAGTGTAGAAGATCTGCAAACGCTCCCTTACTTCCACCTCCTTATAAGGTGTACCAAATGTGCATGGGAGGGTGGGTGGTTGTACCAACACCAGAAGTTGGTCTTCCTCGCTCTCTATTTGCGGCTTCTCTAGCTTGTCTGAATTAACATCAATGTTCATCTCATCTTCTCCCTCATTTAGTGCAATGACAATCTCTGGCTCAATTTGAAAAACTTCACATTCTTCGGATATTTCTATCAAATAGTCTTCCATCTTTGTATCCTCTTTCACCTCAAGATTCGTCAATGTATCAACACTCGCATCCTCCTCCGGGTTAAAAGTTGGTTGTGAACTACAGAACTCTGCTTCATCAATTTTTCTTTGACGACTGGCAATATATTGATCTAAGTCAGTTACCAAGTCCTTCAATCCTGGACAACTAAAATCAAGTTGTCGTATGTTATGATTAACGCGTCGAAAGTCTTGCACACTTTCTCTCATTTTATATATCATTTGCATCGCCATATCTTCCAAGGAGAGGCTTTAATGAAACTGTTGATTTCCTTCATGTTGAGGAACCTGTGCATGTGACATGAATCCAGAGAAGTCGGGTTGTTGTGATGCATAGTTAGCATAGTGATAATTCTCATACTGTGTATAATAGGGGCAATTGTGCGCAGAATGAGAATAGTCTCCACAAATTTCGCAAACTTCGACCTATTGCACAAAAGAACTCATGTTAAAATATTGATATCTATTATGTGGCATACCTACCCCATTCACATTATAATAATGTGAGTCTTCGTATCGACCATAATTATGGGGGTAGGAGGAGTCCATCGCGGGGTTGACTTGCACGTCACCAGAGGAGAGGAGATGATCCATCATGGATATTATTCGGTCAAGTTTCTGGTCAGTGGAACTCAAAATGTTGCCTGGATACATGTTATGAGCAAGGAACTAGATGGGCTAAAATAAAAAAATAAAAAAATAAAAATAAAAATAAAAATAACAATAAACCCAAGAAAGAAATATACCAATCCCCGGCAACGGCGCCAAAAATTGACGCGCGCCAAACTCGTCAATAAAGTAAAGTTTCATAAACCAACTATTTTGTAGAATAGTGGCAAAGGGTCGATCCCACAGAGACTGGTTGTCTTTCTTAGGTTAAAACAACAAAAAAAAAAATCGGGGGTTTTAAAATAAATATTAATTTAACTAACTAATCTATCAAAACTAAATAAATAAAACAACTAACTAATTATTAAAATAATTAATTAATAATTAATAAACACCTAAATAATACCTAAATACAACCTAAATCTCCAGTTCCACAAATCACAATCAAGATTCAATAGCAATCATGGTCTTCAATCTCTCACAAAAAGTTATCAATTTAAATTCTCCTAGATTAGCTATAGAAAATCGACATCCGCTAGAAATTCTTAATTCACCTAATTTCGTTAGTCGGGACATCCGCCACTAACTATTTCCTTAATTAATGTATAACCCTAGACATCCCGCCAATCAGGGTTAACACATTAACCGCTTTAATATAGATCTATGGGAACACCGATCCTAAATAACCGGGTCGCATCAGCTACCGATTTAACCTAGATTCAATTGTTGTACATTCAAACACCGAAAGGGTTTTACGGTAAATGGGTGAATGTTTGTTACTTTATTGGCCTAAAATCATAATTACATTGATACTAATATTCTAAATAATAATAGATTGTCAACCTAAAAACATGCACTAGCCATATACATACCATAGATCTAAATCATAATAATTAAAATCAACAACAATGAAATAGGAGAAATTGAATTAATTAAATAATAAAATAAAAGATCACACATAATATACTATGAATCCATAATTCTGACTTGCTTCCCCTTCGACTTAGGCAAGAAATTGATTAGCCGGACATCATATTCAAAAATCACTACTAAAAATTAATAATTAATCTCTATGAAATACTAATTAATTGTTTTTTATAATAATACCTAGGTTCCTAATATATAAAAATACTGCAAATTGTACTCCGATACTAATTTTAGGGGTTAAGTAGGTAACTCGTACGTCGAGGAGCATCGTAGGTGTCTTTTTGACTTGAAAATCCGAGTCTGCCACGTGTAAATAGCCGATTCGCTGAAAAACTGGGTCGCGCTGACATGTCGGAATGTGATTGGTCTGCTCCTGTCAACGCTGCTGATGTGTCGCCACTTCATTCGCCAATTACTGTGCGTTCAGTTGTGTTTGGCTGAGTCAGCACCACGTGTCATCATCTAATTGGCCGAACCACGTCGCTATTACGCGATGGACGAATGGGAGCTCGCCACATTGCATGACGTGCCAGGGACAAAAATCACATGACTCGACCGAAATTCCGGGAGTTGTGCGGGCACGAATCTGGAGGCAAATCAACAGTAACTGAAATGCGGAGAATATTGCTTGCGTGACGTGGTGGCGCTAGGTGACGTGGCAACGCGTAGCGGTCTCTCTTTAGTTGCTGGAACCTCCGACACTGACGTGTCAACACGTGGCAACACCCTATTGGCTAGAATCAGTGTATTGACGTGTTGTTTGCTTTGAACTTCCACGTGGCATCATCCGATTGGTCCAGAGTGGCTTTTCACGCAGACGTGGCATCACCTTCTTGGCTGAAATACCCTGTCCGTTATTCGACCCACCGCGCAATGCGTATTTCGAGGCAAACTGTCCGGCATCCGATCATTGCTAGTAAATACTCCATTCTAAATATTTTTCCGCCACGAATTCAACCGCGCACTTCGTTTCACGAAAAAATGACCAGAAAATATAATTAAATATATATTTTAAATACTTTTAATAATTAAATATACTAAAATAGACTATTAAAAACCTATAAATACCGACTTATCACTCCTCGGTCTCCATCCTAGCATTGCTAATTCCTTTCCTATCCAAAATAATTTTACATGCAAAAACGTATTGATCTAAGAATGTTTCTAACGTATAAGGCCATGTGGTTATGGAGTTTTAAGGGAGATAAAATAGTCGATCTTTAGTCTAACCTCTTAAGCAAGAAGGAAAGCCTTTAGCTTGATATACTCTAAATCTATATTTTTGGGTTTTATCAAACTTATTGTATGCGTGTATTTCCTAATAAATTCTTGAAGATCTTCATCACCTTCACCTTGAAAGTAAGGTAAGGAATTGATGAATCCTGATTTGAACTCAAAGTCAGGGAAATCCACTGGAAAATCAATACATAGGTTTATAAGCTATGATAGCTTTATTGCCTTTCCTAAAAGTAAGTTCTCGCTTGTTTTGTGCCATATTATATGACATGCAACGAGAAAGATTATTAAGAAACTATTTCCAAAATCCTCGATAACGAAACCAAAAATTGACACATGTCGAGCGTGTATAGTAAGTTTTGCATTTTTATTCTACTTACAAATTTTGCAATAGTTGTAAGTGGGATCGTCTCCATAGGGATTTTGCAAATTCGTTAAGAAATAGATTTTATTATTTTAGCTTTAAATTTAAGTTAATGAGAAACCGAAACTGAAACAAAAGTCTTCTTAAATATAAGGATAAACTAAACTAACTAAACTAATACAATTCAAAATAAGTAAATTCAAAGCAATTCAATTTAACGAAACACAATAATAAATAAACATCTAAAACATTATCATAAATAATGAAACTTCAATCCATTTTACATCCAAACATTTTCTTCAATCACATAGTCATGAACATATTTTCTAAAGTATCCTTGATCATTAAACACTAATCATAAGTAAGTAAATAGCCTTTAGGCAATCATTTTTTTTTTCTTATAGTGGTGGAAAAGTCACGTTCTAATTTTATTCAGCTAATGCCTTTGAATACACAAAGACGTTAACCTCACATAATAAAATTGTAATACGTTTTGTAAAAACATAGAACTACTAAATCTAACACCTTCGAAAAGCCACTTCAATATTAGATTTAGATCTCAAATTTACCTTGAACATTTAAACGATCATACATTCCAAACAATCCAAGTTACTACTTTAATTTAGATAATGAATCAAAATATCATAATACATATTGGCCACTATGCACATAACACTTAAATTCATGATTGAAGTCCATAAATACCAATCTATAAAATTAATGAATTAAAGCTTATGATTGGTTTAAAGCATTGAGCACACAAATATCATATCATGACTACATGGCAAAACAGATCTAGTTTATGTTTGAAGTTTTGTTTAAATTAACAAACTACTCACTCATGATGCTAAATAACACCAACACATCAAAATTTAAAGACATAATTAAGAGTACCAAAATGATAACTTGAATCTTCAATCTTCTTTAAAAGCAAATAGAAACAATAAAGAATGACATCCAAACTAAAGCGAAAAGTGTAAAACTATCAAAAGTCTCTAATTGCATAGTGTAGGTTATATTTGTAGTATATTAGGTAATAAATATCCTTAACCAACTCAAAATCGTTGTTGTAATCTGAAATCCTCGAATCGTAACCAATGATTTTTCAGCAATTATAAGTTAACTGGAATTGCTGAATAAATATATGGAATGGAAGTCCATATTTCCACTAATCTATGTAGCGATTCTTGGGTGTATAGGATTGCTCCAAAATCGCTTGTCTTATTCTCCAATTCTTTTTTGATTCCTTGTTGAAGATTCTTTATGCTTTTTTATTTTGTCAATTCTTTCATAATTTTCCCTTTTTACTGTATTTCTTCATATATTCATACTACAACCTGAAATATTGAACACAAGAATAACCCCATGTAATATAGTCTTTTACTTCTAAAATCGTCCTAGCTATGCTAATGGTTTGTATTTTATAAAGTTGAAAGTACATAACAGTATTTTATAGCGGAAGTCTTAAATTAAACATATACATTTATTTTTATTAACTCTTAGGTTATATAGAGCATTAATCCTACTATGAAAACCCGAAAAATAGTACACTATACATATCAGGCTACTATACATATCAGGCTACTATGAAAACCCAAAATATCATAATATATACACTAAAGTGCACACCTACAAGTGGTGTGCCGAATAGTAGGCAAGCTCTGAAATAGTCACCAAGAATATCCTTACCCTTACTCGTAGAGAGATTTACACTCAACCATTACAACAAAACAGATGATGAGTCCAGTAAGTAAAATCCCAAGAAAATTCACTGAGCATTCATATGAATAAATAAAGGAAATCCAATAAATATTGTTAAATAAACATGCATAATGTAAAAATGCAACTATAAATGGCTCATTGCATGCACAAATAATAATAAAGTGCAAATGCTTATGCTTGTTCCATGCCTACTAGACCACACTTTGGATAACCTCCCAGGATCCCACCAGTAGGCATACCCAACTAGCCTATCATCTAATACAATCGGTGGCCGGCGTAGACCCACAACGCAACGACACATGTTCCAATAAAGTAGCTCTGATTGTTATCCACCGAGGACTTCTGATTCACATGCTAGGGTCTAATGTGCCACAGACATACCACGAAATACTCGGTGAGAGTATGCTCATTCAACCGTTCAAACAGTGACACATATATAGATAAGTGAAGTGAGCAAGGAATAGAATCAAGAATACACTGAACAAGATAGAGTAAAACAATGATAAAAATACTAAATACTCAAGTGATGTTCCCGTGGGTTTTACAAACCTCAAAATGCTCTCGACTACCCCTAGACTCCCAAATCTGACTCGACTAACTCCTCGATACCAGAGCTATAGTCTTCTAAGTCCCAGAAGTCAAATTTTATAAATTTAGCATGATTCCAGTTTGATTAGTGTTTTATTAAGACCAAAATCCCAAAATCAATCCTTAAATTCAACTTTCATTTATCATTAGCGCGCTGATGGGTCTACCCAACGTACTAGATGGAGTTAGCGCACTAGAGAATTAATTTAGCACACTACTATTCTTCATTTTTACAAACAGTTAAGTGTCGCCTAGTTGGCTCGCTAACCAGCCTAATTACCGCGCTAACAAATGGTGACGGAATTCTCAACTCAAATATTGTCACCTACTCCCCAGTTAGCTAATTAAGCCCAACTAAACCACTCTCTACATAATATAAACTCCAAAACAGCATTTAAACCGATAAAAGAACATGAATTTGCTCAAAAACATCAAATCCAAGATTTTTCTAGTTTTTTCCAACATTCATCAAAAACCTCAATTTATTCAAAACCTATGGTAAATCCTTAATGGAAATGGTCATTCTAACCATAATTCATATAGTTTTCATAAAAAAACTAAGGATCTAGCCATTAAATTTAATTTCACCAAAACACAGAAAATTGTATTCAATTGATAGAGTAGAAGATGAAGAAGAAGATTACCTAAGTTTGATCCTCAGATTTGACCCCCAAATATTGGTTTCTAGCTCCTCAATCACCTATCCTTCTTTATTGATTCCAGAAATGTAAATGGTTCGGTTGCATGTATTGATCAAACCTCTATTTATATATTAAGGTGGGATTCATTTCTAGCCATTAATCTTCTTTTGTTTACGTATCTTAAGATTCATCTAATGCTCCACACCTTAACATTTTTTTAACTTATTCTCTTCATCGACACCAATTAGTAACAAACATAATTCCTAGATGTGCCAACACGTATCTTTAAAACAAGCTCATGGTCTCAACTCGATTAAACAAACTATAGGCCATTCTTATTTGATCTAATTAAATTACTTTAGGCCTATTATGATACATATGGTTTGTGTTTTTATTCACCCTAAATTAACAAATTTTATAGTCCCACTGACCCTCGACTACTCAGCACCTAATACCCTGCTTTTGGGCACGCATTTCGAGATACATTATAGCCAATAGTTATGATCTAATCAACTTAGACTTTGGTTACATTACCCATTTAAATCGACTAACTAGTCATCCCAACTTGAACTAGTCAAGTGTCCTAGTGTACCCATAATTTGCATAACAGATACTAGTGTTAACACGCCTTACAAAGTAAATACCCGTCACACCAACTTTCTAGATACCAATGTACACACATGTGATGTTACAATAATATAGTTTTAAAACATCGCACCTAAGCAACCATTAACCACAAATAGCGTATTTCCTCGATTCTCATGTCTGAGTTAGCCGAGTTGTCCACATAATACATGAATTACAACCATTCATCATCGAGATTGACATTAATCTTAATTTAATTCATCTGGCCATTACAATTCTTTCGAACTAAAAAAAAAATTCATCCTCAAAATTCAGATCTCGAGGAATCTTTAATTCACCTATGCACATAATAGAAATAATGGCAAAAAAATTGATGTCGCCAACTCATGCTTGAACCCCACTAGACCATACTTCAATACGTTGGGAACCCATCAGTGGGCCTATATAACATGCTCCACTGGCCTATTACCCAATAGCCCTCACGGTGTTGGCCTATTCGCTGAGTCACCGATACGTGCACCAAGGCAACTCGAGTTGTCATTCATCGAGGGCTAAACTGCACGTATGGCCTAGTGTATAACACAATACTGAGTCTTCATATGCATCAGTAGGATTCAACATATATGCATAATTTTGAATAAACAACTGAATAATAATATATGACCGATATCTTACCCTTAACATGATGTATAGTCGCCCCTTTATTCAACTAACCCACTGCGTGTGCTCTCTCTAGTTTAATCTGGCACTAACGGTGGTGATGACATAAAAAAACTCCGATTATAGATGTCCCGTCTAACCACATCAAAAACATTGATGCCTTTTTTATTTGCTAGCCCATCCGTCTCTATATCTCTAACCCTGACCCCTGTATTTTTATTCCTTATCATGTCCTCCCCGATATCTATCATGATGGTATAGCTGTGGTTGTTGCCTGCATTGCTCAATCACTGATGGTGCTATACTGTAAACTTGATGCCTATCTTCATACTGAAAGGGACGATCATAGTAATCATCCCCGCGTTCCCTTTCTCATCTATGATCACTCTGGCCTCTATCTGAATGATCTATTTGTTTCTTCTGCATTTTTTTATAGGAGAAATTTGTCGCATCTGTACCTCAATCGTAGTAATAAGCCTACCCTCTATTTACATCAAGAAAGTCTTATATGCTAATGCTCAATCGAATATATCTAGTAGAGTACGAGCTCCAAAAGACACCACTGCCAAAACAATCCTATCATCTACCCTTTTGGTGAAGTAATATATCTACAATCGCTTTATCTCCACCACATCCATCGAGAACTGCAACAGGTATCAGTAATGCTCCATGTAATACATCAGCATGCGATTACCCTATCTTAGGGCAAAAAAAACCCTCTCTTAATCTCAACCTTACCTCTATATATACGTACTTATCATAAAACAACTCTTTAAACTCTGCCTATATTATTGGCTTTAGGTGTATGTCCTGATATATGGTCCACCAAACTACTACTTGACCTTACGAACATGCTCTGGATAAACGTGCGTGAACGCTTTCATCATTCTTCATCAGCTTATAAAACCATTGATGAGACACTATCCCATGCTGGCTCAAGGTCACCATCTTCGTTGATCGCGTATTGTACGTGCCAAATATAACTCACAATAGAGTTACCAACCACAAGGGTGTAGTAGTTGTAAATACGGGGTCGAATCCACCAGACTTGAGTTTTACTCTAAGTTAACTAAAAATGGGAGTTTTTAGAAAGTTCAAGGAAACGATTAACTAAACTAGGAAAACTAGAGATCTCACAAAAGATAATATCAATAAGAGAAACCACCTAAATTCTACGGTTCCACAAACGAGAATCAAGATTCAATGGTATTTAATGGTCCTCAATCTTTCCAAGAAGTTATTAATTCAATTTCTCCTAGATTAGCTAAGGAAAATTGACGTCTGCCAAAAATTCCTCATTCCCTTAATCTCTATAGCTAGAACGTCTGCCACTAACTACTTCCCTAATTAATGCATAACCTTAGACATCCGCCAATCATGTTTAATACACTAATTGCAATAATAAGAATATGTGGGAATACTAATCCTAAATAAACGAATCATGTCCGCGTCCGATTTAACCTAGATTCAATTATATCCTACTCAAGAACCGAAAGAGTTTTACGGTAAACGGATGAGTGTTCATCACTTTATTGGTCCAAAAGTACAATTACACAGATACTATCAGTCCAAATAACTATCGATTGTCCACCTAAAAGCATGCACTGGCACATACATACCCTAGATCTAAACCTTAATCCTTAAAATCAACAAAAATGAAATAGTAGAAACTAAATCACATTAAATAATAAAAATAAAAAATCTCACAAGTTATGCCATAAATCAATGATCTAGCTTATTTCTCGTTCGAACTAGGTGAAGATTGGTCTAGCTGACATCATTTCTACAATATTCACGTATGAAAAATTATGTGTGGCAGCTCCAATGTCGACTCCCCATTTTAATACCCTAGTTTCTAGTTTGAAAAACACCTAAAAATTGCCCTCTAGAGGTGAGAGAAACTAATTTTAGGGGTTGGTCTGAGTTTTTGGGGTGAAGATTTGTTTCATACATGTGGAAACATGTTATCGGCTGAGTTTGTTGGTTCAAGTTGATGTGGCGATTGGGTGAGATAGCTAACTTTGGAAGAGCTGGACAAACCGGGAGGCAACACATGGCAGGTTGGAGACGAACTGAAAACTTGCATGAGTTGTGCGTAGTTTTGGGAGTATGCATGGGCATGAATCCAAAGGATGAATGAACTGTTGCTGAGACAAATGAGCTATTGTTGGTTTGTGACACTATAGACCAGTTGGGCTGCGACGTGTGGCGCTGATTTGCCGCGATGGTCCAATGACGAGCTGCAACGTGGATACACAACTGGGAAGCAAATAACATACAAGTTCCTGTATCAATCTGGGGGACTTGAGTAGCATGCCTCTCGAGGCAAATCCAACACAAGCTGACCACTTAAGTGAGTTACCCGGGTGTTACTTGGCCTGCTGGTCACTACCCTACAACCTACGAAATATGTAACTCAAGGCAGATCTTCCAGCTTCTGATCACTGCATGTAAATACACTATTTCACATATTTTTTTACCCCGGATTCATACGCGCACTTCATTTCATGACCAACAGATATAATGAAATATATATTTTAGAGTCTTTCCATATTAAATATATTAAAATAAACTAATAAAAACAAATAAAACCAATATATCATCTGCAGAAAAAGCCTAGCCGAAACTTCATAAATTCTCTATAAAGCTTCGCCTTTGGGTCCTAGAAAAATACTGGTGTAGCAGCAGAAGTAGTAGTGGTCAACTTTTTTGTGGTTATGGGTAGAGGCATAAGTGTCGATGTCTCCATTGGAATGACAACAGTTGCAGCTCTGTTTGCCTGTCTCCTAACAAATATTTTCTCGACTGGTGTTTAGATAACAACTCGGGGTGATAGTTGTCCGTGGAAGTTCTATAACAACGACTGGATCTCATTCTAAGCTACGAGTCAGTCCTCTACACTAGCTGTGATCAGGGAATTTCTAGCTGCGTTGCTATTATATCTAGTCTCCTGAGGTATAGTTGGCTGTTTGTCTATCATCTACATCAAAAAGCGTGCGCTAGATCTGCCTCGGTATATATACTTGTATAATATATAACATACAATAAAACATTATTTGCATATAAACTCTAACTCTACTCACCTCACATCAGTTCCCAAATAAAGTTTTAAGTCAATAATATCGAGTTTCCACATCTAAAGTTTAATTGTTAAGTTTTATGCCATTTCAATTTCAATTTCCAAATTGTGACGTTAGTATCCGATTAAAGAACAAATTATGTCCTATAGGCTCCGTCAACGTCACTCTGATACCATGTGAGGTGGCCCTGCGCCCCAAGCTACCAAGGAGTTGTTTGGCGTGTGCTCCGTGCTCGCTATCCCAGCTACACATGTCCTGCACCGGCCCGTCTATCTCATGTCTCGATAATCGTGTCCAAAGTACATTAGAAGTATATTTAACTGATTATCCATATTAGTCTTAAGCTATCTCCTTAAGTCTTTAAATTCCATAAGTTTAACGGTCTACAGCTTATTCAAGTCCCAGCCATGCTAGTAGTTTGCGTTTTACTGAAGTAAAATACTGTATTTTACAGCATAAGTCTTAAATTAAACATAAACATGTATTTTCATTAACTTTTAGGTTATATAGAGCATCAGTCCTACTTGGAAAACCCAGAATAAAGTACATTGTATATGTAAGGCTACAAAAACAAATATATACAAGTATACATGTCTCATCAGTTCCCCATAAACCCAAATTAACATAATATATGACGATTCTAGTAAGTAAAGTCCCAAGGAAATTCACTTAATATTCATACGAATAAGTAAAGGAAATCCAATAAATACTGTTAAATAAACATGTGGAATATAAACAGGCAATTGTAAATGGCTCGTCGCATGCATAAATAATAGTAAAGTGCAAATGTGTAACCTTATTCCAGGCACACTAGACCATACTTCAAATACCCTCCTAGGATCCTACCTGTGAGCACACCCAACTGGCCCATCGTTTAATCTTCTTAGGAGCCGGCATAGACCTAAAACTCACCGACACATATACTAACAAAATAGCTCTAGTCATTATCCACCAAGGACTCCTGATTCACATGTTATGGTCTAGCATGCCATAGACACACCACAGAATACTTAGCTGGAGTAAACTTAACCAACCGTTCAAACAATGACACTGATATAGATAATTGAAGTGAACAAGGAATATAATCAATAACACACTAAACAAGATAGAATAAAATAGTAATGAAAGTAATAACTACTCAAGTGAAGTTCCTGTGGGTTTTACAAACCTCAAAACACTCTTCGGCTACCCCGTACTCCTGAATTTGACCTGACTAGATCCTTGATAGCCAAGCTACGGTCCTTTAAGTCCCTGAAGTCCAATTTTATATGTTTAGAATGACTCCATGTTGATTAGTATTGTATTAAGTCAAAAATCCTTAAATTTGTCCCTATATTCAACTTTCATATGTCCTAATTATGCTGATGGGTCTACCTAGCATGCTAGGCAGAGTTAGCGCGCTACTATTCTTTATTTTGAAAAATATTTAAGTTCCTAAACTGGTTAGTGTGCTAAATAGGCTAGTTAGCGCGCTAACTGCTTTCTATGACAGAATTCTCAACTCAAGAATTTTGTCACCAACTCCCCAATTAGCTAACGAAGCCTAACTAAACCCCTCTCCTCATAAACACCAAAACATCCTTTAAACTAGTAAAATGACATTAATTAGATCAAAATCATCTAAACCACGATTTCTACTATTTTTTTTCCATTTTCATCAAAACCTCAATTCATGCAAAATTAGTTGTAAATCCTCAATGGAAATGGTCATTCTACACACAATTCATACATTTTTCATCAAAAACTATGGATCTAACCCTCAAATTCAAATTTCACGTAAAACACACAAAATTAGATTCATTTAATCGAGTAGAAGATGAAGATGAAGATTATCCTGATATTTGACCCACAAATCCTAATTTCTAGCTCCTTAATCAACTATTTCCTTATTATCTGATTTCCATAAATGCAAATGGTTTGGTTGCATGTATTGATCAATCCTCTATATATATTAAGGTGGGATTCATTTTTAGCCATTAATCTCCATGTGTTTATGTATCTCGAGATTCATCTTATGGTCTACACCTTGACATTTTATTCGGTTACTCTCTTCAATTGACACCGATTAGTAACTCACATGATTCCTAGATGTGCCAACACATAATTCTAAGACAATCCCATGGTCTCAATTTAATTATCCAAACTATAGGCCATTCTTATTTGATCTAATTAAATTACTTTGGGCCCATTATGATAGATATGATTAGTGTTTTTTATTCACCAAAAATTAACAAATTTTATGATCACACCAAACCCTCGACTACTCGACACTCAATACCCTGCGTCTGGGCACACATTTCAAGATACGTTATAGACTATAGTTCTCAATTAATCAATTTATCCTATGGTCACAATACCCATTTAAATTGACTAACCAGTCATCCCAAAGTGAACAAGTCAAGTTTCCTAGTGTACCCGTAACTCACCTACTGGATAGGCGCGTTAACACGCCTTAAAAAGTGAATACCTGTCACACTAACTTGCCCGATAGCAATGTACACATGTGATTTTACAATAATATAAATTTAAAACATCACACCTAAGCAACAATCAACCACAAATAACTTATTTTTTTGACTTTCTTGTTTGAGTCAACTAAGTTGTCCATGTAATGCCCGAATTACAATCGTTAATCCCCTAGATTGACAATAATCTTAGTTTAATTAATTTGGTCATTACAGTTGTTAACAACTAAAAGAAATTTATTCCTCAAAATTAAGATCTCGAGGAATCTCTAATTCACCTCTACACAGAATCGAATTAGTGGTTGTACAATTGATGTCGTCAACTCATGCTCGAACCCTACTATACCATACTTTAATATGTTGGGAACCCATTAGTGGGCCTTTACAACATGCTCCATTGGCCCATTACCCAATAGTCGTCGTGGTATTGGCCTATCTACCGAGTAACTGACACGTTCACCAAGGCAGCTCTAGTTGTCATTCACTTAGAACCGGGCTGCACGTGCTATGGCCTAGTGTATAACAGAACACTGAGTCTTCATATGCATCGCTAGGAATTAACATATATGCATAATTATAAATAAACAACTGAAAAATAATATATGTCAAATATTTTACCATCAACATGATGTCTGTGAAACCACACCCAAGAGGGGGTGAATTGGGTGTCTTGAGAAGTTATTGCCTTTTTAAAATTATTCAACAATAAATAAGTTATATGCTCACTCCAATGCAAGTATGAATGCAATGCAAGATGAAAGGAATAGAAGAAATGGAAAGAGACAAGCGATTTATAGTGCTTCGATCCAATTATCTACATCCACTACCTAACCTCCCAGGTTAGGATTTTCAAACCCCCACTTATATTGCCAATAAGTGTTACAACCTAAGCGTACAAACCTAGAATGCCTTATCACAAATTATGACTTCCCACTTAGCCGTAACTAGGGTTTATGCCCAGCCTCAACTAGGTCTTCCCTTTGATTTAAATCCTACTATGTCTTACAATTAGCCACTTACAAAGAATAGATGAACGTAATCAAATTCACATTGCAAAGTAAAGCGACACCAAATTCAAATACAAGCAACCCTCCTAGAACCTAACCACTCTTATGCATGCAAGTATGAGAACAAATGAGAAATTCAAGTATATGACTGATTTTGTGCAAATCTCAAATATGAAACCGTTTCAAACGAATCGATTAAAACAAATCTAGTTTCAAATCCAAAGAACAAGAAGTTTGATAAAAATCAAGTTTAAGTGCAAAATCTTATCCAACCCAGTCCTAGGGTTTAGTAAATCAAGTTTTTGTGTAAACCCCAAGACAAATGTGTTCAAGAACATAACAAGTGATTTTCACAAGTCAAGCACACGAAAATATCAAATTTAAGCAGAAGAAATGCTAGGAAATGGGGCTTTCTTAAAACCCCGAGAGAGTGATTTAAGATCCAGTTCTAGAATGGATGTCGTAAGATTTAGAACGCCTCAATAATGCTAGTTTCGAGAGTGATTCAATTTCCTCGAAAGATTACAAGTGATAGCACACAAAAATCCAAGCTTCATCTTCGAAAACAATGAGTACAATAGGGTTTTCTTGCTTGACTAGACAATAGAATGTTCTAGGTGGTTTGAAAATATTCTACATTCCTTTTTAATAGTTTTTTACCATTCTAGAGATCCAAGGGCTTAGATTTGATCTTCTATTCAAATTAATGTGTGATTTTAAGCTTTATAAAAAATCTGTCAAAAAGGCAATTAACACGGTAATATTGGGACCTAGCGCGCTAATCCTCCAAGCTAGTTTGCTAATGATGAAAATTAGCATGTTAACTTTGCAACTAGCATGCTAATATCACTATTAGCACGCTAACTGTCTAGGGCTTCAAAATAAATATTTTTGGTCCAAGAGTTAGCGACCCTTATCGCATTCGAGACCCTACCAAACCTCTTATAACGTGTTATACATGTTTGTTAATGGTCATAGAACCTGTTTAGGTGGTCCAGATGTTTTCACAAATCCTGAAAATGTAAAATCCCAGTTTCATGACTTATATAGGGGCTTTTCTGCAAATCTATAGTTTTTCTTTTCAAAAACCTTTCAAAACAAGTTTTTCATTTTCGAAAACTTCCACAATGGTTTTTAAAGTACAATGTGAATATAAAAACATGGTTTCATATAGTTTCAACTTATATGACCGATTTAAGTGGTGAGTTTCATTTAAAACTCCAAATGATCACTTGAAATTTGAAAAGCGATTTGAAAAACATGTATGCATGAACTAATGCATTATGCTTGTGTAAATGAACTTGTGTACCTTACATCAATGTTACAACATGTAATATTATCTTTCCTCTTCATTTCCTTGTGCGGATCGAATCTTGAACTTGTATGGCTTGAACAATTTAGATGTGATATTTTACAAACTTTGACTAACTGAAATACACTTGATAAACTTATTAGTACACTTTCACTTTGTTTGTTTCCATCAAAATGTCAGGTGGAGTAAAAGTGACTAATCACTTAGTCCTACAATCTCCTCTTTCGATGATAACAAACAATGTGAACTTGACAATCAAAAATGGAATTCACGCATATTCATATCTATAGTGCAATCTCAAACAATTTTAAATTCAGCGCATACATTTCTCCCTCTTTTGATAACATCAAAAAGTGGGGCCATGCTCCCCCTCTCAAGAAGCGTAGAATCGAAAACGAGCCATGAATATAACAACAACACATTGGGTGGAAGACTCGCCCCCACTACATGCATATTACGAGACATAAATAGGTATATCAATGAAATTCATTCACATGCAACCAATATAGAGCAATGAACAAAAACATAACAGTAACTCATAAGATACACAAAAAAAATCATGATTTTAAAGGCTGAAAATGAACATTAACATAGTTGTGGCCTAAACAGCTAAGTTTACAACCTAGCAAATGTACATCAAAACACTAAAGACTAACATAGATGAGCCTAGTGTTCCCCCTAACTATTCTATGCCTATTTAATCCTCATAATGAGACAATGTCTGACATTAAGAACTGGTGGTAGGGTAATCTTGCGTTGGCCTGGTTGGCAGAAGATGGCCCTCAATGCAACGAAGTCGATCACCCTGACGGTCAAGGTGGGTGTCAATGGCTGTGAAGGTTTGGTTCATGTACTTATACGTGTAACCTAACTGCGCGGAGAAGTACAACATCGATGGAGACATCTCGGGAGGAGGGGTAATGCCATAAAACCTTCGATAGTGTGGAGGCTATTGCTGCTGCTGTGACTGCTGTTGTGGAGGTCGTAGAGCTGCAAAGTCCATGTGAACCTCATCATCACTATAATTACCATGAGGGAATGAAAAGTTGTAGTCCAGAAGTCTCTTTCATTAAACGTAACTGGAGGATCGGCGGGAATTGGAGACTCGTATCCCTTGTAGTATTGACCATCTAGGATATCTTCCTCTCGAATCCATTTTTGCACACGATGGATATATTGGCACGTCATGGCCTTCAAAGTGGCCATGTCAATGTGTCATAGGCAGAGAGTGGACGACTACCTAATCAGAGATCCAGCTAGGCTTACTCTAGATAAGAAGCGATGATGTGGGCATACGGGAGATGACGACTAGAGCTACACATGCAAGTCATAAAGCAGATGATAAGGTGGGGCAAACTAAGAGGGATCTCATGAAGTAGGTGCCCGAGGAAAAACATGTCAAAAAAAGCGACGTAGTTCTTACTACCACCACGTGGAAAAATAACCTTGTGCAAGACTTTGTGAAGTAGGTAAGGCAAAAGCTTGAAGTCGGTGTTAGTAACTTTAGACGGATACACGGTAAGTTCCTTATCAGACCGTATGAAAGAGTTTAACACTTCGAATCGATTAAATGTCCAACTAAGAAAATTACCTACGGTAGTGGTGGGAGGGCGCAAAGGAAGGTCAAACCATTGAACGAGGCTCTCTGGTGTAATCTCGATAGACCGGCCACCGACAGACGACTGAATGATGAAGGTGCTTGTCATGGCGAGATTGGAATGAAGGACACGAACTAATAGTGGATTATATTCATTCTTATACTGATAGATGGTAGTCCACCCCGATTTAGAGAGGACCTCTCATATTGGGATTCGAGCTCTGTTAAAGAATGCAAGATCGATAACGACATGCTAAAGGATTTCGGTATCCGTAAGCCGTGGGCTGATCGACTCCAAAATGGAATTAGGCTCGTATAGGGATTTAGACCAACCATCTTTTTTTGGGGCATTAGCCGGGACGGTGGCCAAGGTGTCGCTACGGTGACTAGAAGACCTGGCTCGATTGGGAGGTGGTGTATGACAGTTCTGATGAATAGGTGGACTCGAACTTGCTACTAGACGATGAAGACTCAACAACATGACCCGTGAAGGGTCGAGAGGAAGATAACGCTAGGGCGGGATGGGTAATGGAACGGGCAGAGGTTCGATAGGTCGACATGTGTACAAACTCAATGATGGAGACAACAATAATGGTTCAATCATAGGGCTAGAAAGTAAAAACACCCATATTGACAAAGAAAGTAATGGAATTTACCTAGGGATTGTGGGATAGTCATTGGAGAGGATAAAGTCCCAAGAGGAGAGGAGTGGTGGGTGAAAAATAAGAATTTAGGGTAAAAAACATTTATATATTAGTCCAGGTCGAACGACATTAGTGCGCTATGATGCGGATAAGTGATCTGGAACATAGACGATGAGCGCGCTAGGTCCTTCAATTAGCACGCTAATCAGAGACAATTAGCGTGCTAATTAGCATACCTAGCGCTCTAATTGCTCTATGGAATTTGAAATTAAATTTTTTAAGTTTTTGACAGACAACTCCGATTCACCTCATACTTCATGGACATTTCACTAACAACATATAAAAAGTATTGGAACAACTAAAACATGTGTAGAAGCTCTGATTCACAATTCACGCCGAATATTAGAAAATTGGACGCTAGGTAATGGCTTAGTGAAGATATAAGCTAGCTAGTCCTCCGTGGGCACGTGGATTAGTTTAACATCACCTTTTTGGACGTGATCGGGAAGGAAATGGTACCTAATCTCAATGTGCTTGGTGCAAGAGTATAACATCGAATTTTTTAATACGTTGATTGCACAGGTGTTATCATAATAAATTTCAGTACAACCAACATGGATTTGGTAACCCTCAAGTTGTTTCATGTACAAGACTTGAGCACAACAATTTTTGGTAGCCACATACTATACTTTGGCTATAGATAAAGCAACAAAATTTTGCTTTTTGCTAAACCATAATATAAGTGAATTTCCTAGCAAATGGCAAAACACGAAAGTGCTTTTCTTATCCACAAGACTCCTAACATAGTTGGAATAAACAAAGCTTCGAAGTTCGAAACTCTTGGCTTTTTTTAACCATAATCGCAAATCTTGTTTCCCACTAAGATAATGAAATATACACTTGACTAATTTAAAGTGATATTCCTTATGTTCGGATTGAAATCTAGCACATAATAGGCATTAAACATAATATCGGGTCTACTAGCAGTCAGGTATATGAGACTACCAATCAGGCCAAGGTAAAGTTTAAGATTTATGGATTTTCCTAGTTGGTCTTTGTTCATTTTGATGGTGGAACTTCTAGGCGTGTCACATGCTTTCAAATTTCCAAATTTGGATTTTTTTAGCATGTCCCTCACATACTTCACGCGGTTTATGAAAATGTCATGCTTGGATTGCTTAATTTGTAAGCCCAAGAAGTGTGTTAGTTCACCAATCATTCTCATTTCAAATTCATTGGTCATCATGGATGAGAATTCATCACATAAGCGTGTATTAGATGACCTAAAGATAATATCATCAATGATAAGTCAGTATTTATAGGTTTTTATTAGTTTATCTTAGTATATTTAATATAGAAAGTCTCTAAAATATATATTTAATTATATTTATTGATAATTTTTAGGTGAAACGAAGTGATCGATTGAATTTGTGGCAGAAAATATTCAAATTGGAGTATTTACTCGTAGTGGTTAGATGCAGGACAATTTGCCTCGATTTGCGTATTGCACAGTGGGTAGAATAGGAGACAGTCGACAAGTGGAAGCTTTCCATTGGTCACCAGCAACACAGCACGTCAATTAAGTTCTCTCATCTCATCACAACGTGATAAGTGGCATGCGGCATCTCCTCCATTAATCACCAGATGCCACGTCACCACCACTACCACATCATCACAACACAAACAATATTTTTCCTCTCATTCAGCTGCCATGATTTCGGCCTCCAGATATGCACTGGATGCATGTTCACCCATACCTTCGCATATGATTCATGCGTTTCAACCAGCGCCATCCATACTCATCTACGTGTTGGGTCCTTCATGCACCAGAACGTCATTGCAGTAGATTTCCACCAATGAGAGCATGCCACGTTAGCACGTTCCATCAGGCGAACAAATCAGCATGTGACACTTGTAGGAACCCCATTTTTTAGCCAAAAATAGCCCTCGATCCTCCTCGGCCCACGAGTCACTCCACAACCCCCAAAATTAGTTTTTCTCACCTATCGAGACCAATTTTTAGTACTTTTATATATTAGGAACTTAGGTTTTCTAAAAGAACATCGACTTTTATATTATTTGGAGATCGAATTTTATGTTATTTAGAGATCAACTTATATATTTTTTGAGACGTCGTAGTCCGACTAATCAAATCTTGCCTTGGTCAGAGGGAGAAAAAGTCAGGATTCTTGATTCATGGCTTAACTAGTGAGATGTTTTATTTTACTATTTAATTTAATTTAGCCTATTTCATTGTTATTGATTTTAATGAATATGGTTTAGATCTAGGGTATATATGTAGCCACTACATGCTTTAAGGTGGACAACCTATAGTTATTTAAACCAGTTTTATCTGTGTAATTGTATTGTTGGACCAATAAAGTGACGAACACTCAGCCATTTTCCATAAAACCTTTTCGGTTCTTGAGTGTGCAACAATTAAATCTAGGTTAAACTAGAAGTGGATGCGATTGGGAAGCGGATGCGATTCGATTATTTAGGATTAGTGCTCCTACGGATCCTTATTATTACGGTTAGTATGTTAAACCTAATTGGCGGGTGTCCATGGTTATGCATTAATTAGGGAAGTAGTTAGTGGCCAACATTCTAGCTATCGAGATTCGAGGAATGAGGAATTTCTGGCGAATGTTGATTTTCTATAGCTAATCTAGGAGAACCTAAATTAATAACTTTTTAGGAAGGATTGAAATCCATACTGTGTCATTGAATCTTTATTCTGAATTGTGGAACCATAGACCTATGTGTTGAAAGTAGTTAGGTGTCCATTAATTGTTTTGAAAGTAATTTTCATTACTTTATTTATTTGTTTTATTTAGTTTAGTTAATTAAATTATTTTTCCTTAAAACCCTCGATTTCCCTTTTTTTTGTTTTTAACTTTAGAAAGACTTTCAATCTTTGCGGGACATACCTTTTGACACTATTGTACAAAATAATAAGTTTAGGAACTTTATTTTATTGATGCGTTCGACGCACGTCAATTTTTTGTGCCATTGCTGGGGATTGGTATTTTCTTTCTTTTGTGTTTTTTTTTTATTATTTTATTTTATTTTTTTATTTTATTTTGTCTATCTAGTCCCTTGCTCTTAACATGTATGCAGGCAATCCCGTGATGGACTCCTCTTACCCCTACTATTATGGTCGATTCGAAGACTCACATTATTATAATGTGAATGGGGGAGGCATATCACATAATGGATATCAAATTTTTAACATGCATTCTTTTGTACAACAGGTCGAGTTTCGCAAAATTTGGGGAGATTATTATTCTTCCACACATGACTATCCGTATTATCAACAATATGAGAATTCTCACTATTCTAGCTATATATCGCCACAAACTGACTTCTTTTGGCTCATGTCAAATCTAAAGTTTCCTTAGCATGAAAGGAAATAAAAAATTTCAATGAAGCACCTCCGTGGAAGATATGATGAAGCAATTGATAGATAATCAGCAACAGTTTCAACTGCTTTTTGAAGAGCTTCAAATAATTGATTTTTAGATTCCAAGCTTAAAGGATTCAGAAACTCAATTTATTCAATTTAATGTCAGGTTTCAAGATATGAGTAATGATGAAGAGTTGTGTAGTACACAACCAATTTTTCACCCAAAGGAGGATGAAAGTGTTGATAAGTAGGAGAATTTTAAGGTGAATGAGGTTACAAGAGTGGAGGACTATTTAAGCGAAACAGCAGAAGGACGTGAAGTCTTTCAAATTGAGCCTGAAATTGTCATTGCACTGGATGAGAATGAAAATGATATAAAAATTGATGTCATTTCAGACAGGCCAGAGAGCAGCGGAGAGAGAGCGAGGAAGACCAACCTCTGATGTTGCTGCAACCACCACCCTCCCATGCACATTTGGTCAACCTTACAAGGGGTGAAAGTAAAGGAGCGTTCACAGATTCTCTACACTACCGACACCTTTGTGTTGGACAATCCTGATGCGACAAATTCTTTTGTGTTGGAAGTCCCTAATGAGCTCCGAAATCTGAAAGAGGGAGAGCATGCTTCATTGCCCGAATACGTAGATGCGCCATTCGTTGTTGATATCTTTAAGGAGATGGCATTATGTGATCAATCACGTCAAACCTAGCCAAAGACTTAAAAGAAAGGCGGCTCGTTGGGAGGCAGCCCAGCTTCATTTTTATTTCATGCCATTATTTCAGTTTTAGTTCAGTTTTAGTTTTTTATGTTTAATAAAACTCTAACTTGGCTTCTTTGATTTTTGCAGGTAGTATGTTATGATTGATTATTATTGGAAGATTGGAGCACCTCTGAGTTTTGTAGGTATGATTATGGATTATATTTTTAGCATAATTTGAGCATTTTTTGGAATTGACATATTTATAGGAATTTAGGTGTTTTGAGAGTTGGTTGGGACACATCCAAATTAAATAGCTGCATTAGTGGCGGGTCTTTGAGTAGATCCAAAACCTTAGACTTCATTCCGTCATCTTATTGATTTCACCCTTAGTTGAAAGACTTCGGGCTCGCAAGACTTGATTGGAATTATTTGAGTTTAACTCCTATGTTTGCTTGTTCTTGCTCATGTTATGATTGTTCTTTCATAATTTTCTTAGTCACCTAGACATGAGAGATTTCGTGCGTTCACTGATTTTTAGAGAATTTTGTTATGCATGCATTTGTATCATCTTCTTATTATTTATTCATGTTTTTTTCACCACTATCTTTTATTGTTTCATGGGTTCCTTGACTTGTTTCGAACCTTGAGGAAAAGATTTGGAATAAGTTCTTGGGTACTTTAAGATTTGTGGATTGAGTTGGATGGATCTTCTTTGCGAAAGACCACAAGTGAGATGGTTTCTTTTTTTATTTTATGCGGTTATATGCGATTATAGGATGGTAATGGTGGTGTTTTATATCATTTTTTTCATTTGTTGTCCCTTCATATTTCTTTCTCATTTCATTAGTAGTTGATATACTTTCATGCATGTATTTAGTATATTTTTCACTTTTTTATATTTTTCACTTTGTTTATTATTTAAAGTCACTAGAAGCTTTATTTCATGCCTTTAGTTGTGGATGAGTAAATCATAGTTGCCTTTTTTACTTGAAACTTAGCAAAAATTAAGATAAACACTCAATTGAGTTCGTAGCCCAACATTTTTATGATTTCATGATTAGCGACTTAGTATGATGGTTAAGCTTTGTGCTAGATAACGAAAATGAGCAGATGGTCAAAATTGTGCAAGTAATAATATTTTAACCCACATTGGGGGGATTCGTTTGATCATAGTGGAAGTGAGAAAGGCTAACAAGAGTTTTTTTTAATATAGAGAATCCCATAGGTTTCCATAGGAAATGAAGCAAGGACACTTGTGGTGGGAAAAGTGAGAAAATCGGTCCCTAGGAAATAGAGCAGGGGCCGTATTACTTGAAAAAAAATATGAAAAAATATAGAATAAAAAAATTTGAATAAAGGCAGAAGTTATGAAAACTCCTTAAATAAAATATTTAGCTCAAATGCTTTCACTAAATTAAGTGAGATTTTAAACTTGCATGCTTGAATGTATATAGACCAAGAAAACTCGTGAGTAGTTGATGGCCTTTGTTTTGACTGAGTCTATGCCTTCAAAGTGCGATCTTAATTGTGTTTGGGATGCAAGTTTTGACATATTATAACTCTGAAATTTCTTGAGTGCCTTGTTAACTTGGCGATTACGTAAACCATAGGAACTCCATGAATTTTGAGTCAGGTATAGGATTAGTCAGTGTATGTTTATATTAGGAGTCTAGTTTAGTTTTTGTTGTCATCTACACCTTTGCTCGGGATGTGCAAAGTCTTAATTTTGGGGTATTTAATAAGTCGGTATTTATAAGTTTTTAATTTATTTTAGTATATTTAATATATGTTTGATCCATTTCATGAAAAGTGACAAACGCTTACGCTGGTTGTCAACCTATCGCAACCCTCCTCCATTTTCTAAAAATGGAAAATGAGCTTGGGGTCTCCCTCCTTCACTTTTCGGGTATGAAAAGTGAGTTGGGGACCTCCTTCGCCCATTTTTCGGTATGAAAAAATTCCCCAACTAGAAAACGTGACTCAATAAAAACTGTAGAAATTCGACGAGGTAGGGGCAGACCAAAGTTAACATGGGATACCTTAATTAGGAGGGATTTGAATAGTTTGAAAAGTTCACCTTCAATTGCATTAAATCGAGAACAATGGAAAATTTTGATCCATGTAGCTGACCCAAGTTAATTTGGGACTAAGGATATGTTGTTGTTGTTGTATTTTTAGTATATTTAATATAGAAAGTCTCTAAAATATATATTTAATTATATTTATTGGTCATTTTCAGGTGAAACGGAGTGCACGGTTGAATTCGTGGCAAAATAATACTTGCAATGGAGTATTTATTTGCGGTGATCAGATACCGGACAATTTTCCTCGATTACGTGTTGCGTAGTGGGTAGAAGAGGAGACGGGTGTCACGTGGAAGCTTCCCATTGGCCAGTAGCAACACAACACGTTACTTAAGTTCTTTCCTCTTATCACAGTGTGACAAGTGGCATGCAACATCTCCTCCAGCAATTACCAGATGCCACGTCACCACCAGCATATCGTCACAGCACAAACCACATTTCTCCACTCATTCAGCTGTCGTGAGTTCAGCCTTAGGATATGCACTGCACGTTCATCCCATACCTTCGAATAAGAGTCATGCATTTCAACCAGCGTCATCCTTGCTCATCCATGTGTTGCGTCCTCCATGTACCAGTACGTCATTGTAGTAGATTTCTGCCAACGAGAGCACGCCACGTCAGCACGTTACATCAGGCGGACAAATCACTATGTAACACGTTCGATCTAGGGTATGAATGTGGCCACTGCATGCTTTTAGGTGGATAACCTATAGTTATTTGGACTGATTATATCTACGTAATTGTAGTTTTAGACCAATAAAGTGTAGAACACTCACCAGTTTGCCATAAAACCCTTTTGGTTCTTGAGTGTGCAACAATTGAATCTAGGTTAAACTGGAAGCAGATGCAATTCAAATATTTAGGATTAGTGTTCCCATGGATCCTTATTATTGCGGTAAGTGTGTTAAACCTGATTGGAGGATATCTAGGGTTATGCATTAATTAGGGAAGTAGTTAGTGGCGCACGTCCTGGCTATCGAGATTAGGGGAATGAGAAATTTCTAGCGGATGTCGATTTTCTATAGCTAGTCTAAAAGAACTTAAATTAATACTTTTTGGGAACGATTGAAGACCATGATGTGCCATTGAATCTTGATTCTGATTTGTGGAACCAAAGATCTAGGTGTTACTTATGTGTCCATTAATTGGTTTGTGAGTTATTTTCATTACTTTATTTATTTATTTTAGTTTATTAAATTATTTTTCCTTCAAACCCCAGATTTTCTTTTATTGTTTTTAACCTTAGAAAGACTATCAATCTCTGTAAGACCGACCCTTTACCACTATTCTACAAAATAGTTGGTTTAGAAACTTTATTTTATTGACGCGTTCAGCACTCGTCAATCAACGTGAATTGAACAAGTGGAATATCGCGGTTTTTACTCAAAATGAACAAAGTAAGATCTAGCGTTCTTTTCTTGAACCCTTTGTCAAGTAGAAATGCACTAAGTCATTCATACCAAACTCAAGGAGTTTGTCTCAATCAGTACAAGGCCTTTTGAAGACGATAGACAAAACTTGGATGATCATGGTCTTCAAAACCCGGTGGTTGTTCTACATCTTCATTGATGATGCCATTAAAGAATGCACGTTTAACTTCCATTTGGTATAGTTGAAACCCATTGTAGCAAGCGTAAGCAAGTAACATCTGAATCTTGCTACCAGTGCAAAGGCTTCCTCATAGTCAATTCCTTCCTCTTGATTATAGCCTTGTGCAATCGACCGAGCCTTATTCCTTACAATCTTACCTTTCTCGCTTTTTGTTTGTAAAGATCCATTTTGTACCTATGATAATATGGTCTTTAGGTCTAGGTATTACTGTCCATACTTTATTCCTAACAAAATGACCTAGTACATTTTGCATAGCCATGATCCAAAACACATTACCTAAGGCATCATCTATTTTGGTGGGCTTGGTTTGTGATACAAAAGCTATATGTCCCCTCATCTCGATGCGATGATGACCAAGTGGTTATTCATTTGTTTGGATCACCTATAATTTGTTGGGAGTGATGGCCTATAAGAAGTCTCGAGTCCTTAGGTGTCTAGGTTCGGGTTCCACTCTCACCTCAACCTCTTGACTATTAGATGTTTGGCCTAGGTGACATCATCATCATCAATCCTCAATCTTTTCAAGATATGCATCATTTCCATTTTGGGATCTACTTCACTTAACTTGACATGAATAGACTCCTCTATTATTTTGGTTGATCTATTGAACACCATACAAGCTTTGTTATACATTGAGTAGCCTAGAAAAGTGCACACATTTGATTTTGGATGAGATATCTCTAAATGATCTTTATCATTTATAACATAGCAAGTGCAACCAAACACCTTGAAGTAACTTGTGTTGGCTTTCAGCCTTTCCATAGTTCATAAGGAGTCATTTTCACTTCCTCTCGGCCCAAAAGTGTTTAGCTATGTTATTCTCATTTAGCATGGTCCTACACATCTCTTGGAGAGCCGTATTCTTTCATTCTACAACTCCATTTTGTTGTGGTGTCCTACGAGTAGATAGTTGGCGTGTGTATCCTTGTTTAGCACAAAAGTCTTATAAGTCCCTATTGACAAACTCACCACCCTTATCACTCCTAATGATGGTAATTATATACCAATTCTCATTTTCAACGAAAGCACAAAATTTCACAAACACATCAAACACTTCATCCTTATGAGCTAGAAAATAAACCCATGTATACCTAGTAAAATCATCAAGAATGACAAAGCAATATGATTTAGCACGTAGACTTTGTGTTTGGGTGGGTCCAAATGAATCTATATGGATAAGTTCCAATGCTCTAGTCACATCACTTGTTACTTTCACCTTAAATGATGATTTCATTTTCTTACCATGGATACAAGGTTCATATTCCTTATCTTTCTTATAAGTGCACTTAGGTAGACCCTTAATAAGATCATGCTTGATCAATTTGGACAAGTTTGCCATGCTAAAATGTCATAGTCTACGGTGCCACAACCATGCATCACATTCACTTTGAGCACTCAAACATGAAATATTTTGCATATGCATCTCATCCAAGTTAATGGCATAAACATTCTTATCTCTACATGTAACAAATAGAGTTTTATGCTTCTCATTCATAACAATGCATTTTGATGATTCAAATATGACGTGAAATCCTTTGTCACATAATTGACTAATGCTAAGCAAGTTATGTTTCAAACCATCAACAAGATAAACATTAGAAATGGAAAGTAAATCGTTACCAATGGTTCAAAGGCCTATAACATTTCCTTTGTTATTATCCATAATGTGACTTTTCCACCATCACGTCGCTTTAATTCAATGAATTGATGTACATATTTGGTCATGTTTCTTGAGCACCTACTATCCAAGTACTATGGGGTGCTATTCCTCGTATCCTACACAATGGAAAAGACACTAGATTTTGGTGTAACGGCCCGAAAATTCGACTCGTGCAACGTGTCATTTTAGGGCCGTGCGTGGGACCCATTGTCGAAATTCGCATGTCCGAATCACGAGTGGCGATGCAAATTGTTGAAAAAGGTATACGCGGGGAATTCGGGAAGCTGAAACACGAACTGGGACGCATCTCGAGTCGCTTGCCAACGTGGGACCGAGATAGTCGCGTTATGTGGTTTAATGTGTACATTGGATACATCTCGTGATGCGTGTAGCGCGAGTATCGAAATTTTGGAAATGAGGCGGGTTGGTGCCTCGAGATGCGCGCTGTTTGGATTTTTAAGGAAAGCATAAAAAATAAATATGTTTTTGGATTTGTCTCAAAATACGTAAATTTGCGAGACTCGAGACAATTTTGGTCAAGCATAGAGGTGGTGGACAAAGAGGTGAAATTATTGAGGTTTCATCGATATTCGTGCAACACGAATCTCGAGAACACTTTTGATTTGAAAATCAAAAGTAGAAAATGTAAATATATATATATCTATATGTATATATATTAATATATATAAATATATATGACGATAGAGAAAAAAAAAGAAAAAGTAAGAGAGAGAGAGAAAAACCAGTGAGAAAGGGGGATGGAAGAGTGAGAGATCGTGAGGTGAGGAAGAAGGAAGAGATGGGCGCGTAGGGAGATCGCGGCGGCGACCAGCGAGCAACGAGCGGCAAGCAAGCGAGCGAGTAGGGTCTCGGCGCGCGGCGGCGCGGTGGAGACGAGCGGTGGCGGCACGCAGGAGCGCCGCGAGGAGGCGCGGAAAGCATTCGCGTGGGTGGCGCAGACGGCGGGCTGGTTAGCGGCGGCGTCGCGGTGGCGGAGGTGGCTCGGCAACGACGCGACCGGATCCGCGACGACGACGGCCAACGGCGGCCGATCGGCAAGACCGGCGAGGAGACGGACCAGCGAGGGAGAGCGGTGGTGGGTTTCGTGGCGGCGGCGGGCTCACCGCACGGCGACTCGCGGTGGAGACGAGAAGCGGCGGCGGTCGCGCAGCGCAGAGCGGCGGCGTCAGCAGAGCGAGTGAAGCGCCGACGGCGCGAGCTGGCGGCTCCCGCGAGGCGGCGGTGGCGCGACGACGGACGACGGCAGCGGCGCGGTGACGACAACGGCGTCGGTGTGGCAGCGACGTCGACTCGGCAGCGGCAACGGCGCGGTGAACGACGCGATGACGTTGTCGGACCGATCGGAGGCGTGAATCGACGAACGTCGACAACACGATTGAGGTGAGGTGTATTTCACCTAAATTTTAAATTGTGATTTTATGATTTAGTAGCTAAATGTATGAATGGACACCAGGGACATAGGATGCTATAGTCAGGTGTCGGGTGCGCATATCGAGATGCGTGCGAGTGCGTTTTGAGGTATGTAAGATTCCTTCTGAAAGTCACTGAGGGTTTACTTTTCTATCATTGATTGCCTATTTGTGCTTGTTGGATGCTATTCCCCCCTATTCCTTGTTATTGATTTCCGTGACGCATTTGGGTTCGGGGTAGAGACTTTTGCTATTCGTGTTGTACTTATGGCACACTAGGCGGTACGCGGGTAACCAGGTGAAAGGAAGTGGGTGCTTTAACTGAAAGGATCCTGCGCGCCCCAGTCCGTAGGTTTCGGGCCTGTGTGGACCTGTCGGCGGGCTAGGCCGTTACCAGGTGAAAGGAAGTGGTGCACTCACCGAAAGGATCCTGGGGGTTATCGTACAGTTTAGTGTGACCGGGAGGAGTACACAGTTTGTTTCTCATGTTAAATTTTCTATCGTTGATTCATATTCATTGTTATTGTGTACGTAAGATTCCTTCTGAAAGTCACTGAAGGTTTACTTTTCTATCATTGATTGTCTATCTGTGGTTGTTGGATGCTATCCCCCCTATTCCTTGTTATTGATTTCCGTGACGCATTTGGGTTGGGGGTCGAGACTTTTGCTATTCGTGTTGTACTTATGGCACACTAGGCTGTACGCGGGTAACCGGGTGAAAGGAAGTGGGTGCTTCAACTGAAAGGATCCTGTGTGCCCCAATCCGTAGGTTTCGGGGCCTGCGGGTACCTGTCGTCAGTCTGGGCCGTTACCATGTGAAAGGAAGTGGGGCACTCACTAAAAGGATCCTGGGGGTTTGTCGTACAGTTTAGTGTGACCGGGAGGAGTACACGGTTTGTTTCTCATGTTATTTACTCATGTGATGATCTTAGCACAGTTGCCTATTTAGTTCGCATGATTAATTGACATGTTTATTGATATCGTCTATATTTCTCATAAATGCTCAGTGTACTTTGATGGAATCTTACTAACTGTACTCCCCATCTTACTTTTTGTGATGGGCGAGTGCAGACCCTGCTAGTAGGGGCAAGGACATTTTGGACGACTTTATCAGAATGCCCGCGGTCGAGGACCTACTAGTACGTGCTATTTTGATGTTTTGCTTTACTTTTGGGAAATGGGAGACTGAATAGACATGTACTCGTATATACTATGGTTTAATATTGTCGCATATATACGGAGTACTTTCCCTGGGTTTTCCACAATAGGAGTTGCTCTTATATAAAATAATGTTTTATTCAATAACAAATTTAATTGATTACTTCTTTTAAATTTAAGACTTCCGCTGTTGTTTATACTGTTTAACGAAGAAAGTTAACACGGATATCGAGGAGTCGTGTTAACACGCATATCGAGGAGTCGTGTTAACCCGCATATCGAGGAGTCGTGTTTTGGAAAATGGCGTCAGTGGCGCGCGCGACCCAGTGGGTAAAGGATCGCACGGGACCGCTGGGGCAGCGCCTCCCCACGTGGCGACCTCGGGTTTCGGGGCCGTCACATTTGGTATGCAAACACTTTTGGGTCCGAGAAAGTTAGTATCATAAAAGTTTTAACTACCCATGCTAGTGTACCCATTTTGGCCTTTTTTAAGGCACATCTCCCAACCACATGAGACCTATTGCATTTTGAGCATCTATAGGCATCATCTAGCAATTTCTTGTAACTCAACAAGTTCGCTCCATAGCCTATGCCTCTCTTTTTGATTGCACATCGTTATGCTCCCAACACCATGTCAAACATCTCTCTACCATTGGTGAACTTGTGCACTGTGCTAGTCAAGTCCTTTACTTCCTTGATTACAACATCTCTCTCATTTAGGACTTCATTTGAGTCGCTTTGGAGATCATTAATGGTCTCATTTTGTGACTCAATCTCACTAATTGCTATGGTCAAGTTTTTTTTGAGTTTTTTGTTTTTTTTTACCTCCTTTTCTGACTCTTTCCAAAGCTCATCAACACTAGGAACATCATCCAAATCATCAACATCATCAAAATTGAAATAGTTAGAGTTTACCTCACTTTATGCCATGAGACAGTATTGCTTTCTCACTTTTTGATTCAGATTCGGATCATGATGAAGATGAATCATCTCATGTCGCCTTGAAGCTCTTCTTGCCTTTCTTCTCGTCCAACACCTTCTTAGACTTGCATTCCGCCTTTATGGGGCCCAGCTTGCCACACTCGAAGCATATGGTCTCACTTGACTTTTCTCCCTTGCTTCCACTCATGAACTTCTTCTTGTACTTGTCTCGCTTGTACATAGCCTTGTTGAGATTTCTTGAGAGCATGGCTACTTCCTCCTTAAGATCATTGTCATCACTAAATTTCTCATCTTCAATGATCTCAACCAATGGAGTCAGTGGGCTATTTGCCTTCAAAGCGATCTCTTTTCTTGAACTCTTTGTACATCAACTCAATGCTTCCAATTTAGCTCGATCCTTTACTTCAAATTCATGGACCGTTAGCTCTCCACACAAAGCATCAAAAGTGTACCCTCCAAGGTTTTGCGCCGATTGGACAACATACTTCTTCTTATCCCATTCCTTAGGCAAGCCTCTAAGGAATTTGTAGATCGAAGTCTCTTGATCATAGTTCTTTCCAAGATTCTTGATCTCATTTAAGAGCTTAATGAACCAAGTGATGCCAGTTGCTATTTCTTCATTGGAGCCAACTCAGAAAGTCTAATAGTACTCCTTAAGGATTCTCAACTTTGTCTTATTCACTTGAAGTGTGCCTTCATAGTGTATCCTAAGCTTCTCCAACACTTCCTTAGCTGTTTGACAAGCAATAACTCGGTTGAATTCATTCTCACTTACTGTGCAAAAAAAAATGATATATGGGTTGATCATTTGAGAGCTCAGTCTTGGTCTCCTCGGCGGTGTATTGGCTTGTTCAGTGGACTGTACCCATTCTGAATTGAGTCCGACAAAATTTTACTTTATGTCCTAATGTAGAACTTCATCCTTACTTTCCAATGACTAAATGGAATCTGGTTTCAAATCCAATGAACATGAATTTTGGTAAAAATCAAGTTTAAGTGCAAACTCTTATCTAAACCAATCTTAGGGTTTAGTAAATCAAGTTTAAGTGTAAAACCTAAAACAAATGTGCTCAAGAATACAACGAATGATTTGAACAAGTCAAGCATAAAAAAAATATGAGATTTAAGCACAAGAAAAGCTAGGAAATGGGACTTTCTTACAAACCCGAGAGAGTGATTTGAAAATCAATTTTGGAGTGAATGTTGTAAGCTTTAGAACGCCTCAACAACGCTGGTTTCAAAAGTGATTTAGTTTCCTCGAAAGATTACAAGTGATAGCACACAAAAAAACCAAGCTTCTTCTTCGAAAACAATGAGCACAATAGGTTTTTCTTGCTTGACAGTACAATAAAATGTTCTAGGTGGTTTAAAAATATTCTAAATTCCTTTTTAACAGTTTTTTACCATTCTAGAGATCCAAGGGCTCAAATTTGATCATCTATTCAAATTAAAGCGTGATTTTCAGCTTTATAAAAAAGCTGTCAGAAAGGCAATTAGCATGCTAATATTGGGACCTAGCGCGAATCCTCCAAGTTAGCGTGCTAATGCTGAACATTAGCATGCTAACTCTGCAATTAGCATGCTGATATCACTATTAACTCGCTAATTATCAGGGGCCTCAAAATAAATATTTTTGGCCCTAGAGTTAGCGATGTTATCTCATCCGGGACCCTACAAAACTTTTTATAACATGTTATACATGTTTGTTAAGGTCATAAAACCTGTTTAGGTGGTCCGAATGTTTTCACAAATTTCAAAAATGAAAAATCCCGATTTCATGACTTACATAGGGGCTTTTTTGCAAATACACAATTTTTTTTCAAAAACCTTTCAAGACGAGTTTTCAATTCGAAAAACTTCCACAATGGTTTTTAAAGTACAATGTGAATATAAAAAAATGGTTTAACATATTTTGAACTTATAGGACCCATTTAAGTGGTGAGTTTCATTTAAAACTCCAAATGATCACTTGAAACTTGAAAAACGATTTGAAGAACATGATATGCATGAACTAATGCATTAGGCTTATTTAAATGAACCTGTGTACTTTACGTCAATGTTATAATATGTAATAAGATCTTTCATCTTCGGTTCCTCATGTGGACTAAATCTTGAACTTGTATGGCTTAAACACTTTAGATGTGATATTCTACAAACTTTGACTAACTAAAACACACTTGATAAACTTATTAGTGTAATTTCACTTTGTTTGTTTCCATCAAAACCCCAGGTGGAGTAAAAGTGACTAATCACTTAGTCCAACATTCTGGTCACCTCTTTATTTGGCAGACCAATTGCTTATGCTCTTACTAGAGTTTGATCTAGCTCTGGTGGTAGCGATGACATTTAAAAATTTGCTCACAGATGTCCCATCTAACCACATTGAAACATTGACGCATGTCTAATTTGCTAGCATGTCTGTCTCTAGATATCTGATGACCCCGATCTTTCTAACCCTTTTCATGTCCTCCTTGATCTTTTTCTTGACGGTACACATGGCTACTACTTGCACTGCTCAATAGGTGCTAGTGCTATACCGTGAACTTGATGCCTATCTTCATACTGAGACTGACGATCATGATGATCATCCCTGTGGTCCTTATCCCCTCTATCATCCCTCCGATCTCTATCCAAATGATCAATCTATCTCTTTAACCTTTGGTCTGTCTGAGAACTTTATCACATCTGTACCTCGATCCTAATAATACGCTTTCCCTCTCTCTGCATCAAGAAGGTCTAGTATGCCAATGTTGGATCAAATATATCCTACTGTTTTAGTAATCCTATCCTCTACCCCTCGGGTGAATTAATACATCTACCGTCGCTTTGTCTCCACCAAAACCATCGACAAACTACAACATGTATCAATAACACTCCATGTACTACATCAACATGCGATTACCATATGTTAGGTCCAAAAAATCCCTTTTTAAGCTCAACCTTACCTCCATGGCTACGTACTGTTCATAGAACAACTTTTTAAACTCTGCTCATATCGTTAGTTTCGGTTGTGTCCTGATATATGGTCCACCAAACTGCTTCATGACCTTACAGACATACTCCGGATAAACATGCTGGAACGCTCTCATCATTCTTCATCAACTTATGAGACTGCTAATGAGACACTATACAGTTCCCTACCACTTCAGGGTCACCACCTCTATAGAAAATCCTGAGAAACTTTAAAAATCCTCTCTAAAGCTTCGCCTTTGGGGGTGGGAAAAATACTAGTGTCGCAGTAGCAGTAGTAGAGGCATAAGAGTCAGTGTATCCAGTGGAATGACAACAGCTGCAACTCTTTTCTACTTATCTCCTAGCAGCTACTCTCCCAACTAGTGTCTAGAGAACAACTTGGGTGACTGCCGTCCCTGTAGGTGTTGTAACAACATTGGATCTCATTGTGCTTTAACCGCGAATGTCACAAGGGCTATAAGTGCGGCGGCCTGATCCCATAGTAATTAGATTACGTCGACTGTCGGAGTTTCTTGAGCTGTGAGCTAGTCCTTTACACTCGATGTGATCAGGGAATTTCTGCTGCATAGCTAGTCTATCCAATCTTTTGAGGTGTAGTTGGCTATCCGTCCATTATTTGTATTGAGAAGCGTGCTCTGGATCTACCTCAGTATATATACACGTATAATATATAACATACAATAAAACATCACTTGTAAATAAACTCTAACTCTACTCACCTCACATAATTTCCTAACTAAAGGTATAAGGTAATAGCATCAGGTTTCTACATATAAAGTTTAATTATTAAGTTTTATGCTCTTTCATTTTAAATTTCCCAAATATGTGTTGGTGTCCGATTAAAGAACAAACTATGTCCTATAGGATCCGTCAACCTCACTCTGATACCATGTGAGGTGGCCCCACACCCAAAGGCTACCCCAGGTAGTCGTCTGGCGTATGCTCCTCGCTCACTAGCCCAGCTACAATTGTCTAGCACCTGCCGATCCTTCTCAGGTCTCAATAATCGTATCCATGGTACATTACTAGTGTATTTAATCGATTATCCATATTAGTGTTAATATATCTCCTTAAGTCTTTAAATTCCATAAGTTCAACTGTTTATAGCTTATTCAAGTCGTAGTCGTGCTAGTGGTTTGCGTTTTACAAGGTTGTAAGTAAATAAATAGTATTTTATAACAGAAGTCTTAAATTAAAAATAAACATGTATTTTCATTAACTTTTAGGTTATATAAAGCATCAGACCTACTAGGAAAAACCCAGAATAAAGTACATTGTATATATATACAAGTACACCTGTCTCATCAGTTTCCCATAAACCCAAATTAACACAATATACATACCAAAATACACCTACGACTAGTGTGTCGAACAGTGGGCGAGCTCAGAGATAGTCAACAAGAATTTTCTTACCCTTACTTGTAGAAGGATCTGCACTTAGCCATAGTAATAAAACAGAAGAAGAGCCTAGTAATTAAAATCCCAAGGAAATTCACTGAGTATTCATACGAATAAGTTAAGGAAATCCAATCAATATTATTCAATAAACATGCTGAATGTAAATAGGAAATTTTAAATGGCTCATCGCATGCATAAATAATAGTAAAGAACAAATATGTATGCCTATTCCAAACACACTAGACAATACTTCGGATACCCTCCTAAGATCCTACTAGTGGGCGCACCTAACTGGCCCATCATCTAGTACTCTCCTTGGCTGGCATAGACCCACAACGCACCGACACATATACCAAAAAATTAGCTCTGGTCGTTATCCATCAAGGTCCTGATTCACATGCTATGGTCTAACATGTCAAAGATACACCACAAAACACCTAGCGGGAGTGAACTCAAGCAAACTTTCAAACAGTGACACTGATATAGATAATTGAAGTGAACAAGGAATAGAATCAATAACATAATGAACAAGATAGAATAAAATAATAATGAAAGTAATAAATACTCAAGTGACGTTCCTGTGAGTTTTAAAAACCATAAAATGCTCTTCAACTTCCCCCGGACTCCGGAATCTAACCCCTCCCAGTTACCTAAGCTACGGTCCTTTAAGTCCTTAAACTCCAATTTTATAATTTTTGTTGACTCCAAGTTTATTACTATTGTATTATGTCTAAAATCCAAAAATCAGTCCCTTAATTCAACCTTCTTCTGTCATTAGTGTACTGATAGGTCCACCTATCGTGCTAAGTGTAGTTAGTGGGCTACTATTCTTCATTTTGAAAAACAATTAAGTGCCCAAACTGGTTAGCGCGCTAACCAGCCTAGTTAGCGCGCTAACTACTTTCTATGACAGAATTCTTAACTCGAGAATTTTGTCACCAACTCCCCTATTAGCTAACGAAGCCCAACTAAACTGCTATCCACATAATATAAACACCAAAACATCCTTACGACCAGTAAAATGATATCAATTAAATCAAAATCATGAAAACCATGATTTCTATTTGTTTTTCCCATTTTCATTAAAAACTCAATTCATGCAAAAACAAATGGTAAACCTTCAATGGAAATGGTCATTCTACATATAATTCATCGCTTTTTCATCCAAAACTAAGGATCTAACCTCAAATTCAAATTTCACTAAAAAAACACAAAATTAGGTTCATTCGATTGAGTAGAAGATGAAGATTACCTAAATTTGATCCTCGTATTTGACCCCTAAATCCTAAGTTCTAGCTCCTCAATCACCTCTCCTTATTATCTTATTTCCACATATTTAAATTGTTTGGTTGCATCTATTGATCAATCCTCTATATATATTAAGGTGTGATTCATTTTTAGCAATTAATCTCCATGTGTTTACGTATCCTGTGATTCACTTATGGTCCACACCTTGACATTTTTTTTAGTTACTCTCTTCAATTGGCACCAATTAGTGACTCACATTATTCCTTGATGTGCCAACGCATATTTCTAGGACAATCTCATGGTCTCAATTTAACTAACAAAATGATAGGTCATTCTTATTTGATCTAATTAAATTATTTTAGGCCCATTATGATACATATGTTTAGTATTTTTATTCACCCAAAATTAACAAATTTTGTGATCCCCCTAACCCTCAACTATTTGGCACCTAATGCCTCACATCTCAGCACACATTTTGAGGTACTTCATAGCCTATAGTTCTAATCTAATCAACTTAGCCTATGGTCCCATTACCCATTCAAATTGACCAACTAGTCATCCTAAAAGGGCCTAGTCGAGTTTCATAATGTACCTGTAATTTGCATACTTGATACCCATGTTAACATGCCTTACAAAACGAATACTCGTTACACCAACTTCCCTGATAGCAACGTACATACATGTGATGTTACAATAATATAATGTTTAAAATATCGCACCTAAGCAACCATCATCCAAAAAGAACATATTTCTTTTGTTCTCCTGTCCAAGTCAACTGATTTGTCCACATAATGCCAGAAGTACAACCGTTAATCCCTGAGATCAACGATAATCTTATTTTAATTAATATGGGTCATTACACTTGATGTCTTAATCATTTCGCCAAATTTCTTAGACTATTTAGTCATTTTATTAATAGCCTCATTTGCTAAAATTGGTGTTAAATTTAAAAAAGATCTACCATATACGGTGTCTAATAACCTTTGTTCAAAATGATTAGCTCCATCATAGAAATATTATAATAAAGATTTGTCAGTATATCCACGTTGTAGGCAAAAAACAATTAAGCTTTGAAATATTTCCCAAAATTCCTCAAAGTTCTTATAATTTCTCATCTTTGCAACTGTGATTTGTCTTCTATAAGAACTGATCTTTCTAGCAAGCATGTTTTGATCTAGGAAAGCTTCTACCTTCTGAGCCCATGTAGTTATTGAATCTTGAGGAAGGTCAAACAAGATCAAACAACTAATCTTGTGCTTGATCTTTCAGTGTGAAAGGAAAAGCCTTACGTTTGACTTGTTCAAAAGTAACATCTTTATATGTCATCCCATTGTCTTTGTGTAAGCATTCCTTTATAAATTTTAGGGAGTCTTTATTATCTTTACCGTAAAAGTTAGGTAAGGCACTAATGAATCTCGATCTTGGTTTAAATTTAGAAAATCCTTAAGGATGGGCAATGCACATTGGCTCGTAAAATGTTATATTTCAATTGGCTTGCTTAAAAATAAGTTCTCTATTATCATTAGTGTCATTATTATTAATGATATTATTATTTTTATTTTAGTTGGCTTCCATTTTTATTGCTTGGTGTTCCTTAAGTTGTTGTTGTCTTAAATTATGATTAAAAGTCCTATCCACCTCAATATCAAACTGATGTAGAGATCTCGTAGAATTAGACCGACAAAGTATGTTAAGATGACCTAAACCCAGTTGGCTTAAACCGCCCGGTCTAAAACATCATCGAACCTCTTGAGATAACTCAATGAATCGAGCAATGATCTAATATGCCTTAACCTACGGAAAACAAACCTAAACATTCTATGAAAGACAACTAAGGGTAAAAGGTGCAGAAATGAAAGCCTTTAAAAGTTTTACAATTCCATAATTAAGAGTAGAAGTCCTACTAACAACTTAACACATAAACTAAAACATGTTATGTGGTTTAGAAATATACGCATATGAAATCCCCCGTTTATTACATCAATCATCTCCACAACAAATCAATAAGTAGTACTCAAACCGACACACAAGAAAGAGATCTTCTACACTACAACCTTGTTCTTTCCTTTCGCTTGAGCAGCAACTGAGGTACCTAGGGGAAATAGCAGGGCTAGCGATATTTCAATGGGCTTAGTAAATGAGAAGCCTGCTCTACCATCAATCATCCAAGTAATACCTATTATATTCAACACTAGATTTCCACATTTGAGGTCATAAGACCCATTATCATTTTTTGGCATTAAAGAAATACTTAAACAAGCATAATAATATATCAAGATAAATGAAGCAACAATGCCTAACAAGATATTTCAAAAAAGGATAAATGATGATAGTAAATGCCTTATAGAAAAAAAGGAGTTGCAACTGATATGTCCAATCAGGTGATAGGCATTAGCTTATCCTTCTTCCAATGTTGCGGTTTAGACAACACGAGGTTCACATGTAATCACTTATTGTCCTATTCGAGCAATAGAACTTAGCTTGTCCTTCCCCTAATGCTTCGGTTTACATAACATGAGGTTCATAAGTCTAAATACCTATTGTCCCAATATACCTTATATTCCCCCCAACACTACGGATCAAATAGCATGGAATTCACAAGACTAAGCCAAAGACTCTACAATGCCATAGCGGAGGGAGATAGAGTAGCAAAAGGGACATGATAAGAAGCATATAATGAAAAGATATGAAGATAGATTCCAAGATATTCATAAGATATTACTCAAGTAAAATCTTAGAACATCTACTAGCATTGCATGATTAATAATAGAGCAGACCTTACTTAGAAGTTCCTATCTGATTCTCCTCATGGGTACATTGGTATAGGTTCATGTATGGGTTATTAAAATGTTTAGTTTGAGGTAAGTTTACTTAACTCATATTAATATCTTAAAAATAATATAAAACACATTTCGAATCAATGTCACGCCTCTGTTGCGACATTGCCACGATGACAAAGGTTCTCGAGATTAGTTACCACTGCCCCAATCCTTGTTCGGGCATTATATATTAGTAAAACTCTACAATTTCTAAAACACAGAAACTCTGGTGTAAATCTGTAAAAGTTTCCATCACTATGGGTATATCCACAGGGTGCTAGGGAAAAATCGTTAGCCTTGAATCAAAAACTACAAATTAGCCCTAGAGATTTTTCAGCACAGTACATTACATGTCATAATATTATGGAATCGCTTGGTCGACTTTGTCAATCTCCAAAGCAACATCACAGCTAGCGCCGTACCGCCTGTAATCGAGGCACTGCCGCAACGCTGGGAACGAAACAAAAATTTCCAGATCTAATTCCAATTTCCAAAATCCTCAACAACTCACGCTGACCCTAAGGTCCAATTCCAATCAAAATAGTAAAGGAATCCTCCTTTGAAACTACAAGCTCAATACAATTATATCAAATAATGTATTCAAAACACAATATGTCATTAACACATATTTTGCAATTCTTTTGGAATAAACAAAAGAAGATGGGATGAAGATGACCCAAATCACGAATAAAAGCATAGATTTTCATCTTCCATCTTAAACCATCAAGAGAAACCATGATTACATTCTAAAATCAAATGCATGAATCAAACAGAAAAATTAAAAAGAATGAGATAAGTTTATTTACCGAGCCTTGTGAGATCTTGATTAGGGTTCCATCTCCTCCACTAAATATAACAAGTGTTAAGTTCCATATGTAGCAAAAAATTCAAAATAATTTTTGATAAAACCCTTATAAGATTGAAAATAGGTTACATTAAACTAGATTTACAAAAGTAAACCATACCTTAATCCATAATTTCCTTCTCTGATTGTTCGATTTCCAAGACATTGAAGTGAGCGTCCTCTATCAGAAATCCACACACGAATGGTGACTATAATTTGGAGTGCTAGCCCATAGAGAGATATAGAACATTTTTTCTTTCTCCCCTAAAATTTAGAGAACTAAAAAATAGTAAAAATAAAAATCTTATGCATTTTTAGGGTTTCGACCTCAATTTATTACTGTATATCGACTCACTTACAAAACCTATTTGTAATACAACTTTGTATTTAGACAATTTAAGCAAATCACACAAGCGCTAGTATTACTAAGTTATCATATAACAAATCGTAAAGGCTATTATGTTATGAATTTCATTATTTAAAATTCATTAATCTAAACAAACTAAAATTGCACAAAGCCATTCATTATGTGCGACCCAATAGGTTCGTGTGACGTTGATAGTGAACTAAAACTATTTTGGTACACAAGTCATTAGTTGTCTCTAGCAAGGCATTATGACTACATAAGTAGTATGAATATCAAAATTGAAACAACCAAATAATAACATATAGTATTATATCCTTTTGTCGTGTGGTATCCTTTGATTATACATAAAGCATGGAAAGTCACCCTTAATGTTCAACCGTACTAGTCTCGATCTTTAGGTAGACTAAAAACATCCAAGTGAGATGTGATCAAATTAATTCACTAAGAAATAGCCATTTAATGGTGTAACATATCGAGGGATCCACTGAAGATATTTCTCTTTATATGTGAGGGACAAATTCTATCTCGATTACACATTTTCACATATTATTCAAATGGTCACCAATCACAATCTTTATAATCATCTGGTTAAATAAGATGTTTGATTGTGTCAAATTATCATGCTCATAATATTGAAGTCTATGGTAATCTTAAGTTGAGGGACTAAATGATATAGCTATCACGAGTAATAACTTTAACTTAATCGATGTAGTGTTCTTATAGTAGAGTCTGTCCAGTACCTTTTTCCCTAACAAGTAGTCCTTATCTAGATTTGTCACCTTATACGCATGATCGTTACATGACCATCAATCGTGATTCACACTAGTCTTAATTCATTATAGTTCTCAGTATAATGACTGGCTAGGGGCATTTAGGATATTCAAGAAATACAAATGGATGTTACTATAAAGTAAACCTGCAATCACTTATAATAAAAGAGCAAATGAAAACCTCAATTTAATTAATTGAAAGTATAAAATAAATAATGTTTGTACATTGACCAAAGGAACATGCCCCAATAGTAAGTGTTCAAGGTTTCCTATTCAATTTCTCTGCAAAGCGTTTTCGAACCAAAAGTGGGTTTAAGCCTTAATTTGGTTTAAATACCTTGTTAATGAATTTAGGGCTATGTTGACCAATCACAACCCTACATCTCATCTTGATAGGTTTAAGCACTTATGGTGATCCTAGAGTCCACTTTAAATCCATCTTCCTTGAATTTTACATAAATACACTTATGTATGTTTAATTATTAATTTGCCCTTCTTTCTTGTTAAATTTTATTTTTAAGTCCTTTAGTATTATTTCCATTTACTTAGGCTTATATTCCCACCTAATTCAACTAAATAGTATATAGTACACATTATTCACACCATTACACCTATGTCGTATATATTTACCAAAATACCCCTGTCATTAGGGTTAAATTATAATTTTAGAAATTTAGGGCGTTACAAGTGTAGACCATACAAGGTCTAAAAATTCTGAGAAATTAGGCAAAAATCCCCAGCAACGACGCAAAAAATTGACACTTTTCTAGCTTGTACAACAAGTTTCTTGTATGTTTTTTTTTTGTAGTAATAAGTGGGATCATTTCCATAGGGATTTTGCAAGCTTCCTAATAAAAAGGATCTTTGTAAGGATTTTTATTATTTTACTTTAACTTAATTAAAACGAGAATCAAAATTACCTAATCAAATTGAAACAATTAAAGCAAATAATTAAACTAATTAAACTTACACAATTACAATTCATAAATACTAACTATTCTAAATTCAATTGATATTAAATCAATAATAGACATCTAAATAAATATCCTGAAAGATGAAACCTAAACCGTTTTGAATCAGAACATATTAATTAAATTATAGTCATAATCATACTATGATCACATTATAAAATTTTCTTGAATTATTAGACCTAAATCATAAGCAAGATTGATAGCTTTTATGAAGACATCAGTTTTTCTTATATCAATGGAGAAGCCATAGTATAATATTATCACTATTAGTTCTTTAAAAGCTAAATATGACTAATAGAAACAAAATAAAATTACCCTCTATGAAAACTTCTTACTACTAAGCCAAACATTATCGAAATTAGCCATATCAATATTAAACTTAGAACATAATTTACCTAAGACTTCTAAATGGTAAAAAACCTTTTAAGTTAATCTTATTACTAATTTATACTAGATTTAGAACCAAAATATCACAATACACATTCTAGACTATGCGTGCATTACAAAGTTTCTTGATTATAATATGCAAAACAAAAATATTTAAACCGTGAATTGACGTATATGATTAAGTTTAAATCATTAAGCACAAATTCTTCTTCATTATGACTATATTGCAAAATGGTTTAAGTTCATCATCAAACTTTATTTAGATTGATAAACTACTCACACATACTCAAAATAAACATTGCTATAAAATAAATAAAGACATTAATGACTATACCTCTTATTGAATACATCAATCTCCAAATAGTCCTCAAAACTAAGAACAATAAAACTAAACTAAACTCAATTGAAAATAATCTAAAATTAAACAGGGCACTTAATTTTGAAGCCTTTGAGTCATATATATAGTATCTTATAGTGTACATATCCCAATCGAACTTAATTTTTTAATCCAATATTAACTAATCCTAATCAAATCCTCCTTCTCAGCTAAATCACTGGAAAAATCTATGGAATGATGAGTTAGTGGTTCACCAATTTGGGTAGCGAATCCTAGTTCATTTTCTGAATCGGTGATGAATTGCGGGACTTTTTTGTTGCAAATTTATGTAACGAGTCTTAGTGTATTTCTTGAATCAATATGGAATCGCAATCTATTTTCTTTATTTGACTGAATTCTTTATTTTTCTTCATTTTTTCTTATATAACCTTAATATAACTTGAAATTACAAAAACAATAGAAAATCTAATGTAATATAGCCTTTTACATATAAATCACCCCTAAAATATACTATAAAATATTGTATAATTATTGATTATTATTATTCTCCTTTAAGAAGACAATACCGAGAAACTTCTATAGTACTCGTAGCCTTTTTACATTCTTTTCCTTCTTAATTTATTCTTGAACTATCCATTACTAAATAGTTTACCCTCCCCAATTTAAGACTGCAAATCTCTCACAATCAATACATAAATTCTTATTAGCTACAATACTAAAATAAAAAAATCATAGTTTATTATTTAATATGTTATGCACCATATAAATAGAAAACTTAGATTACCTTCTACAAGCCTTTCAGTAGTTTAAGGATCATCCTTTATAATGGCATGAACCTGCCCTTCAGCTGTTCGCATAATACTAGCCATTGGCTCTGGTTAGAACATATGAAAATATTGTTGCAAATACCTTAATTGTCAACACTGGTAACAAACAACTCTAGGCTTCTGTGGATTAACACTTTGCAACTAAACTGCGACTATAGTAGAAGAGGTTTTGCTACTGAAGCATGTGCGGCTGAAGGAACCATTACACTAATATAAGTAGTTCCCATCGAAATCGGCGGAACTATAAAAGACTATTCATACAGAAAGTTGTTCTTTGCATTCTGCTGGAAGAAATCTCGAGAACGCTTAGTTCCTAAAGATTGCGTTGGCTGAATATGTACGAATTCTAGAGGCCTTGCTCTACCAAGACACTAAAGAACTAGTATTGGAATAGGCACTTCTCATAATGGGTTAGTTAGTGTAACTATTTCCACCTCTATTGCACTATTAAACATAAATGCGTAGCTAATATAAGGGTTAGAGGAAAAATAACTACTCATATACTTCATAAGCATTAAATCATTGCTCCATCTATAAAATCCATGTTTTTGAAACACCATACTCCAAAGAACTATTAAACGTCATAATATCATATTTCATAAACTCTTTCATGTACCTAAAAAATGCAGCCTTCTTAGGATCCATAATAATTGATTGTGTTGCTAGAAGATGAACCGTAGGATCAACAATTGGTTGAGCTGACAAGTACCAATATAATCAACTCTTCTTCTACTATGTGAACCTCGTGACTAGCTACCGATAAATTATTTAGTTGTGGTTGCGACATTCGTTTTATAATCATAGCTATTAGCTTAGCCTGAGAATTAAGCAATTCTTTCACTTATTTATGAAAGTTTTGAACCAAATAGGAATTAGAAAATATTCGTGGAACATACCTTGGTCCTATTTCATTTGAGTGAAAATCCAGTCTTTTTCACAACCCAAGAGTTTGAAAAACACTTATAGAGAACTCTCCCCACGATACGAAAATGCCAAAAGCTTATTGTCAAATTATGTCTTACATGATTTTATTATCATATCATTTTTAGGACTTTCCAATAGATCAAGATGGTTGAGATATGAGATATTGTTAGTTATCAAAACATTATCCATCTTACACATATGTAAAACGTAGCCCAACATCTCCCACTCGCGCATCATGTATCGGCTTTCTTGTCAGGTTGGGTCGATCACAAATATAAGTGCTCCGTGTATTGATAATATAAATATCTCCTACTCATACATTAAGTGTGGAGAAAATATTCAATTCTCAATTGACAGTGTTTCATTGTAACTAATGGGCCATGCAATTGTGAGATAACCTACAAGTGGGAGCTTTACACTAGCAATTCAATTAGATTTAGCATAAATACTTCTACCCTTTTAAATATATATCACTTGCCACATGTTCATGTAGTAATTCAAAACATTCTCTAATCCCTTCAAGGCTAATATCTTAACATTAAATTTATAGCATTATATTCTAACTAATATTGTCATCCAATTGATGCAACAGTAGTGTTGCAGCATAGAATATAAAATGAAATGACATGATTCCGTACAATCTTCCTTTTCCCTCCCACTACTTAGGTTAGAATCACTGCTCTCCTAATGTAGCACCTTTAGATCGAATCATACTTGACCACATGTTACTCAATAAGTAGCAAGCACTAAATAGTGTAGTTTAAATTCATAAGGGCAATTTAGGAAATCTCAACTATATAAGAACTTCATTCAATTAGACTCGCACAGTGAGGATCAAGAGATTTACTATCTACTTACTTCTAAGTGGTAGCAAAACACATGTAATTTTTTACATATCACAGTGGAGAAACTCTTAATAAGAGTATATGCAATTCTCTAAATATATTATGCAAATCTTAGTTCAGGCACTCCCAAAGTACCTTACCCAAAATTTATGTAGCTCGCTATAATTAGGCACCAATCACTAGATCTCCATCTGGTTTTCATTCATAGGCTTATTAGATAGTGCGAAATCTATTACGATCTTGCATAAATGACCTCATTTTGACACCAATCAAGGCGACATTTATCAAATAAGTCTTAATGCTTGATCTCTACTTACTACTACTAGCGCTAAAGGCGATTGATTTTGTGAAAAAGCCAATCAGTGCATGTTGCATACTTTCAGTCCATAATAACTTATATCAGAGCAAGAAACAAAAAATTCCAATAAAGCTTATTAATTGAATCAATATAAGAGGATATAGGAAACAATTTATAGTCTATGCAATCCCAAGTATCTTACATAAATTAGAAAAGTATCCCTGTTGATAGGTTTCATTATTGGATATGCTATCATCCTTTACATAGGAATGTGTTGAATGAAAACTTTTTTTCTTGCTATGATATCTCTCACAAAGTTATATTTTGTGTCAATGTGTTTTGTATTTCAATGATACTTAAAATCCTTCATATTGGCAATGGCTACTTCACTGTCACTAAATATAGTCACTAGTTTATATGCACTTTTGATGACTTGCAAGTGCATAACAAAATGTCTAAGCCATATCATCTTTTGAACTGAAGGAGCGTAAATGACAAATTTCACCTCTATGGTTGACAAAGTAACGCATGTCTACTTTTTACTACTCCACGAGATTGCACCATTATTCAATAGGAAAACATATCTTAAAGTTGATTTGTGTTCATCTGGATCATCGCGCTAATCGGCATTAGAGTACCCTAAGTAACTTTAGATTATTACTTTGGTAAAACAAACATAAATCCATAGTGCCTTTCAATTACCTCAAGATCATTTTCACCGCTTTCCAATGAGCTTGATCAGGATTTGATTGATATCAACTATCTAAACCACCTTCGTAGCTTATATCGGGACGTGTACACATCAATGCATACATTAAATCTCTAATTGCACATATAGGACATTGGATATTTTATTTTTCTCAATTAAAGTCTTTGGGGCACATTTCTGTGCTTAGAATTTTACCTTTAGCAATTGGAGTGTAAATGGGGATAAAATTTTTCATTTTGAATCATTCAAGAATATTCTTAGTATCTTATTAAGATAAAGCAAGAATTCATTTAGAATAATTCCTATGAATCTTCACACCCAGTATGAAGTTTATTTCACTCGTGTCTTCCTTATCAAAATTAGAGGATAATCATTTTTTAAGGGCAACAACATAATCAATGTTGTTTCTAGCTAAAAGTATATCACCCACATATAAGGATAATATCACAAACTGTTGATATGAATGCTTGATACATACATAATCATCTTCATTAATCATATTTAATCTAAAAGAAGTTATGAATTGATGAAATCTTAAATACCATTTTCTTGATGATTGTTTAAGACCATATATTGACTTTTTAAGCTGACACACTTTTCCTTCTTGTCCTTTTAGAACAAAACCTATTGGTTGTTGCATATATACATATATATATATCATATTTTTATGTGTCTTCATTCAATTCTCCATTCCGAGAAGTAATTTTTACATCCATTTGATGTAATTCTACATACACATGTGCAATAATAGCAAGCAATAGACGAATAGAGGCAAATCTTACAACTGATGAAAAGGTTTGCTCATAATATATTTCTTCTTGTTGTGTAAATTCCTTAGCCACTAAACGTACTTTAAATCTTTCAATTAATCCATCTGTCTGATGTTTGATCTTAAGATTCCATTTGTTTCCAATTGATCTACATCCAATAGGTAGATCAACCAAGTCCCATATACTGTTAGATTTCATACATTCCACTTCTTCATCCCTTGCTTTTAGCCATTATTCCTTAGCTGATAATGGTAACGCCTCATTAACATTACATGACTCATTTTCATCATGCGAAGCAATCATAAAAGTCTGAACCTCAACCTCAAAATATCTTCAAACCACGCTTTTATAAGTTGTTTCTACACAATTCTTTCATATTTGAAGCATCTCTTGCAATTTCACTCCAACTAGAATCAAGAATATGAGACAAATTTGTATTGGTCTTAATTACATTTGAATATAGTTCTAGGACTACGTTCTCTCAAGAATCATCAAATTTATAAAATGTAAGATCTCTTATTGCTTTATTTTCGCTAGGAAACTCATTACGTAAAAATATGGCAGCTCTTAATTCAAATTCAATAAAACTACCATCTGGTTGTTCACCAATAAACACAAACCCATTGGAATGTTCAGAATATGGAACAAAAATGGATTTCCTTCCCTTTGGTCTCGATTTTCCATAATTATTTGATAAAAAGTGAACATATGCTGCACAACCCTAAGGGCAAAAATTTGTAAGATTGAGCATTTTCCTAATCTATAAGGTATATGGTGTGGAAGCTACTTATTTTGATGGTATTAGATTTAACAAATGAGCTGCGGTTAGTTATGCATCTTCCTAATATGAAATTGGAAACCATATCTAATAAAGTTCGATTACTCTTTCTGCAACACCATTTTTTTGCAAAGTGTGAGGGATGGTAAGCTGTCTAACAATCCCTTTTTCTTCACAATACGGTTTGAATATATATGATAAATATTCACATCACCAGTCAGTTCTCAAAATTTTGACACGTTTCTCTGATTGATTTTCGACCAGAGTTGCATATCTTTTGAAGCAATATAACGCTTCATTTTTATGTGAGAACAAAAAATAACATGACTAAAATGAGTAAAATCATCAATAAATGTAATGAAATATGATGCACCATGTCGCACTCTAACATTCATTGGACTGTGTATAACTGAATGCATTAATTGCAATGGGTTATCAGGTCTTACAGTTCTTCTAAATGATTTTTTAGATGTTTTTCAGCTAAACAATGTGTACAAATAGGCATGTCAATCTTTGCGAGTGAGCCTAAAAGGCTTTCTCTACTAAGTCTATTCATTAGATCTTACCCTACATGATCTAATCTAGCATGCCATATATTTGCATTAAGAATAATAGAGACTAAAGACGCAAAAATGGTAAAACAACTATTATTATCATCAATTTTAACATCACCTTTGATGTCCAAAATAATGAAACCATTACACAAGTATCAAAAACCATAAAGTATAGTGTCCAGAAACTCAGTGACACAATTGTTATAAAGTTCAAACTGAAACTAAGACTAAAAACAATGACCACGAAAATTAAGTTTCACCTTATTTTTGGAGCATATAGGACATCATGGTAAAGTAATGTGCACCCATTGAGTAGCTTTAATTGACAGGTGCCAATTACTCAAACAATTACAAGTGCATTATTTCCAACATATTTTCATTGTGCTCCTACTAGGATGCGACTATACTTAATAAAAACCTCACAATATTTCGCTACATGCCTTGTTGCTCCTGAATCGATAATCCACAAAGGATTAGACTCAACAAATAAAGAATCACTAAACATAAAGCAATGGTGAGATGCATTAAAAGAAAATACGTGATATTTTCTTTGTTTAGGACATTCCTTTGCAAAATGTCTTTTTTGTCCACATTTGCGAGATGCCATATCTTTTTTGTCTTTCTTTGGCCACCTTTCTTGGCTCGCTTGTAATTGGCATTTTTCGATTTTAGCTAGTGATTACCCAGGTGTTTTCCATTTTTAGCAATTTAATTCTGCCAATAACCAATAGGTTTAGAAGAAGATTATTGGAAACTTGATAGCTCAATCATTGCATGATTGGAAGTTTTAGCTAATACCAAGTGATTTCCATCCAATTCTGCATGGCAAGATATTTTGTGATTATCAAACATGATAATGAATTCATGCAACCCCATTGCAGATGTTAACCTAAATATATTCTTCAATGCAATCTAGATTTCTCGAGCCATATCAATTTATTCAAACTCACTTTTCAGATTATTTTGTAGATGGCTCAGCAACGATATGCGAGTAATGCAATTCTTGCACTCCACAATCCAAATGCTTCACGATCCATCTTGTGTTTAGCAGTCGTACCGACCTCAGGCTTCATGATCACTTGATCGATGTCTTTAAGGCAATTTTACTTTGAGGATATATTGCACCTTTCGATGCCATATATTAAAATTGTCCACATTGAGCTTTTCGCCATGTTCAACTCGGCAATGATACTTTTCATCGTTGAAGCCTTGGATTCTTATGACAAAAAACATTAATTAGTTTGATTATTCAAAAAATAACTTTCTATTTATTTTCCATTGAATTCATTCAAAATAATTAATAATTATTTATGGGTATTAGATCAAGAGTTTGATATACTTATAATCATCACTTATAAGCCTAAAAAGATATTATTATTATTTAAAATAACTTGTGCAATTCATTTCTCACTTAAAATGCATTAAAATAATTAATCGAAGAGTAGCATAACATAACCATAACATGAATAAGAAATGCATACCTTGTGCACTTTTTTTTGGTGGAAAAATAGGATAAGACAACTCCATTGAATACCCTTGCGAATTTGTCGTTGCTCTGTCTTTATCAGTTCATGAGTAATTTCCTAGAAATTATTCAGAATCTTTTTTTTTTATGAACTCAACCATAGGTTTCTAAGAAACATTTAAAGAGCCATGTAGCGTCAAACCTCGATTCTTATGGCTCACGTAAAACCCATTGTTATTACATGTACTTATTTTTTGAATGATTAAGCGAGTAGGATCCTTTTTTATAATTTTGAAGCGCCTCATATGGATTGTCATTTTTAGAATCTCGTCACTCATATTCACGAGTTATTTCTGATAAAAATGTTTTTGTCATATTATGCACTACGAGTTTCTTTTCTTTTAAAAAAATGTGATATAAAAATAAAAAAAGAATCGATTTTATTAACAGTTTACTGAAAAATCAACAACATAAAACTTTAGTATCACAAAATAAATAAATGCATGGGTCTAAGCTATTGAATTTGTTAAAATGAAATATAGTAAGAACTATAATACATTAAAATATGAAGAGATGAGTTTATGAAACTATTTATTTAAAAAAGCGATTTTTTTAAGTTAATAAGAAAAAGTTAGTTTTGTTGTAAATCGAGTTGAAACTTACTAAGAACTAGAGAAGGAAAATAGAAGACTAAGAACTTCTACTACTACAAACTACTATTACAAAAGAGAAGAGAAGAAATGAGATAATTAGAATGAGAAGTTTTCATTCAACTTGGTGTGTGAATTGCAATGGGGTTGGCACCCTTTATATAGGCTATTTGGTGATGATGATAATTGTACTTATACAATGTGTACAAGTTATACATACACCACAAGTCATAGAACACATCACAAGCAACATTGACAATACATGGAATAGTTGGTGTACATTGGAGAGGATTACAAGTTACGTGACAATACATAGATGAGTGATTGTACATTGGAGTTTAATACAACTTTTGTAGAGTGTACAAGTTACATTCAATGTAGAAGTCATGCTTGATGTTACAATTCAATGTGAGAGCCATGCTTGACAATGTGATCATTCATAAGCTTGGTTAAAGGGTCATCCAATTTACAACACTCCCCCTTGGATGACACTTGCTGAAAGAATATGCCTTGTTTAAACTTGTACTAGAAAAACCTTGTGGGAAAAAATCTAGTACAGAAAAAAGAGTATAATGTTCTCGTCAATCTTGATTTGCAGTATAATTGTTATTGATTGTCTCATTAAAAACCTTGCTAGGAAAACCCAGTGGGATAAAACCAAAGCTAAGGAAAAGAGTGCAACACATTGATACACTTTGAGAGAATATATATGCCTCATTAAAACCTTTACTAGAAAAACCCTGTGGGAAAAAAATCTAGTATAGTAAAAAGAGTATATTGCTCTCATAAATTTTTTATACGAAGTATAATAATGTTAGGATTGCCTCTTTAAAAATCTTGCTAAGCAAATATAGTGAGATCAAACCAATAGTGAAAGGAAAATAGCGCAATACACTAATCAACTTTGATAAAGAGTTTTAATATTGTTAGAATTGCCTCATTAAAAACATTTGCAAAGAAAACGCAGTGGGATAAAACCATGACAAAGGGAAAAAGAGCGCAATACACTAACCAATAAATCATTTTGATTCTCCCCCTCATGTTCTCATGGGTGAGACATTTTGTGCATTTTGTTGCACATGGACATCGTTTTCTATATCAACCATTTAATGTTGAAGCATATGATTGTCACTCTTTTGTATATAGTACTTGCATCAAGTAATTGATTCATAACTTTGTTATTACTGAATGTTCCTTTGAACTTTGAGTTCGTATTAATTTATACATGGATCGTAATACAACAAATTTAATGCAATTTGATGTGTTTCAAGCAATTTCATGCCATTCCTTTTGAATTGGCTTATATCTCCCTTAATGGTGGGAAAACTACTTCATCAAAGTGATAATTAGCAAAACTTGCTATAAATAAGTTCCCTACTAGAGATTCAAGGCATCTTATAATATGATTAATGGAGAGTAAATTAATATACGTCTCCTATTGATTTGCTTTAAGATAATCTCCAGCTGAAAAAAAAATCCAGCTCGATAAAGGATGTCTTTGCGAATTTATGATATTTTCGCATTATTGATGATTATGGATAATCAAATAGATATTTCCACATTATGAATGTCATTTGATTTATGACGACATTCATTTTAATGTGTCTTAATATTACAGAAGTTAAAGCCGGGAATATCTTACTTAGATTAAATCATATAGATAAATTTTCTATTATTTTGAGTAGACTTCTTTTGAAGAAGACATTAACAATAAAATCGTTGTATTAGATATAGTCTGAACATTAGCCTTCGCTAAGTTCGAATTCGAGAAATATTCACTTTTATATTATAGTGTACATACATGTAGCACGATACATAAGACATAAACTCATCGCCCATATTTAGGTCACGATTTAAACACATCTCGATGTGCTTGTTTTATCGAGCCATTTTCAATGATAAAATTCATAAATATTTTGCCTTTGATTTTGACCGCATGGTAAAGGTCACAAAAATATTCGGGTATATATATGATAATATTTAGGCAAAATAGCCTTTCATATATGACCAAAAAAATGTCACAATTATGAGCGCTCATTGTCAATAATTATTTGCTCTTTTTAGTGGTGCACCATATTTGTTTCAATTTTTGGTGGAGTTGTCAATACGACCTTTACCTAATATTTTCACCTTTTCCACGTCCATGAATTTATTATTGCAATCATGATCATTATATGCAACATATGCTTCTTAATTTGAAGCAGAACTAAGTGGATGGGAGTGATATTATATTTATAATATCTCATTATTTCACTCAGTTACCATGAGACAAGAAATCAATCATTAATATTTATTGGATTGACGTGCACTCGATATTTGTTGCAGCAATAAATCGAGGCGGGCCAAGTAGCCTTATTTTTATTGTCTCATCAGTCATATTTCTACATAGCCTCAACATAGAGGTAATTAAAATTGCGAAATTATAATTAATATTTGGCCGATTAAATTTTGTAGCATGAGACCCAGCCACTCATTTTGAGCTTTTGGAGCATTACCCTTTCGGTATGTATATATATAACTCCATAAGGTGAAAAGATATATAAAGTGAAATATTTACTTTTCAAATCTCTAAAGAGAAATTGGCGAATGATTATGTATAACACACAGTTTTGCATATATGCTTTATTTACAAATTGTAATATCTAATTGTCATGACAACTAATTCTTGACGGTAATATAATAAGGCAACAAGTTCAACCAAGGTTGAATAATATTTTGAAATAAATTTAATATAAAATAGTTTTCCCCTTTTTATGTAAAAACATAACATATGATTAAATAAATGTTCACAACTCGATTCATTAACAAATAAAATATACTATTCGTATGAGTTGGTCGAACAACCTCCAAGTTGGGTGGTGAGACATAGTCTACTTAATACCATACCTCCTCGAACGGGATAACCCGTCTCTCTTTCAATGTTTAGCTTTACCGGGGACAAGGCTTACCTACTATCAACTCAAACTTATATCGTTATTTGTATTATAAAATCAAGAATAGAACAATAACTAATCGTTTGTAGTTTTAAGAGAAAAACTACATGTCACACATTGACTTTTGATTCTTGATGTAGAAGATCGTACAAGACGCAGCTACAGAGCATACTCTCGCAATCGGTGACATTATAATGCATAGTATATGAATAAAGTATGCATATAGAAGTGTTGCACGTAATAAAAGGAAGCAACCATGATAATATAGAAATAAATTGAACTTATTTAAATAACAAAAGTTATACCTTCCTAGCTTCGTCTTCTTAACAAGCCTTCTTGAACTTCAAGATCTCCTTAATGCTAGAGCAAGTTCGTGCTGATAACGTGTTGTAAATTGAGTTGAAACTTGCTAAGTACTAGAGAAGGAAAATAGAAGACTAAGAACTTCTACTGCTACAAACTACTACTACAAAGGAGAAGAGAAGAAATGAGATATTTGGAATGAGAAGTTTTCATTCAACTTGGTGTGTGAATTACAATGGGTTTGACACCCTTTATATAGTCCATTTGGTGATGATGATAATTGTACTTATACAATGTGTACAAGTTATACATACACCACAAGTCATAGAACACATTACAAGCAACATAGACAATACATGGAATAGTTGGTGTACACTGAAGAGGATTACAAGTTACATGACAATACATGGATAAGTGATTATACATTAGAGTTGAATATAAGTTATGTAGAGTGTATAAGTTGCATTCAATGTAGAAGCCATGCTTGATGTTACAATTCAATGTGAGAGCCATGCTTGACAATGTGATCATTCATAAGCTTGGTTACATCAAATTTACAACAAGTTTGATCGATGAAATTGATTGCTTAAAGAGAAAATCATAAACACAACAATGTGTCACATCAAAATATTTGAAGTTGACTAGTCAACTTTAGTTTAAGCATAAATTACTCATCTTCTTCCTTGACCAAGTTTGACCAATGATCAACCTTAAGTTGGCCAGATCTAGAATGAACAAAAGCACACACAATTTTAGGTGTTCACCTACCATTGACCCATTCTGCTAAGTAGAGGATTCCACGCATCTGGTTTGCTCTGGCGAGCACCTCGATAAGTGCGCCGATGTCAATCATCGCTAGACTCCAACAAAAAATCCATAAAACTGCCACTTTGTGGTATTTCTCTTGATTTTTTTCAAATTTCTAACAACAAAAAGCTTATTGGGTTCACTTAGATCAGACTACAACAACGAGCACTTTAGTGTGTGCATTGACTTCGATCGCCATCGGATTAAGGCGACGTCACTGGAATCTATGCAATCCCATTTTTTTATATTAAAAACATAATTAAATAAATAACTTAAAAAAACAGATTTAGGAATTATTCCAACCCAACTCGACGAAAACTCCAAATCATCTATATGTGCAGGATATTGATCACTAAGTTTCTATAATAACAATGAAGGTTTTAATCAAAATAAGAATTAAAAAAAATATTGGCATAAGTGTACCTTTGTACTATTTCAATTGTGTCAAACTTCAGTCTTTTTCATTGCCCCAAAGTTTAGAAAAAACTTCTAGAGAACTCTCCCGACCACACAAAAATGTCAAAAGCCTTATTGTCAAATCACACCTTACTTGATTTTATTATCCTATCATTCTTGAGACCTCCTAAGAGATCAAAATGGTTGAGATATGAGATATTGTTAGTTATCAAAATATTATCCGTTTTACACATATGTAAAACATGGCCCAACAATCTAGCAAGAGATTCTCTCATCTCTTTCATAAGTTGCTCCATTTTATCCTTCCACTCATATTCACGAGTCATTGTTGATGCCAAGTTGTATCAGATATATGCCTTTACTTCATATAAATTCAAAAGTAATGAGGCTAAGGTCTAAATGAGGCTTTGATACCTAGCTATAAAATCCCCTATCTCAATTACGACAATACCCAACTTGACTAGACTTAACTAGAGCCAGCAACCTTCCATCCTTACCTAATAAACATAATCTGTATATCTTGAAATACTGAATACAAAGAAAGAGAATAGGCTGCATGATTAAAACAATTTCGATAAATCTAAAAGTTATATAAATATTCAAAATTACCAGAATAAACATCAGTTACAATATTGTATCATAACTCTATTACACTACACAAAATATAGTTCAAGCAATATAAGATACAATAGAATTCATTACATCAAAAAAAAGAATGAAAACACATATATCTTTTTTTTCATTACGTGCTGCGCTTTGCGATGTACTTGAAATATTTAAAGGGGTGAGTGCTCGAAGTTGCTCAATAAGTGATAATCATGTACTTATTAACAATCTATTAATAGCCAATCAGATAAATGAATAACAATATGAACCAACAATAGCAATTTAGTGCAACAAAATAAGTATAAACAAAGTATAATAAGACGCAAGTCATTCGATGCATTGTACTAGTACTATGACCCTTTTACCTCAATTTGAGTTAAAACTAGAGTCCTTCCCTCTTGTATATAGAAATTGATAAGCCAATAATTAGACATATTTTATAGTACAATTAAGGTAATTTTAGATGTAAGAGACTATATTACACGGGGTTTTCTATTGTTTTTAATATTTCATGTGATAATTAGACATATTTTATAGTACAATTAAGGTAATTTTAGATGTAAGAGACTATATGAAGGATTTAATCAAATGAAAAGAATATGTAAAGGGTCATAAGAAAATCAAGGAAGAACCAAAAACTAGTGCTAGTGATTCTTAAGAGATTTTTCATTTGTAATGAGAATTGCTAATCAGATTGGTGAAACATTGCAGCTATTTTCAAAGGATTTTCTCAGTGATTTCGCTTAATTAATGAATTGCTAAGGAATCGTTGGGTTTGATTTCGAGAATTTTAGATAACCACGAGACATTTGAGTTAGTTTTAGATGTGTACTACAAATAATACTATAAATAAGACTACAGGGATACGCTATCAGCTGCCCTTGAGTACTTTGATCATATTTCATTGCTCTAGGAGGCTTTATTTATTGTTTTAGTTTATTACACTATTTTTCATTATTTTTGGAGACAGTTAGAAGATTCGAAGTATTTATTCCAGAGATATTAATCTGTGTCTTTAGTTTGCATTAATGCGATGTAATTTATGAATATGAATGAGTAGTTTATTCATCTAAATAAAGTCCAAACATAAACTTGATTCATTGATTTAAATCAATCATATTCCTTAATTCATTGATTTAATAAATTATTATTTAACGGATTATAATCATGAACTTTGAATTACGTTATGTGTCTAGAATGTGTATTGTGATATTTTGAACCATTATCTAGTTTAAAATAGTAACTAGGATTATTTAAAAGGTCAATTACCATTTAGATGTCTTAGCTGAATTTGAGATCTAAGTCTAATATTGAAGTCACTTTCTAAAGGTGTTAGATTTTGTATTTCGAAACTTCATAAAGTGTAGTGCGGTTTTGTTGCCTAATGTTAATTTCTTTATGTATTCAAAGGGTTAGCTCAATAAAATTAGAACGTGACTTTTCCACCAGTATAAGGACAACTAATGGCTTCATAAGGGTTGTTTATTTATGATTGAAGTTTAATGATCTATCGTACTTTATAAAGTATGCTCATGACTATATGATTGAATTAACATGCTTGGATGCAAAATGGGTTTATGTTTCATTGTTTTGAAAGTTTGTTTAGATATTTATATATTATTGAATTGAATTGATTTAAAATTAGTAAATTTCAGTTGTAACAATCAGGTTAGATTAATTAGTTTAATTAATTATTATAATATTATAGATTGACTTTTTGATTTTTAATTTTTTTTAATTAAATTAATTAAATTAAAGTAATAATAAATACGATTGAAAGACTTTTTCATATAGAAGATTGATAAGTCCTTGTGGAGACTATCCCACTTATCAGAACTACAAAATAATAAGGATATATGAGAAACTTATTGTACACGATTGACAAGAGTTGATTTTTGGCGTCGTTGCAAAGGCTTTTCATAATTTCTTAGGACTTTTAGACGTTGTATGGTCAACCCACTTCATCGTTCTAATTCCACTAGATTTTAAATCTATTTCATCCTGATGTAGATAGGACTTTCAACCATAACTTAAAAAAACAGTGTTAAGAACACAAAGCTTTTACAATGGAAGCCAATAATAACCTTGATATTAATAATAGTAATGATAATAGGCAAGCCAATCAAAATGTTACTGCCTATGAACCGATATGTATGGCCTATCAAGAGGGATTTCCTAAATTTTGAGTTTTATCTGGATTCATTAGTGCTCTATCTAATTTCTATGGTAAAGACAATGAAGACCCCCTTAAATCTAGAAGGGAATACTAACACAAAGTCAATGGGATGAAACATAAAGACGATACATTAGAACTAGTCTAACTTAAAGCTTTTCCTTTTGCATTACGAAATCAAATACTAAATTGGTTGTTTTATCCTCTTTAAGATTCGATAACCACATGGGCTCAAATTTTAAAAACTTTCCTAGATTAATATATGTCTGCAATAAAAATTAGTACTTATAAAAAACGAATCACAGTCGTGAAAATGAAAGATAATGTAAATTTTAATGAATTTAAGGATACATTTCAAATATTAATTTCATCTTATCCACAACATTAATGCACCCAAAGAGCTTTATTAGAAATTTCTTACGAAGGACTTAATCATTTTGAACAATAAGTATTAGATACCGTATGTGGTGGATTATTTTTTGATGTTACACAAACTTTAGCAAAAGAACTACTATAAATGGACAAAAAATCTAAACAATATGGTGAAAAGACAAATACATCAAGAAAGAAACTTTATAAAGTTAATAGTAGAAAAAGTAATAAATTCAATAAAAAAGTCGATGAATTATCTAGCATGGTTAAATTATTAATAAAAAATAGATCAGATAAAGTGAAACCATGTCGATTTTGTAATGAAGTTACATATTTTATGGATGCGTGTCTTACTTTACAAGAAGATAATAACAAAGAAATCAATGCGGTTATAAATCAATATTTTGGTCCTTTCTAAAAATAAATATAATAACAACAATTATTACACCAGAAAATCAAATTCAAACCTTTCTACGCTCCACAAAATCAGAATTATACCACTTATAGACCGAAAGCACCAGCACGACCTACACCCATGCAGCAACCTTAACAAATTATTTAACCCACACAACCAAATTTAGAACAAATATTACATAATATTATGACCCAAAGTCATCAAAACTTCACGCAAATTTCTCAAAATCAAATTAAAACTGATACATCTATCAATGAGTTAAAAAATCAATTAAATCAAATGACTCTACAAATCAATAGTTACATAGTCAAACAAAGTATCTACTCAAACTACAAACACTAGTAATCAAGCACAAGTTAACGATTTATTTTTTTTAAATGAAAAAGAAACACATACAAAAGAAAATACACCAAAAAGCGGTAAAAATAAAAGAAAGTATATAAGACAATAGAACAAGAACGAAAAGAAATGATGGTAAATGTCATTCCCACTAAGGAATGGATGGTCAAACATTTAAAATACATACCTTTTCCCAAACGACTATACCCATATTATTTAGCCAGAGTTGAAGATTTTGAAAAACCTTTGCAAAATCTTGAATTAGTTAATCAAGACAAATAAGATAATATTCGCGAATAAAATGAAAGTATGCATTCTATTTCTACTGTTCTACAATGATTACCAAATGATAGGAAGGAAGATATTAAAGAATTCACGTCTGAATCATTTTAGAAAATAGAAATTAATACACCATTAATGCAATTATCGAATCATGATGAAGTTACTAAAAAATACTCTGAGTATAAAGCCAAATCTTTAGAAGAATTTATGACGGACCCTCTTCTAATCTAGGGCACCGCCCGGCCTAATCCCGTAATTAATCCCTAATCATATCCACACAGGACTTAACTACGTATTAGTCAGCCTTTGCAACCTAGACACCTCTTTTCTCGTGTTCAGGATATGTCATACACTAGTCCTACAAGTTTATAAAATTTAGAGTTAATTAATTACTTTTTATTAAATTAATTAATTAGCGGAAGTCTTATTGATTATGCGGAAGCAATTAGTAACTTATGCGGAAGCCATTTATAAAATCTTAAGTGCGGAAAACCAGGAAATTACGTCATATATATAAAGTCTTCAAAACACATTGAAACAGCAAAATAGTCTAAGTCAAGTCGGGGAACTAACGCTCAACCCAATATATAACCCCAAATAGTATCTGAAAGACGTATATAACATATAAAATCAAAATACCAAAAGAAGACCTGCAATCGATGCAGTGACGCGCCGCGGGCTTAGGGATAATCACCGATCTTCTCCTACCCCGGTCTGCTAGTGCTCGACGGACTTACACCCACCGTCACAAACTAGACGGTGAGTATAGTGATATTTAAGTACTAACTGAAGAATTTCATGTCACATTTCCAACTAAACAAATGGTATTTAAAAGCATAAAGGAACGAAATAAATTGCTGAAACAAGTAATGCAAGTAAATACCATAGTTAAAGATGTAGAGAAAGACACAGGCTAAGTCGAGATGATCTACGTCCGGTCGGCGGTGAGACCTATCACCTACCTTTTTCCACTACGATATGGAGCTGCGCTCAACATTTCCCACATAAATAGCAGAGCCGCGCTCTACGCTTTACAACATCAATCTCGTACTTGCCGACCACCCCGAGTCCCATACCTCGTGTGCCGCGCAAGTGTAGTGGTGAGTGCCGGAACCCCAGTAGACCTATGTCCCCGTGAACCGCGCATCTCTCGTGCATTGGACACTAGATAATCCCTACTTTCATTTCAAAAATAAATAATTCCAAGACAAGTTAGGCTGCAAAGCCCCAAAGGAAATCGAATACAAGTCTATTTAAATTCAAAGTAGTCCATTAGCACGCTTTTCATCAATTGTATTCAAGAACGACATCAAATGTAGGAATTAGAGGCAATGAAATAATTCACAAGGCATCATGTCACAATATTCATCCATGAATAGATACAAGAACAACATGATGTGAGATGACAAGTAGTAATGTCTACCAATAGACCAATAAAGCAATAAGAGAATGGAATGAAATATAAAATTCTTACAGTCCTACTTACAGTCACAAGCTTGTCCTAGTCTAGCCGGTTCCTCGACGAATCGAAGTGCGTGCCCAAACGCCTGAGTTCCTTTGTAATTCCTTAACATTCAATAATGTCTCACTTAGGCCAAATCGAAGTCGAGAAAAATTTCACTTTTCTAATTTATTTTCGGCCATTTGGCCCATTTCGCATTTTTCGAGGTAAAACCCCATATAACGTCTCGACCGACTTCCGAATTCTTCACGTTTATGGAAATCTTGAATTTCTAGTGATTTGGGTGAGAAATATATTTTCCCTATTTTTCGGGCATTTTCCAGAGTTTTTCTTTCATTTTTCTTACCTTCTTCTCTTCTTTCTTTTTTTTTTCTATTACTGTTTGGGTCGGGTCGACCCAAACGGGTCAGACCCGACCCGGCCTGGACAAGAACAGGTCCACGCTCGGCCCATGGGCCGAGCCTGGCTCGTTCTGGGCCCAGCCCAGCGAGCGTGTGCACCTCCTTCCTCCCGATCGAACCATTCGATCGGGAGGAAGGAAATTATTTTTTTTTCTTCTCTCCTCCGGTCCTTCGGTGATAGGTTGGGGTGGTTCTCCACCCCAACCCCGGTGAAGCCGATGGCAGGGGAGGCACCCCTGCCATCACCACCGCAGTCATGGGGTTCGGCCTGGCCGAACCCCATTCTTGGTTACCCAAACAACAACAACAGTAACGACTCACCTTACTCTCATCTCCGGCGCATCACTTCTCCTCCTCATCCTCCTCCTCTCATTTTCTTCTTCTTCCTCTATCGGTTTTCTTCCTCTTCTTCTGCCCGATCATTGATCATTTGTATGTTGTGTATGTGGTGTGTGTTGGTGTAGGTGGGAGTGGGTGGTGGACACGTGGAGTGGGCATTGGACAACTGTAGTGAATGTTTGGACAAGTGTGTTGTTGTGTGTGTGTGTACAAGTGACACCTAACTGTGACACCATTTAAACACTCGCCCGCATTTTCGGACGTTTCGACGCCCGATTTCGTGTCCGAACCGTGATATCCGCGTACCGTCGCATCGTTAGTTACCCAACATATATTCCATATTATTTACTTGACTATATTGGCTTATAAGTAATTCCTTATTTCATATTAGTATTAAATAAGACTTACCAAAATGCTAACTACCCGGTTCCCCCGGCTAGCACGTTACTCGAGGCATGTCCCCCGCTCTCGTCTCGACGCCTACAACCATACAAAATGACTTAGCAAGTCTACACAATACATAACACTAGGCGTACGTCAATACGAAAATACCATATACCTCGGCCACGTGCCTCGGTCGGTGTACGTATCACAGTGTAGGTCCCACGTCAAGGGTCGGTGATCCCGATTAAGGAATTAAAACGGGGTTAGAGATTTGGGCCGTGACGGAATCCAACAGAAATTTAGGACAAAAGATGCCTTCTATGAACAAAAGAATGCGTGAGAAATGTTTCCATCCAGGAATGTTTGTCATATCCATCATAATAGGAAATTCTTCTATTTAACTTGTTATGCATGATCTTGGAGCATCAATCAATGTTATGACACTTAAACTTTATGAATCATTGAAAATATGACTATTAACTAATAAGCCAATTCATCTTTCTTTAGCAGACAATACCATTATTAAACCGTATGAATTATTAGAAGACATTTTAGTACAAATATATGATTTAGAATTTCGAGCTGAATTCTATGTCATGAAAATGGGAGATTCAACATCACCCAATCCTTTACCTATACTTACTAGGTAGACCTTTTCTTAAAACGACTAGAACTAAGTTAGATATTCCTTAAAGAACAATGTCTATGGAATTTAAAGATAAGATTGTTAGATTCAAAATTAATAACGAACACAACTATGAAGAATATAATGAATTATTTAATAATGAAATTGATGATATTGATTTATTAAAATTTAACTATTATGATAATCTTAATGCTGAGATTTATGCAATCAATACAGTAACAATGGAAAATGCAAAAGACATACCTAAAAAAGAACAAGTTGAAGACATTTCAAAAGAAAAAGAAAGTAACTCAAGAATAGAGAGCAAAGCACTTGAATAATGGGAAAAGAATTACAAAGTTTGGTAGCTTCTAAATCCAAGAACAATAAGAAAAAGGAAAAGCCAGAATTAAGTCTCATGAAGCTTAATGATGCTGGAGGTATACACTTGAACATCAAAATCAAATGGGTTTGGTACTTCAGAGCTCGGTGTGATACAAGTTCTAATGCGAATCTCATGCCCATACATTTCTTTCTACATACTCAATTAGAGTTGAATTCACTTGCTTCTGAACGAGTTTCTTTATCAGATGGTACTTTAATTCAACCAATATGAGTGTTCGCCGATGTGTCAGTTCAAGTGACCGTACCCACGGACTATTTGGTCATGCCATATTTTATTAATGAAGATCATCCTTTAATTTTAGGAGGACCTTTATTAGCCACTACTCACGCTTTCATAGATATTCTGAACAAAACTATCACTCTCGTGATTAATGGTCGAGCACTCACACTCTGGAATGACACTAAAGTGGATAATCCTCAATTTAAGTTTAGAGATCCAACGTAATTATAAAAAGGTTTAGTCAAGCGAACGACATTAAACGAAAGCACTCTATGGGAGGCAACCTATATTTTATGTTTATTTAATTTTATTAGAAATGAAGTTTAGTTTAGTATAATATATTTTTTTTCTCTCACTTTTTTACTCTTGTATTGGGAATATTTTCAGAATTTAAATTTTGAGCTAATTTCAATTAAGGGGGAGTGATCGATCAAGTTATTTTTGGTTATATAGCCTTTATGCAAAGTTGCGTTATTCACTTACTTGTTTGTTTGTTTATTTATTTATTTAATAAGATTATTAAGTTAGTTAAATATCCTAATCAAACTTTTGAAATTTTAGTCAATTTTACTTTAATACAAGTTTATATGAGTGATATATAAGCAAATTATGGAATAAGTTTAAAAAACAGTCAGTTTGGCTTAGCAATTTTCCAGAGAATCGATATAACACTAAGAATTGCTAGCAAAATCGGTAACATTAACTAGCAAGTTAAGTGAAAATTTGATTTTGGTGAATCCCCAACGATTCGCCACTTCAAAGGAATCGATGCTCAGATCGATGGATCACTGCGCCCCGTAACCTATTGATTCACTTAGAAATTCTCAAGTGATTCCACTTAATGCAGGAATCGTTGGGCACAAGTTTTGGTTTTTCAAACAAAAACCCCGAATCACCACAAACACGAACTACACAACTAAGCGTTGCATCTCTTTACACAAATTTCAATTTCTTGCCTAGATTTAACCCTCCTAAGCTCAAGCTTATAGTATTTAAGTGATCCTCACCTCAACCTAGCTCCACTCAACCAAAATTCTTGAATTTGAGAAGTGTTGCACTAAACTTGGGTTTTAGAGATTTGAGCATAGAGCTTGTAGGAATGATCAGAGGAATTCAAGAGTTTAAATCTCGAGAGATTCACTCTTAAAAGGTAATTACAATAACCTTAGCTCTTTACTTTACCAAATTTTTGGTTTAAAGGATTTTTGCAAAGTTTCAATGATTTTCGAAATTGTTTTATTGTAATTCATTATATTATCTTCAACAAATGATTTCATTGATTCCGATGAATTAAGCATTGAGATTACATTGATCGTTTGTTTACAAATCCAACAATTTCGAAATCACGGTTTATATTAATGTATTTGCAAATGCTTTGAAAGATCTAGTTTAAAATGAATTTAGGGTTTTCGTTTAATCTGTTTTGCTTTGTTTTCGAAAAGATTATAATTTATTTCATTTAAAACTATAGCTTAATTTTTAATAATAAAAAGGGCGTTGGGCCCCTCTCAACTGGGCCTAGTTCAGCCCTATAGGTTTACGTCGGCCCAGGTTCGTACGCACATGCAGTGTCCATGCAAGCCCCCCACCTGCACAATTAAGCCCTAAACATCACCCAACACCAGCACAATTAAGCCCTAAACATCACCCAACACCAGCACAATTAAGCCCTAAACATCACCCAACACCAATTAGCTTTGAAAACCGTAAAATGCAAAAAAAAATTGAGGTTTTGATTTGAGATTATAGAACCCCAATTAGCCCGCGTACATGGCCATTTTTCATCAAATTTCGACAAAAATATTAAAACTCATACCTAGGCATGGATACATGATCTCCAAGGCCCTAGCTTGGATTGTTTCTCTTAAAGTAGCTCGCAATTCTTCTTGGACTACCAATTTTAGGCACTTCAACCCCTTCACTCTCTTTTTTTTAGTAGAAAAAAAGCATGCGTGAATAGAAATGAATTTGGGGTTGAGTTTCATTTATATAGTTCCTACTAAATAAATATTTACCTCTGATTTTAACCTTATTAACCATTCCAAAGCTCATCTAAGGTCTAGAATAGGGACTCACATGCATACCTAGATGTCCACTAAGTTGTCATTGGGTGACTCAATTTTTTAACATCACTAGGTGCATCAATGCTCACCATTTGTTTTAGAAAACTTAGGCTTCATTTACTCATTTTACCCTAATTTTTCAAGTTAGGCACATTGATTATTATAGCTTGGTTCATGGGCATCCAAAGTGAATACATTTTACATATCTAATAAGTTTTGGCTCAACGGCACCTTGTGCTATCGCACATCACAAGGCGAGCTATAGACAGTTTTATTGGATTAACATTTGATCCTATTATGAACATGACCTAAGAGATATTTACTTTAATTAACTAATTCGCTATGCTGCATATCCTTAAAAATTCTTTCCCATACTCGTGCCACGCACATCCAGAGGCATCCCACACACTCAATGTAATACATTCAACATGAACAAGGAAATAACAATAATGTGGCGCGCTTTAATTTAGTAGTACAAAGTATTAACATGATATCACAAAAAATAACTATTAGTACCTTGCTAAACGTGTCCTAAACTTCACTGCAACATCCATGTGGATTCGAGCTACGGGTCATAATCTGAATTTTAAAAATTAAATTAATTATTAATTCGTATGCCGTAATAGTCTCACTCAAGCTTGATCCATTAATTTAGTTAAAATTTATAGTTTAAATAATATTGGCTTTTTTGTGATTCTTGAGTTCGAACCACCACCGATTTTCTCTTTTAATTAGCGGTTAACAATCTTTATTTTGTTATATATATATATATATATTAAAAAGCCAAATCTAGTTAGATATGAGATATTCAATTTCATTTTGCTTGCAACAATTGTCAAATTGATCATCATAAGCACTACTTGCCCATCCTCCATTCATTCATCTACCTGCATTCACTTTCATCCCCACTTTCCATATATGCTCGAGATTGGATCTGTGATTATCATACGTTGTATTGTTCATTAGGTTATTGTTGATCGGTTGCTTCAAATTGCTTGTTTGAGTTAGAGTGTTACGGAGTCCTACTCAAATTAATAGTCAACATGCTCAAATGGTGGCACTAGGTGTTGGACTGCATGGTTGGAGTATGAATTGAACTTCAATCACTTTCTCGCGATGAGTACATAAGCCAATAAGTTTGAACAGTAAGATTAAATTGTATTAGAAACACATGTTTAGGTATATATATATATATGTATGTGTGTATGTGTGTGTTGTAGCACTTTGAATATATGGTGTTGTGCGTACGAACTTTGTTAAGCAAGTATATAACACATAGTGTTAGGTGCTTATGAGAGCCGAGGGATTGTGGGCCTGCAAATGGGTACACGACAATGTAAGAATGAGTCTTATTGGGGTGTTTATTTCGATTTAGATAGAGGAGATTTTTCCTTTATGTAGTAAACTATTGATAGTGGATTGTCTTATTTCTTGCCCGTAATTTTTCCTGAATTTGGGGTTTTCCAAGTAAATTCTTATGTTCGTTTTTCTTTGTTATTTATTTATCTTTGGGTGCACTAGAACAAATTTAACTTTTGATAGAGATTTTGAACCTCTATGGAAGACTTTTCATAAAGGTTTTTGACCTCTATGAAAAGTGTTATCTTTTAAGGCGTTATCGTATCTTCAAAGCTTTCATAGGGGTTTCAAACCTCTATCAAATCTTGGCTATTTCATAGGGGTTTGAAACCTCTATAATATCTTCAGAGGCTTTATCAAATCTTGGCTATTTCATAGGGGTTTGAAACCTCTATAATATCTTCAGAGGCTTACATAGGGTTTCAAACCCCTATCAATTGTAGTGATTTCATAGGGGTTCCAAACCTCTATATTATCGTCAAAGGCTTACATAGGGGTTTCAAACCCCTATCAAATGTAATCTAAAAATAATAATAGCTGAAAATGCTCGGAATTAATTTCCATTTCCATTTTTAATTGAAAATATACAAATCTACATTCCACTCGCAATATTATTATTTCATCAAGAAATTTGCAGTGTTCTACAACCAATCAACAAAACAATAAATCGATAGCCACACATTTCACGAAACTAATCAACAAAAGTCAGTTTTTCATTGTCAGACAATGTGTTAGCAAAGAGAAGTATCTGTAAAAAGTCACCCTGCTTGTTTGAAACTTCATCATTGCCAATTTTCTCATCCACAATAGCTTTGACGATGGAAGCAATTTTTGTTCTAGCATGTAAAGCAAAATCAATAAAAAATGTTGGCCCACAATTTTTGATTCATAATCTTTTTCTCCTTTTGGAAAAAGAGAAAATAAACATGATGCTTTAGAATATTATTAAACAATGTCATTGAACCATATATATCAAAAGAAAGTTGAAAAAAAAAAGAACAGATAACAAAGTAACTTATCAACAATAAAAGCTTCTTATCCATAAGAAAAGAATAGGGTAATTCAGAGAAAGGCCATACGAAAATGCCATCCCAATAAATCCTGCCATAGGAGAAGTATAATCAACGATCCATAGACCAACCTCAGATCTACTAAACTGTGATTTATACGATTTATGGAAAACAAGCGAATCCACCCGCATCGAATCTCAAAAGTGCAAATGCAGAATATCAAATCTAGTGTTGAAAGCGAAAATAATATAACTCACCAGCAGTGAAGGTTCCAGGTGGAAGCAAAACCATGGCAAGGGCTGAGGAGGAAATGATTGCGGCACTCAGTGTTTCCAGACGTTGGATCAACCACTCGTTTGCTGCGAAATTATGGAAAACAAATACTAGCATTTTTGTCTATTAAATCGAAATTCTTTGCAAAAAATCTTTCTTCCTTCTTGAAAGCTCTAATTGTCGTTGCCCCTTCTATGGTCTCAGCTAGATGGTTTGATAACATTGATTTTGTTGTACTATTGATTCTCATCAATTCTTTTGCCGGATTAAAGTAGTACCTCCATTAAGAAAAACAAACATTAATTTCCAAGGAAACGAAAACCAGAGTAACAGCCAATACTCCAAGATCTACAAATTACCTGCAAGCTTCTTGCAAAGTAAACCATTGGTACTGAGTCGAACAAAACTTGCCAGGTAACAACATCCAATACTCCAAGATTGGCATATGTGTTCATCCTCGCTGCAACTGAAAAGGCAAGGTTGATTGGGACACCAAGATCAACAATACTCAAATCAGCGGAGACCTGCAAAAAAGGAAATGATATAATTGCCACGAATTTGATAAACATAATTTGAAATAAATCTCAGTTTGGAATTTGATAAACATAATTTGAAATAAATCTCAGTTTGAAATAAACCCATAAGTTCTTTAATGATAACATTATTCTGAGTTGTTGCACCTGCACCGGTAGGAGGTACTCCAAAACCAAGACCTCTCACTCGACCTTGGTGTTCGGTACCAAAAACTTGTGAGATAGGGTCATTGTTAATTGATTGAGCAGTAGATTTCGAGCATTGACTTTGATTACATGCATTGATTTTATCCTTCAAAACAAACAACTACTATTTGCAGCAAATGGAAGAAAAACTTAATAATATAAAATATCAAAGATCTATCAGATAATTCACCACAATTTCATTAAAAAGTAAGAGAAACTAGAATAACTAGTTATCAAGTAAAACTAATAAGAACTATTCAAACTTTTTTAACCATTGGTCATCCAAAATAATAACATTCCTAATTATACCTTTCTTTCGAGGTGGGTCTAAAGCTTGTACCTCACTCCCATTTGTTTTGATTAAAGGAGTTCTGAATCTACTAGCACTAACACCTGCATATTTGACAATGGTAAGTAGCAAATACATGAAGTTGAATAGCAACTAGAAAGAAAAATAACATGACCATGATCAAGCCGATGAGTAAGGATCAAACCTCTTTGATGGAGCTGGATATTTGGTGTTTCTTTACTATTTTCTATACCTTTATTTCTTAGAGACCTCTCCATGAAAACTACAATTGAGTCATAAAGATCAAAATGTAGTTGCAAAATACAATAGAATTCATCAACAAGTGTAAAATTGTAATGTCCCCAAAGAAGATAAACATATTTCAAGAAAATGGGCTAGCAGAATAATTTTGAACAAACAAGTGGTCATGACAATCATGAATGCATTTCATGTAAATGTAAACAAATTAATTGGTTCTTTTCATTCACAGTTTCAAATAATCTTATACAAACTTATTCTATTTTTTTCATTAACGGCATTTGGTTTGTGCAAGTAACTCTACCTTTCAAATCTATGTTTTCTGTTCTACTTTAAGGTGTTCAACTTGCTTTAACCAGTCTATGTTTCAAAAAAAAAGTAATTAATTATCACTCAAATAGTTTTAAATGATAAGCAAATCACAAGGGCAAACACATTAATAATAATAGGCAATACAAGAGTTAAGTGTATTGTAAAGCAGGCACTTAGAAAGACAGCTAGTCTAACATCCATCACTTTCCAAACTCTAAACCCAAATTGCAGAAACTAGTGAAAAGCAATATCTATCTCAATCCAAGTTGTTGCCCAGATGTCTTAATCCAACAATGTCACCTCTTTGTATAGTGGGAGAGGTGATGAAGTGAAGTGTTCTTGTTGTTTGTGTGGTTTGCAATTGTTGCAACGGTGGTTGTTATTCTCTGTTTGGCTCATCTAAAATAACTAACTTCATCTCCTTCAAACATTTTTAGGCCACCGAATGTAAATATGTGTGTGTGCACCAAAAAATGTTCATATCTTCAAGAGACTGTAAGAGCCTCCTTTGTTTGCCCCCACTGAATTAAAATTCTCCACCCAACCCAATTTTTTTCTCTAGTCACTTTCCCCATCACTTTCTGCGTTTTTTAGGGTACCCTATGAAAAGTGGTCCTATTTTCATATTTTATTTCACACTTAATAGTATTTTAGTTGATGATCTAATGTTTCATGAAGTCGTTTATTTCTTTATATTTCATGTTCTACTATATTTTTATAAAAACTAAGAATTTCAGCTACTTGGCAGTGTGAATAAGAGATAAACACATTGGGTCTCAAGAGGGGTTATATAGGAATGAAATAATAAACTAGATTTTGATATAAAACTAGCTACTCTTAGTTTAACAGAAGCAATTATGCGAGGAGAGTTTGATCGCCATCAAGAGCGCATTAATCGACATGCAAGACTTACTAATAATGCATGTATGTCGAAGGTGGCGTCGACTTTTCTGTAGTAGCCTAAATTCTCAGTAGGTAAATAAAATTAATGTATCAATTATAAAATTTTAATGGCATTGAATCTCAAATCTCGAAAGAAAGGAAAAACCTATGAGAATCTTTGCAAGACATTTCAATCTCTCATACTAGTTAACTTTGAAGAAAATATCATATTGAATTTGAAGATGGATTAACCAACAACATCACTGGTGGTTCAAAGGTTGAAGATGCAGAGTATTTTCATATATATTATGGACGGACCTTCAAAGTCATCAAAAATGGTGTTATAAGCACGATTAAGATAAAGCACATATGAACCAGAAATTAATTCAAGTTGTCTATCACATTGTATAAACTCAATCAATATATCCACAACACCATCAACAAATGCAATTCACCTTATCTCATTGAGGCATTTTCAAACAGAGACCATATTCATCCAAAAAACTTGAATTTGAGAGCCAAAGTTTGAGATCTCGCACAAACATAACAAATCAACAATGCAAATCAGTGAAATCGCTTATCCAAATCCAAGTGTTCAAACTTTTGACCAATCTAGGTTGAGTATTGTGCTCAAATAACTAAACCAAATCAAAACAGAACCAATTCTCGTACTCACCTCAGCTGCACCGGCAAATATTGACCAATGAATGAACGAACGAGGACTGGTGCTGTGGTTGGGGTTAGGGTTAGCGTTTTGTGACAGAGAAAACAAAGAATATGAAGTGAGAAAGAGGAGGAGATGTAAAGAGAGAAATTGAGATAGGAATCGGAGTACCTGGAGAGTGAATCACTGGTTGGAGAGTGAATCGCTGGAGAGTGAGATCGATCGATCGCGCGACATGATCGAGAGAACTGGTTTGAGATTGAGAGAACTAGTTTTGAGATAGAACTGATTTTGAGATTGAGAGTCGATGAAAGTGATTAAAAATGGTTTTGAGTTTTAATAAGGGTTACTAAAAACCCCTATGAATTAGGTGCTATAAAAAGCCTAATTACTTAATACATGGGAGTTAGTTAAAAACCTCTATTAATTAAGTGTTATAAAAAGCTTAATCGCCTAATACATAGGGGTTAGTTAAAAACCACTATCAATTAGGTGTTATAAAAAGCCTAAATTGTTCTAGTGGTGTCTTCTTGCGACTGTGATCTTGGAACTTCTATTGTGATTCATCACAACAAACTGGTATCAAAGCCCATATTCGGATATGGGGGTTTGTACAATTAAGGTGAAGTTTTCGGAGACGTCAAAGTATACATGTGCGATGAAGCTCGAATTAGAGTAGTTTGACCGGAAGATGAACTTTCACTTATAGAAAATTCAAGTCAAAGATTTGTTGATTCCATCTTAGCTATGTTAAGCGTCGAAGGGACATTAGAAGAAAAATGACAAGGATTTGTAAGAGTTGGATTTGAAGGCAACAAGCATCATAAGACTCAATTTGGCAAAGAATGTTCTTTCGAACATGAGGATTATTTTTTGACAAAAGGTCTTTGAGAGAAATTGGAGAGTGTACATATGGCAAAAATCATATAATATTCAATTCTACCTTAAAAAGCGGTACCATCACTTGCAAATGGTTGAAGGTACAAGTATTAATGATCATCTTAGTGCTATTAACAAGATTGTCTATGGACTTGAAGATTGAGGAAAAAAAATAAGAGATGAGGATCATGCGCTGAAGCTCATCTAGTCACTTCCATCTTCGTTCAAACACATGAAACCAATGCTAATGTAAGGAAAAAAAACCATTCGTTTAGCTAAAGTCACTACCATGTTAATGTCTGAGGAGAAGTTGATGAATAGAGAAGAAAGTTCATCTAAAGACCACGATTTGATACCTATTGGAAAAATATCCAAGAAGTACATGAAAGTCATCTATTGAAAATGTAGTTAAGTAGGACACCTCAAAAGAGATTGCAAGAATAGGAAAGTCAAATGAGCATGTTCAGCATAAAAGCTCTATTCGACAAGCAAGGATTCGAATTTCGAAAGTAATGATGCAAACAATTTGTTAATTCTCAAGACTGATAGTAATTATCCTATTTGTCTAGCAAAGACTACAATTTTTGATCAGAAGGGAGAATAGGTAATTAACATCGGAGCCACAATACGTGTGTGAGTACATAAGGTATGGATTAGTAACTTTGCAAGTTGTACAAGTAGCAAAGTTATTTCAATAGGTGATGGCTCTCTGCGACCATTATTAGGAGTCAGTGAAGCCAAACTAAAGTTGTTTGAGATACACGTCATAACGCTTTTGGATGTTCAACATGTGACGAGTTATACTCAAAATCTAATTTCTTTTTTTAAATTAGATTTTGAGAGTTATTGGTACTCCGGGCAAGGTGGAGTATTAAAAATATTTTCAAATTCTTTGTTGTTCATGAAAGGCACGAGGAAAAGTAATTTTTCTATTTTGGTGCAAAAACATGGAGAATTGTCTATGTTTTAAAAGTTTATCAAGAAGTAGGTCTTTGTTGTTGGTAAGTCTAAAAAAATTGGATTAGACTTGGTTCGTGCTCGGTGTTAGGGATGGAGGTTAGCGAGGGCGGTGTTGCAAGAGCAAGGTTGTGAGTTTTTAATAAAGTGAAGATTTGTTAAACCGTGGCTTCAAACTCCTTGTTGGAGTTGTAGTGTTGTGGAGGCTTACTCAAATAAGTAGTCAACATGCTTATAAAGTGACAAGTAGGCATTGGAGTGCATGGTTAGAGGTTGACTTGAAAGCAAATTGCATTCTCATTATGAATACATTAGTTAATGTGTTTCGACAGTGAGATGGAATTGTATTAGTAATATATTTGTAGGTAATGTTCTATATATATGTATATGTTATAGCATATTGAACGTATGGTGTTGTACGTATGGCATGTATTAAATGGGTATGTAATACATATTGTTTAGGTACTTGCAATAGCTGATAAGTCATCAAATCTGTTATATTTTTGTACACTTTTGCTATGAATTCTGATACTTTTGTCATCATTTATACTAATAAATCTTTGTTTTTTTGTTTTCAGGGTTAAAAAGGATATTGGATAAAAAGGAGAGATTTTCTAAAAGAATCAATGAGAAAAAGCCAAGAGAAGGTTCAATGCCTTCACAGCACCTCCAGTTAGTCAGAGATTGCCAAGGAATTGATGGGCTGAACTTATGTGTATTAAAGATTTAACTCTGAACTTTGACTAGGAAAAGCCTTATGAAGACCCAATAGAAAATCAAGAGTCAATGAGTCAAGACACACACAATGCCTTCGCTGCGCCTTAGAGTGTACGCACAGTGCTATGATGGTGCTAGGCATGATTCAGGAAAAATTGGACAGAAGACAAAATATCGCAACTATTTGGTAGCGATTCTTCAGAGATGTGTCTATTTAACATATGACACTGAACAAATATAGGGGTTTTCAATCCCAAATTTGGTGGATTTGTTAGATTTCTTGAATCTATTCCATTGTATTTCTTGAATATATTCCGTTGTATGTCCTACCCATAGAAATAGATAGGGTTATACGTGCAAAAAATAACTTATCTTATCTTTTCTCTAGTTTTTGAGTTTTGAAAAAACTAGATCTCGGGAGTTTTGGTTTTCCTATTTTCAGGTGTTCATTCTTTACTTTTAAGGTACTATTTAATTTGTTTCATTGTTGTAATTAGTTTATATGTATACTAGTAACTAAGTTCTCACTAGATTAAGAGTTTTTTACAATTGCTAGTATTAATGATATGAGGTTTTGTTCTTTAAATGAATTTTCCTTTCATTGGAATCTTTTCACTTAGATTGAATTAGTTATAAATCTGGTGGTTTTTCATTATATTAGATTTAATATACTTTGCATGTGTAGTAGCCAATGCATAGGTGGGTTTAGGAGATTTATGTCAATGAACCTACTGCCGCTCAGTAAAGGGGTTTACATTAGGTGACAAATAGAGCCTTTTCTATCGGCAATCAATGTGCTTTTGTACATTCAAAGTATAAGTTAGGTAACAGTTCATACTAGTTACCACTTAAGGTAAGTGTTTTTCATTGAACGCTAAGGTTACTGGCTCGTTGAATGCTTACGGCATATCGAGTGGTTTTGCGGGTCTAGTTAGTATATGGTAGTGTCGCTCTTTCCTATTATTGACTGTGGAAAACATAGTGTTCACATTCGAACTTGTCTATAAAAACCCAATAGGATGGATATATTCTGTAACTAATGATTAAGTCAATTACTTGTTAATTGCGAAAATGCTCTCAATCTAGGCTCTTATTATATTGTTTGAATTACTAATATTAGTTGTCTATACATGCTTCCATTGTTTAGCGTAAGTTTTTAAGTTTATTTCTTCTAGATTAGGTTGATTAGCAATCATCCTCTCCTCAATTTCCATTTAGTTGTACCATAGGAGTCTTTCTCAATCTCTATGTTTTGACTCGTACTTGCCTCACTATATTTCCAAATAGTCGGTAAATCGAGAATATTATTAGTGTTCTACTACGCGATATCAATTTTTGGCGCCATTGCCGGGGACTTTGTTAAACTATTTTCTAGGTTAATATATAAAAAATGAGTGAAGAAAAAAAAACTTACTTTTAAGGGAAGCGAACCAACTTTGAGGAGGTTCTCAACCTCTGTTCATACCCTACCTAAGTCGGAGAGTTAATGTCAAAAATTGGTCTTATCCAGAAACATACAACACTTCTTGGAAGAGATGATGAGGATCAGCATAAATTTCTAGCAAAATTCGAAAGAGTTGTTGTAGGTATGAAACCTACTAAAATTGAGCCTGGTATTGTTAAGCTAAAGTCTTTTCCATTTCTTCTACTAGGTAATGCTCTAAATTGGCTGTTCCACTTTCCCCTAGATCTATCCATTCTTGAAAGGATCTACACCTCGAATTTCAGGAACAATATATGCCGACGAGCGAGTTACCTCTATTAGGAGACAAATATGTACCATTTACATGAAAGAAGGAGAATCTTTCTTTGAGTATTGGGAGATATTTAAAAGACTCTATCATGCTTGCCCATAATAGAGTTTCACTAACAAATCATTGCTACAAAACTTATATGAAGGGCTAACTAATGGTGACAAACAGTAGGTGGATACAGTACGTAATGGAACTATTTCAGAAGTTACACCTTCTAAAGACAATAAAATCATTGATAAATTGGCAAATCAATCTAGGCATTATGGTATAGTAGATAATATTTACAAGAGTCGAGCTGGAGTCAATTTGTGAGAGGATAAGCTTAAGAGCAAAATGTCAGAATTGAAGTCCATGATGAAGCGACTAATGTTAGGATTAGGGAGGGTTTAAGCTTGCAATACTTGTTTTGAGTACACACACGCCACAGATAACTAACCTTTACATTTTAGGGATAGATGTCAAGTTGATATGGTTCACCAATTTCCAGGATTATTTTAAGAGAGATATCCAAGTTCTACAGACCGCCCTATTAGTTAGAAAAGAGGTGTGGATGATAAGAGCTATGATATTCAAGGCAATGATCATCATTTAGTTGTCCCAAAAGCAAATCAATAACCCATACAGGTGAAAACAATAATTTTGGGAGAACTTCATAATTTGTTTTAGTCTTATAGTCAAAAGTGTAACACTAGATTTGGTGAGATAGTAAAGCCCATTGAACAAGTATGGATTGAATCTCAAGCAAACAGGGAAGAAATACTATGCACTTAGCATTCCGTTGAGGCTAGTAAAATTATTTTGAGGAGTGGAACTAAACTCGACAGACCCAAGCAACCAGATCTACTAAGTGAACTGAAGGCGCTAAGAGCAAATGTTAAGCATGAGATAGAAGTTACTACTGCATTACCTGAGGAACCTAAGGTAGAACCAATCACTAAACTTGTTATTTATCCTCTGTTTCCCCAGCATCTTGAGAAATCAAAAAAATAAGAGCAAGACAAAGGAGTTAAAAAGACCCTTAGGAAAGTAGAGATAAAAACCCATTTGCTAGATGTTATAGCCATCGTACCTAGATTGCCAAGGTCTAGAAGAATTTGTGTAACAATAAATTAGAGCTACATGAACATGACAGAGTCATCATTGGTGAAACTATCTCATCCACCCTTCAAAAGAAACTTCCTCCTAAATGCAAGGATCCGGGAATGTTCTCAGTGCCAATCACCGTTGGCGATATACACTTTTCTAAGGTAATGCTACACTTATGAGCGTCCATAAATGTGGAGCCTTTGTCTATGTTTAAGTCTTTTAATTACAAAAAACTTAAGGAAACTAGGATAGTGATCCAGTTAACAAACATATATTTTGTACATCTAATAGGGTTCTTAGAAGCTGTCATTGTCATTGTAGAATAATTATACTTTCCTAGAGACTCCTTCATTTTCAACATGAAAGATGAACCATTCCCCAATTCCTCTTTGATTCTATTAGGATGTTATTGTTAGGGATTGTGCCCTAGGTCAATCTACAAACATTATTTATCTTATAATTTTAGTTAATAAAATAAAGATTTTATTTGTTGTTTTATTATAAGTGATTGCATGTTTACCTTATAGTAAGATCCATGGGTATTTGTTGAAATATCCTAAATGTTCATAGTCAATCATTATACTTGAAACTATAATGAATTAAAACTAGTGTGAATCTTGATTGATGGTCATGTGATGATCGTGCATATAAGGATACGAATCAAGATCATGAGTACTTATTATGGAATAAGATATTGGACCCACCCGCTCTGAGAACACCACATCGATTAAGTCATAGGTGTTACTCATAATAGATATATTATTTAGTCCTTCAACTTGAGATTACCATAATCTTCAATATTAGAAGCATGATAATTTGACACAATCAAACATTGTCTTTAAGCGAACAATTATAAAGATTGTGATTGGTTACTGTGTGAATAATATGTGAAGGTGTGCGATCAAGATAAAATTTGTCACTCTTGCATAGAGAGAGATATATCAGTGGATCCCTTGATAAGATGGACTCCAAGGAAGAGATAAGATGGACAATAGTTTGTATCAAGGGATTGCATCCTTCCATATGCACACAGAACACATATGGAGAATGACTGCAAACCCTCGAGGCAAGCTCAAAGGCGACTAAACCCATCTATAATGGAACTAGTTAAGGAGGAGATTATGAAACTTCTTGATGCAGGGATGATTTATCCCATTTCTGATAGCTAGTGGATTAATCTAAGTCGTACCGAAAAAGACTTAAGTAGCTATTTGGACCAATGCCCAAGGAGAGTTGGTACCTACCCATGCCCAAAGCGGATGACAATTTTATATTGACTACGGAAAACTCAATGTCGCCACAAGGAAGGATCATTTTCCCTTGCCATTCATATATCATATGCTTGAGCATCTAGCTCGAAAATCACACTGTTGTTAAGATGGGTATTCATGGTTTCATCATATTCTCCTTGCACTATAAGATCAAGAGAATACCACCTTTACCTGTCCTTGTGGAACGTTTGCTTACAAACGCATGTTGTTTGGGCTATGCAATGCACCCCACAATATTCCAGTGGTGCATGGTAACCATTTTCTCTTATTTTGTTGAGAACTTCATTGATGTCTTCATGGATGATTTCACCATTTGTGGAGATTCTTAGAACAATTATCTCGACAATTTGACCAAAGTGTTATCCTGATGCATTAAAAAGAAGTTTTTTCTCAACTATGAGAAATGTAATTTTATGGTAGACCAAAATATCATTATAGGTCATATTGTATCATCTTGAGGTCTGGAAGTTCATCCAGCAAAAGTGGATGCCATTTCTACTTTGCCCTATCCTTCAACTATGAGAGAGATACATGTATTTTAAGGTCATTAAGGCTTCTATGGGCGATTTATCAAGGTTTTTTCCAAGATAGCCAAACTTATGTGTCACTTACTTCATAAAGATCTTCCATTTGTCTTTGATGACGAATATAAAAAGTCTTTTTCACACTTAAGATGATAAGTGATTATTTATATCTATATATAGAATTAGTTTAGTTGTATATTTTGTATAAAAATCCATAAATAAGTGCAAATTCATAGTATTATTGTATTTTCAAGGAATTGAGGTGTAAAAGAATGAATTGAGGAAAAAAGGGAGGAAACAAAGTAAAAACCCATAAAAAAACTTGGTGTCGTGGCAATACATAGTGGTGTTGTGGCAAGAATGGGCACAACATGGGTGAGAAGAAAAAGTAAGAAAAACAACTCTAGAGGTCTAACGCAATGGTGGCGCTATAGAGTATAGGGGACGACGCTAAAGGAACAGTGGAAAGCGCCAAGATAGCAAGAGCTGAAAAATATGGGAAGGAAGTAGTGGGGCACTGCCGGCGCAGTAGCTCAACACTCCATTGTCAGGGCAATAAGTGACATTGCCATACACGCAATAAAGAAAAAATGGAGTTTGAATTCGAGTAAAATTATAAAGTAAAATATCTATTTGTTATGACAGAGTATAAAGAGGTATTAGGACATCGTAAACATAATACATAATAACTATTAGCCATCATTAGAGTAATTTAGCATAGGTTTTACATTGAATTTGAGTATTAAGGATTTTATCTGAAGATCATTGAAGACTTCATGTTTACAATTCAAATTTGGTTTCGTTGATTAAATTAAAGGTAATATTTATATTCATCTATGATTTGTAATGATTTCCATTATGAATTGTGATATGTGTGTTTCAACGAAGTGTGAGTAGATTATTTACCTTAGGGATTAATGGATCTTATGGTATGAACTGCGATATGTGTGTTTCATAACATATTGAGATGTAAACATGAATACAATGCGTAGTATTAAATTACCTAGGTTAAGTTATGAATTAAGATTTCCTTAATATAAGAGTTCAAATAAAGTTAATTTGATTTGTTAGAATAGTTTACTTTAGACGTAAAAACAATTAAAATTAAATTCCTTTGCAACAGTTCAATTTAAATAGGTAATCAATAACTAATGCAAAAGCCTTTCCCTGAGAATAATATTCATAGTTAATATAAGTTGGTTGCACTATTACTACAAGCGAGCCGTTATACTTACGGCACGCGCAGCAAAGAACTACACTAACATCCACCTCAATCATCAGAGCTAATTGGTCACTTCCTATAGAGATTATGTGTGATGTGAGCAATTATGTTATGGGAGCCATGCTAGGATAAAAAGTTGGGAGAGAATCTCACGTGACTTATTATGGATCTAGAACTTTAGATGTTGCTCAAATGAATTACACCACTAAGAAAGAATTCCTTGCAATTGTCTTTGAACTTGAAAAGTTCAGGCCTTATCTGCTAGTTACCACAGTCATTTTCTATTCAGACCATACAACTTACATTACCTAATTTCTAGAAAGGGGTCTAAGCATACATTCATAAGATGGATACTCTTACTTCAAGAGTTTGATCTTACAATTAAGGTTAAGAAAAGTGTTGAGAATCTTGTGGTAGACAATCTCAATCGCTTAGAGAACGGAGAACCACCTATTGCTCTCAAGGATGAGTTAACTGATAAACATGTTTAAGCAGCGTCTTTTGAAGTTCCATAATATGTTGACCTTGTTAACTATTTAGCCACCGAGCAGTTACTATCGGACTACTCAAGTGCACAAAAACAAAAGCTTGTGTACCATTCGAAGCATTATCTGTAGGGCAATCCATATTTATGGAAGTTATGTGCAGACCAAATAATTTGCAGGTGTATTCCTCAACATGAAATATATTCTATCTTGTCTCGTTATTCATCGCGCGTGGCGGTCATTTCGGTCTACGATATACAACTAGGAAAGTTTTGGAATACAATTTTTACTGGCCCACACTTTCATATGATGCTTGTCATTATCAAAACTTGTCCTAACTATTACATGTATGGGTCATTACAACCAAGAGATCTACCTATGAGTAAGATCCTTTTTTGTGAGATCTTCGACATCTAGAGCATTCGCTTTAAAGGCCTATTCCCACCTTCTAATGGGAATATGTACATGCTATTAGCGGTTGATTATGTCTTAAAATAGGCTAAAGCTAAAGCCACCAGAAGTAATGACTCCCAAACATTGGTCAAGTTCATAAAGTAAAGAATATTTTCAAGATTTGGAGCTCCACGTTCAATCATCATTGACAAAGGAACTCACTTCTACAATAGTATTGTAGAGTCCACGCGTAGGAAATATAATGTCATCCATATGACATCTCTAGCCTACGATCCCCAAGCTAATGGTCAAGCCGAAGTCTCTAATAGAGAGATCAAATCCTTCATTTAAGAAAACTATTAACCCGTCAAAGAAAGACTGGAGCAATCCTTAGTGATGCATTATAGGCATACTGGACAGCTTTCAAAATTCATATTGGAATGTCTCCATATAGGTTGGTTTTTGGAAAAGGATGTCATCTTCCTTCAGAGTTATAACATAAAGCATTTTGGGCACTTAAACATAGTAACATAAATTACAACAAAATTGATGTTGAGCAACATTTGAATATTTTAGAGCTAGAAAATATTAGGAATGATACATACGAGAATGCAAGAATTTACAAAGATAAGACGAAAGCTTATCGTGATCACCATCTGACAAGAAAATCCTTTGTAATAGGTCAAAAAGTCATTTTCTTCAATTCTAGATTGAAAATCTTCAAGGGTAAGCTTAGGCCAAGATGGATGGGTCCATTTCTTATTTCTAATATCTTTTCCATGGTGCTGTTAAAGTGCAGAGTATGGAGAGCGGGAAAACGTTGAGCGTAAATGGACATAGGTTAAGGTCTTTCTATGAAGACTTCGACATGACCCCGAAAGACATAGTTGACTAGGAGCCAATTGAAGCACCAGCTGATCACACAGAAGGAATTCATAAGGCATTAGGTGATTGGCTTTGGATAACAAGCCAAAGCAAGAATAAAACGTGAAGGCAAAGATAGGGGAGAAGACTAAGGAGAACATAACATGAAGCAAGAAAGAGAAAAGTGTTGTGGAGAAAGTTGAGTTTTTTATCAGGAGGAAGCCAAAAATATCAAAGGCCATAATAAAAAACAAGCATAAAAATAAAGGGATGTCACAGCAGAAAGTAGCAATATTGCTGGTTAAGAAAATAGAGGATCCAGACCTTATAGAGATTCCTATGAGAGTCAATGGAGAAACTTTTGAGAAGCAACTTATGGATACTGGAGCTAAAATCAATGTCATTTTTTTATCATGTACGTCACTCAATTCATTTATGAGGTGGACTTCTACATTCTTGACACTTTGGATTCGGTGGAGTAGGCCATGATACTTGGGAGGCCTTTCATCCATTCTGCTAAGATGTTGATTGATGTGGAGATGCAAGTTGGTCTTATGGAGATGCACTAGGACATCATTCTGATTCGAGTAGGAAAGTAATCACTCTTCCTGAAGAGTATGAGTCAATGCCGACACCCTCTGGTGTCATATTTCGATAACCTGAGTTCCCAATGATCGAGTTCATAGGTGCTAATTTATCACCCACTAGGGAATAGTGGTTAAGAACGTTAGGCCATCAACGTTAAATACCGGCGCTCCTGGGAAATAGCCTACAGATTTAGGTTAGGATTAGATTTAGTTATCCACTGCTTTAATAAGTGGTGGATGCCACAGTTGAAAACATTTGAGTTAGATTTGAGAAACTCGACATACTCATTTGTCGGGTGATTATTCATTAGAGTGTAGTAATGATGATTATTTTTAATATGTTGAGTGAGGGGTTCATTTTATTGTTTCATAGCATTTTGCTTTTTTTTTAGCTTCCAATTTTACTACATTCCATTTCACATCTTACCATCCATTATCACATTTCATTTTTCTTTTTGAAAGTGTATCTTTATCCTACTTTTTTGAACCTTAAGGACAAGGTTCGAGGTACATTTGGAGGTATGCAGGTTAGATAGAATGCATGGATAAACTGTAAGGATTTCGGTAAAATTTCGCAACTTTCAAAAATTTTCTAATTTTTAGGCAAAATTTAAGTAATACGGTTTCTTTTTTTTTTTCATTAGATTGATGGATTGGTAGGTTGTGTACACTTTCCATACTTGTGAATTCTTTCTTTTTTATTTTTATCCATTTCTTTTAAGTCTAAATGAATGCCAATGCTAGTTTAAGAAAATGTTGACAATTTTTGGATTCATATGTGGAATGATATTGCCAATGATGGACAAGTCCCTAAATACAAAATTGGTTAAGCATAATGTTCATATAACTGGACTACTAACTAAAAATCTATACCAAAAAATGCTAGACATAAAAGCGAGTACAAGTTCACAATAGGACAAAAGTCAACTTAATATCTACGAATTTTTGAATAGGTTTGGATCCATTTGGAACTAAGCATAATGTAACAATAGGTTTGTTTGAAGACATAAGCATCATTAGTTTAGCCCTTAGCCTTAGCTCAACTATAATTTATCCTTAGTTAGCCTAGTTAAGACAAATCAACCCGATTTCTTCATCATCGATTATGAAATCTATAGCTATTAGAAAAAAAAATCTTTTTACATACATTGGAAAGCTAGCTTCATTATAGCGAAAGTGAGAAGTGGTAGCAAAAGTTTTTAAGTAATATATAGAGTGTCCCAAAGGTTCCACAAGAAATGGAGGAGGGAATCTAGTGGTAGGAAAAAGTAAGAAAATACGGAATCCACTGGAAATGGAGCAAGGACCGTAGTAGTAAAAAATAGATATAAAAATTAAATAGAAGGCGGAAGTCTATAAAAACTCATTAAAAAGATTTTGCTTGATTGCTTGTAGCTAGATTAAGTAAGTATTTCCAATGTTTTTGATCCTTTAATATCCTTTCCTTGTTACCCAATTCTACCCATAGCAACCCAAAAGAAAGTTTTATTGATCCCAAATGATGCTTTGATTGTGTCAATGAAATGGTTGTATAAGTTTATATTTATGGAATTTCGGTATTCAATGCTCTATTTAGAGTTTAAAGATTTTTGGCTTGTTAAAAGTTTTAAGGTGATTTGTAATTAATTGATTGCTTTAATATTAACAAAGCCTGGTGTTTTGTAGAGTATTCTTTGAGAAAGTGACCGAAATATCTTGACTCAAAATAAACAGTTTTGTTTGAGTGTTCATGTCTCCTATTTGACAAAATTTTATGAAGAACTGGACGAAACCATTTAAGTTAGAGTTGGACATTAAAGAAGTTGAATTTTAATTTGTGAATGCAAGTTGATTGCCTCATACTCCTTGCTCAAGATGAACATATGTCTAAATTTGGGGGTATTTGATAATTCGTCGAATAAGATATGTTTTGTACACTTTTGCCATGAATCTCAATAGTTTACCATCATTTATACTAATAAATCTTTGTTCTTGTGTTTTCAAAGTTAAGACATGCTATTGGACGAAAAGTATAAATTTTCCACAAGAATCAATGAAAAATTCCAAGAAAAGGTTTAGCGCCTTTAATGCGCCTCTAATTGGTTAAACATCACCATGGAATTGCTAGGCTTGACTTTTGCGTATTGAAGAGTTGAAATTGAACTTGGTCCAGGAAAAGCCTTTTGAATACCCAAGAGAAAACTGAGAGTCAATGAGTTAGGACACACACCAAGCCCCTAAGAGTATACGTATGATGCAATGAGGGTGCTAGGCTCGATTTAGTAAAAAATTGGACAAAAAACATAGAATCGCAACAATTTGGCAGTGATTCTTCATAGATATGTCTATTCAACGTATGACACTAAAAAAATCTAGGTATTTTGAATCTTGAATTCGTTGGATTTATTGGATTTGGTGAATCTATTCCACTTTATTTGCAACCCATATAAATACCTAGGGTTGGACGTGGGAAAAAAAATCATCTTATCTTTTCTCTAGTTTGTAAGTTTTGAAGAAAGGAGATCTCAAGAGTTTTGGTTTTCCTATTTTTAGTTGTATTTTCTTTACTTTTAAGGTACTATTTAATTCATATTATTGTTTTAATTAGTTTATATGTGTATTAATAACTAAGTTCTCATTGAATTGAGAGTTTTCTACAATTACAAGTATTTATGATATAAAGTTTTGTTCTTTAAAGTGAGTTTTCGTTTCAATTGAATCTTGTAACTTTGATTGTATTAGTTATAAATTGAGTGGCTTTTCATTAGATTAGCTTGAATATACTTTGCTTGTGTACTCGCCAATGCAAAGGTCGGTGTAAGAAATCTAGGTCGGTCAACCTACCGTCGCTTAGTAAAGGGATTTACGTTAGGTGACAAATATAGCCTTGTCCGTTGGCAATCGATGTGCACTTGTACATTTAAAGTATAAGTTGGGTGACAACTCATACTAGTTACTACTTAAGGTAAGTGTTTTCATTGAACACCAAAGCCGCTAGCTCATTGAAACCCTTCGGCATATCCGGTGGTTTTGTAGGTCTAGTCGGTGTATGGTTGTGTCGCACCTTCCTACTATTAATCGTGAAAAACAAAATGTTCACGATCAAACTTCTACGATAGTCCAATAGGATGGATATCTTTTGTAACCAATGATTAAGTCAATTACTTATAAATTGTGGAAATGCTCTCAATCTAGGCTTTTATTTTATTGTTTAAATTATTGTTTTTAGTTGTCTATGCATGTTTCCATTAATTAGGGTAAGTTTTTAAGTTTATTTCTTCTACATTAGGTTGATTAGCAATCCACCCCCTCCCCCCAATTTCCTTTTAGTTGAAGCCTAAGAATCCTTCTCAATCTCTGTGGGTTCGACCCCGTACTTGCCTCACTACATATCAAAGTAGTCGGTAAATCACGACTATTATTAGTGTTTTAGGACTCAACAACAATAGCCGAGAGATTATGTTAAGCATACGGGCCTGCATGCAAGTACACAACATTATGAGATTGAATCTTATTGTGGTTTCTATTTTGGGTTTAGATATAAGAGGTTTCCTTTATATACTAAACTATTGATAGTGGATTGCCTTGTTTCTTGCTCGTGGTTTTTTCCTGATTTTAGGGTTTTTCACGTAAATTTTTTTATTCATTTTTTCTTTGTGGTTTATTTATCTTTGGGTGTATTCGTGAGACTGCGATCTTGGGACTTCCACGGTCATGATTCGTCACAATAGTTTTTATTCAGTAAGTAGTGTTGCCTTCTATTGTTAGAAGTTTTATTTTTTATTATAGCAATTTTTTGTTGTCCTCCCTTATTGGATTTTTTTTTCTCATTATAATTCTAGCTAATAGTGTGTTTGTGGACTACTGGGTGGTAACGTTTGTCAAGAGAATAATCACGGATTGTCAACCAATTCATATATATATATATATATATATATAATATAGCAAACAGAAAGAAATATCTTTGTACTCCTTTGTCGACATTCATATATAAGGGATATAATAACTTGGAAAGCCAAATGAATAAAATAAATCATCTATTTATCTTTTACACACGCTGTTTGATAAAATAAATGATTTGTTTTTTGTAATTCTTTGATAAATATTTTGAAACGTTGTTGGACATTTAAAAATTTATAATTTATTTATTTATTTATTTATTGTGTAATTCTAACGTGCAAAAGCAGGTTACCAAACTAACTATATAAAAATCTCCAATATTATCATTAATACCATATCGGACATGCTTCTTCGTGGAAAGGTTGGGATGTATTTGAATCCGATCATATGCATGCAATGAGATAATCCACAGATCTCAGTCCAATCAACCGTCTCAAATAAAAACCTTGACCTTCAAGGTTCAAACCTCATTTTATGTGACCCATTCAACACATACACGAACATACATAATACTTACTCAAGCAAGAACTAGCCGTAACCATGACGGTCAATAGTCAATACGACGCAGCGAATTATAAAATATTAATAATACAATTCAACACGGTCTTTCAAGCTAATATAAATACCCTTTCTACACGTCCAAATTGGTTATCTAGCTCAAGTATTGATTTTATATAAATCTCAATTGTTTTTAAGATGATGAAGATCCGGGTGAGTAAAGTTGCTGTTGTTGTAACAGTAGCAGTATGTGTGCTAGTTATGAATATTTGCGCATGCACAGGAGGTAGAGTGCCTCCGGAAAGCGTTTTATTGTTACAATCTCTCCGAGGTAGTAGTGTTGGTTCCGAACCCTCTGGATGCACCTATACACCTGGGGGTGGTGGACCGGCTTGTCCTATAAACGGAAGGAAGGTAGCTGGGAGTGGTTTCAAAGTTCACCTCGCAAGCGACTACCTACGTTTATTCATTAAGTTTGGTGTCAAGTCCAGTCAAAAATGAAGTTAAGTATGGATGGATTACTTGTGTCGAAAATGACTCATTGATCAATTGTATACATATGGGGGCGGCTTCCACCTCGGATTATATATAATATATGCATGATTCACGGCACAGCTAACAACATGGAAGTAGCATGTATGTGGTGGTTGTTATGTACATTTGACGCACAGCCAAGAAACATGGATGATTGAATTAATACTAGCTAGCTAGCTAGCATGCATCGACTCCAGTGCGTTGCGCTAGGAATTAAATCAAGAAAATTTGTTTGCTTCAAATTCTTCTATTTTTTGTATTTTTGAGGTTTGAATTTGTAGAATATATATTTAATGATGTTCACGATTTGTTTCTTGTATCCTATATATAATAAAAGAAAATGATTAATTGGATGATCCACTTTCGACGTGCCAAATTGACATATCCGATGCATGTGAACATTCTCTTTTTTGTGATTTTAACATTCTCATTCAATAATGTTGCATGTAACGACCCGCATTTAATTTAATTTATGAGGTACTTAGAGTTATTTTTGGAAAGGGTAGTGCTAGATGGACTCAAAAAGTCCGGACTCAAACAACCAAAAAGATATAAAGACCCTTAATTTAAATTCATTATTGGTGTTTGGGTAAAGGGTAATTAGGTCTTTTACTTAGATAGATATCTTAAATTATTAATAAAAAATCTTTGGGTCCGGACTCAAAGAGTCCGAACAGATTTTTTGTTTTGAAAATTAATTAGTGGCTTAATCTCAAACCATGGCACGATTCGAAACTCGAGCTCGAGGTAATACACATATACCGTGAAATTACGTATGTTATTTTTTGTGACGTTGTGTACGCCTATGCAAGTTATATTGGATTAAAGTTTATAAACAATGGGAGTCTTTATTCAATTGATTATTTGAGTACAACTTTACGTCTATTTATAGATACATAGATACTTTAAAAGATAAGACCAAATAAAAGTAGTTATAATCTTGTAATCACGTTGAGGATAGACACCAATCATGGTAATCGCTAAGATAAATGAATCGAACCAATGGTAATACCTCCCTCAAACTAAAGATGGATTCGTGGATACCAACTTGAGTTTGTCAATCAAGTCCTGAAATCGTCTTGGAAGATGAGTTTTGGTGAAAATGTCTACCGTATGATCAATGGAAGAAACGGCAATATGTTGAAGTGTTCCTCAGAGGAGATGTTGACGAACAAAGTGACAATCATTCTTTGTGTTTGGTGGGCTTCTGAAATACATCATTAATTATGAGCAATTTGAATTGCACTACGATTGTCACAATGTAGAGTAGCAGATGAATGAGTGACTCATATATCCTCAAGTAACCATCGAAGCTAAAGTAGGTCAGAAGTTGCATCAGCAAGCTAGTGCTCGGTATTCAAATTATGTACTGGAGTGTGAAGAAATTGTTTTTTTCTTGCTACACCATGATATAAGTGAATGACCCAAGTAAAAATAGTAACCACTAGTGCATCTACGATCAGTCGAATCACCAGCCCAATCGGCATCTGAATAACCAGGCAAAAAAATAGAAGAGGCAGCAGAGAAGTGTAAACCATGAAATATACTACCCTTCACATATCAAAACATTCGAATAATAGCAGTGAAGTGAGCAGTATGGGGAGCAACCATGAATTGGCTCACGATAAGAAAAACATATGCAATATCTAGTCAGTTAGCTATAAGATAAACCAAACTGCCAAAAGGTTTTCGATATAGAGTTGGATTTGGAAGAATTGTGTCGTTAGAGGGAGTCAACTTAACATTCACATCTAAAGGATTGGATGCAAAAGCAACATCAGTAATCACAAACAGAGAGATCAAATCAGATGCATATTTGGCATGTGATAAATAATATCCATTTGAAGTGGATGTGTCTTCAAATCCTATAAAATAACTTAAGAGTCCTAAATCTTTGATCTCAAAGTGTTGTCAAAGATAGTCATGTAGCTCAAAAATCCCAGTGGAATAATCCTCATTGGTAATCATATCATCAACATAAAGCAAAAGAACAAACCCTCACTCATTTTGATGAGTAAACAAAGCTGAGTTATGAGGAATTGATGTTAAGATAAATTTGGTAATGGTGGTATTAAACTTCAAAAACCAAACACGAGGATCTTGTTTAAGTCCATGTGAGGCTCGTCGGAAAAGACAAAATTGATTTGGAGAGTGCGCATATCCAGGATGAGGGTGCATATAGACTTCTTCCTCAAAATCTCTATTGAGTAATACACTTTTAACATCCATCTGAAAGAGAAACCATTATTTGATAGCAGGAGCAACTTGCAAACACCAAATAGAGCTTAACCGAGCCATATGAGCAAATGTATTTTCGTAGTAAATACCACACTCCTAGGTGTAACCTTTTGCAACTAGATGAGCTTTATACCACTCGAAAAAACCATTAGAGTGAGTTTTATCTTATAAATCCATTTTCACCTAATAGGAGCTTTGCCAGTAGGAAGATCCACCAAGTCCTAAGTGTGTGCCTTCTTTAAGGCGCACAATTCTTCGGTCATTGCTTGCTACCAATTAGGGCTAATACTAGCCTCAAGATAAGAGGAAGGCTCATGTAAGGAAGAAATAAAAAAGAAACAATGATAATCTTTAAGGTAAGGAGGTGGTTCTATTACCCTCTCAATCCGACAAGGAGGATGAGGTGTAAGATAAACAGAAAACAGATTCTTCAAAAATAGGTGATGGAGTGGGGATGCACTTATCGAGCTCAGTTTAAATACCTATATCAGAAGGGGAAGAGAACTCGACAGACGAGTTAGTGAAGAAAGGTCAAGAACAAAAGAGGGAAGTACCAAACTTGGACAATATGAACATAGTGTATTACTAGAAAGTGACGTGCGTGGAGATTTGCGTCGCTGGGAAATAGGATCCTAACACCGATAGCCTTTTTGTTCTATTCCATATCCAATAAAACAACAGAGATGAGCATATGGTTCAAGCTTAGTGTGCTCAGAGGATTGAGATGAACAATACATGCACTACCAAAAATTATAAGAGTAGTATAATCAAATGTTTTACTATATAATCGCTCAAATGGAGAGGTGTTTCAGATAATCATGTTGGGTTTTGTGGTTCATACATAGCGTAAAATTCAAAAAAAAATTTAAAAAACCTAACTGGATCGACAATAAGTACCAATAAACTAGATCTACAAAACTAAACCATATCTTAATTTGTGATTTCCTTATTTGATAGTTCAAATTCCAAGACATTCAAGTGCGCGTCATCTATCAGAAATCTATACATGAATGGTGACTACAATTTGGAGTGCTAGCCCTAAGAGAGATTGAAAATGGTTTTTCTTTATCCCACAAAATTCAAAGAACTCGAAAATAGCAAAATGAAAATCATATTTTGTTTTAAGGGTTCAACTTCTATTTATATGTGTAGATATGCCCTCACTTAAAATCTTATTTGTAGTACAACTATAGTATTTAGGCAGTTTAAGCAAATTACACATACGCCCTTATTAATAAGCTATCATATAAAAAATTTAAGGGCTGTTACGTCATGCGTTTTGTCATATAAAATACATTCCTCTGGACCAATTGAAATTGCGTAAAGCCATTCATTATGTGCGAGCTAATAGGTTAATACGACGTTGGTAGTTAACCAAAACCATTTTGGTACACAAGTCATAAGCAATCTCTAGCAAGGCATTATGACTACCCAAGTAGCGTGAATATCAAAATCTATATAACATAATTAATAACATATCATAGCCTTTTGTTGTGAGATATCTTTTGATTAAACATAAGGCATGAAAAATTCACCCTTAATGTTTGATCTTACTAGTCTCGATCTTTAGGTAAACTGAAAACATTCAAGTGACATTGATCATATAAATTCACATGGACTTGACATTATTAGTTTATCATATTAATGGATCCACTGATATCTCTCTATACGAGAATGAAAAACTTTATCTTGATTACACACCTTCACATATTATTCACATGGTAATCAATCACAATTTATATAATCATCCGGTTAAAGACAACGTTTAATTGTATCAAATAACCATGCTCCTAATATTGAAGTCTATGGTAATCTCAAGTAGAAGGACTAAGTGATTTAGCTATCATGAGTAACAACTATGACTTAATCCACCTGGCGTTCTTATAGCGGGTCGGTCCAGTACCGTATTCCCTAACAAGTACTCATGCTCTCGATTCATATCCCTATACGCATGGTCATCAGATGACCAGTAATCAAACTTCACACTAGTCTAGTTTAATGACCAACTAGACGAATGAAAACATCTATTTTACTAATTAAAGTTATAAGATAAACAATGTTTGTAGAATAAACTATGTCATATTCCCCAACAAATTAGAGTACGAAGTTGATTTATTATGTAAATACAAGTAAGGGCAACCTCACCCAAGAACTTTTCAAGGTATGATGCTGAAAGAAGTTGGGCTCAAATAGAATCTAAGATATGACAATATTTTCTTTTAGATTGGCCATTTTGTCAAGAAGTATAAGGACAGGAATATTGAACAACATTATCTTGCTATTTAAGAAACTTTAAAAGAACATGATCTTGAGATTATAAAACATAATCTGTCTAAAATATTTTTATTGAGCATGATAATCATGTTTTAACCATGGTAGCAAATTCAATATATATTCTGATAGTTCAGTCCTATGCTTTAAAAATAAATCCAAGTGAATCGTGAATAATCATCAATAAATAACACAAAAAAGCGAGAACCATTCATAGTGGAAGTAGGTGTAGGACCCTATATATCTGAATGCATTAAACCAAATTGAGTATCAATAATAGAATCAGTAAGGTTAAAAGATGAAGCATGTTGTTTTGGTAACTGACAATGCAAACAATCAAATGATTAAAACTTTGAAACACCAAATAATCCATTAGAAACAAGAGTTCGAAGTTTAAAAATAGAGGCATGCTCAAGACGAAAATGCCACTAATATACTGAATGTGATGAAACAACGACAAAGAGTTTCAGAAAAAAAGGCAAATGAAGCGATAAGAGCTCAAACGATTTGTAACGACCCTAAAAACCTAACTCATGCCACGCGTCATGTCAGGGTCGTATGTGGGATCCACTCGTCGTGATCCGTATGTCCAAATCTCGGGTGTAGACACCGAGTTTGCTATTTTTATGTAATGCATATATTATTTATTATACAAAAGATTGAACAATTTAAAATAATTAAATTTGGAAATATGTAGGTAAGAGCTTACCTCGAGTTTCGTGTCGTTTGGCAGTAGTCGAGGTTGAGATTGAGTTTAATTTGGTGTAAGCTTGGTTAAATATGACAAGAGAATTGGTTTGTGAGTGTTGGGTATATCATGGACGAAGTTAAGATTTATGGGGTTTTGACATGACCAAAACCAATATTTTGGAAATTTTATGAAGATGGAATATTTTTTCGTAAGTTTGGTTCAATTCGGTGGAAAACGGGATCGAAAACGAGCACTGAAAGTCAAAACACGTCAAAATAGGAATTTCAAGAATTAATAAATAAAAAGAAATTAAGTTTATATATATATATAACATGAAATGAAAATCAAAATCATTTGTTTCCAACAGAACGTTCAATCGAACGTTGTTCCCTAAACCCCTCGATTTGAGTTTCACTCGTGGAACTCCAAACATCCGATTTTCACCCGGTTTCTTTCTACAAAATCGTGGAGGATCGCAAGACCATCAATTCAAGCTAAGTTTTCACGGTAGAAGTGAGGTATTCAGCCCGTAATTTGATAAATTCTCAATGCTATGCATTTTTCCTCTATTCTAGTTGAATTGTTGCGATTTTTCGATTTCTTTCACAGAGTTTCAATAGAAATTGGTATGACTTGTCGTTAATTGGTGTATTGGATTGATTTGCGTCAATTTGGAATAAATTTCACTGATGTGTGTTATGGTTTTGATGATTTGGATTAATGCAATTCAATTTATAATTGTTTCAGAGATGCTTTTATACTTGATATTTGACTCCACGAGCAGTGAAAATATTTTAGTGTTGGTATCCAGTGGTTTCGTGGCATTAATTATTGAGTTTTGAGGATCTAATTGGGAAAATATTGATTTGGAGAAATTTTCTAGTTGAAAATACATAAAGTTTGTCAAGTTGACATGCCATATTAGAAAATTCGTAATTTCTCCATTTATGATCCGATTTGAGTATTCTTGGAGTCTATAGAAAGTACGTCATCAGTACTACAAGTTCCTTCTTGGTTGTTACGACTAATAAAAGGTTTTCAGAGTTAAAATTGTAACTCTAGTAGGCTAGTTGATAATACATAAAGTATTATTTTTAGAAATAGCTCTCGAGTGTACTTTGGTCGTAGTATTCGTATGGTTTAAGCATTGTAAACTAAGGATATTAGACTTGAATTGACACTAAATGATATCAAAAAATCTAAGGAAGAGATAAGGAGGTTCGAGAATGCATTTTGCAGTATTGGGAGGCCAAATAGGTTAGGACTAGGCGTATGGATCGAGGTAACTGAACCAGCCAGGAAATTTTACAGTTATTTCTTGAGCTTTAAATTTGTTGTTATTGCCATGTTCATCATTTCTTTTGATATTTCTATTAGTTAAGTGGTCCATTGACAAGTGAGTCATGGTTATTATTTATCTGTGATATGAGCTCTTATTTAGATGTCGTTGATATCTCCCAATTGAATGTATGTTGGGGGCACTTATCCTGGTCTTTGGATATCTCATAGTCACAAGGGTTGAGGCTTGTAGGCTGTGTCTCGTCCTGAACTTGAGTCAGTCGGGCATTTACCGCGACTCAAGGACCTTTTGGTCGAGACTCCTTGGTATTCGATTTTCATATTCCGAACCCTCACTTCTCGATTGATTTATTTATAGTCTTTTATATTCTTGTGTTCCCTGTTCTTTTCTTTATATTGGCATGAATTATACTGATTTATTTATTTTGAAATGTTGTATATATGTCTTGCTTGGCGTTACTTACCTTGGCTCGTCATTCTTGTGTTTGATAGAGTGCAGATCCACATTCTAGCAAGGGGAAGACTCCATAGCTAGGAGATATTATTTGAGGATACTGGAGCAGTTCCTACCACTTTTATGACATAGGTGATTACTTGTGTTAAAACACTGGAAGTTGGGTTTTTTAGAGATTTTGGGCATGTATATCTTGTGTTTACTCTCCACTTAATATTCATTGATGATGATATACATATTCAGGGTTTCCACACTCTAAGTTGTCTTAACTTGTGTCTTTGAAGTTTTTCAGTTAGTTTGAGGGTTAGTTGCTTTCCCTATAACTATGTTAACCCACTAATTGATTAACTCAACTTTAATTTCTTAATAAATGGTAAATAGTAAAGGAAGGAAGACTAGGCTTGGGTGACTCAGCGAGACGGGCTCAGGGGTCTACGTAAGTATAGGCCGGGTGGGGCCCAATTAAGGAATTTGGAAGTGGGTCGTCACATAATTGTCCCACTTGGCTCCCCGTTTCAAGAACTTGACCCTTCTAAAAAATCTTGAACCTGGCAACTAATAGGAGAAAAAACATGATAAGCCAAGATCACATAATTAACCATCTAAAACCAAATTTAAAGCAAAACCAGAGGCACAATAAGAGTCAAGAAGTGTAAGGTTTGTGGTAGAGGCAGTTCCTGTATGAGTAATGGACATACAACTTCCATTTGCAGCATGAATAGATGAAAGAGATTACATGCGAGGCAACGCCTAAGGATACAATTATGTGAAGGGCTATTAGGTGAAGGGCCAGTGGAGCGGGTCAGATAGGCCCATCAATGATGTATTGAAGAATGGTGAGTAAGGATAGGTCGTGGTATGACATGGGATTGTCATGGTGAACTAGGAAAGGCTTATAGTTACGGGAGTAAGGTAACTGGATTAGAGAAACTTAAACACGAAAATCGAACTGATAATAGGTTGCGAGGTCGTTGGGAAGAGAGTGACTGATGTTGACCACCTAGGCAAAACATGCCTATCTCAGGGTAACACTACGATCCTTTGATGGAGTAATGGAGGTGTTCAAGGACTGTAGAGTGGGACTATCAAGGTGTGAGGTGTGGTCACACAAGGATAGGTTAGATGAACTAGAGTGTAGGTTAGATGAACTAGAGTGTACTCAAGATTTAAATTTTGAGGATGAGATTCTCCTAGTTGGGAAGAATTGTAACGACCAAAATCAATTAAACTAGGATGAACGTTAATTAAGGGAATTAACAGTCGAAATTCGGGCGTTAGGTGGACTACTCGGTTGACTCGAACACGAGAACCGAGGAAATATGTTATATATAGATGGTAGTTGTATATATATGGTGTTTAAATTTATTATTATTATATTGCACTCCATGTATATGTTGATATCGTGCGACGTTGTATGACGGGTGTTTGCATCGAAAGGCGTGTCTATGCAGGTGTCAAGTAGGCAATCTACGCGTACACTAGGAAACTCCGCTAATTCACATTAAGATGATTAGTTGATGAATTAAAATAGGTAATATGACCACAGGCTAAGTTACTTCAATTAAAATTATAGGTTGTGGTGTACCTTGAATTTCGTGTTGGGACGTGAGGCATTGAGTACCGGTAGTCGAGGGTTAGTGGGATCGCAAGTTGATAATTTTTGGTGAATAAAACCACTAACCATAGATATTATGTGGGTCTAAGCTAGGGTGAATAAATTCAATAAATCGAGGCCTATAGTTTGAGTAAATTAAATGGAAAGCATAGGATTGGTCTAGAGATACATACGTTGATATCTAAAAGCCATATGAGTATTAAAATGGTGTCAATTGAGATTGAGTTAGTGGGGTTAGTGGGATACATGGCAAGAGGTGGACCATTAGATAGTCCTCTGGATACGTAAATCCATGAAGATCAAGGGTAAGGAAACACTCTCACCTTAATATAGATAGGCAATTTTGATCAAACCATGCAAATAAAGAAAATCAATTGAACTGCTGGAGAGAAGAAAGAGATTGCCGGAGAGCTAGAATTAGAGCTGGAAAACATCAAATTGGTGGATCAAACCTAGGTAATCATCTTCTCCTCTATGTAATGAACTTATTTTTTACGAGTTTTAATGAAAAATTGAATTTAGGGGTTAGATCCCTAGTTTTTGGTGATATTGTTATGAATTATATGTTAAATGATCATTTTATATAAGGATTTATCATTAGTTTTATTAAATTGGAATTTTAATAAAATGGGAAAAATTAGTGAATCTATGAGATTTGAGGAAATTGATCAAATTGTTGTTATAAGGTTGTTCTAATTGTTATTTTGGCTCAATTTGATATGGAGAGGGTGTTAAATAGGGTTTAGCTAGCTAATTGGGGGCTTTGGTACGTAATTTTCGAGTTGAAAATTCTGTCAAAGAGAGCAATTAGCGTGCTAATGAAGAAAATTAATGCGCAAACAATTCTAGGTAGAAACTCGAATTTAGATTCACGATTTGTGCGCAAATAAGCCCTATTAGCATGCTACCTCGACGCCGAAAATTCGATCAAAATGTGTTTTAATAACGTAGCTAGTTGAAACCCTCTTTTGACACACCGATTCTTAGATTTACTATTTTTAACTTATTTTGAAGGAATTAACTTAATAAAAGATAATTTAATAATTTTTAAGTTTTGAAATAAAATTTGGTTTTAAGAGTTAATAAACACTAAATTAATCTTATACCCACTATATTTCAACTGATAAGACATTGAACTCAGGGATATATAGTATCCCGAGCTAGTCGGGTCGGATTCGGGAGTCTGAGGAAGTCAGAGCATGGATTGAGGTGCGTAAACCTAATCAAAATATTTCACAGGATTCATGGATTTGATTTTATCGATATCGTATTTCATGTGTGACTGTTGGTTGGCACACATGGGTTTTCACTCCTATTCAGTTTTGCGTATATGTTGGTTGTGGCTAAATTGCTTGCACGAGTTACTTATGTTTGTGCTCGTGTCGATGGCAATAGAATATATCTACAACTGTCGGGAGGGATTTAGGGTGTTCTGTTGACTTGAAATAGCATCTGAAGGGGTTCATCCGATAATTAAAGTTGGGGTTTAGTCACTGTAGGCCTCTAAATATGTACATTCCTATTTGATTTATCGATTATTGGATGGCGTAGGACAGGGTGTTTTCATGATTAAACGGATGTTTACTAATTATTGCTTCATTTCCAAGCTTATTTAATTGGAACATGCTGCTTGTTTATTTCACGCTATTGCTTTTGCTCGTCGTATGTTGCCTACATTCATAGGAATATAACAAACTATTGCCAAGAGTTATATTCGCATGTCTCGTAGTATATCAATTTTATTTCATGAATATTGTATGGACTTCTCTTGGGATTTTACTCGCTGGACTCGTCTCTGTATTCGTTAGGTGACTGAGTGCAGATCCTTTTATACGCAAGGGCAAGAGCAGGAAGGTACTAGGTGACTACCTCTGAGATAGTGGAGCCAGCTCGTATGTGACTTAAGTATGTATATATATATATTTATTTTTGTTGGGTTTTGGGGACTGTAGAACACTGATTACATGTATATGGAACTTTTTTATACTTATCTCGCTTTGATATATACATGGTATCTTTCGTCGGGTTTTCACTACTTAGGATTTTTAAATATTGCATAAGTTACTCATTAAAAGCCTTCCGCTGTAAAATTATAATGTAACTTGATAAATCGAGTAGCTCGCTTATTAAGCTATTAATACTTATGTAAAGATTAATTAGCAAAGTTAGGGTTAGCTAGAAAAGGGTAAGCAACTCATTAGGTCGCGTGGCATCAAGGATAAACGGGCCGTGACGTGGCAAGGCTAGGTGATATGGGATGCGACGTGGAGGTAGCAAGGCGACCTGGAATTTGGGGCTGCTACATAACTCGAGGAAAATTTTTTGGCATCTGATCACTGCAAGTGAATACTCCATTTTGAGTATTTCTCTGCCCTGGATTCAACCACACACTCCGTTTCAACTGAAAACAACCAATAAATATAATCAAATGTATATTTTGGAGACTTTCCATGTAAAATATACGAAAATAAACTACTAAAACTGTATAAATACAGACTTATTAGTCATAGCTCATTTTCCCAATATTGAACTCATTCCCAAAGACAAGTGTATAGAGCAGTTGCATCATTTTCTTAAACACGTGGGTCTAGTGAGAAGTGGCCAAGACGCTTGTAGTCAAGACCTTCCATAACATGTAAGCCTTACAAGTTAGCTTGGTAGTAGGAAGCCTGTAGCATCCCCTATCTCGAATAAAGCGATACTTTGCCTGAAACCTTAATTAAGCCCTGGTAACCCAGCTAGACTTAACTAGGGCCGGTAGCCTCTCCTTCAATACCTGATAAACTCAAAGTGTATATTGATATTAAGAATTCAAAATATACGTAGCAGAAGATTAATTTTTTTTTTATAATTAATATGATATTCATAAATACATAGTTCATCAAAACCCAAAACTCGATTATAAAACTTCCCATCCCTGTTAATTTATAAGAAAGTAACTCCAATAGTGTATATATATACAAGAAGACTCATTACATTGTAGAGAGTATAGTAAGACTTATAAATCTCTTTTTCTTCCTTCGCTGAAGCACTAGGCTAAGAACCTAAAATGTTAAATTTAAAATGAGCACACTAACTTGCTCAACAACTAAGGACTCAAAAAGCCATCAACTATCCATATAATAATCAAGAGTACTATGCAATAACAATATGCACCGAAGGTAACTAACATGATTATTGAAAACATATAATCCATTAAATAACAAATGCAAGTCTCAATAACTATTATACTGTGATTCTCATTTCATTTGTAAATCTAGGGTCGATTACCCACTAACGCCATTAAAGTGATTGCTAGAACAACACATTGGTTGATGTGTTGTCTAGCCAATCCACTATTGTTCAATGGCTCTATCCCAAACCATTTAGTGAATATAATCCACCCAACCTATTTAGCTAAGTTTGATTTACCATATAGGCTAGGAACCAAACTCATATCCTATATAACATAATCTCAATTGCAGGATTTACTCTTCCCGACCTCATTAATATTTTTTATCCATTTTACAAATGCATCACAGTGTACATAATCCCTATTTAGTCCATAAACTATATGAACCACAAATACTAACATATCCATACAACATTGATAAATAAGTGAATCCATACTCACCTTGGTTTAGGTTTCATTTCCAAATTCCCTATCTTTTCGGGCCACTCAAGCTTTCCCAGTGCTCCAAAACCTAACACAGACCGTGTTTTGTTGATATAGGACTAATACTGTATATTAAGAACCCCTAAGTCAGCGCCTAAGAGCTTAGGAAATTCTAAGAAAAACATAGCACTGTTGTTGTGTTTTATGATGGGAGCGCCCTCCCTTACTTGGTGTGGTGCACCCTACTAAATGGGTTCATCCCAACTGATAAAGGAAGTGAGGTCCTCTGTTACAGGGAGCGCGCTCCACCCTGCATTGTCTCGACTCTCAACAGGATAGTAGCCATTATCAAATCCACCAAACCATTAGAACATCATCAAACACTCCCCTAATACATTAGGGAGGACCTCTAGTGAGTTATTAATCCATTTCCAGTGATCAATAACAACAATAATAGAGAAATCATCCACCTATAAATTGAGTTTCAAAACACTAAAACTCGTATGCTACAGTGACGATCTATGGTTTGTAATGATTTGATCTCCTCAATTCCCCTAGAAATCACTCCTGAATCAATCTTTAAAATTAAAACCTTAAGCTAATTTAATATCTCTCTCGACTGATCATTGAACAGTGAAGATAATTTTGAATGTTTGATTTAAATATATGGATTTTTCCCAAGATATGCATCACGCTATATCGAGGCTTATTAAGTGAATGATGTGTTAAAGTAACACCTCCTAAAGTTATACATATCTTAACACCATCAACATTTATGCTCATCTCGAGATGATTCGACGATCCATATAATTCAAACCAAACTTAGTTTTAATTATATATATCAAATATATGTAATTTCTATATGTTCTCACCAATAAATTCACCTAACATGCCTACGAGTATTTTCGAGTATGCACTTTCATTTCATGACTCCCTTGTCACACTTTGTGTACCGGCAAGTTATTATTTACTTACTTATTTTTCGATTATAGGTTTATATAAATTCCATTTTTATGCTACAATCTATAAATTCCATTTTTATTTTGATTATAAAAGATTGATGAGCGACTAATTAGTTGATTAAAAATAAGAAAATGTATAAAGTCTTGCAAATTCTCATAATTAAGAACTCTCGAAAAGCAAATTTGAGTTTGCCAACGTTTAGTTGACAAAAGTTTTGGACAATGAATGATAGAATCTTTTTATTACAAATACTAAATTGTGTTACGTGTTCACGAAAGGGGAGACGTTGACTTTCTCCAGAGCCTGTAGCAATATACATTACACCAAAGATTATTAAATTAGTTGATTAATGAAATTGCACAATTACAGTAGGAATGTCATCTACAAGTCGAGACTGGATGTACAATCGTCTCGACAATGGCTTCGTTCGAATTGAGTTCGCAGCGAGGGTTAAAAAATCCATAGCATTTGCCAAGTAACAATTTTCCACCTACGAAAGTGAAAGGAAAATTAAATGTTCGTGCAATTATAAGAAATGTTGACTTGTACCATACCTGAACGTTGAAATGGTTAAGTACCATATATGTAGGCACGGATTCATTTCGGTATATCACCATTGGTATGAACATGGTGAGAATGGAGATCAGGAGCCGCCAAACATCTACCAATTTGAGAACCATATTGATGATGTTGATGCCGGAAGTTTTGAGACGACAACCTACCATAAGATGCTACATAACATGGCGGGTCCAAGTTTTAGTTGGAATCACGTGGAAGAGTCACTGAAACCCCTAAGCATTGCTATTAAGTCAGAACACCATATATCTGAGTAAGGGTACAATGAAATCATACAATTCATGAAGTATTGTTTGCCAATCAACAATTCACTGGTTGAAGTTTTTACACTAATAAAAGACTAATGTAAGGTCTAGGTCTTCCAATTGAGAAAATAGATCGCGATGAGGACTAATGTATGATTTATTGGGGAGTGGACTCTGAATTGATATCATGCAAATTTTGTAAAAAATCACGCTACATTACACAACGACGAGGTCAAGGAAGGAACACAAAAAATGTCCTTGCAAAAAAAGTACTACTTCCCTTTAGGCCTTCTATTGCAACACTTGTGCGCGTCTTAGTCAACTGCAAAATATATGCAGTGGCATGATGGGCATTCCTCGCCAGAAGATGTTATACAACATTATTCTGATTCGATTGCATGGAGGCATTTCGATGAGGTCAACAGGTATTTTTCCGCTGAGGTCCGGAATGTTCGTTTAGGGTTGTGCATTGATGGCTTTCAAGTTTTTGGGATTTCAAGTAAATCGTACTATTCATGACCCATAATTCTAACTCCGTACCACCTTCCATTGTCGATGTGCATGAATGCTGAGTTTATGTTCTTTATGGTTATCGTTCCTAGACCGACCAACCCAAAACAAAAAAATGACATGCTCATTCAGCCGCTTGTGAAAGAGTTGCAAGATTTATGCAACAACGGGGTTATAACTTACAGCGTTTTCGCAAAGACGGGTTTTCATATATGAGTTGCACTCTAGACTTTAAGTGATTTCATTACATATAACATGTTTTCCGGTTAGAGCACACATGGTAAGATGGCTTGTCCATATTGTATGGAAGATATAAAAGCCTTTCAATTATGAAGTGGTGGAAAGACATCTAGTTTGACTGTCACCTTTATTTCTTGTCCAATAACTAGGGCTGGCAAAAATACGGGAACGGATAAAACGGGACTGGACACCCATTTCGAAAATGATTAAATTTGGTGTCCGGTCCCGATCCCGTTTTTAAAACAGGCACTGTTTTTTTGTCTAGTCCCGTATGTTTGTAAACCATACGGGACCTTTTTTGCCCGAAAACCTCTCCTTCGCTGCTCAGCTTCTTCCGATCCGCTCCCGATAATCTCTGCACCGATTTCACCTCCACTGCCTTCTCGAACACCCCTTCCCTTCCCTTCTCGATCGATCGATCAATCAATCAATCCAACTCTCCCTTCTCTTCTTCGATGATGTTGTGCGTGTGCTTGTGTGCATGAGGGTCGTAAGGCAGAGCAGTGCGTGAGGGTCGTGAGGCAGAGCTATGCGTGAGAGGCGGACAGAGGGAGATGACGGTTGAGTGAGGAGACCAGCCCGATCGGGGACGAGCTGTGCATGAGGCAGAGAGAGTGAGAGGCGGACGGAGGGAGATGACAGTTGAGTGAGGAGATCAGGGGCGAGCTGTGTGTGAGGGCCGTGAGGCAGAGCTGTGCGTGAGGGCCGTGAGGCAGATCTGTGCGTAAGAGGCGGACGGAGAGATTGGGGACGAGCTGTGCGTGAGGTAGAGAGAGTGAGAGGCGGACGGAGAGGAGATCGGGGACGAGCTGTGCTGTGCGTTAGGGTTTGTTACTTTGTTTGTTAATTGAGGAGATCGGGTTGAGTTGAGTCTTGAGGGAGATGACAGAGACAGACTAACATAAAAGTTAAAAACTTTAAATACATTATGAAATTACTTATATGCCCGTCAAATTAATCACAAACGGGTACCAGTTTTTTTTAAACTTCTGCCCGATCCCAGTACCTTATTTTAAAACGGACACAAAAAAGTGTCCAGTCCCGTATGTTTTTTACAAAAATATTGCCCGATCCCGTTTAAAACGGGTCCGGACACAACCGGATAAATGGGACCGGGCAACTTTTGCCAAGCCTACCAATAACTCACCATTCAAGAAAAACAAAAAGAAATTTCTCATAGGCCAAACCATACTAAATGACAAACCGACTGCTTTCCTATTTGGAGAAGAAATTTTGGCATAAATTGAGTCGTTGGGCTTGATGAAGATGACAGAAATTGAAGCTAAGACTTCGAGATGAAGAAAAAGAAACATTTTTTAGGACTCGCCGTATTGAAAGACAAACTTGATTAGACATAACTTAGACGTCATGCATATTGAGAAAAATGTTTTTGACAAGATATTCAAAATTATTATGAGTGCACCAAGCAAAAGTAAGGACAATGCTGAATCGAGACAAGATATTTGTGAATATTGTCACCAACCTTCTCTACACATTGATCCGGTGACAAACACTTACATCCTTGGATGTCATGCTCTCAATAACTCAAAAAGCTAAAATTAAGCGAGTGGGTTGAAAAATTGTGTTTTCCTGACGGTTATGCTTTGGATATAGGCCGATGCGTGGATCCAAAGAAGTTGCGACTGTTCGGCATGAAGAGCCATTATTGTCATACTTTTATACAACAATCGATATCAATTGCATTTAGAGAACTCCTCCCAAACCCGGTTTGAACAAAAATTAACGAGCTGAGCCTTTTTCCAGATCCCTTACTGCGAAAAGTGTCAGTCCTGAAGATTTGGAGGTTTTAGAGTTTGAGATACCTAAAATCATTTGCAAGCTGGAGAAATTATTCCCGCCAAGCTTCTTCGACTTTATGGAACACCTACCAATCCACTTAGCTAGTGAGGCTCGTCTAGCTGGCCCAGTTCCATTGCGGTGGATGTATCCGTTTGAGAGGTAATATATCGAATTCTTGAAGTTTTTTTGCCATCCGATAAGGTTTTAAATTAACATTAACTAAACTTCGATATGTACTTTAAACATTTGAAAAACAACATTCAGAATAATGTGAAGGTTGAGGGCTCGATGTGTAATTCTTATTTGGTTGAAGAAGTCAAATCGTTTTGTTGTTACTACTTTGAAGATAACATCTTTATGTTGCACGACAAAGTGCAACACATAGCATTTTGTATGAGATTTCTCAATTTTTACTTGGCGACTCTTGGGTTAGTCAAAGGAGCAGCACCTGACTGAGCAAGAGTATAATGCCGCTCATTCCTATGTACTACTCAATTGTCCAGAGATCGCCCCTTACATCTAGTATGTCGCTAACTTTCATTCAAGAATTTCATACATTCATGCTTCATCTTTTGCCAAGACATGATATTTATATGTTCATTTCTTGTAAGATCTTTATCGATGAAATCACTCAAGGAATAGGGGAGTCGAATGTCGATACTAGTCTGGAGTTCAACTTCCCAATTTGGTTTCAAACATATGTAATGTTATTACGATTGTAGTTTATCGCTTCATTTTTTCTTTCTTAAATAATGTGTCTTCACTTTCTAAATTTTCATGAATAGACTCGGAATCCCATCATAGATGAAACACTTGTTGATCTTTCGGTTGGTCCAAATCGATTTCAGAATTTGTACACTAGTTACCTAGTGAATGGTATAAGTTTCACACCGAAACACATGACGCTAATAGATCGACGCAAAATAGTAGTGTTTTAGTGAAGGGTTCTAACTACGCTGATGCTTCCCACGACTACTATGGACTACTAAAAAAGGTTGTAGAGATTGAATATACAGGCCTCAAACTTGTGGTGTTGTTTAAGTGTGAATGGTTTGTCCCTGCACCAAATCATGGTGTGAGGACTAACCCAATACTTAAATTGATAGAGGGTCACTGAAGTCAATGATATAACAACTACGAGCCATTTGTCCTTACAGTGCAAGCCACTCAGGTGTACTACCCTTCGTAACCTTATGTGAGGAACGAGCAACAAAAATGGCTAGTAGTTTGTTGCTATCAACCAAAATTCACCGATGAGGAAATGAGCAAAGACGATAATGACTAACGCTCAGCGAAGATTGCATTCCAAGATCGTGAACCTACCACGTGCGTAGTCGATGATTTAATTAAGGATTTCAACAATCTGGGTTATCCAAATTCCCATGTCATTGTTGAAGCGGGTCCTAGTCAAGAAGACAATGACTTCATTTTTAACAATGGGGAATATTTAGTAGAAGAAACATCAACTTCTAATTATCAGATGGGAAATATGAGCTAAATTGTAGAAATATGAGCTAAATTGTAGAAACTTTACTTAAAAAGCATATTATTTTAGTTATTTATTGTTGCTCCATGCAGGTTCAGCTACAAAGGAGATGTCAGGAGCTAACCCTGGCTGCACCGGACCACCTAGTAGATGATGGCGCGGTGTATTACAATGTGGCGGGTAAGTGTCATAAAGGGTGTGTCTACGGTCTCAGGTCATTAGGGAGAAAAGAAGAGAAGATATGCAGATCCTAGTGCTAGCACATCCGAGGTGCCGCAAATGGTTCCACGCTCAGATTTTAGTAATGTTATTGAGCAATTATGACAAGTTGTGGCATTTATGCAAAGGAAGTTTGGGATGACCATGGACGGCGTGGGCCTATCTCAGCCACCACCACCACTACCTTATAAACATCAACAGGCGCAAACTGATCCTGCTAATCCACCACAGTAAGAGGACAGCGTTGATCGGGAGATACAAGACTGGGCTATAGGAGATGAGCAGCTTGGGGATCTTAGGTATCTTTTATGGTAGTTTGCGTAACTTTTGAAATGGTAATTTTTTTTTGTGGATATTTAGAGGACTAAGTTATAGGGGATTAACAATTTGAGGATACTTAGATATCTTTATGGTTGTTTATAGAACTTTTAGATTGGTAGTTTTTTGTGCATATTTAGAGGACAACGAGGGATGAGCAGCTTTTTGATACTTAGGTATTTTTATGGTTGTTGTACAACAAAGGGATTGGTAGTTCTTTTATGGATACTTAGGTATCTTAGATATCTATTATACTTGACCATATTTCGTTGATATGTAAATCATTTTGTTTAATGCAAATCGTACGTTTTTTTTCTTATTTAAATCTTTGTTGTTGATATATATTATTGATTGTTGTATGTATGTGAAATTTTTCTTTTTTGGGGATGTTACGACCCCCATGGAGTTGTTGGAGGGTGCAAGTGATGGAGCAGGTCCTATTGTTGTTGTTTTTATGTTTAGAAGTTTCAAATAACCAATTTAATTCTGAGGTATATTTAAAAAATTTAGGTGTAGAAATGGAATAGAGATGAATTAGCAACGAAATTCATGGATTCCATTGCTAATCCGTCTCTAATTTGTCAAGAAATAGTAGGAGAAATTAATAAAAAAAATAGGGTAAACTGAGTTTAGAAATAGAATGGAGATTGATTAGCAATGAAATTCATGCATTCTGTTGCTAATCCATCTCTAAATTGCAACGGTTTAGCCACGGAATGCATGAATCACGTTCCTATTCTATTGCAAACTAGTGATGGATTAGCAACCGCATTTAAGTAAGAAATTGAGTCAAATTTGAAATCCATCTCTGATCCGTCTTTGAACCGTCTCTAATTAGAGACATAATAGAGATGGAATGCAAGCAAAAACATTCTCCTTGGATGAATGTCCATTTCTGATCCGTCTATATTACGTTTATAAGTCTATCTTAAATCCGTTTAAAATTAGCAACACAACCATGTTTCCTTTGCTGAATAATTAGCGAAAATGATTTTAGAGACATACTATATTCTGTTTCTAGTCCGTTATAGAACTAAATTAGAAACAAGATTTATGCTAACCAACAACAAAAATCTTTGTTTCTAATCAACAGTTTTTTGTAGTGGTACTTCTGGAAATTGGAAAAGAGTTTATTATTTATACTGATGCTCGAAAGATGGGGTTAGGATGTGTGTTAATGTAAGCAGGGAAAGTTACAAATTATGCTACTAGGCAACTGGAAGTGCACGAAAAAGAACTACACAACTTACGATTTGGAGATAGCAACAGTTGTTTTTGCTTTAGAGTTGTTGAGGCATTACTTGTATGGCAAAAAGTTCATGGTGTTCTCAGATCACAAGTATAGATCATAGGCTGACAATAAGGAATCTCTAGATTGGAAGCTTTCAATAGATGGAGCAATAAGGCTTAAAGGTAGGTTATGGATTTCATCGCAATTACAATTACGAGAAGATCTACTTCAAGAAGCAAATCGATCGCGCTATACTACTCATCCACGGAGCACTATGATGTACCATGACATGAAACGAATGTTTTAGTGGTTGGGAATGGATTTGGATACTGCGAAGTATATCTAGGACTGTGTGACTTGTAAGAAAGTGAAAGTTGATCATCATAAACTTGGAGGGATATTGCAACCTTTCTCTATTCTTAATAGGAAGTAGGAACACATAGCCAATGACTTTTTGATTAGATTGTCGATGATGAAGAAAAAAACATGATGTGATTTGGGTTATTGTAGATCATTTGACAAAGTCCGCACATTTCATTCCAATTTACATGGGAGAGCTAGTAGATAAGCTGAACGGGAAATATTTCGTAAGATCTTAACGCTACATGGTATCCCTATGTCTATTGTGTCGGATCATGATTCACATTTTGCTTCCAAGTTTTGGGAGGGTTTACAGGCAAGGATGCCGACTAAGCTCAATCTCAATACTACGTTTCATCCTCGATCAGACAACCAGATTGAGAGATTTATCCAAATATTGGAAGATATGCTCAAGGCTTGTATGCTAGATCTCATTGGGAGTTGGGAGGATTATCTGCCATTATGTGAGTCTGCATACAACAACTTTTAAGCAAGTATTGTCATGATGCCATTTGAGGCACTTTTTAGGAGGCCTTTGTGAGTCTTCGATGTATTGGGTAAAGGTTGGTGATATAGTGTTGATAGGACCAGAGATTGTACAAGATTACACCTAGAGGATTAAGTTAATTAGGCGACGACTACGTATTGCATAAGATAGATAAAAGAAGTATGCTGATAAGGGCCACCAAGAAATGCACTTTGAGAAGGATGATCATGTGTTGTTTAAGGTAGCACCGATGAAGGGACATTATAGATTTGGCTTGAAAGGGAAACTTGCTCCAAAATGTATTAGAACCTTTGTAGTGACAAAACAAGTAGGTCTAGTTGCATACAGATTAGTTTTGCTACATGAATCAATGGGATTTCATGATGTGTTTCGCATATCGATGTTGCTAAAGAAATTGACCAAGCATATCCTTATTCTTGGTTGGAGTTAGCTGGAATTGAGGCAGGATATATCATAAGAGGAACAACGAATTCAAATAATTCACTGGAATGTTCAGAAACTCCGCAACCAAAAGATCCCATTAGTGAAGGTATGATGGCAATTTTATGGAGATGAGGAGCTAACTTGGAAGCGAGAAGATTATATGGAAGAGTATTTCCCAAATCTTTTCAACTCTTAAGGTACGGCTTACTCTTAGTTTCGAGGATGAAACTTCTTAAAATAGGAAATATTATGGCGCCCCTAAATTCTATTTCGGTAAATTGTCCCGATATCGAGGTTATTTTAGTAAATATATGTGATATTTATGTAATGGAGAGATTAATGTGTGTAATTACATAACGCTAGTTGACTTAGGTGTGAAACGTAGCTTAAGTGAAGGAGAACAAATTTAAATGACTTATTAGATGGTTTAATTAAAGCATAGCGATAAGGATTGTTAATATAAATAAGGGTATTCTTGTAAAAACATAAGAAATGATGGACTCAATGGGAACAATAGATTATCCTAGAACTAAAGAGGGCATGATGAGATGAAAGGCTAGGATTTGGTCACCAAACCCTAAATCTCAAGAGGCTACTTATATATACAAGTTATAAGGGTTGTAGCCACATTGTTTCTAACTTAACAACAAGTGAGGAAGCTAGGGTTAGTGGTAGAAGTGAAGGAGAAACACTCAAGCTAGGTAATAACCTTAACTTAACTTGTTTATCATAAACAATCGATGGTTCTAAAATGGTGTGGTTTCAATTTAGGACCATACCATTTCCCTTTGTCTCTGATTTTTGGAGGAAAATCATGTGGGTTACGTTGTCTTCGATGGTTTCAAAACAATTTCAGATTTGGTAATTTTTACAAAAAAAAACTTAGGATTCTTGGATTTTTTTTATACACACTCGATTGCAAACGGTTATTGATGGTTAGTGGTTGATGGAACACTTTATTTTGGACAATTTTTGATATATTTGAAGTATGAAAAAGGTCAGGAAATTGTCGAAAGCTGAGAAGAAGCAAACAAGAAAGTTCAGGGTTTCCACGATGCTAGCATTATCCTAGCCCTGTGCATACATACACACGAGGCCGTGTGTGTAAAATACATGGCGTCAACGGGATGTTGAATTGAAGCCATAGTGGTGGTGACACCATCACAGTGCCGTGGGATAACCCACACAGTGTAGTCAGTGCGTGAATTACACTGATTTTTACCATTATGACATATTGCATAACTACTTTGTTTTAACTTTGTTTAAACATTATGTTTTTTTAAAATTACTAAGTTATGCCGAAGTGTATCACTAGATAAGGTGGGTTAGTGGTAACTAACCCCGAAATCTTTGTTGTCGCAGCAAGTTTTATATCATTTTCAAGATATTAATACAAATTAGGTGAACTTACCTCAAACAAAACATATTTATAGTACGACACATGAACCTATGCCAATGTAGATACGAGGAGGACCAGATAGGAACTCCCAAGCTAGGTTTGGATAGGATAGTAGCGCTTTGAGGTTAGTGGAGTTTGATTTATTCTGAATCATGCCTTGATTATAGTTGTGATAGGAATAGTGTATTGAATTGTGAAATTCATTGGAATTTATCTCTACACTCTTATTGATCTTGCATGTTATATCTTTTAGATTCTCTAATATGAATGCTTGTGGAACTAGTATACTAATATTGATAAATGCAAGCTTACACCTTAGGTTGGAGGGCTGACGGCCATCGGTACCTTCTCCCATGGTGGTTATGAAATTTTGATATGTATATATGTTCGGATTTCATAAGCGTGGCCTTGATTTCCTTGTTAGCTGTTTAGGGTCTCATTTTGATGTGTTATGTAAGTGTTTGGCTCACGGTGATTAAATTATCTAGTTTCCACTTCTTTTTATTATATGGCATTCATGAACCGTTATAAACTTGTTTGATTATCATGGTTGGGCACTATTTATTCTACCTTGCATTCATAGTACTTTACTTATGTACTTATTTCTTTCCCAAAATGATAATATGTTTCATTAAAGTCTTTGGTTGCATGTTAGTTGTTATTGCACTAGGTATTACTTGGATGGTTCAGGGTAAAGTTGACTTCGACTTTACTGAGCTCATTTAAATATTGCTTACCCCATTTTCCCCCCTATGTACCTTAGTTGCTTCTCAGGACAAAGGAAAAAGCAAGATCGTTGTGTAGGAGATCTCTTTCATGTGCGTTTGGTTTGAGTATTAATTGTCTATTTTGTTGCTGAGATGTTTTATGCAATAAACAGGGGACACATATGGGTAGATGTTTAAACCCATGAGACTATGTCTTAATTTATGTTTAGTTGTTGGCGAGACTTCTACCATTATTTCTGCAAATTCTTAGACAAAAAAGGTTTTTATTTTCGCACTTATTGCTTTAGTTGTCTCTAGAAGAATGTTTTGGTTTAATTTTCGCAAGTTAAGGCTTACTAGATCATCGCTCGACCCGCTAGGTTATCTCGAGGTGTTCGATGATGATTTATGTCGGGCGGTCTAAGGCCACTAGGGTTTGGGTCATCTAATGAATGAATCTTTTTCTATTCATGCTTTTATATAATTACTAGTTTGTAACCTGTGTGAAACACGTTTAGACCGCTCACTGCGCTAGCGGGGCATGATTTTTCTTTTTCTTTTTTTTTTCTTTTTTTTGACAAAAGCATATTTTAGGAGTTGGCAAACATACTTCTATCCACTTATAAGCAATATACATTTGTGAACGGGTACTTGGTTTGTAATCCCGCACAACTAACTGTTACAAATTGTAGCTCTTGCTACGTGAGCTACATGATTGGTACATAATGAATATAGATTTTATCTGTTTATGCAATATGCAAAATTAAAAGCTTCATCAAATAGGACTCTATTTGATGTATTTTATTCGAAATGGTTATCAAATATATGGGGAATAAAAGAGAATTGACATAAGTTTGACTTTTTTTTTTGGTTACGTATGAAACCATTGGGATTGCATTGACGCAAGAAAAAAACCATTGGGATTGCACATTATAAAGAACCATCCATAGTTAAAATATGCTTAACGTGTTCATGCTTTTCATTCTGAATGAGTTAAAAACCATACACCCATATTGTCTTCGAAGGTCATCTGGCGACCTATTTTTTGCGACTTGAATCCTTATATGTAAATTAGACTTACTACCATATATGATATCAGTGAGAAAAGTATACCTATTTACTTCTAGGTGGATATAGGCGAAGTGAATGCCCTAATCATTCTTGCAATAGGAATAACAACTGGACCTTAGAAAGGCACGAAAAGAAACTGTAGAGTTATATATATGTTGCAGTGTATTGTATTGTATCGCATTGTATGTAAGCTGCTGTGTATTATATTATAGTCTTATGTTAGCTTGTTACAGCTAGTTACATCAAGGGTATGTAATGTACACCCTCTATATAAGTACATTGTACAATGTAAGTTTGACGAATATACAGATTGTTTTTTTGATCTGTTCTTGATCACTCTGTATGCTCTTGATATCTCTATTTGTTCATGGTATCAGAGCAAGTTTTTTTTAATGTTCGATCTGGTTTTTTAAGATTGTTTGCAATTACTGATTCAGGAATTAATTGTAATCTTTAGCAATCATTTCTTGTTTTTTGATCTGTAAGTAATCATGGCTACTCTCCATGGTTCTTCGAGTTCTTCAATTCGAAATGGAGCTCGAAGAGGTGTTGATTTAGGAGAATATGGCATATAGAGTTTATATTTCCTTCAAAGTTCTGATCATCCTAGTATGATCCTAGTTTCAAATCCTCTCATTAGTTCAAACTATCTTTCTTCGAGTAGAGCGATGTTGATAGCACTGGGAGCAAAAACAAAGCTAGGTTTCATTGATGGCTGATGTTTGAAGCCTGAATCAACTGATTGCACTCTTAATAAATGGATTAAGTTGGACTATATGGTAACTTCTTGGATCTTGAATTCCATTTCTAAAGAAATTGTTGAAGCTTTCCTTTACACTACTTCGTCTCTTGATTTGTGGATTGAATTGAAAGAGAGATATGGAGAATGCAATGGACTTCTTCTATATCAAATCAAACGAGATATTTCATCTATCAATCAAGGATATCTCTTCGTCTCTTAATATTACACAACGCTTAAGAAACTATGGGATGAACTGAATTATTTGGTTCCTTTACCTTATTGTGAATTTTGAGCTGCAGCAAAGATAGTTGCTCATGAGTCTAATGATAAACTGATGCAGTTTTTGATGGGCTTTGGTGAGGTGTATGATCATATTCGTAATCAAATCCTAGTAATGGTTCATGTGAGCTATTCACCTATCCTGGATACAACTATGATGTTGAAAACTAACAGAGTTCTTTCTGGTTCATCTGGTGGAAATAAATTTGTTGGTAAAGGGAATCACAAGAAGTTTGTTAACAAAGATAATCTATTTTGTGATCATTGTAAGAAACAAAGGCATAACAAAGAAACTTGTTTTAAACTTCAGGGAGTACAAGAAAGAGCTTGAAAAGAAACAAGTTGCTAATGGTTCTAAATCCTTCGTGAACATGATGGAATCACCTGTAGATATACCAGATGCAGGAGCATTTCAATTTAAAGATATACGGACTAATATTGCAACTATGATACAACAAGATATTGAAAGTTTCATGAAAGGGAAATATATTTTGGCTGAAAATGTCTCTTCTCGTGTGAACTCTGCTGTTTCTGAGTTTACAGGTAGTTCACTGAAATAGACTTATAATTTTAATACATCCTTTGGTACAGATGCTTGGATTGTGGATAGTGGGGCAACAAATCATTTATGCATCAATTATGATTTGCTTGTTAATATCACTGCCTTGGCCAAACCTGTTTCAGTTTGTTTACCTGATGGTAATACTAAACAAGTTACTTGTACAAGAGATGCATATCTTAGTTCAGACATGGTTCTTTCTTCTTATCTACACAAACTCATTCAAATACAATATTTTATCAGTTAGTAAGCTTATTTCTTCTACTAAACAGACAGTTGAGTTTTATTCATCCTTTTGTGCTATACAGAACATTGAGCATTCTCAAGTTCTAGCTGTGGGAAGGATGATTGGAGGTCTCTACATCTTAGATTCTAGCCCCTTCAATAAAGATGTCATGAACTCATTTGTTTCTCTATAAGTATTATCATTAGCTTGTTGTAATAATGATAATGCTAATTTTTCTTGGCATCATCGCTTGGGTCATCCTTCTGTTGTTGTAACAAAACATCTTGATTTGTTACTCAAAAACTCTTCAATTAAAAAACATGATGTACCTTGTGATGTTTGTCACATGTCTAAATAATGTAAACTTATTTTTCCTCTTAGTTCTATTCAATCCACTTTTCCTTTTCAATTGTTGCATATGGATGTTTGGGGACCATATAAGCAATCTTCTCCTTAAGAAGCTCTTTTTTTCTTAACCATTGTGGATGATTATAGTCAGTTTACATAGATTTTTTTGATGAAGTATAAGTCACTGATGGTAAATATCATCAAGCAGTTTCTCTCTTTTGTTCATAATCGATTTAAGGCATCTGTCAAAACCATTAGAGCTGATAATGGTACTGAATTCTACAATCAAGATTGTCAAGCTTTGTTTTCTGTTTTGGGAATTATGCATCAAAATTCTACACCTTATACTCCTCAGCAGAATGGAGTAGTTGAACATAAACATAATCATTTGATAGAAGTCACAAGAGCTCTTATTTTTCAATCCGGTTTATCAGAAAAATCTTGGGGTGATATTGTTCTTACTGCTACCTATCTTATTAATAGATTACCTTCTCAGTTGCTGAATCGGAAATCTCCTTATCACTTATTATTTGGACAGATTCCAGACTATCTCTCATTGAAGACTTTTGGTTGTCTATGTTTTACTACTAATGTCTATCCAAGTAAAGCCAAGTTAGACACAAAAGCTATTAAATCCATTTTTTTGGTTATTCCCCGGGACAAAAGGCTTACAAGCTGTACATCTTGGCAATCCATACTTGTTTTATTTCGAGAGATGTGATTTTCTTTGAAAACCGATTTCCTTTGCAGACTAATTCTTCAGGTTCTGATTATCCTTTGCCTATACCTTTTAATGAAATGTCTGATTCTTTAAAAGATGTACCTGGTTCTGTTGTGCTAAGTTCCATAGAGTCCCATATTGAGACTATTCATCCTGATGCAGTACCTATTGATGTTGCAATGTCTGATCCTTCCATGCCTACTACTGTTGATGAGCTTCCTGGAAATCATCCTCCATCTGATGTTGATCCTATTATGACTCCTGGTGAAGTTGTTGCTCTTTCTTTGCCTTTTACTCCTAGCAAAAGTCTTCATGCTCTTCACAAGCCTCTTTGGATGAATGATTTTGTTTTGAATAATGTTCAAACCAATGACTGCATTACTGCTGAACCTGTTCTTTCTACTAGTGCACCTCCAATATTTCCTTTCATCCATTCTTCTCATATTATTGATGATTACAAGTATTTTCTAGCTAATGTTTCAACTATAAAAGAGCCTACTTGTTATGATCAAACTAAACGTGACCCTGTTTGGGTTTCAGCTATGAATAAGGAGTTACAAGTATTAGAAGAGAATGGTACTTGGAGTCTAACAAACCTTCCCTCTAACAAACGGGCCATAGGTTCCAAGTGGGTTTACAAAGTGAAACTCAATCCTGATGGTGCACTAGATAAATGCAAAGCACGTTTGGTAGCCAAGGGATTCAATCAAATTGAAGGAGTTGATTATACAGATTCATTTTCTCCTATAGCCAAGAATGTAACAGTAAGGATTGTCTTAGCTTTGGCTGCTACTCACAACTAGGCTTTACATCAGTTGGATGTTAATAATGCCTTTTTACGTGGTTATCTTGATGAAGATGTTTACATGAAACCCCCTGATGGTTATACTCTTGCTTCTCCTAATCAACTCCGCAAACTACAATGATCCTTATATGGTCTTGTGCAGGTTTCTAGACAATGGAATCATGAGTTTACTTCTCAACTTCAATCCTTTGGTTTTATCCAATCTGCTCATGATCCTTTTTTGTTTACATATAACATTGATGGTCGTTTTCTGGTGTCACTAGTTTATGTTAATGATGTTATTCTCACTGGCACTTTTATTGAGATGCTTACCAAGGTTAAGGAATTTCTTCACAAGTTGTTCACCATCAAAGATCTAGGCCAAGCTCATTATTTCTTAGGCTTATAGTTGGTTAGATTTTCTTCAGGGCTTTATGTTCATCAACGTAAATATGTCCTTGATTTACTTCATGATGTTAGTCTTATTTTTGCTAAACCAGCTGCCACTCCTCTTCCTTGTGACTGCAAATCTGATGATGCAGATTCACCTTTATTACTTGAAGTTGATCGATATAGAAGACTGACTGGTCATCTTCTTTACTTGGGTTTCTCTCGTCCTGACATTACCTATGCCACACAATAATTAAGTCATTTTATTCAAGCTCCCACTGAACAACACTAGTCAAGTGCTATTCACATTCTCAAATACCTTTAGAGTACTCCTTCTCAAGGGTTGTTCTTCCCTGTTCAGTCTTATCTTAATTTCCTTGCCTATTGTGATTTTAACTGGGTTGCATGTCCTTTCACACAAAGATCTCTCAGTGGTTATTGTGTATGCTTGGGTTCTTTTTTTATCTCTTGGAAAATAAAAAATAGGCTACTGTTTCTAAGTCATTTGCTGAAGCTTAATATAGATGTATGTCTTCCACAGTTTTTAAACTGTTGTAGGTCTCTTATATTCTTAAGGACTTGCGTGTTCCTATATCTCTTCCTATACCTTTATGGTGTGATAATCAAGCTGCAATTCATCTTTCTGCCAATCCTGTTTTTCATGAACATACAAAACATTTGGAGATTGATTGTCATCTGGTTCGCCATCAGTTCAAGCTTGGTTTTGTTCTTCCCCAGTATATTCCTACTCGTTTGCAACTGGTTGATTTGTTAACGAAGTCTTTGCCAGCTCCATAGTTTTCTGAGTTATTATCCAAGATGGGTCTATATGATTGGCATAGACTTCCATCTTGAGGGGGGGATGTAGAGTTTATATATATATATATATATATATATATATATGTTGTAGTGTATTGTATTATATCACATTGTATGTAAGCTGTTGTGTATTAAATCATAGGCTTATGTTAGTTTTTTACAGTTAGTTACATCAAGGGTGTGTAATGTACACCCTCTATATAAGTACGTTGTACTATGTGAGTTTGATGAATATACAGATTATTTTTTTGATCTTCTCTTGATCACTCTGTGTGCTCTTTATCTCTCTATTTGTTCAGAAACACTAACATACCAAAAAATGTTTGGAGTCATGAAGCTGGGACTTTGAAAATCATTTTTTATATAATATAATAAATGGAGTATCACCTCTTTTCATGGAATGAAATTCAAACTCTTGTTGTAATGATCTATCTATGGTGATGTCTTGGTTTAGAATGATGCAAATGGAGTACTCTATATTAAGCATGTCATTCATTTGAGCATTGTTCGCCTTATTGGCTTTAAGCAATGGCTTTTTCAACCTGAAAGATACTACAAACCTTCTAAGTTTCCCTTGCACTCTAAATAATGAAGTAATGCATTTCTTATTTATGAATTGTTTAAGAAATCTTTCATGGAAGAAACTAGGTCCATAATTTAAGGACAAAGTAGTTTTCAATTATAACAATAGTAGGAATGTAACCTTGTGATAAGTCAATAATTATACAGTGTTTTATAGTATATTTTAAGGTGATTTTAAATATAAAAGGCTATAGCACACTGAGCTTTTACTTGTTTTTGCACTTCTAAGTTATATTAAGGTTATACAAAGAAATCGAAGAAAAATGAAAGAAATGTACAAAATTCAGTCAATTGAAGAAAATCGCAATGATTCCACAACGATTAAAGAAATACACTAGTATTCGCTACATAAATCGGCAACAACAAAGACCAGCGATTCATGAGCTATTCCGGAAATGACCTAGGATTGGCAACCCAACTTGGTGAACCAAAAAGTCATTATTCCACTGATTTTCCAGTGATTCAGCCTAGAAGGAGGATTTGGTCAAGACTCGTTGATGCTGGCCATGAGAATAATAGGTTAAAACAAGAAATTTAAGTTCAATTGAGATATATACTACTTAGAATACTATATATATGACCCTAGGGATTCGAAGTCAAAAACCTCTTAATTAATTTTAGACTATTTTCAATTGTAGATAATTTAATTTTATTGTTCTTACTTTTGAAGATTATTTGGAGACTCAAGTATTCAATAAGAGGTATTTTTCATTAATATCTATGTTTATTTTGAATATTTGTGAGTAGTTTATTAATCTAAACAAAGTATGAACATGAACATAAACCGTTTTGCAATGTAGTCATAAGGAAGAAGAATTTGTGCTAAATGCTTTAAACTTAATCATTTATGTCAATTCATGATTTTAATAGATTTATTTTTGCATATTACAATCAAGAAACTTTGTATTGTATGCATAGTGTAGAATGCGTGTTGTGATATTCAGGTTATAAATCTAATATAAAATAGTAACTAAGATTAATTTAAAAGGTCTTTTATCATTATGATGTCTTAGGTGAATTATGTTCTAAGTTTGGTTTTGATATGGCTAATTTCGATGATATTGGCTTACTAGTAAGAATTTTTCATTGTTCTGGATGTTTGTTAAGATGTCATATTTATATTGATTTGATTTGAATTGAATTTAGAATATTTAGTATTAGTGAATTTAAATTGTGTTAGTTTAATTAATTGTCATAGTTTGATTAGATAATTATAATTCCCGTTTTAATTAAATTAATTAAGCTAAAGTAAAATAATAAAACCCCTTGGAAACCTCATTTTTCTTAGGAAGTTTCTAAAATCTATATAGAGACGGTCCCACTTACCATTACTATAAATAATAAAGATATATGAAAAAACTTATTTTATATGCTCGACACATGTCAATTTTTAGTGCCCTTATTGGGGATTTTTATATACTTTCTTTAAAATTTTAGACGTTGTATGGTCTATACTCTTGATCGTTCTAGTTTTAAAGGATCACTACATCCATATGATCTTTAGGTTATAGGACTTTCAATCATAATTTAAGACAACAATAACATATGGAACACTAAGCTACCATAATGGAAACCAATAATAAAAAAAATAATAATTATTATTATTTAATTAATAATAATGATAATAATATTAATAGAGAACTTACTTTTAGGCAAGCCAATCAAAATATCACAGCTTATGAGATAATGTGCATTACCTATCCTGAAGGATTTCCTGAATTTGAAGTAAGATCTGATTTATTAGTGCATACCTAACTTTTATGATAAAGGTAATAAAAACCTCAGAGATTTATAAGGGAATACCAACACAAAATCAATTGGATGAAACCTAAAGTTGATACTTCAAAACAAGTCAAACTTAAGGCTTTTCCTTTCGCACTAAAAGATCAAGAACAAGATTAGTTATTTTATTTTCCTCAAGACTCAATAACTACATGGCCTCATATGCTAGAAGCTTTCCTAAACCAATACATGCCTGCAAAACATATTAGTTCCTATAGGAGACAAATCACAGTTGTAAAAAAGAAAGATGATGAGAACTTTAATAAATTTTGGGATAGATTTCAAAGATTAATTTCATCCTACCACCCACAACATAGATATATTGAAATAGCTTTATTTGAATACAACTATGAAGGACTCAATCATTTTGAACAAAAGGTTATTAAACACCATATGTGGCAGATCTATATTCGATGTAACACCAAATTTGGCAAAAGAGGCTATTAATAAAAATGTTAAATAATTAAAGCGAATTTGTGAAAGGAATGAGACATCAAGGAAGAAACTTTATGAAGTTAATAATAAAAGAAGTAGTACATCTGATGAGAAATTTGATGAGTTAGCTTGCATGGTTAAGTTGCTATTAAAATATAAATCAAAATAAGCAAAACCATGTGGTTTATGTAATGATATTACATATCCTACAGATGCATGCCCTACTTTACACGAAGATAATACTGAAGAGGTTAATACAGTTATGAACCAATTTTCTGGTCCTCCCAGAAATCAATATAATAACAATAGTTTTTGTACTAAAAAACTAGATTCCAATCTTAGCTATGTTCAACAAAATCAAAATTATACCACTTATAGAACAAGAACACAGATATAATTTAACTAATTAAGCTATCTCAACAAATTGTTCAACCTATGCAACCAAATTTAGAGCAAATCTTTTTATGACTCAAAGTCATCAAGATTTTACGTAGATTTCTCAAAATCAAAGTTAAAACCGATACATCTATTCATGAGCTAAAAAATCAATTTAGTCAGATGAACCTACAAATTAATAGACTAAGTAGTCAAACTAAAGCATCTACTCAGACTACTACTCCTACTAATCAAACATAGATTAATGATTTATCTTGTGATTATGAGAAAGAGACAGTTATACAGGAAAAGATACCTAAGAGGGGTATAAAGAAAAACAAAAATAAGAAAACAATAGAAGAAAAAGAAGAAGAAGAATAAATAATGGCCAATGTCATTCCTACTGGAGAATGGATGATTGAATAATTGAAATAAACATATTTTTCTTGAAAGGTTTTACTCATGATGTTTTAACTAGATTTGAAGCTTATGAAAAGTCTTTACAAACTTATGAAATAGTTAATAAAGAAAAAGATGATAAGATTCCTGATAAATTAAATGAAGATAAGTATTCTACTTCTCCCGTTTCACAAATATTAGCGGATGCTAGGAAAGAAGAAATTAATGAAAATATTTTTAAAGTATTTAGGAAAATAAAAATAAATAAATCTTAGACTGAATCAATTATGCAGTTATCGAGTTATGATGAAGTTTTGAAAGAATTCTCTAAATATAAATACAATTTTTTAGAAGAATCTATAGAAGACTTTGGGCAAAAGGTGTCATCTTTAATAAAAAAATACCTGAGAAATGTTCTGATCCAAGAATGTATAGAATACGGATCACAATAGGAATTCTTTTATTAAATTTGCTATATGTGATCTCGGGGCATCAATTAATATGATGTCACTTAAATTATATAAATAATTGAAAATTGGATCGGCGACTAATACATCTATTAATCTTACTTTAGCTGAAAATACAATTATTAAACTATATGGATTATTAGAAGACGTTTTAATGAAGGTAAATAACATAATATTTTTGGCTGACTTTCCTGTCATGAAAAAGAGAGATTCAATATCAAATGATTCTCCACCTATATTATTAGGTAGACCTTTTCTTAAAATAGCTAAAATTAAGTTAGATATCTTTAAAGGGACGATGTCTAAGGAATTTGAAGACAAAATTGTCACGTTCAAATTCAATGATGAGGATAATTATGAGGATTTTGATGAATTACTTGATAAAGATATTAATGATAAAGATTCTTTAGAATTAAATCATTATGATAATCTAGGCATTCAAGTATATGCAATTAATGCAGTGACAATCAAAGCTGAAAATGATGTTTCAAAGAAAGAATAAGTCGAAGACACCTCAAATGAAAAGAAAGTAACTTAGGAATGAAGAGTTAAGCAACCATAGAATGGGAAGAGTATTAATAAGCCAAAAGATTTTAAAGTTCGGATGAATAAGAAGAGAAAAAAGTTAAGTTTAGGTCCTATAACGTTGATTGATCCTTGAGATATACATTTGAATATAAAAATCAAATAAGCATGATACTTGACACGTAACGAGCGTGCACAATGTTTTCTCGTATTTTTCTAATATTTGTAGTAGTGGTAAGTAGGATATCGTCTCCACATGGATTTCGCGAACTTTTAAAGGAAGTAATTTTTTGTTTTTCTTAATTTACTTAATATAATTAAACGAGAATCAAAATACTAAACAACTAAAAATTATAACTACTAACATAATTAACCAAACTAATTAAACTAATTCAAACAATTCAATACAAACTCAATCAAACAAAATTCAAATTCAGTAGAATGTAAATATCTAAACAAATACTAAACATCTAAACAAGCCCCCCACTAAATAATGTAATATACTTGGATTGCATTCAAACACTAAAACATAACTTTGCCTCATAACCTAGTTATAATCTTATCACATGGAATCTTGGAATCATTAAATCCTAATTTTGTCATATGTCTATAGCCATTAGCAAACCATCGATTTTTCAATATTCAATGAAAAACAAGTCATATCATTATCATTGTAAATCTAACTATTGGACAAAACATAATAAAATAAAAATTATGATAGCATTAACACTCCATGAGAATAATGCCTAATCTAAACCAGTCATTAATCATAATATGCTAATCAATAAATAACTTAGAATACGATCACCTGGAACATCCATTTAGGTAATATGGCCCTATAGAATTATCTTAGTTACTACTTCTATAATTGTTGTCAATAATCATAGACAGAATCATAAAATCATGTATCATAATACATATTTGTAACTATCCATGCAATACCAATCTTCATTAATTGTAATACGCAAAAATAACTTATCAAAACCATGATGGTTGTGTATGATTAGATTTAAAGCTTAAATACATGATTCTCGAATTATAACTATATAGCAATCCAAAATATATACATGTTTAGGGTTTGTTTAAATTAATAAACTACTCACTCATACTGAAAATAACAACAAAGTAATATTATTGAAAGACATAATTAAATAAATACCTCTTAATGAAATAAACAAAGCCTCAATGTGGCTTTAAACATAAACTCAATAAAACTAATTAGTGAGTAATAGAAAGTGTTTCCAATGTAAGAGAGAGTCCCCTAATTCAAAACTTTAGAGTTCTATTTATAGTTTCCTAAGTATACAAATTATAGATAAACTCAAATTCCTTGTTCTTATCTAAAAAACTCATAACCGACCTCAGCGATTCAATTTTATTCACAAATCGCTAAGTTAATCACTAGAATTGACACTCTGTGCTCCACTGATTCATCTAGCAATTCCTAGTGTATTTCCCAATTCTCTAATAATTCGCTAGCTCTTCTCTGCTGCTAATTTTCACAGTGATTTTTTTATAATTTCATATAGCTGGCTAATTGATGGCTTTGTTTTCCAATTGATTATTTTGCTTTTCTTCCCCTTTTTCTTCTATTTCTTCATTATCCTAATTAAATCATGAAATCACAAAAACAAGAGAATAACTAGTGTAATATCATCATTTATATCTAAAATCTTCCTAAATCACATAATAAAATATGTCTAACTATTGACTTTTCAAATACTCCCAAACTCAACACTTAACTGTCTTGAGTAAAGAAATACTCTCAATCATATCCTCTTTTCATTCTTCATATCATGATTTCAATCTAATTCATCGTAACATTAAATAATAGAAGTTATAAATAGAAGTGATCTTCAAATAGAAACATATTACCCACAAGTAAATGAAAGTTATGATATAATAGAATGATTTAAACAAAACAAACCATCCCCTAATGATAACTCAACCACCCAATGCAACACTCCTTATAACTTAAAGTTTAATACCAAAGCCAATACACAATATAGGTTTTCTCAATCTCCACTGACAAACATCAAGCTTATGAGGACTAGTATATAATCTAAAAACAAAAAACCACTTGATTAATCTTATCTTTAGAAACTACTTCATAAATAGTACCACAATCAAAATCAATAGGGATTTGCCAAGATACTAATGAATATATCATTTAAAAGGTGTTAGATTAAGAAATTCTTCACTCAATCATATCTTCAAGAGCTAGAGCTAAATCTTTTCTTCGAAGAGTATAAGAACATCCATCTTTTTCATCTCTTATCTTTTACTTCATCCTTAATATTTTCTTTATTATATATATATTCATTTGACTTTTAAATCCCTGCTCCATTTCCTGTGGACATTCTCATATTTTTCAACTATAGATTCCCTGCTCCTTTTCTTATGAAATCTATAGGAATCTCTATATATTTGCAAACTCTTGTTAGTACTTCTCATTATCTACTTAAATTAAAGAAAATATTCTTTCTAACTTATGAAGTTCTTCAATTTCTAACTCATTTCTTCTTTCAATTATGGCATGATAATTATTTGTATATATACTATAAAAACACTTTATGAATAGCCTTTGTATTACAAGATTCCTAAAAACCTATCTTATTCGTCTTGGTGCAATACTTTACCTTGAGCTTTATGTCAGTTGGCAGTGGTTAAGGTTAAGATTGGGTCCAAATTGGTGAAAGTCTGGTTTAGTATGAAAAGAGAATTGTTCCATAACGGTTCAATATCTCGTGGAAAAAGTTAAGATTTTTTGGATTTTGTTGTGATCAAAGCTAGTGTTATGAACATTTTATAGAGTTGGACTATTTTGTCAAAAGGTTTGCTCAATTTGGTAAAAAACCATATCAAAAACAAGCACCAAATGTTAAAGTACATCAAAATTAGGATTTCAAAAATTAATAAATAAAAAGAAATTAAGCTGCTGACAATTAGCTTATGATTTAATACAAAAAATATCAAACGAACCATTCATTTCATTTCAATTTAACAAATAATGAAAAAGTTTCATTCTCTACCCTCTTAACTCGAGTTTTCGCCCCACGACCTCCTGACATCCGATTTTCGCTTGGTTTTTATACTTAAAATTGTAGAGCATTTAAAAAGAGTCGATTCAAGCCATGTTTTCTTAGTTGAAATAAAGTATTCAGCCTGTAATTTAGTAAATTATTAAATCATTGCATTTTCCTCAATTTGATTTGAATTCTCATGATTTCTCGATTTTTTTGTAAGATTTTGATAAAAATTGATGGAGATTATTAAGAATTGATGTATTGAGATGATTTCCACCAGTTTGAAATAAACCCCAACTTGGTTAGGGTTATGATGAATGGAACTAATGTAATTTAGTTGATAACTATTTTGGAGATGTTTTAATAGCTGATATTGATCTACGTTGGGTATCTGGATGAATTGATTATTGATTTTGATCCAATTTGACTTCATTGGTTGTGGAAATATTTTGATGTTGGTATCAAGTGTTTACGTAATGTTTATTGTCAAATTTTGAAGACTTGATTGCAAAAATATTGATTTGGATAAGTTCTCAATTTTAAATAAATAAAGTTTACTTAGTTGACAGACCATATTGGAAAAATTATAACATATCCATCAGTGATCCAATTTGAGTGTTCTTGGAGTCTATGGAAAGTAGGATATGAGTACTACAAATTCCTTTTAGGTTATCGTGATAAATATTGAGATATTCAAGGTTAAAAAGTTACCCAATTGGCTAGTTGAAAGTCACTTGAAACAGTTATGTAAATTAATATTTTCGAAAACTGCTCTCGAGCTTAATTTGGCTGTAGTTTTCATGGGTTTTTTTATTTAGTTTCACTTGACCTTAACCTGTAATATAAGTAAGTATGTAAGGAAGCTATTGGAACCATTTTCAAGGTGATCCAACGCTCCATGGATGCTGAGAATTAAGCTCAAAGTTGGTTTGGTTGTAAGTAAATCCTACATTGACCTTTACTATTGATAAAATATCTTTGTATCTGTAATTGTATCATGATTTGCATTACATTTTACCACTCTTGGTTATGCATACATAAAGAGAGTGAGAGGGATGAGCTTGTTTCGGAGTCTGGTTTGCTTGAAATTAGGTTTCAATCCTACCTCTACGTCGTCTAGTAAGACTAGTGGAGTTTAACGCCGACAAGTTATCTTAGCATTTCATGATCTCTTAATATTTTTTCAGTACTATTTTTGAAAGTTGACATCAGATTATAGTAAAGAGATAGCAACAGAGTTGATTGCATGTCAAGTTGATGCATATATCTTATTATTTATTTGAAAATGCAATTACACGCCTCCATTTATCAGTCTAATAATTATAGGAGTATAGATCAATGTAGGAATTTACTTACTTGACATATTCAAGTTGTTTTCGATGATTTCAGATTCTATATGAGGATAAGGGACGAATGGACAAGACTTGAAGATTGTGGTGATTGTTTACTATATTTAAAGTGAGTTCTTGCTTAAATTATTTATATTTATTGTTTTAGGATTCTTGGGATGAGTATGTGATGTGAAGATTTCGTTGAATGGTTAAGAGAGTCTCCCAAGTTAGTTTAAATGTGTGGAGAGGTTTATTTTTCAATTTTGGTCATTTGAGATTGTTAAATTGTAATTAAGTTATCGAAGACTCTAAGTTAATTATAAATTTGAATTTGATATAATTGTGAACTGCAAGGAATTATGAGTCCTTATAGGCCTCTCCCCAATTATATTATTTATTAAGTGAGTTTTTTAGCAGGCCACTTTTAGAGGATGTGCCATCGAGATTTTTATTAAATACGGTTATGATTTTTGAATTTGCTACAATGAAATAAATCATGAATTGAGTTTCATTGAGGATATAAATTTAGTTTTGGAGTATTATTAATGGATAGGAATGAAAAGTATATTGAGGTCCAAGTCTTAAGAATGGTTTAGGCTGACTAGATTATCTGAGGATTAAGGTAATCTAGGTCGTTCAGTCGTTTTAATGACGAGGGGGCTAACACAAACTCATTCCAAACCTTGTCCTCAATGTTTAAAAATTAAGTACGGTTTCCAATAAAACAAATACACCTCGTGAAGTATAAATAAATTGAAATAATCACAAAATGGATAATAAATATAAAAATAAACTTAACATATAAATTTCATCAAACGGAGTACATAAATTAGAATAAAACCATCACCAATGTATTAAATATAGCAACATCATCAAATGTATCACTAAAGTACCATATTAAATTTAACAAATGACCAAGCACATATAGTATATCTCCACCACAGATCACATATAATACATCACTAGAGATTTACATGAAATACCTCACACATTATAACTCAAATAAAAAGAAGATAAATTAGAGTAAAGAAACCAATATCATCTTCTAGAAGTCACAAAATCATCATCCGCCACTGGATCGATCCTCTCATACTAATAACTCATAGCGGGATCATAGAGGGTGTAGTCCTAACCTTGCAGTAGTTGATCATCCAATTAAGATTAGGCGGTAGCCGCATTTGTTTAGATGGTATAGGAACCTCTACGCTTCCCTTGTTTTTATGCCTTCTAGACATTGTCCTCTCCATCTTGTGAATGCTCTTTGTTAAGGCTCTTTGGTTCTCGAACACCCGTTATTTATTCCTTAGAGTTCTCATTTGATTGTGCAAAATTATACCCATAAAGGCTAACTCCAACTCCTGCCTGTAAAGTACATCATATTCCGTAGCAAGTTTTTCCACATTTGGATGGTTTCTAGCTCTCGGCATTTCTTCCAAAACTCTCCATGTATCATCTCTGATTTTTCTTCTTTGTTTTTCCTCTCTTCTAGCTATCTCAGCCTTCTCCCTTACATCTTTGGAGTCTTCATATCAATCAATTATTCTAAATCTCTCTATTACCGCATCCGTGATGGACTTCTCTAGTAAAACATCCATCTCAATTCTTACCATGTTTACTTGATTTTCTCTACAAAAAGCTGTGATCATCGAAGGAAATGATAATTCATCGTTCTTCTTTGTTGTGATAGAACTCCTTATCGATTCATAAATAATCTTGCTAACATCTAGAAATCCCAAAGTGACATCTGAGAATTTCATAAACTTGATTAGGATGCTCATTAAATATTTTTGGATTTAATTTGTGATTTCAGTATCTGAGGTAGGACCTAAGCATTATGAACGGAAGATCACAAGTATAAATATTATTTTTGTGTGTCACATGACTATTTGATTTATTATACACTATTTTTTCGTGAAGTCGGGATTGGTGGTAATGTTAAATGGGAACGAAGTTCGTCCAAGACTTTGTCTTGAGTTGTATGTTAACTAGCGGTGGTTGAGGTTGAGATTTAGTTCAAATGGGTGCAAGTTTGGTTAAGTATGTTAATAGAATTGGTCTAAAAGATTTTAGTATGTCATGGAAAAACTTAAATGTTTAGGGTTTTGGTGTAACTAAAACCAGTGTAATGGAAGTTTTATAAAGATGGAATATTTTGTAGATAATCTTGTTAAATTTGGTAAGAAATCAGATTGAAAACAAGTGCCAAAAGTTAAAGCACATCAAAATAGGGATTTTGAGAATTAATAAATATAAAGAAATTAAATAAAACATTTGTTTTACTTTCGTTCCCTAACCCTATTAATTTGGTCTTTCACTCTATGAACTCTTGACGTCCCATTTTGTTCAGTTTCTCTCTACAAACTATATAGCATCACAAAATGGTCAATTCAAGCTAAGTTTCCACGGTGGAAACGAGGTATTTGGTGTGCAATTTGGTAAGTACTCAATTCAAGGCATTTTCCTCAATTCAATTTGAGTTCTCACGATTTATAGATTTCTTTTTGTGGTTTTGATAGAAATTGGTAGATATTGTTGTAAACTAGATTATTAGAATGATTTACACCAATTTGAAATAAATCCCACTAGCCTAGGTTAGGGTTTTGGTGAATTGAACTTATGTCATTTAGTTGATAACTATTTTGGAGATGTTTTATAGTTAATATTGATTTACATTAGGTTTCTGGATGAATCGATTATTGGTTTCGATCCACTTTGAGTCCATATGCTGTGAAAATATTTTGATGTTGGTATCGAGGGGTTTTGTTATGTTTGTTGTTGATTTTTGATGATTTAATTGCAAAAAATATTGATTTGGAGAAGTTGTTCAGTTCGAAATAAATAAAGTTTGCCTAGTTGATAGGCCATATTGGAAAATTCATAACTTCTCCGTCTGTGATTCAGTTTAAGTGTTCTTAGAGTCTATGAACGTGAGACATGAGTAGGAAAGGTTCCTTTTAGGTCATCATGAAAAATATCTAGGTTTTTAAGGTTAAAAAGTTACCCCAAGTTGGCTAGTTGAAAGCTAGTTGAAACAGTAATATAAGTTAATATTTTTGGAAACTGTTCTCAATTGTCTTTTGCCACGGTTTTCATTGAGTTACATGATTTAGATTCACTTGAAGCTTGACCCATAATATAATTAGGTACGCAATGAAGCTATTGGAAAAATTTTCAAGGTTTTCCGATGCTTTAGGACCCCCAAAAATTAAGTTCAAAGTTGGTTGGTTGTAACAATTATCTTTACTATTGGTTGAATATCTTTGCCCCTAAAATTGTATCATATTCTGTATTGCATTTTATCATTCTTGGTCATGCATACATAGAGAGAGTGAAGGAGATTAGCTTGTTTCAGAGTCTGATTTGCTTGAAACTAGGTTTCGATCCTACCTCTATCCCCTCTAGTGAAACTAGCAAAGTCTAATGTTGACAAGTTATCTCTGCATTTCATGATCTCTTAATATTGTCTCTGTACTATTTTTGGAAGTCGGCATCAAATTATAGTTAGAAGATAGTGATAGAATGGATTGCATGTCATGTTGACGCATATATCTTATCGTTTATTTAGAAACGCAATTACATGTCTCCATGTATCAAGATAGCAATTGCAAGAGTACGTATCAATGTAGGGATTTACTTACCTTACATCTTCAAGTTTTTTTAATAATGTTAAATTTTATAGGAAGACAAGGAAATGATGGACAAGACTCAAAGATTGTGGTGATTGTTTACTAAACTTAAAGTAGATTCTTTTTTTAAATTGGTTATAAAAATTGTTTTGGGATTTTTTGAGTGAGTGTAGGATGTGAAATTTTTTTAAAATGGTTATGAGAGTCTCTCAAATTAGTTTAAAACAAGTTGAGAAGGTTTTTGTTCCAATTTTGGTTTATTTTATGTTCGTAAAGTTGCAACTAGAGTATTAGAGACTTTAAGTTAATATTTAAAGTTGAATTTGATATATATGATTAACTGCATGGAGTTGTGAGTCCTTTTAGGCATCTCCCTATTATGCTATTTATTAGGTAAATTTTACCAGCGGACCACTTTTAGAGGAGGTGATACCTAATTTTTTATAAAATCCGATAGACCAATTTAAATCATGAATTGAGTTTAATTGAGGATATTAATTTAGTTTTGGAACCTTATAAAAGATTTACATAATTATTATTTTGATATCAAAGTTGAAAGAATGAATTAAGCTAACTAGATTATTAGAGGATTAAGATAATCTAAGCCAGTTAATCGTCTTATTGATGACGGGCTGACACCTAATCCCTTGACAATGTGGAAAAGTAGGGCAGCTTTGTAGTTCACAATCTCATAATATTCTAAACTTGGTTATAAGCTGGATTGATGAAATAACACCATGCTTTCATGATCTTCCTAAAGAATTTAGTAGTAATGTGCTTCGGGTACCCCTCTATGTCTAAATTGAATCAATCACCATGGATTGAATCTAATCCTCCCTGAATTTGCTTAGTGGGGTAATGGTACTTAATAGCATATTTTGGTTTTGGGTACTCTTCAGTTTTTGTTTGGTGGACTTTCAGTAAACCAAAATATTGGTTTGAATTCATTCTTCATATTGAATTTCCTATCCGAGATCAACTTCCGTCCACTTTCTACATCTTTCTTAAACTTATAGAAGGCTTTCTTATTGACAAAATCTTTTTTCCTAATAACATAATTCTTCACCCCCTTTTGTATCTTTTATTCTATTTCCTCCTTCTCAATCTCAATATTTTACTCAAAATTATGACTAAACGATGAAATGGGAGTAGGCTCTCTTTGTGGTCTATTCCTAGGTGTATTGAAAAAATGGATGTGGGTCTAATCGGGGAAACTTTGGATTTATCCTTGTTTTTCTCTACTAACTTCTGTTTTCCTTTCTCTTCCCTCGAATTTCTACCTTTTCAACTTTCAGCCATTTCTATAACTAAAAGAATAAACTTGTAAAACCATTTAAAACCAAGTTTTTGGAAATGTTTTTGGTAAAACTCAAGTTATTCATCTAATAAGAAGAGATTTATTGGAAAAAGTCGTTTATAAATCGAGAGTTTGAAATCATAGGAAATTTATCGATAAAACATCATTGATAAAAATAATCATTTGTAAGTAATTTAAGTCATTCGATAGACAAACACAAAAACCTCTAAACTCATTTGAGACTTAGTTTCAAATTAGTACGCGTATAAAATTTAATCCATTCGCCATATATTAAGAATTGTTGAAAAATTCGATATCCATATATAAATTATGACACCACACCAATACTAGTATTATAATTGAAAACAAGCGACATCAAAACCAATTTAGAGTAAAAAATTTGAAATTAGCTTCTAACCTAAATAAAAACCCAAAAATCAATAAAAATACAAAAATATAATTGATAAAAGGCTAGTGTTTTCATTGGCTACCTTCTTGAAAGTGAATGTTTCAAGTTTGGAACTTAAAACTCCTCTAGAACACTCCTTCAAGCTCCAACTTCGAATTCTCCTTACTCAAGCCCTAGTTGGCTCTACACTCTAAAAACTCACCAAATTTTGGGTTGAATATATGAAGATTGAGATGGGAATCACTTAAATACGCTAAAATCTAGTTTTCAAAGGTTGAATCTAGTCAAAAATTTGGTCTTTTATTGAAAAGTTGCAGCGATTTATGAGTGTGAAATGAATAAATGTGGCGATTTCAGGTTTTTGTTTTTAAAAATGTGTATTCGTTCTTAGTGATTCAGGATTTAAGTGGATTCATTAGGAAATTCCCTAACTAAATCGCTGAAAATAAGCCTCAGTGGCTCAGCAATTAGCTCAGTGAATCCTAGTTGTAAATGCAAATCAATTACAAATTGCTGACCTGAAATTACACTCAAATTTCTACAGACTATTATTAATTTTCTAAACGATTTTCAATACAAACTGGAATCGCTAGGAAATCCCTTGCCTATTTTAACTATTTTCTCAATTTAATTAATTTTCCCATATATTTATCACATTTATATCCAATAAAAATGTAGAATTATTTAAAAATATCAGAATTTGACTATGATTTGTTCTAAACAACAATTTCATTACTATAGATAACTGACTAATATAAAAAACGCATAAAGACAATATAATATGCAAAGAAATTGGCTCGATTAAACCCCCTTACATTAAATTATTCCAAAATTAAATTTCTAACATCCCCATTATTAGAGTCAAAAGTTGAAGGAAAATATAACTACTAACTAATCATAATACCAAAATTAAATGTAAATATAGAGTATCGGATGCCTCCCATAGAGCACTTTTGTTTACTGTCGTTAGCTCAACTTAACCACGCAGTTATAAAGTAGTTATATAAACTTAAATATATGATTTTCCATTCTAGTGCCATTCTATAAAGTTATTGCTCGGCCATGCACCCTAAAAGTGATCATCTTGTCCAGAGTATCCATGATAACTTATGAAGTGGCTAAGAAATGTTGTTCTATGATTAATGGAGCATCTTCATATTTGAAGTGTGGCTGAAAAAAAAATATGTGAGAATAATATACTCGTCAATTTGAACTGGTACGTTAGTAACCACTCATATTAGTTTCATTGAATAATCATTTAATAGAGTAACGTTTTCAGAAATAAGCGCATCTAACTTCAATTGAGTGTGAAGAAAGAAGTGAATTTACATGTAGTTTTCTTTAGAACATGTATCACAAATAGCTTTAAAATACCAAGCCCATTTGACTTTTATGTTAATGTATAGATCTCATGGATCATCGAGCTTGATAATTGCTACATTTTTCTATTTCTTCTTATTATTCGTTGTTTTAAATTCCTCAATTTTACAATCACTCTTAACATTGTTCGGTTGCATAACCCACTATTCTTAAGTTATTATCTTTGCATTTGAAGTATTTTCAACACACTCATTCTTTGTCATAATATTTTCGTCTTCCACTGTTACTGCATTAATAACATTTACTTCGGTTTTTAAATCATGATTTAATTCAAAAAATTTATTATTGTTAGTTTGTTCATTATTAGATTCAACAAAATTATCATATACATCTTCATCATTAAAATGAAAACTGACAATTTTGTTTTCAAATTCCATAGACATTATTCCTTTAAAGATATTTAATTTTGTTTTAGTTGTTTTAAGAAATGATTTTTCTTAAATTATAGAAGGAGATCTTGATGATAATGAGTCTCCCATTTCGATGACATAGAAGTTAGTTGGAAATACTAAGTCGTTTACTTTTACTTAGACATCTTCTAATAAACCATAAGGTTTAATAATTAAGTTATCAACTAAGGTAAGATTAATAGGTGTATTAGTCAACGAACCTATTTTCAATGACTTATATAATTTAAGTGACATAACATTAGTTGATGCTCCGATATCTCATATAGAAAAATCTATAAAAGAATTTTCTAATGAAATAGGAATTCCAAACATTCTTGGATCGGAATATTTTTCAAGTATTTTTTTTAATTAATGCATTCATTTTTTGTCCAAAGTTTTCTTATATTTTTTTTAAAAATTTATCCTTTGATTCAGAGAATTCTTTAAAAACTTCATGATAATCACAAAATTGCATAATTAATTCCCTCAATGGTTTATTAATTTCTATTTTCCTAAATGCTTCAAGTATGTCTTCATTGTCTTCTTCCTTTCTAGCATCAGCTAATCGTTGTCGAACAGTAGATTATAAATACATATCTTAATTCAAATTTTTAGAAATCTTATGATGTTCTTCCTCATTAATTATTTTACTCTTTTGTAAAGATTTTTCATATGCTTTAACTCTGGCTAAATACTATGGGTATAGCCTTTTAGGACGAGGTGTATATTTCAATTATTTAGCCATTCATTCTCTAGTAGGAATGGCATTAGCTCTTATATCTTCTTCTTCAATAGTTTTATGTATTATCTTTTTATTACCTTGTTTAAGTATCTTTCCAATTATAGGTATGTCTTTATCATCACTGAATAAAACATTAACTTGTACTAGATTAGTATGGGCAATAGTAGCTTAAGTAGGTGTTTTAGCTTGATTACTCTATTGAGTACTTAACCTATTTATTTGTAAACTCATTTGACTTAACGATTTTTTTAGTTCATTAATAATAGTATCAGTCTTAATCTAATTTTTAAAAATTTGTGTAATGTTTTAATGGCTTTAGTTCATAAAAAAATTATGCAAGATTTGCTCTAAATTTTTATTTGTAGATTGAACATTTTGTTGAGGTTGCTCATTAGATGTAGATTACATCTGATCTTTGGTCTATAAGTACCATAATTTTGATTTTGAGGACAATAACTGAGATTTCGGTGTTGTCTTCCACAATAATAAGTATTATAATTATATTGATTTTGTCAGACCACTTAATTAAGGCATCTGACCGGCCTAGATTACATTAATCCCTTGATAATCTAGCAACCTTAACCTATCCATTATTAAATAATTAAGATTAAGATCTTGTAAACATCAGTTATAGCACTTTATTAACCACAAAGGATTCTAAAAGTAAATTTTAAACCTCAAAGTTTCATAAAAAAATAATTATTTAATCTTTAAAATCACATAAATATTTTTCGACAGCACCTCCTCTATTTCCAAGCCTACACTGAAAAAATTTGGCCATTGAAAATCTTCAACAAAACTTACTCGGGTTTGTGAAAATGTCGAAGGACTGACAATCCCCGAAGGACTCACAATCCATCCATAACAATATATATTGCATCAACAGTTTATATATTCATTCTAACCTATTTCAGGTTTTCAAAATCCTTAAACTAACATTACCTTAGCTTCGCAACATTTCAATTTTTTCCCAAACCTTTCGAACAATTCTAACAGAGATTCTAACCGCACACGAGCTTAAAACCCCATTTATAAAATATATTATATTTAAAAATAATACATACATAGAGAAAGAAATTGAGCAAGTCACAAACAGTAAGAAAGCTTTACCTTTCCGTTGTCACCAGTAGAACCTGCATTATGTAATTATACAAACTTGATAATGTTATATAAGTAAATCCCACACTATCCAGTACACCTGTAATAATCAAATGCATAACAATCCAAGGGATTAAACGAATAATATAATCTAAGAAATTTAAATATAACTCTGAATCTATCCCATTTCTATTATCCGACCACAATCAATTGATATCCTTAGAAAATGGTAAGTAAACAGTAATAAGAACTCATGTTTGGGGAGAGTAACCAAACGAGTCTCATCCCTCTAGACTATAGGAGTATGATCTAGTTCAATGTGATCTCTTGATAACCACGTGACGTAAAGTATCAGTGATTCGAGCCCCTCAAGCATAATATAGTGTTCTATAACTATGGTATAGTATACACTATAAAGAGACTCGAATCGTCTTATCCTCCCTACCCGTGTATTCATGTACAACAAAAATTCAATATCAATGATCAATGCAATTTATACGAAATTATAATCATACAATGTAAAGGTTACTATGGGATTTACTTAACCTTACAAATAATCAACTTCGTGCTTAATTATCAGGGTCCCAGAGAGTCGGATCACCTAGAAAATGCTTCTGATAGCTTCCCTATATATCTAATTTTATTATGGGCTGTGTTTCAAGTGAAATTATATCATGAAACCCAATAAGAATTGTTGTCAAAATATGCATTAGAACATTTTTCAAAAATATTAATTTATATAATTGTTTCAACTAGCTTTCAACTAGCCAACTTGGGTTAACTTTTTAATCTTGAAAACATCATTATTTGTCATGATGACCAAAAAGTAACTTGTAGTACTTATGTCCTACTTTCCATAGACTCGAAGAACACCTAAATCGAATGACCAACGGAGAGGTTATGAATTTTCCCATATGGCACGTCAACTAGGCAAACATTATTTATTCTGAACTGAAAAACTTCTACAAATCAATATTTTCCCAATTAAATCCTTAAGACTCGACAACAAACACCACGAAACCAATTGATACCGACATCTAAATATTTTGACAACCTGTGGAGTAAAATTAGATCGAAACAAATAATTAATTCATGCATAAACCCAATGTAAATCAATAACAACTATAAAAACATTTTCAAAAGTGTTATCAACTAAATCGCACTAATTCAATTCATCAAAACCTTAACCCACATCATTGGGATTTATTCATATTGATCCAAATCAACCTAATATACTAATTAACAACAATTTCGACTACTTTCTATCTTAACCCCATGAAAGAAATCGAAAAATCACAAGAATTCAAATTGAATTGTGGAAAAATGTATGACATTGAGAATTTACCAAATTGTGATCCAAATACTTCATTTCCACTGTGAAGATTAGCTCAAAGTGATCATCTCGTGATGCTCTACAGTGTTGCAATAAGAAAGCGGGGGAAAACCAAACACAGGGAACTCCATGAGCGAAAGAATCGATGAAGAGGGTTTAGGGACGAACATGCTAAATGTTATGTTTCAAATGAGATGTTTGATTTGTTTTTTATATATTTATATATAAACCTCGTCTGCTTGTCAGCAGCTTAATTTCTTTTTATTTATTACTACTAGAAATCCTTATTATAACTTGTTTTGACTTCCGGTGATCATTTTTAATCTGATTTTTTTTCCAAATCGAGTCAACTTCTCAACAAAATAGTCCATCTTTATAAAACGTACATAACATTGTTATTGATCACACCAAAACCCCAAAAATCTTAACTTTGTATCAAACAGATCAGTCTTCCGGACCAATCCTCTTGTCATACCTAATAAAACTTGCACAATTTAGACCCAATCTCAATCTCACCCACTGTAAAACAACATGAAACTCAAAACAAGGTCTCGCATAAACTTTGTTGTCATTCTACACTACCTCTGATCCCGACTCGCACATAAATCGAGGCAAATACTCCCCACGCCGTCTTGTTAAATCCATTTAAAGTTTAAAACTTTACAAATATTTTTCTTTAGATTCAAAAAGAAAAATATTTGGGTCAACCTTTTAACTCTCACGAAACTCATCTCAACATGTTTCTCGATATAAAAGCCCGCGAAATTTTGAAGTTACTCATTTAACTTGAATTTCGTAAAATAACATAATATATAGTACACTACACTAGGCATGCATCACAGAAAAATAAAATTAATTAAAAATCTCAATTTCACTAATTTTTAACTCTCGACTTGTGACCAAAACCATAATTAGTCTTTTTAATCCCCGATTAGCCATAATTATCAATTTAGGATTTTTGGAATTTGATAGATTTCTCAGAGGACCAGGAAATTGGTTCATCATTGCACTAATATCTTTAGTATTTTCTTCATGTAGAGTAGTACATACATCCGTAGGATGTATAACATCATAACAAAATCCATAAGCTTTAACTTGATTATATATATATCTTTAATTAACAGCTTAACCATATTAGCTATTTATCAATGTTATCATCAGACGTATTGTTTCTTTTATTATCAACTTCATGAAGTTTCTCTCTTGAGGATTCAATCTTTTCACCATATTGCTTAGATTGTTTAGTCATTTTATAAATTACTTCTTTTACTAAAGTAGGTATTGTTTCAAATAAAAATCCATCATATACTGCCTCTGATAACCTTTGTTCAAAGTGATTAAGTCCTTCATAAAAATATTCTAATAAAGCATTTTGAGTATATCCATGACGTGGACAAGAGGAAATTAATCTTTGGAAACTATCCAAAAATTCATTAAAATTTTCATTATCTTTCATCTTTGCAACTGTAATTTGCTTTTTATAGGAACAAATTTTTCTAGCATGCATATATTCATCTAAGAAAACTTCTAACATTTGAGTCCATGTAGTTGTTGAATCTTGGGAAGATAGAGCAACCAATCTTATGTTTGATCTTTTAATGCAAAAGGAAAAGTTTTAAGTTTGACTTATTCTAAGGTACCTTCTTTTAATTTAATCCCGCAAACGTTATGTTGACACTCCCTTATGAATTTTAGTAGGTGTTCATTCTCTTTACCATAAAAATTAGATAAGTCACTAATAAATCTAGATCTAAGCTCAAACTCAAGGAAACTATTAGGGTATGTTATGCAAATAAGTTCATATGCTATAACAAATTGGTTTCCTTATCTAAAAGTAAGTACTCTATTTTTGTTATTATTACCGATAACTCTATTATCATTATTATTATTGTTAATGACATTGTCATTATTCTTATTGTTGTTATCCTCCATCCTATTAACTAAATTTTCCTTAGGTTGTTGTTGTCTTAAACTTAGATTAAAAATTCTATCTATTTTAGGATCAAACGGATGTAAAGATTCTATAGAATTTAAGCGATGAAGTGTGTAAAACATACAACATCTAAAATCCTACGAAATCATTTAAAAATCCTCGGCATTGGCGCCAAAAATTGACACGGGTCGAGCGTGTACAATAGTTTTTCATATTTTCTTATTATTTATAGTAGTGGTAAGTGGGATATCATCTGCACATGGATTTTGTAAAATTCTAAGGATAATTCTTTTTTCTTATTTTTCTTAATTCAGTTAGTCTAATCAAACAGGAATTAAAATACTAAATAACTAAAAATTATAACTACTAACTTAATTAGCCAAACAACCAAAGTAATTCAAACAATTCAATACAACATTAATTAAAAACATTCAAAGTCAATATAATATAAATATCTAAACAAATATCTAAATAAACATCTAAACAAACCCCGACTAAACAATGTAATATGCTTGGATTGCATTCAAACACTAGAACATAACTTTACCTCATAACCTAGTTATATTCATATAACTTGAGAAATTAGAATAATTAAATCCTAATTCATAATAGGCTAATAGCCTTTAGCAAACCATCGATTTTTCTGTATTCAATGGAAAATAAGTCATATCCTTATCATTGTAAATCTACATATTCGATAAAATGCAATAAAATTGAAATTAAAATTATGATAGCATTGACACTCCATGAAAATCATACCTAATCTAAATCAAATATTAGTCAGAACATGCTATTCATTAATAACTTAAAATACAATCACCTAGAGCATACACTTGGGTAATATAGCCTTATAGATCAATACTAGTTACTACTTCTATATTTGTTGCCAATAACCATAGACATAGAATTAGAAAATCATATACCACAATATATATTTGGAACTATGCATGTAATATCAATCCTCATCAGTTATAATATGCAAAAACAACTTACTAAAATCATGATTGTTCTGTATGATTAGATTTAAAGCATTAAGCATGTGATTCCGTAATTATAACTATATAGCAATTCAAAGTATATACATTTCTAGGATTTGTTTAGATTAATAAACTACTCACTCATGAGGGAAATAAACAATGCAATAATATAATTGAAAGACATAATTAAATAAAGACGTCTTAGTGAAATAAACAAAGCTCCAATGTGGTTTCGAATATAAACTCAATAAAAACTAAATAATAATGAACAGAAAATGCTTCCAAGGTAACAGAGAGTCCTCCAATTCGAAACCCTAAAGTCCTATTTATAGTTTTTAAGTATAAAAATTATAGATAAACTCAAATTCCTGGTTCTTATCTATTAAACTCATGACCAACCTTAACGATTTGTTAGCGATTCCATTTTATTCACTAATCGATGAGTTAATCACTGGAGTTAACTCTCTATGCTTCATCGATTCAACTTGTGATTCCTAAAATATTTCCCAATTCGCAAATTATTAATTGGCTCTTCTCTGCTGTCAATTTTCCTAGTGATTCCTTTGTACTTTCATATCGCTGCAGATCGTTGGTTTTGTTTTCTGAATGACTATTTTGCTCTTCTTCCTCTTTTTCTTCCATTTTTTATTTTTTCTAATTAAATCATAAAATCAAAAAAATAAGAGAATACCTAGTGTATATCATCATTTATATCTAAACTCAACCTAAATTACACTTTAAAATATGTCTAATTATTGATTTGTCAGTACTTTAAAGCTTAGTGTGACATATGTTCCAATGCAAATCTCACGCCAATACACTTCTTTCTATATACTCAATTAGATTTGGATGAACTTGCTTCTGAACGAGTTCCATTACATAATGGTTCTTCAATTAAACCAATAAGGGAGGTTATGAATGTACCAGTTCAAGTAGACAATTATATTTTACCCATAAACTTTTTATTATGCCACATTTTGTCAAATAAGTTCCTCTTTTAATTTTAGGACGGCCTTAATTAGCAATATCTCAAGCTATCGTAGATATTCTAAATAAAACAATCACTTTAAAAGTGAATGATCAAGCAATTACTTTATGGAATGACACCAAATGGAAAATCTTCAATTCAAGTTTATAGATTTGCTTTAATACTAGAGTAGTTCAGTCGAGCCAATAATAGTAAACAAAAGTGATCTTTGGTAGGTAGCCCATATTTTATCTTTACTTTCATTTTATTAGTATAATATGTTTTTAATCTCTCCACCTTTTGACTCTTGTTTTGGAAATATTTTCAAAATTAAAGCACTGAAGTAGTTTGAAATTAGGGGGATGATTATGTCTTTATTGCAATATATTATGTCTTTCTAGCAATTTACATAATTTAATAAAATAATTTATTAGTTAGTTATATATTGTACTCAAATGTTTTAATTTCTGGTTAATTATACCTTAATACAAATTATTATAAGTCATATACATGATAATTATGAATATAATTAGATAAACAGTATCTACGGTTTAGTAAATCATGAGAAATATGAGTTTATACTTTAATTTGGTAGTCAAATTGGTAACAGCGAGAAGAAAGTTTTAGTGAAATATAAGTATAGGGACTCAGCAACGAATTGAAATTATAATTGGAAATTGTTAAGTAAATTGGTGGGGTACAGAACCTTACTTCGATCGATTTAAATAGTGAATCAATAGCGAATCAACTTAAAACCTTCATTCGTTTGGCTCGAATCAATTTTTTTAAAAACAAAGCCCCAATTTTCCATACTTAACTCATTTCACACACCAACCATTGCGCCACTCGATTCGAAGACCAAAGTTTTGCCTAGATTTAACCTTCCTAAGCTATATTTTTAATGTATTTAAGTGAATCCCACCTCAATCTTGTTTTGTACAACCTAAAAGAAGGTGAGTTTGAGATTGTATAGCCAAATTGTGAAATTTGAGAATTTCATGAACTTGATTAGGCGAATAATTAAGTAATTTAATATTTTAGTGGAAGTTTAAGTATCCGATGTGGGACCTACGCATTATGGACCAGAGATGATAAGGTATATTTTATAGGAGTGGCTTAAAGGACGTTAGAGGACCCCATTACTTCATCATACCCCATTTTTGAGTTTTTTTACCAAAAAACCCCATTTTTTTCAAATCCCAAAAATACCCATGTCTTCAACCGAGAAAAACCCATCTCCCAAAGTCGTTTCTCACTTGCATACCCTAAATAAAACCTTCCTAAAATCTATAAATAACCATAGATTCATTATCTATATTGATCATTGAGGTCGTAAAAAGTTGTATTCAAGTCAAATCACAAAGGTTCCACCGTTGATCGAGCATGAAGAACGAAAGACCACCGGTGCATTTTTTAGCTTACCGCGGCTTATTTGGTAAGTTTTCAACATTCTAAGCTTGTTGGTTTTGCTCCTCATGATCTTATATGTCGTTTGGATCTATTTTTAAGGCCGTTAATTAGGTGTAGTGAGATTAGGGTTTCTAGGTTACGGTTCTTGATATTTTGTAGTGGACAGTCGCTCAAAGCCAATACCATGTGGTAGGTGTAGGTCATGTGGTAGGTGTAGGTCATGTTGAACCGATAGATTTTAGATGGTGTCTGATTAGTTAAGTTGTGAGGCTTTATATGATTTTAGTTAGTACACACTGATATCATTGAAAAGGTTTCGGCTAGTTTAGTCCGATATCACTTTTATTGGTTTCGATCATGTTAAACCGACACTTTTATAATTGAGTTTTTATTCTCATTATTTGAGCTATGTACCGACTATACTAACACTTTACTTTATCTTAAGGTATGGAAAAACCAAAATAATAGCACGGAGACCTCCTACAGGGTCGGTACTAATACCGCAAGGTCCCAAGCAACAAAAAGTGTGCTTAAGAGGAAACTTCTTACTTCCTCTTATATGTAGCAAAAAAAACCTTGACCCCAAAGATTATCAGGTTAAGAAATTCGAGCTTGGCAATCAGATTTAGGAGAGGCTGATGTTAAAGCCATTGGTACTACCTTTGTAGGTGAGAGGGATACCTTGGTTAGAGGAACTGATAGGAGTAGGTCCATGGAGGCACTAAAGCGAATGTACACCATCAAGTAGTGATTCTGCTGAAAGTAGGGAAGGAAAGGACTATCTTGATATGTCAACTAATCTAGCCGATGTAGATGCCACTTCATTTCCTGATGGCCCCTCAAATTTTAGTCGACTACCCTCGTTCAAGCACTGCGTGCTCTTAGGTATTTAGAGGAACAAGGTAAGTTACATTTAGAAAGATTAATTTCATGATCTTGTTGTTTATATATTGTTATAGATATGTACTATATATTTTGTAAGCCCAAGGTTTTTTAGGTGCGTAAATCATGTTTATCAGAATATCTTTGGAAATCACTCAACATCCTGAGAAGTAAATTGTTGAAAAGTTGATTAACGACTCAAGTTTTGAACCACTAGGCTACATCTCATACAACAGAGGTAATAGAGTCTATATTTCAGGCATTATGGAGAGATGGCAGCCCAAACCAACACCTTCCATTTAAACCTTGGCAAGATGATGATCACACTTGGTAATGGGCGAGTACTTCTCAATATTTTGATCACCGATAAGACTATGTTTGCGCCTTACAAGGACCGTAAAGAGTTAACATCGATGGTTAGTAGGTTGTTGGGGGTGTCAGTGAGTGATGTTGACGAGGAATTAGGTCTATGTCTGGTCTGACCATTGGTTTTTTATGGTTGAAAGATTAGTTCTCTAAACCGAATAAAGGAGAAAAACATGATGGCAAAAGAGGTTGTGATGTATATCCTATTCCCGAGGTCTTGGTCTAAGCCTACCTTTTTTACCTCCTTGGAGCGACACTTTTTGCAAACAAGTCTGGTACAAGAGTCTTCATTTCCCTCCCGCTTTTGGAATACGTGGAAAAGATTGGTTCTTATGCATGGGGAGCTGTAGCAATTGTATACATGTACTATCAACTCGTCATTGCTAGTCGTGGCAAAGTCCCTCAAATTTGTGGTTATATGACATTGTTAGAGGTATAATATTGTATTTAAATTTATTACCTTACTATCGCATTTAATTTAGTTTCTATATATCCTCCATACCATTATTTTATGCAGGGGTGGATGTACGATCACATTCCATTTATTAAGCCCATTTTGCGTAGAAACTACTCTTTCGATAAGCCCCGGATTACGAAGCGGCACCACAAGAAGGAGTCGAGGCTTTACAAGAAGGACAACATGCGAGCATTGGATCATCTTGTATTTTTTAGGCGCCGCCTCTACCAGTTGAGATCTCATGATATGAGAACCAGATTGGCTTATTCAGCCATATACCCTTATGTTTATTGACAAATATTATTATTTGTTGTAGGTGATTTAGAATAATACTTTCAAGGGTGCACTACCTATCCATGATATTGCATTATACTTTTTCCCTATACGGTTTATGGATATTGTAGATCCACACAATCCCATAAGGATGTTGTGGCATATGGGATACGTTCAACAGATTCCGAGGGGAAATTACCAAACAATTGAAACTGATAAGAGGAGCATGGCTAATTTATATAACGTTAAGTACTCGTACGAGGCCCAAGTTTTGGAGGATTGGAAGGGGCATCTTGAATCTGTTGAACGATATGGTGAGAAGGCGAAATATCCTTATGAAGCAGCACCTGATTATAAGTAAAGGTTTTACAGAGTCAGACATCCATTTGCTTTGAATCCTTAATACATTTTATGTGTGTTCCATGAGGATGAGAACTCTTTGGTAAGAATTTTAATGTATTTTGTTTATTATTATCTCTCATATCCCCTATCAGATTGTATTCATAATATTATTGGAAGTATATTAACATTTTTTTACTTTTCTATATACAGCGCAACTGTTGGGGCTTTACGCGGCATTAAGATTTTACTGCATGGCTACGAAAGACGTTACAGTTGCCAAGGCACTTGACATGACTCATCGTGTCATCGCCTTCCATTTGGGAGCTGATGATACATAGAAAACCACCAAGACTGCAACTCAAAGTGAGGGAGGAACAACATCCACCGAGGCCGCTCGTCAATATGGCCAAAAGGGCAAGCAGCCAAGAGTGAAGTCGTAGTTCTTTTCAATGAATCAAACTTGTTATGGAAGTTGAAAAAATATGCCTTTGTCCACGAAATGCATTTATGCATTTTCCGAACAATCATTTCATGTAGAATTTTTTACAATTGTTTTGTGGTTGCTTAACTTAAGATTATCTTATTTTTTTTGTGAAAAAAATTTCTTCGTGCATAAGGTAATGCTTTGTTCCTCTTCGCCACAAATAGATTTTCACATTATCTTAGTTTTAGTGCTTTATCTGTGCCTGACGGGCACCAAGATCTAGGAACAACAGTATTCTCACGTTTTATTCTAGTTGAAAGTATCAGACATATTTCGGAATAGTTTGTCTGACATTAATGAAAATTTCAAATCATATGTTAAAGGGTGGACTAAAGGTGGGGTACAAGCAAATCATAAGTGGGGTAAGAATAGTATATTAGTGGGGTATGACCGAATGTAATAGCAAATTAATGGACTAATAGTCTCGACATTTATCGAGATTTCTAAGCAAACATTGATTGGTGCGATATGAGCAGTCGAAATGTAAGGTGCAACAGGAATATAGATTTTCCCGACCTAATGTATAGACATGTTACTATTCGAGTACACTAAAAGTATCAAAAATATTTTGGTATAATTACACTAATACAATTTCGTTTAAAATTAATTAGTTTTTGAATGGGCCATGAGCAGTACATAAATGGGGTGAGAACGGAAAAAATTGTTGGGGCACGATTAAAAGTTACAGTAATTTAACAAGCTAAGAGCCCCGATACTTATCCATATTTCTAAGTAGACATTAATGTTGGGGTATGCGCAGTCTGCAAGTCGGGTATGACACAAATTATAAATTATCCAGACCAAAAGTGACATACATGTTTTAGTTCATGTAATACGAAAGTTACAGACTATTCACGATATAATTACTTTGATAGAGTTTCGTATACAACCAAGTTGTTTTATGATGAGTTAGGAGTAGTAAAAATGTGAGGTATGGTCCCTTACATAGCAAATATGATCTGAGATAGTCTCCCAAGTGTCGGATTAACGTAACCGAACCTATTTTGTGGATATTTATCATCAATTTGTGTAAGTTATGTATGGTGTATGAATGGGGTATGGTCATAATAACTGCATAAGTACGAAACAAAGCATTATGTTTTAATTATTTAAGTCTAGACTGATGTGTTGCTCTCTATTTTATAGCACCGACAGCAATAATAAACTACTGCAAAACAAATCAATAGTCGAATTATTTTTCACAAAGAATTGCCAAACAAAATTACACAAACATGTTTCAAATCATGACCCAAAAAGATCGGAAGATAACCTAATCCACAAATAATATACAATCATGAGAAATTAAGATATGTCAATTTCTATTTTACAAAATATGTGCCTCGCCCAAAATCATGACCTAAAAAATAGGACCAATGTAATATAAGTTTTAACGAGTTAACTAATCAAGACTAAAGTAAGTTTACCAATCCCATATACCCCATGTACACCCACATATAATGCATATATGAACATATTATGTTGCATATACACTCTCAAAAATAGGTACGTATTGCATCTTAGTTAAGTGAAATGATGTCTACGGGACCACTTGCTTATGGTCGCGACAGAACCTTGAGTTCGGCTTCCCATTCTCTACTTAGTGGCTCAGTAAACACCTCTCATCGTCTTGTAGTTGGTGGTAAATGAACGTTATCTCTTATTAAAAGCTGGAAAGGAAAACAAAATATGAGTTAGTTGTGGATAATGTTAATCATCATAAAACTGACAAAAGAACTTCAGCACATTCTGATGTAACTCATTTATACAAAATGATTTTCATTGATGAAGCATAGCCATATATTTCCCCTCAAATAAAGGTAGGGCCAGATTTCTTATGGGGAGCCAAAAATAGGAGCCTCTCTCAGCCAACACTTTAAAACCAATCTGAAAATGGGTTGCAACGACCAACCCCATATCTGATAATGTAAGCCAAGAAGATCTAGGGGTGGGGATTTTGTAAACATTAATGGCATCTCTGATTCTTTCATACTTATTGTTCTGAAACATAATTCTATATAAGGCCTTGTTGCTTACCATCTCTTCCAACATCTCACATTGAAACTTTATCCATCCCTCATCATTTCCTTCATAGCCAATAGCATTAGTTATTACTTGAAACCCACAATTTCCATCGGGAGTAACATCTACGGTGTTAACACTGTATATGCTCCACATTTTAGGTATCTCATCAACGTACCCCTCAAAAGCCTGATTTTGGGTCCTAAAATGCCTAGGTGCAGCGTATGGGATTGCCCTTCCCTTTCCTAGACCCTTTCCTCATCCACGTGTTAAAGGAGGTCCCTTACTTGGTACCACACTTACTCTTTCACTTGGCATGTTTAGCTTAGTAAACTAAATTGGATGCATTGGCTCACAACGATAGCTAGTTAGATTTTCTTGATAGGCTTGACTCACCAGAGTTGGCAAGCTTGACTGGGTTCCCTCGCTTGGCAATCTTGGATGGCTTTGCTGGCATTTTTTACTTTGCTTGCTTATTTAAAAAACCAGTGCCACAGACTCTTGTGCAGCTTTGGCCTCTGCATACTCAAAAGAAGAAACAGTTATCTTGGTGAAATTGTCAACTTGGGCCCCCTTGCTATTGGACTTCCTTTCGCTAAGATCCATCTTGCTATTTGTTGGTCGAACCTTTGTTGTAATCTTCTCTTTAAGTGCAAAAATAATAGCTGATGCAGGGCAAGTGATTTCCCTTCCTATCAAGACCATTATTTTTGTATATAGCCTGAACATCTTCCATTTAAACTTGGTATAAATAATTCAACCCCCATTCAATGAAGGCTCAATAGGGGTCATGTTCAATTTTTTCCAATGCGAGTGGGCTTCATCAAGACTGAAAGGGATACCATCAAGCAAATGTTGTGCGATCTCATGCATACATGGCAGGCAGCGAGTGGCCCGCAAAACGCATCCACAAATTGCCTTATCAAGTCCAACACCATCACTAACTATTCTTTATTCCTTACAAATTACATCTAATGCATGTCGGGCTATGAAACCTATGATATTACTATACAAGTGGTGTTGAAACTCATGTGCCACTGCGTGCATGGATCGATTGAATGAGGCCTCCAAGTTACGTTGTTGGTAGGTAAAAGCATCATGTATCAACCTGAAAGCATATCCAAAATGACCCTTTGATGTTTCGAGCTCTCTTTTCAGTAATTATAGGCAACCTCAGCCCAATTTGTAGTCGCATTCCCGAAATGCAATACATTGTTGGTCCATGCATATGCAAATTTCTCTTTTTGACACAAGCTTGTGTCCTTAACATAGTCAAACATCCCCGGACTCTAACATACTTCGCTTCTAGTTCCGCAAGGCGACCATTGTAAGTTGACTCAGTTTAGGACCGCAATAAGTTAATCCACATCCCATTTCAAGTATTATAATCCTCTTCATAAAAAAATAGATCCTTTTTTCTTTGCCACAATGTTCTTGTTCACGTGCCATGAACAAAGTAAGTAGTTGCGTCAGGGAGCTCATCCTCTACTACAACAACTAAACCCAAGTCCTTATCCATCAAAATAACACTTGGGAGTTGCCACCCATCTAATAATGACTTCAACTGTCTAAGCGCCTACGAATAGTCTGACCTAGTCTCCTTAGCTAAAAACACATGTGCTACTAGGAAGGTCATGTGTGTCGATGTGACCCGACAATCTCAAGTTGCAGGTACTTAAACTGATTTTTCTTAAAAATGAAATACATTATCAATACATTTGGAAAACAACGAATGACTTGTACTGAATTGGGGCAGGCAAAGAATAGATCCCTCACGTTATACGTGCCTTGCCAAAAGGAATGTCGATCGATGTATTTGTGCTGGTCTAATTGGTAGAGTAGAAGCTGCATATTATTCTTTCGGTCGGCTTCAATCTTTCTCAACTTAGCCCTTTCATTGTAAATTATCTTCATATTAGTCACGTTGCCCTTGTTCTTATTTTTTGTTACTTGAAATATCCTAAAGGCAAGCACTAGTCTTACGCATGTCTCGCACTGTATTTCTCATCGATGCTAAATCTCCCAGCATAAGAGTGCCCAATTAAAGAATTAGTGAAGTCATGGTTGTGCACCCCACACACAACTCGGACGTGTCATAATCTTTCAAGCTCATGCATTACATTGATTTTAAATTGGCATCCATAATTCTTAGATCTAATCAGTTTTTTCTTCTCCTTACTCATCTTATCTTCCATTCCTTTCATATTTGCTTTGTCATTGAAACTCTCACTCCAAAGGCCCTACACGTGTCACCACCTATTGAAAAACTAGCTCGCCTACCCTGCCAATGCTACCTAAATCATAATTCAATATGATTACTAAAAATAACAATGTTTGGCAGTCTCTTAAGCTCAAACCATTACAGCCTCTCTCCTCTTAAATGGAACCTATGGTGTAAAGATCCTTGTGAAGTCCAAGAAAGACTTGCCAAATGGACCTGCTGTTTCACACGTAGCAATCCACAAAAAAGAAAAAATTAGTCAAGAGTTTAGGCAAGAAACAAGAAAAATGGAGGGTGTCGGTCCAACATGTCTGACACGTTATGCATGAGTTTTGGCTTAGTAAAGCCGAAAGTCAAGTATCAATAATGGCTTACATATGCCGTAACCCTAGGTCACCTTTTGGTTGAAGAATACCGAAAGGTACCTGTATATTTCAGAGTTGATGGACCGAGACGTGTAGTACACATCTCAACCCTGTTACTCCAGAGAGCATGCAACCTCGAATGGAGGTTCTTCCTTAATGAACAAAACCCAATAAAAATAAAAGAAAAATAACTCTTCATTATTGTGATGGCTTTATTTTGAGGAATCCTTTGACATTTCAAACCAACAAAGTCGAAATCAACAATAACTCTAAAGCCCTAATAACCAAAAATGGGAAACAACAACATTCAATCAAATGAAGCCTAAAAAACTCGAAATCATCATGAAATGAGCATAAATGAGGTGAGAATGGACGTACTATGTCGATTAAAATGGAATCGGGCAATTTTCCTCCTAAACGGCTTTGAGAGAGTGAGGATCGGTGAGAGTATTTGAAACATCACAGTGGTGAAAGAAACGATAAGGTAGGGTTTTGGGGAAGAAAAAACCCTTTTATATGAATGGTAAAAATTTCATTTACTTTGAGGGCATTTTGGAATAGGGTCCTCTAAGCAATAAATGGGGTTCTTTCAGCCGCTCCATATTTTGTTTTCGCATGTTTTGTGCTCAGTGTGTGTATTATATAGTATTTTATCGTGAAGTCGAGATGTGTTGAAGTCTATCCTCAATTTTTCATACTCAGGTTTGCAAGTATGTGTCTAAAGGGCATGAATGAAAGAGATTATCAGTTGCTCGAAATCTAATTAACCAAGTGTTAATCCTCACATGAAGATTTTTTCTCGATTTGCATGCAAATTGGGATCAGTGGCATTCTAAAATAAGAACGAAGTTGATGCAAGACTTTACCTTGAGCTTAATATTTGTTAGCGATGGCAGAGGTCGAGATTGAGTCCAAATTAGTGTAAGTTTGGTGTAGTATTACAAGAGAATTGGTCCATAAGGGTTCAGTATGTCATTAACAAAGTTAATATTTTTGAGATTTTAGTGGGACCAAAACAAAGATTATGGAAGTTTTATGAAGATGGACTATTTTGTGGAGAATTTGGTTAAATTTAGTGAATAATCGGATTGAAAATGAGCGCTAGAAGCCAAAACACGTCAAAGAAAGATTTCAAGAATTAATAAATAAAAAGAAATTAAGTAGATGACAAGCAACAAAAGGTTTATATATATTATGGAAAAAAGGGGAAATGAACTCATTTCATTTCATTTCAAACGGAACGTTCGTATTGAACATTTCATCCCTTATCTCTCAACATACATTTTTGCTCTATGATCTATATATGTCCGATTTTTGTCCGGTTTCTCTCTGTAAAACTATAGAGCATCGCGAAATGGTCAGTTCGACCCAAGTTTTTGCGGTGAAAACGAGGTATTCAGCCTGCCATTTGGTAAATACTCACTTTAGGGAATTTACCTCAATTCAATTTGAATTCTTGCAATTTTTCGATTTCTTTTGCGGGGTTTTGATAGAAATTGGAAGGGATTATTATGAATTGGTATGTGATTGATTTTTCGCCAACTTGGAATAAGTCCCACTGGTATAGGTTAAGGTTTTGTTGAATTGAACTAATGTGATTAAGTTGATAACTATTTTGGAGATGTTTTATAGTTGATATTGATTTACACTTGGTTTATGGAGGAACTGATTATTAGTTTTCATCCAATTTGACTCTATGGACTGTGGAAATATTTTGATGTTGGTATCGAGTGATTTTGTGTTGTTTTTTGTTGAGTTTTTGGATTTAATAGAAAAAAATATTGATTTGGAAAATTTTTCAGTTCAGAATAAATAAATTTTGGCTAGTTGACATATGTCATATTAGAAAATTCATAACTTCTCCATCAGTGATCCGATTTAAGTGTTATTTGAGTCTATGGAAAGTAGAACATGGGTAGTAAAAGTTTCTTGTAGTTTACCATGAGAAATAATAAGGTTTGCAAGGATAAAAAGTTATCTTAAATTGGCTAATTGAAAGCCAGTTGAAACAATTATATAAATTGATATTTTTGGAAACTATTCTCAAGTGTACTTTGGCCATAGTTTTCATTGGGTTTCATGATTTTATTTCACTTGAAGCTTGACCCATGATATAATTGGATATGTAGGGAAGCTATTGAAGTCATTTTCAAGGTGATTCGATGATCCAAGGACCCCGAAAATTAAGTTCAAAGTTAGTTAGTTGTAAGTAAACCCTAAAGTAGTCTTTAGTATTTATGGAATTTATCTTTATACCTACATTTGTGTTTGGTTTGCATTGCATTTCGCATCATTCTTGGTCATGTATTCATGTCATTCTAGACGATGGCTTGTTGTGTTACGACTTACGAGCGGGACTCGGAGCTAGGTTTCCCTACCAGATAGATTGGAACATGGAAGACCCAATGCGCAAGTTCTTCGGCAATCATGCATTGAAATCATAGTACAGTTTTAGGTTCACTTTTAGGGTGGCCAACCTATTAGTGAGCTTCAAACTGGAAATAAGGGATTCATATTGTTATATAAATTTCATGTTATTTGAAAATGAAATTACATATCTACATGTATTCGGACTAACATTTGTAGGAGTACAGAGCATTGTAACAATTTACTAACCTGACATCTTTAAGTTGTTTTTGATGATTTCAGGTTCTATGTGAAGATAAGGGAAGAACAAACAAGACTCAAAGTTCTTTGGTGATTATTTACAAGTTTAAAGTTTAATTCTTTTTATAAATTATTTATATATATATATATATGTTTTTTCGGTTCTTGGGTTAAGTGTAGGCCGTAAAACACTGATGAAAACTTATGAGAGTCTTCAAAGTTAGTTTAACGCAAGTTAAGAATCTTATATGTTCAATTTTGGTTTATATTGGATTTGTAAAGTTGTAAATAAGGTATCGTAAACTTTAAGTTAGTTTAAGTATTTTAAATTGATATATATTTTGAATTGCTGGGAGTTGTGAATCCTTCTAGGCGTTTCCTCATTCTGTTGTCTATAAGATGGATTATCCGGTAGGCCCTTTTTAGGGGAGGTGCTAATGAGACTTTTAGAAAATACAGAGAACTATCCATATGATTCCCTAATTTGCTCCAATAAAATCATGAATTGAGTTTCATTGAGGATATAAATGTGATGACCCTCCCCCGACCTAAGGTTGGGTTGCTCGGCCCAAACCATTACCCAAGCTAAAGTACCTAAACCGGGCCTGAACAACGGTTTAGCTCACCTAAACAAAACATGTAGAAAGACAATAGTTATACAAATGGATAATAAATGCAGAATCAAAGAAACAAAATATCAATTAAGCCATTATAGAAAAGTCCATGAAATGGGTTTTCAAAAGTCTATTCAATTCACATTATCCCAAAAACCTTCCATAAGTTCTAATTAAGACAAGGAATAGTTCAAACTACCTAACAAGTCTTAAGTTACAACCCAAGTACATAAGTTCTAAAAATCAAATAACTAGATAATAGAAGCATGCAAGGCTCATAATGCGAAAAAGAATTCAAGCTATCTCCTTTCCCTCATAGTGGCTTAAAGCAAATGTGGAAGGCCCTAAAATTTTTGTAGGGTGAGCTAAAAAGGACAACGAAGCACAATAAGTGGAAAACTTCGTTCAAGCATCAAACACGTAAGTACTACTTAATAATTATGCAATGTCTAACGTGAAGTTGAAAACAAGTCATCAAGCATTGAGTGGAAAGCGTAGAAATAGTATTAATGTCTATAAAAAAGTGAGAAAACATCAGTTATATTCATAGGTGACAAGTTCCAAGATTCATTAAAGCATAATAGCAAGAGGTTCGCAAATCATAAACGAAATCAAAGCATTTATGCAAATGGGACCACAAAGAGATATACCATAAAGGAATAATAATATATATAAGTCGTTGTTCCATTCAATGCATATTAATTACTGACTTAATTCCGGTGACTAATTTCACTACTCTTGATGTGATGAAGATCACTAATAAACATAATGGTCATTTTGTCCTGTCCATGGTCTCATCAAACCAATATTAAGCTCTTCCAAGCTGTCGCGGATGTGTGCACCAAGATCACTGATGGTTTCCATAAGAAGTAGACCATCGCTCATGTCCTTAGTAATTAGCCACTAAGATTTTTATGAAGAAATAATCCCATCTTCTTATTCAGGAGGTTCATCGCAAGTCCTTACCTAGAAGAGTGTCGTCTAACTCCTTACCTAAGAGTAGTTAATTCCATTTCCTTGTCCAGCATAAAGTAATCCCAAGTTTGGTACAACACACATACATCCTATTGATAAGTAAAATCAAGTCAATATCATAATGCAACCCATTCCCAAGTCTTGAATTTAAATCATGAATCTTAATTATCTAATAGCATTACATATTTAATACTTGAAAGAAGTTCCCTTACTACTTTGACTCTCCACAATATCCACTCCCAGTCCTTATGCACACAGGGTTCTATGTGAACCATTTCGCGAATCTATACAATTTTAGACACATACATCACATCAACGAGAAGACATATTTTAAATTCTAATTTAACATTAAACTTACTTTGGGGTTCGACTAGTGTAGGTCCCGCTGATCCTCCGTTGCTTGGTGCGAGGATCGAGGGGTGAGACCCGATCGATCTCTCTTAGGGACGATATAATGCCCCATTTCAAGGCAATGAAGTGTTTATATATAGTATCTTTATTATATTATATTATATATATATTATTTTTATTATTATTATTAATTAAATACTTAAGGTCCAGGGACCATTTTGGCCCTGTTGACCAATCTAGGGGCCAATTCAGCCTTTATGGGGCCTCTGTGGACCACTCGAGGGTTGATCCCGCCCTTAACCTACGGTCGGTCAACCCTTAGTTGACTAAGCAAATAGCCCGTTTAGCACCTGGTACACATTTGCTTCAGAGAGGGCAACTCCCTTCCCTTGCCACTTGCATTGAGGCTACCACCACCATTTTATTGACTGCGCTGGTAGTGAAGCCGCTACCACTCCCGTCGGCGGTGCCGTCAATGCTCTGCCACAAAATTTCATCAAATTAAACTAAAAGAAGAAATTATCCACTACTACTAGAGCAAATCTAAGATTGTGATTCGTTTAGACAAGAAAAGAAAGGGCATAGAGGGTGGGAAACAGAGGTCTCCTTGGCTTTAGAGCATCACACCAACCACGATTTCTCAATCATAAGTCTTATCTCATTTTCTCTTTCAATTTTGTGTGTGAACAAAATTTTTTTATGGATTTTTGAAAAAAGAAATTATGAAGAATTGATTTAGAAAATTGTTTATTGAAATTCATTTTACTACTATTGATAAATGATTTCATTCATTTCTAAAGAATAGAAAGTGAATACAATGATTCATGGTTTACAAAGTAATTTTCTTTTTGAAATTTTTATATCTATCAATTCAATGATTTTTCTATACAATTAGTTTGAAATTATGTTTCAAATGCGTTTAGGGGTATGTTTTGTCTTAGAAAGACTTGAATTTATCACAAGATTATTTCCTACCATGAAAGATTTAAAAAACCAAATAGAAGATTATAATGAGTAAAAACATCGATGTTGATTCTTTTATATAAGTTTTCTATTGATTTTCAAATTGGCTTTTCAGATAATTTCTCCTTGATTAAGTACATGTATTTTTAGTTTTACTAAATCTTTTCTGACAAATGATTTTGAATGATTTACAGGTTTAGAGTTATGTTTTCACTTGTGTTAGTTGACATGATAAATGGCTGGAAGAGGTAGAGGTTCAAGAGAGGAGAAAAGAAATGCAGTGATAATAAAGAAACCAAAAGTCAAATCTAAAGTTCCACCTATAACAATTAGGCCAACGGGAGTTTTAATTAATACTCCTAGAGTTAGATCATAACGAGAACCTACTCTACCAATAGAAAATAGTGATGATTTGGAAGGAGAGAAAGTTGAGGAAAATTCAGAAATGGGTAGGAAGTTTACTTATAATGTAGATGATCTAATTAACGATAAAACTCATGCTATAATGAATAGTGATATTAGAAAGAATAGAAGATTGATCCCAGAGAGGGGATTCAATGTAAAGAATAAGTTGAAGTACGGGCAGAGGATTTTGAATATAATAAGGGAAAGGAACATGGAATTGTTGACTAGGAACTATAATCATAATAATTATGAGGATATTCCTAGGGAGATGGGTTGTGAAATTTTAGTTTGAGAATTTTATGCTAATAGGTACGGAAGTAAGAATAAAACTGTATCTATGGTTAGAAGAAGGCCAGTGGATTAGTCTACTGAACGAATAAACTTGCTTTTTGGATTGCCGAAATTTCATAGAAGAGAAAATAATGATTACCCAAAACCGGAGTAGAGAATTAAACATAGATTTCCCCATGAGACAATTAGGAGTGGATTAGAAGCAATCCCGAGAGATAGATTTATTTCAGGTAAGGATAGGTATCCTAAGCACATTTAAACAAAGAATTTTAAGAAAATTACGAAAGCAAGGAACTATTTTATCAATGCAAGCCTACAGCCAAGTTTTCAATATTATGAAGTTACGAATTACAAGATAGCTTTATTGTATCATATTATTCGAGGGTTAGGTTATATTAATGTTAGAAAGGTCATTAATGATTCGATTAAGAGTGTCATGACCATGGAAAAGAATAAAGCATTAACGTTTCCCATGATGATCACAAAATTTTGTAGATTAAATCGAGTTTCTATGGTAGATCTTTAAATGGATGTTTTGCCTGAAGAGACCATCACTTATGCATACATAGAGAGTACCAAAAAAGTAAAATACTATATGGATTCAAAGGATGAGAGAGAAAGAGAAAGAAAGATAGAGAAAGATAAAGAGAAAGAGCAGAGAGAGTAGAGATACTCAAAAAAACTGAAGAGAAAAAATTACAAGGAGCGAATGAAAGCGTTTTGGAAGAAATGCAAGTTGTTGCATATAACGAAAGAATGGATCAGAGTTTAGAACTACTTGTTGGGGATTATAATGGTATTTACAAGGATGAGACGTAGTTGGCTATCATGGGATCAATTCTAGGAAACTAGATAAGAACTCTAAGGAATCAAAATTCAATGTTTAAGAAGTAACGAGAAATAGCAAGGGGCTTGCATGGTTTTGAAAAAACAATGAAAACAAAATTTCAAAAAATAGGAGCAAAAATTCCAGTACCATCTACCCAAGTAAGATTACTGAATGACGGATTCTTTTCAGATAGAATTTCTAATAATTGAGTGGACTACAGACTCTAAGTGATCAAGGAGATGGTGGTGATGATGTGACTTCTAGAAGGCGATTCTGATTTATTTTTTCTTTGGTTTATTTATCTTTGATTGATCTTATGTGTGGTCATGATCTGTAATGTTATGTTGTGATCATTAAGGTATATTTGTTTTGTTGGAAACCTGACTTAATTTTTAAACCTCGAGGACAAGGTTTAGAATGAGTTTAGGGGTATTTAGGTGAAGTGAAGTATAAATAATCAAAGTACGGAGGATTCGAGAGGTAGAATTTTTTCAAAGTTGATTAAGATTTTTCAAGTTTTTGATGAAGATACATGTAATATTTCTTCATTTTACTTTATTTAGTTATGAAACTATGAAATTGAATATAATTTGGATCTAAATAGAAACTATATTTTTAGTACCATAGAAATTTTATGATAGAAAGGAATTTTTATACCCTATTTGCATACCTATATTTTGTACGCACTAGAAGAGTTTAGTGAGATTGATTGCTTTGTGTTAAACATGAAAATGGTAAAAGATTGAAATAAAAGTGTAACATAAACAAAAAATATCTCTAAGAATTTTTTATATAAAGATTATTGATCAAGTATGCTATATATATAATATAATGAAAAGAACTTATGCCACAATTAAGGGAAGAAATAGGAAATTAACTAATAAAATTTTACTTAGTTGGGAAGAATACTTCTTTAAATATAGTAAAAGTGCGAAGTGCTAATAGGAGTTTGTAAATGAAAAAAATAGAGAGACTCATAGGTCCAAAAGAAATAGAGCAAGGAATCTAATGGTAGGAAAAATGTGAAAAAGAATTCCTATAAAAATAATAACGGTATTCAAAGAAAATGGAGCAGGGAACCGTATCAATATAAAAAGAAATATGGGAAGAAATAAAAAGAAAAAGAGAAATGTAGAAAAATGAAATAATGTTTATAAAAAAATCTTTTAAAATAAGAAATTTAGCTCGAGTGCTTATAGCTAAGTTGAGTAAGTATCTCTTTTTCTAACATATCAACGATTGAACATGATAATAATAATTAGTGGTGTCTTTAAAAAAATTCCTATCAACTTTAATTGTTGTGATGTTTTTAAATATTGTTTGAAATTGAAATTGATTTAATGATTTTTGTATATTGAGAATCTATATTAGTAAAGATAAGCTTAATGCTTTTTAGAGAAGATTAAGAAATTCTATATAATGGTCTAGCCTTGGTATTAATTGAACTTTAAGTTCGGAGGTGTATTACATAATGATGGTTGAATTGTCAATTAAGGGGTTGTTCTTTAAGTCTTTCTATTTTATCATAATTTTTATTTACATGAAGGTAATATGTTTCTATTTAATGACCACTTTTGTTTAAGAAAAAGAGAAAATAATTATGAAATCAGAATTATGAATGAAATAAGAATATAATTGAGAGTATTCCTTTGCTCGAGATAAAAAGTGTTGAGTTTGATGATATTTGATAAGTCAATAATTAGACAGTGTTTTATAGTATATTTTAGGGTGGTTTTAGATGTTAAATGCTCTATTACACTAGATTTTCTCGTATTTTTTTTTATTTCAAGTTATATTAAGGTTACGTAAAGAAATAGAAGAAAAATGGAAGAAAAGTAAATAATTCAGTTAATTGAAGAAAGTTACAGCGATTCCACAGTGATTCAAAAAATACATTAGGATTCACTACATAAATCAGCAATAGAGGAGTCCAACGATTCATCAGCGATTCATGAAATGAACTTGAATTCGCTACCCAAATCAATGAACCATAGAGTCATTATTCCACTGATTTTCATAGAGATTCAACAGAGAAGGAGGATTCGGTCATGATTCGCTAATGTGGGCACGAGAATAATGGATTAAAACAAGATATTTAAGTTCGATTGGGGTATCTGCGACTTAGAATAATATATATGACTATAGGGCTTCGAAATTAAAAACCTCTTATTTAGTTTTAGACTATTTTCAATTGAGTTTAGTTTAATTTTATTGTTCTTCCTTTTGAAGATTATTTAGATATTCAAATATTCAATAAAAGGAATTTTCATTAATGTCTTTTATTTATTTTATTGCAAAATTTACTTTGAATATTTGTGAGTAGTTTATTAATCTAAACAAAGTCCGAATATGAACTATAACTGCTTTATAATGTAGTCATAATGAAGAAAAATTTATGCTAAATACTTTAAACTTAATCGTAGTCGTCAATTCATGATTTTAATAGATTTGCTTTTGCATATTACGATCAAGAAGTTTTGTATAACATGCATAGTTGATGTCACGTCAGCACCAAAAATAGTCTCCTTTTTCAACGACTACAATTGTTTTGTAGTGCAGCAAGTGCTAGGTCGATCCCACAAGGATTTGGGTGTTCTTTTGAGGTTTAGGGAAAACAGTGGTTCGAAAATAAAAATAGATTAGTAAATCAAATGCATACAAATTGAAACATTTATAGGGGTGTATTCAATTGAGATTTTAATGGACTTTTGCTTACTTTTATAAATGGATGACTTTTATGAAGTTTGTAGATTTTCGTAAACTTTTAATGACTTTGATAAACTTTTATGTAAACTTCATTTTGACGAATTTTATTAACATTTAAGATTTTTAGTTACTTTTGTGAACTTCTTCAACATAATATTGGTTGATACTAGTAATTTTTTGTGATTTTTATATAGAAACAAATATTTTGCACTTTTTTATAAAAAAATAGATAAGTACTTACAATCCTTTTTCTTAAGAACTATTACTGATTTTTTTAAAATTATTTTTTTTTATTTTAATAAAAAATCATATATTAATTAATTACTATCAAGATTATAATATAACAAATAAGTAAATAAATATCAACTAAACAAATAGGTAAATGAATCATCTTTTAGTGGCAAAAAAGAACCAAGTAAGATCATTGTGTAAAAAATTCGCATTTTTTTAACTTAAATAAAAAAAAACTTAGATTTTTTCTTTAAGAATGATCATTTAAATTCTTAAAATGCACTTTTTGGTTTTGAAAAAAAAATATATACAATTATTTTCTCCAAAAATAATAATATTACACTTTTTGAGATTATAATTATACACTTAATAAACGAAACTTCTTTCTAAAAAAATCTTATATAAAATGTACAATGGTGCAAGAATGATATCTTCTTAATAACGTCATCATTTTCATTTTTATCAACATAAATATTAGAGTATAATTAGTAGGCAATGAAATCCATGAGTTGTTGAGTGGTTGGAGAAGTTGATAAAAACAATTGATAAGAAAATATCTTATGAATAATGAAGTCCTTATTGAATAAGGGAACCAACAAAAATTAAAAGTCTCTAAAAGTTTCTGAGTTAAGGTGAGGAGAAGTTGAATATTTCTTTATATGTATTTTCATACAAAAAGTCTATAAAAGTCGAGATTTGTAACCAAACCACAAAAGTCATCAAAAAATTAAATACACCTTACTTCTATAACTTCTTTAAAAGTTTAAATTGAATACCTCAAAACTTTTATAGACTTTTAAAAAGTCTATAAGAGTTCACATTGAATACACCTTACTTTTTTAAACTCTCTAAAAATTTTAATTGAATACACCTAAAATTTTTTAATAATTAAAAGTAACCAAAATTCTACTAAAATCTCAATTGAATACACCCCTGTTAAAACTGAAATCAATAAATAAAGACTCTAGATCAAGGCAGGATTTGACATTCTAGGGAACTGATTTGATTGTCAGTTTATCAAATGTTTGTACTATTACTGATTCTCATAGATAGGTTTATAGTGACTTAATTTCATCACCTCGTTCTCCTCATGTTAGTAAAGGGAACGTGCGACACAACCACATACTAACTTGAGTTGCAAAGCCATCGGATATGTCGTAGGTTTTCAACAAATGCTTTATGAGAACACCTATCAGGAGTAGTAACTAGTATCGAATTGTCTACCTGTCACAAGTGAGAATTACAATACACTGCTACCCATCTCATATCCTAAATGCACAGGGACACACCGGTTACCAACAGACAAGGCCCCACTTGCCACCTAACATAATCCCCTTACCGAGCAGCGGTAGGATCACTAGCAATAGTTTCTAACCATAATTGTCATGCACGTGCACTTACACAACATAAAGGAAATAACTTAAGGTTTAAAATCGTAATCAAATACCTTAGAATAACAATGCAAATAAGAATACGAAAATCAGTAACAAACAAGTTAAGAATCAAAGCACATAAACCTCACGAATCTATGAATCTCTAGAACTCAAATACCTTGGCGTAGATGGTGAAACTTAGCCACTCATAATTGTAAGTACAAATACTAAGAATTTATTAAATATATAAAACTTACAAAGAGTATCTGCACAAAACTACAAAAGAAAAACCTAGAACCAAAGCTTCCTTTCTGGAACTCAATAGAATTCTAAATCTATAACTCTCGCTCTCTGCAACTCTCTTTTTCACTTTGAGGTCTCATATATATAGTAGGAATAGAACCATATCTAAACCATAATCTTTGAGAAACAACCAAATTAAAACCAACAATATTCAGATCTTCCCAGCGCCGTATGTACAAAATGTTGGATAGTTGAGAAATTTCCACAACATTGTTGTGTTGCTTTTTTTTATGGTTTTGTTCCAAATCGAGCCCACCAACGTGCCAGCGCCCTACGTATATACCCAAATCGCTATAAAAGCGCTGATATTTCCTCGAGATACGAGCTTTGCCTTTCTCCTAGTTTTTCACGAGTCTTTTCCTACAATATTTTCAGTGAGCTTCCTTCAATTCAGTCACATTTGGTTCAGCGATTCCTTGGCGATTTAGCTTTATGCTAACATCTCTTCCAAGACGTTATGTCTATTTTTAGCTTTTTTTACTGAATTAATGTGAAAATCACTTTTTTTTTTGTACAAAAGCTTATTTTTGACCTGGAAAAAGAAAAATAACGATTTAACAATATACATAATGAAATTTGTGGTAAAATGAACCTAAAATATAGCACAAATAACGACTTATTAATAGTTTAGAATGTGTATAGTGATATTTAGGTTCTAAATCTTATAGAAAGTAGTAACTAGGATTAATTTAAGAGGTCTTTTACTGTTTAAATGTCTTAGGTGAATTGTGTTCTAAGTTTGATATTGATATGGCTAATTCTGATAATATTGGCTTAGTAGTAAGAAGTTTTCATATAGTGGAATACTTGTTATTTCTATTAGTTATCTTTGAGCTTTCGAAGAACTAATTGTGTTAAGATTAAAATATGACTTTTCTATTGTTGTAAGGAAAACTGATGGCTTGATGAAAGTTATCAATCTTGCTTATGATTTAAGTTTAATGATTCATGAACACTTCATAAGATGATGATAATATGATTATTACTATACTTTAATTAATATTTTCATATTCAAAATGGCTAATGTTTCATTGTTATGGATATATGTTAGGATTTTTTTATATTAATTTGATTTAAATTGAATTTAGAATATTTAAGTATTAGTAACTATGATGTCCTCTAGAACATTAGATGGCGTATCAAAGCTAACTAGCCAAGGATTGCACACAATGGGGACTATGATGTCCTCTTGAACATTATATCGGATACTTTAATTAATATTTTCATATTCAAAACGGCTAATGTTCATTGTTCTAGATATATGTTACGATGTTTGTTTGATATTATATTCATAGAGTGTGTGATTCTTAAGATTAATGGGTAATGTAAACTAATATAATTTAGTGAAAGATTTTGTAGTGAAAAGAAAATGTACGTCTCACCTTCAATGTGCATATAACTATTTTTCTTGTTGAAGGAAATAATAAGGAGACAATATAAATAGTTGTTGTCAGAGAAATTTAAATGAGCAATTGAATTTAGCAAAGGAATTTTCTTTGCAGAACATTTGACAGCAGTAATTCAGCAAGAGACGATCAAGATTTGAAATGTATGATAAAAATTATAACATAAATTATAACCAATAAAAACACATTTAGAAGATCGAAAATTGAACTTATGATGAGAGTAGGCAGTAAGATTTGGATAACAAGCACAACCAAAGGATTTAAAGTAAGAATAATCTGGTAGTTTACAAAAACATACCTCATATGGAGACTTAAAACCAAGAATAACAGATGGTAAACTGTTTATAAGAAAAACAGCAGTTATGAATGCCTCTTCCCGAATGAAAAGGCGTTTTGAATGAGCAAGAAGAGTAAGTCCCATCTCAACAATAGATCTATGTTTTCTTTCAGGAACTCCATTTTGTTGATGTGTATATGGACAAGAGTAACGATGAATAATACCAGATGCATTGCAAAATTTCTCAATTGGTTCATATTCAAGGCCCATATCTGATTGAAAAATTTTTAACTTAGAGTTAAGTTGTAATTCAGCCTGTTTGATAAAACGTAGAAAAGCAGCATATGCATCTGATTTTAACTTGAGAGGATAGAACCAAGTAAAACGACTAAAGGCATCAACAAAAACTATGTAATACCTTGAACCTTGAGAGGACAGCAATGGAGAAGGACCCCAAAGATCAGAGTAAACCGACTCAAGTGGTTTAGTAGCAGTTATATTGCAAGACTGAAAAGGAAGTTTGTGCATCTTTGCTATTTTACAAGAGTTACAAAAGGATATGCAAGATTTATTTATAGTATTGTCTAATGAAGATAAAACTTTTTGTAACACTGAACTAGATGGATGTCCTAGTCCGGCATGCCATACATCGTAGTATGTAACAGAACTCACAAGTGAAGTAGTACAAGATTTAGGTGAATAAGCGAGGTGAAACAGAAGAGACAGAAGTAGATGGAAAAGAACCAAGCCTTTGGAAGACAATATAAGCCATTATGAAGCACTCCTTGAAGCAATGTTGTCTTCAAATTCTTGTCCTTAACGAGAGAGAGAAGAAGGAGTGAATTCAAGTAATGACATTATTATCACAAGTAAGCTTTGAAACACTTATAAGATTCTTGGCTATTTTTGGAACAAGAAGAACATCATTTAGTTGAAGAGAAGGAAGAGAAGGAACTGAATTTGAATGAATCACAGCATTACCAGTATGAGAAATTTTTAATAACTCACCATTACCAACAGTAACTAACTGATTACCTTTGTATTCAGTTTTATTGTGTAGAGCTGATCCATCAGATGTCATGTGACTAGAAGCTCCACTGTCCATGTACCAGTTTGGATCAACAACATTTTCAGGAGTCACCATCATGCCTTGAAAATGATTGATCATTGCTTGAGGTGCTGGTTGTTGATGGATCATTTGTTGGTTGATCATTGCTTGAGCATTCTGAGGCATTTGATAGTGAGACTGTGTAACAGGACGTCTAGATTGAGCAGAATTCTGGCCTTGAGGACCAAAAAATGATTGATCAAATCTGTGATAACACTGAAGAGCCATATGTCCATGTTTATAGCACAACTGACAAAAAACCTTTCCTCTATTTTCAGTCCTTCCTCCACGATTCTTGAAACCACCTCTAAAGCCATTGTTATATCTATTTCGAAAGTGTATAGAACTACCTTTCATACCTTGTGACTTCTTGTCACTACTGTCAACAAAATTTGCTGAGAAATTGTTCTTATCAGTTTGAGAACCTTGATTTAAATCTTCTATTCTCTGCTCATGCATCATCAACATGTATTGTGCATCTTGTAATGACATATTTTCTTTTTGAGAAGCAATTAACACAACAGCATGATCAAATTCATGACCAAGACCACTTAATATTGATTGAATCATATCAGATTCAGTAATCACTTGATTTATTGACCTCAATTCAGCAGCTATTGTTTTAACAGTAAGAACAAACTCTGATATTGAAGATGAACCTTTCTTGATGTTGTTCATCTTCTTTTTGAGTTGAAGAACTCGTGCCATAGATGATTGAGCAAACAAACTTTTCAATGTTTTCCAAATCTCAAAAGAGGACTCACATTCTGTGACATGTCCTATAACATTTTTGCTAATGTTTGAAAACAACCAAACCATGAGCAGATTATCACATCTACTTAGGACTTCATCTGTTATAGATGAGTCTGTTGTAACTGAAGCTCTTTTATTTTCAATGAAAAACTCCAATCCTAGAGCTCTAATGGCAGCTTTAACTTGCACTTTCCAATATACATAGTTACCTTCTTCAAGCTTCGTCGGTAAGTTGAAATTGAGAGATTTGGCTATTGCTGTAACATCAGCAAAGGTGCTTAGACTGCCAGAGTCTCCATCAGATGATCTTCCTTCCACCATTGTAGGTCGATCCAGCTCTGATACCATGTAAAGTATTCACTAATGAGTGAATACACTCATCACACAAAGAAGAACAGCAAGAACAGCAACCAAAAGAGAGAAAAACGAAATTGCATTGAATTAACAAATGATTACAAGGAATGTCTTATTTATAGACATTCTTACAAACAGCCTAACTGAGATAACAAACTTATAACAACCTCCTAACTGTCCTAACTAATTTACGACAGATTTACAACAACTTTACAACTATCATAACCATCTAACGAACTGACTTACTGAGCGTAATCTACAGCTGTTACATCAGATCAAAAACTCCCCTGTCTCATTAACATGAACTGAATGAACTTGTGCCACTGTGATCTTGAACTGTCTCATTAACAGTAGGAACTGAAGAACCTGTAGTAGTAGGACTGTGATCTCTAACGGTATGTACCCAACTTATTGCAAATTCTTTATTTAATAGCTAACCAAAAGAGTAAAGGTAGAGAGTACTATCAGTTAGAAGTAAAGCATATATACTATTATCATATACGATTTACTCTTTAGGAACTTGTGAATTGTTCTTCATCTATGCCAAGGGAAGCCATAAGATAAAAAGCGGACCCGTCGAACCATGTAGCTATCTTTCTAACTGCTCTATAATCAAATAGATTTAGTCACACTGAAGAGTAGTATGGGAAAGAAAGAACTTCAAGATATTAAGACAAGATTCTATTAATAGGCCTTGCAAGGACATAAGCCTCAAAGCCAATCTGAAATTCCAATATAACTAAAGGGGGATCACACTGAAAACAAGAGTTTCGAAAATGAGTCACACTGAAGAAGACAACATTCCTTTCAAAGAATCTGCATGCTTGATTAAATACTCCTATTTAGAAAATGCATCATCAGTTGGGTTGAATTTATTAAATAAAGTTTGGTCCAAGTTGAGCACCTTATTGAGGGTTAGTCTCTCCCAAAGATATTCCTCTTTAGCATTAAGGCAGGTTGAGTTGTTTAGCTTTAAAGACCTTGATTGGAAAATCATTTTTATTTTTAATAATATTCTATTGAGAGAGTCTTTGTAGAATGATGTTTCATTACATTAAGTAATAAATGTTATTCTTTCCCCTCTCTCTCCCTCTCAAAGAAAAAAAAAATTCCTTCAATCGATTAGTTCTTAACTTGACTAGGCCAAAATAAATGAAAACATAAACATAAGCATATATTCCTAGTTGTTTTCTCTATGCATATATATATATATATATATATATATATATATATATATATATATATATATATATATATATATGCCTAGTTGTTTTCTCTATGCATATATATATATATATATATATATATATATATGTGTGTGTGTGTGTGTTAATATCATGGGATAGAAGAAAATAGGGATGAAAACCTCAATTAAAAAGCAGGAAAAGCAAACAAAGCATGTGAGAAACTTGAAAAGATAATTTCAGCTAGACATACAAGAAGATAATTTCAGCCAGACATACAAGATGGAAAGGCAAATGAACTTAATTTCATGAATCAACACAAAACTTGCAGAAGGTCTAGAGGGGGTAAGAAAATTAGGAGAAAAATCATTTCAATTCAAAAGCAGGTTTTTTTAGTTGCGTCTTACATGTATTCAATAAGATTGTGTACCACAATGTATCGATTATTAGTCAACAACGTAGATGTCATGGTGATGCTCAAATTCATTTCATTTGCTGTATTTCAAATGCAAAACATATACAAAGCACATAAAGACATTTAGTAAAACAATTGGTTTACATGAGACATAAACTACTTTATTTCCCCCAAAGACTTCTCTTTCTAGTATGTATTACTGCATTCTTTTTTTTCAAGCGTATATATTTGTACATTCATTAATGTTGATAATTGTCTAATTATAAGTATAATCACATGCACCCTTGCAGCGGAATAACCAAGTACTTAAACTTGCAATTCATTATGATAATTAGAATGTAGGTCATGTTGTAAAAATAATAAAATAAAATAAGATAAAAATTTACTGTTTTGGGCGCTAGCCCTTGACACCTAGGTGTTGGGCCAGTGTCGAAAACAGAGAGCAATTTTTTTTGGACGCTGGATCAGCGTTCCCAATGCCCACCCAGCACCAGATCAAAAAACCCATTTTTTGGTGCAGTATTTGTCCCTTTTTGCCCCTTTTAGCACCAAAAGTTATGTTGTTTCATAGGGACTCAATATCTTTTTGGTTTCCTATAAATTAGAGAGTCCGAGTACATTTCAAATACATTCCAAAAACCAAAAGCTTAGAATTAAAAGAGGGTTACACTTGTGTTCAAGCATCATTCTCTCCAAAATTCTTGAAAGAGTGTTCTAAATTGGAGTTTTGTTACACAATCATAATTGAACAACCATTAAAGACTTGATTGTATCCTGAAGGCAAATTTCTATTTTCCATTATATATTCACGTTTTTGATAGAAATGGAGAAATCTTATATAAAAGAGAGCGATTACGCGCCTTAATTCTTTGTTTGGCATTCCTATTCCATTTTTTTTTTCCAATCCGAAGAAATTTGTTCCAATAATGTTTAGAAGAGGAACTTCTCATCAATGGCTTCTTCAACTTTGAACGGAATTGTACAAACGAATGGCAATGGTAATTCTTCGTTATCCCCTAAACTCAATTATGGTGACGGGTTCTTTCTTCATTCAATACAAATCATGAATCGTGATTTTGACCAGCCTTGAAAGGTTTGATGACGAAAATTTCACTCAATGGCAAGATAAAGTGATTTATTTCTCACATCTCTCAAGTTTGCATACATCTTTGATGATGCACTTGAGGCCTTCCATGAACCAACTCCGAATTATTCAATCAAAGCAGTGGTCAACGTGCCGCAAGGAAGACGGATGACCATCATGTTGGGCTTTGAGGTTCAAAAACGCGGCAGAATTTTTAAAATTTTATTTTTCATAAACCATATCAATATCAAAACAAAACCATTAATCTGATTATAAAGGACAAACCATATCTTAATTACTAGTTTCCTTTTATGTACACGTTGATCAATCTTTAAGACGCTGCCAAAGACGAACGTCCTCTATCAGTACACACACATGTGCATGCACACAAATTGTTAGGTTTCGGGGACCAAGCGCAGAGGAAGTTTTTGAAACCTTTTCGAATATCCCCGAACCAAGATCTTATCGTTTCCACTATATTGATGTACCAATAGAGAAAAATCATATCTTAACAAGAACAACTCCATTTATGCCATGTTTGGTGTTATTCGAAGATGCTACCAGATATGAACATCCGCTATCAGAAATCCACACACGAACGGACGATCATGATCCGAAGTGCTAGCACCATAAATAGAGCAAAGTTCTCAGAGAAACTCTCTAGAAAATCTCTCAACTACTACTGTGGCCCAAATGTCTTATTTATAACACAATAGGTCGAGTTGTAAAAGAACTTCATCTCCTTGTCACACTCCAAATAGAGTTTTAGATAAAGTCCAATTTTAAAAAGGATAAATTCATAGATAATCTACAATTACTAATCCACAAGAGTTATAATTCATCTAAAACTCAAATAAGAATTAAAGTCATACTATAATTTAAATTAGAGTCATATTAAAATAGAATTTACCAAGAGATAAAAGATTTCTAGTCACACTAAAATTATAGGAGAATTTTGAATCCTAATCAAACTAGAACACATAATGAGAATATTCATAATGAAATTTATCAAATAAGATTTATCAACCTAGACAATATTAAATCCACAAATCCGTTCTTTGTGTGCGACCCAATTGGTTCATATAACGTTGCCAACGAACCAAAACCCTTTTCGAGACGAAAATTATAAGCGGCTTCTAGCAAGACATTATGATTACCCAAGTTGCACGAAAATCAATAAATCAATACAACCTAATAGACAGTGTATATCATATCCCTTTGTCACGCGATATCTTTTGATTGAACAGAAGACATGGAATATCACCCTTATAGTTCAATCTATTAGTCTCGATCTATGAGTAAACTGAAATTGTCAAGTGACATTGATCCAATCAATTCACTAGACATGGCCGTTTATCAGTCTAACATATTGATGGACCCAATAGATATCTTTCTCTAAAGGAGATGGACAAATTTTATCTTGATCACACAACATTCACATTTTAGTTAGACAATGACCAATCACAACTTTTATAATCATCCGATTAAAAATGAGGTTTAATTGTGTCAAATCATTGTGCTCCTAATGTTAGAGTCTCTAGTGACCTCAAGTCAAAAGACTAAATGATATAGCTATCATGAGAAGCACTTATGACATTAACCATGTAATGTTCTCATAGCGGGTCAGTCCAACAACCATTCCCAACACATACCCATGATTTTGATTTGTATAAGTATACGCATAATCATCACATAATTATCAATCAAGACACATACCAGTCTTAATTTATTATTGTTCCAACAATAATAAATGGCTGGGACATTTAGAATAATACAGTAATTATTCATGGATACTATTATAAAAAAAACATATATCTACTTATAACAGTTATACAACGTTTACAAAATTGGCATAGGGCACATACCCAACATCTTCCACTTGCACTAGGTCCAATCCTACACATATCAAATACTGTTTGACTTTTATGCGTTCTTAGTGGAAGAAGCTTATTTATGTATCTATTACACCGCTTAATATTGATGTTATGTAAATCTTCACGTTCATTCTCTAATGAAACAAAAATGATTCAAATGATTGTTTAGATATATTGTGTGATTTAGGTTCTACAACCTAAATTTGTCCATTGGTTTTACAATAAAAGTTAACGTTATTTCCAACACTTGGAATCACACCTTATTCAATCATGAACCTTATGATCTAAATATTTTCTTTGGTTGCATCAAATGTCTCTAAAAACTCAGTTTATGTTATAGAACTTGTTAGAGTGAGTTTCGAATGTTTCCAACTCACTCCTACGAAGTTAACACATATCCATATTGTGATCATTAATCTTTTATATTAGCTCGAATGTTTGCATCTTGTAACTATTTACAAGACTCCTATCTTTCAAACCTCTGCAAATTCAATAACATCTTTCAAGTGCTTCTAATGTACTTAAGAATGTTATTAATAAATATCCAGCGACCTTCACTAAAATCTATGAGATATATGTATGTTTTGCCCAAAGCATATGATATAACAAGTTGAATGTAAAGTATAACATATGTGATGATTCTCATAGCTAATGCATATGTAATCATTTTTATATAGTCCCGTTCATCATTTGTCCTAAGCCTTTGACTCTTGCAAATAATTATGTTATAAGACATAAGTACGAATTCTTTTAAGAATATCGCACACTGAAACCTTTCCATTTATTTGTCTTTATAGGCAGTCTAATTTAGAGCAATTAGCCTCTTAGATCTATCTCTATAGATCTATATCACAAGGATATAGGCCTAATTGTCAAAGAACTTCATTGAGAAACTTTCCTCAACTAAAGTTTGACATTCTGCAAGATTAGGACATTATTTCTAATGAATAATATATCACCAACATACAGATTCAAAAGATAATTGCGTTCCCACTAACATTTTTGTACACACAAGATTTATCTTTGATTCAATGAATTTAATTCATTAATAATTTCATCAAAACAAAGAATCCAACACTGATAAGCTCACTATAATCTATACATGGATCATTTAAGCTTGCATACCTTTTTAAAATTCTCAAGATAATCAAAACCTTTTTAGTTGTGTTATGCACATTTTTAGGGAGCATAGAGTAATGATGTTTTGACACTCGTTTGTCATATCTTATAGTCAAACTATAAAGTAATGACAATTAGAATTCAACAACTTGATTTAGATTGGAATTTTTCAATAAGCCGTGCTTTTAAGTATGCGTCTTTTGTTTTTCATGTCACTTTAACTCATATACATCCAATGGTCATACCACTTTCAAGTAAATAAATCAAATCCCAAACTTGAATAACATACATGAATTAAAATTCAGAGTTCATTAACACTTAGTCTCTTCATCCAATCTATACGAGACACGTCTCTTGATAAGTAGTGATTTATTATGATCCAGTATCAAAAACACGTCACAACTATAAATAATAAGTAATTCTAGATTTCTCTAGCCAATTTCTTATTATTCTAGATTTTCAAGATATACACGTCACTTGTGTATATTCAACTAGTTCAAAACTTTGTTGAGCATCCTAAAGTGGTTAAGTTCTCATTTATGACTCTTGAACATTTGAAGATTTATTTTATACCAATAGTGTTTTTGAAATAAACTCTTTATTTAGAAAGACATCATTTTTTAGCAACAAACAATTTGTTCTCAATTATATAAAATAGTATCATAATGTTCAACCATAATTAGAAACGAATGACTTATGCATCAAACTTTATGTGACTTAGTATCTTATGCAAGTCTTGCCACCTCAAATCTCAAGAAAAGACAAATTAAGTCTTTTTATTCCATATCGTATATGGAGTTTTATCAACCACTTTATAGGAAACAAGGTTTAGCGTGAAGTGCAGTGGTTTCTAAAGTATTGCCTCAATAGGACATCATAGGAAGGTATATGTCACACATTGTAAATCGAATTATATCATATATAGTTCGGTTTCTCCTCTTAAAATATCATTTCTCAAATGACGTTCCTAGTGGAGTTAATTGCAAGACAATCCCACAATTTCAAAGATTGTCATTTAAACTCTTGGCTCAAATATTATTCACCTTGATCTCATCAAATTATGTCAATAGTTTTTCAAGTTATTATTTTTATACTTATTTTGAAATGTTCGCAACGATTCAAAATTATGTCTTCCTCATAAGATTTGTAATTCATTATAAAATGAACAATTCCATTCGATGAATAACTAAATCCGTTCTTTAAGGCTTATCTTTAGAACTGGGCAAAGTCTAGCTCACAACTAAGGTTTCTATGTCCGACACAAACACATTTGGTAGCTTTTACCTTTCCTTTATCTTTCGTTATTAAGTTCTTGTATGTTATAATCCATCAAATATATGTCTAAGGCCCATTTTTTTTAATATTTTTTAAACATCATACGCAACTTTAAACAAATTTCTCCATGTCATTCATATTATATAGTTCAAAACCATTTCGATGAATTATAGATCGAATCTACTTCCAACTTTTGGCACAAGAAGATATAAGCCTTTTGTGATAATTAATATAGTCCTTTCATGTTCCGAACACAAAAACATATTAATAGGTTCTCAACCATTTTACAAGAATCTAGGAATTTTATAATCTTACACCCTTCCCATGTGACTTACTGTTGGAACATTTCCTTCAGTGTCACTGTCATATCATTAGTTTCCACGGCCCTGAATCTTTCTTAAAGCCCGATTTTATTGTGACGGCCCCAATTTCTCATAAACTAGGAACCGCCCGGCCTAAGCCCACGTGGACCCCCGAACCAATCTCGCAAGGTCAACGCAGAGACACGTGACACAAGTCAAATTTTTGGGTCGTTACATTTATTTTTGCTAACATGACATATAATCCTTGTACTAACAGATGGTACTTTAAAAAGAACCATTAACATAAGACACATCCTTGTTTTTATGGTTGATAATATTTATCAATTTTCCAATCAAACTAGGAAATTAGTCTTAGAAATTATTTTATCATTCTAAAGGATTGATCACAATTATTTTGGATTAGTGTTGCTAGTAGTTTAATATCTATACATAGAAGATTATGCAGAATAATTTACTAGTGAGTAATTAAACTCTCACTAAATCAATAACCCTCGTATGTATTAATTTAGTGACTAAGAACTATATTTCACCTAATTTTAAGACAACTAAGGCATGACACTCAAAATCAAGTTATTTAGGTAGGTAACCTTTACCAATTGCATCACATGCAACTCTTTGATTCTTTATGAGACCTAGACATCATATATCACAACACATTATGTCTCATCTATGCCTAAAGCTCAAAACCCTTTTGATAGCTTTATTAAGTCAAATCAATTTAAAACATTCAAGTAACTGTTACCTAGCTTGCCTCACCAAGATAATACAATACATCCTGGGGAGGCAGACCCATATTAGTGTAATTGAGGCCTTGACAAGTGTTTAAAAATTGGGTGGAATTAAATTAAAATTTTAATATTTTTTTATGATCATTTTATAATTTTACGATGATTAATTCTAGTATTTCTTTTAATTATGGAATATCTTATATACCCAATATGCATAGATTGAATATCATAAAATAAAAACAAGAAAAATTTCATGCACACAAGCATCATAGAAATAAAATTCAAGAAATTTAAATACTATTCATTAATAGAATAATTTCTACACGCAATTGCATTAGCCGACTGGTGTGGGTGGGGTCAAAAAATATTAATCAATGCTTAGATACTTAATTATCAAATAATAAAATCCCTTTTCTTTATATCAATCTTACTGATAAAATAATTAACTCCACGTATACTGATTGGCATTAACTTAATTACAACCTTTTTAGTTAAAATGTTTCCATTCAAATTTAATGCAACAATAAAATTAATCAAATTAATTTCTAAACCTATCATAGTCACGTGCATGTGCACCAAGGGTGTTCTAACTAAAAACCACTAATGGACACAAATAATGTAGATACGACTATATTAATCAAAATAAATAATCTAATCTAATATATATTCAATCAGATCATATTAATTTAATTAATTAATCTAACCTAATATATATTTAATCCCCAATCAATCACCATGGTTTTTCATGTTTACAAGTTAATTTCTCAACCAGTAGCGTAATTAACTTAGGTATCAAATATCCTAGGCGTCAACATAGGCACGTTTGTACTCACAATTCTAGCATGAGTTTGTTCCAATAAAATCTCACACAATATGTTCGTAACATGAGAATACTTTTTTTTAAGGCTATGTTACTATGAAGCAGCAATAAGCGTTACAATAAAATCTCACACAATATGTTCGTAACATTATATAATCTTATGGTGGGCTCATGTGTAACAGCCTATTTTATTAATGTCTATTAAATTTACACACGTGGACGCCAGCTCGGATCTATGTGGACGCCGCGGTAGGCTAGGACACACAGGGACTTAGGTATGAAAGTTTTATGGTGTGTTGGTTGCTTATTTGCGGTGTAATTTATTCAAATACATCGCATGTGTGTATGTTGCAAAATAATACGTGTGAGGGTGTGTGAACAGTATCCGCCTCGATATGCGTGTCGACGCGGGTATCGTGTGGTCGACGAGACAGAATATTAGGTCGGGGAAACGAAAACACATAAATTAAATAAAAATTTGTCTAGTAAATAATATGGAATAGATATTGGGTGGCTAGCGACTCGACGGTACACGTATATCACGGTTCGGACGTGAAACCAGGAGTCGAAACGCCCGAAAACATGGGCGAGTGTCTTAGCTGTGTCATATTTAGGTGTCAAGACAATTAACTCCACAACAATTGTTCATTCAAACAACACTTGTCCAATTCAATTACATGTGTCCACCCACCTCACCTACACCTACACCACACACACACACACAGACCCGAGACGGGATACCAGAGGAAGAAGAAGGAACGAGGAGAGGAGGAGGAGAAGAAGAAGCCGGGAAGGAGAGAAGAGAAGGTGGAGACGTCACGATCGAGGTGATTCATCGTCATTTGTGCGATTTTGGTGGGTTCGGTGGGGTGACCGAAAGTGAGGTTCGACCATGGAGGCCGAACTGTGCCAAGGTGGAGATGGCAGGGGTATCTCCTCTGCCATCGATTCCACCGGGGTTGGGGTGGAGAGCAACCCCAACCCATCATCGAGGAAAAAAAATTTGGATCGAACCAAAAGCTGGTTCGATCGGGAGGAAGAATAAGGTGCACACGCGCGCACGTTTGCACCCCCTACCGAGCCGGGCCGATGTAGAATGTTAGACGAGTTGCCTAACTTTCTAGACGGTTGAGAACCCACGAGGGGAACTATCCGGTGCACGACCTGGAGCTTGCAGCGATCGTCTTTGCACTGAAGGCTGGAAGGCACTATCTCTATGGAGTGCGATTCGTGTTGTATAAAGATCACCAGAGTTTACGGTACATTTTCACTCGAAGGGAGCTGAATATGCACCAGCGGAGATGGCTGGAGTCGTTGAAGGACTATGACTTCACTATTGAGTATCACCCTGGTAAAGCGAACATCGTAGCAGATGCATTGAGCAGGAGTGGACTCGACACTCAAACTGATCTGCAGCAGATGGCACATGAGCATGGCTTATTACAGGCAGCATCAGTTATGTGCATGGCCGAGTTGTCGACTACGGCGGAACAACACATTTGTTGTAAGTTGAGGACACCGACAGTATCAATTGAACGGGTTGCCGAGTGTCAGAGGGCTGATGGGCTCTATGAGCGGGTCAGTGGTGTGTCACGAAATCCGGAATGCACTGATTGGGCAAAAACCACAGATCGGTGTTTGAGATACCGAGGGAGATTGTGGATGCCAGCAGATCAGGAGATACGGAACGGGATTCTATACGAGGCACACCGGTCTCGTTACACATTTCATCCTGGTCGGACTAAAATGTACCATGATTTGAAGCGACTATTCTGGTGGCCAGGGATGAAGGCTGACATAGGTGCATACGTTAGGAGTTGTCACATTTGCCAGCAGGTGAAGGCTGAGCACAAACGACCCGGTGGATTATTACAGCCGTTGCCCATTCCATAGTGGAAATGGGAACATGTCACTATGGATTTTTTTAATGGGCTACCGCAGACATCGAGGCGTCACGATGCAGTTTGGGTAGTGATTGATGGACTGACGAAGTCGGCTCACTTCATTCCAATCTCGATGAAATACACGTTTCCCCAGCTGAGCATATTGCTTGAGCGGGAGATTATTAGACTTCATGGGGTGCCAGTTTCCATTATGTCAGACAGAGATCCCGGATTGACCTCGAAACTATAGGAGGCAATACAGGAACAATTTGGCACCTGGTTGCAGTTTAGCACAGCTTATCATCCTCAGACTGATGGACAGTCAGAGCGGCTAATCCAGATTTTGAAGGACATGCTCAGGGCATGCATATTACAGTTTGGGGGTTCGTGGGAGTATTATCTGCCTCTGTGTGAGTTTACATACAATAACAGCTATTAGGCAAGCATTGGTATGCCACCATTTGAGGCACTATTCTACAAAGTTTCCTAAACCAACTATTTTGTAGAATAGTGGCAAAGGGTCGATCCCACAGAGATTGGTTGTCTTTCTTAGGTTAAAACAATAAAAAAGAAAAATCGGGGGTTTTTAAAATAAATATTAATTTAATTAACTAATCTATCTAAAGTAAATAAATAATTAACTAAACTAATTTCTAAAACAATTAATTAATAATTAATTAACACCTAAATAACATCTAAATCTCCATTTCCAGAAATCAGAATGAAGATTCAATAGCAATCATGGTCTTCAATCTTTCCCAAAAAGTTATTAATTTAAATTATCCTAGATTAGCTATAGAAAATCGACATCCGCCAGAAATTCCTAATTCCCCTAATTTCGATAGTCAGGACGTTCCCCACTAACTACTTCCCTAATTAATGTATAACCCTAGACATCCGCCAATCAGGTTTAACACATTAACTGCAGTAATATGGATATGTGGGAACACTAATCCTAAATAACCGAGTCACAACCGCTACCGATTTAACTTTGATTCAATTGTTGTACACTCAAGAACCAAAAGGGTTTTATGGCAAACAGGTGAATGTTTGTTACTTTATTGGTCTAAAAGCACGATTACATGGATACTAATATTCTAAATAACAGTATATTGTCCATCTAAAAGCATGCATCGACCTCATACATACCATAGATCAAAATCATAATAATTAAAATCAACAACAATGAAATATGAGAAATTAAATTAATTAAATAATAAAATAAAAGATCTCACATAATATGCTATGAATCCATGATTCCGACTTGCTTCCCCTTCGGCTTAGTTAAGAAATTGATTAGCCGGACATCATCTTCAAAAATCACTACTAAAAATAATAATTGATCTCTAAAAATACTAATTAATTGTTCTTCTAATAATACCTAAGTTACTAATATATAAAAGTACTCCAAATTGGTCTCGGATAGTAATTTTAGGGGTTAGGCACGTGACTCGTGCGTTGAGGAGCATCGTAGGGGTGTTTTTAGATCAAAATTCGGACTCTGCCATGTGTCGCAGCGTGATTCGCTGTTTTTCTGTTGCCACGATGACGTGTCGAAACCGGATTGGGCCACTCGCTCCCGACTCGCTGATTTGTCGCCGTGTGATTCGCAAAAAATTTAGAGATTTCGTTGTGTCTGGCTGAGTCAGCGCCATGTGGTTATACGTGATTGGCCGAACCACGTTGTTGTTATGCACTGGACGAATAGAAGCTTGCCACGTCGCATCCACATGGAACGGAAAAGTTGTGCGGCTATGTGCAAAAATCTGGGAGTTTGTGTGAGCACGAATCCCAAGGCAAATCGATGGAAGCTGTGCGATGAGAAAATAAGGCGGTGTGTGACGTGGCCTGGCGGTGCTGACGCGGCGGCCCGTGATCTGTGGGGACGATTATAGACGCTACGTGGCAGCGTATGATTGGAGGAAAACCAACGAGTGACATGTTGTTGTGCGGCTGCTGTGACGCGTGGCGCTGACGTGTCATCACCTTATTGGATGAAATATCCTGTATGCTATTCGACACAGTGCGCAACGCGTATTTCGAGGCAAACTATCTGGCATCCGATCACTGCAAGTAAATACTCAATTTTGACTATTTGTTCCGCCACGAATTCAACCACGAACTCCGTTTTACCTAAAAAGGACTAAAAATGTAATTAAATATATATTTTAAATACTTTTAATAATTAAATATACTAAAATAGACTACTAAAAACCTATAAATAACGACTTATCAAATACCCCCAAACTTAAGACTTTGCACGTCCCGAGCAAAGGTGTAAATGACAACACAAACTACACTAGACTCCAAATATAATAATGCACTGACTGAATTAATCATATACCCGACCCAAATTCATGGAGTTCCTTTGGTTTACATAGTCACCAAATTAACAAGTAACTCGGAAAATTTCAAAGTTATGATATGTCAAGTCTCGCAAGTCAAACACAATTAAAATCTCACTTTCAAAATATAGACTCGGTCAAAACAAAGGCCATCAACTAATCACAAGTTTTATTGGTTTATACATTCAAGCACATAAGTTCAAATTTCACTTAATATAGTGAAAGCACTCGAACTAAATCTTTTATTTGAAGAGTTTCACAACTTCCGCCTTTATTCATCTTTTTTTCATTTTTATTTTGTTATTTTTCTTCTCCAAATCTTTTTTTTTCCTTTTTTTCAATTAATACGGCCCCTGCTCCATTTCCTACGGACCGATTTTCTCACTTTTTTCCACCACAAGTTTTCCTGCTCCATTTCTTGTGGAAACCTGTGGGACTCTCTATTTTTTATGAAAAACTCCAGTTAGTACTTCTCACTTTCGCTATAATCAAGCAAATTCCCTAATGTGGGTTAAAATAATATGACTTACATAAATTTGACTGTTTACTCATTTTCGTTATCTAGCACTAAGTCCAACCATCATCTAAGTCTCTAATCATGAAATCATAAAAATGCTGAGCTACGAACTTGATTAAATGTTTCTCCTAATTTTCTCTTAGTTTCAAGTTAAAAAGGCAATTATTATTTACTCATCCCCAACCAAAGGCATGAACAAAGTTTTGGGTGACTCTAAATAGATAAATATATATATATTAAATGCATATATATATACATGAAAGTGTATCAATTCCTAATGAATGAGAAAGGAATGTGAATGGACAAGAAATGAAAGAACTGAAATAAATGATATAAAACACCACCATTACCATCTAATATTTGCATATAACCGCATAAAAAAATTAAACGATCTCACCTGCGGTCTTTCGTAAAGATTCAAATCAATCCACAATCCCTAAAACACCCCTAAACTTATTCCGAACCTTGTCCTCAAGGTTCAAAACAAGTCAATGTATCCATATAACAAAAAGAAAATGACAGTGATGAAAAAGAACATGGATAAGAAAATGATACAAATGCATGCATAGCATAAAGTCTCTAAAAATTAGTGAGCACACAAAACCTTTCATATGTGGGTGACTAAGGATGCTATAAAAAATAATCATAACAAGAGCAAGAACTTGTAAACATAGGAGTTAACTCAAAAAATCCTAATCAAGTCTTGCGAGCCCGAAATATGTTAACTAAGGGTAAAATCAACAAGATGATGGAATGAAGTTTAGGGTTTTGGGTCTACTAAAAAAAACCACCACTAATGCGTCGATTTAAGTTGGGTATATCCAACCAAGTCTCAAAACGCCTAAAATCCTAAAAAACATGTTAAGTCCTAAAAAAAATAATGCTCAAATTATCCTAAAAATGTAATCCAAAGTCAAACCTACAAAATTCAGCTCTCCAACCCTCCAATGAACGTTAAACATAAGATATCACCTGTAAAAATAAAGATACCAAATTAAAGTGTTATTAAAAATACAAAAAAAAAAAAAAAAAAACTAAACTAAAACTAAAATAAATGCAAGAAATAAATAAAATAAAATAAAATAAAAATAAAGTTGAGTTGCCTCCCAACGAGCCGCATTTCTTTTAAGTCTTTGGCTAGACTTAGCATGATTGGTCATGTAATGCCCTATCCTTTAGAGATGTCAACAAAAAATGGCACATCTACGTAATTGGGAAATGAAGCATGCACGCCCTCTTTCAAATTTAGGAGCTCATCTGGAAATTCCTACACGAAAGAATCTATCGTATCAAGATCGTCCAACACAAGGGTGTCGACAGTGTAGAAGATCTGTAAACGCTCCCTTATTTCCACCCCCTTATAAGATGTACCAAATGTGCTTGGGAGGGTGGGTGGTTGTACCAACACCAGAAGTTGGTCTTCCTCGCTCTCTATTTGCAGCTTCTCCGGCTTGTCTGAATTGACATCAATGTTCATCTCATCTTCTCCTTCATTTAGTGCAATGACAATCTCTGACTCAATTTGAAAGAATTCACATTCTTCGGACGTTTCTGTCAAATAGTCTTCCACCTGTGTAACGTCATGCACCTTAAGATTTGTCAACATATGAACACTCATATCCTCCTCTAGGTTAAAAGTTGGTTGTGTACTACACAACTCTGCTTCATCAATTTTTCTTTGACGACTGGCAATATATCGATCTAAGTCAGTTACCAAGTCCTTCGAGTCTGGACAACTAAAATCAAGTTTTCGAATGTTATGACAAACTTGTCGACAGTCTTGCACACTTTCTATCATTTGCATCAATATATCTTCCAAGGAGAGGCTTTGATGAAACTGTTGATTTCCTTCATGTTGAGGAACCTGTGGGTGTGACATGAATCCAGAGAAGTCGGGTTGTGCTGATGCATAATTAGAATAGTGATAATTCTCGTCCTGTGGATAATAGGGACAATTGTGTGCGGAATGAGAATAGTCTCCACAAATTTTGCAAACCTCGACCCGTTGCACAAAAGAATTCATGTTAAAATATTGATATCTATTATGTGGCATATCTACCCCATTTACATTATAATAATGTGAGTCTTCGTATCGACCATAATTATGGGGGTAAGAGGAGTCCATCGCGGGGTTGACTTGCACGTCACAAGAGGAGAGGAGATGTTCCATCATGGAGATTACTCGGTCAAGTTTCTGGTCAGTGGAACTCGAGATATTGTCTGGATACATGTTAAGAGCAAGGGACTAGATAGGCAAAATAAAAAAATTAAATAAAAAATACAAATAATAATAAAAATAATAATAAACCAAAGAAATAAATATACCAATCCCCGGCAATGGCGCCAAAAATTGACGCGCGCCGAACACGTCAATATAGTAAAGTTTCATAAACCAACTATTTTGTAGAATAGTGGTAAATGGTCGATCCCACAGAGACTGGTTGTCTTTCTTAGGTTAAAACAACAAAAAAGGAAAGTCGGGGGTTTTTAAAATAAATATTAATTTAATTAACTGATCTACATAAAGTAAATAAATAAATTAACTAAACTAATTTCTAAAACAATTAATTAATAATTAACTAACACCTAAATAACACTTAAATCTCCGGTTCCACAAATCAGAATCAAGATTCAATAGCAATTATGGTCTTCAATCTTTCCCAAAAAGTTATTAATTTAAATTCTCCTAGATTAGCTATAGAAAATCGACATCCGCCAGAAATTTCTAATTCCCCTAATTTCGATAGTTAGGACGTCCGCCACTAACTACTTCCCCAATTAATGTATAACCCTAGTCCTGAATAGTCGGGTCACAGCCGTTACCGATTTAACCTAGATTCAATTGTTGTACACTCAATAACCGAAAGGGTTTTACGGCAAACGGGTGAATGTTTGTTACTTTATTGGTTTAAAAGCACAATTACACGGATACTAATATTCCAAATAATAGTAGATTGTCCATCTAAAAGCATGCATCGGCCTCATACATACCATAGATCTAAATCATAATAATCAAAATCAACAGCAATGAAATAGGAGAAATTAAATTAATTAAATAATAAAATAAAAGATCTCACATAATATGCTATGAATCCATGATTCCGACTTGCTTCCCCATCGACTTAGGCAAGAAATTGATTCGCCAGACATCATCTTTAAAAATCACTACTAAAGATAATAATTGATCTCTAAAAAATACAAATTAATTGTTCTTCTAAAAATACCTAAGTTACTAATATATAAAAGTACTCCAAATTGGTCTCGGATAGTAATTTTAGGGGTTAGGCACGTGACTTGTGCTTCGAGGAGCATCGTAGGGGTGTTTTTAGATCAAAATTCGGATTCTGCCATGTGTCACAGCGTGATTCGCTATTTTTCTGTTGCCGCGATGACGTGTTGAAACTGGGTTGGGTCGCTCGCTGATTTGTTGCCGTGTGATTTGCAAAAAATATGGAGATTTCGTTGTGTTTGGTTGAGTCAGCGCTACGTGGTTGTACGTAATTGGTCGAACCACGTTGCTGTTATGCGTTGGATGAATAAAAGCTCGCCACATGGCATCCTCGATGAACGGAAAAGTCGCGCGACTATGTGCGAAAATCTGGGAGTTTGTGTGATCACGAATGTCGAGGCAAATCGATGGAAGCTGTGCGATGAGAAAATAAGGCGGTGTGTGCCGTGGCCTTGTGGTGTTGACGCGGCGACCCGTGATTGGTAGGGACGATTATATATGCTACGTGGTAGCGTATGATTGGAGGAGAACCAATGAGTGACATGCTATTGCGCAGCTGCTGTGACGCATGGCGCTGACGTGTCATAACCTTATTGGCTGAAATATCCTGTATGCAATTCGATACAGTGCACAATGCGTATTTTGAGGCAAACCGTCCGGCATCCGATCTCTGCATGTAAATACTCCATTTTGATTTTTCGGCCACGAATTCAACCGCGCACTCCGTTTTACCTAAAAATGACGAAAAATATGATTAAATATATATTTTAAATACTTTTAATAATTAAATGTACTAAAATAGACTACTAAAAACCTATAAATATTGACTTATCAGATGCAAATGAGTAGGGAAATACATATAAGTGATGGGGATTTACCTTAAAGGGTGCATGTATGAGGATTTTAAATGGGGATGGGGTGGAGATAGGTATAAAACTTCATACCCATATGAGTATTGGTACGAGTATTGGCAGTAAAATATACCCAAAGGGATACCCATTTATCCATGGGTATCCCCATATATCAATTTATATACCATATGATATTTATTATTTATATATATGTACCATATGTTATTTATATATAAATATTACATAACGTTACATAGTTTCCACTTCGAAACACCCATACGTATAACAAAAAATCTATTAATAAAATTTATAATTTTAATTTATTTGGCTAATTAGTAACTATACGTTTTGTTTTGAATTGTTTGCAACTATATTTATATTTTAGAATTTTAGGATCAAAAGTACTGAAAAAAGCTGATGATTTTGTAGTTTAAAGAGATAGTGACTTTAAAGAATATTTTGAATTTGAATTTTTCGTTTTGCATATGCCAATGATTTTGTAGAAACTTAATTATAGATGTTTGCACTTAATAGTTAGATTTATTTTTGCATGATATGTTAACTTTTTTTTGGAATTTCAACAATTTTGTTGTTATCTATGTATATTTGACACTTTATTGGTTACAATTCTTTTTTCAAAATCCCCGTGGGGATCCCTAATGGAGAATGGAATGGGAATATTCTTTTTCATGGGGATTCCCCATCCCCGCAAAAATCCTCATGAAAACTCCTACCGGAATGCCCAATAGGGAATGAAATGGGTAAAGTATTTTACCCATGTGCATTTCTCATACCCTTGGAGATTTGATCGCTCATTTTCATGGATAAGAGAATTTATCCCCAGATGGATAAAAGAATTCAAGTTGTGTGTGTGTCCATGAAAATGAGCTTGACATTGGGGTTTTAATGGTGATTTTTGTTCTTTTTGTTGTTGTTGTTGTCGTTATTGTTGTTGTTGTTGAGTTGTTGTTGTGGATGATGATGAGAAGAGAAAGAAAAATCTAGGAAGGCACAGATGAATTGCATATTTATTGCATTTGCAATATTCAATTCATCTCTGCATAGGACGAAATGGGGGGTTGGGCATGCACACATGCGTGCGTGCGACCCTAGGCCAAGTTCGTCGAACTGCGTTCGATTTAGGTGGGCCGGACCCCCATTAAATATTAAAAATTAAATTAAATACATAAAAATTAAATAAATAATAGAAAAATATTGAAAAATAGATACAAATTATAAAAATTATAGAAAAATGAGAGGAAATATAAGAAATTGGCAAAAAGATAGAACATTGAATTTTGAGAATTTTTTGGGTGTTTGGCACCTTGGTATAATTTGAAAATGTGCCAAAACTAAAAATTAGAATAAAATCCTAAGTTTTAGTATAATATGAATATTTGAACTTAATGTGACTATAAATCGGTTAAAATGATGCATTTGGACTTTAGAGGACTAAGGGGACCGTAGCTCGGGTACAGGGAGCTAGTCAAAGCCGGATTCTAGAGTTCGATGAAGTTGGAGCCCGTATTGAGGTTTGTAAAACATAATGTAACATCACTTGAGTATTCACTTGCTTTTATTACTGTTTTACTCTATCGTGTTAAGTGTCTTCTTGATTCTATTCTTTATTTACTTAAGTTATCAATATATGCATCACTATTAGAGCGGTTAGTTGAGTTTACTCCAGCCGCGTATTCCGTTATGTGTTTATGACATGCTAGACCATAATATTTGTATCAATAGTCCTCAATGAATAATGACTCAAGCTACTTTGTCGGTAAATGTGTCGGTGCGCCGCGGGTCTACGCCAACCTTCGAGAGGACCAAGTGTTGGGCTAGTTGGGTGCGCCCACTGGTGGGATCCTGAGGAGTGTATCTAAAGTATGGTTCAGTCTGACTAGGATGGGTATACACGTTTGCGCTTTATTATTACTTACGCATGTGATGATTCATTTAAAGTTGCGTGCTTACATTCTACATGTTTATTTAACAATATTTATTAGAATTCCTTTATCATGTTAATGCTAAGTGAATTTCCTTGGGATTTTACTCATCATCTTTGTTATTATGATGACTGAGTGCAGATCCTTCTACGAGTAAAGGTAATAGGATTCTTGGAGACTATTTCTGAGCTTGCCTACTGTTCGGCACACTACTCGTTGGTGTTTGTATTTACATATTTTGTTATATATCTTGGGTTTGTGGGAGACTTATGAGAAACCTGTACTTGTATATATTTAGTTTTATCACCTGATATACAATGTACTATATTAGAGGTTTTCAACAGTAGGATTGATACCTTATATAATTTGAAAGTTAATGAAAATCCATATTTATGTACTTTAAGATTTCGGCTGTAAATTTACTAGTTACCTTCTTGAAACTCTTAAAAACATAAGCCATACTTGTAACTTAATGTATATCTTGAATTATTGGTAAATAATATAAAGAATACGATGAATAACACACACATCAAAGAGTGTTTACGTGGCAATAGACATCTGCAGGGATGCGGGACACGCGTAGCAGCTTACCCAGTGGTCTCGGGGCGTGGGGCCATTACAGTTAGTATCAGAGCAAGGTCGATGGAGCCTAGGATATGAAGCATAATTTTTTCTTTAACCTGATACCAACGGCGCAGTTGATATCATATAAATGGTTCAAGGAATCTTGGGAATTAATAAAAGTGCATAAAACTTAATTAATAAAACCTTAAATGTGGAAACCCGATGTACTTAACTTAGAACTCTAGTTAGGAAGTGATTGTGAAGAGGGCCGAGTTAGGATTTATATAGGCGTTAAGTAGGTAGAGTTAAGGTTTGTATGTGTGTTAAGTTTTTACTATATATTAAATATTACAAGTGTACACATAGCAAAGATGATTTGATGCACATTTCTCGATGCAGATCACGATATATGGACAATAGTTTACTTTGCCATAGATTGGTCACACCATCGATTCAACTAGTGCCACGAAAATTACTACTAGACAGAGTGTCAATAACTGATTTGCGACACACGATGCTCAGTTGTTTGAGATTTTACATTTACTTTGCGCCCAGGCCATAGCAGCAGTAACTCCCACAGTACTTGTGGTACCAACTACTATTATTCTAATAGTTGTCACTTCAGTTGTTCAGTAGACGCCTGTTCAGGCTACTACTCCCACAGTTCCTGAGACACATGTTGAGAGGGCTACTCTAGTCATTTTTCTGGAGGTCGCACCAGTTGAGACACCGACTCCTACTTCGACACTGACGACGATTGAGACGACTGCTGTAGTTCTACCTCCAAGTTTACATTGAAGCCTGAGGCAAAGCGGATTAAAGGGTGTATCCACTTTCGACCTGGGTATTTCTATGGATGTAGTGACCCGAAGGCGGCCGAAAGATGGTTACTTTCTCATTAGCAGCTGCATAAACTACCGAGGGGTCAAGAAGAGTATACAAACACAAGTTTTTCGCATGTTTTTGAGGAGCCGCAGCTATATGGTAGACTACTTATTACGATACCTACCCAAAGCCAACAACATGGGCACATTTCGGACATGTGTTTTACGATGATTATATCCCTATAAAGATCCATCTAAACCTGAAAGACGATTTTCTAGCCTTAAGATAGGGCAACCAGTCGGCATTACAATATGTGGAGAGGTTTCTGTATTTACTTTAGTTTTTCATGGATGTTATAGGGACAAAGAGGCTGCAGATCTATTATTTCATCCAAGGTTTACATGAGGTCATTGCCAATGCATTTTTACCCACTGGAGCTCGCACGGTATAGGAGATGTATGATCGAGCACTTACACACGAGATATTTCTAATGCAAATAGGTAGTAGACGCATAGATGTTGATTATGAGGGACAATTATGGCAGGGTTCAAAGTTAGACAGGAGGTAGAAGAGGGAAATGGGTCAGTATGATAGGACCATAAATATGACCGACAGTCCGATAGGAGCAACAGAGATGACTTCGACCGCCATGATGACTATCAGTCGCATCAGTATAGATATGATAAAATACATGCCATATTTGCTATTGCGCCCGCACCCGCATAACAGCCTAGACATCAGACTATGTAGTACCAACATGACTAAGATCGGAGTGGTCGTGACAGGGGTTAAAGAGATCAAGGTCAGGGTTAGAGATCCTAAGACAAATAGGTATGGAGGTCAAAAACGCGTCTATGTTTCGGATGTGGTCAGAGTGGACATTTTAGAACTGATTGTTGGAGGTCATCATCACCACTAAAGCCATATCAGATTAGAGAGAGCTCACGTAATAGGTCAGCTGGACTGGGAAGTGACCATATAATACGTCGAGGGTAAGTTTCCTGATGCATTTTGCAGTTATTTATTCAAATTTTATGTGTTCCTATTATGATCCCTAGTATGGATATATGAAGACTTAATGGTTATGCGAATCACTAGGCCATAGCATAGGCACGAGCGCCCTCAGCAAATTGCGACCAGAGCAGCTTGTCTTCGGTGCATGATTTGGTGGGTCGTAGATCCATGTCGACCACCCTGAGGGCTATTAGGTAATGAACCAAAGGCGAAGGTTGGAGAAGCCCACTGGAGGGATCCCAAAGTACTGAAATATGGTCTACTGGAGTTCAAGAGTAAGTTGGCAAGGTCAGTCGTTCCTGCCATAGTTATATTTATACGAAGAGAAGAACATAAAACCAAGCTTATTTAGGTTGTTACTACCATGGATGATTCAACTATTTGGGATGGTAGTCCACCCTAATTTCGGGACAAAACTCCCCTATTCGAGAAGAATTGTAATGGAACAATATTTATTGGCATCATTATTTAAATTAATTTCAGACTAGGATGCTAGTTTAGGCCCATGTGGACATACCCGAATAGGCTAAGACATACCCGAATAGGCTTGAATAGTTTTTTTTGTTTGTTGGGTGCTTATATTCAATGTTAATTATTATTTTATTCGTTATTGCATCGCATGTGTGAATTTATATTACCGTACTATGTGAGACTATGTGACAGGTAAAAGCCTTGTAAAACATGTCAACGTGGGTATCAGATAGGCGTAGTATAGGTACACTAAGTTTTATAATACTAACTTAAATAAAATGAATAAGAGTTAAGGTGAATACGACAAAAGATGGAGAATCAAAATTTAGGCTAACTCTAAATAATTTGGCACATCAAGGATTGGCTCGATATGCTTGACAAGACGCGGGGCACCGGGTGTCGGGTAGTCGGGAGTGAGTGAGATGACAATTAGGTTAATTATGCATCAAATATATTAACTATACTATTTTTGTAACTAAGTTGGCTATTTAAAAAGAATTAATTTAATTTTCCTATAGTTCGATCAAATTAAATAAAAGTCATTGATGAGCATTAAGATGATCCAAGATTGTGTAAGACTAGGCTATTTAGTGACTCGATGAAGTCATTAATTTGTATTTGACAGCTCAATTAGTAGCCTTTCAATCATCCTTGGGATACATGTGCACAATTGATTCCCTCACAAACTATAAAACCCAACTTAGTGGGTTTTATTCAAGAACACAACACAAATGCATGCAAATCCCGAAATCTCATAAATATTTTAGAGGTATTTAAGAGCTCAAATAGTGATTTAGGACTGAAATTCTTGAAGATCAAGGACTACAATTCAACGTAATTCACTCCCTTTCTATCAATTTCATCTTTTTCAAGTTGTGTGTATTTCCATGAAAATGAGCTTGAAATTTTGGTTTTAAAGTGATTTTTGTTGTTGTTGTTGTTGTTATTGTTGTTGTTGTTGTTGTTGTTGTTGTTGTTGTTGTTGTTATTATTATTATTATTATTATTATTATTATTATTATTGTTGGGTTGTTGTAACGACCCATTACCTTAAGTTGGTGATTAGCGTTGATTCAAATTCTAATTAACTTGAGTTAGGCTCATGGTTAAGCTCGGCTTATCTCAATTAATGTGTGCTTGGATTTGCGTATCGTTTGGTGTTTTTATGGATTACAATATTATTTATTGAAATTAATTAGATTAATTGGCATATAATTAATTAATTGAAAAATTATTGGAACGCCTAATATATCAGGTGTGGGTTAAGTGTGACGCATATGAGTCGTGGGGTAGCATGGGCGCTCGAGTGCACTTGTTGGCGCGCACTCGCCCGGCGGAATTATCAACACATGAATATATTTGCGCATCCATATATTTATATATAATTGTATATGTAAATATATATATAAAAAAAATAAATAATAATTTGTTAGCGCCTAGTAACACGCGAGGTCGAGGATGACATACGTAGGATGCACAATAGTGTGCATGCCCAACGGTCGTCATTGTCGAGCGCGATGAGTTTTTTGCCGCGAAAACACATTGGTAAATGTATATATTTGTTTATATACATGGGTTATATATAGAAATATATAAATGAACCCTATAATTTAAATAAAATTAAATAATACATTAAATTTGCCTCGAGATATGTGTAGTGTGAGAGTCGAGGAAGTAAATTGGTTGTACGTTGTTTGCTGGAAAGACTTTCCACTCATCGAGATGTGTGTGATCACATTAAAAGGACAATCAAGTGGTTTATACATAAGTATGTATGTCAAACTAAAAGCTATAGATTTACCTCGACATACATGATACGTATCTCGAGGAAATCGATATATACGTATATATATATATTTGATCTTAAGTATGGCGGTTAGTATGTGATCAATATTTTGTTGTTTTGGTTGATAGCCACAAGATCATCTTCCACATACGAAACATGTATCACGAGAAAGATTAAACTAATAAATAAAACATTAGATTTGCCTCGAGATTTGTAAGATATGAATCTCGAGCAAATCTAATATATATCTTCGAAAACCCACAAAACCTTTGCCCATTTATCAAATTGCAAATGAGAGAGAAAAAGAGATCTCGAGCCGAGGGGGGGAAAGAGAGATTAATGATGAGGAGACGATCAAGGTGAAATTTGTGGCTATTGTATGTTGTCATTGTTGTTGGTGTCGTTGTTGTGTGTTATGGTGTTCTTGCATTAATGGTTGTTGTTAATGGGGAAGTTTGGTCCGAGGAATGAGACGACTTCCCAACCGTCTCCCTTGACCAAACACATTTGAGGTTGGGGCCAAATCCAACCCTAAAGGAAAATCAAAAAAAAAAAAGAATTTGCCTGTTTGATTAGTTGCAGGGGCTCCTGGAGGAGGATGAGGGGTTTGACCTGAATCGGACTGAATTAAGTCCAATTTAGGGTCAAGCCACCTATTAAGAAATAGAGAAAAACTTCGAAAAATAGAAAAATCCCCAAAAAATAATATTTTGATTAAATATATAGAAATTGATGAATTTATATGAAAATAAAAAATTTGGGATTTCGGGTGAGACTTTATACTAGGGTTTTTTTACTTCGAAAAACGTAAAATGGTCACATTGGCCTAAAATTTGATAAATTGCTTTTGGATTCAATTAAGACCAATTTATTTGTTTTAATTAATGAGTATTGAACCTAAATTGATGAGAATCAATCAATTTAAGGTTCTTAGTCGATGGAGAAAGGTTTATAGATCTCGGGAGTCGTGTAAATAAGTAAATATTTAGGAAAGCTCGGCACAGTTAAGTGAGACTCGTACTCTTATCAATTATGTATCATAAAATAGTTATATTTAGTGCTTGTAATTATGGATTGGGCTAATGGGGAAATGTAATATGACTTGAATGTATTATTAAACGGTTTATGAGAAATTTTTCAGAAAGAGGTACGGTGGGCGAATCGGACTAGAGTGATGATGAAGGTGATTGGTTAGCTATTGACGCCGTCACTTCAGTAACCTTGAGGTACTCGATTATTCCTTTCCTATTGTTTTACATCGAGAAGTGAACTCGGAGTGGGTCGCAACGGGGGAATCTAACTTAGGTTGAGGACCGAGGAATTGGGAGGCCAACTAATACCTTTCTATCAGATTCGTGACGTTAACGATTGCTACTTTCCATTTAAGAGTGGGTAGCTATGTTATAATTTGACACAACACATATTCACAGACTTGTAATTTTATGGGTCATAATCTTGGGTGACGAAAATCAACAACTCTTGTTTTAAATGCAAAAGAAAAAATACTAGTCACGAGTACAGTTGTGATTGACATTTGAACTTGCATTCTGTTATGTATTGTTTATATCATTCTCAATGTCTGAATAGATATGCTTTAGTTTCATATTGCTATTTATTGATACATAGATATTTAGGTGATAGTTCATATGATTGCTCGCATTACTTACTAAGCGAGTTGGAGCATTCATTCCCCAATTAACATTTTAGCTTCTTGACGTGCGCTTCAACTTAAGAACGGGGAATATTAAAAGTGTCTAGTCTTCTCTACGATGAAGTGATTTCCTTACTGTTTATACATTGTGCTTAATTAATATTTCGTAAACAGGATTGGGATATGATTTTACGACCGAGGTTTATGATGATTTTTGTATATCGTATATTTTATCAAAAAAGTTTCGCTTCCGCTGCGTTTTCAATTATTCATTCAATATAAGATATATTGTTTGCATGATTATCAAGTATAAAAGACGATTGTACTATTACTCTAATTGAGTCCGATTGGTATACCAGGGCTTAATTAGGGTTTTAGGCTAGAAATTCACCTAATTAGGATAGCGGATGCTATTATTGTTGTGGATGATGATGAGAAGAGAAAAAAAGGGAAGGCATTTGCATTCATCTCTGCATGAGACGATATAGGGGTGGGCACGCACGCACGCTTGTGTGTGACCCTGGGCCGGGCTGGCCGAATTGGGCCCGATGAAGGTGGGCCCAACACCCATTAAATATAAAAAAAAATTAAAAAAAAAATTAATACATGAAAATAAAATAAATTATAGAAAATATAGAAAAGAGATAAGAATTACAGAAAAAACACAAAAAATTAAAACAAATCTAGAAAAATAATGGAAAATATAAGAAATTCAGAAAAAGGTAGAACATTAGATTTCTAGAATTTTTCAGGCGTTTGGCATCCCGGTAAAATTCAAAAAATGTACCACAACTAAAAATTGGAATAGGATTGTAATTTTTAATATAATATGAATAATTTAAGCTAATGTGGCTTTAAATCAACAAAAATGATGCATTTGGACTTAAGGGGACCGTAGATCGCGTACCGGGAGCTATGCAGGGGTCGGATTAGGAGTTTGGGGAAATTGAAGGGTGTATTGAGGTTTGTAAAATCCAATGGAACCTCACTTGAGTATTTACTTGATTTTATTACTATTTTACTATATCTTGTTCAGTGTATTCCTGATTCTATTCCTTATTTGCTTCAGTTATCTATGTCTGTGTCACTATTTAATCGGTTGGTTGAGTTTACTTCCACTGGGTATTCCATTGTGTGTCTATGGCACCCTAGACTATAGCATATATATTACGAGTCTTTGGTGAATAATGACCCGAGCTACTTTGTCGATATGTGTATCGGTGCGTCGCGGGTCTACGTTGGCCGCCGAGAGGACCAGGTGATAGGCTAGTTATGTGTGCCTATTGGTGGGATCATGGGTAAGGTATATTATGTATGGTCTATATAACTTGAAAGTTAATGAAAATCCATGTTTATGTGCTTTAAGACTTCTACTGTAAATTTACTAGTTACCTACATGCAACTCTGAAAAACACAAGCCAAGCTTGTAACTTAATGTATATCTCGAATAATTGATAAATAATATAAAGAATACGATGAATAGCATACACATCGAGGATCATCGACTTGGAAATGAACATCAGCAAGGCTGCGAGACCTACGTAACAACTCACCCAGTGGCTTTAGGGCGTAGAGTTGTCACATTGCCATTAGTGAAGAAGTGTGCATGGCGAACAATAATCACACTGATATGGTAGGCAATGGAAAGGTGGATATCAAACTTACTTCGGGAAAAGTTTTATATTTGATTAATGTTGATTATGTACTTGAAATATGTAAAAATCTTGTATCTGATGACATCCTTAACAAGAGATGTTTATGTATTGTCTATAAGTTGGATAGGTTTATCTTGTCCAAGGAAGGTGTTCTTATTAACAAAGGGTACTCATGTAATAGTATGATCAAGTTGAATGCAATAACAGTTTATTATTCTTCTTATATAGTTGACTCGTGTTCTTTATGGGATGATATATTTTGTCATGTTAATTTTCGTCGTATTAGAAATATGTATATCCTAGGCCTGATTACGAATTTTAAAATTGATCATGATACTTTGTGTGAAAAATGTGCACAAATGAAGATCATAAGATAATCACTTAAATTAGTACAGAGATCTTTCAAAATTCTTGATTTGATATATAGTGACATATGTTATTTGAGAAGTCATGTCCCATTAGGGGAAAATAAATATTTTCTCATTTTTATCGATGTTTTTTTTTCAAATTATTCATATCTTTATCTTTTGAAAAGAAAAAATGAGTTTTATAAAAAAAACTTCTTGTTTTCAAATCAGAATTTGAAAATCAACATAGTAAGAAAATTGAAGCTTTAAGATCTGATAAAAGTGGTGAATATTGTACTAATGAGTTCACAAAATATTGTGAGACTAACGAAATTATACATCAAATCAGGGCACCTTATACATCATAACAAAATGGTGTGGTGGCAAGGAATACTAGAACTTTAATATAAATGGTTAATTCCATGCTGCTAAGTTATAATTTGCATTTTCAATTTATGGAGGAAGTTATTATTTCGACTTGTTTCATACTGAATAGATATCTATTAAAAACATTAATGTAAGACCATATAAATTATGGTTCAAACGACTAAATTTTAAGAGACTTAAAGTTTATGGTAGTTTAACTTATTGATATGTGTCGAACATGTACAACAATTTTTTCACCTTTATTATACTTTAAAATATGTAATGGTAAGTGGGATCATCTACACAAGGATTTTGCAAATTCCTTAAAAAAGGTTTTATTATTTTTACTTTAACTTATTTAATTTAATTAAAACATGAATAAAAACCACTAATTCAAACTATATTAATCCACTAAACTAATTAAATTAATTTAATTAACACAAATTAAATTGAAATCAATTCAATTCAATAGAAAAGAATATAAAAGAAACATCTAAATAAACATTCAGAATAATGAAACGTTAAATCATTTTGCATCCAAACATATTATTTAAATCATAGTCACAATCATACTTTAATCTCTTTATAAAGTGTTCTAGATCATTAAATTCTAATCATAAGTAAGTAGACAGCCCTTAGCAAGCCATCATTTCTCCTTATATCAATGAAGAAACCACATTTTAATTTTATTTAATTAATCCTTGGAAAGCTCATAGAAGTTAATTTTAGACAATAAAACTAAATTATGCTTCACGTAAACTTTGAACTAGTAAGTCTTATAACTTTGGCAAACAACTTCAATATTAAAGTTAAATCTCAATCCACCTAGGACATCTAAGCGATAAAAGACCTTTTAAACAATCCTTGTTACTACTTTAAACTAGATATAGAATTAAAATACCACAATACACATTGGCCACTATGCATGCAGTGCCTTGATTCATGATTGTATTCTGAAAATAACAATCAATTAAATCAGTTAATTAAAGAGTATGATTGGAAGCATTGGTCACGAAATCATCTCATTATGACTACATTACGAAATGGATCAAGTTCATATTCGGATTTTTTTTAAAATTAATAAACTACTCGCTAATAATCATCTTAAACATCATAATAGAATAAATGAAAGACATAATTAAAAATACCTTATTATTGAATACAATAATCTTCAATTATTCTCCAAAAGCAATAAAAAATAAAGAATGGCCTCTACAAATAATTGAATAGTTTTAAACTATCCAAAGACGACTTATTTTGTAGTTTATGGTTCATATATATACTATAATAAGTAATACATATCCCAAACTAACTCAAAAAATAGTGATTTGTCACTGATTCAACTAATAACGTAAATCATTGGTTAAATTCTTGGATATCCTGAATCGCTACCAAATCGCCGACACTGACTTTAAGTTCCCTCTTGATTTGTTGGTGAGTCATTGTGCAATAATTCCACTAGGTTAAATCCATCATTCCCTTTTTATCTATTTTTCAAATATTCTAATTATTACTTGTAATAACAAAAACAAGAGAAAACTTAGTGTAATATAATCTTTTATATCAAAAACTACCTTAAAATATACTATAAAATATTGTTTAATTATTGACTTATCAAATACTCTTAAACTCAATACTTTGTTCTCCGAATCAAAAAAATACTTTCAATTATATTCTCTTTTCATTCTTTATCTTGATTTTATAATTGCTTACTCGAAAAACCATTCAATATAAACATAATAACCTCATAAAAATAAAATTTATGAAATAATAGAAAGATTTAAAGAATAACCCTTTATTTGACAACTCAATCTTCTAGTTATGTAATATACCTTATAATTCAAACTTCAACCAATTAGCATGGCTAGGCAACTATATAGGTTTTTTCAATCTCCACTGAGAAGCATGAAGCTTATGATGACTAATAGAGAATCTCAATATACAAAATTCACTAAATCAATCTCATTTTCAAATAATATTTAAAATTCCACCTTAATCAGAGTCTATAGTAGTTTTTTAATCACCAATAATCAACATGTTATTTTTAGTTATTAGCATGTTGGAAGAAGAAGATTTTATATTAAGATCCATGAGTATTTTTTTAAATATCTTAAATGTCCTTAGTAGGTCATTATACTAGGAACTATGATGAATTAAAACTAGTGTGAGTCTTGATTTATGGTCATGTGATGATCTTGTATATAGGGAAACGAATCGAGATCATTAGTAATTGTTAGGGAGCAAGGTACTAGACCAACCCTCTATGAGAACACCAATTGAGTCAAGTCATAGTTGTTACTCATGATAGGAATATCATTTAGTCCTTCGACTTAAGAGTACCATAAACTTCAATATTACGAGCATGAAAATTTAACATAATTAAACGTTGTCTTTAACTAGATGATTTTAAAGATTGTGATTGGTTACCATGTGAATAATATGTAAGGTGTCTAATCGAGATAGAATTTATCTCTCTCGTATAGAGAGATATCAGGGGATCCCTTAATATGTTAGACTGTTAAATAGCCAAGTCTAAGTGAAATGATATGATCAATGTCACTTTGATGTTTTTGGTCCACCTAAAGATCGAGACTAGTATAATTGAACATTAAAGGTGATTTTCCATACCTTACGTTTAATCAAAGGATATCGCACAACAAAAGGATATGATATATGTTATTCATTAGGTTCTATCAATTTTGATATTGAGGTTGTAATCATAATGCCTTACTAAAGATTGCTTATGACTTGTGTACCAAAATGGTTTTGATTTACTGCCAATGTTGCATGAACATATTCGGTTACATACAAAGAATGGCTTTGCGCAATTTCAATTAGTTTAGAGTAATGAATTTTATATGATAAAGTTCATCACGTAAAAGCCCTTATGATTTATTATATAATAACTCATTAATATGGGCGTTTATGTAATTTTTGTGAATTGCCTAAGTACAATAATTGTATTACAAATAAGTTTTTTAATTGAAATTATTTACCCATAAAAAGTGGTTGAAACCCTAAAACGAAATACAATATTTGTGTTTGGTATTTTCAAGTTCTCTGATGTTGGAAGAGAAAGAAAAATAAAAATATTTTTTATCTTTCTTAGAGCTAGCACACCAAATTGTGGTCGCCATTCATGTGTGAATTCTCGATTGCGCTTAAACATCTTGGAGATCGAACAATCAAAGAGGAAAATCATGAATTAAGGTATGGTTTACTTTTATAAATCTATTTTAATGGAACTTATTTGCGACCCTGTCGGAGTTTTTCAATTGTTTTTGAATTTTTTGTTGTGTATGATCCCTAAAACCCAACAGTGGTATCAGACCTTAGGCTCGGTTCTATTAAATGTTTGCATGTTTTATCTAATGTATATATGATATATGTGTGAAAAACATGATCTTGATTTAATGTATATACGATATACATATAGGTTCTTTGATCATAGTTATCAAGAATTGGTTTTAAAGCATGTTGTTAATTCATGTATTTGATACATACGCATAATTTGATTCAATGATAGAATTCATGTTTAGAATATTTCAATTATCATATGTTTTAACATTGAACTATGCAAATCTTATATGTTCACATGGTAGAAGTTAAGTTTAGGTTAATGCGATTTTGATGTTGAATACATAGTTCGATTTTGTTCAATAATTATGTACGTCTCCATGATAGAAATCATGATTGGTTTAATATGATTATGGTGTTGAATGCATGATTAATATTTTGACTTGATTCGATAGCTTGTTTTGTATGGATAAGAATCAAAATTGGTTTTGATCACATATCTCATTGTAGTTATTTATTAGTATATCCTTTTAGATAGGAAATTAACTTTTAATTGGATAAGAATTGCAAATCCTATATGATAGGTAAGATATATAACAAATTCGTAATAGATAAAGATTCAAAGTATCTTAAATTCCAATTGGATTAGGATAAGATATTAAGCTAGAGGTGGGCTTAAGATAATTAAACACGTTTTAATTAACATTTTTTGGAATTAAAATAAGTGCAGATTTGGTCAATTGAATTGACTAAAATAATGTGAGATTTTAGATGATTTTGAATTTTCGGAATCAAAATTTGTTGTCTAAAAACAAAAGTGGGCGTTACCCTCGTACCCTCGTCCACTGATCGATTAGCGAGACCACTGGTGACTATTCATAACGCAAGAAAATTCATATAGTGATCCATATTAGTAAAATTTATTAAATTGTTTAGTGATTGTACATGCATTCTATTATATGATATTTATCTTGTTTAAATTATGATCAATAAAACAAATAAAAAACTGTATTTTAAATTTTAAGTCAAGTGTCATTCATTCTCAAACACTTGTCAAGGTTTTGATCGCATCAATATGGGTCTACCTTCGTAAAGTGTATTGCGCTATATTGGTGAGGCAAGTTGAGTAATGATTACTCTATTATTTGAAATGGTTAGACTTGATAAAGCTAACAAAACAATGAGCTTTAGGCACAATGTGAGACAAAACATACTAAGAAATAAGATGTCATAATCTTATGAAAATAACTAAAAGCTACATATAATGTAATTGGTAATAGGTACCTACCTAAATAATTTAATTCAAAGTGGCATGCCTTAGTTGTCTTGGAATTAGATGACACATGGATTTTAGTCCCTTAAATTAACGTAGTGTTTTTCAGAGGGTTGTTAATTTAGTGGGAGTCTATTCCTTTATACTAAAATGAGCTTTTACATAATCTTCATTGTAGATCTACGGCCTCTTCAAATCATACTAATCCCTTGTCATTGTGATCCATCCTTGAGAAGGATAAGTTTTTTGGGATAAACTTTATTGACTGGTTTAGAAACTTGAAAGTTGTTCTTAAGCACGAATGCAAGTTTTATGTCTTGGATGATCCTATTCCTGAGGAACCACTAGCCAATACTTTAAGAATCATAAAGGAGGCACATACTAAGCATGTAAATGACTCAATGATGTTGCCTGCTTAATGTTGGCAAGCATGGTTCCTGAACTTCAAAAGGACTTCTTGAACTTCAAAAGGACATGGAACACATGAAAGCTTACGATATGGCTATAATGCTAAAGGAAATGTTCCGATAGCAGGCGAGGCAAGAAAGGTTCGAAAAAGTCAAAAACTTTCATTCTTGTAGAAGGACTGATGGTGGCTCAGTTAGTCCTCATGTTCTAAAAAGGGAGGGCTATATTGACCATCTTGACGGACTTAGATTTCCTATAAACCAATTGTTGGCTCGAACTTGATCATGAATTCATTATTTGATAGTTATTCACGATTAATGATGAACTATAACATGAATAATATGGAGAATTCTATCTCAGGGTTCTAAGTAGAATATCAATAAACCCCATGCTAATGTGTTGATGGTTCAGAAAGGAAGTGGCTCTGAAGAAGAAAGGCAAAGGCAATGTTAAAGTTGCAAGGGTGTTGTGACTGTCCCAAAGGCTGCGAAGCCAATCAAGCCTAAAGCTACTTCTACTTCACAGTTCCAGAAGGAAAAGGAAAAAAATAGAAGAAATTATCATTTCTGCCATGCACCTGGGCATTGGTTCAGAAATTGCATGCTTTATCATGAAGATCTCTAAACAAAAAGTGTAACTATTGCTTCAAGTATTTACATTATTGAAGTTAACTTATCTATTAGTGATTTTTGGGTATTTGATATCATATGTGAATCTCATATTTATAATAATGTGCTGGGTTTCATTAAAAGTAGAAAGCTAAAGAAATGCGAAGTCATCCTACAAGTTAAAAATATAGCAAAGGTTGTTGCGTTGGCTGTAGGATATTATGAGTAATTTTATCTAGTGGACTTGTTTTAGTTTTAAATAATTTTTATTATGTCCTTGCCTTGAGCAAAAACATCATTTCAAATTCATGTATGGATTTGGATGGTTTTAATTTCATTATTGCAAATAATAAATACTTCATTTCTTGTAAAAATATTTTCTATGTAATTGTTGATTAGGGTGATGGTCTTTATATTCTAAACATAAAAAGGTCCATAGATACCCCTATTCTTAAAGTAAATACAAAGAGATTCAAGTCAAATGATATGAATCAAACGTACCTTTAGCATTGACGTCATGGCCTCATAAAAGAGAAAAGCATTTCTAAACTCCATAAAGATGGATTTTTAGATTCATTTTGTAATGACTCATTTTATTAACGCCGCTATTTATATCGTAATTGCAGAGATGGACTCTAACTCAGATCCACGTGGACGCAGTGGGTAGGCTAGGACACACGTTGACCTAGGTACACTAGTCAAATTATGTGTTGGATGGCTTATTTGCAATGTAATTTATTAAATTATTTGTTAAATAAATCGCATGTGTATATGTTAAATAATGAGAGCATGCGAGGATGTGTGACGGGTAGTTGCCTCAAACTGCGTGTCTACACAAGTATCGAGAAGCTTAGCACGGGTACACTAGAGAAACTCGATAAATTCACGAAAAATGATTATGGAATCAAATTGAAATAGGTAATGTAACTATAGGCTAACCAAAATTTAAATTCGAACAATAGGATATAGCGCCTCGAAATATGTGTCAAGACACGGGGCACCAGGTACGGGTAGCCGAAGGTTAGTGTGACCATGAGTTGGTTAAATTTGATAAATAAAATACTAACCATATGGTTGGATTAGGCTAAGGATAATGTTGAATTAATTACATAAATGAAGCCTATAGTTTGGCATGAAATAAAAGTGACCTAGAGATGGACATCTAGATCATCATGGTGGGTAGTACTAGGAGGTGAGTAGGCCATTAGGCTCACTAGTAGGTGTAGGACAACATGCTTGTAGATTACAAGATAAGCCTCGAGATACGAACGCACAATTGATTCCAACAAACATATGAATAGAGGACTTAGTGGAGATTTTTTATCAATCCACTCAAAGTTTTGCAATGTAATCTGAGAAAATCAGAGAGACATAATTCAAGTTGGGAATTCACATATTAGAGACCAAATCAAAAGCTCAAACCAAGGTAATCATCATCTTCATCTCCTATACTCTCTAATGAACCCATTTTTTATTGAATTGAGTGAATTCAGATTGGATGGTTAAACTTTTGATTTTTGGTGAAACCTTAATGTATTTCATGTTACTAGATCATATTCATAAGGAATTTACCACTGGTTTAATTTGACTTGATGGTTTTGTTGAAATTGGAAAATATGGTGTATGCATGAAATTGGAGAAAATTTGGTTAATTGAATTATCTGGAGTGTTTTAATTGATGTGTTGAAGTTATTTTGATGAGGAGAAGGTGTAAAACCACTTAGAGCAACTAATTGGGATGGCTAGGAAAGAATTCTCAAATTGAGAATTCTGTCCCAAAAGGCAATTAGCGCGCTAATTTGAATGATTAGCACGCTGATCGCCTGGGTATGTAACTGCTATTCGAAACGAAGAACAATAGCGCACTAGTTAAATTCCCTAGCGCACTATTTCCATCTAATGCGCTAGGTACACCCCCTTAGCGCGCTAACTCAATCTAGAGTGTTAGGTAGACCATATTAGCGCGCTAATGACAGATGAATATGGATTATAAAGGGTTATTTTTGGGATTTTTAGTTAATACATATCTAAAACTTTGTAAACAATCTTTTTTAAAAATGGACTTCATGGATTTAGTGGACCGAGGCTCGGTGTCGAGGAGCTTGTCGGGTTGGGTACATAGTCCGGGGAGGTCGGAGAGCGACGTAAGGTTTGTAAAAGCCAACTGAAAGATTCTTAGTATTTATTTTTCTTTACATTTCATTTCTACCACTCCTTGTTTATTATTCTATTTGGTTACTTGGACATGGGTTGAGGTTACTCTTCTGGATTTCCTAGTTTTGTGTTCATGATGCACTGGACAGTAGAACATGTGACTAGGCCCTCAATAAATGGCGACTTAAGCTTGCCTTTGTTGCTCGTGTCGGTGATATCGGATTTGGATAGCACCGCAAGGGATCAAGTGTCAGGCCAGTTGGATGCGACCACTGGTTGGAATTTTGTGACCCGAAGTACAGTATAGTCTATCAGGAGCTAGCACACACATTTGTTAGCTTGTCTGTTGTATATTCATCCGATGAGCCATTTACAGTTATCAGTTTTTTATTTTACATGTTTACTTGACATCATTCCTTGCGTTTCCTTTACTTTATTATATGAATGCTTAAAGGATTTCTTTGGGATTTTACTTATTGTACTCATCATCTGTCTTTTTGTGATGATTGAGTGCAGATCCTAGCACCAATAGGTGCGAGGGGATCATAGGCGATTATATCTGATTTCCCATTATTGAGGACCTACTTGTACGTGTTTATTTTTTATATTTGGTATATTTTGGGTTATGGGAGACTTGAGTTGACACCGTACATGTATATATACCTTATTTGTGGTGTTGTCTCTTATATACATAGTACTTTCCAAAGTTTTCCACAGTAGGATTTGCCTTTGAACAATGTTTGTTATGCTAAATTACCTTGTTTAAATGGTATTAATTAATACTTATGCCGAATATGTTAATTTGTAAGATGTAACCCACTAGTATGGTTAGGAACTTAATAAATTGGCAACTAAGTAACAATTGAAATAGTTAGGTTTTCACAGAGAATGGATGGATAGAGGATAAAAGGATAATTTACTAATTTATCAGATAATACACATGTAGACACGACTTACGAGACATGAAGAAGACGACCAGATGCCGAACACGTGTAGTTGGGCCTGCTGGCAAAGAGTATATGGAGACACGACACCCCGGGGCAGTAGGGCCGCCACACATTTAATTTTGAATCATATGAAATATGTGTATCTTGTTTACTAGGCAAGATGACAAAAAGTCCTTTTACTAGACACAATGAAAGGGTAAGTGGTTTATTAGGTCTAATGCATACTGACGTATGCAACCTTATAAACACAATGGTTAAAGGTAGTTTTCAGTACTTCATTACTTTCGGCGATGATTTTAATAGATATGGACACATGTATATCATTAACCATAAAAGTGAATCTTTTGAGATGTTTTAAATATTTCAGAACGAAGTGCCAAATCCACTTGGTAAACTATTAAAGCACTTCGATCAGATAAAGGCAGTGAATATTTGAGCCTAGAGTTTAATTATCATCTTAGAAACTGTGTGATTGTCTCATATTTAACTCCTCTAGCAACTTCACAATGAAATGATATTTCTGTAGGAGAAATCAAACTTTATTGGATATGGTTCGATCTATGACGAGTCATAGAGATCTTCTTATTTCTTTTTGGGGATATGCCTTATAAACTGCTGCATTTACAATAAATCATGCTCCTTCTAAAGTAGTTAATAAAACACCATATAAGATATGGTTTAGTAAAAGACCAATTTTGTCTTTCCTTGAGATTATGGGTTGTGAGTTTTTGTATGATGACAAATCTCAAAAAAATTATTGGCCAAATCTATCAAGCGTGTATTTGTTGGTTATCCTAAAGAAACTAGAGGATACTACTTTTATAATTCCATTGAGAATAAAATGTTTGTTGCTCGAAATTGTGTCTTTATGGAAAAAGAGTTTATTTTAAAAGACAACAATGGGAATAAAGTAAAGCTTAAAGAAGTTCAAGAACCTCAAATAAACACTCGACCGCTAGTGGGAGATCAACAAAGTCTTGAACTAGTTGAACCTCCACAGGTATCACAAGGCCCAATAGGTCTGATAGGGTAAGACATCAGCTTTAGAGATTTGGATTTCTTATTACTGATAGTAGTGAGGTGTTGCGTATGGATAAAAATGAGCTTACTACTTATCAGGATGCTGTGTCTAGCCTTAAGGTAGATAAATGGCTTAGTGCCATGAATTCTGAGATGCAATCCATGTATGATAACCACGTTTAGAACCTGGTTGATTTACCTAAAGATGGTAAGACCATTGAATGTAAATGAGTTTTCAAGAAGAAAAATAACATGGAAGGCAATGTTCATACTTATAAAGCATGACTAGTAGCAAAAAGTTTCAGGCATATTAAAGGTGTTGATTATGATGATGATTTTTCCCCTATAACCATGCTTAAATCCATTAAAATTCTAATTACCATAGCCATTTATTATGACAATGAGATATGGCAAATGAATGTCAAAACAACCTTTCTAAATGGAAAGTTACTTATGGACGTGTATATGATACAGCTTGAAGGGTTTTTCATCCTGAGTATTCTAGGAAGGTGTGCAAGTTTCAAAGACCTATTTATAGATTAAAGAAAGCTTTTAGAAATTGGGATCTTCATTTTGATGAAGCAATTAAGGAATTTGGTTTCATTAAAAATGAATATGAGCCTTGTGTATAAAAGGTCAGTGGGAGCGTTGTTGTTTTCTTGGTACCGTATGTTGATAATATATTACTCATTGGAAATGACATCCCAACCTTTTAGAGTGTTAAGTTTTGGTTAGGTAAGTGTTTCTCAATCAAGGGCTGAGGAGAGGCAACCTACATATTTGGAATTAAGATCTATAGAGATAGATATAAAAGGTTGATCAATCTAAGTCAAAGTGCTTATATTGACAAGGTACCGAATACGTTCAATATGCAAGACTCTCAAAGAGGGTCGTTGCTAATGTCTCATGGTATAAGTCTTAACAAGGCTCAATGTTCAAAGACTAATGATGAGTTAGAGTACACGAATATGATTCCATATGCATTAGTAATTAGATCTATCATGTATGTCATGTTATACACCCGATTTGATCTATCAAATACTTTAAGCGCAACAAACAGATACTAGTCTAATCTCGGTGAAAGTCATTGGATAGCAATAAAAAACATTCTTAAGTACTTGAGATGGACTAAAGAAGTATTATTGGTCTATTATAGTTTAGAAGAAGAGTTTGTTGTAAATTGTTATACAGATGTAAGTTTTCAAATAGATATAGATGACTTCAAGTTGTAGTCGGGATATGTGTTTACTATGAATAGAGGCGCAATGAACTAGAAAAGTTCAAAGCAAGAAACTGTGGCAGACTCTACAATAAAAGAAAAGTATATTGCAATGTCCGATGCCGCTAAGGAGGCATTTTGGATAAAAAAGCTCATCTTTGAACTTGGTGTGGTTTCGAGTATAGCTAACCCCATTTGCTTGTATTGTGACGACAATTGGGAGATAGCATAGGCCACGGAACCAAGATAACGCGACTAATCCGACTATATACTTTGATGTTTCCATCTCATTCAAGAAATTATTTAGCTGGGAGACGAGAAGATTTGTAGAGTTCCTATAAAATTTATTGTTGCAAATCTTTTGATGAACGCTCTTCCACAAGTGAAACATGATGGTCATATTAGATACATGAATGATTGGCCCTAGTGCAAATTGGACATGTTGGGGCATGTGCCCTAGATCAATCTACAAACATTATTAATCTTAGTTAATAAAATAGAAGTTCTCGTTTCCTATTTTATTATAAGTGATTGCATGTTTACCTTATGATAAGATCCATGAGAATTTGTTGAAATATCCTAAATGTCCTTAGTCGGCCATTATACTGGGAAATATAATGAATTAAAACTAATTTGAGTCCTGATTGATGGTCATGTGATGATCATGCGTATAGTGATACGAATCGAGATCATTAGTACTTGTTAGGGAACGAGGTACTAAACCGACCCACTATGAGAAAACCACATGGATTAAATTATAAGTGTTACGTATGATAGGTATTTCATTTAGTCCTTCGACTTGATATTACCATAAACTTCAATATTAGAAGCACGGTAATATGACATAATCAAACATCGTTTTTAACCGAACGATTGTAAAGATTGTGATTGATTACCTTGTGAATAATATGTGAAGGTGTATAATCAAGATATAATTTTTCCCTCTCGTATAGAGAGGGATATCAGTGGATCCCTCGATACGTTAGACTGTTAAATGGCAAAGTATAAGTGAACTGATATGATCAATATCACTTCGATATTTTCAGTCTACTTAAAGATCGAGACTAGTACGATTGAACATTAAAGGTCGCTTTCCACGCCTTATGCTTAATCAAAGAATATCACACGACAAAATGATATGATATATGTTATTCATTAGGTTGTGTCAATTTTTTATATTCATGTCACTTGGGTAGTCATAGTGTCTTACTAGAGACCGCTTATAACTTGTCTACCAAAATGGTTTTGGTTCACTACCAACGTCACATGAACCTATTGGATCGCACACAAAGAATAGTTTTGCATAATTTCAACTGGTCCAGAGTAATGAATTTAATATGATAAAATTCATGACATAAAAGCTCTTACGATTTGTTATATGATAACTTATTACTATGGGCGTTTATATAATTTGTTTTAATTTATTAAGCACAACAGTTGCATTACAAATATGTTTTTTTAAGTAAGCTTATCTACACATACAAATAGAGGTTGAAACCTTGAAATGAAATAAGATTTTCGCTTTTAGTATTTCCGAGTTCTCTGGATTTTGGGAACGAAAGAAAAATATTTTCTATCTCTCTAGGGGCTAGCTTTCAAAATTGTGGTCACAATTTATGTCTAGATTTTGATAGAGGATGCGCATTTGAACGTCTTGGAGATCAAACAATCAGAGAAGAAAATCATGGATTAAGGTATGGTTTACTTTTGTAGATCTATTTTAATGGAACTTATTTGCGATCTTGTTGGGTTTTTCAAAATTGTATTGAATTTTCAGTTGTGTATGAACCCTAAAATCAAACAGTTATAAGCACTCGAACTAAATCTTTTATTTGAAATTTTTTTTTCATAAAGATCCTTCCATTTTTTCTATTTCTTTCTTTCTTTCTTTCTTCTTTACATATATATGTATATATATTCTTTTTTTCTTTATATTCCTACGATTCGCAGCTCCATTTCCTTTGGAATCTTTGGGTTTCGCTATTTTTTCTTTTGAAGACTCTTGTTAGCTATTCTCACTTTCATTATAATAAAGGAAGTATTATTTCCAACTAAGTAAAGTTTGTTGGCTAATTTCTAATTTCTTCCTTTAATTGTGACATAAATTATTTTCATTATACATATATAAATATAAAATACTTGATCATTAATCTATGTATTACAAGATTCTTAGAAATCTGTCTTGTTTATCTTGCACTTTTTTCAATTTTCTATCCATTGTAATGTCTAACACAAGCAATCGATCTCCTCTAAACTCCTCTAATGTATACACAATCTAGGTTAAGTCACATAAGGTATAACAATTCCTTTCTATCATAAAATTTCTATTTTCATTGGTAATACAAATATCACTTCTATTTAAACCAAAATTATATTCTATTCATTTTCCTAACTAAATAAAATAAAATGAAGAAATATTACCTATATCATAAAAAATTTGAAAAATTCCAGTCAATTTGAACATTAAATAAATAGATTCTTCCTCTCGAGGGTTCTATATTTCACTTTTTTTATACTTCACTTCACCTAAATACCCCAAAACTCATTCTAAACTTTGTCATCAAGGTTCAAAAATTAAGACAAGTTTCCAACAAAACAAATATACCTCGTGAATCATAAAATAATTAAATAAATAAACTGCTTTTCAAAATAGTCAATAAAACATCTCGTAATAGCAAAACCTAAAGGAGTAAATCATTCATTTCTCATTAATGATAAAAAAAACAAGGTTCACATTCTACTAATAAAAGTAAATATTAGAAAGATTACAAGTTACCATGTGCATAAGTGAATTCAACTTTAGTATCTTAAGCTCCATCTTCATTCCTTGCTGCAGTAGTTTGTGAAGTGTAATTATCAGCGGGGTTATAAACTCCCGATCGAAATCTCAACTGCAACAAAGGTATATCAATGCTCCTCATTGGATCTTGCAAACGACTAAGAAACCTCATTTCTATTATGGAATGGTGGAATGTCAATGTTCGCTCATTCTCTTCTAACATCCTCTGATTCTTCAAAATTTGTTTATCGGTACGCAAAAAAGCTAGAAACATGGATTAGAAAAATCTATTTCTTCTAGCTCTCACTGGAGTTGTAGAATTTTCTTCTGTCCTCAGAACATTCACTTGAGCCATCAGACTTGCTATTGTTCTCACGTCTTCTACTGTTCTGCTTTGAGTTCTTCATCAATTACTTCTTTCCTTAACTCTATATTTTCTCATTTCATTGAGTTCCTTTTTGTCTTTTGAATCATTATACCCATCAGCCGCTCTCATCAATTTGAACATGAAATCCATAAAGGTCCTCTGGGGTAATACGTCAAATTCAACCTTGTTGAAACCTATCTTGACTTTTCATATAGAGCTTGGTAATCAAAATTGGGAATGGTAGTCCGTCGCACTTCATGGTTGACAAGTCAATAATCAAACAATGATTTGTAGTATATTTTAGGAAAATTTTAAATGTAAAAGGCTATATTACATGGGGTTTTATCTAGTTTTTGTTATTTTAGGTAAAAATTTGAATATTTGAAGAAATGAAGTAAAAAGGGAAAAAGTGAAAGATTTGGTCGAATGGAAGTGGTACACAAACAATCATCAATGAATCAAGGATCAACTGGAATTCACTACTGACAATGCTTAGTGGTTTGGGATTTCTACTAGGAAACGTTAGTCAAATTGGTGGAGCACAGAGGTAGTTTTCCAATGATTCAGTTACCGATTTGAGCCATTAGCGGAATTATTGATCGTTTAGTTCGATTTAGAGAATCTTAGATAACCACGAGAAGTTTAAGATAATTTAGGATATATAATACGTATAATACTATATATATATGTATATATATGACCCTAAGGCAACGAAATCAATTGCCCTTGAGTACTTATTTTATTGCTCTTAGAGCCATAGTTTATTGTTCATTGCTTTTAGAGACGATTTCAAGATTCAAAGTATTTATCCAGAGGTATTTATCTACGTCTTTATTTACTTTATTGCAATGTCATTTATGATGATGAGTAAGTAGTTTACTAATCTAAAAAAAGTTCAAGCATGAACATGACCTGTTTTATGATGTAGTCATGATGAGACGTTTTTATGCTTAATATTTCAAACCAACCATATTCTTTAATTTGCTAATTGAATAGTTTATTATTTGCGGATTTTAATCATGATACCTTGTATTGCATGCATCATCTAGATTGTGTATTGTGATATTAAGATTCAATATCTAATTTAAAGTAGTAACTAGAATTGTTTAAAAGGTTTATTACTATTTAGATTTCCAAAGTGAATTGATATTTAAGTTTAATGTTGAAGTGGCTTTTCAAAGGTATTATATTAAGTAGTTCGAAGTTTTCATAAAGTGCAATGCAGTTTTATCGCCTATAGTTAGTTTCTTTAAGTATTCGAAGGGTTAATTCAATAAAATTAGAATGTGGCTTTCAACTGATATAAGGGAATTGATGGCTTCATAAAGGCTGTCTACTTACTTATGATTAGAGTTTAATGATCTAGAATACTTTATTGAAAGATTAAAATATGCTAATGACTAAATGATTTAAGTAATATGTTTGGATGCAAAACAAATTATTGTTTCATTATTTTGGACGTTTGTTTAAATGTTTATTTATTATTGAATTGAATTGATTAGAATATTAGTAAATTTGAATTGTGATTATTAAGTTAGTTTAATTAATTTAGTTAATTATTATAGTTTATAGTTTGAATTAGTAGTTTTTTAATTCTTGTTTTAATTAAATTAATTAAATTAAAATAAGGAAAATAATAAAAACTATTAAAAGACTTTTTCCTAAAGAAGTTTGCTTAATCCATGTGGAGACGATCACATTTATCACTAATACAAATAATAAGGATAAACGGAAAACTTATTGTACAGGCTCGACACGTGTCAATGGTCATCATCGCTTGTCTCATAGTATCATGGATTATGCACCCAACATCAATATATCCCCTCTTCGTAGCAACGTGATAAAATACAACGGCTCTATGGTTCTTTACTTCAAAATATTGCGTAATAGGGTATAAGCAAACATCTATAATGTAGCTCTAAAATTTGGTGATATTTTTAAAGTTGGTGGTTCTGATGAGTTTAGGGTGACATTCGACATCAAAAGCAAATCTTCATCTCGAAATCACTTATGGACGTAGATGATATTTAGGCAATCGAATTTTAGTCTAATACCGACATCAGGGATTCTGTAATGTTTACTCAATGTGTTGGGTGAGATTTTGATCTTTTTCCCCCAAACTATTACTTCATTTGGATTATCACTCAGATATCCATTCACGTAGAATTGGTGAACTTATTCGTAACATCCTCTCTCTAATTTGCCTTTATAGTCCCTGAGAAAGTTCTACCACTTCCTTTATCTTATGATGCTCACAATCTTTCTTCATACTTGTACATATTTTGAACTTGCAACCCTCATTCAAGTATAATAACTCTTTTCGCATCTCTTAAGTTTCTATTTTATGCTCTAGGATTGACAAATTTCATGGGATCGTAAGGGACTTGTGTGCTTAGGTCTAAGTGGTTAAAGTCCTCGTCAAAGCTAGGAGGAGATTGTATTCTCAACTCAGCCTTCTCGCGTCTTGATTCTCTAATATTGATCCCTGTGGATTGGATGGACATTTGTTGGCCCGCATAGTTCTTCTTGGGTTTTTCTACCAAAACTCCTCTCTATTTTTCTTGAGTACAACTCCTACCTTTTCCTCTACCACTTCCCCTCATAATGAATAAATCAAATACAATGAATTAGTAAATCAAAATCCTATATTTGATATGAACATGGATTTAAGGAGAGTCGTTTATTGGAAATCAAATTGTTATCGAGAAATTTGAAACAATTTTTTCAAAATGGTAAAATCTGCGAAACATATTAAAAAATATGAGATCAACTCTATTAAAGTATTTTTCAAAAATTTGAGAATTACACCTCCCTATTGTTTAAAATTAAATTTCAAACTTATTGCAAATACTTGCCTTTTTAATTCATAAAAACTCTAAAATTTCCAAAATATTCAATTTGTAAACCAAAGATCATTGCTATTGCGATACCTAATATAATAGAATCAATGGAATCATTTATTCACGGTATCAAAATGAATTCCAATAAAAAAATTTGAAATCAGTTGAAAATTTTGTAAAAATTCTACAAATCGAAAATTCATCGAAATAAAGAGCTTGGGTTATCGTGATTACCTTCTTAAGAGTGAGTTCCTCAAGATACAAGCTCTTGAAATCCTCTAAATTGGTTTTCTAAGCTCCAAGTTGAAATCCCTCAAACCGTATTTCAACTCTACTCTTCCAAATTTGAAATTTTATATGTTGAATGAAACTAGAATGACGTAAGAATCACTTAAATACACCAAGATTGAGCTTAGGAAGGTTGAGTTTAGGTAAGAAATCGATTGTATGGATGAAGGGGTGCAACAATTTGTATTTGACAGGTGGGTTTGTGTTTGGCCATCTAAGTTTTATTTTGGAAACTCCAAATCATGCCCAACGATTAGGGTTTAAGTCAAATCACTGGTGAATCACTGCTCAAATCAGAAGGAATGATACTAAGTGTCCTACCAATCTAACTAGCGATACATTATAAGGCTGAATCGGCACAAATTTGCTAGACTCGAATTTTTACTAAATTTCTGGTTATTGTTACTGATTTAGCCAGTTATTGGCGGCGTTAATCCAAATCACTCAGGAATTGTTGGGCTTATTTTGCTATTTTTCCAATTTGTTTCATAACTAACATATATACCTTCATAAAAATAAATATAAAGGTAGAATTAACTCTAAATCTGAGATTTTGATTAGGATATCTAACTAACTAATAATCTTAATAAATAGATAAATAAATAAATTAGCAAGTGAATAATGTAAACTTGCATAAAGGCTGTGAAATAAAAAACAACTCGATCATCCCCCTTCTTATTGAGACTACTTCTAAGCTTAAGTTCTAAAAATAATTCTAAAGGAGAGTCAAAAGGAGAGAGAATAAAACCAAACTATACGAATGGTAGATTTCCTAATAAAAAATGAAATAACTAAAGAAATTAGGAATAAGGGCTGCCTCCCATAAAGCGATGTTGTTTATTGTAGTTGGCTAGATTTGTGGAGGGATCAATCTTTGTGGAGTGTGAGTGAATCAATCTTTACCAAGTGCTTCCTTATTGAGAATATCATCCTCGGTGTCTGAAAATCATCCCTCATCATTGCTCTAATTACCGCCATTGAGTCGCTCTCTTTTAATATCATCACAAACTTATATCCCATCTTAGACAGTCATTTCTTCATTACCCATCCTAAGCTTAACTATGCGATCACGTATGTCAATGATGGCTTCGACATTTGATAAGAATGATCTTTTTAATAATAGCACATCATTTTGGATAGGTGTAGGCATGACTAAAAAATTTGTAATGAAAGTGAACCGTCTCACTTGTACTGACACATTTTTTTTTAATTTATCTAATGAGACTATAAAAGTAACATTAAGCATGTATACCTTGATAGGAGGCCTGCTATGAATTCACAAATTTATAAGAAGAAATTAATGTGTAGGCATAAGATTCATATTAGCTCCCGTATCAAGTTGAACTCCGTAAAAGGAAACTTTGCTTTGATTTTTTTAGGAGTTTTGAAATATTGCTATTATCATCATATTCCTCATAATATGGGTCATCTTGTCACACTCAAATGGGTCTCTGATGGGTTATTGTTCCTTTTGCGATTTCTTATTTTTCATTTTTTTTAATATAGTAACCATCCAAAGCTTAATTGTTTCATTAAAGTTCATAGTTACAATATGCTCCTCCATAGTGTTCAATTTATTTAATAAGTTTTCAACTGGGTTTATGTTAAAGATCTCCATATCATGTGAGACGAAATTTGCATGATAAGATTTTAATCTATGCCCATTAACTTAAAGATTATCTCAGTCTCTCTACTTTCTATTTCAATAGCACCATGAGGGAATATATTTGTAAATACGAAAGGTTACATCCATTGTGAATGAAGTTTTCCAGGATATAATTTAAGATTTGAACAAAAAAGTAACACTTTTTGTCCTACTTTAAAATTCTCAATAATTAATTTATTGTTATGAAATACTTTAGTTTCATCTTTATAAATAGAAGCACTTTCATACAAATCATTTCTCAATTCTTTTAACTCTTAGATTTTTAGTTTGTGTTGTTTTTCGGCATTATCATAATTCATATTACAAGTCTTAATTGGCCAGTATGCTTTATGTTTTAATTCTACTAGTAGATGACATGTTTTTTTGAAAGCTGACCTATAAGGTGTCATACCTATAGGTGTCTTAAATGAAGTTCTATATGTCCATGGTGCATCTATTAAACTAATACTCCAGTCTTTATGTACTGGACATATTGTCTTTTCTAAAACCTTCTTAATTTCTCTATGTGAGGTTTCGACTTTTCCACTAGTTTAGGAGTGATATGTGGTGGACATTCTTTGTGTAGCATTATATCTGTAAAGTAGAGTAGCGACAATTCTATTGCAAAAGAGTGAACCTCTATCGTTAATTAATGCAACCACTAGAAATAGTAAAGATAATTGATTTTAGGAAATTAACTACTATTTTAGAATCATAGTTGTTATAGCTTCTACCCATTTGGACATATAATCAACGGCTAGTAAAATATAAATATTTACATTAGATGGTGGAAAAGGTCCCATAAAATCTATTCTCCAAACATCAAATAATTTGTAAAACATATAGGACAAAAGGGCATTTAGTTCCTACGTCCTAAATCTCTGGTTCTTTGAAGATTTGGATAAGCTTTAGTATAAACACAAAAATCATGAAATAAAGTTGTCCAAAAAATCTCGAGTCTAATATCTTATGTGTCGTTCAACGTGGATCAAAATGTTCTCCAAAAGCATAAGTATGGCAATGAGCCATGATAGATTGTATTTCTGTTTGTGGAACGCATCTTCAAATGGTTTGATTGGAATAGGAATTCCGTAAGTAAGGTTCATACCATTAATAATATTCAAAATTGTGTTTTATCTTATTTTTTTTAGGCTCATGTTAAATGGGGTGATAGCTTATTAGTAGTGAGATAATTGACTATATCGGCATCCATGGGCTAGTGATAGCTATTTTGTATAAGTATTCATTTGAAAATTCATCTTTTTATGGTATCGGGGGTAACTCCATTATTTAAACTACTTAGGTGGTTTGCTACTAGGTTTTTGGCACCTTTCTAGTCTTTTATAGCATGATCAAATTCTTTTAACAATAAGATTCATCTTATTGATCTTAGTTTAACATCTTTCTTTGCCATCAAATATCTTAATGTGGCATGGTCTGAGTAAATTATTACCATTGTACCTAGTAAATATGGTCTAAACTTTTCTAATGAAAACACAACTGCTAAGAAGTCTTTTTTGTAGTGGTATAGTTCAGTTGGGTAGGATCCGAAGTTCTAGATACATAATAAATGACATGAGAATCCATTCCTATCTTTTGACCAAAACATCTCCTACTACATAATTACTTGCATCACGCATTATGTTGTGACCAATCTGGTGACTTTATTGTAGGTGTGGTGATCAAGGCTTTTTTTAATTTATTAAAAGATGTTTTGCATCAGTTGTGAGCTAAAAAAAATATCTTTTTGCAAAATTTTGCATAGAGGTTATGTTATTTTGAGAAAGCCTTTTACGAAATGCGTCCTAGTATAAGTCCTTAATTTACCATAAAATGATATTTTTCATAATTCAATACTAGATTATTTTCTATGCATTTTTAAGTACTTTAGTTAAATGAAGTAAGCATTCATCGAAAGAATGACCATATACGGTAAAATCTTTCATGAAAACTTTAATAAAATGCTCTACATATTTTAAAAGATACTAACCATTCATCTTTGGAATGTAGCGGGTGCATGACATAGTTCAAAAGGCATACATCTATAAGCAAATGTAGCGAAAGGGCAAGTAAAAGTACACTAAAAAAAATAGCAGATCAGAAACGGAAATTTTCGTCTCTAATTTGCATAAATTCCGTCTCTAATTCAATTCTGCAACGGAACAGAGACGGAATCTATTCCGTCTCTAAAATTGTCGTCACTGATTCAATCAGCAACGGAAATGTGTTTCCGTCACTGATTCGAGACGGATTAGAGACGGAATTTAGAAACAGAACAGAGACGGAACAGAAATGGAAATTTTTCTAAATGGTACAATTGTAATTGCATTCCGTCTCTGATCCGTTGCTAATTAGAGACGGAATACATTAATTCCGTCTCTGATCCATTTTTAATCAGAGACGGAACAGAGACAGAATCTAAAAATTCCGTCTCTGATCCGTTGCTATTTAGAGACGGAACAGAGACGAGAAACAATAATTTCGTCTCTGCTCCGTCTCTGATTAGCAACGGATCAGAGACGGAATACAATAATTCCGTCTCTGATCCGTCTCTCATTGGAAACGGATCAGAGATGGAATTAATTTTTTTCGTCTCTATTCCGTCTCTGATTAGCAACGGATCAGAGACGGAATACAATAATTCCGTCTCTGATCCGTTACTGATTTATTTAGCTATGCCTCGAAAATTAGAGACGGAATAGCAACGGAATATTTGAATATCATTGCTAATCCGTCTCAATTCCGCTTTGTTTAGTTTTTCAACCTAAGCTTAATCCAATTGGTTCTCCATAACATCTAAACCTGAAAATACAACCATAGGACCTGCTACATCGCCTGCACCCCCTCCAAGAACTCCTTGGGGGTGCTAACATCCCCCCAAAAAGCAGAATTTGACATACATACACAAATCAACAATATATATCAATAACAAATATTCAAATGAGAAAAAACATAAAATTTGATATTAAAAAAGATTTATATATTCGCGAAACGTAGTCAAGTATAATAAATGTTTAATATACCTAAGTATCCATAAAAAAACTACAATTCTCATTGTTTTAATATACCTAAGTATCATAAAGTTGCTCATTCCTCGTTGTGCTAGCACTTGGGATGTGCTAGCATCAAGATCTACGTATCTTCTCTTCTTTCTCCATAACTACCTGACACTGTAGACACATCCTTTGGGACGGTCACCCGCCACCTTGTAGTACACTGCCTCATCATCCAGCGGCTGGTCCGGTGTAGTCTGGGTTAGTTCCTGATGTCTCCTAATTTGGTGCTTAGCCTGCATGGATCAACAATATTTTATTAACAATATAATAGTAGCATTAAGGTGAGAAGGCAGCAAAATATTCAAATTATGTTACCACAACGGATGATAAAGTGTGCAAGTTAAATAATTTACTCAAAAATGCTAATTAGTGCCATCAATCCTGCTCAATTGTTTGGGTTTCTACTACCATTACAATAACTTTGCAAAGCTAATATGAGCATAAACCGCAATCATGGTAGCAACCTACGTACATACAACAGTATAAACAACATTGATTTCATGAGATTGAAAATCATGTTCCTATCAAGTGACAGATAATCCATATAAACTCGTGAAGGATAATTTATCAACGCGCAAATACATTTCTAGATCAACTCCACTCTAGGTTAATTAAAGTAGTAGTAGTAATAGTAATTGTAATAGTTGTAGTAGTAGTAGTAGTAGTAGTAGTAGTAGTAGTAGTAGTAGTAGTAGTAGTAGTAGTAGTAGTAGTAATAAAGGCTTATCAAACAAAAAAAAAGTAGCAATAATAAAGAGAATTCATTCAACTCTTACCAGTTGCGCCACTAGAAATGCACACATCAAAAGAGCCCCCAGCCTCTCCTAAAACGACTAACTTTGACTATGAGTAACAAATATAAGAGCTTGGCCGATTACGCTAACTTGTAGATAGACTACAGAAGATATCTCCTCCGTATTGCTATTCAAAGATCTCTTATGGAAATGACTCTACAAGAAAAAGGGCAAGTTGTTAGGTACCCAAATCTAAATTAGAAGAAAATTAAGTGAAGCAAATGGTTTCTGTTTTTTTTTTAATTATTCATTTATATATATATTTTCTTTTTCTGTCAAAACTTTTATTTAAGAAAAGTACAAGAAACTAAGTTTATGATTGCAATACCTCAAAGAAATTAGTTTTTGTCACAGCCCAGTAAAATAAGACAGTAATTAGGGCAAGATAAGTCCCTATCACGATGTCGGTTGCAAAAATTTCATTAAGCTTCCAACTATCTGGTGTTGGAGATGGTTTCACACGATCCTTGGAAATAGTCATAATGGTCCCTTTTGCATGTGAGCACAAATCTTGTTTAGTTTGACATGAACCACATAAAATAAAGTAACCACAACATAAATTTATAAATGAACAAAACATCATCAAATTACAAAGGCAAGAAAAAAAGTAATTTTGTGAACTCTTGAAAGGCCTTCAGTGGATCAATAGGGATACCAGAAAACTATAATCAATTTCTCAACTTCAAATTATCAGAATCAAATTAGAGGATTAAGTTATATTTTTTTAAAAAGAAAAAACCAACTTATTACCCCTCAAACTTACACGAGGGAAGAAACAGAACCTTTTCCTCATTCATAGGTAATCACATTCCAAACCATTGAGCTACCAGTACCACTTGGTTCAAAAGAAGATTCTGAAGTTAAATGGCAGACAAAAGTGATGACATCAAAAGACATTTAAGCTGCTCAAACTCTTAGTGACGAAAAGGTCAGACAATTTGTAGAACCAAATGCAAACAAAAAGAAACAACATAGAATCATGTTTTAGATTAATAAAAGTTACCACTTGTCAATGCTGGATTTGTAACGGGAATTATTTTGTTTTCCTTGGACTTTCTAAATTTTAAGCGACACCTTATCTAAAAGATTATATGACTTCAATATATAAGATCATTTGTTGGCCTCTGTTAAAAATGGAATGAGATTTTTCATATCATGGGTTTTCTAGCAAAGAAGAGAATTCTGGAAGATTTAATGGGACATCGCTAAATATTTTTCTAATATTGTAAATCATTATCAATCAAGGCTTGGAAACTTAGGTAGTTGTAGAACTCGTAAAGATAAGAAATATAGAGACTCGAAGAATAGTGGGGGAGTAGCATCAATCGATGCAAGAAATAGGGAGGGGCCGTTGCAGTGGTTTGGAGTTGAACAAGTCCAAAGACGGCCTGCAAATGCCCTAGTTAGAAAACTCAATGCAGTAGAAACTAAAGAAATTCATTGGTGTAGGCGTACACCTAAGATAACTTGATGAAGTGCATAAATTAAGAAAGATTCAAAGGATTATGATCGCACGCTGCATTAAATCGAGCGAAGGGGAGTTTGATCCATGTAGTCGACCCTTACTAATTTGGGATTGAGGTTTTGGTGTTGCTTTCAAATCTTTCCATGCACTCTAAAATCTTATATTAATTCAGAGGCCCTCATTGCATATAAGAAATTGATACACAAGATTAATCATCAATGCATCAAATTTTTATTCGTGCTAAGAGAACTAAAAGAAGAAAGAAGCCTTACCATCATTGAGTATTGCTATAATCAAGACCATGAAAGGAAGGAAATCATACTTCCAGATTAATGCAAGAAGCACAAAACCGAGCTAAAACACAAACAATATTGAGGTTATGATCAGAATTATTAATTATTATTATAACTATTATAATAATACATACCACAATCCTTATCGTTATTGATACAGCATATATCTGCAAATTCACAAGGGAAATCAACGGGTCATAAGATATCTTAAGAAGCTAATATTTGACCCTGCAAGCCATTGACAGTAGACATCACTACCAAAAAGCAAGAGCAAACAAATTAGCAAGAATCAAGATAGCTATGCAACAACGACATTGAACCTCTGATGAATGCATTATACAAGAAAGAAGTAAAAGGTATAAAAGTAAAATTCAAGGCTCTAATAATAGAGAAGCTGATAATTCACATTTCATGAAAATGACATATTTATTGGAAGCAATAATCAATAGGTAATGGCAGTTGAATCAAATGAACCAGTTCTTACCATCGAAATTTCCATCAATAGGTAATGGCAGTTAAACATCTTCTCTGTAAAAACAATATCTGTTTGTTGTAAAAAATAGACTTTTCATCAATGATACGACTTGAATCATTGTAGTTATCCATGGAGATGACAACAAGGCTAGGCATAAAATTAAGCATCTTCTCTGTAAAAGCAACTAGAAAGCATAAGAAAACCAAGACCAGTAGTGAAAATATCAGTTTCTAACCATGTAACCTGCATGAGTAGCAAAAGCAACTAGATTATAAAAATCTACAAGTAATTGATGTCCAAAAAAATTTAATCGTATACAACAAACAGAAACTGTGATGGAAATGCGATTCGAGTGAATTAAAAAAAAAGAATTAATTGAGAAACTTTAGTACAAAATATGAGACTGGTCTAACCTCCTTTGAGATAGGAGGTTTTGCAATTGCATAGTAGTCAAAAAAGATTTGCAGGTTTGAAGGATCCTCCAGAACTGGCCTCCAAGCAGACGGTACCTACACATTACTGAAAAGTGTGAAATATCAAAGTGAAGTAAACAAAACTACTAAATAACATAAGAGCACAAAAGCAATAAAACCACTAGATAAAACATAGAGATGCTCAAAAGCAATAAAACCAGAAAGTCCATTGACTTATTTATCAAGTAGTTTCCTTCAAACATTGTAGATGAAAAATTTCAGATGAGTTATAAAGTGGACAACCACAAAAAAAGTTAAAAACAGACAAATTAATCTTAAAATGAAGAAAATTGACTAAGGAAGACAGTCATAGATATCATTTAGCTAAGAATCCAAGAAGATAATGCATAAACACATATTCAACTAAGGTCCTTACTTGCATAAATTCCTACAATTACTGAATTGAAACTTACTGAATTGAAATCAACTTTATTCATTAGAGAGGATGAATCAAAATTCATGTGACTAGAGGCTCCCGAATCCATGTACCAATTGGAATCTGCAACTAAAGTTAGAGAAGCAACCAAGCCCTGATATTGATCAAAATGAGCTTGTGGAGTAATAGTCAAAAAGATCAGCAGTAAAATCAGCTAAAATGTAAAGTGCAACCGTTGTCTGGCAACTATTTTTTCTTGTCATTAACATCTTATCACAGTTTTTTAGATAAGATAATTTTATTCAAAAAATAAGATAAAGATAAAACCAGGAGTACACACAACATGCAACAGCTGAACTTGTAAAGTGCATTGGCTGCCAGGCCTCGTATATGCATATATGTACAAGTCTTCCTTAATGGTTTTTCATGAGCTGAAAACCGAACTTTCGGCTACACCTTCACAAACATCTCCACGGCAAAGCGGGCATACCCTGCACACCAGAGATCAGAAAATATTTAGCATTTATCAACACATATCATATGGTATTCATGGTGACAGGGGATAACTCTTATTTTATCACCTTCTTCATACTAAGAAAAGCAAATGTAACATCTGCAGTAAGCTAAGATAGAAGAAGTAAATGGAGTTTTTAAAACTCTGAACAACAATCCAATGAAACAAAAAGAAGTATCAATCTAAATATGCACAAAAAGAAGTGTCAATCTAAAAGTCATGCAAACAACTGCTAAAGTTATCTACAAAAGCAAAAGTATAATCTCAAAAGTTACACAAACAACAAGAAACATACCTATGTATCACCAAGCTGCTCATCCCTCGTAAGCCACTTTTGCGTCTCTCGCTCAACATTGCCCCCTTGTTGTGGTGGATCGGCGGGATCTATTTTCGGCGGCTGTTACTGGTCATGAGGTGGTGGTGGTGGTGGTGGTGGTGGTGGTGGTGGTGGTGGTGGCTGTGGCTGAGATATGCCTTCTCCGTCCATGGTCATCCCGAGATGCTGATGCATAAACGCCATAACCTTTCGTAATTGCTCAGCAACGATATCGAACTCTACACGTGCACCATCTCCGGCATCTGGGACGTACTAGCACCAGGATCTGCATATCTCCTCTTCTTTCTCCCTAAAGACCCGAGACCGTAGACACGTCCTTTGGGACACTCACCCTTGATTGAGGTACACCGCCTCATCATCCACCGGTTGGTCTGGTGTAGCCTGGGTCAGCTCCAAACGTCTCCTCTAGAGCCTATCCTGCATGTATCAACAATAAACAACTTACATGATATGCTTTAAAGTAAACTTAATACTATTTAACATTTCATTTCTATACTTACATAGAACCGCTCTGATCTAGCATCGATGAATGTCATCCCGTCGTAATTTACGGTGTGGAGATGCAAATACAATTCATTCACGGTAGGTGGCGTCTCGAATGAATCAGTCTGCGTACAGGACCGATTATAAATTCAGGATAAATATGTCTATTAGTAGTAGGTCGGCGAACTCATATTCGCCAAACACAAATCAATTGCGTAGTGAACAAGTGTATAAATGTAAAAAAAAAACTAGAGTGTAAAAAAAACTTACCAATCTTTCATCGGTAGTCACAAAAGACACTGAACCACCACCGTGCTTCAAGGGTCCAGTCCCGGGTCCTTCGACCTTAGTGTTCCTATTCGTTGACGCTTGCCTAGACCTGGCAAGGAAGTCCTCGCTCTCCCTGTACTCCAAGTATCTTCTCCATGCCTCATATGTAACATAAACTGGCCGAACACGATTCTTCTTTAACTTGTGCATCAATGCAGTGTACCTTGTGGGTGCATGCGTGTCGTACGCCGCACGAATGAGATCCTCAAAAATCGCGTCATCCCATCTAAAATATACCTACAAAATGGCGATTGCAATTGTTACGAGACATTGAAAAACTAGTATAAATCCTAAGACATTTATTAGTCATGCGTACCTTCCATTAGCGCCGGTAGTGGTCTTTATGATGATTCGGTACCTACTTCCAACAATACCCTTCTGGAATCATCCATCTTTTGAAAACTTTTATCATCCTCCGTGCACAAGAATGAGAAGGATGCAACTCCCTGTATTTCATGAAAATGCTTGACATCTTAATAACTTTTTTAATAATTTACATCGATATTTAGAAGTACATATATGAATCAAATACAAACTTACTTATCATTGGCAATCAGCGTGATTGGGATCCGCTGCACACGATGGGGCTCGATCCCTATCCTCTGAGGTTCCCGCAGATGGCCTGTCACTTGCAAGCCTGCTCTGTCGTCGTAAGATGGGGATGCTGCCAGTGATGCGGTGGCTGGGGGTGCAGGCCTCGTCGGTACAGGAGTGTCATGTCTCGATGTCGACGATGGTGACTGTAACGGGCAATTTGGTATAGTCCTTGATGACGAGGTTGATGGTACAGGCGACGCGGACGGTATGGAAGGCAAAGGTGACGCTGAATGTAACTCGTGCTCGAGAGAACGAGAAGTCGGAATCGATAATACAGGAATCGACCCGCGACCTCGACCACCACGACCTCTTTGATCCCCTCGTGTGGCCTGACCATGATGCCCAGTCGGTATTTCACCAGTAGAGGTATGTGGTGCACCTCTTATGACTGGACGATGTCCCCCTAAAGGTATCCCTCGACGTGGGGGGTGATCACTGCCCGCCATGAAACCTAACAAAATACCGATAAAAGTATAGAGAACAAAGGCATACAAAACAAAGTAATGAACTCTAATTGATGGGAATTAAGAACACAGGATCATGCTGATAAAAGGAAATTAAGAAATATATCGTCAAAATTATGCATGTCTATATATCATAATGGGTTGATCATTGCCAAACACCGCCGAGAAGTTACACTCCATATAAGAAAGGTATAGAAAATTCACGTAACATCGATCGAACGTTGACATAACATAGACATACATTACTCGCTATCATCCGTTTCAAATTCACTCTCATGAGTAGAAGTTGATGATTCTTCTTCTGAATCATCTCAACTATCAACAATGAAGTCATTGACTTCTTCACTTGGACTCGCTTGAACAATGACTCGAGACCCATTTGGATCATCCAGATTGTTGATATCCTGAATCGCATCGTCGACTACGCACGTGGTGGGCATCCCATCTTGGAATGCAATCTCTGCCGAGCCCTGGTCATTATCATCTTTGCTCGTTTCCTCGTCAGCGAATTTTGGTTGACTGCAACAAACTGCTAGCCATTCTTGTCGGTCGTTCCTCATAGAAGGGTACGAAATGTAGTACACTTGAGTGGCTTGCATTGCAAGGACAAATGGCTCGTAGTTGTTATATCGTCAACTTCGATGAACCTCTTCCAATTGAAGTGTTGGGTGAGTCCTCACACCATGATTCGGTGTAGGGTCATACCATTCACACTTAAACATGACCACACGCTTGAGGCCGGTATATTCAATCTCCACAACCTCTTGCAGTACACCATAATAGTTATGGGAAACATCGGCGTAGTTAGAACCCTTCACCAAAACACCGCTGCTCTGCGTTGATCTATTAACATCATATGTCGCGGAGTGAAACTTATACCCATTCACTAGGTAACCAGTACAAGATCGACTAGGACCAACCGAAAGATCAATGAGCGTCTCGTCTATGATAGAATTCCGAGCCTATTCACAAAAAATTAGAAATGTAATAAGACACATTACTTATGCAAGAAATTTATGAAGATATAACCTACAATAGTAATAACTTTACATATGTTTGAAACCATATGGGAAAGTTGTGCTCTAGACTACTATCAACTTCCGACTCCCCCATTGCTTAAGTGATTTCATCGACGAAGATCCTAGAAGAAACGAACATGTACATAGCATGTCTTAGTAAAAGATGAATAATGAATGTACTGCATTATTAAATGAAAGTGACAGACATACTGGATGTAAGGAGCGATCTCTGGACAATTGAGAAGTATGTACGAATGAGCGGCATTATACTCCTGCTCTGTTAAGTATCGCTCCTTCGACTTGCCCATGGGTCGACCAGGATAAGTGAAAATTGAGAAATTGCCCACAAAATGCGGTGTGGGCCATCTTTGTTTTGTTGCACTTTATCATGCAACGTAAAGACGTGATCTTCGAAGTAGTAAGAACAAAAGGATGTGACTTCTTCGACCAAATAAGCATTACACATGGAGCCCTCTACCTTCGCTTTGTTCCGAACATTATTTTTCAAATGTTTAAGGTACCTGTCGGAGTGTAGGAAATGTTGATTTAATACTTATTGAATGGGAAAATAATTTCAAGGGCTCAAGATATTACCTCTCAAATGGATACATCCATCAAAATTGAACGGGACCGGCCAGACGGGCCCCGTAGGCCAAGTGGATTGGTAGGTGTTCCATAGAGTCGAAAAAGCTTGGAGGGAATATTTTCTCCAACTTGCAAATGATTTTTGGTATTTCGGACTCGAAGACCTCCATATTTTTGAGACTGACACTTTTCGTAGTTAGGGATCGAAAAAAAAGGCTTACTTCGCTAATTGCAACCCAAACCGGGTTTGGGAGGAGTTCTCTGAATGCAATTGGTATCAACCGTTGCATGAAAATATGACAATCATGACTCTTCATGCCGAACATTCGCAATTTCTTTGGATACACACATCGACCAAGATTCGAAGCATAACCATCAGGAAAACACAACTTTTCAACCCACTCGCACATTTTTTGTTTTTTTGATGTATCTAGAGCATAGCATCCAAGGATGTAGGTATTTGTCGCCAAATCAATGTGTAGAGAAGGTCGGTGACAATATTCATGAATATCTTCTCTCGCTTTCGCATTGTCCTTACTCTTGCCCGGTACACACATAATAGTGTTGAATATGTTGTCAAAAACATTTTTCTCGATGTGCATGACATCTAAGTTGTGGCAGATCAAGTTTGTCTTCCAATACGGAAAGTCCCAGAAAATGCTTCTTTCTCCATCCTGAATTCTTAGCTATCCGGCCATTCACAAAATCAGTTCCGATTTCTGTCACCTTCATCAAGCCTAATGATTCAATTTATGCCAAAATTTCATCACCAGGATGCAAAGCGGGCGGATCGTCATTTGAGACCATTTTGCCTCTAAGGAAATTTTTTTTGTCTTTCCTGAATGGTGATGCCTTTGCCAAGAAACGACGGTAACAGTCGAACCACGATGTATTTCCACCATTTCTTAATTGAAATGCATCTGTATCCTCCATACAATTGGACAAGCCATCTTATCGTGTGTGCTCCAACCGGACGGAAATCACTAATAGTCCATAAAAGGGCCACTCGCATGAGAAAATTCGTCTTTGTGGACACGTCATATGTAATCACCCCATTGTTCCATAAATCTTGCAACTATTTCACAAGCGGCTGAAGGAACACGTCGATTTTTTGTTTTGGGTTGGTCGGTCCAGGAACGATAACCGTTAAGAACATAAACTCAGATTTCATGCACATCGATGGTGGAAGGTTGTAAGCAGTCAATATTACAGGCCACGAAGAGAACGATTTTCCAGAAATCCCAAATACTTGAAACCATCAGTGCACAATCCTAAACGAACATTCCGAACCTCGGCGGTGAAGTCTCTAATGACATTATTAAAATGTCTCCAAGCAATCGAATCAGAACAGTGTTGCATAACATCTTCTGGCGAGGAATGTTCTCCGTGCCATCGCATATGTTTTGCCGTTGACTCAGACGAATACAATCGTTGCAACCGAGGGCCCAAGGGGAAGTGGTACATTTTTTTGCAAGGGCATTTTTTGGTGTTCCAGCCACGACTTCGTCGTTGTGTAATGTAGCGTGATTTCCCACGCAATTTACATGATGTCAACTCAGAGTCCACTCCCCAATAAATCATACATTGGTCCTCACAACAATCTATTTTCTCAACAGGTAGACCTTGACCTCGCATTAGTCTTTTAGTGGCATAAAAAATTTTAACCAATGAATTGTCATTTGGCAAACAATCCTTCATGAATTTTATGATTTCATTCTACCCTCGTTCAGATATATGATGTTCTGACTTGATCGCAAGTAATTTTGCCATTGCGGACAACGTTGTCATAGTTTCGCAACCCGACCATAATTGTTCGCTACTAGCCTATATCCTGTCATATAGTTGGCGTGCTTGGGGGTTTGGTGATTCTTCCACGTGATTCCAATTGAAACTTGGACATGCCACGTTGTGTAACATCTCGCGGTAAGTTGTCGGATCGTCTCCTCCCACATCAGCATCATGAATATGGTTATCCATTTGGTAGAAGTTTTGTGGGCCTTCATCTCCGTTCTCACCATGTTCGTACCAACAGTGATATCCCAAAACAAATCCATATCTACATATGTGGTACTCAACCGTTTCGATGTCCAGGTACGGTACAAGTCGACATTTCTTATAATTGCACGGACATCTAATCTTCCTTTCACTTTGGTATGTAGGACAATGTTGCCTAGCAAATGATATGAATTCTTTAACCTTCGCCGCGAACTCAATTAGAACGAAGTCGTTGTCGAGACGGTTGTACATCCAGTCTCGACTTGTAGACGACATTCCTATTGTAATTGTGCAATTAAATTAGTCAACTAGTTTCATAATTTCCTAAGGTAAATGGCTACTTGTGTGTCCAACTAACATAGTTTATTAGAAGGGGGAATCTGAGAACCTACCTAACTACATGAACAAAAAGCTTTACTTCTAGCCATTGAATAAAGGGGGTTGGAAATAACTTTCTTAATACCTAGCTCGGTACATGACTGATACCAAACAGAGTATGATAATTGGTCATAAAAATAAAAACAACAAGGAGTTCAAAAAATAAAATAAATCATAAGTTATAAGAGGCATACAAATACCACATAGTATCAAAGCTCCTAGTACTTATTCACTCGTACCTCCTTAAGGTTATAGGTTTATTCAATTCTCTTGAAATTTTATGTGAAATAGCAACATTAACTAAAAGAGTATTCATAGTTTTTTGAACCCTACCAAGTAGTAGAAATTATATAATTATAGGTACTATTCATCTATACCTACTCTATTGGTAGTTTTATCTACACACATGCATATACACACAAGTGAATCAAATATAGTGGGAAAAACATGAAAAAGTATTGCGTAACAATATCAAAGAATGTAAATTAAAAAATAAAATATAGCACAATTTTCAGTATTGGCAACACCCTAAACAATTTGCAGCACCTATCTCCAGCATGACACAGTTGCAAACAAACTCAGCTAAACGATCTACATTTCAAATCAAATCAAACCAACTTAATAATGTAAGACCAACCTTAAAAAAAAAAAGAAAACAAGGTAATCACATAGAAACCCAATGCACAAAAAATGGTTTTTTGTTTCTTCAATCAATCCTATTCCTACATAGTATCAAAATCTGAACTAATAAGAACATGACCTGGAATCAATGGAATTAACTTTTTAGTTACAACAGCTGAAGGATGACCAAGTCTATGATGCCATGAACAATTATGATTACTTACCGTAAATGACTGAGGAAACTCTAAAGTAAAGGAAACTAAATCAATGATGTACAAGCCAGCTACGACTCTCCCAACAGTAAGAACTTAAGTACTCTCAAGGTCCTGTAATAGATAGAAATTGGTAAGGAAGGTGAATGTAACAATGGAAGTAGCAGGAAGCACACATACAACACCAACAATAACCACCATAAGAACACAAACCCTAAAGCCCAAAACCCTAAACCATATATATAAAAAGGTAAAAACTTGTACAAATCCAATTAGGAATAACTGTGTCACTCACAAGTAGCATTGCAACAACTAAAACATGGCAAAATGAACATAACTACAAAACCCAGATCACAACTGAGAAATGCAGTTCACATTTCATCGTTACTCGGTAGAACAAGCATAACCACAAAACAACTAAGCATGCAAGAGAAGAGCAGAACAAAAACTTCTAAACCATATATATAAATGTTATTTTGCCTCAACTCAACGTTCCTTCGTAGTGCCAATTGCCAGCCTCTTTTTCTGCTAGCTCCCATTAAGAAACTCGAGGTGTTATATATAATTAATAACATTTATATATATGAATTCTAGCACAAAGATTTGATATTTCATTATATATGTATAGCTTGGTACGTAATGTTTTGTTCATTGAACTGCTTAATTAAATTAAACCAGTTGACTCCAAACAGGGAATTGATCCATCATCAAGACATAATACCAAGATTATCGGATAACGTGGCTCTTAATTAGATGTCTCGCAAAGATATCGCTCGCATGGATTTCATTGGCAATTTGAAGCTGTGTCCAAGTGATGGAGAGATGGTATCCGTAGTAGTTCAGAGTACTCCAACTTAAAATCCAGTGAAGGATGGTGTGTAAACTGGTTATTCATTTTAATTACTGAAGGAGAGAAAAAAACTAAGTGGATTGCTTATGACCCCGAAGCCAATAAGTGGCATTCTCTTCCCAAAACTCCAAGCTCAAATGATCAATGCGGGTCCATTTTGGGTTTGCTTGTGTTTGTGTCTCTCATAGGTTTTTGGTGATCGATTGGCGGGTGTCATGTACCATGCATTTGTTGGTGAAGAACACAAACAAATGCACATGAAAGCCAAACCAGCATGAAAATATGAGCAGATACAACAAATCAAAACCCATAAACTAAACCCCCCCACAAAAATGTCAGCACTAGAAGCTCTAATCTTCAATTTTTATTTTTGATTGTTACCTTGACGAGTTCGGCGACGGCTTAGGGCGGGCCGTAGGTCGGCGACGGCTTAGGGCTTCGGAGGCTCCAATCTTCGGTGAGCACAGACCGACTAGAGAGCAGAGAGCAATGAAAGGGAGAGAGCGGTGAGCGAAGATGACCGATGAGAGATCGGTCACCGGTGAGAGCAGAGAGCGGTGAGCGGTGAGCGGTGACCGGAGAGAGAACGGAGAGCCGTGAGCAAGGGAAGCGAGCAAGAGACGGAGAGACCAAAGAGAGAGTTGAGAGCAAGAGACGAAGACGAGAGACTTGTTGGGGGTTGGGGATTTGGGGGCGGTGACCGGAGAGAGACGGAGAGACCAGAGAGACCAGAGATACCAGAGTGATTGGTTGAGCAAGAGACGGAGAGAGAAGAGACCGAGACGAGACGAAGAGAGCAGAGACCGAGACGAGACGATGAGAGTAGAGACCGAGACTAGATGATGGGATTTGGGGATTTGGGGGGTAGGGGGTTGAGGGGCCTTGATCGAAGCACGCACAAATCTCGAGATTTGATGAACGGTTATAAGAAAAATGAAATTTAGTGGGAATGTTCGCGCCATTTTTTAGAGACGGAATTTAATTCCGTCTCTATTTCTATCTCTTTTTTCGTTTTTAATCCGTCTCAATTCCGTCTCTGAATTAGTCCGTCTCGATTCCGTCTCTAACTACTTTTTTTAGCAATGAAACTTAATTTCGTTGCTAATTCCGTTTCTAAATATCATTTTCCTTGTAGTGGTAGTTTTTCCTTGATCTTCTGGAGCTACAGGAATCTTTTGAAATCTCAGGTATCCATTTAAACAACAATAATGGGTTCTTCCAGCTCTAACATTTGATTTATAAACATAAGTCGATAGTGATCTTTTCTAGCTGCAACGTTTAGCATCTTATAATCCGTGCACACCCTCCAACCATTTTGGACTTTAGTTGACATAAATTCTCCATGTTCATTTGTTACAACTATGATCCTTATGTTTTTAGGAACTTCTTGGATTGGGCTAACCCAATTACTATATGCTATTGGAAATATCATTCTTGCATCTAGTAATTTTAAAATTTCATTCTTTACTATGTCCATCATCGGTGGATTCAATCTATGTCGAGCTTGTCTAGATGATTTTGTATATGATTCAAGATTAATCCTATGCATACATGTGGCTAGACTTATTCCTTTAATATCAACTATCCATCCTAACATTTTCCTTAATTCTTTGAGAACATGTATTAGTTCCTCTTCTTATAGATTTGATAATTTATTAGATATAAGAACTATCAAAGCGTTGTTATTTTCTAAATATGCGTATTTTAGATGATCAGGCAAAACCTTTAAGTCTAGTTCTAGAGCTTTTAGTATAGACGGTAAAAGTTTTGAATAAATTATAGGTAGATCCATATAGTAGGAATTCAAGGAGTTCATTATAAGATTGTAATGCATTGATTACCTCCCTTGTCTCTTCATCTATATCATCGTCATCATTTAAATCCGTTATCACTTTTTGAAGCTTGTCAAATTTATTGTTTCTAAGAGATTTATCTATTAAAGGATCTAACATATCTATGGTGCATATAGATGAAATATCTAAAGGATAATTCATTGTGTCATAGATATTAAAATTTACTATTTCATTATTTACTTCCATGTTAGGGTTCCATTAGAAACATCTATTTTGGTTTTTGTACTTTTTAAGAATGGGCGTCCCAGGATGAAAAAGGTTTTATATAGGATTTGGTCTTCTTTCAAGCCTATGACATAAAAATCGGCTAGAAAAACTAAATTTTTTACCCTAACCAATACATCCTTTAATACTCCTATAGGTCGAACGATAGATCTATCTGCTAATTATACTACTATATCGATATATTCTAAGGGTAGTTTATCACTTTCAAATATATTGATAAAGGCATAATGCTAATTGAGGCACCTAGATCGCATAATGCTTTAAATTTCCCTATATTTTATATTCTACAAGGGACGAAAAACATCCTAAGATCACCACATTTTGGGGATAAATTCTTTTGGATTAGTGCTGGCACTTGCTCTCCAAGGCTTACTTTTTCATTGCGTTTGATCTTGTTAATGTAACGGCCCAAATGAATTAAATTAGGATTAGCGTTAATCTCGGAGATTAAAGGTCGTAATTTGGGCATTACGTGAACTACTCGGTTGACTCGAAGACGAGAACTGAAGAAATATGTTATTTATGGATGGTGGTTGTGTATATGTGGTGTTAAAAAATTACTATTATTATTATATTGCACCGCATGTGTGTATGTTGCTATCAAGCGAGTTTGCGTAATGGGTGTTCACCTCGAAAGGTGTGTCAACGCGAGTGTCAGAGAGGCAAACTATGGGTACACTAGAAAACTCGAATTCACGTTAAGATTTCTAATTAATCAATTAAAATGGGTAATATGAACATAGGCCAAGTAAATTCAAATTAAAACAATAGGCTATGACGTGCCTCAAAATGCATGTCGAGACACTGGGCACCGAGTACCGAGTAGTTAAAGTTTAGTGGGACCACAAGTGGTTGATTTTAATAAATAAAACACTAATTATATACATTAAAATGGGCCTAAGTTAGTGCAATTAAATTAAAATATATCAAGGCCTATAGTTTAGTTCAATAATTGAAAACCATATGATTTACCTAGTGGTACACATTGACATGTCTAGGAGGCATGTGAGTATTAATTAGTGTCACAAGGACTGAGTGAGTGGGAGTAAGTGGGCTAAGTGGCTAGAGGAGAACCATTAGACAACATTGAGATACATAAACACATTAAGATCAAGGGCTTGAAATCAATCTCACCTAAGTATATATTGTTCATTTGGTCCAACATATGCAACCAAACCATTTACCATTTTGGAATCTAAAGAGAAGAGAAGGAGATTATGAGGCTAGAACTTAACAAATTTAGAGAAAATTAGAGTATTCAAACTAAGGTGATCATCATCTCCATAATCTCCTCTATATAATGAACTCATTTGTTAAAATTTTTTATCATATTTGTTATTCCGAGGTTGTGTAGTTGCTATTTTGGTGTAAATTGGGTATGGAGAATGTATTAGAAATCTTAGGTAGGTAAATTTGAAGGGAAAAACAGAACTCTTGACTTGAGAATTCTATCCCAGAGGCTAGGTAGCACGCTAATCATTCTGGGTTTCCAACTATCCTTCGTCCTGAAGAACAGCAGCGCACTACCACTACATAGCGCACTACACCAAGCCCTTAGCGCACTAAAAATAGACAGAAAATGAATATAAAATGCTGGTTTGGTGATTTTCCACTTAATACACATCTAAACACTTGTAAACAACATAAAATTTTAAAATTGGACTTCAAGGACTTACGGAATCGTAGCTCGGGCATTAGGGAGCTAGTCGGGTCGGATACGAAAGGTCGGGGAAGTTGGAGCGTGAATTAAGGTGTGTAAACCCATTGGAATGCCACATAGAATTCATGATTTGGTTCATCAATTTCAGTTTTCATGTTTGACTACAAGTGGGCATACATGGGGTTTTACTCTTATTTCGATGTGCGTATATATAGGTTGTAGCTAAATCGTATGCACGGGTTACTTATGATAGTGCTTGTGTCAATCGAAATAGAATATATTTACGATTATTGGGAGGGATTAAGATGGTCTTAATGTGTAACAGCGTCAGGAAGGTACCATTTTGTTTCCTGAAGTTGAGGCTTAACCATTGTAAGCTTGCAAGTATATATGCGGTTCCTATTCGATTTATCGATTAATGGTTAGTGTAGGTTAGGGTTTTCTCATAATTATACGGATGTTTACTGATTAATGCTTTATTTTTAAACTTGTTTAATTAGTATATGTTTTTATTTATTTCACACTATTGGTTTTGCTTGTCGTGTGATGCTTACATTCATGGGAAAACGACGTATTGTTGCCAAGTGTCCTATTCGCATGTCTCATAGTTTATCAATTTAATTTCATGAATATTATGAGGACTTCTCTTGGGATTTTACTCATTGGACTCGATACTACATTTGTTGGGTATTTGAGTGCAGATCTTTCGACGAGCAAAAGTAAGGACAAGGAGGTATTAGGCGACTACCTCTAAGATTACGGAGCCAGCTCTTATGTGATATCATTATGTATTTATTTTACTTTTGTTGGGTTTTGGGGACTATAGAACACTGATTACATGTATATGAAACTTTTGTTATACTTAACTCGCATTGATATATACGTGGTATCTTTTTGTCGGGTTTTCCACTATTTTGAATTGTTGAATATTGGATAACTTACTTAAATTAATACTTCCGATGTAAAATTTCATTAACTTGATAAATTGATTAACTGGCTTGATGATCAATAAAGATTGCGGCCATTAGAGTTTGTTTGATCGATGAAAAATAAGATAGAACATAACATGTTAGTATGATTAAAAACTGTCCAATTATGATAATTGTGACTTAAAAACTTTGCATAATGAATGAGTATTTGCTATGAAAATGAACTAAGGTTGGACTTTTTAAAATCCCTATATATCATACTTTGAATAGAACCAAGCTCGGACTTTGTTACAACTTTTAAGTTGGTGAAACGCAGTGTTGAAAATGGTCAAAACCAATTAATTAAATTAATTAGTTAATAAAATGAATATTATTAATTGATGATCAAATAGAGATGTAACTCTAAATGTGGAATTTCTTATTTAATAGGACTTGCTGAAATAAATGAAAGCCGGGGGAAATGTTGTGTGAGGCTTCGTAACCAACTTTAAGTTGGTTGAATTGTAAGTAAACCTTACAGTGGTTTTTACTACTTATGGAAATATCTTTGTACCTACATTTGTGTTTAGTCTGCATTGCATTTCAAATTATTATTGGTCATGCATACATGGCATCCAGATAGAGTTGCCCACGCTATGGGTCATAAGAGTGTGAGGTGCTCCACTCCAGAATAGACATACTGCAGGTGTTTAAGGCGGGTAATGCCGACTTTTGGGTAGCATGCATTGGACTTTCATTACCGTTTGAGGCCCATTATTAGGTCGACCAACCTGTTTGTGAACCTTAAATAGTAATGAAAGGGTTTCGCATTGTTATATAAATTTCTTGTTATTTTGGAAATGCAATTACATGTCTCCATGTATTCAGACTAACATTTGCTGGAGTACAGAGCAGTATAGGATTTTACTTACCTAACATCTTTGAGTTGTTTTTGATGATGTCACATTCTATGTGAGAACATGAAAAAATGAACAAGACTCGAAGACCTTAGTGAATGTTTTAAATTGTTAAATTTTGATTTTCTTATTATAATCATTTTATATATTTTGTTTTGGGTTAGTCTCCTAAATTAGTATAAATTGTTAAATTGAGAGGTTTTGATTCAATTTCGGTTTATTTTTTTTATTGTCTAGCTATAAATAAGGTATTAGAGAAGTTAGTTTAAATGTTTTAAAATGATATATATTGTGAACTGTGGGGAGTTGTGAGTCCTTATATGTTTCTCCCCATTTCTTTTGTCTATTAGGTGAATTTTCCAACATGCCACTTTTAGGGGAGGTACTGCCGAAATTCTTACAAAATATGAATCTTTGCTCGAATCAAATAAACCATGAATTGAGTTCGAATGAGGACATGAATTTAGTTTTAGAGCACTTTAAGGATGGAAATGAAAACTAAGTTAAGAACAAACTTAATTAAATAGATTATGTGCCTAATTAAGGTGATTATGGATAAGTCATGGCTTAGTGAGACGGGTCTTGACAATGCAGTACCTAGATTCATGACTGCAATCTGCAAATAAAAATCTATTAAATCAATGAATTAAAGAATACAATTAGTTTAAAGCATTAAGCACAAAACCATCTCATTATGACTACATTACAAAATCGATTAAGTTCATGTTCAGACTTTATTTAGAATAATAAAGTACTCACTCATAATCATCGTAAATATCGTAATAGAATAAATAAAAAACATAATTAAAAATACCTTGTTATTGAATACTTGAGTCTTCAAATCTTCTCCAAAAGCAGTAAAAATAATAAAGAAAAACATTCAAAACTAATTAAAAAGTGTTAAACTATCCAAAGGTGACTTATTTCGTAGTGTATGGTTCATATATATAGTATTATAAGTAATACATATCCCAAACTAACTCAGAATCCTCATAGTAATCCAAAATTCTCGAAATCGACTCTAGCAATTCATCAACGATTCCACTAATAACGTAAATCGATAGTTAAATTCTTGGAAATATGTCTCTGTGCTCCACCAATTTGTCTAGCGATTTATCTGTAAGTTCTGAATCACTGCTAAATCGCCAATAGTGATTTCAAGTTCTCTCTTGATTCGCAGGTGAATTGTTGTGCAATAATTCCACTTGGTTAAATCTTTCATTTTCTTCTCTTTTTTAATCCATTTCTTCGAATATTTCAATTATTACCTGTAATAACAAAACAAGAGAAAACCCAGTGTAGTAGCCTTTTACATCTAAAATTACCCTAAAATATATTGCAAAACATTGTCATATTATTGACTTATCACTTATATAAGGAAATCGTGCCCAAAGATGCCTAAATTAGAAAATATAACTTATAAATGTGTTTTTACTGGTGAATCAAAGCATATTGTAACATATATATTCTTGAATTTGAAAACTAATGAAATAATTGAATCTCTAGATGTATAATTCTTTGAACATTTAAGTAAAGCACAAGACATGAATTTGCATTCGAATCTTGAGAATTTAGAAGAGTTGTCTCAAAAATCTTCTAATGAATATAATCATGAAAATCTAGAAGATTTGCCTTAAAATTCTTCTAATGAACAAGGGAACCCTCCTACTAACGATGGTGAGATGATTGAAGTAAGGAGAACTAATAGGCAAAGGATTAATAAATCTTTTGGCTCGAGTTTCATAACTTCTTGGTTGAAGGCAATAGATGTGAAATTAAGGAACAAACTAAATTTATCCTTAATGTTAACGATGATCCTATTTCATTTCAACAAGCAATTACATCAAGGGATGGTTCATTTTGGAAAGAAATGATCAATAATGAAATGAATTTGATCTTATCGAATCAAACTTTGTTACTTTCTGATCTTCTACTAGGATCAAAGGCTATTGGGTGCAAGTGGGTATTCAAAAGGAAATTAAGTGTCAATGGTAGTATAAACAAGTTTAAGACTCGTCTAATAGCTAAGGTCTATAGACAAAAACATGATATTGATCATTTTGATACATATGTATCGGTTGCGAGAATAGCAACAATTCGGGTGTTGATATCTCTTGTTTCTATTCACCACTTAGATATTCATAAAATGGATGTAAAAACAGCTTTTCTATATAGTGATATAGATGAAGAAATATATGTGTGTAACAACCTAAACTTCAAACCCTTGTTTTATCCGTAATTAGGATCACCGATCCACGATGTAGGACCCATCGATAGATAGGTGGTCTGACCTTAGTATGTGGCCAAGTAATATTTTATAATTGTTTGGTGATTTTCTAGTGTTCGTATACATGTAGATTATTAAATCACTTTCACTTACTAATTATGGGCATCGTGACACGAGCGGAGACACGCCTCAAGATGCCTGTAGGCGTAGGTACCAAATAGAGAGTGATTAGTGAGTTTTTAATTAAATAATAAAATATTAATGCATCCAAATTGTGTGTATTAGTTTATTTGGACTATAGTGTACAAATAAATCAAATCAAAGTACATAAGGTTATGTTAATAAACATAGACCATGGATAAACCTTGAGATAGATGTTAGAATGAAATCCATGAGATTTATGTAAAATTTGGTGTTAGTGTGTGAGAGTTAGTGGAGATGATGGGGTGATTATGGGGCTCAGATTCACCTTGAGATGGAGAGAGACAAATGAGATAAAGGGCTAAGATCATCTCATATGATATATATGTATATGTGTGTATGTTCTTCATTCATGAATTCAAGAAAGAAAGATCTGATGTTTAGGGATCATTCAAATTTGATGTTGAAGGGGCCAAATTTACCATTAATTTAAGAAATCAGGAATTCACCACAAACATAAGTAACAATGTTATGTTTCTTTTTCGAGCAATTCATAAAAAAAATTTGAACATCAATCTAAAGATGTTTGATAAAAATGAATATAATGATCTTCATTATTATTTTTGTAAGTTAAATGAAGATCTAGTTGAGCTTCCAAATTTTAATTTTAGAAATTTGAAGTTTCAGCAAAATTAAAGTTTGTCATTGTTTTTGTTTTGTTTGAATTTCGGAAAGAAAATAAACTTGGTTTTAAAATCCGATATTACCATTTGGTTCCTTGTCAAGTTCTGCCTAATTTACTATAAAGAAGTGTTGGATTTTGTGTTGTTTTGAGGAAGTTATGATCAATCAAAGTATTAAATGTTTTCGAACAAAAAATGGATTTTTGACGCAATTAACATGTTTAATTTAGTAATTATTGAAGTATAATATATTGATATCATGGAGAAGGTGTTTGGGACCCTTAGTGAAGGGAATAAGGGACCCAGAGGTTGCTATTGTTAGATTCCTATGATGGAAACCCAGAATTATGTTTGTAAAACTCTAGGTTCCAGCTTGACTAGCCCGCTAATGAGACAGCCTAGCGCACTACGGACCTCAGACAGTTAAAAGTAAGTGACATTTCCAAATGAATTAAACCACCCTTATTTAGTCCAAACCCTTGTTAAATTATCCAAACGAACATTAAACCTTACTTAAACACCTCATAAGTGTAGAGAATTGACACTGGGGTGTATGATGCAAGTTTGGAGTGGTCGTGAGCCGGTTTGGCTAGAAATTACGTGCATTTGAGTTAAGTAAAATTGTTAGGCAGTCATTTCCATTTCACTTCCACTTTATCTCTAAAATACAGTCAATTGGACTATTTTAATGGATTTAGATTCTTAAATGCCATGACATATATCTATAGTTACATATGTTTTGTTTTAGATTGATAAAATCATGGTTTGATTTGAATCAAAAAAAAAATTTCTAATTGACTTCTTATCTTTAGTTAGACTTTTGATATTGTTGATCCTTTGGTTTTGTATGATTTGAAATAGCATGCAATTGTTTTATCTTCCTCGGTTGGTATTGTTCATCTCCATGTTAATATGTATGTCGGCGTATATTGGTCTTATTTGAGTTCGTGATGTATGATGGTTCATAGTCCTTGTTGAGTAGTCAAAAAGTTGAGGTTCCCTGATTTTATGAGTTTTGTGCGGCACACGAGGATAGATTTTATGAGGATGTCAGTACTCCATATAGCTGATGTGACGAAGCTCATGATTGACCGAGCATAGATTCGCATGATTACTCTATTTTTACTTTTTGTTCTAGCATGTGCCCTAGGTCTGTCTTATGAACATTTTTTAATTATTTTTTTAGTTAATAAAATGTAAGATTTCATTTGTTATTCATTATTATAACAGGTTTGCATATTTACATTATAATACGATCCATGGATATTTATTGAAACCTCGTAAATGTCCCTGGCCAATCATGATACTGGGAATTATAAATAATTAGGACTAGTGTGAGTATGATTAATGATCATGTGATGATCATGCGTATACTGATACAAATCAAGATCATGAGTACATGTTTAGGAATAAGGTACTAGACCAACTCGCTATGAAAACACCACATAGATTAAGTCATATGTCTTACTTATGACAGGTATATCATTTAGTCCACTGACTCAAGATGGCCAGAGACTTTAACATTAAGATCATATTGATTTGACACAATCAAACATTGTCTTTAACTAGAAAATTATAAAGGTTATGATTGGGTATTATGCAAATAATGTGTAAAAGTATGTAATAGAGATAAAATTTGTCCCTTTTGTTTAAAGAGAGATATCACTGGATCACTCGATATGTTAGACTAAAAGTGGCCAAGTCCAAGTGAGTTGATATGATCAATGTCACTTGATGTTTTCAATATACCTAGAGATCGAGACTAGTACGATTGAACATTAAAGGTGGCTTCTTCATGCCTTATGTTTATCAAAAGATATTGTACGACAAAAGGATATGATATACACTATTGATTAGGTTGTATCCATTTTGGTTTTCATGCAATTTGGGTAGTCGTAATGTCTTGCTAGAGACTGCTTATGACTCATATACCAAATACAATTTTGGTTCACTACCAACGTTGTATGAACCTATTGGTCAAACACAAAGAATGGTTTGTGGGATTTTAAATGACTTGGAACAATGAGTTTTACGTGATAAAATTCTCAACATAAAAAACCCTTATGATGTTTCATATTAATACCACTTTAAGTAGGAATATAATGGTAATTCACTTACCGACTTTATACAAGGTCTGTATAAATAGGCGTGTTAAGTGAATTCACATTACAAGAGAAATTAGGACTGGAATCAAATTTTTGTTTTTAGAAAACAAGTTAGGTTTCTCAGTCATTCTTTAGTACTAGAGGGAATATAAAATTATTTTCGTGTGTGGATTTCTAATAGAGGACGTTTGTATTCGGCGGTATCTTAAACATCGATCAATATAATGAAGTAAACTAGCGATGGAAGTACGGTTTACTTTTAATAATCAGTTCAATGGAGTTTGAATTAGAGGTTAGGGTTTTGAAAATAAAATTTTAAAATTTTTAGCGCATTTTGAACTGCTAAACCCAGAATTTTTTATCTACTTGGTACTTGTTTGCATACTTTTCTTTCGGTTTTTTTGTAGCAATTAAGGATGGGCAAATCGCAGTTTGATGGTGGAAACCATTAAATCAAAGTGGCAGTTCACGCTTTTGTCATTTTATAAACCACTACAAAATCATGAACCCTTAAAACCACAACCAAAAACAACCACGGTTTGCGCGGTTTGGCTTTGAAATTTTTCTTGCAACACATTTTCAACAAAAAAAGTCACACATTACATACAAGTCCAGACATATCCATCAACAAAATGTATGTCCATACATGACCATCCACCAAAAACATAATCAAACACATGAACTCAATCAAAATTATGAGCCTAAGTTCATTTCGAAAGTTAAAACAATATGAAAAGGCTTCGACTCTATTCCATTTCATTCCAAGTTTTAGAGTGGTTTTGCGGTTCAGTGAGCCGCGATTTTCTATAAATGAGAATCACCACCAAACCGCAAAATCAAGGTTTTCAAGTTTTCTCAACTACCCCCAAACCGCTTGCTTGAAAAACTAGACCTGAACATGCAATTTGGGCAGTTATGTTCTTTTACGAATATCACTACCCACCACTAGTAGCTATCGTATGCTTTTTTTTATCGTTCCTTGTATATTTGAAAATGTGAATGAAGGGTCGCAGAATTTATTCAATGGAATTGTCCTTTTGGTGGCAATTACAGATCCATCGAGTCGCGGACTAAAGAAGGAGAAGATCGATGACTACTTTTAAGCTCTTAACGAGTATCTGTTATCCTTTTTTGTAGGTGTCACTTGTTTATATTTATTATATGTGTCTTTGATACACTTTGGGTTGTATAGGGGTTGAGCTTCTGGACTCCCCAACTGATGCATGTTATTACGTAGCTTATCATTGTTTTATATATATACATGTGATCTATTTTTGAGTTTCCACATATAGTTGTTTTACGATTGATTTCATAATAATATTATGACTTCAGTTAAATTGTAAACAAATTTTAAAAGATTTAATTGACTCTGAAAATCACGAATAATGAGAAACAAAAATACTTATCCTAAACATGAGTTGTGAGGAAAATATGACAAAACACTAACTAATACATTGTTAAGTTATATATTGCAAGTATTAGGGTTTAATAATAGGATTAGACTAAGCAGTTTATAAGTGATTATTTAGAATTATATATAGCACTAGTTTAGTAATATTTTTGGTGTAAATATCCCAGAATGAGATCTAATTGACATCATTTATGTATTTTCAGGTATACAAGGTATAAAGGAGACAAAGGACTGATTTCATAAAGAAATGAGGATAAAATGAACAAAACCATAATTGATGATGCGGCTAGTAGGCATGACACCGTGGTGAGAGGGTACACAACATGGGCTAGGTGTAGAGAAGGCGTGAAATGAAGAAAAGTGGTTAGCAGTGTTGGCACACTGGTGGCGCTGGGATGGTTTAAGCAAGGAATCAAGCCCACTGAGAAAAAAAAAATGCACACATAGAGAATGAAGGTGTTGTGGGATTGTGGTTATACATGAACAACGTCGAATCACTAATAGATAGCATCGAGACGTACAAAATAGAAAGTTTAGAGTTCCAGTTCATTTGGAATTGTCTATTAGGGTTTCTAATTATTTTCAAAAGTGTTTTAAGGGGATAAATAGGTATTAGAACACAGTAAACTCACCAATTATCATTAAGAGCAACCAATTATCATAGGTTATCCTAGTTTACTTTGTTCTTGAGTATTAAGAAAAGTTGTGAACGACAAGACATTGAAGACTCCACGCATGGCTACTCGGTATTTTTTCTTGATTTAATTGAAGTTATTTCATTTCATATTTGATTGTAATGAATACCATGATGTGTATGCTTATTTAAATGATGTGTGAGTACTTCATTAATCTTAGGGATTAATGGATCATATTGTATGAATGTTATACTAAAATAGTTATGAAAGGACTATAAAGTTAAAAAATGCATTGGTTAGAATTTGTATTTATTCTAAATGTACTGCTACAAACATCTTGATCAGGTGTTTGTTTATTAGAGGTTTTAAGAGTTATCATGACCATTGTAGCTTTTGAGCCAGATATGGTGATACAATCATAAAATATATAACATCAATAGATAGTTATTAATTATTTAGGCATGTATAGTAAACTTGATTGGTTATGAATCCAAAGATTTTGGACTTAAAGCATTTTAAAACTTATATTATTCACATCGATAGGTGGAGTTCTAGTTTGACATTAAAATCTTTTTCATTATGACAGTGGGTTGAAATGTATATCAAGGAAATATGTCTATTCTAATTAAGCATTACACATAAATAATGAAGATAAAAAAATGAGTTGAAAACATAGTTCTTCATTACCTAGGTGAAGTTGTGAACTAAGATCTTCTTAATATAAGAGTTCAAAGTTATTTACATTGTTTTCTAGAATAGAGTAGCTTAGTTTAAAACCAATTAGAAAAGGACTTTCTTAGCAATAGAGTAAATCTGACTAAGTACACTGAGTGCAATACGCCTTTCCTTAAGGACGATATCCATAGTCAACATTAGTTTGTCACATTATTACTACAATCGAGCCGCAAAGCTTGCAGCCATGATCAAGTTTTTAGCTCTGTTGTTGGGGACAGGTGGCCACTTTAGTTTAGTTAGTTTACAAAATTGTTAAATTTTATTTTAAGTAATTTACTTTCAAGTTTATTAAAAGAAAAGTGTTTACATTTCAGTTGACAATCTGCGCTTGATCTTTTATGTTTTCTTTTCAAGGATCATTAGTGCATGTGTAATAAAGGAGAGAAAGACTTAGTGCCTTACAATCTTAAGATTTACAAAACCAACAAAGGAAAAGAAAAGAAAAGAATCAAGATGGCGAAGGATCAAGCTTGAAACTGATAACTGAGTCAAGTTAATAGCCAACCCAAAAGTGATCTAGTAGTGTAAGATAGAGTGCGGGGAGAGAGATGTCTTCATGACTACTTCAAGCTAGAAGTTCAATAGACTTAAAATAGAGTGATGAGGCCTCAAGTCAACACCATCAAGTTTGAACTGAGACCGTCTCTAATCAACTTGGTGCAAAATAGCCTGTTGAACGGGTTAGGAAATGAAGATCAGTTGCACATGTAAAGAATTTCTTGGAGAAGTGCGACACCGTGCGCACTATCGAAGTTATAAAGTAGGCGACGGGAAGAGAATTTCCCCATTCTCAATGGATAGAAAAGCCAAATCTTGGTTCCAAGGACTGAACACAAAGAGTACAACTTCATGGGTGTAAATCAATGAAAGATTTCAAGACAAAATATTTACCCCAGTGAAGGTTAGCACAAGGAAATTGGGAATCATCCAATTCAAGCAGGAAGATGTTGAGTGTTTTAGTAAGGTTTGGGAAAGATTCAAGGAGATGCTGAGGAGATGTCTAGGACATGGATACATGAAATGGGCACAACTACAGATTTTCTATTATGAGATGAATCATAGCACCATAACACCAGTAGATGTCGCAGCAGGTGGTTCTCTACTAACCAAGTATGAGGATGGAACATTCGATCTTCTAGATCTTATGTCTTAGAACTCTACAGTCGGTACTCGTTCCATGATGAGAAAGCTAGCAGGCATATATGAGATTGATTCGAAAGCTGCAATTATGGCACAACTATCCAATCAGGAAGTCAAATGGCAAAACGTCAAATGGGACAATATAGTCCTCTACAAATGCAAGCTATATAGAAACCCATTAATCACCAAGTAATGGTAGTTAATCCAATGGAGATGCAGCAAGGAATGGAGTTTAAAGACGTAAACTTCATGAACAACTGGAGCTAGGGAAAAAGTTTCAAGCCGAGAGGAATGGCTCCTCAAAGTTTTTATCAAGGATACAATAACCCAAACTTCTCATATGGAAATCTTGATAATGCACTAAAGTTATCTCCGGGCTTTGATTAACAAGTCCAACAAGGTAAGCTAGGGCGGAGTGAAGAAATGACTTCATTGAGTTTAATTGAGAAGTTTTTGCATTCCATCGATGAACGCCATGAGAAACATGAGAGCAACAAGTCCAACAAGGGAAGCTATGGCAAAGTGAAGAAATGACTTCATTGAAATTAATTGAGAGACTTTTGCACACCATCAACATGAACAATAGGGAACGCCATGAGAAGCGTGAAAAAGAGATGGAAAATATGAAGCCAGCCATGAAGAGAATGGACGATGAGATATCACAATCTATACAAAATGTAAAGAGAGAGATTGGTCAGCTAGCCATTACTTTGAATTCAAGGAAGGAAGGGCAGTTTTTGAGTAACATTATCAAAAATCCTATAGAGACTGTTAGTGTTATTCATATGATGAGCACTACGATAACGAATGAGCAAGTGATGTATAAGCTCGAAAGATTCAACACTTTGGCTATGAGAAAGTAGGAAGTGATGCATAAGAAAGGAGCGAAAGTAAGGCAAGATGAACTTAAAGTACTCAATCAACAAAGGATCAATGCATTGTAAAATAACAGCAAGGGGCAGAAATAATGGAGAGTTAGACAACAAGATAAAATACCTTCTAGAGAAGCACCAAAAGGAAATAGTATCAAGGTTGTTCCAAAGAAGCCGGAACAAAAACTCAAGTTCACACCGAGACTTCAACCAATTAAGAGAAAAGATCATGGAGGCATGCATACCATTAGGCATTGATGGGCACCAATTTAGAAACATCTTGTGTGATATAGGAGCCTCAATCAATGAAATGCCAGGAAAGGACGTGCTACAAGCTAATTTGATGATCAATTGTCTCGATACAATAGATTTGCAAGTAGTTTATAGTAACTTTGTACTAACAATCGGGATAGTCTTAAATGTGCATGTGAAAGTGGGTAGATTTCACATTTATCAATCATCTTGAGATTATGGATCATAATATAAATGATGAAGTGTCTATGATACTTGGGCGGCAATTCTTGAACACTGCCAATATATTCTTTTACACAAAGAAGAAAATGATCACAATAAGTCTCGAGTAGGATGATTATGTAGAGAAGATTGTCTTTATTGAATGGCAAGAAACACATCCAAATGGGATAGCTATCATTATCTCTAACCTATAAATGGAGTATTTCGATTTAGACTCGGACTCAATGAGTGAAAAGGTATCGGGCTAATGACGTTAAACTAAGCACTAATAGGAGGCAGCCCAAGGGTTTTAATTTCATGTTTTAAAATTTTAGTCAGTTAGTTATTTAGTTAGATTCATTAGAACAATCCAAACATTTTAATTTTCTAACTTTTGAAAGTTTTGTGCTAAATATGCAAGAAAAACCATTTGTCGGGTGACATTTAATCAAAATAGAGAAGTCTCGACTAATTCAGTAAAAAATATAAAAAAACAAAGGAGTTAAAGTGGTAAAGGTCAAGTACATGGACAAATCATAGGTAAGTCTATATGGAAGTTTTAAATATAAAAGGTATTTCATGCTGTCACGACGCTTTTTGTAATAATACACAAAGCCGGGAAAGTGCCAATAAAGAGTTAATGAAAAATATGGAACATTATGGAAACAAATTGGTTGACATCGCGGACGTACAGACACGGTGCCATGAGTGCAATGGGATAGCGCTAGTAGGATGTCGAGTTGAAAGCAAAAAATTACTCACATAAATCTTGACGTCATGGCCATGCAGTGGAGGTGTCGTGCCCTGTAAGTGACAAGGTCGAAGTCAAGATACGATTTTTAATAGCCCATATTTTCCACACTTAAACCTCATTCCATACACTACCAACCAAGCATACATCCCTCTAGAACTCAAGTATAAGGAATTTTAAGAGAGAAAAAAGTGTTCCTAGTGATCAAGAGTGAAAAAGAGAGTACATTATGGATTTGCACAAGGAGGAAAGCTAGGGCATTGATTTGGAGAATAAATTCATGTGAGCAATAGGATTTTAGTTTCTGAGCAAAGTGAGAGGGTTTTTATTGATAGAGGCTTGGAGAAGCAATCTACACTAGAAAGTAGTCCGACATTGAGGTAACTTTACAATTTCATCAGTTATGCTTTGAAATTTTTGGAAATTTTTGATAAAATAGCATAAATTGTGGATATGAGGTAGTTGGATAGGAATTTCAAGTTGTGTCGATTTAAAGCATCAATATGGCTTATGGTAAATTATTCTATATCTTTTGCATTATTTGGCATGAGAATGAGCCTTAGAGGATGAGAATTTTGATTTTATGTGAGTTGAAAACCTTTTTGTAAGTTCTTGTGCTGTGTGAATTATTAATGAAACCGCCAAGAACAAAGAGGCAAGCAAGTTAAATTAAAGAAGTTAAAGCAAATGATCATGAGGCATCATCCTCAAGAAATCTGAATGAGGATGAACCGAAACCTTTCAAGTCTGAGTATTACATTAGCAAATAGGCTAAAGAGATATATGAGATCGATCATAAAGAATTCATTTACGGGAGAGGAACAAACCTACCGGCTAAGTATGAAAATAGAGTAAATAATTTCACTAAGCAACAAGGTTAGGAGCAATTCACTCAAGACTATAGAGAGAACAATGTTAATGGAGTACGTGAAACTATTTATGAATTTTATGCCAATGCAAAGCTTAACAAGAAAGGTGACCCAATGAAGGTGAGAGGGGTATTGGCCCCTTCCATGAGTGTTACATAAATAGCATCTATAGGTTAGAACACTTGTGTATGGTTGGAGAATCACATACCTTCCTAGATGATTTGTATGACTCTATAACTTATACCCTTTTAAAGTTATTAAGAGAGCATTGGTTGTCCGAAGACAACAAAGATGGGTAATAGGAGCTGATAATGTGTCGAAACACATTAAGAAGGGGAGCGTGAGGAAAGTCTTTTAAAATGTGGCAATACTTTCTAGTTGCATTGTTATACCCAACTACTCAGTAAGGCAAGATCAACAAGCCTAAGGCGACTTGTTTGTATGAGATTATAAAGAACGGGAAGATCAACGTAGGGAGATCAATTACATGAACTTAAAGGAGTCTATTATGTCTGAGAGACAACAAATTGTTGTTTCCAATTTTGATAACCGACATGTGCTTGAATGCCAGAGTGCTATTGATTCGAGATGATGAGTTTGATATTGAGGGCAAAGCAATAATAGATGAGGAGTTTATTCTAATGTTGAAATCATCGACTGAATACCCAGACTTTCAAGATGGGAGAAGGAGAGAGATGAAAGGGACAAACTTAAGGCTATGTTGTAGGCCAAGGAGCAAGAGGATCACGCAATAGCAGCACCAGTGGCAGAGTTGGCCCAAGAGTTGCAAAACGAAGGATAGGGAAAGGATGAGGATCACTAGCAAAGATTTGCTCAGGGTTATGAGTTTGTAGACCCACTTATAAGAGAGCATGACTTGGATGGTCCTGAGGTTTTTTCACCACAACAGGCACCAGTACCAACATCAGATGACTTAACTCCATATCAATAAAAGCTATAAATTGTTGAGATTAGTAGACAATACGAAGAGGATAGGGCTCAATATTGTGAAGCCTTGGTGAGATATAAGCAAGACCAACTGAATGGATAGTATAACTTCATGTTATTTTCAAATCATCAGAGGGTCATAGTTAGATATGAGTGAACAAATGGATGAGACCTAATGATAGGTATATTGGCTTTTCAGAAGCACCGAACTACATATTTGATCTTGACGTGGTGTAAAACAAAAGGATGGATCGTCCTTTGATACCATCTTTTGTTGGAGCTGATGATGCTGATGATGATAATACATAGTCCTAAAGTCTGAGTCTTAGGATTTCTTTAAACCATGGGGAGATGAGAGATAAATTTATACTGATTATCTTTTACATTTGGGATATCTCGTCACTTTATTAGTTGTTTAAGTTTTATGTTTATGCATTAGTTATGTCTATGTTGTGTTATCTTATGTTTGTGTGTTTAGTGTTTTCAAGTTCCAGGCTTATTTTTAAACCTTGAAGAAAAGGTTTGGTTCAAGTTTAGGGGCATCAACACTACACTGTAGGAAGTGGTAAGAAAGGATGAAATAAGGATAAACACTGCAGGTATGATTGTGAAATTTTATTTCCGAAGCAGTTAAAGAGGAAATCATGGTAGTGTATCTTTTTCATTTACTTATTATTTGAATGTGTTTAGGTAGTATAGATTAGATTGTATATAGTAATATGTAATGAATAAGTCATTTATTTGCAAAGCTCATGCCTTTAATGGAGGATAAGTAAGAATACAAATGTCTTATTGATAAGAAACTCAAGAGAGTATTATCAATTTTTGAAGAAAATAAGAAATGTAGCAAACAACAGTATGATTTCATTATTAGAAACCTAGAGTTAGGGAAGACCATGAATTTGAAATAAAAGCAATGAGAAACTAGAACACTTCTTGTAGAAAATGTTAGATCTCTAAGGAATTATATAATAAATATGAGTCTTACTTGAGTAAAAAATAAATAAAGACTTACTACTAAGAGGGGAAGAAATATGCACCATGTTTAATGAAAACATTAGAGGTAAGACTTGCTTGATAAAAATGAAAGTGAAAAATGCTAACAAGAGTTTTAAACATAAAAAATTAGAGAGTCCTACAAGTTCTACAAGAAAAGGAGCAAAGAACTTGATCGTTTGAAAAAAGTGAGAAAAATGAAATCTATAAGAAAAGGAGTCGGGATCGTGTAAATAGAAAATATGAGGAGAAAGGAAAAAAATAAAGAAAAATAAGGCGGAAGTTAGATCAAAACTCTTCAAATAAAATATTTAGCTCGAATACAAGTAGCTTAGTTGAGTTAAGTTTTTTTTCCAACTATATTAAGTCCTATGAACTCTTGAAGTGTTTAAGTGTACTAAACTACTATGATCTATGTTTATTTGTGGATTCTTGAGCTTAATAAGAAATTATGAGATTGTACACTTGCTACTTGAGTGTCAAGGTTATTTAAACTTGTGACTAGTGATGGTTTGGTTGTGAACTACTTTGGTTTTTCGAAAGTGAATTGTACACACATAATGAAAATGGAGGGCGTAAGTTGAAAGCATAGTTATTCATTACTTAAGTAAAGATGTAAACTAAGATCTTAATGTAAGAGTTTAAAGTTATATACATTGTTTTCTAGAATAGAATAGTTCAGTTAAAAGCCAATTAAAAAAGGATTTTCTTAGCAATAGAGTAAATCTCACCATTTCCTTAAGGACGATATATGTAATCTACATTAGTTGATCATATTATTACTACAATCAAGCCGTTATACTTGCCGCCATGATCAACTGTGTCTTGAATAAAGGTTTATGCTGTCATAGTTCGTATCAGAGCCCACATTCTCGATAAGTATCAAACCCAACTTGAATGAAATAGAAACCTTGGATATGAAACTAATTGAATCTAACTTAGAAGCCATTGGTTTGAAAGTGAGTGAAAGTAAGTTGGAATGATTATAGGTACATGCTATGAATACATATGTATATGTATAGGGTACTTGCGTAGTAGCTGATTTCTCATCTCGAACAACTTGCAAACACCGATAGAAGAACCATGCGAGGATGGAGATGCTAGCGCCAGTGGCAATCAGCCTCCTACTATGACTAATAACTTTTAGAGGATGTCTGACTAGGTCGCGACTCAAGGAAAGCAGTTGGCTGACTTCATCGCTAATATGATGGCACGTATGATCGCGTATACACCAGATACCCCCGTTACTGCTACTACTATTACCGTGTTTTCGGTACCTGAGACACATACTGCATCGGCTACTACTATTGCAAGGCCATAGGCACCAGGACCAACGGTACCACAGTCGTCGGTAGAGCTAACAGTACCACATCCACCGAAGCTACCAATTGTGATAGTGACAACAATAGATGTCGTTAAGACCATTCCTACTTCCACACCTACCACAACTAGCTCTGGCCAAACTGAAGATGCCTAGCTAGTGAAGGAGTTTATCAGGCTTAGGACTGCTTATGTCTCGGGGGAGAGGAACCAAAAGAGGATTGGTAAATGGGTGATCACATAAGAAGCTTCGTCTACTTTTAGGGGTTGACGACATGTTGCAACCCATTTTTTCTTACTATACCATGGAAAAGGGTACAGATGTTTGGTGGTGCACTACAATGGCCAGTAGAGGCAGCTTTACTTCTTAGGCGGACTTCAAGAAGGAGTTCTACAAACAATAATTCCTAGCATTGATGATGAAGAGGCTGAAGAAATAGTTTTAGAATATGAGACAGGTTGAGGGAGAGTTGGTGATCGCATACCAAGACATATACGGCTATCTGAGGTAGTTCGTTGGAGACTTAGTATATGATGATAGAGATGATGCCTTTTACTTTAGGGATGACTTGAGACCAAATATAGCACACCATGTGACGTGCGTCGAACGCATCAATAAAATAAAGTTTTCTAAAAACCAACTATTTTTTAGAATAGTGGCAAACGGTCGATCTTACAGAGATTAGTGGTCTTTCTAAAGTTAAAAGTGAAAAGGAAAAATCGGGGTTTAAAATAAATAATTTAACTAACTAATCCAACTCAACTAAATAAATAAAATAACTAAAATAACTTTGAAAACAATTAATGAACTTCTAAGTAACACTTAGGTTTACAGTTCCACAAATCAGGATTAGGATTCAATGGCAATCATGGTCTTCAATCTTTCCCAAAAAGCTATTAATTTAAATTTTCCTAGATTAGCTATAGAAAATCGACATCTGCCAAAAATTTCTCATTCCCTTAATCTCAATAGGAACATTAATCCTAAATAATCAGATCACATCTGCTCCCGATTTAATCTAGATTCAATTATTGCACACTCAAGAACTGAAAGGGTTTGGCAAACGGGTAAGTGTTTGTCACTTTGTTGGTCCAAAAGCACAATTATACGGACACTAATAGTAGGTTGCCCCCTAAAAGCATGCACTGGCCACATACATACCCTATATCTAAACCATACATACCCTAGATCTAAACCACATTCCTTAAAATCAATCTTCGAGAGAAGTCAATGCTAAAAATATTATAGTCGGTGTTCTCTAATAATTCCTATGGTTCCTAATATATAAAACTACTAAAAATTAGTCACAGGATGTGAGAGAAACTAATTTTAGGGGTTGGGGAGTTAACTCGTGCGCGGAGGAGCATCGTATGGATGTTTTTGGGCTCAAAACCACATTTTGGACACATGTCACTGCCTTATTGGTTCGCCTGCTCAAGTTCACTGATGTGGCACGCTTTTATTCATTGGGACTGCTGCATTAACGTTGTCGGTGTGGAGTGAGCTCGACACATGGTGGAATAGGCATCAGAGTTGGTTCACTGGTTGATTCGGTCATGCATGGGACGACTTTGATGCGCGGATCTCGAGGAGAATCACGTGGCTGCTGAAGTGAGAAAAGTGGTTGGGACGAGGTGCTGGTTTGTTTGCTCGCTGAGGTGGCGATGCGGGATTGGTGCAAAACCAATGGAATGACGTGTTTGATTTAGTGGAGAGCCAATTGAGGGCTGCCACATGGTTGAGGGCTGCCACATGGCATGCTAGGCTGCTAATCACCTATTCTACCCATCGCGCAATGCGTAACTCGAGAAAAATTGTCTAGTATCCGATCACTACAAGTAAATACTTCATTTTGAGTATTTTCATCACGAACTCAACCGCGCACTTCGTTTCACCTGAAAATGGCCAATAAATATAATTAAATATATATTTTAGAGAATCTGTATATTTAGAATTATTAATATAAAGTACTAAATATAAATAAATACTGACTTATCACCATGTTTTTAGTATCGAGGCTCGATCTCTACATAAGATGTATAAGTGGGCACTCACCCATAAGACTCATGAGCTAGGCAAAGTAGCGGAGAGAGCGAGTAGTGCCACAAGCCAGAGTTCAAACTTTGAGAGGATGCGAAAGGGAAAGGGACAGAGGAGATGGGATTGCAGATCCCAAATGGGCTGAGCACCGGCAGCTCCCATATCAGTAGTGCCTTACGCACTTCTCCTTGCTCCCATACAAAGTACAGTTGGCAAAGCATCTTTGCCACCTCTCAAAGATCGTTTCGCCAATCACCAAATTTACCTAAAAAAATGTCAGATTTGAATAGTCTGAGGAGTGTGAACGTGACTTGAAGAGATTGTAGACTGACGCTCCTATTTTAGTGTTGCTAGAGACTTGGCAAGAATTTACTGTGAACATATATGCTTCTCATATGGGTCTGAGTTTTATGTTGATGTGGGGTAAAAGAGTTATAGCTTATGCCTCTAGACAACTGAAAGTACATGAGAAGATTTATCCCACACACGATTTGGAGCTGATAGTGGTTGTATTTGCACTGAAGGTGTATAGATATCACATGAATGAATAGAGATTCACACTTTACACCGACCATAAGGGTTTGAAGTATCTCTTTACACAAAAAGAGTTGAATATGAGACAATGTAGCTGGCTGAAGTTTTTGAAAGACTATAACTTTTCCTTAGAGTATCACCCGAGAAAAGCTAATGTAGTTGTAAATGCTTCGATTAGAAAATCAACTAGAGATGTCGAGGTTTTCATATGTCATATGATGCACGGGTAAGGGACACTTGAGGCAACGGTGATAGTAGGTCAATCAGAGATTCTTATGGATACTGAGGTGATTATTTACGCTCTGATGACAGTACAGACCGTGTCTATAAATAAAGTATCAAGGGGTTGAAGGACCAATAGGTTGTACCTAAGATTCAGTGAGTTAGCGTAGAGTACGAATTGCACGGGTTGGATCGTGACAATGGTTCAATGTCTAAGATACCGGGGCAAATTATGGATACCTTAAGAGGTTGAGCTAAGATATGAGATTCTTCAGGATTCAAATCGTTCCTGGTTCACCATTCATCAAGGCACGACCAAAATGTACCCTGACTTGAAGAGACATTCTAGGTGGCTTGACGTGTCATAGTTCATTAAGAACTGTAGGGTTTGCTAGCAGGTGAAGGCTAAGAATTAGAGGCTTAGTGGATTTTTACACCTGATTCCCATTCCAAAATGGAAATAGGAAGATATTGCCAAGGAGTTTGTTAAAGAATAGCCAAGAACTTCCAGGAAATACAACTCGATCTAGATTATAGTGGATAGATTGAAGGATTCTACTTATTTTCTGTCGGTCGCAACTCATTATACATTTGACCAGTTGAGTTGTATTGTTTGAAAAAGAAAGATAAAAGAGAGAGAGATTATTAGGCTATATGGGGTACCGTCGACTATTATGTCAAATAGAGATGTATATATATATATATATATATATATATATAAAAGATATGGAGAATTATGTAGGAGAAGTATAGTATGCGCATACAGTTCAGCATTGCCTTTCACCCCCTGACTGACGGGTAGTATGAGCGATTGATTCAAGTTCTCGAGAATATGCTTCGAGCCGGTGTGTTAGAGTTTAGCAGATCTTGGGAGGAGTATCTACTATTCTGTGAGTTTGCATGAGGCTAGCATTGAATTAGCACCGTTTGGAGCCTTATATTGCAGACTATGCCATCGTTTTTGGCCGAGCTAGAGGAACAAGAGACGATGGAGCCTGAGATTGTTGTTGACCACAAAAAGAAGGTGAGATAGATTCTCAATGACTTCAAGCTGCTCAGAAGAAGTAGAAGAAGTAAGCAGACAAGTATCATGGTGATCTCACATACGACGAAGGAACCTTAGTGTATTTAAAGTTTTTTTGTTGAAAGAGTGAGTAGAGGTTTGGGTTGAAACACTACCTTGCACTGAGATTCATAGGGCCTTACAAAGATAATAAATAGATCGATAAATTTGCTTATGAGCTCGGACTTCCACCGCAAATGTCAGGGTTTCATCTAGTATTACATATCTCTATGCTTCGACTATCCAAGTCGAAGGCAGATGTACAACTGACAGTGGACTTGAGTCAAATTAATTTGAGCGAGGATATATCATATGAGAAGCAGTCGATCCAAATCCTAGATCAAAAGTTACAATAGTTAAGTAACAAGACTATCTTGCTTATGCTCGTTAAGTGGCAGTTCCATACCAACCCAGAACTCGCTAGGGAATGGGAAGCCATTATATGATTAGGATTCATGTACCTTTTCGAGTCGAGTATATTTCTAACTTAAGTTTAATTTCGAGGATGAGTTTCATTAGTTGGGAAGAGTCGTAACGTCCTAAACTTTTAACTTTGTTTTTTCTGTAATCAAGATCACCGACTTGCGATGTGGGACTTGCCGACAAATACATGGTCTAACCTTAGTGTGTCACTGAGGTATATTTTATATTTGTTTGGTGATTTCCTAGTGTTTATATATGTGTAGATTATTAAATCAATCTCACTTAATATTTATAAAAGTTGTGATCCATGCGGAGACACGCCTCGAGATGTATGCTAGCATGGGACTCGAGTAGGGAGTGATTGATGAGTTTTTAATTAAATTATAAACATATTAATGTACCTAAATTGTATGTATTAGTTTATTTGGACTATAGGTACAAATAAATCAAATCAAAGTACAAGAGTAAGTGAATAAGCATAAACTATGGATAAGCCTCGAGATACATGGTAGAATGAAATTCTTGAGATTTGTGTCAAATTTGGTGTTAGTGTATGTGTATATATGTATATTTGTGCATGGGTGCGTGTTCTTCATTCATGCATTCAAATAGAGAAAACTCTGAGGTTTGGGAGTGTTGGAATTCACTTAAATTTGATTTTGAAGGGATCAAATTTACCATTTAGTGAAGAAATCAAGTGCTAGGAATCCACTGCAAACTTATGTAACATTTTTAGGTTTCTTTTTTAAGCAAATCATAAATTTTGAGTATGAATCAAAAGGTGTTTAATAAAAATGAATATTATGATCATCATTACTATTTTGTGAGTTAAATAAAGATCTAGTTGAGCTCCTAAACCCCAAATTTTGAAATTTGTAGTTTTTGCCAGATTAAAATTTGTTGCTATTTTTGTTTTGGTTGAACTTGAGTAAGCAAATGAACTTGGTTTCGAAATCTGTTGGTACCATTGGAATCCTTATGAGATTCCACCCAATTTACTACAAAGAATATCAGGAATTGGTGTTGTTTTGAGGAAGTTATGATCAATCAAAGTTTTAAGTGTTTTTTAACCAAAAAATAGATTTTTGAAGCAATTAACTTGTTTAATTCACTAATTATAGAAGTATAATCTATCGATATCATGGAGAAGGTGTTAGGGGCCTAGGGTGAAGGGAACAACGGTCCAAAAAATTGAGATTATTGGATTCTCATGATAGGAACCTAGAATTATGTTGGCTCCAGTGCGTCCAGCGTACTAATGACCCTAAACAGTTAAAAATCTACAACATTTCCAAATGAATTAAAACACTCTAATTTGATTTAAACCTCTGTTTAAACTATCCAAAAACACTCTAAGTTATACATAAACACCTCAATAGTGTAACACCGAGGTGCAGGACACGAGTTTGGAGTAGTCGGGAGCCGGTTTAGGCTAGAAATGAGTGCATTTGAGGTAAGTAAACCTATCGGACAGTCATTTCCATTTCATTTCCATTTTATCTCTTAAATACAGTCACTTGAACTATTTTACTGGTTTAAATTCTCAAATGCCATGACATGTATAAGTGAGCTACATATGCTTGTTATAGATTGATAAAATCATAGTTGGATTTGAATCATAAAATTCTTTCTACTCGACTTCTTATCTTGAGCTAGACTCTTATTATTATTGATCCTGTGGTTTTGTTTGATGTCATGCTATTGTTTTTCTATCTCGGTTGGTATCGTTCACCTCCATGCTCATATGTATGTTAGTGTGTATTGGTCTTATTTGAGTTCATGATATATGATGGTTCATAGTCCTTATTTAGTAGTCTCTACAAGTCTATGTTCCCTGATTTTAAGTTTTTTGTAGCACGCGGGGTTAGATTCCCTGGGGATGTCGGCACCCCACATAACTGATGTGACATAGCTCACGGTTTGTTGATGGAGATTTTGATTTGCTGATTTGATGTAACTTACGGCTCGAGTATTTAAGCCGATGTGACAAAGCGCATACCTGACCAAGCCTAGATTTATATGATTACTCTGTTTTGCCCTTTTGATGTACTTGGTACCTATTTTCATACTTTTCTTTCAGCTTTTCTTTTGTAGCTATCATATGCTTTCAATTATCGTCCCTTATATATTTGGAAATGTGAATGAATGGTCGTAGGATTTACTCACTAGAATTGTCATCTTTATTAACAATTGCATATCCTTCGAGTAGCAGACTAGGAAAAGAGAAGATCGGCGACTACCTCTAAGCCTTCGACGACTATTTGTTATATTCTCATGTAGGTGTCACTTGCTTATATTTCTAGTATATATCTTCTATACATTTTGAATTATATTTGGGTTGAAAGACTAGACACCTTGGTTGAAGCATGTTATTACATAGCTTATCGCCATTTTTAATATATATACATGTGATTTATTTCCTTGTTTCCACATAAAATTGTTTTATGACTACTTCTGCAATAATATTTAAAACTTGTGTTTAAATTGTAAGAAAAGTTTTAAAAGTTTTAATTGACTCTGAGAATTATGAATAACGAGAAAAGAAAATATTTATCCTTGACACGAGTTACAAGGAAAATACAACAAAAGGCTAAGTAATGCGTTGTTAAGTCCTACATGGATGGGATTAAAGTTTAATAGTGGGATTAAGCCGGGTTATGTCTTGACTAAATGTTCAGGCCATCACAATATGAAACAACCAGAAGGTTTTGTTATATCAGGTCAAGAAAAAAAAGTTTGCAAATTGCTTAAATATCTTTATGGCTTGAAGGAAGTTCCCATGCAATGCATGAGATGTTTTCTACGGTTGTGCAATTTATTGGATTTAAAGTCAGTGATGCTAAAAAATGTATTTACAACAAGTTTGATAATGATGTTGGTGTCATCATATGTTTATATGTGGATGACATGCTTATATTTCGGACTTCACAAGCTTTAGTTGAAGAAACTAAGCAATTCTCGTCCTCTAGTTTTAACATGAAGGATTTAGGATAGGCTAACTTAATTTTGGGAATCATGACCTTACAACAAAATGATGGTTTTACATTATCTCGACCTCATTATATTGAAAAGATTTTAATGAAATTCGGTCATTTTGATCAAAAGTTAGTTTGTACTCCTATCAAACCTCATTTAAAACTAGTAAAGAACACTAGAAGGTATTTATTGCAACTAGAACATTCTAGTGTGATAGGAAGTCACGTGTATGCAATGCATTGCACGATACTTGATATAGTTTACGTGGTTTGTATGCTATATAGGTTATAACCTGATTTACCTGAAGGGGACCTAAAATTATAGTCTATATTTTAATGGATATCACCCAATTTTAGAATGTTATAGTGATCCTAGTTTGAGTAATATGGAGTCGATTTCCAAATCAACTAGTGAATGGGTTTTTGCGCTAGGAGAAGCAATTGTTTCTTGGAGTTCAAAGAAACATACATGTTTTTCTGATTCAATAATAGCATCAGAAATAATTTCCCTAACAGATGTAAGTACCATTATGGAACAAGCCATGTCCAACTATTTTAGTTAATTTTGATAACAAAGCAACTCTCTATAAGGTCGTGATCAACACTTATAATGGAAATTCTAGACACATAAGTCTAAAACATAATCTTTTGAGATAGTTACTCAAAAATAGAGTTGTCACAGTTGATAACGTGGAATCTAATAAGAGTTTAGCGGATCTATTATTAAAAGGTCTTGTTAGAGATGTGGTGTCTAAGATGTCAAAATGAATGAGACTTAGGTTTGCCTAAATCAATCATCATTTGATGAGAGCCCAACTTAATTCTTGAAAATACAGAATAAGTTCAATATGGTACAAGTCAAGTGAAGATTACAGAACACTAGAAAGTTTATATAAAAAATGTCCCTTCCTGATTCTAATTTTTTTTAAAACATTACAAAGTTATCTTTTTCCAAAAATCAATAATTCATATTAATAAGGATGACACTACACAATAAACCGTGATTTGGTTTGATTTGATCTATTATCACAAAATAACGTCTCGGATATCAAATAGTTGTCTAAATACACACAAAGTTCCAATTCTCTTAAAAAAACTTAATCCATAACTGAAATCCATTTCAAAACCCTAATATGCCATTATCATGTCGATTTGATCAGTGTAAAGTGCTACAATGTGAATCTTAATTTGCAATCAACATGTCCATTTGATTTATTGCAAACCCTCACAATACGAGGAGATTTGAGTCCCAAAATTGAGACGAGAGAATGTGGTGTTCGTTGAGTAAGTTGAAATGAAGAATAGAATGACATTTGCTATAGAACACACACAAACGCAAAGGTCAAGTACGAGGCCACGCGCGTGTACAGAAAGTGTACAGAAGACCCCGACATTAGCGCCTCTTTATAGAAAGTAGATTACTTAGATATATTAATAGTTTTCTAATAATTATCTTTTTTTGTTTAACTACCTATTTTCTTTTTCTTTTTTCTGAATAACTGGGTTTTAAGAAGTTCATATTAAGAAATTAATATACTTGAAATATGATTGCAAGATTATAAAAGAAAATATTATATCAATCACCACTCTCTCAAAATAACTATATATAATGATCAATCGTTTAACAAAAGCTCAAAATTTAGGAAAGCAAAATCTTAGAGCCCCCACTTTCCTTTGTTTCATATCCAATTCGATTACTATAAATACATGAAAATAAACAACATGATGTTGTGAAATAAGGAGAGAATAAAAAATTCTCTTAACACATTGGTTGAGGGTTTGCAAAAAAGGATTTGAATAACATTGCAAATTTCTAACCCGATGAGGCAATGACCAAACATAAAAAAAGAAAAAAAAAATTAGGCCCTGCTTGATTGGACAAAAAGAAAATCTTCCAAGGAAAATAGTAAATATTGTGGGAAAATGGCATTTTCTTATGTTTGATAGCGCCAAGATTTTCTTGTAGAACATTTTCTCACGACTGACAATTTTTCATATTAAGACCCATATATTTTTTCACTTATTATTGTGGGCAAATTGAATTTTCGTTTGAGAAAACAAGTTTTCATATTAAGACACATTAAATTTATATTTTAAATATATATATATATATATATGGTAAGTTTTCATATTTATTTCAAAAATTGTTGTTGGTGAGTTTTGAAAGAAAAAATTCTTATATGCACAATCAAACACACGTAGAAAAGTTTTCTTATGAATATTTACTCAGGAAAACTTTCTTAAGAAAATGTTATGTATATATGAAACATTTCTTTTATAATCATATACGACCTAAAAATCTGACTACCAAGACCATCAAACTAGACTAACTAGAGGGCCAAAACTAATTTGCTTCAATACATTTTTGTGGATATGGAAAGATTGATTTTTTTATAGTAAACAAAAATTGTATTCAAGCTAAAAAAATGTTGGAGGGATAGTGATTCTCACATACATGGTAACGAAAAAATGTTAAACTAACCAAAACTAATGAATATATGTAAAGATTTTCAGTCGTTAATTCTCTGTTTAGTCATCTGTCCTATCCAACGCCAATGAAAGCCCCAATAATTAACCGAGTAACCCAAGTTAAATTTGCTTCAAGATGCCTATTTAGCCACCATCAATATAATTGATTCTCACTAGGCTTCAATTGATTGTTTTTTATCTTTAAATAATCTCAGCTTTCAACTCTAAATATGTAAACCATTACACATGAAACAACAACGAGGTGAGATGACCAAGTAAGGCATTCTTTTTTGAAGCTTTTCATACGTATGCAAGCCACCGTGCAATAAAAGCCAACCAAAAACTTAACTTTGGAAGGAATCATGGCGTTCGGCTTTCCAAAGTCCTTTAAAAGCTTGATGCACATATGAAAATGGACCATCAATTAAAGAGTGAAAGAAATACTTGCAAGTAAAAATGTTTAAAGGATCTAAATTCCAAATTATTTTGTCCAATAGATTAGGGTGAAGCCTAGCTTGTTCAAGTACATTTAGAAGATTGCACTTTTCATCATGAAACCTTTTAGGAATTTTATTTGGCAGATATAGGTTCCAATTACAATTAATTTCATCTATCCCATGCCTAAAGGACACAGAGAAAATGATAGGTTGATTATGATGCAATGATAAAAAGAACACATTTGGAAAGCGTGATGCAAGTGACGTGTTTCCTAGACAACTATCTTCCCAAAATTGAACTGAACTCCTATCCCTAACATTAATGGAAATATGCTGCTGAAAAACTGTGAGATTAGAATTAATGAGTTTTTAAAGACTATGATGAGTAAGCCTAGGAGCCACTCTTGCATACCATCTATTAAGCCCAAGACCAAGAAAGCTTTTGATAACCCTGTGCCATAGTGCCTCTTTCTCTCTAAAAAATCTCCATAACCATTTTGAGACTAAAGCTTGGTTTCTTCTTTGTATGTTTCCTATTGCTAAGCCTCCTTTTGGAATAGACCCTTCCACCATTTTCCATTTAATGAGGTAAGCCTTTTGGTCTCATCTATTTTTTGCCAAAGAAAGTCCCTACACATCCTCCCAATAACTATAGTCGCTTTCTTTGGAAATTTAAAAATGGACATACAGTAGATCGGGATGGTATCTAATATCGACTTAATCAAGCACAAATGCCCTCCCTTTGAGAGTCACCCTTTCCTCCATCTTCCTAGTCTCCTAGAAATGGTTCTGATAACTGGAGCCCAAAAGTCTAAGGATGTCAAATTGCCTCCTAACAGTAGACTTAAATATTTATGAAATAATGATCCCAACCCACATCCCACCATAGCAACCATTTGAGCCACCTCCTCTTCTCCTAAGTTAATTCTAGCTATTCGACTTTTTGTCATGTTAATTTTTAACCCTGATAGCTCACTAAACTCCTTCAAAGATTCAACCAATAACTTCAGATTTTGAGTCCCTTCCAACAAAATTAGTTTGTCATAGCATATTGAAGATGTGAAACATGCACCTTGTCATACCGACCTCTATCCTTTTGAATATCCATTTGGATACTTATCGGTCAATAATTCTACTTAAGAAATCCACAACCATGATAAAGATAAAAGGATAAAGAGGATCCCCTTGCCTTAGTCTTGTAAAGGCTCTGATTTTTTTCTTTTAGAGTACCATTAATCATCACTAAAAAATTAGTTGAACTCAAACACCCCTTAATCGATCTCCTCCATCTCTCACCAAAGCCCTTCCTCTCCATCAGATAATCCACAAAAAACTATTCAATGTGATCATAAGCCTTTTCAAAGTCAATTTTGAAAAATAATACCTTTTTTGTCTATGAATACAATCTTCCACCACTTCATTAGCCACCAATGAAGCATCAAGAATCTGTCTACCCTGAATAAAAGTTGTTTGAGCCTCAGAAATGGTAAAATTAAGAACACTCCTTAACCTACTATCTAAAACCTTAGCTATAAGTTTGTAAAATTTGTGATCAAACTAATGGGCCTCAAATCAGATACTTTAAAGGAATTGACTTTTTTTAGAAATGAGGCAAATGTATGTTTCATTGACACTATCATTAATGATTCGATCATGATAAAAATCATTAATTACTATCATTAATTCAGATTTAATCATATCCCATTCATGAATGAAAAAATCCATTGAGAAGCAATCTGGACTAAGTGCTTTGTTTCTATCACAGTCCAACAAAGCTCTTTTGACCTCCTCTTCACTAAATGGTCTCTCGATATGAAGCCTTTGAATCTCACTTAAAGGTGGCTATTGGATGTCCTCAATTTGAATCTCCTTTTCACCGCGAGATGAATATAATTGACTAAAGAACCTAAAAATCTCATCCTCAGGTCCTCAAGAAATGTCATATTCATGTCTTCACATTTAGAAATGACATTTTGATTCCTTCTAAAAAAAACGTCGATGGAAACATGTTGAGTTCATATCACCTTCTTTGATCAATTTCACTTTAGATTTTTGAAAAGCAATTTTCTCCTCCCTAATGCACATTTCACTCCATTCAACCTTAGCTTCCCTCCTCTTAATTTCAAGATCTTGGGTCCAACCCTTTCCACCTTCTATGTTTTCCAAGTCGCCCATGATAACCTCGAGCTCTCTCGTTTTAATACCTACTTTTCCAAATTCACTTTCATTCCACTCCTTAAGATGTTTCTTTAACTCTTTGAGTTTCAAAATGAACTTGTGCCTTACATGACCATAAGATGAAGATGACGTCCACCATTGACTAATACCTTTTTTGAAGCTATTGTGCTCTAATCATGCATTTTCAAATTTAAACGGAAGGGGCCCCCAATTTGGCAACAGACAATCCATCAGTATTGGACAATGATCAGACACTAATCTAAGGCATGTTTTTGTCTTATAACTAGGGAAAGGTTTTCCCATCGACTATTCATTAAAAACATGTCAAGCCTGTAACAGGTAGGAGAGCATTTAAGAGCATCTCCAATGGGACCATGGATTGGAGTGGAAATAGATTCGCTTAGGATACAATCCACATCCAACCCAAAAAATGATCTCTAATGGGATCATGGATTCATAATGTCCATCATATATGATATGTAATCAAAGTAGAGGGTGTCTACTACAATGTCTACTTCTAGATATTGTAGTAGACAACCTCCATGTCTATAATGTCTACCATTCTACGTCAGCATTATTAATTCTTTTAAAAGTTTTTATTTTTTCAAGGCTTTATTAATATTATGAAAATTAAAAATAAAAGTGTCAACTCATCAATCCATGGTCTAAATTCACATTACCATTAGAGATCATTTTAAGAGGTGAATGTCTATATAGTGTCACATAAGACAGACATCAACTCCACATCCATGGTATGACACCAATTCATGGTCTAAATCCATGTTACCATTAGAGATGGAGCTTTTTACTTGATTAGTACATTTGGCAGTAAAAAATATGAACCCAACACACCCACCAAACTATTTCCCCATCTAACACACTTGTAGCCACGTCAGCGCCACGTAATTTGTTTTTGTCCCGTCAAAGTGAAGTCGTGAGATAGGGTCACGATTTCACTTTAATGGAAATCGTGACCCGAGATCACGATTTCACTTTAAAGTGAAATCGTGAATTCGGCTCACGACTTCACTTTGAAGTCCAGAGAGCATTATAGATCCAGATCTGTTTTTCTTGCCCTCATTTCTCACTTGCCTTCCTTCTTCCTTCAACTCCCAACAATCGATCTGAAGTCCTTCAACTCCCCCAACGAACAGCTCCACTCTTCATTCCCTCAACTCGGTAAGATCTATTTGGTTGGAGATTTTGTGTGTTTATGATTCATGTGGTTCATGTTATGTTGTATGTTAAATTATTTTTTATTTTTGTTGTCTCCGGGGCTGTTTATATGACTTTATATACGGATTTGTGACCAATGACCTCTGTAATTGTGTTTAATAAGCATGAAATAGCCACTAGTTGTCACTCTTCCTTTTTCTTATTTGGTTTTCGTCACTCTCCCTTTCAGAAAATAAACAAATAACCTCAAAATATAATGTGTCTTTGAGATTTTTGATTAGGTGCATTTTTTGTTGTCTTTTCTCTTTCTAGCAGCTCATACTTGAATGTTCTTCTATTGGCGGAGTGCTCCTTTTTTTTTTTCAATTTGTGTATGATATATCATTCTTACTGATGCATTGCATATTTATTCTAATTGATGCATTGCATATTTAAGTAAATAGCTAGAAAGTTTGTTTTTAAATAGTACAATTTATACATTAATTAGTATGGATATATGTAATTGCCATATTGAGATGTAAACCATGTGGGGTACCCAAGGGGGGAGTAGAAATTGTTTGATTTGGGGTGTATGGGGGTATGGTATGAATCAAGCAAAAAATCCCATATACATGTCAATAATTTAGTAGGAAAATTTGGAAGAACATTAGGCGTGCGCTTAGGAGATGAGACATTGGCGGTGATAAGGTTGCTTTAGGGGTTGTTATATTCTAAGCTAGCTAGGGAAGTTGTTTATAATATATAATAGTTATTTGCATATAATAGTTTCTTTGTTGCAGAATAAGGTACTTAATTTGATCACTAGGCTATTTAGTTACCAATACACCAATTCTATTAGGGTGCCTAAGCAATTTTATTAAGGTCATATATATTTGAATTATTTCTATAATGATTAATTATATTCTACATATATAGATTGAATAATGGTTGATCAAAGAGTATCGTTGTTGTGTTATATGAATGGAGACATGGTAGAAGGAGCATCAGGAATTTCGTACACGAAACCGCCCATTCGACATCTCAGATCGAAGATCGGTTTAGGGTACAATGAACTTGTGCGTTATATCTGTAATTCATTGCAGATAGACAATGACTTACATAGATTAAACATGACATATCGATATCCAACAGACATTGGAAGTGGATCGGCCAACTACGTCCCGTTGCCAATAGATGATGAGTCGAGTCTCAAAGATGTTTGGGACTTTTTGTCACAATTACCACCACCACATTGCATGGAGATTTATATCGCTTTAGTTCCGAGGCAACAATACAATAGTTCCAATTGCAATGTAGTGTTACATTCTGGAGCTGGACCTAGTACTCAACCAATTTATGAGCATAGCCATTGTGCATCGCCTTTGACGACCGCAAATCCCGAAATGGACGAGGATCCTCGTTCTGTGATGATATGAATACTAGCGAAGATGATGACTATTGCGGCAAAGGACGGGGATACTAGTGAAGATAGTAGCGAAGATGATACGACGACGATGAAGGGGATGATGGTCATCATGTTGATGATGGCATGATTCGATACGCGTTAAATCGAGTCATAGCAGATGATGGCTCATTATCTTGTCCTCCAATTTCGAACGAAATTGGGAACGATGATTTCTTCGATGAAGAGGCTGGCTGAATTGATGGTGCGCCAGTGGGTGTAGGTGAATTTGTCGTTCCTTCAGCTGTATTTATGGAATTGAGTAGTGAGGCAATGCGACCCCCGAATGAGAATGCAATGATCCCTTCTAGGTCTTTATGGAATGAGGCATCTGAATTTGAGAAAGGCATGCGGTTCATGTGTAAAGTAGATATCCAACATGCCGTGAAATTGTATAGCATCAAAGGACACGGGCGCTTTGTGGTGACTCATTCTACACCAAATGTATGGATTGTTCGTTGTAAGAAATATTTGGATGGATGTACTTGGAGGTTGCGGTGTTCGAGAAGAAAATCGCATGGAATGTTTGAGATCAGTACATATGCAGGACCACATACATACATCTATGCTAAACTGTCCAAGGATCATGCGCATTTGGACTCCACCGTTATATGCCGTGAGGTAGAAAATGTGGTGAGAAGAGATCCGTCCACCTCGGTTCCTGTGCTTCATCAGATTATCAAGGACAAATTCAGTTATGACGTTCACTATAAGAAAGTATGGTTGGGGAAGAAGAAAGCAATTGCTAAAGTCTTTGGAGATTGGGAAGAATCGTACAAAATGTTGTCGCGGTGGATGACCGCTCTTCAAGAAAGCAATCCAGGGACACGTGTGGAATGGCGGCATGGTGAGCCTAATGCCAACAATGAAGTTGTCTTCAAATGGGTTTTTTGGGCATTTGCACCTTCTATTGCAGGCTTTAGACATTGCAGACCAATGATACAAATTGATGGCACATTCTTGTATGGAAAATACAAACAAAAACTCCTAATAGCCATTGTTGTTGACAGTAATAGTCATGTATTTCCTTTGGCATTTGCCATTGTTGATGAGGAAAGTCGAGACAGTTGGGGATGGTTTATGGCTTGTTTGCGACATCATGTGACTGATAGGGATGGTGTATGTGTCATTTCTGATCGACACCCAGGTATATTGTTGGCAATAAACGATCCTCGAAATGGATGGACCAACGAAAGAGCTCAACACAGATTTTGTCTCCGCCACATATGCAGTAATTTCAACATGAGATTTGGGAGCAAGGAATTAAAGGATATGGTGTACATAGCAGGAGCACAACATCAACCTCGAAAATTTAAGGCATCCATGAAAGAACTCCATCAGCTGAATCCCGAATGTATTGCGTGGTTTACTGACCTAGATCGAGCATAATGGACAAACGCATACGACAAAGGTTATCGATACGGCTGGATGACTACAAATCTCGCGGGTATTACGTTTGATTTATTATGGTTGTTACTATTACTTACTTAATGTGTTTGAATTATTATGTTTCGAAGCTAATACAAATATGAATTTTTTCTTTTCACAAATGTAGAATGCTTTAACGGAGTCCTTAAAGGTGCGCGATTTTACCCCATCACCGCTTTAGTGCAGATTACATTTTACCGTGTCATGGCATACTTCAATAAAAGACGAGACGAAATAGGCGTAGCCCTAGGCAGGGGCGAAACGTACACGACGTACGCAATGAAGAAGTTGTCAAAATGGGGAAATGTGGCTGGAGGGCACAATGTAACATTAGTAAATCGTGAGAATGGTACATTTGAAGTAATCACTGCGCCACGTGGCTATCATTTGAAAAAAGGGGGTAACAAGCAAGTTGTGAAATTGGAGGCCCGTAGGTGCACTTGTATGAAGTGGCGGTGTTATGGCATTCCATGTTCCCATGTTCAAGCAGTTTGCGCTAGTGTTGCCATAGATCACTGTCAATACATCGAGTCATACTACAAATGGTCTGTGTACAGTCAATGTTATGCTGCAAATTTCCAACCTATTCTGCACGAAGATTATTGGCCTACCGCAAGACTGCCACACACGTTGTTGGTCGATCCATTTCGTAAGCGATTCAAAAAGGTCGTCCTCAATCAAGCCGATTGCGCACTCGATGGATTGGAGAGGCAATCGAAATGACACACGGCATATGCAAACGAGAGAAGGAATGGAGAGAAACCCCAACAACGCTGCGATGTAGTAAGTGTAAGCAGGATGGACACAATAGACGCACTTGCAGTCGGCGTCAGGAAGGACAACCGTCTAATGCTTCATAGTGAAAGACTCTTTCAAGTCTTATGTCTTGAACGGACCTATATTTTCCTTGTATTTGATCACTTTGCTTTTTTGTATTATTTATTTGTTGAGACATAGATGTGCTACCTAAATTGTATAAATCCATCTCTTTATAGTTAGTACATGAACTATTTCTACTTTTTATATCATTTGCACAATGGAATTAATGACAACATTGGTAATGATTTTGATTTTAAGCGTGATATGGATCCTGGCCCTATAGATGACTCGATTTTGACTATGCAAGCTATCCATAGATCTACCCGCGTTTGGAATGGACTGGTAGTACTTCTTTTCGCATGTTTCTCTATTTTTTTAGCTCCATAGCCACATTTTTACTAATTTCACTTGAATCTCATATCTTCATAGGAGCCTGGTATATTGACTATCAGGCGTAATTCAGCTGCACTTCACCGGTTAGTCCAACTGGATCCACGCATAGTTGGACATCTTCAGGAAGCTGGATTTTATGGGACTGCGCAAGTAGGCTTCATTTCAATTGATTGGCATCTCATAACGGCCCTTGTAGAGAGGTGGAGGCCAGAAACTCACACGTTCCATTTCCCCGCCGGCGAGATGACTATAACCCTCCACGATGTCCAAATCATCTTGGGGTTGCCGGTCGATGGATTACCGACATCGGCCGCGTCGACCAAGATTACGATGCATTGTGCTTGACGCAACTCGATTCCCTTTCCCGAAAATAACAGACTGGAGGGCGGATTCAAATTCGCCAACTTTCAAGGTGGTTTCCAAACCTCCCAGACAATGCTGATGATGTGGAAGTGCAACGCTATGCGAGAGCATACATCCTGCAACTTCTAGGGGGAACACTATTTGCAGACAAGTCGAACAACCTTGTTCACATCACATACTTGCAATTTTTAGAAGATTTCGAGGCGACTGGACAATACAGTTGGGGTAGTGCAACTCTAGCTCACTTATACAGACAATTATGTCTTGCAGCCGACATTGATGGAGCTGAGATAGCAGGTCCGGTCATCTTATTGCAATTATGGGCATGGGATAGGTTGTCGTTTCTTGCACCAATAATGGGTAACGTTCTTCGAGACCCGGTATTAAAAAACGAAGAATTATTTCCACCTCCTCCATTTGGTCATAGGTAATTACTATTTTCTCACATTATAATTTCAATTTCTTCATATCTATGTACATGTGCCGACATACATGCATTGCGTTTTTCTTTTTCATTTGTGAAGGTGGAAACATGCTTTGGAAACAACGGGAGCATCAATGCACGTCCTGACAAAGTACAGAGAAATGATTTACATGCAAACACCCGATGAAGTAAGAGATATACATAATTACTTCTCCACGTAGTGCTTTGGAAACATCATCTAATATGCGTTTCTTATTCATATCAAAATGTTTTTGTTGACTACAGGTAATATGGGAACCGTATCCTGAGGCAGTGATAATGGACCTACCTGCGTACTGTAGCAGTGGCCGTGCAATTTGGAGAACGAGGGCACCTTTGATTTTCTTCTGTGTAGTTGAAATGTATCATCCCGATAGAGTCATGCGCCAATTCGGTCTCAGGCAAATGATACCACCTTTACAGAGCACAAACATTCGGCTACATAAGATTGACTTGAGAGGAAGACGGATAAGGATTGGAGCGCAGAACATAGTGCTTATGTCTGCATGTGGAACGACCGTGCCTCCAATATTGCAAATGATGAAAGCTTAGAGGAGCCAATGGACTTTTACAACCCGTATATGTTATGGTATCGTCGCATTACACGACGATTTATGTCTCCCCGTGGAGCTATTGCTGAGGCCTTGGTAAGTACAATTTGATTTTATTCAGTCAAGAATCCTTGACAAATAGTTGTTTTCCTTGTCCTTTCGCATAAAACTTCATCAATATTTCATATGTAGGCACATGGCATTACTTCAATTCATCAGTTGACACTGGGTGATGATGTATCTATTGCACGTATTAGAGATGTAGCTGCATCGACTTTGATCGCAGTACACGCAGATTATCGGATACATAATATGCCCAGTTCATTTCAAGCTTCTCATCATTCTTCCCATGGTGATACACCTTCGAGGCATGCCACTCGATTGTATACTCCATCAGTGCCTCTTAACGAGTTTGGGACTCCACATACTCCTTCAGTTCCTCCCAACATGACATTCGAGTCTATGGAAGCCTTTCCATTTGACACGGCACCTACATCTTCGCGCCATTTTCATGCAAGTCCAATAATGATGAATTTATCGGGGACTACAAGTACTCATGATGGCGGAATGCGGGACAACGATGATATTCAACCAGATGATGCTCAAAATCCGGCTGATATGGGTCATTCGGATATTCCACTTGCTTTAAACCGTAATGTCCGAGTCGTCAAGAGAACACGGTGTGGGACTGGAAGTCATTATTTGGGTCAGACTAGAACTTTTTTATATTGTTATAAGTCATTTTCTCCTTTTTCATTATTTGGGATGTTTTGTATTTCTTGTTGTCCCTTTTTGTTTATTGTTGCATTTTTTATGGTTTTGGATTGAACTAAGTTTTGTATAGTTATTAGATATATTCAATTTTGATGTGCTATGTCAATTTTTTGCAGTTAAAGTGAATTAACTGGTATGAGAACCACTCAAATGTTGATGTTTGCAAGCACACTAGTAGTGCTATTGTTGAGTATCACAATCTATTGTTGAGTATTTGCTGCTACAAAAAAACATTTTCAAAGTGTAGTGCTTTTGTTGGTATTCACTGCCACAAAAAAAAAAAAAAAAAAAAAAAAAAAACCACAAGGAAGTCGTGACTGCAAGTCACGACTTCCTTCAGATGGAAATCGTGAGCTCGGGTCACGATTTCCATTCAAACGAAATCGTGACCCGAGGTCACGACTTCTCTTTGACAGGAAAAAAAAATGACGCGTGACATGGCGCGTGATTGGGCGCTGACGTGGCTACAAGTGTGTTAGTTTTGGAAATAGTTTGGTGGATGTGTTGGGTTGCTAATTTTTACTCCCAAATGTATTAATCAAGGAAATTGACCATTAGAGATGCTCTAAAGTGGACCATGTAAAGCTAGAGTTTGAGAAAGATGGATCTATCAAGTTTAATTCCTGAATGAGCTCATCGAAATGTTGCATACTAGAGGTCAATCTTTTATTGATATTTTTCTCATCGATGATTCTTATGGTATTAAAATCCCCCCTATGCACCAGTTCGGACCGCATAAGTCACTTAACCCACCGACTCATCCCAAAATCTATGTCCATCTAATGGTCTGCACGGCATATACACACATGTTAACCACCATGGTCTGCATCCTCTCTATCAACTTTAATTGAGACAAAAAACTCGCCAACTAAGTTATCAGATATTGATACCACTCTAGACTCCCACGCCACGAGAATGCCTCCTGTTGATCCTACCGATGGCAAATAATCCTTAAAACTATTACTCCACAACCGTCCAATAATTCATCTATCAACAACATTTTTTTGTTTCCTGCAAAATGACAATCCCTGGTCTTGCTTTACATCACTCTCCTAATAACGTTGCGTTTTATTGCACTTGTGCATCCTCTAATATTACAAGACAATATCTTCATTCGGTAACTCTATTTGCCTATTTAAGAAACTCCATCATCTTATTCCTAATGAAATGATTCGCCCTTTTTTGTTTTTGGACCATGGTTTTCTTTCCCATAGACCCTTTCTTTTTTCTTGTTTTTTTTTTTTTTCCTCTACCCACCGCTTCTTCTCTAGATTCCCCATTACTGCTGTAGTCTTCCTGACCCTTGCCTTTTCCAACCTCCTTCTTTCCCTCGTACATTTTCTTGCTAGTGTCAACCTCATTCATACCCTTTCCTTTCGAAGGAATGTATTTGTCGGCTCCTTTGCCTATATTAGGATGACTTGAACAAACAACAAAGTCAGATACACCTGTAGCATTAATAGCATCAAGGGGAGTTTGTGGGACACAAGATTGGGATGAGGAATGTGCATCAGTAGCATGGATCGGGACTTTAGAATAGTCATTAGTCAACTCCAAATTAAGTAAATGGTTGTTTACATGGTGATTATCCTTCTCAACTGTCAAAGTTTGTGTGTGGAACATCTCATATTCTGCCAGATTGATCGACTGAGCTGAACCTCTTTCTGTTGAAGCCGCATTATCAAACGAAGACTCCGTCTCCTCTGATGAGATCCCTGCTGCAATGGCCTATTCTTCCTCCCCACTTTGTCCTCCAATTCCTTCTAATCCCTCCACCGCTTTCATACTATTTTTGCAAATGTTTGTGCAATTTTTTGTACCCTGATTGCAATCTTTCTGTTTCTTCTTTCGATCATTTAGGTATGAGACCATTCTCGGAACCCTGACTAGTAAGGTGGGTAATTGATGTCTATTCCTATTTGGTTAGATGGCCTTTTGGTCGATGTATGAATAGGTTCTTGACATGGGCTTGCGTCTTTTGTTTAGGTGATCGGTATTGGGTTTAGGCCTATGGATTGGGTTGGTATTAATGGGTTGAAGGAGGTGGACATTGAATGTGAATTTATTTTATCAACATTGGATCTAATTTTGTTGAGCGTTGCCACGACCGTTGAATTAGATGATGTCGCCTCCATTATTGGATCAGCTCTTGACAATTTTGCCTTGTCTGATCCCATATCTTCACTAGAATCAAAAACGTGATCTTTGGTGATAGTAAACTCTTCAACGTGGCGCAAAGAGAATGGCTATGTTACAATTTTTGCCGCAATAACAGGCAGATTTTTTGAGCTTTTAAATTCGACCGTACGATTCATCTCTTGGAGAGAATGGACAATCTGAGATCCTTTTTCCTTATTAAGGAAAAAATCGCCTCTTCTCATCTCTATGTTTCGATAGCTGGTACGGAAAGTCTAACCTCGATCAATCTACCTCCGGCATTAATGGCGAGTTTCTCCGCGATGTATCCTGTAACACTTCCTTGAAGTTTAATCTTTGCAAATTGAAGGAATGAGAAATTTATTGTCTCCACTGAAATATCTATAAGACCACCACAAGAAGCTCCAATCGATTCAAAAGTCGCTCTTGACCACAACTCTAAAAGGAGACCATCCACCCTACCCATTGTTGATTACATCCTATCCTCTTGTTAAACCATTGAGAGTTTGCATTCCATCCATAGCACTCCATCGATGTTGATGATCCATGTAAAATAATAAAATTCCTTTCATGTTCGTTTCGGCACCACAATAGACCTCTATTATCAGCTACGGGAACAACAATAACGTTCCTATTAAGTAAAGAAGAGACATTATTATTTACTTTCCTCCATTGAATATGATCACTCTGTTTCACTACTATCGCAACAAGATTCCTTCCATTAACCTTTGAGTGCTGAACATAATGAAAATCTTCTTTACATTTAATAAGGAAAGCCTCAAACCCATGCCATCCTCCTCCTTGATTGTCTGCTGGGATGAAAATAGCATTCACTCTTCAATTGATAACATTAGATAGTTTTAAGCTGCTCCCAACTTTGTTTGGGACATCTCCATTAATGTACCATTTTGACCTTTTCTCAAAAAAAGCAAGAGTACCTATCGTGTTCATATCAGCATTAGCCAAGTTAGATGTCATCCAATCAAGTGTATCGACCTTCAAAACAAGTGCAAAGCTTTTATTGCCTGTGAATTCAAGAAAAATCACCTCATCGGAGAACCTGACTTTCTTAATGGTGTAGTGTTTCTTCCCTACTCTGCATTTAAATGACAACTCATTAGGAAAATGAGATATGGATGGACTGCCCTGTTTTACTACCCGTGGGTGTGGTGGTAAAATATTTGGTTGATGTTTATACGGTATCTTACTTGGCGTTGGTAGTACTGGTAAGCCTGAGGACATGGGTGATTGTGGGACAGTGGTGAAAGCTGGTGAAATGTGATCTTCGTGTGGATGATGAATACTAGATGGGGGAGGGGGTTGGCTCCGGTTAAAGATTTTGAAAGCATTTGTGCATAGGAAAGATTTTGGGAATGATTAGCAGCGAGAGAGGTGCCATGTAATGGTGGGATCCCAAGTGAAGGAAAGCTAATCTGGTTGTTTTTCTGTGGTTGGGGTTGGAACTGGGCTTGGGGATGGAATAGCGGTTGGGGTTGGGGTTGGGGTTGGGGTTGGGGATACTGGGTTGAATGATGAGAGGCGTGTGAGGAGAGAGGACAGATTTATGGTTAAGGCCGTGGTGGGTTTGATTGTGTCGTGCAGTGAAGACGGGGGATGGGTGATGATGGATGCTAGGTCGATTGGTGTTCTAGGGATGCCGGTGAGCGGCTTGAGGTTGAGGGTTGAGGTACGCGGGTGGTGGTTTAGGATCGGGGATGTTCATCATCCTTTCCTATATAATTAATTGAGGGATCAGCTAAACCTACCAGTTATTTGTTAAACGGACCCCAATTGCTAAACAAACCCCAATTTGTTTACGTTTTTTACTTGACGGACCCCAAAAAGTTTTGTAAATTCCCAGATTGCCTCTATCCTCAAGCAACAAAACCCATTTCCCAAATCGGTTATTCACACACAAACCCCAAATCAAACTTCCACGAAACCTCAAAAGAAACCTCAAATTCTTCATAAATTTCGACCACAGAGGTCATGAAAGGATGTATTTGAGGCAAACCCGGTGGAAATGCTAAGATAGACTACCACATGGGAAGGACTACCGTGACATCATTCATATCGTCGCTTCTGATTTGGTGAGTTTTGGACATAATAAGCTTGTGGGTTTTGTTCCTCATGATATTACGCGTCATTTGGATATTTATTTAATGCATTTGGTTGGGTATAGTGATGTTTGGGTTTCTAGGGTTTTTGGGTATGTTGTTGTTGATGGCCCATACTGGACGACCGCTTAGAACCGTTACAATGTGAATGGTATCGGTCAGGTTAAACCGTTAGTTCTTGTGAGTGTAGCAGAGTAGTTAGGTCATAATATCAATTGTTTCATGGTATATTCAAATTGATATTCATGTACAGGTTTCGGATGTCTTGGGCTGACATCTTGACTATTGATGTCAGCCATGTCAAATCGAAACTGATGGAATTGAAGCATTTTCCCTGAATTGTTTAATTGTTTATGTTCAGATATGGAGAGACTTAAAACTAAAGCAAATAGGCCTCCTCGTAAGGTTGGACAGCGAGATCAGGCTAGTATTGCAGCTTCCTGAGTGAAGGAAGATGTGCCTAAGAGGAAGCGTCCGACTTGTTATAATCGGAAGGCAAAGGTGGGTGAAGCAAAAAAAAAAGGAGAATAAATAAAGCGAGTAATCCATATTTAGGAGATGTTGTTGGTGAGGGCATTGGTACATCCTTCGCAAGTGAGAAAGGTAGACTTGTATTTGGTAGAAGTGGGTTGGGGGAATGTATTTAAGGCAGTCGTACACCAACTGATTCTGTGGAAGAAAAGGATGAAGATGACTCTTTTAATACATCGACTCGTGTGGTAGAAGCATATGCCACTTCATTTCCTAGTGGTCCTTCATATTTAAGTCTTTTATCATCCTTTAGAAACCACGTGCTTTTTAATATTTGGAGGAACAAGGTATCATACATTTCGGGATGGTTAATTTCATCATTCGTTTTTTGTTACATATTGTATTTTTAATTTACTCTAGAAAATGCTTTGTAAGGGTCGACGATTTCTGAAGTGCTTAAACCATGTTTATCAGATCTCTGCTTGGAAGACTATCACACAACATTCCAAGAAGGAAAAGGGTAGTAAAACTGATTAAGGACTTCGGTTCGGCACCGTTGGGCTACATCTCATATGATGGAGGTAATAGGGTTTATATTTCAGGCATTGTCGAGAGATGGCAGCCTAAAACCAACTCGTTCCATATGCCCTAAGATGAGATGACGATCACATTTGAAGCTGTACGAGTCCTTCTCGGTATTTCGATCACCAGTAAGACTGTAGCTGTACTTTTTAAGGATCGTAAATCAGTAACTACAATGGTTAGTAGGTTATTAGAGGTGTCGGTGACTAATGTCGATGAGGAGATTAGGGCTAGGCCTGGCCTCATAGTTAGTTTCGCATTGTTAAAGGATCGTTTCTCTGTGCTGAAGAAAGGAAAGGAAGAACCTAATGGGAAAAAGCTCCCGATGTATATCCTAGTCCTGATTATTTGTTCCAAGCATACCTCTTATAACTTCTAAGAGTGACTCTTTTTCCAATAAGTCTAGTACAAGAGTCTCAATTTCTCTCTTACAGCTTTTGGAACACATGGACAACATTAGTTGGTAATCATGGGGGGCCACAGGTCTTGCGTTCATGTACCGTCAACTAGGCATTGCCAGTAATGGCAAAGTCACACAAGTTTCTGGTTATTTGACATTATTAGAGGTATACGTGCATTTTAATTGATTTTCCATACTAATGTTTGCATCTAATTTAATTTCCATATGTCATACATGAATTTAGATTATGCAAGGGTGGATGTACGCCTGTCTTCCATTACTTGAGCCTGTTTTGCATAGTTATTACACCTTGGACAAGCTCCGTGTTATGAATTGGCACCATAAGAAAGAGGACAGGCTATATAAGAAGGAGACTAGGTTGTTGTTGGATCATCTTGTTTCTTTTAGACATCGCCTCGACAAGCTGAGATTACACGAAGTAAGGACCATACAATTGCACTTACAAATGATTTTCTTACGATTATGTTTGTTACCAATTCTCTTTGGGTGAATTGGGATAATATTTTGAAGGGTGCTCCACATGTCCATGATATTGCATTCTACCATGGCCCCATGAAGTTTATGGATATCGTTAAACCTCACAATCCCATCAAGGTCTTGAGACAAATGGGATACGTTCAACACATTCCGAGATACCTTTACCAACTAATTGACGCCGATAGGAGTAGGCTAGGACAGTTATATTCCGTCAAGTACTTATTTGACGCCCAGTTTTGGAGGATTTGGAGGGGTACCTAGAATATGTTGAGCGACGCGGTGAGAAAGCGGACTATACATATTAAGCATCATTTGATTATATGGAATGGTAACTCAGAGTCAGTAACCCATTTGCAAATAATCCTAAACACACAATAGGGATCCATGATGAAGACGAGAACTCTTGGGTAATATTATTCATATTGTTTTCTCTCTTTAAAACTCATTGTTATTTTTCATAGTTCACTTAATTGACATATATGCAACAACGCAACCATCGGGCCATTGATGTGGCATTGCGGTTTAGGTGCACTCCGAATGTCAAACTTACTATTGATGAAGCTTTTCAAATGGCAGATCAATTCATCGCATTCCTGTCAGATGCTGAGCATACATATAACAGTACCACTGCAACTGCCAGTCAAAGCGAGGGAGGAACTACATCCACTGAGGATATTCTTCATTATGGCTAAAGGAGAGATGACCATTTGGGTAGCATTAGAGTTTGAACTACTTGAACTTTATGTTGTGATGCAATTTGGAACTTTAGTGATAGAGTTTTTCAAGATACTTCGGTCTCACTTTGGTGATGGAATTTGAGACTTTGTGAATTATTCTTGAATTGTCATTATTGTAGGTGAATTGTACTGTATGTGTTGTTGTTGATGGTGAGGCCCCTCAATTATTTCTGCATTTTTCCCTTGTTTTAGTCTATTCCTCTGTCTGGTGGAGTTGTAGGTTTGATAGCAACGGAATCATTTCGGACTAACTTTGTCGAAATCTATCACACAATTACCGGTATTTTCTGCCATGACAGTTATCGAAGTGTTAGTTAACATTCATCGACACTAATTGTGATGATCCTAAATTTTTAGGTAACAATTGTACCCTAATTGTATGTATATTATATGTTAAAGATTGGTAGAAACCCTAGGTCAACTCACTTAATGTGGGCCCACAAGAGATGACAACTTACTAGGAACGTCTAAGAAAGGAAACAACGGCTAGAAATATTAGTTTCCTATTTTAAGTTGTCGATTTAGGAATTTGGAAATCTTTGATTGATCTTAATATAGGAATGATTCTTAATCCAATTATATTTCCACAATAAAAGGAAAGAGAGAATATTGGTAATATTGAGTGTTCGAAAGTAATAAAAAGTTATGAATCATTTCTGACTTCCTCTCGTGTTAGGGACGAGAGTACATGCAAGAAAACGCACAAGTGACCAGATATGAGGTAGCAAGTGCGATGGAGATTTGTGAAGCTTCGAGGTGTTGAATTGAGGTAACAATTCCACAATCTGATATCTTAGTTTTAGTTTATTCAAAGAAAAATAATTATGATTTGAAGACTGTTATATCAAATTTTGCGATTAATCAACAAGGCCAAATCAATGTTTTCGTGAGATCTTAAAATGAGTTTCTTGTTGATTGAAATGGAGTGCCAACTATGGAAGATTGGATTGAAAAAGAAAAAATAAAGGGGGCGGACTACGCAACAACGCAATCCGCAATGGAAGAGGAGGGGAGCTATGTGTGCGCTCCCCCCTCATTCGATAGGTATGGGTTGGGCCTTTGGCCCAAGCGCATAAAATTTGGTTCGCCTGATCGGCCCAACCACTCTTCCCCGAATTGCGTTACATCAGCAGCACAGTTTTGGGGTGCGTCCCCCCCCCCCCCCCCCTCTCTCGGCTAGACTGACAGTTAGGCCGATCCAAGCCCCTGGATCAACCAGGCTGCCCAAAAAGACTTATATATATAAGCAGAATTTAAATTAAATAGAATAAATTAAGTGAAATGAACTTTAAGTTTTAAAATTTGGAATAAATAAGTGAAACTAAAAATGGTTATAAATAGTTATATAGTGGTTTTCGAAATTGATTTTCTAGCAAGTAACTTAATAAATTTATCAACACTTAACCTATTTAGGTTGACTGAACATCGGAGTGCGCTCGTAAGTGCCAATTAAGGATTTTTCAAAAATAGCGTACCAGGTAAGTTGGGATTTAAGTTATTGGTTTTATGATTATTTACCTTTCTACTAGACTATGTGATAGGGATCATGTAAATAGGACATACCGGTTGATTGGGGTGCATTGTTAGACATTGTATGTAGATGACTTAGTGGAGCTCGCTAGGAGTCCTTGCACCAAAAGCTACAAGTTCGAGACAGTTGGACTGTACAAGTAAGAATAACAAAGGGTAGTTACCCAGAATAAATATTTATTAATTGAGAATATGATTAATTTCGATGTTCTCAATAAATGTTGGTAGTAGATGCTAAGTCCAGTTAAACTAGTTTGTGGACTTGGTGATAGGCAAATCTTTCACAGTGTAAGGGAATGGAGTGTTGATACCGTTATGGCCATAGTAGGGTCACTCTTCACGAACTTCAGGGTGATTGATAAGTCTATCATAGTAGCTCATACATGTTTAGCATTTGCACATTTTGATGCATTAATTATGATTTTGTTTATATGCTTTCTTGTTTATTTCATTCGTCATATTAAATATTTGCTAGCCATGCATTTTATTTATTGTCGCATTTATTATAAGGAATATTCATAACGCCAGTAACTTAACCAAAACTTATTGAGCATTGTTGCCCTTTCTGCTCACCTAACAGTTTTTCCCGCACAGGTTCTTTTTCGAGAGTCGATAAAGGGAAAGTAGTAGCTCCAGCTGTCTAGAGGACTTGTCTGATTGTTGATTGGTATGGTTCGAGATCAAACCAAAACTTGCTTTTTATTATTACTATTATTTATCATGGGCTTGGGGTTTAGAATGAATTGAACTAGATGAGTATTTACTCTAGTTAATAAATTTGGATTTCTAGTAGTGGCATTTTGTGGTAACATTAGTTCTAATTTATGAGATTCCACTGCAATTATGATCATTTAATTTAATTTCAATTATTAATGAATGATAATGAGATGTCTTAGAAAAGAGGCTCACTAGCTAGGTCCGTAAATCAATGACCAGGTTGGTTAGCGAGCTATGAATCGAGTTAGGCTGGTCGGGATTCATTTAGGAAAATGGGTCCTGACAATGTGGTATCAGAGACAAGTTTAAATTTAACAAAATGTTTTGGGAATTGGGAAATTAAAAATCTTATCTAATTATTTGTTGATTGTATATAATTATTTTGGATAGATATAAGCTTTCAAGTTCTCACCTTCTTTTATCCCTTCCATTTGAAAATGGCAGACGGAGGGAATCCTAATGACTTGGCGAATCTGTTGGCTCATGAGATGGAAATGATAGAACTGATGGAGGCTAAAATCACTCGTCAAGAGGATAATTTCAGTCGAATGCTACATCTCCTTCAAATGTACATAACTCAATATAATCTGGATAGAGCCGATGTAGCGCCAGTAGTTCAAGTAGAGATGGAAGCAGAATCGGTCAACCGACAGGATACAACACCAATAGACCCTCCAGTGGCACCTATTGCACCAGCGACCCCAGTTATAGCAGCACCAGAAGCCCAAGCAGTAATGCCAAACATTAAAGAGTGATCACTCTTACTAGCTAGGCTGAGACGATAATTCATGAAATATGGAATGCCTAAGTTTTATGGAACAAATTATTCAAGGGCGGCTGAGAACTGGATAATGGCTATGAAGAAGAGACAAAGGGCCATGGATTTAGATGAAGAAATGAAGATTAACTTTGCATCATTTTTCCTTGAGGAAGTAGCTTACAAATGGTGGAACATGATTTTAAGGACTAAGGGTGAGATCACTACTTAGGCACAATTCAAGGAGTTATTCAATGAGAAGTACTTTCATGAGACGGTGAGAGATCAGAGGAACTTAAAGTTCATTACACTTAAGTAAGGCGAGATGAGAGTGGTAGATTATGAGTTGAAGTTCCATGACTTGTCAGAATATGCACTGGAGATGGTGGCAACAGAAAGAGCCAAAATCAAGCAATTTGTAGGAAGTCTCAGGCCAGAGATTCGAGGTATATTATCATCGCTCATACACCAGACATATGAGGCAGCAATAGCTAGTGCACATCATTATGAAGCCGCTATGATTAAAAACGGTATGATTAAGGTTGCTTCTGCAATGCTCCAGCACAAAATCAGGGTCAGAGTAGAAGGATTGGTGGATTCTTTAAGATGCCACAAGACAAGAGGCGCAGGACGGGTAACTATCAGGGTAACCCATCATCTAGAAGCTTATTTCAACACCAAGCAAATGTGGGTACTGTAGTAACGACTTCTGCAGTGCTAGAATCATCAATAGGGGGTTCTGTGATATCCTTCAAGGCATCGCAGTGGTTAGGCGGCTAAAGGAAGACTCAGTCGGGCCATATGTCAAATAGTACTGGACAGTCGCCTATGCCGGGGGAACTGGGGTACAAGGCACACATCACTTGCTTTAAGTGTGGGAAGCAAGGTCACTGCCAGAATCAGTGTTCGGGTTCTCCATCAGCGTTTGTTGGTAGTGGAGCTCAGCCGGTCAGGGGGACAGATGAAGGTTGCGATTGAGCCAGATCCAGACTCCACCCATCATCTTGTTATAGGTACTATTAATATTTGTGGTAGAGATATGTTTACTTTAATAGATTCAGGCTCCAACATTTTATTCATATCAGGCAGCAAGGTATATGAGTTAGGGTTGAAACCTGTTAGGGATAGTACATTACTTGTCTTGAGCACCGCATTGAGTGAAACGATATAGCCTAACTTCATCTGTCGAGACAGTGTAGTCAATATTGATGGGCATGACCTACCCACCGACCTTAGAGTCCTAGAGTTTCTTGATTGATGATGTTTTATTGGGAATGGATTGGCTTTTCGCATATCACACCCGCATTGATTACTTCCACCAGAAAGTCATTTTTGAAGTGCGAAACCCACTTCCATTCTTATTCAGAGGCAAAACACCTCATTGACACACCACTCGAGGAAAGTGGCGACTATTCAAGAGATTGAACGAATGATAGGAGTCACAACTTTGGGGAAGGAAGGCTAGGAAGATGAGATTCAAAAGATACCTATTGTGCGAGGATTTCTAGAAGTCTTTTCTTTGATCTACTGGATATTCCTCCACATAGAGAGATTGAGTCTATCATCGATCTTGTTCCTGGAACAAAGCCGATATCCATACCACCATATCGCATGACACCTGAGGAGTTAAGGAGTTGAAGATCCAGTTGGAAGAATTGTCAGAACAAGGTTTTATAACTTCGAGTATGTCACCATGAGGCGCTCTAGTCTTATTTGTAAAGAAGAAAGATGGGAGTATGTGGACGTGCGTGGACTGCCGTCAGCTAAACCGAGCAACTATTAGAAACAAGTTCCCATTGCCAAGAATCGATGACCTATTCGACCAGCTGAGATGAGCTAAATGTTTCTCGAAGATGGATTCGAGGTCAGGGTATCATCAGCTAAGAATCAAGGAGGAAGATGATCCGAATACGGTGTTCAGTATTAGATATGGTCTTTTGAGTTTACAGACTAACTAACGCGCTTGCGATGTTCATGGATCTCATGCATCGCGTGTTCTGACCTTATCTGGATTAGTTTGTCATCATTTTCATTGATGACATAATGATTTACTCGAAGTCCTCAGAAGAGCATGGATACATCTCAGAGTTACTTTATAGACATTGAAGAATCACATATTATACCCTAAGTTCAGTAAGTATGAGTTCTGGGCAATAGAGGTGAAGTTCTTGGGGTACACTATCAGTGTAGAAGGAGTGACAGTTGATTGTGATAAATTTAAAGCAGTGATTGATTAGCCGACACCGAGTTTAGTGACGAGATCAGAATTTTCTTGGGATTGGCTGGTTATTACAGAAGATTTGTTAAAGGTTTCTCCAGCATTGATGCCCCATTGATACAACCGACAAGGAAAAATGCACTATTCGATTAGGATGGCAAGTGTGAGACCGTCTTTGTGAAATTGAAGTAGAAATTGACAACCACTACAGTGTTGACACTACCAGAACCAGTGGTTGCACTAATAGTTTATACACATGCTTCAGGAACCGGACTTAGTGGAGTATTGATGCAGGAAGGAAAGTAATAGCCTACGCATCTCGACAACTCAATATCCATGAAAAGAACTACCCGGTTCATGATCTCAAGTTGGAAGCAATTATCTTTGCATTAAAGATTTGGAGAAACTACCTCTATGGCGAAAAGTTTATCGTCTATTCAGATCATAAGAGTTTGAATTATTTGTTCACTCAGAGTGAGTTGAATATGAGACAGATTAGGTGGCTCGAGTTTCTGAAGGATTACGATTTCAGTTTAGAGTACCACCCAGGGAAAGCAAATGTGGTGGCAAATGCCTTGCTTCATTGATTACTTGCGAGTATCAGTTACTTGAGAATTTGTCAATGTTGAGCATTCATAGTGATCTACCAGGAAACTCGATGTGTGCACATTTAAGGGCCGAGCCAGAGACCATCACCAGGATCATCAAATGTTAGAAGATAGACTCAGAGTATGGGTATTACAAGTCTTGGGCCGACATCACAGAGTGCCCATATTGGAGGGAATCGAAAAATAAAGCTTTAGGGTATCGAGATAGATTATGGATACTGACTCAGGAAGAGTTGAAAGAGGAATTGCTCCGAGATTCGCACAAAACCAAGTACACCATACATTCGGGAGGTAACAAGATGTATCAGAACATGAAGTTGACGTATTGGTGGCCGAAGATGAAAACCGACATTGCAGATTTCATTAGGAGATGTGATACATGCCAGCAGGTAAAGGTAGAGCATCAAAGACTAGGTGGTCAGTTGCAGCCGTTGCCCATTCCAGAATGGAAGTGGGAACACATCTCGATGGACTTTGTGGTTGGTTTTTCGAGATAATAGAAGGGCAATGATGCTATTTGGGTCATAGTAGATCAATTGACCAAATCCGTTCATTTTCTACCCATAACTACCCAAGACACACTCGAGAAGCTGAGCAAACTGTATGTGGATTGGATTGTGAGGTTGCATGGAGTGCCAGTGTCTATTGTCTCAGATTGGGATCCTCGATTCGCATCAATGATGTGGTAACGTTTGCTAAAATAGTTGGGTTCCAAAGTACACCTCAGCACAGCATTTCATCCTTAGACAGATGGTAAGACATAGTGCACCATACAAACTTTGGAAGACATGCTCGGGGCTTGTGTGTTAGACTTTGGGGGTAGTTGGGAGAAATGCATGCCCTTATACGAATTTGTATATAATAATAGCTACCAAGCAAGCATCGGAATGGCACCTTTCGAAGCACTTTATGGCAGACCTTATCGTTCACCGGTTTGTTGGACCGAGGTTGGTGAAACAACGTTGTTGGGACCAGAGTTAGTGCATGACTACACAGAGAAGATTAAGCTGATTCGACAACGCATGAGTGCAGTACATGACATATAGAAGCGTTATGTAGATAAGAAATGCAGTACCGTTATGTTTGAGAAGGATGATTGGGTACTTTTGAAAGTCTCTCCACGCACAAAAGATTTGGGATCAAAGAAAACTTGCTCCGAGATTTATTGGGCCATTCGAGATCACCGAAAAGATTGGTCCAGTAGTATATCAGCTTGAGATCCCTCCACAGTTAGCAATAGTACACAATTTCTTTCATGTCTCAATGTTGAGAAAGTCATTTTCAAATGCACCACGGGTCGTTGATTAGGCTCAGCTTAAGTTACAAGAAGATGTCTCCTACAGCGAGCAGCCAGTCTAGATCCTAGATAGGAAGGTCCAGGAGCTCAGAAGGAGGGAGATACCACTGGTCAAAGTGAAATGACAATTTCATGATGACAAAGAGACGATGTGGGAGCAGGAGAGCTATATACGAAGTACTTCCCATAATTATTCTAGATCGAGGTACGATTTACTTTTAAATTTCGTAAACGAAATTTCTTAAGTTGGGGAGGTTGTGACAATCCTAAGTTTTTAGGTAACAAGTGTACCCTAATTGTGTATGTAAATTGTATGTTAAAGATTGGTAGAAACCCTAGGTCAACTCACTTAATGTGGGCCCACAAGAGAGGACAACTTATTAGGAACGTCTAAGAAAGGAAATGGCGGCTAAAGATATTAGTTTCCTATTTTAAGTTGTCGATTTAGGAAAGAAAGAAAATTTGGAAATCCTTGATTGATCTTAATATAAGAATGATTCTTAATCCAATTATATTCCCACAAAAAAGGAAAGAGAGAATATTGGAGATATTGAGTATTAGGAATGAATAAAAAGTTATGAATCATCTCTGACTTCCTCTCGCGTTAGGGACGAGAGTATACACAAGAAAACGCACAAGTGACCGGGGAGGAGGTAGCAAGTGCGAAGGAGATTCATGAAGCGTCAAGGCATTGAATCGAGGTAACAATTCCATAATCCGATCTCTTAGTTTTGGTTTATTCAAAGAAGAATAATTATGATTTGAATAGTATTATATCGAATTTTGCGATTAATCGACAAGGCCAAATCAATGTTTTCATGAGATCTTAAAATGAGTTTTCTTGTTGATTAAAATGGATTGCTAAATAAGGAAGATTGGATTGAAAAAGAAAAAAAAAGGTGGACTGCGCTGGAAGATGAGGGGAGCGCTATGTGCACTCCCTCTCATTCGATAGGTATGGGTCGGGTCTTTGGCCCAACATGCATTCCCCCTCCCCCAACCAAACGGGCCGGTTGAGCATGGGGTGAACCCAGGCCTAATTGCACAAAGAAAAAAAAATATATATATATATATATATAAGTAGAATTTAAATTAAATAGAATAAATTAAGTGAAATGAACTTTGAGTTTTTAAATTTGGAATAAAGAGGTAAAACTTAAAATGGTTAGAGATAGTTATAAAGTGGTTTTGGAAATTGATTTTCTAGTAAGTTAACTTAATTAATTTATCAACACTTAACCTATTTAGGTTGACTGAACATCGGAGTGCGCTCGTAAGTACTAATTAGGGGTTTTTGGAAAATAGCATACCAGGTAAGTTGGGATTTAAGTTATTGATTTTATGATTATCTACCTTTCTACTAGACTATGTGATAGGGATCATGCAACTAGGACATATTGGTAGATTGGGGTGCATTGTTAGACATTTTATGTAGATGACTTAGTGGAGCTCGCTAGGAGTCCTTGCACCAGCTACTACAAGTTCGTGACAGTTGGACTGTACAAGTAAGAATAACGAAAGGGTAGTTGCCCATAATAAATATTTATTAATTGAGAATATGATTAATTCCAATGTTCTCAATAAATGTTGGTAGTAGGTTCTAAGTTCAGTTGGACTAGTTTTGTGGACTTGGTGATAGGCAAATCTTTCACAGTGTAAGGGAATGGAGTGTTGATACCGTTATGACCATAGTAGGGTCACTCTTCACGAACTTCAGGGTGATTGATAAGTCTATCACAGGAGCTTATACATGTTTAGCATTTTCACATTTTAATGCATTGATTATGATTTCGTTGATATGCTTTCTTGTTTATTTCCTTCGTCATGTTAAATATTTGCAAGCCATGCATTTTATTTATTGTTGCATTTATTATATGGAATATTCATAACGCCAGTAACTTAACCCAAACTTATTGAGCACCGTTTCCCTTTATGCTCACCCAACAATATTTCCCACACAAGTTCTTTTTCGAGAGTTGATAAAAGGAAAAGAGTAGTTCCAGTTGTCTAGAGGACTTGTCTGATTGTTGATTGGTATGGTTCGAGATCGAACCAAAGCTTTTTTATTATTATTATTTATCATGGGCTTAAGACTTAGAATGAATTGAACTATATGAGTACTTATTCTAGTTAATAACTTTTGATTTCTAGTAGTCTCATTATGTTGTAACATCAAAATAAGTTCTAATTTATGAGATTCTGCTGCAATTATGATCATTTAATTTAAATTTCAATTATTGATGAATGATAATGAGATGTCTTAGAAAGGAGACTCACTAGCTAGGTCCGTAATTCAGTGATCGAGTTGGTTAACGAGTTATGAATCGAGTTAGGCGGGTCGGGATTCATTTAGGAAAACGGGTCTTGGCAATAATGATTCATTTTGAACTGATATTCTGCTAAACCAAGTGTGGTATATATATGCAGCAAATTTGTGGGGTGTAGTACAACTTACAGTTCGACATATCTATAACCTTTAAAGACTTGCAACCTACTTTAGACAAGGTGTACAGGGTATTGTGGCTATATTGCTCCGGAAACAATTCCAACTAATTCTGCTAAATCAAATGTGGTATATGCAGTAAATAGGTGGGAGTACAGTATAATTTATAGTTGGACATGCCTATAACTATTAATAAGTTACGATGCACTTAAGTCGAGGTATACAAAGATATTTGCGATTTTATTGATCCGACAAAATTTTCAACTTATTCTATTTAATATAGTGGGTTTTATGCAGTAAATAGGTGAGGTACAGTACAGTTTGTAGTTCGACATGTCTGTAACTATTAATAAGTTACGACGCACTTAAGTCGAGGTATACAGAGATATTGTTGCTATATTGATTCGACAAAAGTTTCAACTTATTATGTTTAATCTAATAGGGTATATGCAATAAATATGTGTGGTTGATGAGGTATAACGGAGCAATATGTCTGAGACAGAAACGTTGCTCTCCGTCAACTTTCTCTGAGACAAACCTCTTACTTTCAGCTTTACAGGGGCGACAGTTTTAACACTTCAAGTTAGCAAACATTACATGACATCAAACATATATCCATAGTAAAAAAGAGATGAGCGAAAAAGATTAATAGTAACCAATTACAATTTCACAAACAAAAAAAATATCAATATTGAGACATCAAACATATACCATTGTTTTGGGGATTCATTGGCATCATCAAAGAGTTAAATCAAATAAAAAAATTTCATGTTACATAAGTTAAACAAAGTACCAATCTTTATCCACGAATCCCAAAAAATGGTGTCAATGTAGAACAACAAAATGACAATGTTTTCATATTTGCTATACTCATAGACACCCATATACACTCGTATACATTTACAAAAAGCAATATTGCAACATAACAAAATGACAACAAAAAATTGGTGCATCATAATCAATTTGAAATATGGACGGTTCTTCCATATTTGATTGTGGTCGTGGAAGAATATTTAGTCCGACCTCCCAATCACTGCTTTGTGGCTCTGTGAACACCTCCCATTGTTGTGAAGTTAGTGGTAAAAGAGCGTCATCTCTCATAATAAGCTAAAAATGGTAAACAAATTGATAAGTGGTATTGAACATTGTTAAACATCATAAAGAATGAAACAAAATTTGCATTATGGGAAGTCACTTACTCTATAAAAATTATTTTGATTCATTAAACACAATCAGAGTACTCTTCTCTCATATATAGGTGGGGCTGCATGTATGCTAGGAAGCTAACCCTTCCTTGGCCAACACCATAAAAGCTAGTTTTTAACAGTTTGCCACAATTAACCTCATCTCCGGTAATACCAACCAATAATCTCTTTCAGTGGGGTTACCGTAAAAATTAATGGCATCTCTAACTCTACCATACTCATCATCCTAAAACACATTCTTGTACATGGCCTCGTTCCTAACTAACTCTTTAAACAATTCCAGCCACACTTGTCTCCATCCTTCATCACCTCCATAGCCTACAGCCTCAACTATTGCTCAAAACCACAATTTCCATTGGGTTGTACATCAACGGTGTTCATCCGATAAGCGCGTCACATTGGTGATATCTCATCAACGTAGCCCTCAGCAACCTCAGTTCGGGTCATAGGTCATCTAGGTCTAATCCATTAGTTATCTTGGTGTTTTTCCAAAAGTAAGGCACATTTACAATTTATTTCACAAAATAGGGTGGTGTACTTTGAATTCACAAAAATAGGCAATAACGCCTTTTGAGAAGGCGTTATTGCCTTTGAGGTTGGTGAGGTGGCGGTGAGGTGGCTGGGCAATTGTATGGATAGTGCCTTTTGAAAAGGCGCTATCCATACAATTGCCCCGCCACCTCACCGCCACCTCATCAACTTCCAATAACGCCTTTTGAAAATGTGTTATTGCCTATTTTTGCAGTTGGCGAGGTGGCGTTGAGGTGGCGGTGACGCACGCCCATATCGAAGTGGACAACCCATGCAAACGTCACCCATGTATGCCGATGTGCAGATTTCATGCAAATGTCAGACACGTCTGTCGAGGTGGGCGACCCATGCAACCTCATGCAACTCATGCAAACATCACGCAAGTGTCTCGAGGTGGTAAAGCCAATGCCAATGTCACGCACGTATCTCCTGGTTGACAATCCATGCAAACGTCATGCACGTATCCCGAGGTGGGCAATTCATGCAAACGTTATGCACGTATCTCGAGGGGCAACTCATGCATATTCACTACAAACCATAGACCTCATGTAAACGTTAGCACGTATTGCGAGGTGGACAACTCGTACAACCCATAGGCATTATTCGGTCGGCCCATGTCCACGTGGTCATCCTACGTGGACCGTGTCACGTATTGCGAGGCGTATTGCGAGGCGTATTGCGAGGCGAACAACCCGTACAACCCATAGGCGCTATTCGGTCGGCCCATGTCCACGTTGGATGCCCACGTGGACCGTCCACGTCAGCAAAAAATCTACCCACTTTGATAGCGCCTTTTGAAAAGGCGTTATTGCCTATTCTAGAGAAAAAAAAACACAACCTAATTTTTCGGATTTAAACTAAAAACATTAGTACTTTTGTAATTTTTTCGGTTATCTTTCCCTTTCCACGACCCCTTCCTCGTGCAAGTTTAGAAGATGAAGGTCCCTCACTTGATTGACTTGCCTAAGTTGGCATACTTGTCTGAGTTGGATACTTGCCTAAGTTGACTGAGTTGTCGGACTTAACTGACTTGGCTGACTTGGCTGACTTGGCTGACTTACATGGCTCGTTGCAGAAGCCTACGCCATGGACTCTTGAGTTGCTTTGGCCTCTACGAACTCAAAAACAGATGGAGTTCTCTTGGTGGACTTGTCAACTACGGGCTTCTTGCTCTTCGACTTCTTTGTTTTCAAGTTCTTGCTCTTCTTCGTGGGCTGATCCTTAGTTGTGAATTCCTTTTGCGATATAGAAATGATGGCCAAACCCACCCTCACTAACTGATCTTACCTCCCTGTTGATTACACCCAATGCATATGTGACAACAAAACCTATGATGTTATTGTACATGTGGTGCTGAAACTCGTGTGCCACCAGATGCATGAATTGATTGAATGAAGCCTCCGAGTTATTCTGTTTGCGCGTTACGACATTATGTATTAATTCGAAAACATGTACAAAATGTCCTTGTGATGTCCCAAGCTCTCTCTTAAATGAGCACCCTCAGCACAATTAGTAGTCGCAATCCCAAAGTGTAATACCTTGTTTGTCCAAGCATAAACGAATTTCTCCTTTTAACACAACCACTTGTCCCTAACATGGTCATACAACCCCGGGACTCCACTGTGATTTTCTTCTAGTTCCTTCACCAGATCATTGTAACATGCCTCTGTTTGGGATTGCTCTAAATTTATCCACATTACATACCAACGGTCATAGTCCTCTTGGTTAGAGAATAGATCCCCTGTCTTTGCAACAATATTCTTTTTCATGTGCCATGAACAAAATAAATGGGTAGTGGTCGGGAACTCCTCCTCTACTACCGCAACCAAACCCAAGTCTATATCTGTCAAAATAACACTTGAAAGTTGCCACCCATCCATTAATGATTTCAACTGCCTAAGCGCCCATGCATAGTCATATGTAGTCTCCTTACCTAAGAAAACATGAGCTACTAAAAAGGTCTTGTGTGGGGATGTATGATCTCAAGGAGCGGATACTTGTACCGATTTGTCTTGCAAGTGTAATCTATGATCAATATATAATGAAAACAACGAATGAGCTGCACTAAATTGGGGTGGGAAAAGAAAAGATCCCTCACGTTATACGTGTTGGCTCAGTAAGCATGACGTTTAATGTAATTGAGCTCGTCCAACTACTGGAGTAAAAGTTTCATTTTGCTCTTGCCCTCGGCTTCAATCTTTCGTAACTTAGCCGTTTCATTGTAAATTGTCTTCATAACAGTCACATTGTCCTTGTTCTGTCTCTTGATGTGGCTTAAAATGTCCTTTAGTCGGGCACTTGTCTTGCTTAAGTCTCGTACAATGTATTTCTCAGATACACTCAGCCTCCCAACTACAGAATATCCAACTAATGAATTACCGAAGCGATGGTTATGTACCTGACACATAACTTGAACATGTCATAACCCATGTTTCACGTTGATCTTAAGCCCACATCCACACTTTTTTTATTCGGTCATTTTTCTGATGTCCTCATTGTCTTTATCCTCTATTTCTTTCAATAATTGCTATGCCTTTGCAAGTTTCACTTCAAACCTCCCATATCTCTTACAGCCTATTGACAACCTTGCTCGCTTGCCTTGACCGACGCCACTAGAATCGGACTTCAAGATAATCACTACAAAACCACATTATTTGGAAATCTCTTGGGCCCAACTGATTACACTCTCTCTACTCTTAAAATGCGATGTCGGTGTAAAATGCAATGTGAAGTTCAGGAAATCCTTGGTAGATGTACCTGCTGTGTCACATGTAGTACTTTATAGGAACCAAACACAAACAATATTTAGTTAAGAAACAATGATAGAAACAAAAATTATATGAAAAATAGAATGTGGCGGAGGAACATGACCAATACTCTAATGTAGGTTTCGGAGAAACACAACCGCTAATTCCTTATGACTTACGACTTGAATGCTCGGTAAACATAGGTGGAGTGACGGTTTGCGTAAACTGACACGTCTTACTGCTTTGCAGAGTAACAAGGCCGAGACGTCTGACACATGTCTCGGCTCTGTTACTCCGCACAACATGAGATTGCAACCAACAATGGAGGTTCTTCCTTGACGAGAAAATCGAATAAAAATGCAAAAAAAAAAAAAAAAAAAAAAAAAAAAAAAAAACCTCTTCAACATCAAGGTGGCTTCGTTGTAATGAGTCCTTCGATATTTCGCACCAAAAAATAGAAAATCAACAACAAATCCTTAGCCCTATAATCAGACCAACCACCAACAACAACATTAATGAAATGATGACAAAAAAATCAAAATAAACCACCAAAACATTGGAAACAAGTGGATAAAAAACTTAACAATTCAATTTTGACAGTATTTCACTGGCCATATATGATGAAGTCGCATTTGTGTAGAGCGGGAATATGAGTTTCAAAGTGGGTGAAGCAGTGAAGGAAGAGATGGGGTGGGGTTTGCTTAAGCAAAAACCTTTTTACATCAAGGGCACATTGGGCATTTCCCCAGAGGGCAAAATAGGAAAAAACTAACGGGGTATGTTTAGCAAATAACAGGGTCCACTTAGCCACTCTATTAGTTAATAATTAATATTTTTTTAAAAAAAACGCATGTGATAATTAATTAATAAACATAAACAAACTAGAAATTCAATGTCAATTAATAATAATTATAATATATATATATATATAAGTTGGAGGAGAGAGAGTTTCTAATGCTTTCTCTTCCAACATTTCATTTTTAGGATTTTCTCGATTTTTCTGTTTTAATATATTTATTTATTTGTGTTATTTATTGTTTTAAGATATATTCAGCCCCCCATGTTTTTGAACAATGAAAAACTCAACCTCGAACAACCAAACGACGGTCTAATTAATGAAGGGTTTTTTCAATGCATCAAGTCTCTATTTTGTATTTTACACCACCCATTTGGTTACTGCAATATCATTTATATTATTTAGGGCACTGAAATAACATTAAGTTCATTTGAATTCTTTTTTGTTAAGAAAGGGTTACTTCAATGTATTAAGTCTCCGTTTCAAATCTTACACATCTTTTTTTGGTTACCACTACATCATTTATACTGCTTAAGGCACCGAAATCACAATTAAGTGTATTTGAATTTTTTTCTTGGTTAATGAAAAGTTATTTCAATGCATTTAATCTAAGTTTCGAATCTTACATCATCCATTTAGTTACTACATCATTTATACAGAACATTAATCTTCTCTTTAGATATAGATCATATGTTTACAAGTACTACAAGTCTAGCAACACCCAAATATCTCTCTCGAAGTTCTTCATACACTAATGCAATGTTGTGTTGATTGTTGAACCATATGACACTCCAAAACATAGTAGAGATCTTGCAATACGATTAACAACTTCACATCTCTATATTCGGTGTTATAAAAATTATTCAGAATGTTTGATATGTGCATGATTTATAAGTACATATTTTTTTTATCCTCTATTGTATATTTTTTTTAAAAAAATATAGATTGATTATTGTAAAATATAATTTTGATTATAAAAAGTATTACAATATATTAATATAAATTCATTTATTAATTTTCTCTTAAAGTTTTGCGCAGGAAATAGACTAGTTACAAAATAAAATACCGGATCAGCAAGTGTAATGCGCGGACTATAACTTGTATTTACCTATCTAACTTGCAGCACATAACCTTCCGATTAACATGATAACAACCTACTATTTCAGAAAGAATAATACTGCGCTTCCCCAGTTATTGTTTACAATATATAATGTTCTCATTATCTTCACAAACCTTTGCTTCCCTGCTGTAGGACCCGGCGGAGCTCAGCTGCCAGAACATTCAACAGAACTGGTTTCCTAACAAGACCATTCATTCCCACCTGTGAGCACTTTTGCCAGACATCTTCGTCTGCGCTAGCAGTCACTGCTACTATCAAAGGCCAACTCTGACCATGAAACTTTCGGATTCTCATGGCAACTTCAAAGCCATCCAGCTCCGGCATATGGAGATCTAAGAGAACGACTTGGCAAGAGTTCCCCCCGGGTCCTAGAGCACTGAGACACTCGTATCCAGATGAAACAGCAGATACATGACAACCAAGTTTTTCCAGCAACTTTCGTGTCACAAGCCGATTAACACCGTCGTTATCAGCTAATATGATTTGAATGCCACGGAGTAAAGAATTTGAATGTGTATGCTCTGAAGATGTTGGCTCAAAGAAACCACCTCCCTCAGGTCGTTGAAGTTGAAATCTAAGAATGAGTGTCATGCTTTGCACAGACCCATTAGAGTTTGGAACCACCCAGATGTTCCCTTGCATAGTCTGGAGGAAAGTTCAGAGAGATGGCAGAGAATGAGTAAGCATAAACATAAATAAACTCAACAGCAAAAATATGCACAAATCTGGATTGAAAGTAATGGGTATGCAAGGTTCGGCATCTTGCTACACAATCAGATGCCTGCAGATGATATTTAGACTCAAATATGATGTGTCCAGTGTAGAGTCTAAGAGTCGGACCGCTCTATTAAATAATTTAGAGGACAAGTAGTAGACATGGCGTTTGAGATGTTAAAAAACATACACAAATACTTTGATCTATGCAGTAATGTACATCACTAACCTACAAATTAGTCTTCCTTACTTTTTGTTTCACTCAATTAAAGAAAATTGTTGTTCCAACCTCAAAAAAAAGAAAGAAAATTTTGGTTCCTGTCTATGAATTTAGGATTCTATTTGGTAAGCACAAACTAGCGTATCAACGTACCTTATAAGTTAGATTATAAGCTACTTCAACAAATAAGTTGTGTTTGGTTAGGAGGTTGTTTTCAAAATAAACTAGATGAAACTCTAAATTTTGAAACGCTAGTCGAGATAGCGTTTGAGTTTTAAATCGTCAAATGAAGATTTTTGCCCCACTTTACCCCTATTTATATTTGCACCTATTTATTCGGCTAATTAAATTGTAGATTTCGATTTCCATGGCTTGCGAGTCAAACTTAGTTATTTTTTTTTTCATGTTTCGTTAACAAATTGGTGTTAACTTTCTTTTTTTTTTGGCGGAGTGTTAGCTATTAGTATTTCAATGGTGAAATAATTTTACTTTATAAATTATTATTATTGTTATTTAATATTACATGCATAAACGCATTACATATTTCGTTTTTTTGATATACATACATTTCTATTAATATATACATAGTTGTACAAGCTATCTCAATTTTTATTTTTATTTTTATTTTTTTTGGTTTCCTACGTGGTGCCCTGCACCAACCTCACCGAATAATCCACTCCATTCGAGGGGCCACCCTCCCAACCTAGTTTTCTTCATATACATGACTCGAACACGAGACCTCGCTTAAGGGAAGAGTCCCTTAACGCTCAAAACAAACACAAAAACAAAAACAAAATTATAGATACGGACACTAGATCTTTTAGACAAAATAGAAATAGAAAAGGAAAACAAATACAAATGGGAGAAAAAATTCGTTTAGGAACATGAAACATAGGAACACTTACGGGGAAGTTAATAGAACTAGTAGATACCATGATTAGAATGAGAGTCAATATTGTTTGCCTCCAAGAGACAAAATGGGTAGGAGAAAAGAGTAAAGAAATAGGAAGCACAGGGTTTAAATTGTGATACACTGGTATAGATAGAAAAAGCAATGGAGTAGGAATTGTGGTGGATAATGATTATATGTATAAAGTCGTAGAGGTTAAAAGAATGGGGGATATATTGATTTTAGTTAAATTAATTATTGGAGATGAAAAAATTAACATACTTAGCGCCTATGCACCACAAGAAGGATTAAGCGAGAGCATCAAACACAAGTTTTGGGACGATATGGATGGATTTATGCAAAGTATACCATTAGATGAAAAAGTTTTTATTGGAGGAGATTTAAATGGGCGTGTCGGGGCAAGTAATGATGGGTTTGAGAGAGTTCATGGAGGTTTTGGTTACGGTAATAGAAAGAAGGGGAATCAATCTTAAAATTTGCTTCAGCATACGATCTTGTCTTAGCAAATACTAGTTTTAGGAAGAGAGAGTCGCATACAATTACTTTTAGTAGTGGTCATAACAAGAGTCAAATAGATTTCCTTTTAACAAGAAAAATAGATAGAAAAATATATAGAGACTGCATAGTAATACCTGGTGAAGCACTTACTACCCAACATAAGTTAGTAGTACTTGATATTAAGCTAGCACGACGACATAATATGAATAAAAGAGTTAGCGACCCTAAAATAAAGTGGTGGAACCTAAAACATAGTAAACAAGTAGAGTTTAGAGAAAAACTACTAAAGGAAAATGATTGGAATCTTGACTTAGATGCTAATACAATGTGGGTAGAAATGAGTAGTTGCATAAGAAGAGTGGGATCAAACATATTAGGTATATCTAAGGGCTTGGGACCTTCAAAGAAGGAAACATGGTGGTCGAACGAGGATGTCCAACGAGCAATTAAGACTAAAAGAGAGATGTATAGGAAAATACCTAAGTGTCAAGATGAAGATGTGTACAATCAATATAGAAAAGCTAGAAAACAAGCTAAAAAAGTAGTTAGTCAAGCTAAAACAAATTTCATGGAAGATCTATATACAAAGTTAGGTAACAGAGATGGCGAAATATATATATATATATAGGCTAGCCAAATTAAGAGATAAAAAGAAACAAGACCTAAGTCATGTAAGATATATTAAGGACGGAAATCAAAATGTTTTAACGCGCGAGGAGGATATTAAGGAGAGATGGAGAAGTTACTTCGATAGTTTATTTAATGATGGCCAAGTTGATATTATAATAGATGAAAACTCACACCAAGAAAGAAATGTAAACTATACACGCATTATTAGAATTATAAAAGTTAAAGAGGCATTAAAAAGAATGAAAATAGGGAAAGCATGTGGCCCAGATGAAATACCCATAGAGGTTTGGAAATGCTTAGGAGAAATTGGATTGACTTGGTTAACAAAACTTTTCAATAAAATTTTAAAATCAAAACGGATGCCAATGGATTGGAAAAGAAGCACGCTTGTGCCAATCTTCAAAAACAAAGAAGACATTCAAAGTTGCTCAAACTACCGGGGAATTAAACTTATGAGTCACACAATGAAACTTAGGGAGAGGATAATTGACAATAGGCTAAGGAGAGAAACAGCAATATCAGAGAACCAATTTGGTTTCATGCCTGGGAGGTCAACTATGGAGGCGATTTTCCTTGTAAGACGATTGTTAGAAAAATATAGAGAAAAAAAAAATCTTCATAGAGTATTCGTAGATTTTAAAAAAAAACATATGATAGGGTCCCTAGAGATGTTTTTTAGTGGGTTCTAGAAAGAAAAATAGTGCATGCTAGATACATAGACACTATTAAGGATATGTATGATGGAGTAGTAACGAGTATAAAGACATTTGGCGGAGCTACAAAAGAATTTCTCATTGCGATAGGACTACATCAAGGATCGGCTTTAAGCCCATATCTATTTACTTTAGTTATGGATGAACTAACTAGACATATTCAAGATGATATACCATGGTGTATGCTATTTGCAGATGATATTGTCTTAGTGGATAAAACTAAAGATGGAGTGAATAGGAAATTAGAACTCTGGAGGAATACATTAGAATCTAAAGGCTTTAGTTGAGTAGGACGAAAATCGAATACATGTACTGTGAGTTTAGAAACACTAGACATCGAGATGATAGAGTGGTAAAATTAGGGGAAATAGAAGTTCCTAAGGTAAGTCACTTTAGATACCTAGGATCAATCATACAAAATGATAGTAACATTGATAATGATGTAACATATAGAATTCAAGTTGGATGGAAAAAATGGCGGAGTGCAACAGGAGTGATTTGTGATCGAAAAGTTCCTACTAAGTTAAAAGAAAAATTTGATAGGACCGCAATTAGGTCAGCTATGCTCTATGGAAGTGAATGTTGGGCGGTAAAGCAACAACAATTACATAAAATTAACGTAGCAGAAATGAAGATGTTTAGGTGGATGTGTGGTAAAACTCGTAAAGATAGAATAAGAAATATAGAAATTCAAAGACAAGTAGGAGTAGCACCAATTGATACAAAGATTAAGGAAAGGTGGTTGCGATGGTTTGGTCACCTGCAAAGACGGCCTGCAAATGCTCCAACTAGAAAACTTGACTCAATAGAAACTGTAGAAATTTGACGAGGTAGAGGCAGACCAAAGTTAACATGGATGCATTAATTAAGAGGGATTTGAATGGTTTGCAAAGCTCACCATCAATTGCACTTAATCGAGCATAATGGAAAAGTTTGATCCATGTAGCCGACCCCAATTAATTTGGGACTGAGGCTATGTTGTTGTTGTTGTTGTTGTTGTATGTAATATAATATTAAATAATATTAATCGTGCGAGTATATAAATATATTTGAGAATAAATTTATTAATTAATAATATGTCCTTTTATGTCATTTAACAATTATCAGCTACTCATTCAGTTATTTTTTCCAAACAATTATCAGCTATCAGCTAGCGTATCAGCTAGCATTGTCAAACAGAGCCTTTGACTCTCCTTCACACAACAATTATAACAGAAGATCCAAGGCATCTATAAATGCCAAACATTATCAACCGTCTAACATGGTTAAAGGCCCAAGTAACTTAGGCGGCTATTGTCATTGTTATTCTCACTACCATCAAAACATTTTTTTTTCCAATTTACACTAAGTAGTTTTATCTTTTGCATCAATAGATAATTTGATCAAATTTAAAATGAGAATAAAGATCTCCACTGACAGCCCCCCAAGATTATGCTTAACATTTCATTAAATTTAAGATGCTGTAAGGACAACTTATCTTTATCCCTTCGGGGGCACCATGCCAAAGATCACATATGTTACCCAAAAGAATTAAAGAAAAAACAAAGCAACAAGAGAACAAAGACAATGTACCAAGATCCTAACCTGCACCAGCTTTTTGCACATGCTGAAGCCAAGAGCACTCTCAATTCCCTCACTGTTATACCTTCTACTAGGAAGTTGTACGGATGAATTTGAGCCAGAGGAATGTGACTCACCGTCTTCAATCCCAATCTGAAACTTCATGCATGCAAACCTATCAGATGAGTTTGGTCTCCAAAAGACCAATTTAGGATCATTTCGGCCTTTACTTTCACTAACCAGGGAGACATGGAAAAATACAGATCCGCCTCCTTCCCTACATTTCAAGAGATTCCCAATCATATGAAGTATAACCTGGAAAATTCTTCTTTCATCACCAAGAACTTTATCAGGCATCAAGTGCCCAACTTGAACATTGAAACTGAAACCCCGGGAAACACAAAGGCATTTCGCCAGGCAAGCAGCTTCTTTTATCATGGAAGAAAGTCTGAAAGATCTCATCTCTAATGAGAACTCCCCATTACCCTTCACTGAAATTTCCATTATGTCATTTATCAAGGTTGACAGAACATTGCTTGTCTTTAACATTGTGTCGACGATGGTCCGATGCTGACTATCCATATTTTCATGTTTTATCATTGACAGCAAACCCGAGATTG